>JAPDNY010000006.1:36970021-38436184 GCA_029375565.1 Gekko gecko
GTGGAACTTGGTGGTGCATGTATAGTAAACACATTCTGCAGTCACTCCATTGGCTGCTTATTTGTTGCTGGGAACAATTGAAGTTACTGACTTTCACAAACAAAGCACTTCATGGTCTTGGACTCTCATATCTGCAGAACCACCTCTCTTCCTATGCCCCTCCCTGACAACACTGTTTATATGAAGAGGGCCTTTTATGTTTATATGAAGCAGGTACCACCCTGCAAATGGGCAAGATCAACAACTGCCTGTGCACATGCATTCTCTGTAGTGGCCCCCCACCCTATGGGATGGTCTTCATGAGAAGGTCAGAAAGGCTCCCATACTTTTTGGCTTCCTGCAAACTATGCAAGATAGACCTGTTTGGGAGCGCATTTTATAAATTGGTCTGCATCTAACAGTGGTTCAGGAAGACATTTTGATAGAGAGAACAGAACTGCAGTCTACAGTACTAATATGTATTATCTGTTATATATTTTTTAATCTTGCACTATATTTCTACTTAAATAATACATTTCTTGCATTGTTATGTTTAATACTTGTGCCTTGTTTCAGTTGTCTGGAATCCTAAGACTTATTACACACAAACAATTCCATTAATGGCATTTAACTGAAGTAAAAACATAATATCTGAGAGATAAAAATTCAAATTCTGGATAAAATACAGTTTCCGTTAAAAATTGCCCTAAGTCCTATTACATTGTTTATTACATGTCTCCTCATCATAGTGATTGTACTGACTTACATTATCTAATCTGTCTTGAATCTCAGTGAGAAAGGTGGGCTAAAAACATAAATAAATACATGAAATAAATATGTAGCAGCAGCATTAAATCTAGCATGATGCATAGATGACTTCACTTTTTAAAAAGGTGACTGCATACACATAGCACATAAAGCGTCAGACATACCACCTGAGTTTAAACCTCTGCTTTTAAAAATTCTGGTGCCCTGCTTGCATTGAGGGCAGAGAGTAGCAAGTAAAGGAGTCGCACAGGGAAGCAGGTACAATAGCAGTCCCCTTTCCTTTGCCGTACCTTCCCATTTTCTTCCAGTCCTTTGCTTCCCACAAGGGAACACTGCCTGAGCCGGCAGCTGCCGAAAGATTGGAGAAAATCTCTTTGTCTTTTGTGCACACACTGTAGCCTCACATGCAGCAGTAGCTTAAAATGGCATGCAAAGAACAAGTTAAACAGCTTTGTGGGCTACACAGCTCAAGCATGCTTGCTAAATCAGGGGGAAAAATCACCATTATGGTTTTAATGGCAAAAAATCCTACCTTAATTTTAAAATAATTTTGGTAACCAGCCCTTCTGGTGCTCTGTATTTTTTTCTCATTCTCTGTTGCAATTTTTTTTAAAAAAAGCTGAGTTTGGCAGCTTGTTTTAGGTCCTCTGGCAAACTTAAGAGGCATATAACGAAATTCATTATTTCTGTTAACATGAATCGATATTCTGTCACTGACATGGCATAACAACAGAAGCTTGTCTTGTAAAAGCTGTCATCATATTACTTATATTTCAGCAGCAATTCCCGCAAAACAGTTTAAGCTGAGATCATATCGCAGTGAGGTCAATGGGTTAAGAATGACTCTGGGGTGTTACCCCTTTCCTTGGCAGATCAGCATTTTCATCTTTGGTCAATATGCTCCTTGATGACTTTCAAATAAGTACGTGCAAGTTGTCTGGCGTCTAGGTAGTAAACATTTGTCCTGAACTGGATGGCCCAGGCTAGCCTGATCTTGTCAGACCTTGGAAGCTAATCAGGGTCAGCCTTGGTTGCTACTTGGAGGGAAGAAAACCAGTGAAGTCCAGAGTTGCTACACTGAGGCAGGCAATGGCGAACCACCTCTGGGTGCTAGTTTTGGAGTTTCATTTCTACAGTTCTGATTTCACAAGTGATGTGTTCAGAAGTGAAACGTGATGAAATGAAGTAATTTCTGCTGCTTTAGGACCTTTCAAGACCGCCTGTTAATCGTTCGCCAAATGAACACTTAGGGAATATTGTTTTGCCTAAAATGGTCATCTGATAAAGCTGATGGGCAGTAGGTTCAGGATGGATAAAAGGAAATAATACTTTATACAGAGAGTGATTAAAATGTGGGATTTACTGCTGGAGGATGTAGTGACGGCTGCAGGAGTAACCAGCTTTAAATGGGGATTAGAGTCATGGAGTCATAGAGTCTATCAATGACTGAGGGGAACCTCCACATTCAGAGGCAGTAATCCTCTGAATCCCAGAGCCAGGAGGCAACAGCAGAGGAAGGCTTAGGCCTCTGTGCCTTGCTGTTGGCGGTCCAGATGAACTGGTTCGCCACTGTGTGAGACAGGATGCTGGACTAGATGGACTATTCGTCTGATTGAGCAGGGGTCTTCTTATGTTCTTAACACTTTTGTTTGTTTGTGTCTGCCACCCCCATGCTCCCCGTAGAGCCCTTCAGACTGGGGGAAGGGGACCCTGGAGGTCCCTTCCAGCTCTATGATTCTGTGAATATGATTGTGGGCAGCCTCACCCAGACACTGTTGAATCAGGGGGCCCACGCAGGGGCTGTGGAAAAAGAAACAGGGGTGAAGCCATACCTGAAGATGTGCCAATAGTGGCCTGAGACCCTGGTGGGCCTGGAGCACACCTCAGAAGGGAGGTGGGGCTCAGACAGCAGTCCACACCTGGGTACAGGCAGGAGGAGGAAGTTAGCAGCAGCCCCCTCCTGGGCCCTGTGTAGGCTGGCAGAGTGGCTTCTTAAAACCTTGGAAGAAGGTAGGACAGGAGAGGGCAGTGCCCACCTGAAGAGGCTTGCACCAGAAGAGATGGCTTTGGGAGAATCCAGGGTTAGCCTTGGGCCTGTGCCAGAAGAGAGGGCTTTGGGGGAGTCCAGAATTGGCCTGCCCCCAAACCAGTCTAGGGAAGAACAGCCAAAGGACTGGTGAGAGGGGGCTCAGAGTAAAGCTGAATCCTCCCCTCTTCCCTTGGGCTCACTAAAGAAAGGATGCTGGAGGGCATACATGCTGGACTCCAGCATGCAGGAGTCACAGCCTGACAGTTTGTTTCCAGTAAGGCCTTGGTGCTTGTTGCAAGGATATAGTGTGCTCCTGTATCATCGTTAGTGGTGACTGACATAAATTCCCCCCCATTTGTATAATGTGTTTTTGAGTGTTCAAATTATGTCATGTTCATTGGTTTTCACTGGCTCATTGGCTTTCATTCAACCATGATTTGTTATTGCAAGAGTGAGCCTTGGAAACCCATGAGCTCCCCAGCCCCTTTTGATGCAGCATGGAAATAAAGATTTTTGGATGTGTAAAAAAGCAAAACAAACGGGTTGTTGTCATGTACAAACCACCAGTGATTTGCATCAGTGGAACACTTCTGTCTTCCTGGTGCAGCCCCAAATCTTTCTCTCCCTTCCTCACAGCTGCTCTTGGGGCAGTCAGACTTAGAGGTCTGCAGCATGCAAAAGGCACCCTTTTTCAGTTTGCAGAAATTCTCCAGTGGATCCAAGTCATGGCTTGTTTCTTACCCACCCACCCTAGTTTCCAATGCAGGATTAAAACATTGCGAACCAGTGCCCTACTGCAGTATTTCTCAACCTTTTTGGTATGGTGGCCCACACCAGGACTGGTCCAGGGTTTTTTTATGCCATAGGCAAACTGTGATTTAGCATCCATCTATTCCAGAATTCCATTTTCTTTAGCAGCCAACCAGATGTTTCTTGAGAAACCCAACAAAAATCACACAAAGGGTGCATCTGCTCCCATTATGAACCCCAAGCAAGTGGGAGTTCATCTCCTCCTCCTCTGCCAACAGGGCCAGAGCCAATGTTGAGCAGGTGTGCTTGGGGGGTGCTGGGTTGAGGGTATATGCAAAGATGGCAGATGCCAGTGAAGAAGCTGGTGGCAGGGGGCTCAGTGCAGTACACAGCAGGTATAGGGCAGTGAAGCAATGTTTGAGCTCTTAAATTGCTAATTACATTAAATTAGATGAGCTAATCTGCAGGCCCCCATGGGCCTGCAGGGACGAAATCAGGGCCGGGTCTGTTATCTTGCAGCTGCATTCAGATTGATGCCAGGTCCTTGTCGAGGAGGAAGGGGGAGGTGGGCAGTGCAGCTGGCTCCTGGCTCAGGTAGGCTGCCAGGATAGAGATGTTTGTCTGTCAGAGGCCTGGGGCCCAGCTGACCCCGGCCAGCTTGATGCCTCATCCCTGCGATGCCCAAAGCTCTGTGGCTGGCTAGAGAGGGGAGGGAATTAAAATGTCCCCAACAGTATTGAACTTGGAGCCAGATAGCAGCACCCTGACAGGAGATTCAGAGGCCAGGCATGGGGGGAGGGATGAGGGGGCGTCCTCCTCCAGAGGTCTTTTTCTGCCAGCCACTCCATTCTTTTAATTCTCTCCCCCTCTCCCCTTCCTTTGGAACACCCAACATAGAAAAAAAGTCCCAGCCAGGAAACGGTGGGGGGGGGGGCAGGTTCACCTCCAGTGGGAGAAGGCAGAGAGCCATTCACTTCCGAGCATGGAGCAGTGGCAGCAGCAGCATGGAGCAGGCTCAGCTTTTCCTCATCACTGGTCCCGTGTCCACCGCCTTCTTCTCTGGCTGCTGCTGCCCTCCCCCTTGGCTCTGTTGTTCCATCCCCTTGCATGGCTGGGCGACTTTTCCTAATCGAGGGGGAGGATGAAAACCAGTGTGGTAAAGAGCGGGCATGGTGGTACTGCAAATTCAATAGGGGGCACCACACTTAGTGCCCCACCACCAGCTATGGGCCTTTCCCCCCCCCCATTATGGTCACAAAGAGGGAGGAGGAGATAAGAATGTGAGAAAATATTGAGGAGGAGAGAAGGATGCAAAAGGCAGAAGCAGTCATTAGGGAGGGTTGGCCTGCGACCCACTTTCAGAGGCTTTGTGACCCACTTTTGGGTCCTGTCACAGGTTGGGAAACACTGCCCTACTGAACCCTTTCCTGCCCCCGAGGGTTGAGTTTGAAGAACATTTCATTTCTTTTCCCACTTGCTTAGCTGTATGTCTCCACAAATATATTTTCTGAAGGGTTGCACTAGGGAGGAATTATCCTGAATATAGTTTAGAATGGCTTACATTGACATTGTTGTTATAACTGTGTATGGGAAAAACACCTTCTCTCATTTTAAAAGCTTGAATTCTTTTGGAAAAAGAAGAGCGATTTTTGTGTACCTGTGTGTATGCATTTGTGTGTAAAAGGAACGCAGAGATCCGTGCTCCAGTGGGAGATGCCATTTTAACACCATTAGAAAGGGCAGTACAGGCAACATATAGTGCTCCAGCAGAGTGTTTCTTCCTTGTAGAGTCCAACTGAAAGGTTAAATTACTGTGTAAATTCAATAACACTTAAAAGAAAAATGAGATTTTTCTTTTCAAATGATTGTATCAGAAACGTGGCATGGTTTGTGATTCCAGTTGTCTTTGGACATGTTTCCTTTTCAGGGAGATGCTTGAGTCAGACTGATGCAAGGTGGAATTTCTCTATCGGTGACCAATGTGTTACTTAATTGCATCCGTCACTTTTTTTTTTTTTTGCTTTAAAATTAGAAAGATAACCTTAAGATATAAATATTTTATAGAGCCAAAGCTGTGTATACTCTCAGAAAAGGATGAGCCACGACGGTGATGAAATTGACTATTGCCTCAAGAGGGAATTAATAGGAGGACAGGACTGAGCTGATGAAAAAATTGATTCTTTTCCATTAAACTGTACGTGCTGTGCTTTTATGAACTAAGCAGCAGCCTGAAGATTTTTTTTTCTTGAATAACCAAAAAGAGAGAGAGGGAGAAGGGAAGGCAAATGGAAAAGCATCTCCTCCTTTCATCACTCAGTTCATATGTCAAGTACAATAAGATGTTGAAAGATGTTTAACTGTTTCTTCTTCCCCACTCTAAACTACTCATTAGATGCAGTACATTTATTTAAAGCACTGAAATGCTAGATTTTCCCTTAGGGTTCATAACTGGAACCGGGCTTTATTTATGTGCTTATCACTGTACGTGCCAGGGTTGTTTTTGTATGGCAAATGGTTTGCAAAACAGCTAACAGTTGTTAAATAAAACATCAATTAAATGTTACATCGTAACCAGAAGGAGACAACAAAACCCTCAGTGTGACACTAAAAGGCCTTGTAGAACAAAAATAACTGAAATGCTTGATGGCATGGATCTGGTAAATTTTCTTCAGGAGATAATTCCATAGACTGGGGGGGGGGGCATTTCCAATAATATACTGTTTCTAGCAACCTTTTCTCCAACGCTGGCAGCAGCAGCAGTAGAACTAGACTCAACTATTACTTTTTGGAGGGTGGGGCATCATATGGGAGAAGTTTTCCCTGGGAATTTTATCCCATATAACTAATCTGTTTTGTTTTTCTTAAAACAGGCTTACCAAAAATGCAGGTAATTAGAAACTACAGCGGAATACCTCAGCCAGCACCACATGATGGCCCTCCACTACACATCCAGACTGGGGACATAGTTGAACTCATCAGAGGAGATGCACACAGTCTCTTTTGGCAGGTAGAATACTTAACACAGGAACAATTCTGTTTCATTTGATGAAGGAACTGGTGATATTGTTGACTTGTGTAAAGAGCAGCCCAGCTTCTCCTCAGATACGCTGAATCCTGGAGCCCAATAATTGATGATGCCTAAGTGATCATCTCATTGTGGTCCTGTACAAGAAAACAAGGTTCCTACTGGGCCATGTTGGACATGCTATCTTCCTAACCTTCACTCTAGATCTAGACTAAACTATGAAAAGAACTTTAGCCAGTCAGTGGATTGTTAGAAGATAGCTAATAAGTTCTCCATGCTCCATTTCATCATCATAAACAATCCTGTGATGCAAGTTAGACTGAGAGAGAGAATGATTGGCAAAAGGTTACACAGGTAGCTTCATGGCTGAGAAAGGATTTGAACATGGGTCTTCCTCTGTTCCAGTGGACTAACCACTTGCACGTCATTGCTTCCAGTGACTTTCTACACCTCCCGCTTTGGTCACCAGTGCTGCCTTCCAGTGTGATACAATGCTATTTTGGGAACACTCAGCTTGCTTGCTGGGTTCACTCCTAGCCAAATTATTATTGCTAGACATTCTGGCATGCCTGTTCTTGAAGGGTACATTCTCTCTTCACGGCACACCTAGATTGGAGGCAGGCCTGGGCAAGGTGACATAAGCAGTAGAAAATCCTCCACTGTTTTTTGGAGAATATTTTGATCATGTTCCTTCATCCCTGAAGTGTAGATGTTTTTGGGAAACACTTACTTTATGATATTTCAAGAGAGTGTAACACTTCAGCAATCATTCCTACTTGTACCATTCCTAGCCTTTGCCTTCTCATCTTTCCACGTGTACTAGAATATTGAACAGAGGTGACCTTCATTTTCTCAATTTCTGCCACTTACAGGTTCTTTAGAATTCATGCTAAGCAAACAAAATGGTTGGACCTTTTACCTGTTCCTGCCTCCTCTGCAGATTGTGCTCTAAAGTCTAAACAATGCTAAAAGCCCAGTCATTAAAATGTTTATTTAGTAGCTAAGGCTGGAATCCTAATCAAACCTCATTTGGGAGTAAGAACCATTGAACTCAGTGGGATTTACTTTGGAGTGTACTGCACTGTTTGGTTCAGAGAGTTTAATAGGATTTGTTCCTAGTAAGCATATTCAGGAGATCAGCCTTCATCAGTGTCCAAAAACAGGATTTTCTACACCAAAATGAGAGCAGAAAGCAATATGAAATATATGTATATTTTTTTGGACAACCCAGAGAAACATGACAACTGCCCAAAGGACCTTGTGCAATTGCAAAGAGATCCTGCAGAGTAAATGTTGCATCACAAGTTTTCTGCTATATATCCTGGCAGACCTGGAAGCTTATCCGTAGACTAAAGATCTCACCAGTTTGCTCTGTGCAAATTCAAAATAAAAATATCCCACATCTAAAAATAAAAGACAGACTGTACTTCAAAGGTCTAATTTTGCTACTGTGCTTTGAATGAGTCTCTGTACATTCCACTGAATGCACCAAATTGTTGCTTTTCATTGCCCTCCCACTTTTTTGCAAGGTTCAGTATGAAATTTACTGCTTATAAAAGGAAGAAATCCACAGTACTTTCATGAGTCAGCTCTTTGCTTCACTCTGGGGAGTTTTCCCTTAGCAAAAGGAATGCAGGGAGGACTGATCAGCAAATAATGTGATAAAGTCCTTCTAGGAACATGCTATTTGAGAATACAAGTGAGAGTTTGTCTCTACTTTGCATACAACAGTCCCTGAATGACGAGAAGTAGCATATTGGGGAGAGTTCTGTCCTGTAATGGGAAGGAATTTCTTAATCTCTGGGTTCCCTTACATCTCTTGAGGAGACAGTACAAGCTTTTTAGTTAGGTCCTTGGGATGAGGACTCACTTCCAGATCTGTTCTGTCTAGAGGCATGGAAGCAGGCTATAACTAAGCTCTGAGGAACTCAAACTTCACCTACTAGGAGCCTTTAGTTCCTTCTGTCTTTGCTTTTCTTCTCAGCTTTTCCTCGTGCTTCCATTTATTGTCACTTCCCAATGCATATTAGACATCCGGCCCTTCAGGGTTAGTATGGGAGCAGAGTGTTTTCTGGGGAGACAGAAGAGCCCAAATGGTTAATAGCCCAGCAACATTTTCATGCGATTTCTCTTCCCATTGGAAAAGAAGGGCATCAAGTGGAAGTTAGCCAGGGCTGTCACAGGCTGAAGGGAGCAATATCTGGCTTTTAGAGATGGGTGGTTCTTCTAGCTAGGTAAGGAGTGCCCAGCTTTGCCTGGAAAGTGGGAAGGGGAAGTTCTACATTCCATGTGCTCTGAGCATCTCTCTTTTCTGCCCTCCCATTGCTTGTAGAGGGCATAAGTGGCGGGCAATTCATTCGGTCACTAATTGCAGCACTGCCTGGAAGGACAGGCCTTCATTTTCCTACTCTCCTCCTAAGGAGCAGGGGCCTGAGCCTCATTAGCCTGGGCACTTTTGCCAGGGCTCTGAGCTGATGGCGTTATTCACTAACACAGAACTGTGCATTTTTTCATAGAGAATTCTATAGTGGGACCCCACCTTTGTGGCCAAGGTTAATTCTGCTTTTACAATGGTAACAGGAAATGTTTTGAACATCATTCTAGGCTCTTACTAAAGAGAGGCCAGTTTCTGGTGGGTCTAGGAAGCAACCTGGAATAGATCTGGGAAAGAAGCAAAACCTCAGGTGTCCATCTCCTTCTCCCCCCATCAATCAATTTGCTTCATCACAAAAAAAGAAAAGAAAAGAAGGAAACATAGGCTCGGATCCAACAATGCATGAATTAAAAGGAAAATGTACTTAGCAGAAGATCTGCTTCTGCAAACAGTTGCTCAGGGACTACATATAACGCTTCAGTATAATTTTAACAAAACAGTAATGTGTATATGGAGCAATAGAATATGAAGCAGAGAGTCTGCATGGTTTGACTTATTTTTTGAAATTGTATCAAAAGAAATTCTAGTGCTATGTCTTATGCACTGCAGAAAAGATAGTAGGGATAGTAGTAGCAGTGCAATCGTTTTTCACTTAGTGTTAGCAGGCAGTGAGGAAAGATTTAAGCACTTCCAGATCTGCTGTTGTGCACCTAAAATCTTCCCTATTCTATGACTTAACTCTTCAATTGTTACCTGTGAAATCACTCAAATCTGTGCAGGCATTAACAACAGAGTGTTGAACAAAATTTGATAATTTCGGTCTGGTTGTACAAAGATTTGTATTAATAATGTGGCTGGAGTTCCTCGTGTGTTCTCTTCTAATGGGATCCTCTTTCCTCTTTGTAGGGTAGAAATCTAGTGACAGGGGAGCTTGGTTTCTTTCCAAGTGATGCAGTAAAGCCTTGTCCATGTGTAAGTAGAATTGCATAACTGTGTTTGTCAATGTAATTGTTTTTACAAAAATGTTTGCAGTGAGCTTGCCTAGTTCTTGCCAAGATTTTTATTAATCCTGCCTAGTGGGATTTATATTATTTTTTGTGTGTTGCCATTCTGCGTACAATGTTATTTGAAAGTATAACAATGTTATGTATTTGGTTATTGGGTTTAAAATTGGAAGTCTAACAGAAACCTGCATAAGGGATGAATTTAACTCATAAGAATTTCATAAGTTAAATTGTCTAACTAGTTTTCAGATAAAATGCACTTAAGAGACTGCAACAAATGAGTTGTGCAATAAAGCTGCTGATTTCTGTGCAGTGAGGGGAGCCTGCTTCCTTTTCTAATATATTCCCCAGTCACCCTGGGTTAGAGACAGAGAGATTAGACCATAATAATGGGTTCAGAAATGCACCTGTGAAAACCAGAAAAAGCTATAAAATTGAAGTGCTCAGCTTATTTTATCATATGCCTACGTGCTCTGACTTTCTTCCCCTTCTTCTGTCACAATGGTATGCATAATCCCAGAATATTTGAAATTGCTCACAAGAAAATTAGTTTGCAGTGTATGCTTCTATAATTTTGAAGGCAAGCAAAGCTGTGTGAATAGCTGATCTTGTAAAAAGATCATACAATCAGCCAGTTGGATAGGGACTTGAAAAGTCAGTGGGTGTCCTGCCCTCCACAATAAGTCAAAAAATTGCCTACCCGTTATTCCCCTGTGCCTCATGAAATATAGAGACAGGGATTATGCCACAGAAAGATTTTTACTAATAGTCGCATCCTACTATAGAAAGATTGTTATGAATATTTGCATGTGACTTGAGTGAGAGAGCCAAGCTGCATGTTGCAACGGAAAGTTTAACAAACTCCCAAACATTGAACCAATCTGTTTGGGAGTGGTTGCTTCTTAGTATGCTAGGGATGAATTGATCAGATCCAAACGATAAATAACATTTATCAATCAAGTTCACTAAGGGAATCTGTACTGGAGAGAAAATTAAAATACCCCATATTCAGTTCTTGAGTGCATTTAGTGAGGTTTTTTGCTGGGGAAAGTGCTCTGCAGTAGTAAATGGATTTGACTACCATGCTAATGTATAAATAGTCAGTTTGTAGCTAATAGTGGCTGTGACTTCTGCAGATCTT
The DNA here is from genome assembly GCA_029375565.1 of Gekko gecko. Classification (NCBI taxonomy): domain Eukaryota; kingdom Metazoa; phylum Chordata; class Lepidosauria; order Squamata; family Gekkonidae; genus Gekko; species Gekko gecko. The sequence continues at coordinate 36,981,092 of JAPDNY010000006.1, forward strand.
TTGCCCCTTCTAAAGTTGATGCAGAATGCGTCAATGGTTCCTGATGAGGAAAATGCACAAAAAGCCATGTGTCAATTGTCATGTGTGACAATTGTACATCCTTTTTTTGGGGGGGAGTGAAAACCCCCAACAACCCATAACTCATCTGCAAAGGCCTAAAGGCAATGCCATAGTTTCAGGGCAGTGTTGGGGCCTTTTATAAAATGTATGTTGGTGTTAGCAGGAATGAGGTCGATTGCAAAATTTGCATGAATTTGCAAGTATGAATAAACATCAATTCTGGAATATTAGAGGCAAAGTATTACTAGAAAGATAAATTGATGCTTCACCACTGTTCACTTGGAAGGGCAAAATATAAAGACTGTGTTATGAAAAATGATACAGTTGGAGACACTGAAACATCTATCAAATCTTCAAGGCACCATAATGTTTACTATTATTATTAAATAACAGCCTCTACAACTTGCCCATATAAAAGTGCCCAGAAACAGCATAAAATACATATATCAAAAGGCATAAAGAGTAAATACTGAATGAAAAACGGCTGGGCTCTGGAATATCTATAGTTCAGTGTTTTCTCAAATGTAAGCTTTTTTCTCTTTCCTCAGTATGGCACCAACACACTTCTGAATTGTATGAATAACAGCTTAGAGTCACTGGCTGGCTTTCAGCTTCATTGTTATTAGAATTATTTTTAGGTGTCATGTAAAATCTGTCACATTCATTTTCTCAACTATCTTATGATGGTATTATTGTTGCTGTATTAAAAGATAAAAAGGTACAGCTGAAGGCCATCTCGTGTGCTATTGTTTAGTGGCTATACCTTGATTTACCTGTAAGATGTGACACAGTGACACATACCTTTATTTCCTATTATTCGTATGCCCCATGTGTGGAGTTAAGAGGAAGAAGGGTAGAAACGTGTTGCAATTAACTGAGACAGATTCAACTGCCCCTTAATGCAAACTGTATGGTATGTGTTAGGCAGGGGGAAAGGGAATAAAACAGGTTTACAGAAGCCGATCTAAATGGCACAGGCTCTTCTGTTCTAGAAGAGGTGTGTGTGGCAAAGCAGTGGTTCTGCTCATGCCTTGGCTTAAAATGTGTAAGGCAAATCTGTGAGACTGTGTGTGTCAGGGAACCATGGCTGATGGGGAACTGCTCCCATATACACACCTTGCCTGAAAGTATATACGCTCTACTGTAATGAGTCCCAGTTCATTGACATGCATTTTACTTATTATATTTATATCCAACTTTGCTCCCATCGTGGAACTCAAGGTGGCATACTTAGGGTTCTGCCAAGGAGTCTCGTCCAGGCACTAGATAAAGCCCTACCACTTGGGTTCCGCAAACCTATTTTTATCTTGTGCCTTTCAGCTCTACACTAAGACTTACACCGGTGGGGGGAGGGATGCTACTTGTATAGGAATCCTAGGAGAGGCACTTTCAGCCCCAATGTACTTGTGATATCAGGAAAGCACAGTCCTTCACATGGGGCAGTCTCCCCTTGGTGCTTGGGAAGGCTTTTTTGAGTGCGGGCTGTCATAAGTTGCAGCACAGTGTCTCATGTGAGTTTGCCTGCTTCCAGAAGAGAACGAACACAAAGTTTTGTGTGTTTTTTAACAACAGTAGTTTTACATCTACCATAACAGCTACTTCCAGCTCTGAATGAATGTTTAACATGGTTTAGGGATGTCAGCCTCCATTTGGGACTTGGGGATCCTCCAGAATTACAGCTCATCTCCAGACTACAGAGATCAGTTCCCCTTGAGAAAATGGATGCTCTGGAGGGTGGTCACTATGGCACGGTACCCACTGAAATCCCTGTCCTCCCCAAGCTCTCTCTTCAGATCTCCAGGAATTTTCCAACCCGGACCTGGCAACTCTACTCCCCATCCCCTGCTGGTGGCCAGGCAGGGCCTGGCAACTGTAAACATAGTGCATGTATAAGCACCAGTACATATGCATTTTTATGGGCTGAAGGTGGTGGGGAGGGCAGATCTGATGCTAATTTAGACAACATTCTACTGGATTTAAAATAGATTGCCTTAAATAAGGTTGTAAAATGTGACATTTAAAAAACCCAAAATTAAATATTCTGTACCATTGCCATAATAATGAAGTGTGTTTTAAGCAACTTATTTTTAAAAAGATGTATTGATCCAGTTACTCCAGCGTGCTGTATATTTTTGTGCATATCTTAGAGCAGTAAACACAGTTTATTTGGAAAGCTTGAAATATTTTTCACTTATTTATGTTTTCAAATCATAGGTTCCTAAACCAGTAGACTACTCTTCTCAGCCATGGTGAGTGCCTGAAAGTTGTTTGGGAAGGGAGAAAGTTTAAATAAATAGCCAGAGAGAAAATAGATATCCTGGCATTAACAGCAATCTAATTAGTTGTAGTTTAACCTTTTGAGTCTTTAGCACAAGGCATTTTGTTGTAATACAAGCAAAAATTATTGAATGTATACACTGTCTAACAATATTTTTGTAGATGTATCAGGCTTCACATTTTGAATATTTGTAATGAGTTGGATCCAACTAGTTTTTCTGCTGGTGAAAAAGGGAGGAGGAGGGGCGCCCTTTACCATCAAAAAGGCTTTGCTGGGTATTATAAGACCTACTTGTGGAATAGGGACTGTAATCAGGGGGCAAATAAGGCAAGACTAGATGAAAAAGCTGGCTGGACCTAATCCTATATATGCATATAATCTTCTATCCCTGTGGTCAGTGAAGTGATTCAGTAAAAAGTATGGCTGAAGCCAGGGCTATTTTTGGTCAGGAATGCACAGGAAGAGAGTTCTGTCTGGCTTCAGAGTTGGCCATGCCCACTACAGCCAAAACCTCTGCATGCCTGGCTACAGAGGGGAGGGCTGAAGAGTGACCCCCCCCCAGTAACTCCGAGGCAGGCGGGCCAGGGAGGCCCCTGGAAGGATTGGGGAGGCATTTAAATACCTCCCCATGCCTTCCCCAGCCTGTTCAAGGGCTGACTTGCCCGAGCAAGCCAAGGTTCCCTTCAAGGGGGGGGGGCGCTTGCTTGGGCTCTCCGCAGCTGTGGGCCGTCTGGGCAAGCCAAGGGAAGGCATGGGGTGTGGCCTAATATGCTAATGAGTTGCAGTGTCAGGATGTGGCCTGATATGCTAATGAGTTTCTGCTGTTGGGTGTGGCCTATTATGCTAATGAGTCCCTGCTGGGCTTTTTCTACAAAAAAATCCCTGGCTAAAGCCCTGAAGCCTTAAGAGCCTTATGCTGAAATCTGAGAGCCCCCACAATCTACATGAGACCCAGACCACACTGGTTTTCCCTGCCACTACACAGCAACTGTGGGGAATGTGCTTTTAAAAATTTATGGGTACCCCACCTCCCCCCGTGCCACAATACTGAGCTGAATCATGTCCCCACAGAGTTTTGAGGGGACATTTCCTGCTGCTGTTGTGGGGAAAGTGAGTCGGGTCTAGGAGATCCATACCTGACTAGTTAAAATGTAGTTTGGACCACAGAAATGAAAGAAAGAGAGAGAGAGTTTCCAACCCTGACACCTGCTTCCATCCTTTCCCATCAGACCACCATTCTGTCCCACATCCCAGCTCATGACTTCCAGTCACTCCCTTTCTTTGTGTACAATAACTCTGCACTCTCCTTGCACATTCTCTGTTCTTTCAATCTGCGGGCTATGTGTCTCTTGACCTTTAGCCATAATAAGGGCTTCTTTTAAGAACTCCGTTCCTGTTGACCTCCTTAAACTACACAACTGTCAGTGAAATCACACTCCAGCCTTCCAGGATGATAATGATAAATCAGCTTGACCTCATGCATATAGTGTTTTTCTGGCTTTTGATAGCTGGTCACATTATTTTGATGAATGAAAATTGGAGGCATGCTTCATTCTTATACACACACACATACACACACACACACACACACACAAAATTGGAAAGAAGCAGATACAAAGTCATAACTCAAACAGAGATGCAACAGGTGACCTCTTGGAAAGGTGATTTTGGTATGTCTCTGCCCTGGCTGGTAGATGCAGAGATAACATAGAATCCTCCCTGAAGTCTGATAGAAGAAAATATCTCCAAAGTCTTACAGGAGCCCTAAGTCATACTGTTGTGTGCTGTTGTAAGAATGATTTGTGATATTGGTAAAATTAGAAATTGAGAATATTCTACAAAAAAAAGATTAAACATTTCTGGTCTCATCTAACAGGCAAGGTACCATTGCTCCAATTGGCTACAGAAAAGCAGAAATACCCTTGCTATATCAGAAGCAGAATGCATGCAACATGATTCTTGCCTGCTGTCCCTTGTTGGAGTCTTGATTCCATCATGTACAGTAACCCCAGACAGAGACTACTAGATCTTATCTAGATACGTGTGCAAACAAACCTATTACTTATCTGTTGATTATTGTATCCTGAAATCTAAAGCTGAGGTTGAGAAGTGCATTTGCCTGATTGTGGACCATCAAATGAACTTCTCAGCACTGGCTTTAGATTTTGGTAGATGGATTGCACACTACTATGCAGTGGATTGCACACTACTAACAACATGACCCCCGATTCATAAACTGCTTTACCAAATGGGTTATTATCATAATAATGTTGGTAACTAATATTCAGAAAAAAAGAAAACAGAATATAACTGTCAAACTTTTCTCTGGCACTTGTCCTCCATGTTTGTCTTTATAGAAAGTGTGGTTAATATTTATCTCACTTCATTGTAGGTATGCGGGAGCAATGGAAAGACTGCAAGCAGAGACTGAACTTATTAACCGAATAAATAGCACTTACCTAGTAAGGTATAGGACTAAAGAGTCAGGAGAATACGCCATTAGCATTAAGTAAGTGAAATGTAAATTTCTCCCCAGATAGATTTCATTATTGTTGAGCTTTATGTGAGAACTTGCATATGAAACATTCCAAACATTTTGCTTACATATTTAAAATATACATTCTAACTGTTAATTTGCTTATTGGTGTAGCCAGCTGGGGCACTTTTGTCCTTTTTGAAAACGTTGTACTGAAATCCAGCAGAAATGTTTTGGTTTTTTTCCCCCATGGATCATTCCCTGAGTGTGCAGGGATGCAACTTTTTGCGTCTAGGCAGTGAGCTTTTATATTTTGTCCTAGGTTAAAAAGGTAGCTGTTCAGAACATGTCCTAGACTAAAGAGCTACATGTTCAGAACCAGGGTGTACATTCTCTAGCGTTTTCATGAAGTTCCTATGCTTTCCTTTTCTTTGAAGAGGAGAAATATAGTTCATGCATGCCCTTTCCCTCTTCTGCCAGAGTTCTGTTTGAGAAAGGAGTGGGTGGGATAGAAGATCCATAAGTGTTTAGTGCATTAATGGGTCTGTGACTTGAGGCACAAATGACTTTATGCTAGTTAGCATACGTTGATGTATTGGCCCATTTGCATTTTAACTAGAAAATGTTTAGAATTGATTTGGCTATGAATTGAAGCCAAACAGAATCTTTTCCTGGACTTGAATGTAAATTGGACAAGCTGGAAAGTGTCTAACAGAATTTTAATTTTTAAAAAGTTGCTGGTCTGTTTTGTCAATACAAATTATTTAAGGGGATCTTATTTTGTTTCAAAGGTGATTCTCAGCATGAATTTGAATGCAAGCAGTAGCATGGGATCCCATAATTAGATCTTGCTGAAAGGCTTTTAAAAATCTGAATTAAGACTGCATCTTCTGCCAGACCATAATAAATGTGTTTTGTTAATTAGGTGTCAACCATGTATTGGCGTGGATATACGTTTTGTCTTAAGAATTTATTCGTGTACGAGTAGGGCATGCCCTCAAGTAATTATTGATCTCTGCTGATTAAAAACACATTTATATTCATAAGTTATTCATTGCCTATAGGTACAATAATGAAGTGAAGCATATCAAGATTTTAACACGAGATGGCTTTTTTCACATTGCAGAAAATAGAAAATTTAAAAGTTTAATGGTAAGCATCAGTTTAGATTTTATTCCCCTTGCCAAATGTGCATCTAGCCACTTATATTGATGACTGAGTCTCTGGATCTGTGTGAAAAAATATTATAGCTGAACAGTGGTAGATGTGGTCTTGCATTTTACCATTCTTGCATATGGCAGATGCTTTTACTCAAGATGGTTTCGAACAATTTGCTTATCCTTTAATACACATTAACTATCATTTGTATTCACAATCACGGTGATTAAAGAGGTGATTAATAGGGTGATGAACCTGACTCCAAATCAAGATAAGTGGGATCAGCAAACAGGTTGTCCAAGGGAAAAAGAACAATGGCAGCTACATAGAATCAAAGATTACCTATTTCTTTACAACACACTTTGAGGTCATCAGAAAGCTTGATTATGTGTTAGAGATAGGCAGATTCCAGCAACTTTGATTTATTTATACTCAAGTTGGATTTATTTACCCTCAGAATACATGAGGAATATGAGACGTGTTCTCTCTCTCTCTCCCCCCCCATCGTAGATTTTTCTCACAATTCATGTTCTTCAGTTTTTTGGTGGTTGCCATTTTTGTAATCATGCATTACCTTAGCAAAGGTTCATTTTTGGCATTGTTTCAATAATACAAATGCATATTGACATATATTTCCAGGTGATTCTGGAATAATGCCAATGGAAAAAAATTCTTGTGTAGTCGCATTCCATTCTCTTCATATGATCCTGCCCCTTCCGCTGCCAGTCTTCCTTAGACTGTAGTCTGTATGCATTAGCAACATAGAAATGTCAGAATTCTGTACTAATATCACTTATGAAGTTTCTGAATGAATCTGTTAAAATTTTTCCCCTTAGCTAGCGTGGTGTAATGGTTAGAGTGCTGGCCAAAAGTTAGGAGACCTGAGTTCGTTCAAATCTCCAGTCTGCGTTTAAGCTGTTTCTGTGACTTTGGGTCCATTATCATCTCTCAGCCTAACTTGCACGACAGGATTGCTGTGAAGACAAAGTTGGGAGAGGGGCAAACCATGTATACTACCCTGAGCTTATCAGAGGAATAGCAGTCTAAAATGCAATGGACAGATAGACAATGGCAACATTTACATTACATCCATTTAGGAAGTGATTTGGTCTGGGCTATTATGTCCTGTTGCTGTGTGCTTCCCTTGCAGATCAGTTGAGAGGTTTGCTGAGTGTGTCCAGCCAATCTCTGAATCTCTTGTGGGGTTTCATGTTTGACAGTAGAAAGTAGTATCCATAGCTGAGTCTTGGTGCGTAGTTGAGAGGTAGCAAAGACTGTTGTGGTCTGCTGATATCAGGGACTGTATTTTCCTGTGAGGGTCAGTGGGTCTCTGTCATCAATAAATATGCTTTATGCCTGGAGTGATGACCAGCCCTAAGCTTGGAAACAGCAGGCTAATTATGATTGAATACAGAAAAATTCAAATACAGTGCATACCAATAAATAACCATGGAATTCATGGTTGACATGGAAACTAGCAAAAATTGTGTTTTAAGAGATTAGTTACATTCAAGGAGAATTGGTGATCAGCAGCCATGATAATTTCAAGCAATCCACAGACCATTCATCTTCACAAACAATATATCTTTGGTAATTAGATGCTGGAATCAACAGGGTATGGGTAAATTTCTTGCACTGTGTGTGAATTTTTTGTGGGATCTGCATTTCCTGATAATCCTGTTGGATGTGATGAGATGTGTGTTAAACAGGAAGTACAAGTGACCAAAGAGATATTTGTTCTTCTTGGTAATGTCTGAAATGGGGAACTGTATGACAACAGAAGTCTAACAGTACAATCCTTAGCAGAGTTACAACCTTCGAAGTTCATTGAATTGAGTGGGCTTAGAAAGTTATAATTCTGTTTAGGATCACTCTGTAAGTTATTCATTTTGTTTAATATGGAAATTCTCACATCCAGCATAGCCAGAATACTGAATCTTTGGTCTGGTCTAGCAGTGCATTTTTATATTTTAAAAATAACTTCATATTTTATTCTTATCTAATCTGAAGCTTGGCTTCATTGATTGTGGTTTTAGAAACTTAAATATGGTTGAATAGAATGAAAATATTGAATGAATTGCTGATGTGAGAGCAGTTTACAGTAAATGAACTGTCATGGTCTCATTTTGAAAAACAAAATGCAGTGATTTTGAAGTACAGAGCCTTTAAATGCTGTATGTTTGTTTTGATCTTTGTATTTGCTATATAACTGTTGTACTTTAGCCTATCCGTTGGCTCTTTCATTGGATTATTTATAAAACCAGGCTATGAAGGTTATTATTCCTGAGAAAACATGGGTTATCTACATGCATAAATTTCAGAGGGTAGTTGTGTTGATTTGCCGTAGAAAAGTTAAGATTCAAATCCAGTAGTGCCTTAAGAGATCAGCCAGATTTTCGGGGTATAAGCTTTCGAGAGTCAAATCCTCTTGGCTCTCAGAAGCTTATACCCTGAAAATCTTGGTGGTGCTAAGATACTACTGGACTTGAATCTGATTTCTCAGCATACATAAGTAACTTCAGAATATTTCATTCTATTTCTTGCTGTTGTGATCCTGGGTTTTCCCCAGGTTCCTGTGGCTGCAACCTGTAGAACACTTTCCTGGGGTTAAGCTTCACTGACAAATATGGGATTTGCTTCTGACTAGACCTGCTTAGGACTGCTCCCTATATCTCTGAGGAACTGATGCTACCCCTCCTGTCATTGGTATGATCACTTATTATGATAGTAATTGACCCCCATCATTGTTACTGATTTCTGAATCATCCCTTGGACATGTAAACAAATGAGGGGCTGAAGTGAGTTTTCAGGATAAATGGTTATGTAAACTGGGAGGGAGGGACTCTGGTTCCATTATCATTTTGGTATTTGTTGTGTTCTAAGGAGCAGAAGATTAACTGCCTCTGCCGTGGAAAAATCTGGAGATTCTTTACAGAACAAGTACCCCATTTCTCTGACATTGTTTATCATACTTCCCCACTTCCTCCCTCCCACTGTAGTCCAGAATGTCCCCTGAAATGCTTGCTCATGGGTGAAGGGAAACCCATGAATACCATGAGGGTGGGATTAAAGGGCTGCTGTGGGAGAGGGAACAGACAAAATTCCATCCTCCTTGCATGCATAGAAATTTTAGTTGAGCTACAATCTCCCTTGGTGCTAAATTTATGCTATGCCTGGTGCAGAGAACATTAGTGTACATTTGGAATGTTAGATCATGTAATTACAGAAACAGTGGTTATCCTTCAAAACAACTGGCTACTTAAATCCATGCCATACAATAAGACCACCGTGAAAGTGGTTCTTAACATTTTGCACTTTCAAAGAGCAGACAATCTAGTATGCCAGTTTTAATAACACAGCACACAAAATGCACATATTTGTATTCAACAATTTCCAAATGGTTCACACATGTGGTGCGGTTTGGAGCAAAAATTAACAGAACATACCCACCCAGAATAAACTGCCTGCTGTGTCTCTGTATGATTTAATACTCCAACCTTGCCTTCTTCCAATCAGTCTGCCTTTAGGTGATGGCTAATCCTGCTACATTTCTGCATCAGATCACTCAATAGCTCTTGATACAAGGATTCTGCAGAATTTCCATTTGTTAGAATAGTTGCCCCTGGAATAGCAATGGTTCCTTTAACTGCTGGTAGCTTCCTCTTGCAGGCTAGAATTTTTTTAAATAATTGGATGTAGGAATGAAAGATGCTTCTGTTAGCCAAATTGCTCTATTATTTAATAAAGATGGGGAATTATAATTATTAATATACAATTGGCTTATCTATAGGATCTGACCTGTGTATACAGAGTTAGAATCCCCAAGCACCCAGGAACAGACACAGAAATTGGGTGGCTAAAATAATGATTTCTTTACTAAATATTCTCAAACATACAAACAATATTCACACAATATAGCACTAAGGAAACAGAGGTGATTGATGGGTTATAGAGGGGTGATACAACCTGTCCAGATGTGCAGAGGTCCATGGATTCTGGCCTAAACTCAGAGAGTTCAGGGGTGGCCTGCCATTTTGGATCATGGCAGAAAACACACGGTCTAAGGCCAACTGTGTACTGGGATATAGGCACTGGCAAAGATTGCAGACCAATGGGCGGCCCTGGGGGTTGGTCTCAGGGGAGTACAATAGATTACCTGGACCAATGATGAGTCCCAGGGGTGTGTGATGCCAGTAGGGGAAGACCTCAGGTGTGATCAGTGAGCTTCCAGAGAGGCAGGGTCTGGATTTAACAATAGAAGCCAGGTGTTGGGTAGCTAGTTAAATGGATTATCTGACTTACTAATGGTCCTGGCCCTGGGTGGACAAAAGATGGGAGACGTCCCTGATTAGCGTCAGGAAGGATTGCTAAACATTTGAATGATTGATTGATTGATTGATCCCGGTATGTTGAGGGACAGAGGCAGAAAGACAAAGAATTCAGACAAAGAATTACTGGAGACAGAGTTAACTGCCAGATGGCCTCTAAACAGACATTCAGAAATGTAGATATACTGTACCTGGTAGAACCCATTGTCATTCCATGAGCATAATCTCTGCTGGGTGGAGGGGGAAGACTGGAGGTTTGCTCTGAGGTCACCTTATGAAACCTGAATATGAAATCCCTTTTGCAGACCACCTGCAGCCTGCCTCTGTGGTCAAGCTGAGAGTGCCTGGCTTTTTTGGACTTCAGGTTAGAAAGTAGGGCACCCTACTCTTTCACACGATGGCTAACTCCTCTTTCTTCCTGCTGCAAAGTGAAAGCAGCTGATTCAGGATTTGGTATACAATTTGCTCCCATAGAGCAGAATGGAAGCAAACACTTCTATGGGTGTTTCTAGGGGTCTCTACAAGTCCACCCCCAGCGTTGCCTAGGAACTGATTGAATCGGTGCCAGGCTGTCTGAACAAATCACTCTAATGAACCAAACAAACCTCTATGAAAAAAGATGTTTCGTTTCTGGATTTGGGAACGGTGCAACCAAATGAACAGTTTCAAAACAAACCACAAAGTGGCCTGGTTCATGCTTGAACTGCAGTTTCTCGGTATGTGCCCACCCCTAGTCGGTACCATCTGACCCTATCACTCCTAATGTAGAGTTCCAGTCAAAACAGATATGAGAGATTTTTATCTGCAGTGTTGAACAAAATGGTCACAGTGGGCCACCAAGTAATCTACCTCCTTCTGAAGGCAAGACCCCAACAAGCCTCAGACCACCATGAACAGCTCTGGTGGCCTACACTCTGCAGCCATAGTGGTGGAAGAAAAGTGTTATTTCTTTGCTACCATTGCCACTATTGGAGTAAACTTTTGCCTGTGTCTTATCAAAGTCATCCTGAATCTTCTTCCACTGTTGCTCTAGCTGTCTCCTTTCTCCTTTCATCCACCGCTGCCCCTCAGTAAACCAAGGGGCCAGCTAGGCTCTAACACTTGAGAGAAAGCACTTGGCAGCACTTGTGCCAACCACCTGGGTAATTTCCTCATTCCAGAGGTCAGCCAGGGCATCAGAAGCGCCAGCCATCTCAACAGGAAAATCCCAGAGACCTGTCAGAAAACTGTTAGGATCCAACTTGATTCCCAGGCCAATAATTTTAATAGATCCCCCGCCCCTGCAGAGTCATAGTATCCCTGTAATTCTAAACCCAAGCAAATAGTGATCCGTCTATGACCATGGAATCATGATAAATTATTCCACCCTTAGACTACATTCATCCCACCCAGAACAAAATACCAGATGAAGAAGAAGAGATTGGATTTATACCCCACCCTTCACTTGGAGTCTCAAGCTGGGTGACCTTGGGTCAGTCACAGTTCTCTCAGAGCTGTTCTCTCAAGAGCAGTTCCCAAAGAACTCTCTCAGCTCCACCTACCTCACAGGGTGACTTGTGGGGATAGGAAGGGAAGGAGATTGTAAGCCGCTCTGAGACTCTGAGTGGAGGGCGGAGTATAAATCCAATCTCCTCCTCTTCCTCCTCCTCCTCTTCTTCTTCATTACAACTGATCTCCAGGTGACAGAGATCATGTCACTGGAGAAAATGGCTGCTTTGGAAGGTGGATTGCATGGCATTTTGCCCTGTTGAAGTCCCTCTCCTCACCAAACCCCATCCTCCTCAGGCCCCCCTAAAAATCTCCAGGTATTTTCCAGTCTGGCACTGGCAACTGCAACCCTAATGATGAGACAGATGGAGGAGTGGGGAATCAAATCTGGTTCTCTAGATTAGAGTCTGCTGCTCTTACCCACTACACCACATTGGCCGTTTTAGCACTTTTAAAAGGTATGGAGGGAGAAAATAAGATTGCCCATTGTTGCTGCCTCGTGGCAGTTTTTAAAAGACTAAGTTCTCTTCTGAAATGGCCCATGGGTTGACCCTGTGGCTGCCATTAGGTCTAGTTTGGGCCCTTAGAAGCATAGACAACTGTATTTCACTCTATTTAAAACAGAAGAGATAAAAGATGATGCAGATACATGATGCAGCTAACCCTTCTAGGAATGTTTGAAAAGCAGACATTTAAATGAACTCACTGAAAGAGGCAAATATTCTTATGACCAGGGAAATGGGAGCTTTTTCGGGTCTAGAAATCTGCAGCCGATATTCTGAGTCATGAGCAGATGGCAAGTATCAGGTACAGAGTAAAATTTGTTTATTTAGTGCCTTTTAATAAAACTCTTTCTCCAAGGAACCCAGGGCATTGTACAGGATACTTGCTTACTCCGGTTTACCCTCACAACAACACTGTGAGGCAGATTAGGCTGAGAGAGAGGCTGAGTGCCTTGTCAAGGCTACCCAGTAAATACACAATTCCCCCCCTCCTCTTTTTTACAATTACAACAACCCTATGGAGTAGATTAATGAGACAGACAGGCAAAAAGTCACACAGTAAGTACATGATTTCCCGTCCCTCCATTTTATCCTCACACAACCCTGTGAGGAAGTCTAGCTAAGAGAGAGATTGACTGGCCCAGTGACACCCAGTACATTCCATGGCAGGGGCAGATTTGAATATTGCTAAAGGAGGAGAGGCCTACACAGACTGCATGGACTTTGGTAGTATTTCCAGGGGTCTTTTTTGGGGGGGGAGCGTACCGGAGCGCAGCTCCGGGAGCTCAGGAGCCAAGCCCCGCCCCCAGCCGGTGTCCCAGGGAGTCTTTCAGGCAGCCGAATGTCAATTTCAGCTCCATTATATCCTATGGGCCATTGAAGTCAATGGTGAAAACATAGGGTATATTCTGGGGGCTGGAGGGGAGGGTTTGAGGGAGAGGCTCCAAACTCACAGGGTAGCTGATGAAGCCTCTCCCCAAGATACCCACCAAGTTTCAAGAACATTGGATCAGGGGGTCCAATCTTATGGGCCCCTAAACAGGTTGCCCCTATTCCCTCCATTGTTCTCTATGGTGGGAAAAAATAACTTTTTCTCACCATAGAGAACAATGGAGGAATAGGGGCAACCTGTTTGGGGGCCCATAGAATTGGACCCCCTGGTCCAATGTTCTTGAAACTTGGTGGGTATCTTGGGGAGAGGCTCCATAAGCTCTTCTGTGAGTTTGGAGCCTCTCCCTCAAACCCCTCCCTCCGGCTCCCAGAATATACCCTATGTTTTCACCATTGACTTCAATGGCCCATAGGATATAATGGGGCCAAATTGCCGCCAAATTTCTTTCATTCCCTCCTTTCCTTCTCTCTTTTTCCTCTTTCCCTCCTTCTTCTCTTCTCTCTTTCTTTCTTTCCCACCTTCTTCTCTTCTCTTTTTCCTCCTTTCCCTGTTTCCCTCCTTCTTCCCTCTATTTCTTTCCCTCCGCTTTCCTTCTCTTTCTTTCCCTCTTTCCTTCCTTCTTTCCTTCTCTCTACTCTCTCTCTTTCCTTCCCTCTTTCCTCCTTCTGTGGCCCAACTCTCATGAGAAGGAGTTTAAATTTTAAACCCCTTCTCTCTTAGCTCCCCCAACCAGACCAGCTAGGGAAGGGAAGGGGAGGTTTTTGAAGATGCCTCCCCCCCTTTTGCTTCCGGTGATGTCAGGGGGTGTGGCATATGCTAATAGCCTAATAGCTCATTAGCATACCATATGCTAATGAGCTCCTGCAGCTGTTTTTCTACGAAAAGACCCCTGAGTATTTCTATTGCTATGGTTGATTACAGTGAACAGGGAAGATACTATTCTGTTGAGATAAATGTAAAACATGAGGAATGTTCTGACAGCTTCAGTGCTGGAAAATCCCCTTGAAGAGATTGTAAAAGGTTTATTGTGCCAATAAGAGTCCCTATAGATCATATATCTGTTCAGAACGGAAGACTGGCATTTCGGAACTGGAGGCGATAGGCACAATCCAGTCCTCAGAGTTAAGCACTTTTAAGTCCCATTGATTTCAATTGGAGTGTTAAACAGGTACTTAAATCTCTCCCAGTAGAGATTAACTGGACTTAAAGTGCTTACTTTTCACACGATTGTGGCCAGTGTTTGGAAATGGCTAGTGCAAAGTTATCGTCACATGCAGATTTAAAGCAGTTTTTGTTGAAATCATTCACATTGGCTAGAACACACCTTTGAATTGCAAATGCTTCTCTCCTATAAGGCAGGCCCTCATAGGAGATTCCCAATTCCCAATGAGGGGGCACTGGTGGGGCATGACATCACAAAACTAAAAATAAATAAAAAATAAAATAAAATAGCCGCACACACTCACTCATACATAGACTGGCTGGAATCCCTGTCAGCTCTTTAGATGATTTTAAAAGCATTGCAAATGGAACTTTTCAAAAGAGATATAAGCCATGGCTGATGGAACAAAAGAACGTCTCTGGCTCGTTCCAATAAAGCCTGGCCGGCTCTCCACCCCCACCACACACCTCACCACCACCCCAAAAAAGACCAGCTCGTCTGGGAGCGTCAGCAGGGCAGAGAGTGAAACGATTCTCCTCACAGTCCTTTCTCTCTCTCCAACAGCCAAGAAGAGAAAGCTGGTTGGGGGAGAAAACTAGGAGAGGGAGGAGGCAGCTTGGAGAGAAAGAAGGAAAGGATGGGGGGAAGAAGCTCCCTTCCCAAATGCTGGTTTTCTAAAAAGTTTTTTTAAAAGGCCGGGCAGCTGCCGCCAAGCCCAACTGCTCGAGCAAGCACCCGGCTGGCGTGGGAAAGGAACAGCTGGGGAGGGTAGAGGGCAGGCCTGGCGAAGTTGTGTGTTGTTGCAGGACTTCCTGCCTGCCTGGGGTCTGGTCTTGATGCAGCTCAGCATGCATATCTTCTTAAAAAGGTTTTAAAAGGCTTTTTTTAAACAGCTTTTTTTCAAGCAAAACTTGTGGGGCTGTGGCTTTGAGAAAGGGGGCAGAGCCCCCAAATGCCCCACTGTAGCTACAGATCAGCAATGAGATGTTCTAATGGTCACAGGTTCACATAAACAGCTGGTGAGAGACTCTCAGAGGTGATTTCAGGTTCCCTTTATGTGCCTTTTCTGGTGTGGTTGCTGCTGTATCCATGTTTACTCACACACTGGTCTGGGTACATGTAAAGATTTTCATCCATGTGGGTTGGTTTCGGGAATGATTAAAAACCACACAAACAACAGACTTCTCAAGAGCCCAGGCATCATTTGCATGGCTTACTGGCCAAGAAACAAAAATCAGATGGCTCATGTCATGTCTTTACACATGCCTGAAACAAGCATGCCAGAAACCACAAAGTCACATTCAGGAAACCATCTGAGTCGAAGGCCTTAGTTTTCACACACATACACACACACACACACACACACACACACACATGATAAGGAGCTAAATTTATTTATGAACTGTATCATTTCAGACTGTATCATTTCAGGAATAGAAATGTTCAGAAGATTTGCTCTAGCACTGGGAATGCAGAGATTTATTTTATTTTATACACAAAAGCAGCCAAAGGTGCATTCTGAAATATCACAGCCAAATTTCAGCCTTGGTGTCAGGTTTGAGAAACAGGATATCTGTAATATCTGGCTTATTGTATGAAGAGCAGGTAGCTTGTATGAAACCTGACTAGAGGATTCTAATGTTGTTGTTTTGTCACAGGTAGTGTAAACTGGTTATAAAATCTTCCACCATCGTTGACTGGGGAGGATGGAGTAGCAGTTATCTTCCTTGAGTCGTAGATACAGATAGAAGCTGGCCTTGATTGTATGTGCCTTGTGTTAGGTACAAAGGATGAGTAGGGAATCCTGCTGGTTTACTGTCTGGCTGCGCTAACAGAGGTAGTCTTTGATCTGGTGTTAAGGATAAGCCTCCTTGGGAAATGGACTTGCTGCCTCTGTCCTGCAGGGGCAGCAAACCCAATAGAGAGGTCCACCTGCCGTGAATCATGTTGGATTCCAGGAGACTCTAGTCAGGCAATAGTCAGAGGCATGCCTTGGTGTTCTCTTCCACTCTCTGATGGCTTCACAGTGAATGAGGATGCTGGGAGGGGGGTATGGAATGGATTAGGAGGTGGATAGAGCGTCATTGGTGAAAGACTCCTCTTGAATTGGACAGATCACTGATATGCCTTTATTGGCTCATTTGAAGGCCTGCAGGGCAGTCATGATGGTAGCAAAGGAAGTTTTTTTCTTCTTTGACACCTCTGCATAGTCAAGAGGCTCAGGCAGAACAAGTTGAGCTTGAATTCAGACGAGGCAGAAGTGATGCCGGCACAGGTTGGCTCAGTGGCCAGGAATGCTTTCTGTCAACGGCAGTCTGGTTCATCACCTCTCTCTATCCTTAGACTCAGCTGACCTGGCCATGCTAATGAATGCTTTTATAACCTTGCTTTTGGATTACTGGAACACATTCTATATGGAGCTGTCCTTGAAGACAGCCCAGAAATTGCAACTGGTTCAGAAGGTGGCATTCCAGTTATTCTCAGGGGATAGTCCATGGGAACACATCTTGCCTATTTTAAAATAGCTACTTTGGCGGCCAGTTTGTTCCCAAGGTGAATTCATTTGCCAGGTATGACCTTTAAAGCCTTTCATGACCTAAGACCCACATTTCTGAAGGCCCATCTCTCCCACCCTGTGCCTTCGTCCCAGTTATGGCCACCTAGCTGTCACCTTAAAATATCCTGCCTGGCATCCATTAGAGGCTTTTCCAGTAATGGCTCTCACCTTGTGGAACAGGGTCCCTAAGGAAGGCACTGTCCTTAGATGTTTTTAGGAGGCACTGTAAGGTTGTCTTATTTGCTAGGATTTTTAATTTGGTTTAAGCTGCAGGTATTTTCTTGGGGGCGGGAGGCATTAATAGGGTATATTGTTTTACTTTAGAATGTATCCATAGTTTTACTTTGGAACTGTAAGCTGACTTGAGGCGCAAGGGAAAGGCTCAGTATAAATATTTAAAATAAACACCATAACCCTCTGTTTATGAGAGTTAGGCTTAAGCCTTTTGTGGATCAACACCCTTACCTTTATATTTCTGAATGCAACTAATGCAGAATCTCTTTGTGAATCAAGCTCTTACACTTCATACTACTGATATGCCTTTCTTTTGTGATTCCCCCCCCTTTTTCATCACAAATTGCAACAAGCTTTCTTTCAATGAGAAGTAACAGAAGCTAGCATTACTGTCATTACTATGCCCCCTTGGTATTGACTAAGAACATCTACTTCTATAATAAGGTTGCATTAAAAGTATTATGTCCAAGCACTGCAGGAAGGGGAAGGAAGCACAAAAAGAAGGGTCAAAGTGTTTTATTTTTTTCTTCTTCTTGAAGGAACTTGTGGAGTATTACAAGCACCACTCTCTCAAAGAAGGCTTCAGAAGTTTGGACACAACTCTCCAGTACCCATATAAGGAATATGAACATTCAGTGGACCAAAGGAGTAACCGACCACCTAGCAACTGTAAGCATTACTTTTTAATATCAAAGGCACAGCAATAAGTTTTTTTAAAAAAAATCTTCATTTTGAATTTCTTGACATATAACCAATTAATATGATAATGCATTTAGCTAGATTTTTCTGCAGCTAAGCAGAATTAGATCTGCTGACAGGTTTATGAACAGGTCTAGTTAGATTTCCTGACTGCCTATGTTTAAATCAAATCACTGCTCAAACATCTATTAAAAATGTAAGTGAGTGATTGATTTGTAAACAGGCATTTTGCACTGGATGTGCCGTTTTCAGCTACATGAATTAATAAACATGTAATTCTAATCTTGCATTTGGCATACAAGCAAATTATCTGTGTGATTTAAAACCACAGACTGCAAACCAGAATTTTTGTGAAGATGCTTAAATTCATATGGATTCTCTCTCTAATTCTACTGGTCATTCTTTCAAAATAGGACTTTTTTGTGGGCCAAACCAGGTGTTTTGTAGACTTGGCTTCCTCCTAACATCTAAAAAGCATAAGGGAAAACATTTGATTTGCTCCTTCCCTTACATATGCAGTGACAGAGGTCTCTACTCAGTGTCTAGTTATGATTCTGTGTGCTTGGGTGGATGGGAACTAAACTAAACAGTATGGTTGACATTGTTTGGATAGTGACCCTTTCCCTTGAAGCATGTACACATGCTCATCCATGCACACAAACATAAATCTGCCTTGCAGCTGGCTGAGGTGATTGGTATCTCTCCTTATAATAATTATCTTTTGGTTTCATAAGATTCCATGCGCTCCCATTGGCTGTAAAATGCCCTCCCTCAGCCATTGGCCCATCAGCTGCCACTCAAGAGTACTCGCATGCCATTGGCCAGGTGCTGGGTCTGCTCCTCTTCCCTACCCACTCCCCCTTCAGACAGATTTGCATGTCAGATAGACAGCTCTCTCTCCTGAGGAAGACAGTTCTCTTGACTCCTGTGAGGGACTGTCCCCTCAGTGGCTGCTAGTAGGCAGCCAAGCTTGGTTCTGTGAGTAAAAAAACAAAGGACTTCCAGCATAAACCCCTCCCCCGCCCATAACCCCCTCCCCAATGGCCACTTTCCTGTCAGAATAAATGGAAAAAGGCTCTTTCTCCTGCTTAGCTTCAGCATGGCTGGCTGGCTAATGAGGCGGGCCAGCAACCATCAGACCATTTTCTTCAACTCCCCACTGTGCGGCTGACTTTCCCCTAGGTTTGCCAACCTCCAGGTGGGACCTGGAGATCTCCCACTGTTACAATTGACCTCCAGATGACAGAGATCAGTTCCCCAGGAGAAAATGGTTGCTTTGGAGGGTAGACTCTATGGCATTATACCCTGCTGAGTCCTTCTACACACACCCCAAATGCTGCCCTCCACAGGATCCACCCCCCAAATCTCCAGGTATTTCCCTAATCACAGTTGGCACCTGTACTTTCTCCTCTGTCAGTAAAAGGCCCTTTCCACACCTATGTTGGCCTTTGGAAGAAAACTCATTGGGCCCAGTCCTGATCAGGTTGCCAACTCCAGGTGGGCAATTCCTGGAGATTTGAGGGATGGAGCCTGGAGAGGGTGAGGCTTGAGGAGGAGTGGGACCTCAGACAGGTACAATGCCATAGACTTCACCCTCCAAGCCAGCCATTCTCTGATGGGGAACCATTGTTGCCAATCTCCAGGTGGAGGCTGGAGATTACTCAGAATTACAACTGCTCTCTAGGAGGGAGTGAGGAGGAGATGGAAAGCTGAAGCCAGGGGGCAGATAACAGTAGGTTGACAGTTGGCTGGGAGGGAGATAGGGTTGCCAACTCCAGGTTGGGAAATTCCTGGAGATTTGAGGGCTGGAGCCTGGAGAGGGTGAGGTTTGAGGAGGGATGGGACCTCAGACAGGTACAATGCCATAGACTCCACCCTCCAAACCAGCCACTCCCTCCTGGGGAACCACTGTTACCAATCTTGGGGGTGGGCTGGAGATCACTCAAAATTACTACTGCTCTTCAGGTAGCAAAGATCTGTTCCTCGGGAGAAAACGGTGGACTCTTTCATTATACCCTGCTGAGATCGCCACAGCAAATTGTCACTGAGTGCCCAAAGCCGGGGCACTCTCCCAGAACCTCTTTCTAGAGCCTGTTGTATTTATTTCCACAATGGGCCTTATTCCTAGTTATATATAAAAACTTTTTAGCATTGGAAAAGGAACAGGTATGAATAATAGTTTGTTGATAAATGGAAGTACATTGGAAAACTGCCAAATGGTCTATAGATGATTTTGACCTTCCCCTGCAAAAGCTAAAGTTTGTACTTTGAAATATGGTATACCCACATTATGCTCAATGCCTGATAATAAGGGGAAAATGTGAATCCTACTGTTAAGTAATGCAAACTGCCAAGGAGAGGGGCTCTGGGTTCGATTGCATTATCCCTTTCATTGTTTTTCTTTAATTTATTTGGAAAACAGGCTTCTAGAGAAAACTAGGGATGCATTCACTCCCAAATATGAAATGACTTTGCAGTGCACATGTGAAGCCTTACATTGGTCAGACTGCCTATTTGCACTGCATCTTCCTTCCTTAGCACTCAGCACTCTTTCCCACATTTCACAAAAATAGCAGAAGCTCAAATGCAAAAGCTTTACTAATGAAAACTGTCTTAACTTCTTTGATCTCTTTTCCTTTCCTTTCCTGTCTCTTGCCCGTATTAATTTTTTTCCCTACCAAGCAGTCTTCCTTCTTTTGTAATGAACTCATTTGAGTTTCTGATTTGCTGCATCACATCCCTTCTGAGGCTCTGTTTCAGTGTTTAGTTAGCGTATGTGCTTTTTTCTTCCCCATGTTCTTTTTTATAGCCTTGTGTATGTCTGTCTTGCATCCCTCTTTTCTGTGGGGTGCACAGCTTCTTTGCTTTGCCTGGTGTTTTATTTTTAGACTAACTACTCACCAGTGGGAGCAGGCACAGATATCACAAGTGCTCCTCTTAGACTAGCAAGTACATGTTGTGCATACTGCTGCAGTGTTAATGTTGACATTGCATCTTGAGGTACAGTAGGATGTATGTGAATTGATACTGCAAGGCTTAGAGTATTAAATAATTCACCTGCAGGCACTGGCACCCCAAATAAAACTTTGATGTCTTCTGGTTTCCCTACCCCTGTCCCCCAGCAGCAGTCTCCTGTATTGCAAACTTTTGGAAACTCTTCCAAATGTATAAAGCATATTATTGAATAAAACAGAGGAGCCACTGTGTCGGTGTGTTTGCAGGGGTATGAAAGCCACAGTCAGAATGCCAAGGTGCTTAACTACTGCTATTGATGAAGAGCTACCAGACATATGGACCTATCCAAACCCAGAATTCACTTAGCCTATTCATTAAGGCAACAGCAAAATGATTTTATTAATGTCATTCCTGAAATAACCTTCAGTACAGTTTTCCGGTTAAGGTTCTAGAATCCACCGGGTAAGCTGGTAATAGGACAAACTGATCAGTGAATTATTTGTGTTGACTGAAAAGGACTTGGTCATGGTAAAGTTCCATTTTAGCTAATCATTTCATTTGGTTTAGGAGATTGTTGTACTGGTCTCTTTTAAGAAAAATCTTGTATCCTTAGTTTGACTTAATGGTTTCTGTGTACTTCAGTCAATAAGCTCTTTAATCAACTAAACAAAATCCAGATGTCCACCATTTTTACATTTGGGGGGGGGCAGAGCTGAATAAAAGAAGAGGAGGAAGAGTTTGGATTTATACCCTGCCCTTCACTACCCAAGGGAGTCTCAGAGCGGCTTACAAACTCCTTTCCCTTCCCCTCCCCACAACAGACACCCTGTGAGGTAGGTGGGGCTGAGAGAACTTCTGACAGAAACTGCTCTTTCTCAAGAACAGCTGTGCCAGAACTTGTGACTGACCCAAGGTCACATCAGCAGGTGCAAGTGGAGGAGTGGGGAATCAAACCCGGTTCTCCCAGATTAGAGTCCGCACACGTAACCACTACACCAAAACATTGTCCTTGTCATTGCAGCTAGTCCTTTGCTTGTTTCACTGTTTACATCACTTCACTGGGACAATTAACAATGTGTATATTCCATTTATTTCATATCTTGTGAACAGTTTCTGATTCTTGAAAGGTTTCCTTCTTTTGTTCCATGCCATATAAAAAAAACCCATTGAAAGGATTTCTAAAAGCTCTTGTCCTTGTACTCATCATCAGCATTATCTATAGCTGTGTGGTTATTTAAATCCCTAATTTCCAGGATAATCTTTCCTTTTTTCCTTTTACGAAAGCCCAGTTGGCTTGTCTGTATGATATTATGCTTGTACACATCTCTGATAAGATTCAGTAAGGATGAAGCAGTGTGATCCAGAGGGGCTTTTAAGAAGCTTTATTGAACTCTGATTTAGAGTTGTGGTTTGACTCATGACTGCAGTCATTATAGGCTGTATTATTTACATGTCTCTGCAGGAAGGCAGTAGAGTGTATACATCTTATGGAAAGACTGGGGATGTTCTCACAAAATGTGCATGAGAGCTATTTACTCTTTTGGTGGTGGGAAGTGGCATCAAGTTGCAGCCGACTTATGGCAACCCTATAGGGTTTTCAAGGCAAGAAAAGTTCAGAGGTGGTTTGCCATTGCCTGCCTCTGCATAGCGACCCTGCACTTCCTTGGTTGTCTCCCATCCAAATATGAATGAGGGCCAACCCTGCTTAGCTTCTGAGGTCTGAAGAGATCAGGTTAGCCTGGGCTATCCCAGTCAGGGCATTTTTTCTCTCACTTGCTTATGGGATATGGAATTAGTGCCTTGTCCACCATATGGCTGTGATCTGAACCATCATCTTTCAAATCCTTTAGGAAACATCTTCAGAGCAAAAACAGTGAAAGGCAGGCACTTGGTCAAGAACTTATAATTGAAGAACTGCAGTAGAACGTGCATATGGAACTGAATGTTCAAATTCAGAAAACAGCCTGGCATGAAATACTGCACAATGTTAAACAGGACCTTAGTCTACAATTAATAGAATGATGCTATTGGGGCACCAGTTAGATTCTTTGAACTAGGGTTATCAAATGCTGGAGATGTAAGCCACTAAGAGCCAGTGTGACCACCCATGTTCTGAATATGTCTGATTATTTCAGCATTTTAGTTAAAAGTTAAAGGAAAAATTAATTTTACACTAAAATGTTCACTGGAATGTTTACTGCTATGTTGGGGTACATTCCTTCTTCCTGGGATTTCTTGAAAGGATAAACATTCTGATCTGCTTCCTGAATTTTCCATCGTTTAGCATGAAGTTGGCATCTGGAAAACAGAAGGGTCCAGACTCTTGAAGATTGCGTGCAGCAATGAATTAGGCAGAAGGGTTGTCAAGAGCTGGCTGATTATTTCTGTTAAGATCAAGTGGCTGCACCCTTAGCCATGCTGTGACGTATTTGAGCCATGAGGAAGCCTGTTGTGATAATGTTATCCATAACTTGTGCACCTCCTTGGTGCCTGGGTGTTAAGTTGGTCTATGCCTCATTATTGCTGTTTTAGAGACAAAGTTCCTTCTGCTTTCTGGTATATTTCTTCCCCACAGTGTAAGCGCTAGTACAGTGATTCCCACTGTGGTGTCTGGGGGTGCCATGGTGCCTCCATGTGTGTTTCTTAGTGTCCCCTTGCTTCCCCCCCCAAAGGAAACAGCCAGTGCTGCCTTTTCTCCACCTCTTTGGTGTAGGAGGCATCACTTTTGTGTTTTTCAGAAACAGCTACATCCATTGTAGGGGCATATCTTGCTTGGAATTTCTTGATTTGACTCCAGGCCTATCCCTCCATGGCACCATTATACAGTAGTACCCAATACCAGTTCTCAGAATTCCAAAAGTGTCTACAAGCTGAACAAGTTAAAGACTACTGAGCTAGTACCTTATGTAAGATAAGGTGAGTGAATGAAGACAGATATGGTCTCCAGGAAGAAAGAGAACATCTGATCTTTCTCCTTGCTGTGAATATACTCAAATGTTTCTTGTGTTGTTGCGGCATCGTGATGGTAGAAACTGCACTTATTAAAACATCACTGTGTTGTGTACTTGTAAGGGGACAGGACCTCTTTTTAGATTTAGCCTGTAACGGCACGGAAGCTGGTTTTGCACATACAGCGCTAGACACATTTGGTCTCTGCATGGTATGTCTCACAATACCAAGTGGGACATGTATGCCATGACTGCTTTTACTAATGGCCAGTTTTAGCAATCATAGTACATAGTTTTTGCTGGCATGAGATGAGTTGGCGAAAGCAGCCGTACAGTCATCTTTTGCATATGCACAAAATAGTTCTAAGATAAAGGACGGAGTGGGGAAAGGGAGCTACGAGTTGAGGAGTAGAAGCAGATGCCAAACCTCTGTGCCTCTGCTCAGGCAAGAGGGAACGGAAGTACAAATTTGTGAGGCTGAGGGAGTAAACAAGACATCAGTTTCTTGTTACTGAAAACTTAAGTAATATGATGACTTGTGTTTCGCTATAACTTTACCAATATTTCAATGTCATCTCGCTTGTTTCTCTCTTTTTCTTTCTTTCTTTCTCTAAGCCCCTTCTTTGTTCTGTGGGTTTTCTTTTGTAACTTCTCCAGACTACAGCTTTGTCCCCCCTTCTACCGCTCCTTTCTGGTCAGGTACTGCTTTATTGCTTTTTATATTTCCTCTCACTTTGCTTCGGTTTTTTGCAAATATAATATTTCTGTCTCTGTGTGCAGCGCAAGCTAGGGAAGGGACGCATTGGCTCTTTCCCCCCTCCACAGGCCCACAATTTGACCAAATGCACTCAATGGCTTATAAGTTCTCAGAGTAACTGATCTAAGGGCTGCTCCTTCATGGCCCTGAGTACGTGTAAATGGCCTGAACACATGAAGGGAGGGGCAATGGTGTGGGTCTTTCCCACTGTTTAAATGTTTCACAGCTGTGCAGGATCTGCTATTGGTTTAGCGGATTAAAGAGCAGCAAAACTGATTCTGAATATGGTCAGAATTGGACGGAGAGTTGCAGGGCCACAAAACTGAATTAAATCTAATGTGTAAATCTTATGGTGTTGAAAACCTCCAATTCTTGTTATCAAAGTGGCCTCAAATATGAAGGTCATGCTTTTGTGACTGGTTGATTGAGTGACTCAAATATTCGTCCCATCCCTAAAGAAAAGCTTATTGCAACAGCATCCCATGCTAAAGTACTTCATTCTAGAGGGAAAAAAATAGATTTTTGCATGCGCTTTGTCTACAAGTTAATTTTATCCATCTGTTTTTCTATGCACTTGTATTGTTTTTCTTGTTTTCTCAGTGTCTGTGTTTAAAAGATTTAGAATTTTTAGCATGCTCCACAAGGACAGTGTCTCTTCAAAAGCTGGAAAATCTTCTGGTGCAGCCTCTCCCATCACACACAAAGACACACACACAGACACCAAACCCACCTTTTCTTAAATTCCCAGGGTATACATAATTGGTGACAGTATAAACATTCCATTACACAGATTTTTTTTTCACATTAAGTCCCTTTGCCACAATTCTGTTCATCGCATGATTTGGCAAATTTATGATTTTACAAATTCATGAAGAAAAGGCAATAGACATGTTCTCAGGACAAATAGGGCTTTACTGTTTCCTTTTCCAGTTTCCAGTTGGGTTTCCAATTTGTGATTTAAAGGTACAATTAAAATTAAGTGGGTAGAGCCAGAGATAGTGTGTGGGGAGACCAGTAATAAAGAACGATGTATGTTTTGATATCTCTCACATTGCTGGTAAAAGCTGGAGGCCAGTTTTCTCTCTCAACCATAGAGTTGGATCATCCAGTGAGGTAGGTTGGTGTTTGGTTTAGGTCAGAAAAAGTACTTGCTGACACAATGCATACTTATTTAATGGGGTTCCCTGGCAAATTCATGGAAGATGCTAATAGCCATGAAAGCTAAAAGAAAACTCCATGTATATAGCCACTGCATCCCTGCATGCTAGATAGGAGAGACATAAACAACCAGAGAGAACAGATATTTTGCTGGATCT
Organism: Gekko gecko; assembly: GCA_029375565.1. Classification (NCBI taxonomy): domain Eukaryota; kingdom Metazoa; phylum Chordata; class Lepidosauria; order Squamata; family Gekkonidae; genus Gekko; species Gekko gecko. Next base: position 37,006,903 of record JAPDNY010000006.1, read on the forward strand.
CGTGTGTGTATGGAGGGGTGATTTCCAGCTGTTTCTGTGTGTGCAGGTGGGCGCAATTTTACTGATTTTCCTTCTGTGGGGGACATTTCATCTCCCCCCCGGTGATTCCTGGGGATTCTCAGGGGTGTTCTGGGCTGCTATGGAAGGCAAGAATCGGCAAAAATCATTCCCATTCCTTGCATGTGTGGAACTTCTAAATGTACCCAGATTGTAAATTACTGAGAAATTAAAGATAGATTAGGGAAGGACTTTTGGTCTGATTCAACAAACTGTGTTATTTTTAAAGTTTCTGCTTAACTTATGAGCTCTTTGTTGTGATGGGCAGAGAAATAAAGTCCTGGCTGTGTCTGAGAGTTCTTTCATAAGGTTTTGCCCAACAAGAGCAATCCCTTATTTAATGTTTTTTTCTCTGTGGATGCTTGCTGAGCCTACTCTTAACCTTGCTCTTCTTCTGCTATTGTATTTGATGGATTTTTCTTAAGATGTCTTAGGAGAACAATAACAACATTTGACAACTCTGAGAGAAGTATTTGTTTCCTGGCCAGTTGTGGACAACATTGAAATGTAAATTAATATCAAATAGTAGAGACTCTGCCCCCCCCAATATTTTTGTACATATTTATAATGCTGGCTGCTTAAAGGGATTATGCACTAGATATTATAGTGGAGAAAATAGGGTATAATTCATTTTCAGGCTACGATTTGATCTTAAGCATTTCAATTTTGGTCACTGAAGTGTGTTACAGTTATTATTTTTTCAAAGCATAGTATCTGTTACTGTTATGGGAAAGCTGCCATAATGTGTAAAATATTGCCTTTTGGTACCATATGAAACCACAATAAAATATGACACAAAATTGTATGCAGCAATTTTGGAATGTAAATGGTGATCTTTATCATAGCTGTCTACATATTTTTCTAGTTTGGATCCCATTTTTATGTATCTCCTGATTTTAAATTGGGGGAAGCCAGTTTCACTGTCTGTAAAGGCTTCTTAAAAAAATTTGAATGCTGATTATATGGGAGGGGGAGTATTTTTGCTGCTGTGAAAGAATTTGCGTCCCACAATTATATCAATTTCTCTAAATATTTCTTGCCAGTGCTCCTGGGGATTCTTTTGCCATGGTCTGTGAAGGTTTTTTGATTTTCCCAAGTTCTAAATGGAACTGTCATGAGTTAGTTTGTTTGCCTTTGCTTGGCTTTTAAAAGCAGGAACTAGTTCCAAAGGATTACTGAAATTTGTTCTACCAAGACACGGGGCAGGGCCTTTTTAGAATCAGCTGTTTTATTTTTTGTGTGGCTTCTCTGTTGATTTTAATGCTTTTTATTGTTCATTTGTTTTGTTTTGCCATGTTCTATTTTCATACTGGGTGTTTCTTTAGAAAGACAACTCAAATGTATAAAAATGAACTACCTAGGATAACAGTGGGGACCAGCAATTGGTCCTCTCTTAAGTGCCTGCAAGCTTTCTTTTATTTATGGGACAATTCCCAGATTTATGATGAGCTTGGACATTTAGATTGTTCATATTGTTCATAACTCTTCAGAATAATATTGCATACTCTTCCCACTCTCCCAGATCTTCAGCTCTATTACAGACAGTTTCTTATCTCCCAGCCCATTCTCTGCATCTCCTGCTAACCCAAATGATAGCACGACCGTAATCTTATATCCTGGTTGCTTCATAGCCTCCTAGTGCATTTTGAATCCTTGGGGCAGCATGCAAGGTTCTCCCCTCTTTCAGTTTGCCTCCTTAACAACCTCTGAGGTAGGGAGAGGTAGGGAGTGACTGGCCCGAGGTCATGCAGTGAGCTTTTTGACTGAATGGGATTTGAAATGGAGTCTCCCCAGGTCCTAGTCCAACACTCAAGGCACTACATCACACTGGCTCTGATGCTTCCCAAAGTGGCTAGTGTCGCCCAAGTAATTGTACCTAAGGTCACGTTCACACAGGCAGTTTGATCCACTGCCCTTGCTGTTCCTTAATGGATTTAAAGTGCATGATCAGACAGCAACATCTGTCTGTTGATCCCCAGTTTTCAGAGTCCCTTCTCCCCTTTGCCGCATGTTTCTTTGATACCTGATAAAGTCCGGTCTCGTTGGTCTGAGCCGATTCGCAAATGGATTTCCTGCTGTCTGGTTGCACTCTTGTGAACCCCAGCCGTCAGCCAAGTCTCACTGATGTCTTGTTTTCCGTCCGCCATTTTTAAAAAGTAGTTAGCGACGTGCACACAAGTGCTTATTCACACCTCTCCCCCTACACAGGGGCTGCTCAAAACTCTGTTTTCTTTTTCAAAAAAGAAAGATGCCTCTGTTTTGGAAGGAGGATGGTAGGACTGAGTAGGAAGGAAGATTAGAAGGAAGACGGCAGTGAACTACATATCCCAGCAGTCTTAGCAAGTGTTTGTGCACATGCTCCAGAGGCAAACTTTAAAAAAAATAGCTGATAGCACCATGAACTACATATCCCAGCAGGCTGATAAGTGCTTGTGGGCATGCTCCAAGGACCAACTTTTTGAAAAAATGGCCGACAGGCTGACTCCATGCCTGCTGCTGTCTGTTTACTCCAGGGCCAGTAGAAGCGCTTTGAAGCGCACTAAAAGAGGTGAATCTGATCATGATTTTCTGGCACAAAATAATCTGGCTCAATTAGAGGCAGGGCAACAGCAGATTGAAGTGCCCATCTGAACAGACTAGGAGAATGATGGGGAAAGGGAGAATAACACAAACAATGGTTATATAGAAACAGAGATACACATTTATGGTGGAAATATTTCCTGTGGTGCGTTGTATGCCCTTTCCAATGTATATGAGTGTTAAATTCTGTACTTCTTCCTCCAAAGCTATATTGCTATACGCTCTTTATTTGGCCATGCTAGACCTTTAAAACTAAACTAATGCAATGGACGTTTTACTATAAAACAAAAGCATAGCAACATCTACTATGCTTGATTCAACAGGCATTTTTAGTTTCTTCAACTAGATATGAAATATATTTCCTTGAAAGTATCCCAGTTGATTTGAACAAAATGGCTGAGATTCATGAAGACCAGTAACAAAATAGAAGTAACATCTATAGAGATTGGTGGGTAGGAGGGGGGTGGTGTGCATGTGCAGATTTTTCTCTTCTGATCTCATGATGGATGCTGCATTGAATCCCACTCTGAAAGACCCTTTGACTTTCTGAAATTGGTTTTTAGGACTGTGGGGGCTTCACTAAGAAAAGGCAGCTGGAAAAACCCCAGAATGTGTGCACAATGTAGTGCATGACTCTCTGAATCCTAGCCACTATTCTTAAGATTATTTAGGATTATTTCCCTAAATTTTTAAAGATCTGTTCTTTGACTTCCTTTGAAAAGTCTACTTGATAAAAAAAAATATTAGATGGAATAAAAATGTTTTTTGTACTTTTCTGTAAGGCCAGTTTTCATTTTGCATAAAGCACCTCTGCCTGCATTTGTACTAGAATTACTGCAAACTGCTGATGTTACTCATCTGATGTGTAATTACGAAACACTTAATAATATTACCTTTCTGTATTCCACTCCAGTGCTGAGTCCCAAAGTTCTTGGTATTGCTATCGCTCGCTATGACTTCTGTGCCAGAGACATGCGTGAATTATCACTGCTCAAAGGAGATATTGTCAAAATTTACACAAAGATTAGTGCTAATGGCTGGTGGAGAGGTGAAGTGAATGGAAGGGTAAGTTTCTTTTTTTAGAATGCATAATTGTCTGTATATTTTGCTTTTAAGAATTTTGGAATATAGAACTTAGTTTAGTTCACATGAATCCTTTATTTAAACACCATGTCATTTTGAAGCTCAATATGGCTAGCAAATCCAGAAAAATAAATGGAATAACAATAAAAGAAACACAGTTTTTAAAAATTAACATTTTATAATAGCACAAGCAAGCATAATAGCAACCAGATCATTAGTCATACTCCTTCCAAAACAGTTTAACTATTAAAGTCTCAAAGGAAGAACGTGAAAGAGGAGCAGTTCTGCAGTTCAGTTAGGGAGGACATTCCAAAACATTGGGGCAGCTACTGTAAAGGCTCTGCACCTTATAGCTGATGTTTGTACCTTTTGAACTGAAGTCACTTCAAGTAAGGCAGGCATGCAGAACTGAAATTGCTGTAGGTTTTGTTCAAGGAGAGGCAGTTTTGAAGGTACATGGGCAGTAGGTCATGAAGAGCACTGAATTCAGCCCAGAACTGATCTGGCAGCCAGTGGTGGTTGTTATAATACCATTACGATTGAACCAATTATAGCTTCTGGGTCATTTGCAAAGGCAGCTCCACATCCTGTCCTATTATATAAATGTGTAGTGGTCTGGCAATATTCTATGTGCAGCAAAATCAGTTGGCTGTAGGAACTGCCCATCACAAGGTGTCCCTCGATTGGCTGCCTTCCCTTCCCTCCCGCCCACAGACCTGCTGCCCAGCGTCTTGCCCTCAGTCTGCACAGGGCCATCAGTTGGGATGGACACTCTGGCAGCCACTCTGGTGGGAAGCCAGGAGGACGGTCCCACCTGGCCTCCGCATAGCCTGGTTGCTCCCTCCGGCCCCGGCCCTGAGGCTGCTGCGAGGCCACCTTTGCCCAGCCCCCCACCTGGCTGGGAGCCCTCCAGTAGGGCCGGGTGTCATGGAACCTTTCCGCCACTGGTGTGCTGGCCACCACTGGCCCGCCTTCGCCTTCACCCAACCCCCACGGCTTCTAGGGCCACTCAGAGGCCTCCGGGTGGGGAGGGTGATGTGGACCCTCACCAGCGGTGGCGTGCTTGCTGCTGCCAGCCCATCTTCACCCACCCCTGCTATTTGGAGGCTTCCAGGAGGTGAGGGTGGTGTGGGGCCTCTCCACCACCAGCACACTCTCCGCCACCAGCGCGCTCACCACTGCCACCCCGTCTTCGGCCACCCCCCCACGCTTCTAAGGGGCACTGACTGCCGCCGGCCTGGGCACATGCTGCATACTGCCACATTCTCTTTGGTTCTCTGCCTAGCATCCGTTGCCTGTCTCTTTGCAACAGGCCTTGCCACTAGTAGAGCATATTGCAGTAGTTCTTCTTGGAGATTGAGTATCAGTGATAAGTGTGATAAATTCCTTCGTCTTAAGGGGTGAAGCCTGCATAGTATATACAGTCTCTGTTAAAGATGCCCTGATCTTTGTCACCACCTGCATGGAGAGCTAGGGCTTTCAGGCTGAGCAATAGAAATCACCATAAGTGAGGTCTGATTTGATGGCACTTTCCACCACCAACGGAAACACCAATCTAATTTCAATTTTTTGTCTTCTCTTTTTAGGTGGGTTGGTTTCCATCAACCTATGTTGAAGAGGACGAATGATTCAGACTTGGTGTTGGGACTACTGACTATAAATTTCAGGGACTATAAAAACCAGCCATCTGCAAAGCATTATTCCTCTTGTTAAGTATTTGCAATGCAGCACTTCTGTCTGTCCAAATCTTCCAGTCTTAATGCTGAGATTACCGAAGAAGTTTGTGTTGACAGACAAATATCCCAGTCAAAGCTGTGCAAAGAAACTGCCTGCCTGCCACCACTGGGGACCAATGGAGAACGCTTAACCATGACTTCGTGAAAAAATGTTTCAAAGCAGACTTGGGGGGGGGGGGATGCGTTTTTCCATTCCATCTTGTTATGCAGTGAATACTAAGTGCTGGTAGTAATTTACTGAGTTTTCTGATTTCTTACTAGCAGATCACTCTGATGGTTGTTAGAAGATGAAGGCTTCTTTGATTATTTATCATTTCATCCACAGGGGTGGGGTGGGGTGGGGTGGGGAAACTTAATCATTCCAGTGGTCAATATGGTAAATATTATTGGGCTTAAAGAATTCAGCAGCAGTAACCTTTCCCACTCTTACCAAACAATTCTGGGGGGGGGGTATAGCAGAGGAATACAAAAATAATTTGGTTTTTAATCCCAGAGGATTTAACAGACTTTGTCTGAGCTTTTATATAGTTTGTGAGAGCAGCAAATGTTAGTAAGTGGTTTGTTCTTCACCATATAGGCAGACCCTGGAAAGGAATTGTATAGAATTGATAGCTGCAAGTTCCTGACGTCTTGTTTTCCTTACAGAACAGGAACTCTTAATACAGAAGGCCCCATTACTACGTTAGGTTCTACAAATCTAGGAACTGTTACAGTTTCATAGATAAAACATTGAGCACAGCATTAATTTCGCAATCTGGTTGTGGTTAAAATTTCGGTTAATGTGTAAGTTCTCTAATTTTTTTGGACATTAAAAGCACAATCTTTACTATGCTCCATCCCCCAGTTCTGTCAGACAGGGCAAAGTTACAGAGCTGAATTTGTGGGCAACCCATTCTGGAAGCCCTGATTCCAAGGGCACACTAGTGGATAACTTCATAAACAAAACAGAATGAAAATATCCAGATCTGTAGCATATATATATATATATAAAAAAAGAGTGGAGTGCAACTGGTCTCATGCAGAGTGTTCAGAATGCATATTGGCATTTTTTTTGAGCCCCCACGTTCCCAGTGCAGCCTCTTATACTAAAGAAAAAGCTGCCCTTGAAGACTGCTGGATCCTATCAAAGTAGTATCCCACTTCTTGAAGGGTCCATCTACACGTTACAAAGTCTTCATGTTCATTAGGGAACAACCTGAGGACTTTCCACCAGATGTGTGATGGGAGCTCTGGTCTCTCCCACACTTGTTTTCACTTGTGACCAAAATAGCCACAGAGAAAGCAAGTTTTAGCCTCTCCCCCCTACTGTTTTTGCATTTGCAAACCACCCGGTGGAGTAGCTGTTGGTTTTTTTTGTGGTTTTATCAAAAGATAGGCCAAAGGTGCTTCTCTCTGCCTGTTTTGGTCACAGGCAGAAAACAGCCGAGATCTGTGGGGGATGCACAAAACTTCCATCACACATCTAATGAAAAAATCTCCATTTTGTTCCCTGATGAAGACTTCGCAATGTGTAGATAAACTGTGAAAAGTTACAATTATATCTTTGTTTCATTCACATGCCTTAATGAACATACATCATTCTGGGGTTTTATTGAAATTGTAGGATTAAACCCACACCCCATTTTGCGCCCTCTCCCCTTCCTAGCCATTCTTTGTGCAGGCTTGCTATTAATGGGATGTATCTCTACTGCTTCTAACAGAAATTTTGCAAAAAAGTATCCAGTGTCTAGGCTGTGTTTATAATCTATGAGTTTATCACCCAGCAAAGATGAATTGGATAGTGGGGTATGACTGCAGATCCTCATTTTAGGAATATTCTGAACCTCAGTAGAGTTGCACCCTTAACATGAGCAGATATGCCTAAGGTTTAAAGAAGTTCAACATTCTATAAACTTTACTTTGATGGAAACAATGACAACATTTGCAGTGGATTCCAGAAATGTATTTGCTAAAAAGATCTGTCCTTAATTGTTAGACTAGGAATGTTCCCTTGTTGCTGTTCTCTATAATAGCTAGTTTTGTCTGGTGGACTTGATCCGTAAGTAGGCAAAAGAGCTTTGCCAGAAGCTACTGCCTGTTTTAAATGGAGTACAGGCTTTGACTCCAGTTCTGTGAAATGTATTGTGCTCTGTCATTGTTTATGAGTTTTGTTGGGAGACAGATTAAGAAATGTATCCTTTCAGCAAAATCTTTTGATAAGCAGTTTAGATATTCTAAGGTTTCTGTTAGCTCAGGGGGAAATGGAACTCATAAGGGTAAGCCATATGTAAACACCTCCTTCCTGTGTGTATCATGCAGTATCTTTTGTTGGCAAAATATCTACATGGCAAGAGCTTCTCCTTTAACTTCAGTGAAAAGAGGGTGGTGGTGGAGAGAAACCATGTATGTGCATTGAAGGCCCCCAGGTTGAAATCCAGAAATCCTGTCTGTCATGAACACCCCTTTCATGATGAAAAGCATGGAGTTGCAGCTTTACCTGCCCTGTTCATCCTTCGGTCCCATAATATACTGGCTCCTGCATGCCAGAATGTTTGCCTCACATCAGGCAAGATGGTGGAGTAGGTCAGTGGTGCATCTTCTTTTGTTGCTGCAGAACTGTGAGAGGCAGAGACTATGGATCATAGTTTGGCATCCGAACACCTTTCTCCTTTCCCTCCAGCAAGGAGACACCAGGGTTCCATCTGTGCACTGGAATACCTTCAGAGCTCTGCACCAGGGCTGTGCAGTGGTTTGTCTTTGTTGCCCTTCATTGAACAAGTTGAATGCTGCTCCATGTTATTTCAAATACCAAAGATTTAGTATGCCAGAGCCACACCTCCCCCCCAATGCATTTTAATTTTACCTCTATGCTAAACTGTGGTCTCATGCACTGAGCTGGGACAGTACTTTGTAATATTGTGTAAATATGTGAATATATTAATAAATGGGTTAAATTTTTGTTTAATAAGTCAGAACTTTTGAGTGGTAATTGCAAAGCATTGATTTGCTGCTGCTATTTTTTTTCCAGAAATACCTTGTCATTTCTAACATAAATCTCACACATTTCCTACATAACACTTCTGACATAAATCCCACACTTGTGAATATATTGTCTTATAAGGATAAATTGTTGCAGTTTATGAGGCTGTACATCTTCCTTCAAAGGGTACGGCATTTCTAGGGCAGTGCTTTTTAACATTGTGTTCAAGGGTACTTCAGAGTTCCTTAGAAGCTTAGTAATACTCCTTAATGGCAAAGCTTCCTTGCAAGGCAATTTCTACACTACTACTTGGGTTGCAAAGTGACCAGGAAAAAAACTGATTTAGCCTACTCACGCGCCTTTTAATTGCAATGTGATTTCCAGAAAGCATGGAAATACATTTTTCTCAGCATAGAAAGAAGCACTACACCAGTTTGGTGTAGTGCTTCTTCTTCTTCTTCTTCTTCTTCTTCTTCTTCTTCTTCTTCTTCTTCTTCTTCTTCTTCTTCTTCTTCTTCTTCTTCTTCTTCTTCTTCTTCTTCTTCTTCTTCTTCTTCTTCTTCTTCTTCTTCTTCTTCTTCTTCTTCTTCATTATTGACCTGGTAATATCTGCAGATCAGGAACTTGAGCAGGGGGCCAATACAAAACTATGATTGATCTTCCTCTGCAACATGGAGCATTGCAGGGCAACAGTGAGGCTGAATAGGTCTTGCCAGGTAACTGAAGAAGAAGAAGTTCCTGATCTGCAGATATTACCAGGTCAATAATGAAAAGAAGAAGAGGAGGAGGAGACTGGATTTATACCCCTCCCTTCACTACCCAAAGGTGTCTCAGAGCGGCTTACAAACTCCTTTCCCTTCCCCTCCCCACAACAGACACCCTGTGAGGTAGGAGGGGCTGAGAGAGCTCTTGACAGAAACTGCTCTTTTTTCAAGAACAACTCTTATCAGAACTATGGCTTGCCCAAGGTTATCCAGCCAGGTGCAAGTGGAGGAGTGGGGAATCAAACCCGGTTCTCCCAGATTAGAGTCCACGCACTTAACCACTACACCAAACTGGCTCTCCATGGATGTAACCACTACACCAAACCATGTAAATTGCCTGTGAACTCTAGAGCAATAGGCTTCAGCATCTCCAGACTGTGGGCCTATCATTAACCCATAAAACAGGGTCCAGTGAGCTGCAAGGATATGGTTACATGGTCATCTGAGATACAGAAAGGGAGCCAAAGTGATTACTTTGCTGGTGTCAAGGTGAGAACTGTAGGCAGCTGACCAAGAGAGCTTGGTACTGGAAGCCCAAGGCACGCACCAAGAGGTGCACTGTAGTGAGGAGGAATGAGTCAAGAGTCAGAGCCATGGAGGAATCCTCTGCACAATGGAGAAGCTTCACCTCACTGTTCTGCTGATCCCTTCAATGGCCATGTAAAGAAAGGCAGGAGTTGTGGCATCCTTGCCTTCTATTCACACACACAGAGCAGCAGCAAGTCCTTCCGAAAAGCAGCAAAACTTGGAGCTCATAATCTAGCAGGTGGGGTTCCATGATGATTCTGAGGGTCCCCACCGATGGCTAGAAAACCACTGGCATAGTTTATCTCAGACTTTTCTGGGACATGGTGAAATCATGTGACAAATGAGCTAAGATGGAAAAGTCTGCTTGGGTGTGTGGGTATGAAAATCACCATGAATGAATGGACTCTTTTTAGGCATACTTTTCATATCACTGGTTTCTTGATTTGAACATTACTTTCAAAGAAGCTACCTTGTGTTAAGTTTATCTGCCCTGGGTGTTCTTTACAGCTCCAATCTTTTAACACAAGCAAGAGTTGGTCCTAAAATTTTTTTGGAGCCTTTAAGTAAATCATTCAACTTTCAAATACCTCCTTATATCTCCTATCAAAAAAAAGTTCCAAAATACAGCCCATTTTTAAAATGTGTGAGAAGCAGGAAATCTTTTATATTCAAGCATAGGTCATGCTGCAAATTGTAGATCTTTTGATGATGGTGAAGATACTGCTCATTAAAAAAAAAGCCTTGCAGCATCACTAGTATCTACAAAGACAAAACCCATGAGGACTCTGCAGGATCAGACAAAAGTTCATTGCAGCATCATGTTTCCAGCAGAGTCAAGTGCCCCCAGGAAGACACACAAGTTGGCCATTAAGGCAACAACTTTCCCTGCTGCTTATATTTTGTTACTAAGAGTCTCTGACAGTGATCATGGTTCGAGTTAACTTCTAATAGTCATTGACAAGAAGGGAACCCACATGATAGTCTCACAAGTTCTGTGTTTTTGAATTTTTGCTTTTTTAGATTGCCCCTCCCCACACTTTTTCTTTAAGATTATTCTGCCAGTCTGAAGCTCCCATGGGTTCACAGAAATTTCTATCTTAGCCTGGCTGACTAGATTTTTTTTTTTTGCACACAAGGAAAGTATATTTGGCTGTTAGGTATATCATGGTAAATCTATCTACCATGAATTTATTTAATCTACTTTGAAGCCATCTAAACCAGTTTCCATGACCATATACTGTGGCAGGGAGTTCCATAAATTAATCCATAAATTAATTTTGAAAAATCCAAAGTTTTAGGGTTTGCTAGATTTTGTATGCTGAAAATATTATGCTGGAATATCTCAGGTCACATTATAGAAGAAGTCCAATTTTATAAATATCTGGGAGTTACATTCCAGTTTATACTCTCTTGGGCTTCACACGATAAAGAGATATCTATGAAAATCAAGAGTACAGCAGCAATTTCTAAGACATCTTTTCCCACCACAGTTGCTCAATTTGTTCCTGCAGCTTTGGATGCTTTTGGGGCAGAAATTATCACACTGTTTTTGTATGCTATTCCAGTATGGATTGGTAGCCTGGGTATGTGCCCAGATATAATCCAGACAAATTTCCTTAGATTTATCTTAGCACATCTTTAGAAGTATTGCCTCATCTTCCCTGTTAATTTAAACTGGGCAGAAGACAATTTCTCTTATAGCCTGGTTAATGGTTATTTAATAATTGCTTGCAATTAATCTAGACAGTAAGGAATCACTAATTTCACTGTCAGTATTAGATTATTTTAAACCTGGATGGATTCACCTTCTCATAGATAAGATGAACTCATTTGATTTAGATTGTGACTGTCTTCTGGCCTTAGGGAAGACTGGTGCTTATAGTTTGGTTAGTAGCCGCCTAGTGGCAGAAGAATGGCACAGTCTTCAAGAAGGGAAGTGGCGCATATGTTCACCCAAGTATGTATTTTAATCAATACCAGTTACCATATTATTTCTATAGCATTATGGTACCATACTGAGATTTTTTTTTCTTGCAATAATGAATTCATTTCCATTTTCTGTCCTACATGGACAATTTACAGGCCAAGAAAGCATATCTAGAGTTTGTATCTGTGATAGGTCTTCAGTAGAAACTATGGAGCATTTCTTCTTTTTCTGTATAATCTATTTGGATCTGAGAAATAAATCTCTGGATCCTCATCTGAATAAGAAGCCTGTTTGCTCTTCTATCATTTAATGACTCCTGTTAGCAGACCTGGATTTTGGTAAAAAATTAGACTTGTGTAAATATATAGTTGCTGCAATTAAATGTTGTTTGTTTTTAATTAATATTGAACAGCAATAACTTTTGTGTTATACTGCGGCCTTTTTCTGGTCAAACAGCCTATTGGCTTTAAGACCTAGATGGGAATATTAATCAAAAGAACTGTGTTATGTGAAAATAGTACCTCCTTTTGACAGTTATGAACCTACTGCCAGCCAATTTCATGGAGTGACCCTGAGTTCTAATCCGAATAAAAGAGGGAGAAAATTGAAAGAATATAAGAAGTAAAATAATTTTTCCAGCCCTCAAGAATGTATTTTTTACATTTTTAATTGTATTTTTTAATATGTGCATGTGTTTGTGTTTGCGAGTGAATGTGCGTGCACTTGGAAGTCATGGCAACCTCTGGTGACTGGCCCCTGCTGGGGGCCTGGAGGATATTCAGAGAGGTGGCTGAATAAAGCCTGCCTCTGTCTCCTGTCTCTGGTATTTCAAGGTCCCCCATCCAAGTACTTGCCAGAGTCAACCCTGCTTAGCTTCCGAGATCTGATGAGATCGGGCTTGCCTGGGCTATCCAGGTCAGGACCAGCCCTTAAGAATGTACTGATGTTCTATGCTTAACTGTAAGAGCTTAGCTACCTGTTAAAGCTCAGCTACCTATTGCACCCCAACAGTTGTTCTTTGTGTATGCAAGGGATGTTTGTGATCAACACACCAAGGACTGTGACCTGCCATGAAACTGCACTGTGTCATTTAACAGGTTGCCATTTAGTTCATAATGGGTCTCACTACTGGTATTTGGCAGTGCAATCCTAAACAGAGTTACACTCTTCTAACCCACTGACTTCAATAGACTTAGAAAGGTGTGTACAGAAAAAGTCTTTTCTGAATTCTCCTTGCCTGGGCCAGATGGCCTTAGCTGGTGACACTTCAGTGTGACTTTTGTCACCTGAGCAGATGGCCTACCAAATGGCCAGGTCTCATATCCATATGCAAGACACTTTGACACCTTTGCTGGGGCAGAGAGACATGCAAGCGCCTTCCCAAGCATGGGAAAGAGCTATGCCCAGTACATTAGCACATCACAAGCATTCCCTGACATGACACATGGACACTTGAAGAGGCTGGAGTTGGGGTGCCTGAACTGTAGACAGGATCTCCAACTCCTAGCCAATCAAAATATACCTTGTCCAGCAACACGTGGTAACCAGAGATTGGGCACGCCTCCCCACTCTCTCACTATTGGGTAATGGCCATACCTGGTGGTGACGGAGAAGGGGGTATAATTGTAATTACCCATATGGGAAAAGTTAGTTCCTCTCTGGAAACAAAGAGTTCCTTTTGGACTGGTTGCTTGCTTGCCATCCGTTCGGCTAACATGGAGTTTTACTGCTAGGCAGCCAAAGCTGGACTTAGCTGCCAACAGTACTATGGGGTTCCTTCTCAAGATTCCCTGGTGAAACCTTGGACTATTTGCACACTGAACACTTGATACCTCTAACAGCCTGGTAATTATGGAATACCTCTATTGTGAAGCTAGAGCTGACTATGCTATAGGCATTACTTGTTTTATTACCTTTTACTAGCCTAGTGTTATATGCATGCTTTTGCACTGAATATATAATCAATATTATCTGTCTCCTCTGTTGCAACTTGATCTCTAAGACTAAATCTTGAGCCTAAGCTGTCTCTACTGATGAGGATACCACTGTGTTAATGAACTGCTTACAACCCTGATACAGAGCTGGTAAGTTGCTACATTCCAGAGACCAGGCAGGAATTGGGGATCTCTGCTTCTGTCTTTGGTGGGACTTTTGTGTAAGAGATCCTGGTGGCAGTGATTACTGGTAAGCCTGGAGTGTGTACAGACATTTTCCTGGGGTGTTAATTGTTACTGAATGCTTGGTTTTTAATGTTCATCCCTGGACTGGGGTGAGAGAAGAAAACTTGACAAGGTGTAACTCTGGGAATGCACTGGAAGTCACTCCTGATGCCCATAAGCTGGATCCAGTGATCCAGCCACCCAATGACAAATAATGAAGTGCAGGTTGTTAGCTTATTATATGTCCTTTTCTTACTTTAGGAAAACAAACACACCTTATTCTTTCTTTGGTGGTATGGTTATAATGAAATGTCTAACCAGTAAAAAGCCATCAGTATCAATGTGGTTCATAGAGTATTTGACTGCAAACAGGGACATCAGTTCATTAGAACATTTATATCTCACCTTTCCTCTTGGTTCAAGGTCACTTACAATAACAGTTAAAACATCTCTAGCTAAAATCAAATATAAAATAAGCCCCCAAACCCTACCCTCCCCACCACTGAAAGCTGTATGCCTATTTAGACTCCCTCAAAAGCCTCGGCACACAGGCAGGCCTTGTGGTGCCTCCTGAAGATCACCAAGGAGGGGCCCCCTCCCACCTCTTCAGGGAGCCCATTCCACAGAACCATGATGGAAAAGGCCTGGGCTCTGGCCAATGTCAGACAGGACACCCTAAGCGGTGAGATAGCCAACAGATGACTTCCTGACAGCTCTGTACCCAGAATTTTTTTGTTGGGAGTGCACCAAGGTGCCACCTTGGGAGGGGAGGGGCTCTGCTACCAGAGACCAGCCAGGCTCCTCCTCAGAGCACAGGCAGACATTTGACATTCCAGGGCTGGAGACTGCTCTCCTTGCCAACTCCAGAGCAGGTCATGTGGCCCACGGGACAGGCTTGGTGCTGGCATCTCCCCCCCACCCTTTGGAGCCCAGCGCTTCTTGGGCACTCGTCCCCCCGTGTGTATAGGCCTGCTTCATGATGACTGTAGTTGGTGCACAGGGCCATGTGGATGGAGACAGTCCTTCAGATATGTGGGTTCATGTTGTGAAAGGCTGTAAAGGCCATAACCAGCACCTTGAATTAAACTTGAAAACAGACTGACAGCCAATGAAGCTGTTTCAAAATGGGCAACATATGTTCCTGGTGGCTAGCCCCTGGACAGCAGCTGAGTTGCCGCATTCTTGACCAGTTGTTGTTTCCAGGTGGTCTTCAAGGGCAGCCCCAAGTTGAACACAGTGCAGTAATACAATGGCTTCAAATCTTGGTCAGCCATGAAACTCTTTGATACCCTTCATTGCTGTCAGATGATACTACAGGTCACTGAATGACAGTAAAATATGTCAATGGATTCCTTGGAAGGCATTGCATTTAAGATGCTTATATGAATAGTGTGGCTATAGTGTTTCAATGGCTTATTTGCTCTTGAAAGTCATAGCTGCAGTTGATAAACATATCTGTCAATGACTCATCTCTTTCAATCTCTTATTTCTTCTAAGGATAAAATGGAATGACTTGTAGATACCATCTTGAGCTCCTTTGAGGAACAGTGACAAAGGTGCTCAAGAAATTAGTGCTTGGAGGATCTAGAGTAATTGAAGGGTATCTCTAAAGCTCTGACTGAGGGTTGTACTGCACACAGCAGTCATCATCACAACAGACTATTGGGGGGGGCTGAATAAGCATTTCCCAGCAACATAATAAAGCACACTTTGTATGAAAATGATCTGCTGAAAAACCCTAAAGGGATAATCAAGGTACCTGAATGTGTGCATAAAATTCTCAATTAATAATCCCAAGTCTCCTTTATGCATGTTTTCTTTAATTGGAGAAGTCTTATCTTTCAACATTTTCTTTCAGTCTAAATGAAAATTATTCAGTGTCAAAAGCCAACCATTCGTCTTGTCAAAAAGACATATGATGTTAGCTTAAGGGCGATTTCTAATAACGACGTAAATGACATTTGCCTGCATGGCATTGGCAAGGCTACATATATCTCTGTCAAGCTGTCAGGATTTGCCCGTGTTGCTGGTTGGGCAGTTTAAAGAGCAATGAAGAACTAATTGTCACCCCAGTTTCCTTGGGCTTTGATTCCATTTCTTTGCAGGTAACGTCTGTGCATTCCTTCCTGCTCTCTCAAAAGCTGCCTCCCACAATTAATACAGAATTGTTTCAATGCTTGTCATGGCCCCTAAACGTTGTGTTACCTGGAGCCATATGTCTATTAAGATATTTTCCAGTTATATATTTCAAACATGTATTTCCATCAGCCCTGACTTGGATGGCTCAACATTTCCATCAGCCTGCATCCGGGATGGGGATGCCAGCCTCCAGGTAGGATATAGTGATCCTCCAGAATTCAGCTCATCTCCAGACTACAGAGATCAGTTGCCTGGGAGAAAATGAATGCTTTGGAGGACGGGCTCTAAGGCATTGTATGTCTCCCATACTTGCTAAATGCTCTTGATTAGGGATCTCAACCATGGTGCCCCAGAGTGCCATGATACCCACTGCCACCTTTCCCGGGGGCCCATCAAATGTCTTTAGAAAGTGGATGGGGTCAAGTGGGGCTCTTGCCCAGCAGGGATTCTGATTGGCCACTGTAGATCTTATTGGCTGTGCAGATTAAAATAACATTGTTTCAGTGGATGCTGCCACCACAGTGTGGGTTATGTTTTCTTACATTCCTCTTCCCTGGTGTATCGTTTTTTAGAATTTCTTCTCATGTCCCCCACATTTGGGCTTTCTCTGTGTGATTGTGTATGTGTGGGCCCTCCTCCTCTGATGGCCGCTTTATGGTTGGCTTCACCTCCTATGGCAGCCAGTCCATGGTTTGTGCTCACTGACCTGCGTCAGAATTCCAAAGGTGCCCACAGGCTCAAAAAGGTTGGGGATCCCTGCTCTTGATATTGTCTCTTTCATCCTCTCTAGCTCACACCTTCTGTCTCTTGCTGTCTCTCTGAGTATTTCTTTTTCATTCTCCTGTGTTCTGTCTTCCCATCAATGTATGTGACTCCTTTCTCCCTCACCTTTTTCCTGGACAGGATTTTCACTTTAAATATGCTAGATTGTACCTAATATACCTAAATCCTGCCCGTGGGGGGGGGGGGGCATTCTTCATCAAGAGGGGAAAAAAATCTTTATAATTGGTTTATCTAAAAAATGATTTACAAGGCACTCCTTGATTAACTGACTTGTTAATTATTTTCAATAAATACTTGTCATAGATGGCAGTCACCTTCTGAGAAAAGGCATTCCTCCTCTCTCACAAGAGGGAATTTTTCTATAACGGTGACTGCAAGGGAGAGACATTTTCCATTTAGAATTATTGTTTTACTCATATTTTTACTCATATGTTCATATCCCACCTTTCTCTTTGTGTGTCCAAAGCGGCTCATAAAATCTAAAAACAAGCTAAAATGGTGCAAAGGGCTGTCAAGTCACAGTTGATTTATGGCCCACCTTGTAAGGTTTTCAGGGCAAGAGACACCCAGAGGCAGTTTGCCATTGCCTGCCTCTGTGTAGCAACCCCAGAATTCCTTGGTGGTCTCCAATCCAAGTACTAACCAGGACTGACCCTGTTTATGCTTCTGAGATCTGATGAGATCAGGCTAGGCTGGGCCATTGAAGTCAAAGATCAAACTAGAATGCATTGACATAATCAAAATCATTGAAGTTTTAAGAGCAATAAAGCTGAGAGGCAGTCATAAACTGGTGGTTAGAGCTCACTTTAAATATGTTGCTGAAGAGCACAAAGAACTCAACTGTGTGATCTTGCATGCACTCACACGCTCATTTAAACCATGCTGCTATGCATACAACTTTGACACATCTGTGCAATGCCCACACAGGCTGTGGATCTCTGGCATGTTAAAGCTGACTATGAAACAGCTGAAAGCCAGTTTAAACAAGATGCTGAGATTAACGGATGCATGGACAAGGTCTTCCACAAGTATAACATTTAAATCAGGCTTGAGGAATGCACCCTCTTTTGGGCAGGGTACTCCAGCTTTGGGGCACCAATAACCATCTGCCTAATCTCCGAAGACAGAGACACCCAGAACAAGGCTACTGAGTATTTTGGGACAGATTCATATGCACATTTATGCAGATCTTATTAACAGAGTCAAGCTCATATGATCAACTAAGGTTTCTTTCTAAAAAAGCAACTGTTCCTTAGTTATGCACAAAGAGAAAATGTTAATATCATTATAAACATAAGTTAAATTCATTCCAGTTTAGTTTGATGGTCTCCTTTAAAGGTTTTGGAAATTGTAGTTTGAAGAAAATGTTGACAATTTTTGTTAGAAGACTCTAGACCCCCTTGCAGTCTGTGCTCTATTTTCCTGAGGTCCCTTGAGTGATGTCAGAAGGGGAAGCAAAGAGGGGGGGAGGTGTTATGTCCTGAAGCTGGAATCTGTCCTATCTGTTTCTATGCTGAGTTTCAGACATAACAGGGATTGTTAGCTGAAACATTCCCATTGGTCGGTTTCTATGAAACCTTGAAAATAACCAATCACAACTGTATATATGTATTTTGAAGGGAACAGACCTCATTAGTCTTTATCCTTGTTTTCTTATTGGTTGTTAACTTATTTATGGGTGTGGCTTTGACAGCCCGGATCATGTAAAAAGGGAGCTGTGCTCCACTATTCTGCGTATGTGTTGTTGAGTTGAGTTTGCTGTTACAATAAAGCTGAAATCACTTTTGCTGAAATCCAATCATGTTGAGTTGCATACTTAACAGGAGGCATCTTCAAAAGCCTCCCCTTCCATCCCCCAGTTGGCCTGCCAAGGCAGGGGGAAGTGAAGAGAGAAGGGGCTTAAAGTTTAAACCCCTTCTCTCTAGAGTCACACCACAGAGGCGGCGGGATCTTTCCATTATATTCTGTGGGACCATAGAATACAATGGAAAGATCCTGCCACCACTGTGGCATGACTTCAGAGAGAAGGGGTTTAAACTTTAAACCTCTTCTGTCTTTACTTCCCCGCCGCCCGCTTTGGAAGGCCACTGGGGAAAGGAAGGGGAGGCTTTTGAAGATGTGATTTTATGATTTCAGCAAAAGTGATTTCAGCTTTATTGTGACAGCAAACTCAACTTAACCCCCTTTTGCTTCCCCAGCCAGCCTGCCAAGGTGGGGTGGGGGGGAAGTGAAGACATAAGGGGTTTAAAATTTAACCCCCTTCTCTCTGGAGTAGGGAGTGTATACCCGCCCGGCCAATTTAGAACCCACGGGGAGAGAGCGAGTAGGCCTCCCCGTGCCTTCCTTGACTCCCCCTCCCAAGTGGGCAAGCCGAGGAAGGCTTCTGCAGCCTGCGCCTTCTCCTGGCTTGCCTGCCTCGGTAGGCAAGCCAGGAAGGACCAGGGAGATAGTGGGGAGGCATTTAAATGCCTCCCCGTGCCTTCCTTGGCTCCCCTGCCCAAGCAGGCAAGCCGAGGAAGGCTTCTGCAGCCCCCCTGCCCGCTCCTGGCTCACCTGCCTTGGCGAGTGAGCCAGGAAGGGCCAGGGAGAGAGCGGGGAGGAATTTAAATGCCTCCCCACTCTCTCCATGGCCCTTCCTGGCTCACCTGTTGATTGCTGGCAAGCCAGCAGAGGGCGGGGAAAGGCATCCCTAGTCTGGAGTTGTATGGTGGTGGCGGCGCAATCTTTCCATTATATTCCATGGAGCCATAGAATATAATGGGAAAGGAGCATGGGGGTGGGGCTTGATGCCACCACCATTTGTACCCGCTCTCGGGCTGCTGGAGCAGTACTCCGGTGTGCTCTGGCCCCAAACAAACCCTGCATCACATGCATATTTGCTGTTGAATAGTGTTTTTCTGTTTTCATATATAAGGCTGGGTCAATTTCCACCTCTTCCCCCTTCAGGACTTGGGAAAGCTTCCCCACAGGTGCCAGTACTCAGTAATGGTGAGTCCCACCAACCCAAGATGCCCTGCTGTTTCTCCACCTCTTGCAAGAAAGAATCAAAGACTTAAACTACAGTATTTTAATCTTCCCTATTGTGTCTCAACTTGTCTCATCAGCATCCAGGGTTGAAACTAGCACCAGATCTAATTAGGTGAAATAATTGCATCTTGCATTGCTCCACACCATTTTGTGTTTTGTTTAAATGATAATACAGTCATTAGCATGCTTGCTTGCATCTGAGAAGGGTGGACAGATGTTTTTGTTAATAGACTGCAATGTTTCTAGTGACCACAAGATGTCAGGCTTACTTGAACATGGGCAAATGCTGAAGGTGCCGGCAGACCAAAACTGGACCCCCTTAAAATAATAAAGAAGGTGATGGGCAGGAAGTAGGGATGTTTTCGTTTTTATTTGCTTTGATTTTAAAATCTATGACCAAAGCTCATAATTCTAAATCATACAGCATTAAGTAATTTGATAGTCTAATGAGATGGCACTTTAGCTCTGAATGCAATGGACTCAGGCCCAGAGAAGGATCACAGAAACTCACACCAGTTTTGTATAAAGGAAAATTTCACTGCCTTTACCCATTTCTGCAGCACTGTCAAGAGCCACGAGAGCTACAATCCACTAAACAAGAAAGCATAAAAAAGAAACCTGAAAGGACAGCAATAGAACTGGAAGGAAAATAATTTTTTAAAAGAGAGAGAATATCAGTGATAAGGTTGTCAGCCAGTGGCTGGCAACTGGTGGGAGTCTGCGGAGGGCAGGGGACACTACCACCATGACGGCATTTAGAAATCACCAGAGATGCAAGTTCATCATACCAACAACTATTTTTCATCCCCCCCCTTTGCTGGCTGCCAGAGTGGTGGCAGGCAGCAGGAGCTGGGGCTGGGACATCTTCCCTCCCCAGAGGGTAAATGGCAAGCCCATTGACAGTAGTCTTGTGTTGTTTTAGACTTCATATAATTCCAAAAAAAGGTTCCCCATGCACTCATGATGAACAAGTCAGTATTGACTTTTAAATGCTCTCGATAAATTAACAGTTGAATTTCTATTACCCAGGGACTAAGGATTTCAAGAGCTTAAATCTCCTCCTGATCCCCTTGCTGTCTGCCAAATCCCCTGCTAAGCATGGGCTGTTATTGAAAGCCCCCCTCAAGGGTCACAGCAAAAACCTGCCCATCTGAGAAGTCAGAAAGAATAGAGGGTGTCAGGTTTGGGGTTTTTTTTGCGTTTGTTAATTTATCAGTGGTAAACCCTGTGGTGGTTTGACCTCTTCCAGCTCGCCCAGGTTCCCAGACACCAGAGTGAGGAGGAAAAGGTGCTATGTTGAGATAGAAATCGTGAGAAACACAGGAATCATGACTTGCTGAGCAGACCATAGATATTTGCCTATAAGCTGGTCCAGGAGTGAGGCCTTGTTCACAAGGAATGACCCAATCATCGGCAAGGCAAAGGAGCCAGGAGCCCGGTGTCTCTAGAAAACCTTTCCAGAAAAGACTTGGGAAATGGTACTGGGAGACGAAATTCTGGGAGTCCTTATGGCCAGAGGGAGCACTGTTGTAACCGAGTCTTCGTGACCCCTATGGACCACATCACAACAGGCCCTCCTATCCTCCGTTGTCCTCCAGAGTTTGCTCAACTTCATGTTCGTTACATTGATAACACTGTCTAACCATCTCATCCTTTGCCATCCCCTCCTTCTTTGACCTTCAATCTTTCCCAGCATCAGGGTCTTCTCCAGTGAGTGCTCCCTTCTCATTTGGTGGCCAAAGTATTTGAGCTTCAGCTTCAGCATCTGGCCTTCTAGGGAACAGTCAGGGTTGATTTCTTTTAGGATTGACTGATTTGATCTCCTTGCAGTCCAAGGGACTCCCCAGAGTCTTCTCCAGCACCATAATTCGAAAGCATCTATTCTTTAGTGCTTGGTCCAACTCTCACAGCCATGCATTACTACTGGGAATACCATTGCTTTGACCATACAGACTTTTGTTGGCAGGGTGACATCTCTACTTTTTATTATGCTGTCTATGTTTGCCATCACTTTCCTCCCAAGGAGCAGGCATCTTTTAATTTCATAGCTGCAGTCACTGTCTGCAGAGATCTTGAATCCCAGGAACATGAAGTCTGTCACTGCTTCCATGACTTCCCCTTCTATTTGCCAAGGAGTGATGATCTTAGTTTTTTTGATGTTGAGTTTCAAGCCAACTTTTGCGCTCTCCTTTTTCACTAGAAGCAAGAAGCTCCTTAGGTCCTCTTCACTTTCTGCTATTAGAATGGTATTGTCTGCATATCTGATGTTGTTGATGTTTTTCCTGGCAATCTTAATTCCAGTTTGTGATTCATCCCAGGCCGGCATTTCATATGATGTACTCTGCATATAAATTAAATAAGCAGGGTGACAATATACATCCTCGTTGTACTCCTTTTCCTATGCTAAACCACTCAGTTGTTCCATATCCGGTTCTAAGTGTCACTTCTTGACCTTTATACAGGTTTCTCAGGAGCCATGTAAGGTGGTCTGGTACTCCCATCTCTTTAAGGACTTGCCATAGTTTGTTGTGATCCACTCAATCAAAGGCTTTAGTGTAGTCAATGAAGCAGAAGTAGATGTTTTTCCCTTGCTTTCTCCATAATCCAGCGAAAGTTGGCAATTTGATCTCTAGTTCCTCTACCTCTTCGAAACCCAGCTTGTACTTCTGGCAGTTCTCTATCCATGTACTGCTGAAGCCTAGCTTGTAGGATCTTGAGCATGACCTTGCTAGTGTGTGAAATGAGTGCAGTTGTACAATAGCCTGAACATTCCTTGGCATTGCCCTTCTTTGGGATTGGAATGTAAATGGACCTTCTCCTATATTGTGGCCACTATTGTGTTTTCCAAATTTCTCATAAAAGAAGGAACTGTTGTAAATAAACTTGTTCATGCAAAGGAGACTGGAGGCTTGTTGTGCTCTGTTCATGTTCCATTCACATGATCCTTGGGTTGACCGAATGTGCTGGGAGGGACAATGGGCACGAGGGACCTGGGTCCTCTCTCAGCTTCCATGAAATTTCCTGGTCATCTGCATGGTGTGCACACACATGGAAGAAGTGCCTGCACATATGCTATCTCCCTGGGATCAGGACCACTGCTTCCCAAATGTTGCCAGTCATGGAAAGGGAGCTTATATGAGCCAGCAATCATATCAGGAGATGGGGTGGGGCCAGCATGCTCACCCTCTCTGTGCATTCAGTTCATGCACAGAGGGATCATGTCTATAGGGCCACAGGGTCAAATCATTGATCTAGCAAGCTCTCTGTCTACTCTGACTAGCAGAGGTTCTCCAGGGTCTCAAGGAGAGGTCTTCTGTGTCACTCACAATGTGATCCTTTTAACTTGAGATTGAACCTGGGACTTACTGCACACAAGAAGGCAAAGGCTTCTAGATGGAATGGTTTTCTAAGACCCTGTCCTGGCCATTCCAAATCCCCATCTTTGGCCCTTGTTCTGGAGGTGGAGCAAACTACAAAATGCTTGCCATAGGAGGCAGAAGGCCCACCCCTCAAACACAAAGGAAGCCGAAGTGCGGGACCAAGAGGCATCATTTTAGAAAATACCCTCAGAAAGCCGAGAGAGAGAGAGAGAAGAATACCAACGCTGGTGGCAGCTGCCACAGAAACAATGTTCTTTTATTCTGCATAGGAAATCCGATCTCCAGTGGCCAAGCAAAAGCCCTGCTGGACAGGAGCCCCACCCACTTTCTAAACACTCTTGGCCGGCACCAGGGGAGGTGTCAGTGAGCACCATGGCGCCCGTGGGCACTGTGTTGGGGACCCCTGCCTGAGAGTAGCCATGAGACAGAGTGAAGCTGGTGAACACAGGCCAAGTCCAGGAAGATAAGAGAGCGGAGTGTGATAAATTTCACCCAAGAGGAGACCTTTTTTGCTGCAGCCATTCAAATACTTCTGAAAACCATGACAAATTAGAGAAAATTAAAGTCTCTTCTTCCTCACCCCTCCCTGCTTCAGAGCAATACAATCTTAAGTACTGCGGCTCAGTTAAACAGATTACATACTCGAATGTTTTATCCTTTCAGCTATACATTCGATTCACATTGAGTTCATTTAAATGGTTGAAAACGTGACAAATTGGACCTGAAAGGAGAAACTTTGGTAATGTATTTTGAGAGAGAGCTTGAAATATCATTGTTTTCCTGCCTCTTTCCCCTATCTGTTTCTCTCTCGTTCCCCAGTGAGTGATACAGATATGAAATCCAATCATTCACCTCACTCTATTATGATTTATAGGTCAACAACATTACGACTATTTCTCTCTGTACTTTCCCCCTTTTCTCAAAGGTAGGATTTCCCTCTCTTGTTTTTTTGTGTTTTTTTGGGTAGGTCCTCTTCTGCACCTTTAATGGCTGCTAAATTTCTGCCTGTCAGGCTGGTGAAGGAAATATCTGTGCAAAACCAACTAAATTTCTATGTTCCAAGGTAGCACTTGGTATGTGAGTAACATGGCTTTGCTGTCAAAAGCTAGCTGCCCATTTCAAGTTTTCTTTCCATCTGAGGAATGTACAGATGTGACAACATCCCATTCTTCATTCTCTTCCCCTTCCAGTAATAACAGATAGTGTGAAACTGGAGCAAGGAAAAGCACATGTCGTGGCACAAATGACCACAATGGGATGTTATGGGGAGAGAAGGGGGAAACTTTAAGATTGCCAAATGGACAATGGAAAATGTCCTCCTCTTTGGATAAAGGTTTAAAGAGTGGGAATGGGCAACAGAAGCTTTTCATGGCATGAACATCATAATATCACCTGATCATTGCTGGAGATCCAGCTGTTATTAAAGGGACAGACAGAAGGGCCAGTTAAAAGTTGGCAACCAAACTTCAACATTTGTAGTGGCAATTCAATCTCCATTGTAATTTCTAGCTCTAGCCTGATGCTGCTATTAGACACAGGGTTGGGGGTCAGGGAAAAGAGAGAGAGAGAAAGAGAGAGGTGGGAGAGAGAGAGAGAGAGAGAGAGAAAGAGAGAGAGAAAGAAAGAAAGAAAGAAAGAAAGAAAGAAAGAAAGAAAGGAAGAAAGAAAGAAAGAAAGAAAGAAAGGAAGGAAGGAAGGAAGGAAGGAAGGAAGGAAGGAAGGAAAGAAAGGAAGAAAGAAAGAAAGAAAGAAAGAAAGAAAGAAAGAAAGAAAGAAAGAAAGGAAGGAAAGAAAAGAAAAGAAATTGGGATTTTCTAGCCCTAAATGAAGCAACTCTACTTCCATTTAAATGTATCAAAACCCAATTCCTTCCTTCCTTCCTTCCTTCTTTCCTTCCTTCCTTCCTTCCTTCCTTCCTTCCTTCCTTCCTTCCTTCCTGCCTGCCTGCCTGCCTGCCTGCCTGCCTGCCTGGCCCCAGTCGTGTCTCTTACAGGAGCCTGAGGCTAGAACTAGAAATTGCAATGGTCACTAAAAATGACACTAAAAATGTTGAAGTCCCACTAGGGTTGCCAGGTTTTAACTGGTCCTTCTGTCTGTCCCTTTGATAACAGCTGCCTCTGTAGCAATGATCTGGTGATGTTATTTAGCTGCATGCCACAAAAATTTTAATTGCCCACATCCATTCTATTAAATAGTTGGGACCTGTTCCTCTGGCCAAATAGACCAAATTCTGCTGAATTCACTTACTTCTAGTACATGCACATAGATTTACAGCGGGAAGCAGAAAATAGAGATGGGCACAAACCAGGAAAACATGGTTCAGTTCATGGTTTGTGGCATGTGCAGTTTGCAAACCACAGGCCATCACAAACTTTTTTATGTTAGACAAGCCAGTTCAGTTTGTTTGTGATGTGATAGAATGCCCCCCCCCCGAATTCTAGAGACACCAAACTCAAAGGGATCTCTGGCTGACTCTCCTCTACTTACCCTCCAGGTTTGGTGACAATTGGATTTACAGGATCCAAGTTACAGGTCCCCAAAGAAGGTTTCCCTATCCTCCATTGTTTGCAATGGAGTGGGAAAAACCAGCAAAAAAGCAAGGGCAATAGAAGCCCTGCAGAACAGAATCAAAGTCCCAGAGTAGAAACTGAAGGTAGGGGGCAGTTTTCCAAGCCCAGCAGACACCAGTGCCATTGTGGCACTACAAACCCAACAGGAAATATCAGGCACAGGCACAGGTTTAAAAGTGTAGTGAATGCACTCCCTGCAAGCTACACAAACCAAATGCACAGGGACCCTCACCCTGCCACCCACTCCTCTACAATCTGTCCAAGTTGTGAGCAGATTACATTTCTGGGTTCCTGGTTATGGACCCCCCCCCAAAGGTTTCCCTAGTGCTGTCTCTGGAAAAGGCAGCTGAAGTTACAGCCAGGAGTCTATGGAATGGCTCATGAATAAGCCAGTGACACCAAACTCACAGGGAAACTTCACCTGGGCAGACCCCCTCCCCAGCCAGACACTTGAAGAAAGGCAAGCATCCCCCCCCATGCTCACAGCTGCCCAAGTCTTCAAAGGCAGGTTCTGAAGGACAGAAAGGCAGACATTTCCAGAGTTTTAACAGGGGCTCTCCAAAGTTACCCCACAACAGCTTGGTGGGCACCCAGCCCCACTAGACCAGTGGAAATCAAAGTTTTCCATTTTAAGTCATTAGTGAAGAAAGGCTGACATGACAAAAGATTTCCAGCAGGGGTTCTCCAAAGTTACCCACAATGACAGCTTGGTGTGTATCCCAGCCACACCAGAATAGCAAAGGAAGCATGCCCAATGCGCACAACTCTTACGGCTCCCCCCCCATGAACTGACACAACCCATGGTAGATTCTACTCTGTGGAGGAAAAGACATACCTGTTAGTGTTGGGCTGCCTGGGCCACCCATAGTTCTCTAAAGGCAGATTTAGATGGACAGAAAGGCAGACATGACAAGAGATTTCCTACAGGGGCATCCCAAAATTACCCCACAATGACAACTTGGCAGGTACCCCAGCCCCACCAGATCAGTGAAAATCAGAGTTTTCCATTTAAAGTGATTAGTGATGCAAACTGTTTTACATAAGAAAGACCATGCAGTTTCTTACCCAACCAATGCACAAGATTTCAAATATGTTCCTAAGTAGCAGTTGTACCTCTAGGGTTACTTCCATAGTGGATGTTAGGATTGGATCTTCTACAATCTCTTCAAGTCGGGACAGATTACATTTCTGGGGTCCCAGTTACGGACCCCCTCCAAAAAGGTCTCCCATATTTATACTCTCCCACCCCTCCCGAGTGTGAACACCTCTGTGTGCCATGAGTGTGGGTGCAAAGAGTGCTCATCATGGGGGGAAGTCCTCCACCCCCTGCATACCTCAGGCTCCCATACCCAAGCATCCTGCCAGGCCACTGGAGCCTGGCCCTAGCAGAGCATCAGCAGGGGTCTTGGAGACTCCTATCCTGATCTGTTCCCAGCCCTCCACAGAGGGCTCTTCACAAAGGCAATAGAGTTGTTAGCAGCACTGTCCGGAGACACCAGCAGTTGCCACCACTCTCTGGAGAGGAGGACTCTGACAGCAGTGATTTGGGGGGTGGGGTGGAGCATCCTCCCCTTCCACATCCCAACTCCCTGTTGCTCTTCCCGCCTTGAATAAACCCCTCTGTGGCCCAACTCAGCCCAGTTCCTGAAAGCAGCTGTGTCTCCCACCTTCTCCAATCCTGGGGCCACAGTTTGGAAACCTTTCTGCACTCTCCCTGTATGGCTGAGTGCCAGGTGTGACACACCCAAGTCTGGAGGGGTGCAAACCCACCCCCAACACTTCTCTTCCTCTGTCCTTCACAGGCTCCTGCCCAAGGTGCACCCAACTGTGTTGCTGCTGGATGAAAGAGTGGCGGTCAGTGGGAGGAAGAGGCCCACTTCCTCTCAGCAGGGAGAAGTGGAGGGGGAGCAGGAGGTCCCTCCAAGAAAAGCTCCCTGCACTTGGGCTGCCATGGGGGGGACATCAAGGTGGGCTTTAAACCATGCTGCAGAAGGAGCCAGACCCAGGATCTGTGTGCCTCAGGGAGATCGCTCCCCGAGGCACACAGATCCTGGCTGGGATGGCTTCTCCTGAAGTGGTTTAAACTACACTGCAGAAGGAGCCTGCTCCTGGATCTGCATGCCATGGGGACATTGCTGCTTCCTGAGGCATGCAGATCCTAGCTGGGACGGCTTCTCCTGCAGCCCGGTTTTAATGAGGCTGCACAAGAAGCTAACCCCAAGCCAAGTTGACAGGAACAGTCTGCTCCCCCTGGATCCTGATCCTCGAGCTGTCTCCTGCAGTCCCTTTAAACCTGAAGGGGCTGCAGCAGCTGACAAACAGCCCACATCCCCTCTGTTTTCCAGATCTCTTGGTGATATCTGGGATTTTGTGGGGGGGATTCCCCCCAGTTTCCCTGAGAAAACCGAGATAAATGCTGAAATATACCTGAAAAATACCAATAAGGTTTTTTCCCCAGGTATATTTTCAGTTCGGCTAGACCTGAATGCACACCCCTACCAGTTAGGAGAATTCAGTACTAAATGTCAACACGATTAAATGAAGAGGAGGCAGCAAGGAGGAACGATAACCTCTGAAAGCAAACAAACAACTTGATTTGGAGAGCTGCTTTCTCCCACTGGATTGAAATGAGATCGGCTATGTTGTCCTTACTCTTGAAATTAAAACATTTATCACCCATAGCAGTGTAGCTGTGGGAACATGTGAAAGAAGATAATTTCTGTCTTGGAATTCTAAACAGCAACAATGGCTGTGCTTGCTGGCTCCGACCTGACACCTGCTAAAGCCTCTTCAGCACCTGTTGACAAAAAGAACTGTGGCAGAATCCATCCCTTGTACAGTCAGCGCCTTGCTTCCATTTCCCATGACCTGATTCACGCACAGGAATTGTTAGCTGAACAGCATAAGAAGAGAGGACTGTCTTGGAATAGCATCAGGCACAGCAAAAGGAAGTGTATTAGAAAAATGATGCTTCTGAAGTCATGGGTTTTTTTTTTCGGGGGGGGGGGAGTCTCTTACCAGTCTTAAATCTTTTTCTCTTCCTGACTCTAAGCTCATGCATATGAATTGGGAGACTTTCAGCTGACGAAGTTACAGTCTCAGGGGTCATCAGCCCTGTCTCGTTGCTGGTTCTTCACTCTGTATCTTTAAAAAGCTCTAAAACAACAAGACAGAGACATACTTTCCCTGCAATTATGAGGGGATGAGGTATCCTGCCTCAGGCAGCAGATTTGGGGAGTACTTTAAAAAAGCCTGACTGTACCTCAGCTTGCTTATGAGGAAAGTGGCCCAAGGAACATAATGAGGACTCTTATGACTGGGAGCCAGGCTGGAGGCTCTGAAGGGTTTGTTGTTGTAAATTACCAGATGTAAAGGCGGTTGGGACTCCTCAGCCAGGGGTGAAAAAAACTGCTTCCTTTCACCTGCTGGTACAAAGCCCTCTTTTGGCCTTCACGTGCCCTCCCTTTGTAGCAATAGAGCTCCAAGACAATTCCTAACTCTGGGCACTGAAGCAGCTTGGTGGTTAAGATAATGTCTACCCTCTCCAGCAGGGCCACCTGGAGGGCTTAATGGGCCTGGGACAGATGCAGTGATGGTGGTGGGCACCTGCTATCCCCCCCCTTTTTTTGCTGTCAAGTTGCAGTTGACTTATGGCAACTCCACAGGATTTTCAAGGCAAGAGACATTCAGAGGTGATTTGCCATTGCCTGCCTCTGTGTAGCGACCCTGGGCTGCCGTGGTCTTCTCCCATTCAAATACTAACCATATTTAGCTCCTAAGATCTGATGAGATTGAGCTATCCAAGTCAGCTGCTACCCTCTACAAGGAGTCAAAACGATGCATTTAACCTGTTCCAGACTGTATGCTTTAATCAAGCCTCCATTTACCATCTGTTCTGTTTTCATGAGTAGCTATATATAAGATTTGCTTCAGCATGGCTGGGGAAGGGTGATGTCACCATTACCTAAGGAGATTCAGTGTCCTCTTACAATCTAAATACCATTTTAAAAACAAAAACACTGAACAAAACACCATGAATTCTTGTGAACAATGCAGCAAGGCTGGTTCATGGGCCAATAATAGGCACAGGGACTGAGGCAGGGAGGCCCTTGCTTTGTGAAGCCTCCTGCTCCCCAGCCCGGGCAGCTTTGCTCTTCAATGTCACTCATTCTGTGTTGTGGGCGAAGACTCACATTCTGTATTGAAAGTGGCATATCTGCATGCAAACCCTAAAATTGCTGGGAAGCATGCTTCCCAGGTTTGAACACTGAGTGAACTAGGCAGGAAAGAGGAAGGGAGAAAAATGCCCCAGACAGCTGAAATTTTTTAGAAAGCAGAATAAAAACCTGCTGAGTTACCACTAAGTACTTAGCTAAATTGCTACAGAAAAGTTAATAGTCTGAGAAGAAGGGCGCATTAGAGATAGGTAAAAGGTCTTTAAAGTGCAGTTATGTGTGCTACAATTCACTCTGTACTGGCTTTAGGGTAATCTGCCGCCTCGTAGTTAGACACGTTGATTTATGAACTAATTAGTGCCATACAACAAAAATACTTCTAGAACCTGTTTCTCCTAACCATCCCCCAAACCACCTAAACAACTAGAAAATGGGTTTTGCATGTTAGAAGATTAAATTCAATATATATTTATGAGGCCATTCAAAATGTAGAGTCCTCCTTCAACAGCGAGTTTCTAGGAAGTAGAAATATCCATGTATCAAAACCC
The DNA here is from genome assembly GCA_029375565.1 of Gekko gecko. NCBI lineage: Eukaryota > Metazoa > Chordata > Lepidosauria > Squamata > Gekkonidae > Gekko > Gekko gecko. The sequence goes on from JAPDNY010000006.1 coordinate 37,037,318, forward strand.
ATTGGTGTCAGAATCCTGGGCTTCTGAGAGTAAATTCCTTCTCAAGGTGCAAGAGACTTTATGCATTAATTCAGAGGCTTAATGAGGCAGAAATTATATGGACATTAATGAACTTGACAAAAAAGAAGACAAAGTGTCAAATACTTTATAACTATCTTGTGGCTTTGGAAAAAAAAATAACAGAGAAATTACCGCTTACGTTGAGCTCTGTCCCAGGCTGTGTTCCCTCTGAAATGGGTAAACTCTGAATCATTTTAGCCTCAGAAACAATGGAAAAGTAGAAAGAACTTGAAACTTGAAACTATTAACTGCCAACTTGAAAATATTAACTGCACGCCTGAGCTCAGTTAAGTGTATCATTTTTATGTTTCATATTGTGGAGTACATCTGTGTGGCTAGCAAGAGCACTTGTAGGTAGCCATGGAGCCGGGTGCACTGGGCTCTGGCTCCAGTGACACCAGTGCGATGTAGTCATCAGGGTGCTGGAGGAGGCCTGGGGAGGCCCAGCTACAAATCCCCACTTGCCATGAAGCTTCAGTGGGTGGCCATTCATTCTCTCTCATTTAATAAAATGCAGTCCTAAATAAAACCATCTTCAGCTGCCTCCTAAAGATCAAAAGTGAGGTGGTGAGGCACACCGCCATGGGGAGGTTGTTTCACAGTTGAGGGCTGCCACTGAAAAAGGTGTCCTGTGTACCCACCGAATGAGCTTCTTTGATTGGTAGGACAGGATCCCTGTGATCTTAATTCCCAGGCAGGAACATGTAGGAAGAGATGGTCCTTTAGATACTCTGGTTCCAAACCATGTAGTGCTTTAAAGTTCAAAACCAACAACTTGAATTGGGCTCAGGAGCAGATCTGCAACCAGTGTAATTGCTGTAACATTGGGGTCACATGCTTCCAATAGCTGGCCCCAGCCAGTAATCTAGCAGCAACATTCTATGCTAGCTGCAGCCTCTGAACATTCTTCAAGGATAGCCCCAAACAGAATACATTGCAAAGTCTAGCAGTCTGTCAGTAGACGATGCTGATGGCCATGGATCACTCCTGCATTCTCTTCCCTGCCTCAGTCTTTTCTGGCCCTGGAACAACTGATTGGGTTGTGAGATCCAAAGGCCATACACGTTAAGGGTTTGTAGTGAAAAGAGTGAAGGGTGGAAAATTGCCTTCTTGCCTCATATTAGTGGAGCTGATGTTTGTCGAAGAAAGAAGGGAGATGTTTTGCACCTTCCACCTCCTCACTGTATGGAAAAAACTCTGGTGTTGTGGTTAAGTGGTTAAGACTCTAATCTGGGAGAACCAGGTTTGATTACCCACTCCTACACTTACACCTGCTGCATGACCTTGGGCAAGCCATAGTTCTGACAAGAGCTGTTGTTGAAAGGGCAGTTGTTGAAAGAGCCCTCTCAGCTCCACCTACCTCACAGGGTGTCTATTGTGGGGAGGGTCAGGGAAAGGAGTTTGTAAGCAGCTCTGAGACTCTGAGTGAAGGTTGAGGTATAAATCCAATCTCTTCTTCTCTGCAAATACTGTTACTGTACCATTAAGGCATACTTCCTGTTCCTCTACTCTGACCTATATAGCTTGGTGACTACAGTTAGCAGTGTGCTCCAGGCCTCATTGCCTGTAAATAGTTGCTGCTCTCTAGGTATTAATCCAGTGGGAGGCTGGGATCACTGGGGCATGGGGGTACAGTGTGGTGGCAACAGCATAATGTCATTTCTGGGGCAAAACTGGAAGTGACATCACATCACTTTAGCATTCAGATGAAACTCTATGGCTTTACCATAATTACTGAATCCTAAAGTGGCATGACATCACTTCCAGGTTTGCCATGCAGTAGCATTTCCCCCTTCGTTCCCTCCCCCATACGGATGATCAAGTGGCAGTAGGAGTCAAGAGATTGCCAGTGGGAGGCTTGGCTATCCAACTAGTTATATCAGTAGGAAAGGTGCTTTGAGTCTCTGCTGGGGGAGAAAGGCAAGTATAATCAAAATGAATAAATACTTGTAACCTAATCTTTTGGTCCACAATAATGTTAGTTGAGACTTCACGTTATCTTTATGTGAAAGCAATATTTAACACCCGCGTTACTATTAGGTCATGGAAGTCCTGGAACCCAGGAACCAACTTTTCCCAGTTCCTAAGTGATTACTTGAGGATGGGAATCAAGGAGAGATCCATAATCTTGGCCTGGATTGCTGGATCTCTTGCAGTATGTATGTATCTGAAAATGGAATTGCTTGTCATTTTAGCAAATGTGTGCTCCCAAGTTTGCATTTTTGTGAGTGTGGGGATGGAGGATATTTGTAGGGGAGAATTGCTGGGTGGAAGAAAAGCTTAGCTAGCCCTTCCAGAGCCCAGTGATTTTTCTTCTGCAAATGCCTTTTTGGGTTCTTTTTCCTTCTTGCCTCTCCTTTAGCAGTTTACCTTCATTGTCAACTTGACTGTTTTTTTTTTTTAAAGACACTAAAACAGTTTGGGGGCATTTGCAGAGGAGAATTAGTGGGCAGGGAATAAATTAAGCATATTAGCATTTTGAGAGGAACCCACACGGGAATATTTGTGTTTATCTTGTGACACAGTTCCATGTCTAGGACAAGAGGCAAGGAAGGATCTTGAATTCTATGCCAAAGGCACTGAAATATGTCTACCCCAGCAGTTCAGAGTTGTGCCTACAAAAATAACACTTTAGACTCATGAAGCATGTGTGGATTAAGAAATGTAGTGGTTGTAGAAGTTTAGTAATGCATAAGTGTATCTGGTGTAATGCTGTTTCACTGACATTTTCCTTATTCTGCCTTTGATTCTGTCTCTTTAGATCTCTTCCCTTCCTTCTCCCATATAAGCCAACTGAAAAGAACCTTGATGGCATTACTGTGCAAATTTGAAAGGGGAGGGGAAGCAATATTTTGATAAGTGTTCAATTTATTTTTAAAAGATTTGCATTCATCTTTCTATTACTGCCATTATATTCCACTACCATGCGTCAATTAACTTTGCATCCTAAACAGCAACAAGGAACCATATTTATGAACATCATTCCTTTGTTGGGATAATTTAGGGATCTCTTTCATTTGACTTTCACAGGCCCCGGTCACACAGAGCATTTGCCCTGTTGAAGGCACGATAGTCCGGCAGATTTTCCGGGCGCGATCACACTGGAACATCTGGGAGGCACAGTGCACCCATGGCCAACCTGTGGCGTGCTGCCGAAGATGCGCATTTAAAAGGTACCTGGATCAACCTACTGGTGAATGGTTTGCCACAGGCTGCCTACAGACTCCCGTGGTGTGATCGCGCTGGCGCGTGGCTATTCCCCCAAGTCGTCCTCTTTGCTGCGTGCGCCGACGGAGAAAGCCCCGGTGTGCTGCTGTCACATCTGATCACCTAATGGCGGATCAGATTGTGATGGCGCAAATAGCCACACCTCCCCCCGTGTTATCTGGCCCGTGTGACCGGAGCCACAGTTCATCAATTGCTGTAGATACAATGGATTTTTTTGGGTTGCCCCAAAGTAATTTAATCTGGAGGAGGCTTATTCAAGCCAACAGAACTGCTCCAGTGGAAATCATGGAAGGAGAGCAACCATAGTAATACTAATGAGTGAATATGTCTGGTCACACCTACTTGCTAATTGGATTGATATTTTCTATAATAATTTGCAGGAGGTTAGTTTAATAAGACTTCTGGCCACGACAGTACAAATGCCATAAGTTATATGTAGCTGTACAAAAATGTGTCACTTAAAAGAAGCACAGTTTTCAACCTGTGGTGAAAATCAGTGCAGAAACTAGGCCTGTGAACATGAAACATTTGGCTGGTAACCCCCCCCCCCCCAAAAAAAAAAAAAAACAGCTGTCCATAAATGGGCACTTCTCGAAACAAAAAATCTAGTCAGGACAGACCTATACATATAGAGCCTTGTCAGAATCATTGCAACAGCATGAATCATCTGTCCCATGGGCAAGTAGAAAGTGGAATGGGTGGCAGAGTCCAAATTTAAATGCTAGATTCTTTGCAACTTTTTTAATGCTTAAGAAATGGGCAGAGTCTACTTTTCTTTAGTTAATGTGGTGCCATCTCATGGCCTTACTGAAGAATGTTTCCAGCTGCAGGCACAAAGATGGGTAGATTCTGTTCCCAAGCCTTTCTCATATCCCCTGTGAAATGAAAGCTAATTGGAATTCCAGCCATGTGTGGAAATCTGAGGGATTACTCAACTAAAAGTGGAATGTGCACGGTTCATTTGTGTAAGTCATCTTCTCCCCAGACTTCTTTAATTGAAGAACAGTAAAAAATACATCAGAAGAAATATTTATGATAAAGAGAACAGATGGGTATTTTTTTTTCTTTTGAGATTTTCCTAATTCTTGCAACAGGTCCAAATATTACCATAATTACATATCATGTAACAGTGGCTTATTGCTGTACCGGTTATCGGAAGTTAATGCAATTATCACTTAATCTTAAATGTTTCCACTCTTTAATTTGACAAACATGAGGCAAACAATGGTAGACTTAGAGCATTAATGATAACATACCCTATTCATTTTATATCAGAAAAATGTAGGAATTCTGCAGCCTTTGCTTGTTCAAATATCTATTTTAAAATATTGCACAGAAGAACTGGGATGCAAAATTAGAATGAGTGAAGAGAAATTATTTTTTATTTATTTTATTTTATTGTTACATTTATATCCTTCCCTCCTAGCCAAGGCCAGCTCCAGGGTAGCTTACAGAAAGAATAAAAACAACAATAAGTAATTCAAATAATCCTAAAACCACAGAAACAATTTCAACATTAAAAGCTACTAACAGATGGTGATCCTAATAAGTTATTAAAAGATTAACAATTTAAAATTAAATTTAATGTTGTGAAGAGAAATTAGTCAATGAAGGGCATATGTACTTTTGTAAATATTTAAACACCAGGATGCCTCATCTGTAAGAATTTCAGATTAATCCTAAATCTCACCAAGGAGGAAGCTGGGTATAAGGCAAAGCTCACCTTTTGGCCAGCAACGCTGATCAGAGCAAAGTAGGAGGAGAAGAATTACAGCCCGCACCTCATACACTGCAGAGCATTCCCCTAACTGTGCACACAGGGTAAAGGTACATCATGTGGCATTTGGAATCCTCCACTGACTCTGGTCTCAAGGCCAGCCATCTAGAGAAAGGCAGGGAAAATGCCAAAGGAACACATAATGCACAAATTTAACATATATGAGCTCCCTTGTTCATGTCCTGCCAGACAGCATCTCAGGCATAGCTGACATTTTGCACTGTCAGATCAAAACACTTGATGTAGCCCATGCCACCCCCACATTCCAACATTGTTGCTCATCACCTTCCCATGCGGCCATCTCTCCACTACATTCATGTGGTCCATAGCTCTGCCTGTTGCTCTTCATCCATGCAACCCTTGTCCTTCATGTATGCTGCATAGTTATCTCATACAGCAGTGATCAAGGGGATTGTGTACCTGGAGAAGCCTGCCCCTCTTCCTTGCTAGAAAACAACTGTGCAAGCACTGGAGGACTCAGCCTGTCCCAGTGTGAGTCCTGTGCTCACAGCAGCTGGGTTATTAACAAACAGAGGGTGGGCACAGATCCCTGTCTACCAAACCCATTTTGAAACAGAAACACAACCATGCAATGACTCAAACATGTATTAAGCAAAATCATGAACAGAGGTCTGAATGCAAGTCAGATGATTTATAGGGCTGCCAACTGTCTTACTCTAGCAAGCACTCTTTTCATTTATATCTGCTCTGAGAGACAGCAGAATCACAGGTAGAGCTGTCCCTATCATGGGTAGTCCTTGATACGTACAACGCGGGTGTCAAACAACAATCATGCTGCTTGCAATAGAGTAGGATCCAGGTTGGAACAAGACAGAGGACGGTCACATAGCAGCAGAACAGCGAAATGTAATTTGGTCACTGCAGCTATTGATCATCTTGTAAGCTCAGCAGGTAGTTGGCACTGCACTATGGGTATGATCCATCCTGGCTTCTATCCCTGTTGGAGGGCTGCCTGCAAAGAGATAAAAGACACAAGGGCAGTAATTTTCAGCAGTAGTAGCAAACAGAAAATGAGTGCTCTGCATGTGATGTGAACTATTTCTCTGAGAGACTGTCACAACCTAAATGTTCCTCCAATTTCTGTATTGTTCCTACACCATAGCAGGATTCAGTAGCTCTTTGCACATGATCTGTTTTTTCATTAAGTTAATGCTTGTTGAGAAGGAGCAGGCATGAGCTCTCAGGACTCAATGAAATTGCTGAACAGTTGGGTTAGAACGGATAAAAGGAAGTACTACTTCACCCAAAGAGTGATTAACACTTGGAATTCACTGCCACAGGGATTTCCGATTTATGATGTAACGATGGCAGTCGCTCTCCCCAATGCTTGGGGAAGCAATTTGCACACCAGCTGTGTGGAGGGAAGCTGCTGATGTGGTTTCCCCACAGAACGCTAGGGTAGGGTTCCAAGCCATAGGGCTTTTGAGGCATAGCCTCTTCAATGGTGTAATGCTGGCAAATTGAGGCGCCCCTCTGCCCTGATGGTCCTACTGCTATGTGGCCACATGGCACTAGCTGGGTTGACCGGAACAAGCGCCAGAGATTGAGTGATTGACGAAAATATAAGCGAGGTCAAGAGTGGCCGATAATGAACATGAGTTTGATGTAAGCGAACTTTGAAATAACCGGAGAACCCCCCATCCCCCCCATCGGTAAGCTGAGAGAGGAGGGACACCTCCCGCAAGCATGAAAGATTAGCAGAGAAGAGAGGGGGGAAGGGGGAAATTGAACAATTGGCTTGTTTTGAGAGACTTACCAGAGCAGATTTAACTCGTAAGCGGTTTTCAGAGGTTGTGAAATAGTGGTTGGCTTTTGTAAACAATCTGCAAAGATGTCGGGCGCAGGGAGGAAAGAAGTGAAACCGAAACCGAAACTTACGGGTGAACAAAATCCAAGGCCGGAAGAAGATGGAGTGGACATCATGAGACTCCAAGTGGATATACTCAAGCCCGTGATGGATCAACTCACTGGTATTAACCAGCAGTTAACCGCACTCAATCAAAAGTTTGCAGTGCAACAGCTTTAGTTGGCAGAAATGGTTAAAAAGATGGAGCAAACGGTGGGAGTAGTGAAAGAGATGCACGCCGAGAACAAGATTTTGAAGAAAAGGGTGGATGAATTGACAAATAAATAGAATCAGCAGGAAAATAGACTGTTGTTTCTGCAAATAGAAAAAGCAAATATGATCCTCAGATTCCAGGGAGTTCCTGAATCACTGAATGAAGATTTGAAGAAGCTACTCAGTGATCTGATCGCACCAGTAACAGGCTTGAAAGTGGAAGAATTTATGCGTGACATGGAATCAGCGTACAGGGTGTATTCTAATTACACCAAAAGAAATAGCCTGCCTGGAGAGATATCAGTCAGATTCTCAAGAAGACGAACTAGGGATGTAATTTTAAAAGTCACATCGGCAACTTCATTGAAATTGAGGAATACAATTATCAAAACTCTAAAAGACATTCCATTTGAAATTCGCCAAAAAAGAAAGAGCTACAAGGATTTAATCCTCTTTCTTCAAACGAATCAAATCACATACTAATGGGCGGTTCCAGAAGGGGTCATCTTTAAGCTCCATAAAAAAACAGAAGATTGACTCTGTACACAAGGCTAAAGAATTCCTGAAATGCCACCTGGGAACCAAAGAAGACGGTGAAACTGGCTTGAGTGGCCCCGCACCCTCAGAGATGGACGAAGATTTGGCTGCGGAAGAAGGCACTGCTGCCTGCAAACCAACTTATGTTTTTAGAGATAGAAAGCCTAAGTAAAGGCAGAAGGACTCTGAAAATTGCCTTTATGAAGCGAGCTGTGGGGGATGCTCTGGAACTCTCCCACAACAAGTAACCAGTTAATATTTGAGCAGAGATAGATAGCAACTCACAGCATGCATTGTTCACTAACAGTGTAGTATTAACATAGATTCTAACTGGGATAATGATCTCCTCCTCTTGGGTTTTTAGTTTAGTGGGGGTATACTTTTCTTTCTCCTTAGTTGTTGTTCCCCTCCCTTTTTTCATTGTAATTTTAATTGTATATCAAAAAAGCAATACAAAATCTCCTTTGGGGGACCAAAAAAAAAAAGAATTCACTGCCACAGGTGGTGGTGGTGGCTACAAGCATGGACAGCTTCTAGAGGGAATTAGATAAACATACAGAGCAGTGGTCCATCAGTGGCTATTAGCCACAAGGTATAGATAGGGATTCTGGGGCAAATGATGTTCTGTATTCTTGATGCTTGGGGGGGGGGGGTCAACAGTGGGAGGGCTTCTGGTGTCCTGGCCCCACTGGTGGACCTCCTGATGGCACCTGGTTTTGGCCACTGTGTGACAGAGTGTTGGACTGGATGGGCTGTTGGCTTGATCCAACATTGGCTTCTCTTATGTTCTTATGACCATTCCCACCCTGTGTGATTGGCAGCTTATGAGCGTGGCTTTTGTGTTCAGCAGAAGAGAACTCTGTGTGCATAGGGTTCGTCCTCCTAGTGTTTGGGAATTCTCCTTTTCTACTGTTCTTGGGTGCAGAGAGGGAGGTTTTGTAACCAGCCTCTTGGGCTCTGAAACCAGGGTGGTCTTTCCAGAGAGTGAGACACCCCCCAAAACCCTCTGAACCTCCTAAAGTAGTATACTCATGAAGCCGGGCTTGGCTTAGATAGTGGCTTTTGCTGGGAGAACAAGAGAACCTCATTTCAAGCTGCACTGTCAGAACATCCTCTATGCAGGCAAACACACACACACCTCTGCCTGACTCTTCTCTCCTGTCAGCTCAGTCCATAAGGACTAGAATGGGCAAGTCTCTGCCCTCACCTCAGGTGTATCAAATGGCCAGTCTTTTGTCTGCCAAATGTACAGGCAGGCAGGGACAAAGAGCCTCTGGTCTGTGCTATCGTCATGAGGTATGTTGTATGATTCCAGCCCCCAATTCCTGTTTCAGTTGTATGTCAGGAAATACCTTTGGAATAATCCTCTCATTCCTGTCTCCATATATTTGTCCCACAAATTAAGCAACCTCACCTCCATTGTCTGACACCAGGAAAATGCCAGACCACCCTGTTGTTACACAATGGACATTCCCAGCCCAACCATCCAGCACCTAGCTAATCTCAATGCTTTTGTAAAGCCAGACTCTGTCCCTCTGGGATGTCATTGGTCACACCTAGGTTTTACTCCTCCTGGTGTTATGCCCCCTTGGACCTCTTATTGGGCCATAATTTTTTTTTCTTCACCTAAGACAAGCCTCTCAAAGCCTCCCATTGTCCCACATTGTTTCCCCATGTCTATATCCACTAAAGCACATGGCCTCAAATGTGGATCGCTCTGATGCAGCCTACAGTAGAGATGCACCCACAAACCCCACAGTTTGGATCCCCTCCCTTTCCAGCAATGGACTCCACATGCCTGGATAGGTACAGTATTACCCCAATCTCCCCGTCCCTCTATCTGTCTGCTAACTTCTTTTCGTTTCTTCTTGTATGCTTGCAATCCTTGGTAAATTTAGGTAAATACCTAAATTATTATTTTTCCTAATAAAACCCATTTCTCTTCACCATTTGGACTGGTTATTGACTCAGCCAAAGGTCTAAGGGACTCTCTCCATTAACATTTATAGCAGAGCCATGCTTATTACCCCAAGTCTTGCTGAGGCCTATCATTTGACTAATTTTCCCCAGAAACTAAAATCAGCTATTCAGCATTTTAAATCAAAGCTGGTAGGGGTAATACTTTGGCATGTACACATTTTCCTCATGCAGATGCCATGGTCACAAGTTGGCAATCATGTGGAGGCAAAGTGGAGGCAGTAAGCCTTTTGATAAAGTTCCACATAATATTCTTGTTGACAAATTGGAAAAATGTGCTTTGGATCCTATGACTGTTAGGTGGATCTGTAACTGGCTGACAGATCACACCCAAAGAGTGCTTGTGAATGGTTCCTCATCTTCTTGGAGAGGAGTGACAAGTGGCGTGCCTCAAGGATCTGTCCTGGGACCTGTTTTGTTCAACATCTTTATCAGTGATTTGGATTAAGGGATAGAGGGAAAGCTTATTAAATTTGCAGATGATACTGAATTGGGAGGGGTAGCAAATATGGTAGAAGACAGAGTCAGGATACAGGATGATCTTGACAGGCTGGAAAACTGGGCTAAAACAAATAAAATGAATTTCATTGGGGATAAGTGTAAAGTTCTGCATTTAGGTAGGAAAAATCAAATGCATAATTATAGGTTGGGGGAGACTTGTCTTGGCAGTAGTATGTGTGAAAAGGATCTAGAGTCTTAGTAGACCATATACTAAACATGAGTCAGTAGTGTGATGCAGTTGCTAAAAAGGCAAACGCAATGTTGGGCTGTATCAACAGAAATATAGTGTCCAGATCATGCAAAGTGATGGTACCACTTTACTCTGCTCTGGTTAGACCTCACTTAGAGTATTGTGTTCAGTTTTGGGCACCACAATTTAAGAAGGATATAGACAAGCTGGAACTGTCCAGAGGAGGGCAATGAAGATGGTAAGGGGTCTGAAAACCAAGTCCTATGAGGAAAGGTTGAAGGAGCTGGATATGTTTAGCCTGGAGAGAAGAAGACCGAGAGGTGATATGATAACCATCTTCAAGTATTCAAAGGGCCGTCATTTAGAGGATGGTGTGGAGTTGTTTTCTGTTGCCCCAGAAGGTCAGACCAGAACTAACGGGTTGAAATTAAATCAGAAGAGTTTTCGGCTAAACATTAGGAAGAATTTCCTGACAGAGCGATTCCTCAGTGGAACAAGCTTCTTGGGAAAGTGGTGGGCTCTCCTTCTTTGGAGGTTTTCAAACAGAGGCTAGATGGCCATCTGACAGCAATGCTGATTCTGTGAACTTAGGCAGATCATGAGAGAAAGAGCAGGAAGGGTTGACTCAGTGCTTAGTTCTTGTGGCCCTTTCTTACATGCCCAGGGAAATACTGATTGCCATTTTGGGATCAGGAAGCAATTTTTCTCCAGGCCAGTTTGGCCAGGGATCCTGGAGATTTTTTGTCATCTTCTGGGCATGGAACAGTGGCCACTGTGGGTGTCACTGGGTGTGTGCGGAAGGGAGGTATTCGTGAATTTCCTGCATTGTGCAGGAGATTGGACTAGATGACCCTGGAGGTCTCTTCTAACTCTATGATTCTATGAGTGCGGGGCCAGCATGCTTGTGTCTGCTCCCGGTCTACAAGCATTGATTGAACATGAAAACAGATCATTCATAAAGGAAAACTGTAGTTATTGGGTCAATACTCACCCATCCTGTGGGACGAGTTGCATTAGAACACTCTCTGGAGGATCTGTTTGCGCTTCTTGTGGAGTTCTGATTCTGCAAGGCAAGAGGTGTCATGAATGTTTGGCCAGCAGCAGCGGTTGTAGTGGCTGGTGCTCATCCACCAATATGGTTGTGTTTTCTCCCATCCCCCAACTTGCATTGCACTGGGATGACACCAGCACTGAGCCATGGGACAATGTTCTGCTACTGTATCCTGGGGGCCAGGACAGCTGTTAGCCATATGCATAATCTGTGCCCACTGTTTGGGAGACACTGCTAATGACAGTTGAGGGAGGAAGAGCTCTTGAGGGACTACACCAATGGGTACATTTTTTGTGGGGAGGCAGCATTTGCAGCAATCCATGCTTGAGATGGAGGATCCTCTTCTTTTGGTAATCTGTGTGGAATGCAGCATCCTTGCACCTGAAGTTGGAGGACTGGACAATAGTGGACAGTCCAGTTCAGTGTTTGTGCCTTAAGGCTGGAATCCTGTGTTCTGTAACAATCTTTGTCCTCATCCTTGGCAGTTCTTATAGAGTTCCCATCACAACCTCCCTCCCCAATTCTTCTATGTGTGCATGGCATAAGACCAGAAAGATATAACCCTGTGTTGCATTCCTTATTATTGAGTTATAGGTTTCCTGGCTGCAGGCTTACTCCATAGCCACGTCTGTGCTGTGGCTTGGGAACGTGGGCAGAAGCAGATTTTGGGAACTCCATGGAAGTATACGTTACCCTTAAATCGTATGTCTGATTGGTATTCTACCACTAGGAGCTGGTCTTGGACAACTACTCCTCTTACTGCAGGTCAAAAGTAAGAAGCCAGCATGATTCCATGTTTGGTGCCTCTGTCTTGGAGGGTCAAGGAGAGCTTGCAGTAAAATGAATGTCAGTTTCCTTGCTGTTTCTAATTTTACTGGAGCAGAGGAGGGGAGAGTGCTTGCAAGCAGGAGCCTTCAGTGTCACCTCACCTAGAATGCTAGGGCCCAAGTATTCTCTGCAAAGGCCCTGAGCTTCAGCTTAGAACTAAATTCACAGGCTTGGAGATGCTGTTTCAATTGGAACCAGAATTACTCAGTTGACTAAAAAGAGGAATTCAGTTCTGTCACTCAGTTTTGGGCTACAGTCAAGAGCCACGATAAGCAGGGCTAAACCATGTCATTTCACAGAAGTGAAAACTTCCAAGAAAGAACTGATACTGCAGGAAATTTGTTCTGGAAAAGGATTCCAACATGGAATATGCATGATACATAACACTGTGGAATAAACAAATATCACTTTAGAAAGACAAATGAAGACAATGCATGCATTATGAGACAAAGTGTACTTCAGCAGATTTAGAAACTGATTTTGGATTATTTTATATTCAGTTATGTATGGATTATTTGTAACAGGAGTTATGGGATTTGCTCCCTCATATCCCCCTGATGCCATTTAATGCTGCAGATTTTGGAAAGTTGTTACTGAATATTTAATGTACTTCATTAGCAAATGATCCTTTTAATGTAGTCCATTTACTGTGAAAGTTTGATAATGTCCGAACATTTGTATACACATCCATTTCGACACAACTGTATTTATATAGAAACAACCCAGGAATAGGCTACCATTTGTCATTTCTAACTGTTTGGAAAGTCTAAATATTCAGTGTGTATATCCTGTTTGCCATTAACATTTTGTGCATTGATTCTAATCATGTTTAAGTAGAAGAAAAACAAGGAGTCATCTTGTGACATCTTAAGGATGCCATATTTATTGAAGATTTCGTGAGCTCAAGCTCACCATGAAAACATGTGCTCAAATAAATCTGTTTGTCTTTCTGATGCCACATGACTTTTTCTTTTGTGGTCATTTTTGCTGCAACACACTAACACAGCTACCCCACTGGAATTTGGAAGCATCTACTTGGAAGTATGTTCCATTGCATTCTTCTAAGTGTAAATGTTATAATTATTTATATAATTTTGGGGGGTATATTTATGAGGATGGGAGCCCTCCTTGAAGCCAACCTTCCCCAAAGCATAACCTGCATGTTCAGAACTGGCTTTGGGAATCAGGGGGTTTGACATGGGAAGAAACCAAGACAGGAAAGGGTAGCACTTTCCCTCTTTGGGTCCCCTATCTGGAGAAAGGTGGGATAGAAATGAAGTAAATAAACAAATAAATGTATAAGATTTACAAGGAAATCTATGCAGAATCGTTCCAGCCTAGGTGCCTTGATTTCATAGGACTGCAGTGCTAATACCTCTTTACATTTGTTTCCATAGGAAGCCCCAAACATAAAAAAAAAATCAGGAAAGTGCTATTGAAAAGAAAACTTCCAAAACATTGCATATGAATCAAAGTGTTCTTTAAGTGTACCTTTGGATTGTGGCCTCCATGGTTTTGCCTGCCCTAAAACACTGAATTACAAATTACCTGAGATACAAATTAAAAAAAAAAACAGCTTGTAATACCTAGTCTGTATCAGTCATTAAAAACAAGCAAACAAACATTGGAAAGATTATAGCACTGCCTACATTAAACATCTCTCTTTGGTGCTTGATTCACTGCACATAAAAAAACAACAGAAACTGCAAGAAATAGTGGCTGAAAACTCACTTGATATATACAGCACGTAAAATTGCACTTTAAATTATGACTGTGTGCTCCAAGAGAAGCAAATTGGTTGGTCTTCAAAGAATGTCTGTAGGCACACTTGCAAGCTTAGGTTTGCTCAGTTGACTTTAGCCTTTTTGTCTTTGAAAAGGGCCCCTCAAAAGGCATCACAGTTCTCCCAGTTTTAAAGGTAATTTGCCATATAGCATAGAGGGCTGTTGGTTGAGAAATACAAGTCATGAATCTGCATGGAACTAGCACCCAGGCCTGACTAGGGAAAATGATTGCATTGTACAAAGCTAACTATCCCATCTAGGGCTGCTAGCTTTGGCTTGGGAAGGGACTTCAGTGGGGTCTAATGCTTTTCAAAGTGGCTGTTTTCTCCAGGTGAACTGATCTCTATTGCCTGGAAATCAGTTGTGACCCCAGTTGTAAACCTAGCCACCACCTGGATGTTGGCAACCCTAATCCCATCCCAATGAGTAAGGCATGAAGTTCATTGTAGTTTCCCACTGGGTTGCCAATCCTTCTATAATCAAACATGCACAACCCATCTCCAGAGCATTTCAACAAAGCTCTGCATATATAATGATGGCTGAAGTGCATCTTTCCCAATAATTACACAGCCTGTGTTTTTCGTCTGTGCTAACAAATTTTTCAGCAGCCCGAATTCCACATTTTAATATTAGAAATCCACTTTAATTATAAGTAATCCTTCATGCCATGTGTCAGTCAGCTGTATTTGCATTTATGCTCCTCTGTGAGACTGCAGTATAATGTTCTGTTTATTGTCAGGAGTGTGCTTCTGGAGTAAATCTACAATTTTGTGCAAGTTGGCCTGGCAGACAGCCAAGGCTTTAATTTATCTTTGCCTGATCTTATGCCCGTATGCCCAAAGAGAGGCTGGCAGGGCAAATAACAAACATTCCATTGGCTGGCTGTCATGGAGAACTCTACAAATATCACCTATTTACTGCTATTGTCATTCTTTATATATTCGCTTTTGAAGAAACAAAACTCATCAGAGAAGCTGCTCCCTGGTGGGTTTTCCCTGTAGTATTTGCTAGCCAAATTATTATTCCTGTGGGGTAGGGGCAAATCTATCAGGGAAGATTCAAAAGACTACCGGTTCCCTGATTCAAAGGCTATGGAGCCAGCAGAGAACAGAATAACCAGTTTCCCTTGGGTTTTCTGTCTGTGCTGATTAATTGTTTTGCATTTGAGGCTATTATATTGGTAAAATATTTGCATTATGCTTGACGGAATATCTGCTTATAAGCACATTCGCTCTGTGTCGCCACTGTTTGAGTCTGCCTTGTCTTTGAAACATTGCTGTGGTTGGTATTTTCTCCTTTTACTGTTTGCTCTGTCTCTTTCTGCCATGTGCAGTAATTGGCCTAATGAAAGGCAGAAATGAGAATTTATTACACCTTGGGCAATACTTTAAAACAAACTTTTATATGCTAGAGCAGCATTTTCCATCTACGCATAGCTGTATATTTTGACACTTTCTTTAAATGCTAAATCTGGCTTTATTAAAAGTTAAATCATGTAGCCACGGGTTCTTTTTTGGTATGTAGTGGCGGCTGTTGATGCAGTTTCTTAGGTAAATGAAGATTTGAGATGTATATAAGTATTTCCTTTTTATGAAACTTCACAAGATGCACAGCTAGGATAGGGTCCGCAGCAGACTTGTAAATCTGGACTGCCAGTTCTGCATATTTTACAAACAGTATGTTAATTATGCAAATTAACAACATCCATTTTTTGTTTTTGACCTTTCCTTTTTTGCTGCAGTAGAGGAACAGTGAACAAGTTTCATACCTGACCTTGCTCATGCCGTGATTGTCTCAGCAAACAACAATGGAGAGATGGCCCAGGTAAGTTGCTATATCCAATGGGTTCTGCATTTGCTACTGCTGCAGAGATAAATTATTTTATACTTACTTTTCTGTTAATATGGAGGTGGAAGTCCCAAATGGAATGGCCAAGCTACATGTAACAAAGTTGCATGAGTGTGGACCTTTGATGTGTTACCTGGCCCTAACACTGCTACAGGGTGCCTGGTATGGACTGATGCTCAGGTGCTATGTAAAGGGGAGGCGGGTTAACACTTACCTTGGTTTCCTGACTGGACATGGCTGCTATAAATCCCAGTAGGGAAAAATAAGACCGAGAGTGCTCAATTTAGATCCCAAACCCTAAGCAGCTTGCCAGCCCATCTGCCTCTACTTTTAATGAAATTTATGTCCAAGTGTGCTTTACTGATTTCATTTTTATCCCACTGTTCCTTCTAAGAGTTCAAGGGCAATGTACATGGATCCTCCCCTCCCAAGTTTTGTCTTTATAGCAAATCCTGAAGGTAAGTTAGATTTGTGGGTTGGTTATTGACTTAGTTTGCAATGATCTTTGAGGCTGAGGGGGGATTGGATTCCAGATCTCCCCAAGCAAAGACTTCTAACCACAACCGCACTGGAATTGTGGCCTTAAATGATCCTACTTCCACCACTACGGAATATTGTGTCCATGTGAGTCCCTCTGCCAACAGCTAGAAACAACAGAGATATAATCAAGATGTTTAACCAGCCATGACAAACATCAAGTGGCTCCACAATAAACACTGCTGTCAATAGTTGCTCAGTCCTCCGGTCGCGTGCACAGTCCTCTCCTGCTGCAGTTTGTAGTAACCAAAAATACTTTTTATTGGTGATGATATACAGTCAAGGCCTATGCTGAAGACAAGAAAGTGGATGAACATCATGATAATTGCAAGAAGGCATTTTTGAGCTCAGTCTTGGGTTCAAATGCTATCTCCACCCCACTGCTCCGGCAGTCTGCAGCAAATGTCTACTCTGTCTTCAGCTGCACTTCTTTAAAATATGAATAAAAGGGATTACAGCACAAAGATACTGTGGAAGTGAATTAATTAATGATGGTGAAGCATAATTAAAATGCTTCGGAAAATGTACATCTTACAAATACCAACTGGACATGCACCATAGCACAAACCAGAATTTGTAGATCTTATTATACACCAGGGAGAGCTAGCACTGCAGTTAGTTAATATATCCAGTGTGTGATATTTAAAGTGCAGTCCTAAATAGAGCTCCATCCTTCTAAGGCCATTGACCTCAGTGAATTTGGAAGGGTGTAAGTCTTTTTAGGACTGTACAGTTAACTGTTTTCTTTGTACATTAATCATACATGATAAAAATAAATCAAGATACAGAGAACAGCAATTTCAAAGTACAAAACAAAACCCTACATTCATAGGCAACTAAAGTTCATATACAGGTTGAAAAACAAACTTCTTTGCTCCCATACACTAGTAACTGTCACAGAAACCTGATAGTTAATAATTGCCAAATGTCCTTTGCACAAGTTTTAAAAAATGAATGTACAAATTGAGGCACACATATTTTCTACCTTTACATGTTTCATATCACACAAAACTTGAAAATCAAGCAATTGTTAGAGACAACAGGTCCAGTCCAACTCTCATCCCAAAGACCGACCTATTCATCTACCCTCCTTCTTGCTTGTTCACTCCAGACCAATCTCTGGAATCCATAATACCATGTACTGGTGATATGTAGTTCAGAAAGGCATCTGAAAAACAAATAGCTCCAGGTGACTCTGGTGCTATACATGTAGTGGGAACATGTAGCTGACCATTAACTGTAGGGGTGCTTACATTTCAGAGTATACTTCAGCTAATGGATGAGCCACATTTTTACTACTCAGGTTCCAGCTTTTGAAACATATAAATAAGTTATTTAAAAAGAGAAAATGTTCAGAGCATGTATAGAGTTCCTTTACTAATGGTAATGGTAACCACATCTAGCAAAATGGCACACTGCATCTGTCCCTCTACATTTTCACTGTACAGCTTTCTCTGTGTGACAATGGACTGTGTAAAAGCAAAATAAATTACGAGCAAATTGTTTTTATGCACATTTCAAAATGACCCAAGCAAGCACTTTTTCCACTCCTTCTGAAGCCAAGTTTCATAACTAGAGGCTGTGAAATAATGCAGGAAATGGATCCTCTGAGTGGGTGCAGAGTACACTTACATTATCAGTATTTTACTAACAGCCTTTGAGGACCTGCTTTTTGAATACGTGACTAAAGCAGATGACAGTAAGTGGCATCTTGTGCTGCTTCATGTGGCATTTTGGCCAATTCAGTGTTAACAGACATTCCCTCTACCCTGCAATAAATTTACTATGAATAAAGAAGGCTCATGTTTGTGCTTTCTTGGTCAATACAGGCAAGGGAATGGAATTTAAAACTGCTTCCTACAGGATATGCATTTGGATAAGAATTGATCAAAATGTGAACCAAACATGCCCTGTTTGTTAACCTCAGAAAGGTAACTAATTTGAATGAAGCTTCTTTGGACTTTTGAACCTAAACTAACTAGGCCAGTCTTGGCTGTCCCCCCCTCCCCGAGGTAGTGCTACAATGTCTGCAGCTGCAGTCTGCTTTCAGTTTTAATCTTTCTTGCTGTCCTTAAATTCTTGTTTCCCTGGGCACCAAGAGGAGAATGTAATTTAGAGGATATCTGCTTGACAATTATGCCGGCCAACCAAAACACTAAGCTTGTGTTCCTGTCATGCAACATCAGCTGATTGGTATTTCTTTGCATGGTGTTTCCTCCCAGTCACATTTCTGGCTTGGGGAGGGCTCTCACTCTGTATAATCTGACCCACTGCTTACCTCAGCCATTCCAGTTACTGGACATGAGCCTCGGCTGCAGTGTGCCGGAAGGTGGCCTGAGAAAAGAAGCAGAGGGGATTTGGCCTAAGATTAACTTCCATCTGCCATTATGTCTGGTGCCTTCAGGAAAAAAAAGAACCTATGCTGGGACATATTTTATGGTGGAGTAGCAAATAAATGATCTAAATAAATAAACTATGAATCACAAAAACTGGAAAATATTAGTTTTCAATACTTTTCACAATATGTGGGAATAATTCATTTCACTCCATGAGATGAATTCATCTTTGTTGCTTGAATGCACACACACACACTCACAGTCACCTTGTGGTTTCCTTTTCCCATGCAACAAGACAGGACATGATCCAACCCTTACCGCACACCAAAACCAAATTGTGGATGGGGCTCCACAATAAATGCAGAGTAATTATCCCTCCTAATCCCTCATATGTCAATGTACTGCCTAGCATACTAATGTACTGCCATGGAAGCTGTGATATGCCTGAAAAATACACTCCTAACAGCATTGAACCCAGGACAAATACCTCATGTGGAAATAGTCAGGTCTAAAGGCAGAGCATATTCCTGGTAGCACTAGTCAGATCCTGATCCTAGAGGTAAGCCCATCAAAGTACTTTCTGGCTGCATCCCCCTTTTGAAGTGCATACAGGGCAGACTCTAGGGAAGCTATTGCCAGTTGTGACTTCCAGCTCTGATAATCAACTTGGTTACAGTGCACAATATTTAACTTTATAAATTATCTCAATTCAGGTTTTGAATATGTATAAAGCTGAAACAAATTTGTCCCCCACCAAATTCTCCTCAAAAATATCTGAGGATTGCTGTATGATCTTGGATTTTGGTTCCCCCACCCCCAAAAGGATGATCCTTAGAACAGAACCAGTTTGTCAGTATTTTGTAGATCTTTCAGAGGAGGGTAACAGGACAGAAAATTTGGTGAGGATTGTGGAGTTGCAAACCATAGTCTCAAAAGTGTTTCCCCCAGTATCCATGGTCTCTACAGATATCCAAGAGATAAGAGCAATGCAGAAGTAGTGTGCACTGAATGGGACATCTGCAGAATTTGATTGGTGAAGTGGAATCCCAAGAAAGAAAGTAACAGAATCCAATTAGAATGAAACGGGGGGTAATTTGCTTATTTCTACAAATTTTCCTGTGTGCATTTTGAGTGAATAACCCAAAGAATATGCAACCCTTTGATAGTTCAACAATACTTAACATCCAACATTTGGTAACTGTTGTGATGTACCAATGCAAAATCTGACATGTAGCACTCAGGATCTGACAATATCTGACAACTGATATGCAGTAGGAGTCAGAGTTTGACAGTTTCTGACATACAGGAATCACCAGTTGATAGTCTCTCAGCTGACAGTAGCAATCATACTTACACATAATATCAATCAATATTTGGCAATTTCCCAAAGATAATTTGGAACAGAGTTTAAATAAATGTTATACTAACTTCATTCAACTCATCAAACAAGATGAATTTTGAGGTCAAATTCTCCTAAACATTCAATACATAGGTAAGGCTTTAGCACTAAATTCTGAATTGCACAATCTGAAATTTCAGGAGGAATGCAATTTTAGTTGTATAAGTGCATGAATTAGAGTATAAATTAGGTAAATAGATATTTTTAATAGATATCTTAAGAGTAAATGAACTTGCATGCTTTCTACTGTCCAAACTCACCATGTTCTTATTGCTTATAATTACTAATTGTGCGCTCCATAAAGATTTGCCTTCCGTTTCAGAACGATCCCTTCTTTAACATGATGTTGCATCTGTATAAATCTGCAATTTAATTTATATACCATCCACCTAGTAAAATGCTAAAGAACATCTCTCCCTTTGCCTTTTGCATTAAGAAATTGCCATAGTAATCCCTGAAATAGTTTATGCAGGAATTTTTATTCTCTTAAATCTTCCAGTGTTAAAGCAACAAGAAAACATTTAGAATGTCCTTTGGTGGAATCTTATTACATTTGCTATAATATGTAAACTGATATTCTTTGATGCCAGCACGTTGCCCATACAGAGAAATCTCTGCACAATTAACCGAAAAGCAAAAGCATAAATAAAGAAAAGAAAAAAGAAAAGATAACTTTCCCCCCTTTACCAGATTAGGAATAAAGTACATTAATAAACTGTCTGTTAACACAAATTGGCAATAATACAAAAATCTACATATTACATTAGTCAAGAAAAATAACTTGATTTGAATACAAAAGGATAAATACACTCTTTTTTTTGTCCTATAGCCACTCTTGTACAATAGGTGAGCACCGTATCAAACTGATGCAGTGCATCTAAGATATACAAGGGTATGACTGGCTTGAGATTTACTGAGGAGGGACACATGTGCATTACTAACATCAGACAAAGAAATCTTCAACCAACAAGGGTTACAGAGCAACGTTCACTAAAGCACAGTTGGAAGGGGATTTGGGGGCTGAAGCAGGCCAATATGGCAGCTTTGAAACTGATTTCCTTATACCCACAATGCACTGACAGCAAAGAATGCCTCTGTTTGGTTGGTCCACACACTGGGAAGAGGTACAGTCGTACACCAGATTGGAGGAACAAGGTTTTGTGAGGGGGATTTTTTTGTATTCCCATCCAGGGGGGCTCTCAAAGCCTTTTTTCCGATCCCGTGTAAGCGTTTGCAGCTGGCATTGTGATTAGCAGTAATAGTACTGACAGCTGCCCACTTAACTGGAGTCACAGAATAACAGTCTTGACTCGCTGTGTTGTCCACAATGGATAGATATGGCTTAGTTCTGTTAGGCCTTTTTAGTCTATATATGTGGAGATTTTACTTTTCCCCCCTTTATATTTTTTTTAAAAAAGATTTATTAGCAAATGCTTGCTGCTGCTGCTGCTGCTGTAATTTTCGTTTCTTTCCTTTCCTGTGGCACATTCCTTTTAAAGCAGTCTGAAGTCGATGCCTCCAAAGCTGCATAGCCTAAAATACGAAAAGCTCACTTAATCCTAATAGAGCAACCAGGAGTGATAGAAGAACCAGCGGTTGTAATGATACTGCCCCATTCTTGGAGTCTTGACTGCAGCTTTGTGAATCCTTTTCACAACTCGGTTTCTCGCACAATACACCAGTGTAGTGGGGAGGGCACTGGCAGCGTATGTTGTTCAGGCATGTCCCTCCATTCTGGCAAAGCTGAAGTTCATTGTCACACACGTTTGCTGCAAAATGGTGTGGGAAAGAAAGAGAGAGGTGTACTTAATATAAGTGAATTGGTTACAGAAGGCAATGATGAAAAATAAGTGCATTGATTTTCATCTTAAAGAAGCTTTCCATGAACACTGCACTTACGTGTGAGTAACTTCACTGGAATTCTGGTAATTACTTGCCAGTGAATGCATTTAAGCTTGCAGCAAAGGATTAAGCCACACAGTTCTGACACAGCCTTCTATAATGTTCCCTATTTTAAGTGTCACCTTTGAACGCAGAGATCTCTTTTTATGCCACTGGAAGCTGAATACCATACCCAAAACATCTGAGGCTGCATAATAGAGCAACTGGAAAACAGTTTGTGTGTGTAAACAATTTCTAAAGACCCTGAATGTGCTCGTTTGCACAAATCACCTGTATGTTAAAGCTTCCAACTGAAACTTTAAATTGATTTGTCCCATTTTCAGGTCCCCAAGGTTATGAGAGCATAAACTCTGTTGATTATACTTGGGACGACATTAGATTGGGACACAGGTCCCACAATGGGAGGTGCCTGTTCTCTTGGGACATCCCTGTGATCAAAGCCAGGTGCTAGATATGTTGTTGTGCAAATTGTTCATATACACTGTGTGAGAAAATGAGGAACGCTTTTTTTAAAAAAAATTACGTTACAAGTCTTTTTGTGAATGTACCATTTCCGACAGCAAGTGGGCAAATCACGTTAATAAAATGCTTCCTGCCTGTGGAAGATTAGCATGTCACTGAGGAATGTTCCAGACTAGTGTTCTTTCTGATATGCTAGCTCTCCACATGCAGGAAAATGCACTTGTCTGACCTACAGTCTATGTGGTACAGGGAAGGCGGGAGAAAGTTGTAACCCACTTTGGGTTCCCATTGTGGAGAAAAGTGGGGTATAAATGAAGCAAATAAACTTACTTTTGCCTATGCAAGATGTTTTGGACTGGAGTCCCCAACCTTTTTGAGCTTGTGGGCACCTTTGGAATTCTGACACTCTGTGTGTGTGTGCAGGTATAAAATGGCTGCCACTAATGCTGCAGGAGGTGGAGTCAGCCACAAATGGCTGCTGCAGCTTATATTCAGTCATACAGTCCAGGGACTGTGGTGGCAGATCCTGTCAAAACATTTTAAAAAAATCTGCACAGCCAATCAAATCTCCAACAGCCCATCAGAAGCCTTGCTGGACAAAAGCATCACATGGCCCTGCCCACTTTCTAAAAACACTTGGAAGGCTCCAGGAAAGGTGTTGGTAGGCATCGTGGTACCCCTGGGCACCATGTTGGGGACCCCTGTTATAAATTATTTGCATGAAAGTGACTGGATATTGAATGGCAGTGTGATATTGTAAGAGCACCAACTTTCCTGGCCTCAGAGAATTCTAGATATGTTGTCACCCCAGCTGCCAATCTCTCCCAACTGGCGATTCTGGGTATTTTCTCTTGCCAAATGGCAAGCACTTCCCTCCACAATCCTGGAGGAATGATACAGAAAGGCACCTATGGCGGAGAGGTCCTGTCCCTGTGGCACAGGAGAGGTTGAGACAATAGAACATGTTTTACTCTACTGCCCTTTATAAAAGAAATCTGCTCTAAGTTTATTCTTCCTTTACTTAAAAGGAATCCCATTCACCTGGATTTGGAGTCTGTTAAAATGTTACTTATAGGTGAAAACCCACAGGTTATAGTCCTTAGTGCGAAATTTCTTGCAGCTTGTGAAATTCACCAGAAAGTTATATATATTTTAGATGAATTTTAACCATTTTTAATAATTTACTAATTTTGCATTTCCTGGTTGTATAACCTGATACGCTAATTGCTGTTTATTCATTGTATTGTTCTTACGATCATTGTGATTCATGTGTCTGTGATTTGTGCTGGTCTATGACCATTTTATTAAACTTATGGATAGTTAAGCATGACAGTTATTTCTCTAGATCACAGCTACAGACACTAGTGTTGATCCCAGTTAAATACAAAATGGTATTAGAGCAAACTTAATTTGTTGCAGTTTTGCAGGCATAATATTGTAGATATCCAGTTGGTTGTGAGCATCTATGGCCAGTTCAGATACAATGCTTCTGACTGGTTACTCATGGTTAAACAATCAAGAGTATTATGTCTGACCAGAACCTCTATTTCTTTGTTACTTTGTTGAACCAGAATTTTTAATAATTGTGTTTATATCAAAAAAGATACTTTCGTTGCAGCAAACAGGACAGAACTTGCTCGTAACAAAAAGTGCAATGCATAGTTGCTGAAAACAAAATATAAGTATGACACATGAGCCTTTACACCAAGCATTCTATGGAAGATGGCATGACATGGCATGGGAAAGTCAGCATGCTCCTAGGCCACTGTTAAACAAGGAAATAACACAATTTTTCTTTCAAATCACCTCTACATTTGATAAAGTGCCTGAAAATAGCACACAATGAACTGAGAAGCATGGAAAGAAAATGGCTTGGATCCCGTAACAGTGGCTTTCCTGCTTTCCCCTTCCACATCAGTCTTCTGTTCCCACTGAAATTGTGCCCCTTGAGTGAGTGGATTCCCAGGAACCTCCAGGGGGGGGTTCCAAATGAGACCCTGCAGTGAGAAGAGGAAATCATCAAAAATCACCCTCCCCACTCTTCCGCCAGTGGATGTTAATAGTATAAGGGAAAGGGCACTTAGAATCCATGCCTCTGAAAGTAATTTAGAATATGTGCAAATTATAATTTATCCCCCTCTTAGTCCACAGATTCAGCATGTGATGTTGAAAATATTTCTTCCTCAGTGTAAATCCTCCCTAACCTCCACATACACACATACTTTCTTTTCCATCTAATACATCTCCTAAATTACAGAGATATACTAAAACACATCCAACACTTCGATAGGACCCTATTTGAAAGTAAAAGGATGTTACTCTGTAGGTCTAAGAAAGACCTTTGTCAGAAATCTTTGATTTTGACTACCAGCTAGAGAAGCTAGTGCTAAACTAGGTGGGACGACATGATAAGAGGCAGCTCCATGTACTCACATGGCATTTTATTCCCCCTGCAGGAATATTGCTCCATCTTAGGCAGATCAGGCTACTGAAGCCCTATCTCTCCCCCCAGGACTTAGCTACAGTGACCCATGCAATGGTCACTTCCAGGCTTGATTACTGCAACTCGCTCTATGCAGGCTTACCCTTGAAGCTGATCTGGAAATTACACCTGGTACAAAATGCAGTGGCACGTCTGCTGACATGGATGCCTATGCGGGCTCACGTATGCCATGTGCTCTGTCAGCTGCATTGGTTGCCAGTTGAGTACCGGATCTGCTTTAAAGGTGTTGGTAATCACCTTCAAAGCCTTATATGGCGTGGGACCAACATACCGAAGGGACTGCCTCTTCCCATATACGCCTCAGAGACCATTACTCTCTGAGAGTCAACATCTCCTGGAGATCCCTGGCCCCCACCTGGTGGAACATGCTCCCTATTGAGATCAGGGCCCTGGGGGATCTTATTCAATTCTGCAGGTCCTGGAAGGCAGAGCTATTCCATCAGGCCTTTGGCTGAGGCAGCGGGCATCCACATATGCCCCCCCGAGTTTGCGGTCTCCCACCCACTGATAACTGGCCATACTTAGTTACCACAATGGGCTGGATTCTCCCTACGGCAAGCATGACTATTGACTTTATATGTTTTAATGTGTTTTAAATTTTATTGTATTTATTGAAATTCTGTGACCCGCCCTGAGCCCGTTTACGGGATCGGCAGGATATAAATGTGAAAAATAAAAATAAATAAATAAATTGTCAGCAACACTCACCTGTTTAAGTTTCTGTGCTCTCATCTACTGTCATATACCTAACTAGTTCTAAATTAAGTTCTTTCCTATTTTCTTCTTTTAATATGAGAGTCGTAATGGTGCTGGCCCCCAAGCAAATGCCCAGGTCCAAAAAGGAGATAGAAAGCAATTAGGAGCAGGTGAGAAAAGAGGACTGCTCCTGAACATTGTCAGTCTCTACATTTTCAGTCTTCTTTTTGGGGCTTCAGCCTGCCACCAGCCAGCTGGCTGGTGGGGGAAGCCCCACCTCCAAACGGGCCCAATGTGATGATGTCACTCAGAAGTGATATCATCACACCGGGGACGGTCTGGTATTTGGGCAAACTGTATGGGTTTGAGGCCAAAACCCCCCAGACTTTGCTCAAATATTAGAACGCCCCCAAGTGATGTCCCCAGTCCAATAATATTACTCCCGCCCCAGTGCCATGTCCCCGCCCACCCTGGAATGCCCCCCTCCAGGCAAGGTAAGACCTGGTAACTACATAGAGACTTATATGACAGGATGTAAGCATTTATTTATTAAAGGAAACCAAGCCGTTTTTCACATTGGAAGTTAAATTAACATGGTTAGCAGTTTGATGGCTGGGACTGAGAAGTTGCTACAGATGATATACAAATGATGAAACATTCCTAAAAGGTTCTGCTGAGGATTCTCTGGTTCAAGGGTGAGCAAACTTTTATAATTAAAGAGCCAACTTTGTAAAAATTCAAAGCAAGAGATTAACAGAGCCAGTATAATGATGTCCATTTGCATAACTGAATATATACAATTCAAACATTTATGATAATTGACACATTGAGTAAAAATCTCTACAGTTCCTGCAGTCCAAATTCTGGTTGTCACAAATCCTTTACTGGGAACTTGCACACACACAGGGTCTCATAATAAGTAAATAAAAATACATTGGGGCACCTGTGTGATTGTTTTAATGCATAGCATAAATCTGCATATGGCTGACACCTGGATTACTGGCAACTGCTCTCCTCTGTAATTTCACTCTCTGTAAAGCATCTGTAAGAAGACTCTTAAAATCTTTGCCTGGCATTCCCTTCCCATACTGGTTGTTCCAGCATCCCACCAACCCCTCCAATATACCTTAACATAAAAGGTTTGTTTTTATTTTTAAAAAGCCATAATTGGCTCCATACTGAATCACATCATAGTGGCCTTTGGGTAGCTTCAGCAAATCCATGATTGTGGGATTGGAGACCAGTTGATGACTGATGCTAGTTAAGGGGAACGGCAGCCATTAGCATTCCTTCATTCACTTTGGTGGTTAGGAGATGGAAACTAATATCTTTATGTGATATAGTTTGAGATCAGAGGCCAAAAGTCCATTGTAGGGGTCCCTCTAATGAAACACCTATGAACCTATTCCATAAGTAATGATTACTATTGCAATTTTATGTAATTGGCAGCAGTTGGATGTTAGTAATCCATGGATTTCACACTCTTGGCTATACTGAAGTAGCACAACTGTCTCTTTTATTCTTCTGGATGTTTTTGCCCCCTTGTCTGTGAAAATGGACATGTGTTTCATGCAACAGTGCTCTGAATCTTTCTTGTCCACTGCATGCATGCAGTTACAAATTTCTTAATCATATGGCATCATTTGCACCTAATGGCCACTGTTGTCTCCAGCCCTGAACAGCACAAAGTAATTAAAAATAAATAAATTCAAATCTGCTGCCTTTGCCAGACACTTAACTGACATTACCTGATGGCATCCATTGGCAGAATGTTGCACTGAGGCACTGTCTGTTCATTTTTAATTGAAATATGGTTCTTATGGACTAGCACCTTGATCATGATGGGTGTGACCCATTAAAATTGTACAGAGGTTGTGCAAGGTTCCACAGGGGTTGGTGAGATTATTCCCTTTACAACTGTCCAGCTAAACAGAGCCTCCCCCCCCCGGTATGCAGTTCACTTCTAATTCCATGCATGCAAATAAGCTGTATAGTAATGCTCTTCCACTTCCTCTCTTGCAGGCTATGCTATAATTAATATGAGGGCAGCCAAGAGGCAGCATCTAAACATGTTCTTCCTTCGTCACCTTCCTCTCTGATTTCTTTTGCAGTGCTAATGTATCTTTTATGACCCATTGACATAACACTGAAATGCAACCACAGTTTCTGATCTGTAAATGTCACAACTGCATATTAAGTTATAATAAACGCTGCTTGCTCAGGGAATTATGATGATGATGACCATATGTCTGCATTTTACTCTCCTTTAATATAGCCCACAAGATAGGCCTAATTGGAAATTTTTATACTGCAAATACGAATCAAGAGGAATAATAAACCATAAAGCAAATTTGATGAGATTTCAAGCCTGGGAATTTTTTTATTTTTTTTTGCATACAACAGCAGAAGCAACAAGTGGACAATAACAAACCATGAAAGGATATTACTTGTGAATATGCATATTTAATTTCTAAGGACACATTCAGGACATTTCCTCAATTATCTAAACTGTTTACAAAAGACCAAATGAATATGTACAACAGAAGGGCGTGAGAAAAGAACCTACTGGTCTGTGTCCTACCGCTCCACTAAGGAAAGTCTGAAGCCCACCTCCAATGGAAGAGCCACTTAGGATACTGCCCACTGTCTCTGCTCGTAGCTTCTGTGTGTTCACCTGACCATCTGAAAACATTCTACATGCCTACGACTTGCATACTTGCAGGTTCTCTATAAGCAACAATTGCTGGTCCCAAATCAGATCAGGTGAACATTATGTGGTTAAAAAAGGGACAATTCTTGACTCCTCACCTTATGTTCAGTGGTCATAGGAAAACTGTAAGAAGAGCTTTGATGGCAACTAAATGGCTCCACTGACTATGATTGAAACGGGGTTTCCCACTCACTCTGGCACTGAAAATGATTGTGCCCTGAGGAGGTCTATGCTAGATCTTTTTGTGCTATTTCATAGTGGTGATTCATTGGGTAATGGAAAGCTGCATATGATGCCTGCTATTAAGTTAAAGTCCCTTCATGCTACAATAATTTGCACCTACATAAATCAGACTTTACTCTTCATATATGGTCTACCAATATATGCATACAAGTGGGAGACCCACAAACCTCATGGGGAAGGAAATCACTCCCCAGCTCCCAATTGTCTTCCCTTGGTGATGTTTTGTCTACCTCTGTTTACCAATTCCCCCCTTCCCCTGATTTTCACATTTTCTTCCCCTTTCCTTTGCCACTATTGCTGCTTTCTCTCTTCCCCCTCCTCCCATTAATTCAGGCTTCTTCCACCACCAAGGCTGTCCAGTGGATGGGGGGCCCTGGGCTGGAGGAGAAAGTACCTCTGAACAAGACATCCTACCCATCACCTTGTTAGTTGTGAAGGAAGCTCAGGGCAGAAAGTGAACACAGTTTCTCACTCCAAGCCTCCCACCTTTACCCACTGCTTCCTTGAGATCTTTTGACATGTGAGATCCTTGGAAACTGTAAGCAGCAATTTCTGTTCTCGCACAGAAATCAGTTCTCTGGTTTGGGGGAGGTTTTCATCTGTAAACCAGAAAAATTCCCCCAACTGTACATGATTCCACTGGACAGATCTTTTGATCCACACTTTAGTACTATGTGAATTAGTTATAAAGTTAAGACCAAAGTCTATACTGCTTCTATATGAAGTTTTTTGCCTTCAGTCTGAACCAAGAGAGACTTTTTAAAATGCAGCAGCAAACACTTTGTAAAGCTGAAAGTAATTCTGGTTTGAATGTTTCCTTTATTATTAATTGGGATATGGAAAACACTAGGTATCTCTGATATCAATATTGATCGATAGCCCTGAATAACTGAGTAACAATCAATAGTTAATTAAATAGCCATTTTAAACACAGTGAGCTCTTCATAACATTTGGCCTTAAATGCAAATCAGGACTTTCCCCCAAACTTTGCCTCTTTTACAGAAAGTATTGATAATTGTATCTTAACTATTTGCGCTACTCTTTCTGCTGCCTATGGTGGTGTAATGTCTGCTGATGGTGCATTAGTATCACTTGAAAGGGTTCAACCCATGGTGCACAGTGTATGCCAAAAAACTAAGGAGCAAGGTCCATATGCAAAAGCAATGCCACAAACATTATACAGGTTAAGTTGCTAGATGGCTTTGTTTTCACTGAGGCTTGCGTGATCTTATGCAGACTTCCTCCAGTCTAAATGCACTGATTTCAGTGGATTTAAGAATGCAATAATTTTGCACAGAATTGCACTGTTAGGGTACGACTTGGAAAACAAAATGGGGAAAAAATAGTTAAACAGATTTCTGGAAAGCTACCTTCCTACTGTGTCAGGTTTATGGTAGGTCCCAGAGGTAAAAGGTCAGGCCATCAAGGTCAAAACCATCAGCATCACAGAACTCAATAACATCAAAAGAAAACTTCCACGTTTTTATTTTAGAAAATGGCATCTAGGTAGTTACAACTTTTGGATCATGCTGAGAAGGCTTTCCAGAACTTTCCTTTTTGGTTCTGAAAAATGTGGATTAGGAAAAAAAAGGATTAGACTTCAACTTTTTATTTTTATTTTTTGGTGAGTATGTGTGTGTATGCGCATGTCTGCTTGTGAGCCTGGAAGTCACAGTGACTTCTAGCGACCTCTAGTGGGGCCACAACATTTCAAAGAGGTGGTTTGATATTACCTGCCTCTATGTCATGTCCCTGGTATTCCTTGGAGGTTACCCTTCCGAGTACTTGCTGGAGTTGGCCCTGCTTAGCTTCCAAGATCTGATGAGATTGGGCTTGCCTGGGCTATCCAGGTCAGGGTTAATTAGACTTCAATTTTGATTGACATATTGAATTATATTATTTCAATTCTATTAGCAGGAGCTTTTTGTGTTAAAGCAGTTAGTTTTCCTATGCAGTAAATGTCTTTAGGTATTTCAGTAAGCTTAAACCCCTCCTTTGCTACACTTTTTAAATTATTTTTTGTTTTTCTCTCCTATTTGTTTTTGCCTTCTTTGTTTCTTTCACAGATCTTTCCTCTCTAATCTTGTAATGGAATGTGACATGAAAGTTTGTGAAAGTTGTTGATGTTATCTATTGTTAACAAAAAGTCCACCTTGATTGTCTGCATCTATTTTACTGCTGATGAATGGAAAGGATTAGATAATTGATTGTTTTGGCCACTCCCACCACATAGTAAGATAGTGAGCCTGGCAAGTTAGGAACGGCGCCAAGTCATCTCTAGCTTGTTATACAACTCCATAGAACATCAGTGTCACTTTTAGAGTACCACTTACTCAGCAGTGAGAGGCCTACTCTACCACTTCCTCAATCAAGTGGCTCAATCTGTCAGCAACTTATGAAAGGAAATAGTGAATTTAGTTTCAGAGGGTAGCCATGTTGGTCTGCACTAGAACAGCTAGATTCCAGACCAATAGCACCTTAGAGAGATTTTTGGAGTATGAGCTTTTGAGAGTCAAAGCTCCCTTCATTGGAGAGGAATTTAGCAGAACAAGATGACGGTAGCTCTCTTGGTACTGACCAACAAGAAATAGTCCATACAAGAGCACTGGCTCATAGACTGGGGCTGACAACACATACACACACTCTACAATGCTTGACATAATATAGCCATAACTGATGCAGAGGTCCCCAGTTCATCTGACTGTAGTACAGTCTGACAGCTCATGCTTTTAGCTGAGATATATAGCTTGAAATCAGACATAAACTACTATCTTCCATCTGTAATGCAGGCTGCTGAACCAATGACCTGTATCTTTACAACTGCTTAGGGACTTATCTGTGGCTAACCCAGCATCTCACATGTGTAATAAATTCTCTGAATTATTGGACTCACAGATCACCATGGATCAAAGCATCTGTAAAGATGACCAGCAAATTCTCAAGCTTTGCCAAGTCCCAAACACACTGCGGTTGCTGATGGAGAATTAATTATATTGACTTAGAACCAAACCCTTTCCTCTGGAAGAAACCATTAATAAAATATTGACATTTTTTGTAGGTTGCCTCCATAAATTCTGAAAAAAGTGGTTTTACTCACACTATATTCAAAGAAAGCCATTTATTTTCTAATTCCTAGTGTTGTTACTAAATGCAGGCCTAGAAAAATAATTGCAGGTGTATCCCCCCCTTCCCTGAAACATAGCTGTGGTGATAGTGGTGGAATGTGTGCTGAAGGTGGAACAGAGATCTGGGACAAAAAAGTTTCCTGCTTAAAGCCCAAGCAAGCCTTGGAGGGAATGGAGCTTGGTTGCATACAGTGGAACACAGGATTTTCACTGAAATCTTCTGGAAGCATTTCAGGGCTGGAGGCTAGGGAAGGAGAGTGTCAGTATCCTCACAATGTCATGTGATGCTCTAGGAATCCTCCCAACCTCTATGATAAAAACCATAGAGACTGGGGGGATTTCTAGAGCATTGCACAATGATGTGGATCTCCATTCTTCCTCCTGCAGCTACATCAACCCAGTGTGGGGTACACAGCAACAGGACTGAGCAACCTGGCAAGTAGGGTTGCCAGCTCTCAGAAATACCTGAAGATTTTTGGGGGCGGAACCTGGGGAGGTGTTTGGGGAGGGGAGGGGCCTCAGCAGGGTATAATGCCATAGAGTCCACCCTCCAAATCAGCCATTTTTTCCAGAGGAACTGATCTTGGACATCTGGAAATTAACTGAGATCCTCCTGCACTACTGGTGCTGGGAGTGTGCTGATTCCCTGGGAATGAATACAGGTGCTAGTAGAACTGAAATAATAGAATCCAAAATGTCAATCAAAGCTGAAGTCTAAACCCAAGATGGGAGGAGTGATTCAGTTGGGTTGCTAACTCTGTCTATGTATATGTTATGTAGGAATTTTAACTAGAGATACTGACAGCTGAAAGCAAACAGGTGAAGGGTAGTCAAATCCTGTTGTCTTATTTGGAATTCTACCTATGGTGAAATCATCTCTCTGTGATAAGGGGAGTGGGGAACAAACATGTCCTAATAAAAACTGAACCTCCTTAGTTCAGTTGTTCACTTCTACTTACAGGTGAGAAAGGCTGGGGCAGCAGAAAGTGAATGGGAGATCCATTTATCTTCTTGTTATGTGTATCTACAATTCCACTTCAAAGTACGGGCTTTGGATATGGCTTCTACAACTTCCCTTAGAAAATCAGCAATGACTCGTGAGATATAGAAACTTAAGAGCTTCGAGAGGGAAAGGGAGGAAACACACCAAAAAATAAGAGAAGAGATTGGATTTATACCCCGCCCTTCACTACCCAAAGGAGTCTCAGAACAGTTTATAATCCCTTTCCCTTCCTCTCCCCACAACAGACACCCTGTGAGGTAGGTGGGGCTGAGAGAGCTCTCCTGAGACCTGCCCTTGAGAGAACAGCTCTGAAAGAACTTACGACTGACCCAAGGTCACATCAGCAGCTGCATGTGGAGGAGTGGGGAATCAAACCCAGTTCTCCCAGATTAGAGTTCAAACTCTTAACCACTACACTAAACTGGCTCCCTTTATACCCCACAATACATATTATCATTTGCAATGATCAATGCTCATGGCAAGTATATGTGTCAGACACTGTATCACCAATAAGTAACATGGGCCCCTTTTTCTTGTTACCATTCTAAACTGGATGGTATCCGTTGTTGGCCTGGTTCTGAGTAAAGCAATACAGAAACAGGGGTTTCATACAGCAAACTTTATTCCATTAATGAGCTGAATCCAAAGCACCATAGGGTCATTGTAAACTGACCACTATTTTCTCCACTCTTTTTCTTCATGCTATCTTCCTTTCCTTCCCTGGGAACATTCTAAATTGAGTGCCATAGCGCTAAACCGATATAGTCTCTCAATGGAGTCAAGGCATCTCAAAGATGCCGCTATAACACTGAAATGCTATATTGGTTTAGCACTATAGCACTCAACTTAGATTTTTTAAAAAGGGCAAGGAAGATCACACAGCAAAAAAGGGTAGGGGAAAAATGGCATTGTAGGAGGCACTATGGACATTTTATACAGCACACCACAGCAATTCAGAAATATAGTGAACAGGCGAAAATGGAAGAAAGCAGTTTTCCTCAAAAATGGCTCAGCCCTGCTTTGCCAACGGTACACAAATGGCTTTGTATGTACAGGTAAATAAAATCCATTAGCAGGTGGTTGCTAAAACAGTTGTGTCTGAACTGACAAAAAAAATCCATTAGCAACCTGCTACTAAAATGGATTACAAAGCCTGCCTGAAAAGGGCCGTGCTGTCCTGTAGATGAGACCTATATTAGCTTCAATAGGGTAGAATTCAAGAAGCCAAGTAATAAATTAACATAACACCATAGCTTAAACGGCTGTGAAACAACTTGTTTGAGCAAAGATCCTATGCTGACAGTATTATGCTGCATGAGCCACTAGTACAACAAAGAGGGTACTGCTAACTCACAAGAAGAAAATGTTACTGATTATTATTTTTATAAAGTACACTCATCCATCTCTTTGAAGACCTAGTGACCTGGACTGGGCCATTGTTACTGTCCACTTTCCCTTCCTGCTGTAAAATGCAGTATTGTTTAACAACCAATTTTTTTTATTTCCCCCCTATCCCATGAGCATTTTCACTCAAGTTTTTGAATTAAAAAATAAATGACACAACATTCCATTTTTTTTAAGTGAAACCCTATAATAAGTGAGCCACACAATCATATTAAGGCCAGTGGGAGTCAGGACTTTACAAAAAGTGTACTGGGTATTTGATTGCAGGCTAATCAAGGCTTCTATAAGGTCCCCCACCTCCCAGACTTCGCATGATGATATCAGTCTAGATATTCCAAATATGGAGTAGGGGTTACTTCTTCAATATCTAACTAGATATGAATGTTTTCATTTTCTTTTTGAAGAATTCAGCATTCACTGGACTAGGAAACATTGGGTTGGATCCAAGGTCAGTTCCCATAAATGGAAAGGGAACAGAAAAGTTTCTGCTAATTTCTTCCAATTTGCCCCTCATGCTCTCTGTCCCTAAGAAGCAGCCCTTCAGGGAGCTGCAGTGAGAGAAGGGGAGCAGGAAACTTCTGTTCCACTGACAGAAATGCCTTCTCTTATCAGGCATTGAACTTTAAATCCAACACACACACCCTCTCTTTTTAAAATCAAGTCACGGGAACCAGGTTGATGACACGAAAACAATTCCTCATTCCAATGCCCAGAATGAATGAATAGAAAATCAATGAGGAAAAATATCTTAAAGAATTAGATACAATAATAATGAAATGAAATTGAATAGGAAGTGACCCCTGAAGAAATGGTCTAATTAACTACACAGTAATTAAAAGAAAAACTAAGTAAAATTCAGAGTAGCTACTGAGTCAGGGGAATAAGGGATTTTCCCATGATCATGAACCTGTAAGAGAACTGCTGTCCGTTCATTTGTGGTTAGATTTAAAAGCAAAATTAACTGGTTACAGAGTCAGACTGGGAACTGGGAGACCCAGGTTCAAGCCCCCCCCATCATGGAAGCTCACTGGGAGACCTGCCTAAATAGAGGGAGAATAATGTTGTAAGACATTTCAGGTCCTCACTGGGGAGAAAAGTGGGATATAAATACAGAAATAAATAATTTAAGAATCTTGATGGAAGGTAACTCACTGTGTGCTTTGTAGAATTAATATCCTGATCCTACTTGGAAGTAAATTGTAATATATTTTGTACAGATTTTCACCAAATAAGCATGGCTCTAAAGGTTGAAGTCTGAGCCTGCAATCCTTTGTCCACATGAGCCCCACAGAATTAAGTTGATATAAATGTTTATTTGAAGTTACAGCAGGGAGTGCTTTATTAAGATATTGTTAAGATCCTGTGCTTCAGGATTTTATGAAGTTATATAGATGACGTACAATCAGTTTTCCTTATTGTGGAACATCAGAAATGTGGCTGACATGCAGACAGCAGAAAGGATCCTGAAATAACAGAAAAGATACAGAAGGGAAAAAGGAAAGGAGCTATAAAAAGGGAGTGAGTGAGAACACAGTATCCAGCATCGATCAAAGGAATGAGTGGGCACACTCTTGATAGAATTCATAATCTCACATCATAGAGTCATTTTTGACAAGCCTGACAGAGGATAACAAGAGATTGGTTTCTAAAATGGATGAAATTGAAAATAAATCCAGGATTAGTCATTTCAGAATTACTGTTGTTCCAGAGGGGCCAGAGTCTTCCTATCTTTCTTAGTCTGGAGAAAACAGTACAGGGAAAACTAAGCTTATACAGTTGTCTGATTTAGATCAAGCACTTGAAACAAGAAGATTCTTGAGAGTGGGAAGGAATCCTAGGCTTCATCCATCATAAATCTTTAGGATTACATTTAGATGTTCCACATTCCATAATAAAGTTCCAAAAAAACACTGTTCAAGGCAATCAAATGAGGGGAGACTGGGGAAACAGCAGAGGTGATAATATATTTATAACATACAACCAGTAATAAAAGGCAAAAGGTCAAAAGAAATGAATGGGCAACCTAGGTAAAGAAAGTCATCCTGGAATGTGAGAGGGGGTTGTAGAAGAGAGGACTTCCCATTCTGTGACTTCAGGGGCTCACCACACTAGAGGCGGGCCAAGGGCGGGGCAGGGGGTGCACTCTGCCCCAGGTGCAGCTTGAGGAAGGCCCTTGAAGCCAGTGTCATGCTGCGTCCAGCCAAATGTCTTTCCTTGTATTTTTAAGATGCAATTTTGGCTGCAGCCACTAGGGGTGCAGAGAAGTCTGAGCATAGAAAAAACACTCTAGGACAGGCCAAGCTTCCCTTTCTCCAAGACTAAGCAAACTTGCTTAACAGATGGTACAACTGACCAAGCACGCTGGTAGCTGCTACAGTCATTGCCAGCCTGCAGGTCATTTTCTCCAGTAGTCTAGCCTTTCTCTCTTCCTTTCCCTGCACCCAGCTCAGCCAGATCTTGCAAAGCAGTAGTTAGGATGTGGCA
Source organism: Gekko gecko (assembly GCA_029375565.1). NCBI lineage: Eukaryota > Metazoa > Chordata > Lepidosauria > Squamata > Gekkonidae > Gekko > Gekko gecko. The sequence continues at coordinate 37,073,984 of JAPDNY010000006.1, forward strand.
GCAAGATAAAACAACATTTCTCTCTCTTAATTTCTCTCCCTCTTTCCCACATGTTTCTCATTCATTTCTGTCTCCAGTCACCTAATTTTTCCATGTCCCCCCCTCTATTTTCACTTCTTGGTCTCAAGACCTTTTCATCCCTATCCTGCTTTGAGACAGAATGTATTTAAGAGTAGTATAGTAGCAAACCTTTGTTAACGTTATGAATGCACTGGGTTTGCTGGCCACCGTATATTGCACTGGTTCTGCTGGGCTTCCACCCACCCCTCCCCCCGTTTGAAATGTGATTCTGTGCTTGACATCAGCTGGCATTGCCACAATGGCACTGGGTTTACTGGGCACTGTACATTGCACTGGTTCTGCTGGGAGATTCTATGATTTAACTTTAATCCTTTGGGCACCTGCTTTGGGAGGCACTGTGTTTCTTAACATCCAGTCTGGTGAAGCTTGTGATCACTAGCTCTCAAAAATGCCTTGTAGATGTTTGAGATGGTCAGCTCTTGGGCTTCAAAATGGAGAACAGAAGTCCTCCCAAGTGCCTGCTCAGAACATGAGTGGTGTGATGGATTTTTTTTTTTTGGCCATCAAGTCACAGCTGACTCATGGCAACCCTGTAGGGTTCTCAAAGAAAGAGAAATTCAGAGTTGGTTTACCATTGTCTGCCTCCACATTGGCCTTGCGAAGAAGAAGAAGAAGAAGAAGAAGAAGAAGAAGAAGAAGAAGAAGAGGAGGAGGAGGAGACTGGATTTATACCCCGCCCTTCACTACCCGAAGGAATCTCAGAACAGCTCACAATCTCCTTTCCCCTCCCCTCCCACAACAGACATCCTGTGAGGTAGATGGGGCTGAGAGAGTACTCTCAAGATCTGCTCATGAGAGAACAGCTTTACGAGAACTTGTGACTGACCCAAGGTCACTCCAGCAGCTGCATATGGAGGAGTGGGGAATCAAACCCGGTTCTCCCAGATTAGAGTCTGCGCTCCTAACCACTACACCAAACTGAGATCCGACAAAATTGGACTGTCCTGGGGCTATCTGGGTCAGGGCTAGGCTGAGAGTAATGTGACTGGCCCAAGGTCATTCAGCAAGCTTCCATGGCACAAGTAGGGATTTGAACCTGGATTTACCAGATCCTAGTCCGACACTTTAACCAGTACACCATGGTGGCTCTTGTGTTGGAATAGCATGTTGGAATTTGATTTTTTTTTTTACTAGTGTGATTATATATACAAAGTTAAATAAAATAAATTTTTCACTGTTGGCGTTTCTTTTCTAGCCATTGAAACAAAGTTTGGGTCCAGTGGCACCTTTAAGACCAAATTTTGTTCTGCTGCTTCAAACCAACACGGCTGCCCACCTAAATCTATTTTCTGACCATTATCATTATTATTCATTTTATTTCATGGTTATTGATGAAAATAATTTTGTCATATAGAGGAGGGGCCCTGACCTGGATAGCCCCAGCGTAGCCTGATCCCATTAGCTCTCAGAAGCTAAGCAGGGCTAAAGCGGAGGCGAAGCACCTCTGAATGTCTCATCTTTAAAACCCTACAGGGTCATCTTATGTCAGATGTGACTTGATAGCAAAAATAAAATAAACTAGATGGTAGTGTTAAAAAATTATCTGGCCTGGGTGCCAAATAGGCTAGGTATGCCAGAGCACCACACTCTTGCCACAATCATAAAATGTTTCCTCTGTTCTATTTTCAAATGATTATCTTAGGCAGGGGTCTTTTTTGGGGGGCGGGGGGGGGAGTGCACCGGAGCACTCAGGAGCCAAGCCCCGCCCCCAGCCGGCATCCCAGAGTCTTTCAGGCAGCTGAATGTCAGTTTCAGCTCCATTATATCCTATGGGCCATTGAAGTCAATGGTGAAAACAAGTTACTTTTTTCTCACCATAGAGAACAATGGAGGGAATAGGGGCAACCTGTTTGGGGGCCCATAGAATTGGACCCACTGGTCCAATGTTCTTGAAACTTGATGGGTATCTTGGGGAGAGGCTCCATCAGCTACCCTGTGAGTTTGGAGCCTCTCCCCCAAACCCCCTCCCCTCCATCCCCCAGAATATACCCTATGTTTTCACCATTGACTTCAATGGCCCATAGGATATAATAGGGCCGAATTGCCGCCAAATTTCATTCATTCCCTCCTTTCCTTCTCTCCTTTTCCTCTTTCCTCCTTCTTCTCTTCTCTTCTCTTCTCTTCTCTTCTCTTCTCTTCTCTTCTCTTCTCTTCTCTCTCTCTCTCTCTCTCTCTTTCTTTCCCACCTTCTTCTCTTGTTTTTTCCTCCTTTCCTCCTTTCCCTGTTTCCGTCCTCCTTCCCTCTCTTTCCCTCGTTCTTTCCTTCTCTTTCCTTCTCTCTACTCTCTCTCTTTCCTTCCCTCTTTCCTCCTTCTGTGGCCCAACTCTAGTGAGAAGGAGTTTAAACTTTAAACCCCTTCTCTCTTAGCTCTCTCACCCAGGCCAGCTGGGGAAGGGAAGGGGAGGCTTTTGAAGATGTCTCCCCCCCCATTTGCTTCCCCTTCTGACATCACTTCCGGTGATGTCAGGAGGCATGGCATATGCTAATAGCCTAATAGCTCATTAGCATATCATATGCTAATGAGCTCCTGCAGCTGTTTTTCTACAAAAAGATACCTGATCTTAGCTGAATTATCTGAATGCTTTTGTTGTCTACAGCTACAGCAGTAGCACAATCTCCAACAATGATTTATTTATCAAGTACATTTTTATCTGGCTTTTCCTTCAAGGAACTCAGGGTGGCATACATCATTCACTCTCCTCGATATTATCCTCACAACTCTGTGAGGAAGATGAAGCTGAAAGGAAGTCCCTGGCCCAGAATCATCCAGCAAAACTCATGGCAGAGTGTGGATTTGAACCTGGGTTTATTACCCTTAGTTTTACATCATAATTTTTGTGGAATAATAGGAACAGTAATACAGTTATTTTACTTTTATATTGTTTTTATTAGCATGATTGGTAGGTACCTTGGAAATGTTTGCATTGAGACTGTAGGTATAAATATTTTTGAATATGTGAATAGGAGAATATTTCTCAAGTTAAAAACAAAGAAAAATACTGAAGAAGGGATACAATTGATAATTTTTTGGTAAGATCTTCCAGTACTTGTAGCTTATTGACTTATCTTATGCAGAAGCCTCAAGTAGTGGTTACAACATTAAAACGACTGGAAATGGGGGACAAAGAATCACCAGCGAATTAAGCCTAAAGTGCTAAAAACATGACTAGGAAATCCTGAAAAATTGGTGCATGTTAGCAGTTTTCCAGTCTGTGAACAGAGTTTTGGCTTCAGGAAATCACAAGTGCATCTCCTTGTCCCTGCCCCCTGTCATCGTGGCACCCCTCTCCTCTTTGCTTCATTGGGACTAGCTACAGAACATCTCTCAATGAATGGGAATGGCCAGCCAGATAAAAATGGGAATGGGAATGCAGGTGGGAATGTGCAATTTAGCCTTCTGTGTATGCTGAATTCTGCCATTTTCAGCCATGGAAGAAAAGAAAAATTCATTGTGGTGATGGAACTAGCAGAAACCTTCATGCAGGCCCCTGGAAAACATACTGGGAAACAGGGCTCTGAAATGTAGCTGTAAAGTTTTCCTACCTTTAAATGATTAAATAATCCCCAAGTGCCCATCTTTTAGGGCAATCTTACAATGCCTGCAGTTAGACTAGATGTTGTTTACTAGAATTTGGGTCTCTCTGTTGCCTCCTTGTCTTTAGGAACATGTACATAAAATAATCTTTAAAAATATTCTGGTGTCTCCAACAAAAAGGACATCTGCTTAATACATTTTTTTTTTTAAATCCTATGCTGCTTTTAGAAGAAAAAAATGTTCTGGCTGAACTGTATTTCATACTTCAGGATTTTTTTGTTCAGAGCCCCCACCCCAAATGCATTTTAGTAAGTAGATTAGAATACTTCCAAAGGAGAAAAATCAGGTCTGTTATGTAAATTTTCATGTGAGACACCTGCTGTGCATAGCAAAATGCTTTGAAAAAAATTATTACACATTCGAGTAGCCAAAAGAAAATCCTTTGGATTTGTATTTTCACACAATGAAAAAGATATTAGATTCCTGTCTGGATTATTCATGCCAATTAAAAACTTTAATTACTGCTTCTATTTAGTCATGTGTATGCAAAAAAGCATTAGAGGTTGGCTCTATTTTTATGCTTCTTTGGCTTAGAAAAAGTTGATTATCTTGACAATTAGTACTGAAATCTATTGTTAGCTGGAAATGGTTTTTAATGATGAAATTGTAAATGACATGAAACAGAGCTTATAATGGTAACATCACTAGGTCTGTAAATGAACATGTCATGAACAGCAAAACTGCAATAACACGGAAAAAAACCTACTTAATCTAATGAAATGAGAAAGGCTGACAGTTGCTTTAAATGGTTGAGATTATTATTTGCAGGGAAAATGTATAACTAATTGTAACATCAAGAGTAAAACCATGCATGCACATCATCAGGGCATGATTTAAGTGAGTGACTGTGCCATCATAAACAGGTCTACTCAGAATTTTTTAAGGTCTATTTAATGGGGTTGCCTTAGGACCGTACTGTAAGTGTGCAAAGTTAAGCCATTACACCACTCTAAATCCATTCAAGTTAATGGGGTTGGAAGGGTGTAATCATGTTTAGGATTCTAGTGTAGATCTGTCAAATCTCCCTATCTGGCTGGGAGACACCTGGTGGGTTTTTTTTCCAGGTGTTGTTCTTGTGACTTTGTTTTGAACAGTTTTACCTTCACTGTGGTTTCTACAATAGTGTTATTGTCCATAAAATTCCCCAAGCTGAGTTTAGTCTTTTTCAGCTATTATTTTTTTGGTGCTCTCACCTTCCTAAGTGGGAGAATGTGCTACAATACACACAATCACCATTTTGTGTGAATGGAACAATGTAGTTTGCAGCTTCAGGACATCTGAATGTATATCCATGACAAACCTGGGCTTCTGATTGTTCACAATGAATCTGGAAAATAGCAATTTGAGAGAGAGCCAGTTTGGTGTAGTGGTTAGGAGCATGGACTCTAATCTGGAAGAACCGGTTTTGATCCCCCACTCCTCCACATGCAGCTGCTGGTGTGACCTTGGGTCAATCACAAGTTCTCTCAGAGCCGTTCTCTCAAGGGCAGTTCTTGAGAGAGCTCTCTTAGCCCTACCTACCTCACAGGGTGTCTGTTGTGGGGAGGGGAAGGGAAAGAAGATTGTAAGCCGCTCTGAGAAGGGAAGGGTATAAATCCAGTCTCTTCTCCTTCTCCTTTTCACACAAAATGGTGACTACATGTGACAGACCATGAAGGGTTAATGCTTTGCCCTGGTCTAAGAACCTTGACTGACAGCGGATTCAAATGGAATTCTATAGTTCACAGTGGCAGTTAAGAATGATAGTTGAGAGTGGACTGAGAACAATGAAGGAAGGTTAAGCATGGTGAGAGGATCAAGGAGGATCCTGAATTAGAGAAGTGGAACGAATACTTCTCCCCTGAGGGAAATAGCTCTCAGTAAAAAGGGGTGATTTCTATTAAATGGTTAGGAAGGAAAATTGGAACTTGTGTGAATATTCCTGCCTTCACTAACAAGTATTTTTGAGTCAAAGAAGCTTATGCCTGTACAGTAACTGCCAAGATAAGTCACTCTACAGTTTTAAAGACCTGTCTGTATAACCAAATAGTTTACATTTATACAGTTACCTCATTTCTGTTGCCTTGTTACCTTATTAGTCCTAAACCTAATACCTACCTGATTATTTCCCCTACCACCAGCCATTATTAGACAGACAAAAAAGGATTTTTAGTCAGTACCTCAGTTCCCTAGGCTGGGTCAGTATATATCTATATAAAGCTAAACAACCAGGTGGGACAGACAATGAAACAAAGAAAAAAAGGGACTGTCCAGCCAAAGAAATAGGAAAAGTGAATATGGGAAGCAGGGAAGCATTATGCATGTATTGAGAGGATCATGTGTATTGTACTCTCCCAACACACAAGGTAGGAATGGCAAATGCATAATACTTGTAAAAAGTTTTTGTTAGATGAAAATGAAAGATTCAGTTCTTGTGCAAGACAGACATGATTAACAGCTTGTTTTTATGTCAGAAGTTGCTAAAACCAAATATCACAACATACACATCGGCTGCCAAATGTCTAATTTCCTAGCATTTAGTACAATTTACCTGAGTTTTGATGTTGTAGTGCCATGCACTACTCCATTTCTGTTCCACAGTCTTCCTTTGGTGAGGGCAGAATATTGGGACATTGATAAATTGCACTGGATGTTATGCAGGGGCAAGAGGAGAATTAGACATTTTTAATGGTACCTAGCTGCATATATACAAGCATCCAGTTCTAACCTAAGATTCCTTGGCTAAGTTTTTGTTGCTCAGTAGTTCAGATTTAAGGTCTTATATGCAAACCTTGCAGAATTTTATGCATGAGGTGCCAAGCTGTTCTACTGAAGAAGCATTTCTTGATTCATGCCTAATTTGTTTTGTAGCAACAACAATGCACTCAAATTAGGCAGGATGTGCCTAAATTAAGATTGACCACATTTAATCTATAGTGATATGAAACTCTTTCAGTGTTTGTATGTCTACCACACAGTTGAAAATGTAAACTAGTTCATTATACTTTCCAAAAACCGGGGAAATGTGGTTTGGTTCATGGTTCATGACATGGCACATTCACAAACCACAGACCATCACAAATTTTTAGCTGCCTCATGAAATGGTTCCATTCATGAGGTGATAGAACACCTTCCCTGGTGTACTAGAACCACCACACTCACAGAGGATCTCCATCTGACTCTCCTCTACCTGCCCTCCAAGTTTGATGAGGACTGGATTTACGGGGTCTGAGTTATGTGCCCCCCTCCAAAAAGGTGCCCCCAGGAAAGTGCTTTCTGGGGAAATGACAATATCTCAGGCCTCATCAATCCATATGTGAGTTTAGTATCTCTAGTCTGTTGGTAATATTGACAGATGCAGTTTCAGGATGTTCAGGAGCGTATAGAATGTTCCTGTGCAAGCTAGAGACACCAAGCTTGGAAGGCATGTAGAGGAGCATCCAGAAGAGGTCCCCTGTGTTTGGTGTCTGTAACTTGCACAAGATCTGTTCTATGTATGCCTAAACCTCCTGGACCAGCACCTGTTAAAATGGTCATTTTGACAGGAACAGGTTCATGAGGTTCAGAAGTGTATAGAACAGTTCTTGTGCAAGCTAGAGACACCAACATTGCAGGGGACCACCCTCCCCATGCTCCTCTACATGCCCTTCAAATTGTTGCTTTGAAGTTTTGTAAACATTTTGATCAAGCAGAGACAGTCTGTCTGGAAATGTATCTGCTCAGAACTGGCACAAACCTCTACAAAGAGCCTGAAAGTTTATGGAAAGTTTTGCTCTGCCACGAATCTGACCTTGCAAAGTGCAAACCAGCCAAAATTCCTCACAAACTTTAGTTAATGAGCTGATTCATGCCCATCCCAACTTTCCTCCATTATATTGGGGAAGATACAGACTAACATTTCTATGGGCAGTGGGATTCTTGTTGCAGGCCTCTAACTTCCCTATATCATCATGTTTCTGTGGGTCTGCCATCCCCCAGGAGCAGCATTTGAAGGAGTATTTTGGGGGTATACAGCAGGTAGGTAGAGGCAAGGAAATTACACTCTAGGGAAGGAAATCCCTCCAAAAGTGGTAATTTTTGGCAGGTTTCCAGCTGTTTAAGAACAACTATTTGTGTGCATTTCTCTGCTTGAAATCCATGTGAACAGTGTTCACAGACAGACAAGGTCAAGGGATTCTCACAATTTGATAATCTTGAATAAAATATAAAGTTATTCTAAACAACATCAATTGGAGCTGAAGCCTCATCATGGGGATGTTGCTACCTGTCAGAAGTCTATGTGGCCAGCTCTCAGATCCAAATCAAATACCTCTCTTATAATATCTGTGCTGATCTTCCAACCTGATTTAAATTTTGAGGATCAGGTAATCGAAACTAAGATTAGGAGAAGGAGTCTAAACATTCTCCTTTTGGATTTTTCATAGTTGGTAGGGATGTAATTTCAGAGATGAATCAATCTGTTCTATTACTCTAATACACCATTGTTATAAAATATCAATAACCTAGCAGTCCCTGGAGATGTACTGTGCAGGTGCTGATTATCTTTAGAAACGAAACAAATTCATAAAATGCACTAAATGTCTTTGAACGCTTCAGCAAATAAATTAATTGTAATTCATGACCTCTGTGAAGACAGATAATAATATTACCTTGGGTAATCAGTGCTTTGACAACTCATTATTGCCCCTCCATCTTATAAACTGGACTAATCAATTAATAGTTGCCAAATGGAGCCATCAAATAACATCTGAATGAATGTACCTAAAGCTAACTGAACAGGAAAAAATACATTACACAGTTCAACCATTATTTGCTTTGACATATTTTGGACAAATGTTCACATTCACAACTTTTGAAGAGAGTTATTTGATCTCAGATAAGGTGGCAAATTAGACCTTTATGCAAGGCTGCAGGTTAAGGAGGGCAGGAGGTAAACAGCTGTCCATTGTCTAAGACCTGTGTTTATAAGCACCACTATTACTAGCCAGCTTGTTGGTTTTACACACTGACTGTTGCTATAAATACACAGGTATAAATTAAACACAATCTTCTTGTTTCAAAACAAGGATGATTGCTTTGTATTGATAACACAGATTTCATAAAAATAAGAAAAGTAATCATAACATTACATTTTTTAACATATCCTCTAGGGGTGTGCATTTGGATATATCTGGGCCAAAATTAAACCTGAACTTAGCTGTTTAAGGTTGGCTTGGAAATATCTGTAATGAGCTAAACACTCCCCAAAATTTGGGGAGTAATGAAAATTTATCTCCCACAATTTCAGGAATGTTTTGGGTTTGTTAAACCTTGTGGGTAAGTTATTAGTATTACTGGCTGGTACTTATGCTTGGTCAATAATATGGAATGATTTTATATCTTTATTAAGGTTTATTATTGTATCTTTCTTGTAGAACGCAAGGGCTAGTCTCTGTTTGAAAATTGCAGCACAACATAAGAAATATCGTCTTTGTACTTGAACAATAGAAATAATCACACATTGTATGGTGGTAATAATAAGATTTTTGTCTAGTCTTTATATTATATTATATTATATCGTATTATATAATATGTTATGAAATAGAGATTCATAGGATTTTGTATATTATATATTAATTTCACAGTTGAAAATCATTTCTGATGAAGTCTACTTTTGAAACAAAGTTGAAGCCGGACTCTTTGTAATCTTTGGACTATACTGTAATTTTTGGACTATATGTTAAATCTTGGATTTCTGTAAATTTTGCTGTTATAATATATATGCTTTATTGGCTTTATTGTTTAATTACCATCATTCTTGTTCTTGATAGCGACTTCCCCAGTCTGTTTTTGTTATTCTTGTTGGGTTTGGGAGATGCCAGGAGCCAAGAACAAGAAGGAGGAAGATGGCCTTACCAAACAGCTGTTTGATGTTATCTCTGTTCCTTTGAATTATAAAGAGTTATTATTTTCTGGGTCTGCGGTGGCTCAGAGGTTAAGACCCTGAGCTGCAGACTGGAAGTTCCGTAGTTTGACAGCTTGATACCCTAGTGCCATGTGATGGAGTGAGCTCCCATCTCTGGCCCCAGCTCCTGCCAACCTAGCAGTTCGAAAGCAAGAAATTGCAAGTAGATAAATAGAAATGGCTTCGGTGGGAAGGTAACAGCATTCTGTGTGCCTCGGTGTTTAGTCATGCTGGTCACATGAGCACAGAAATGTCTTTGGACAGCACTGGCTCTTCGGTTTGGAAACAGAGATGAGTACTGTTCCCTAGAGTCCGATTTGACTGGCTTTTGAACAAGTGAAACCTCATTATTTTCTATGGAAGAAGATCTGGCCTCTGATTTTTGAGGCCAGGTCTTATCACAGATATCAATGTCTCTTTAACATTTAAAAGGGGGGAGGGAGATATAGCCAAATAGTTGTTTGGTAAGCTTACCTTCCTCTCTCACCATCCCTCCCTCCTGTTGACTTGGGGAAGGGAGGATGGAGGCATTTGATAAAATGGTTCCAAATTTTTGGGTCCCCACCAAATACCTGAAAAAATCCCAAAGCAGTAATGAGTCTTGAAAATCCAGATAATGAAAAGCATGTCCTCCTCAAAATCTGGACCTAAAATTACTATGAAAAGTTTTGAACTGCACATACCTCATATCCGTAGTGCATGCTGATGTTAACCCATTTCTTAAAGAAATCTGAAAACTGCTCTTGGGCTTATATTTTTATTACATCGTCAGATCTATGCTCTGCAGTCCTAAAATTAATGTGAAGGTAACAGAACAATACCCCAATCCATGATATGATGTTATGAACTTGTCCCAGCCCCGTCACAGAAGCCATCACTGATGCTGCTGATGGGCAACTGTCTCTTATAAATATCATTGAATCATAGAATCACAGAGTTGGAAAGGACCATACAGGTCATCTAGTCCAACCCCCTGCTCAATGCAGGATCAGCCTGATTTCCATGTGACTTAGGCCCCTTTTTAAATAAACGGAGGGGTTTTCCACATTCTCATTTTGACTTAACTCAGTTGTTAAGTCCCTGTTCCTTTTTTTTTTGGGGGGGGGGAGGTGAGTTTTTGTTCTGCATGTGTTTTGCTCCCTCTAGTGGTTGCTGTGATATTATACCAGTGTATACCCAGCATATGCCTCAAGTTTTTATGCCAGACATAAACTGATGTAATATTGAATTGACCACTAGAGGGTTCAAAACATACAAAACAGAACCACTCCCACCAAAGAAACAGGAATTTACAAACAAGGAAAATGAGAATGTGGAAAAGCCTAGAATTAATTGCTTGGAAGCATGCGAGTGGAGCCATCTGCACAGGTTCATTTCACCTGATCATCACCCAGGAGTCAAGGGATCACTGACAAGCAAGGGCCTGCAAGATTTCTCTTGCCCTCACCAAATAGACTGGCTAAAAGGTATAAAAATATGTCTAATAGCTGCTGGAATTGTAAAAAAAAATGTAGGTATGTTTTATCATATGTGGTGGACATGTGAAACTGTGCTCAAGTTTTGGGTTATAGTACATACATTTATACAGGCAGTTTTGCAGACTTCATTACCTTTTCAACCAGAATTATTTTTACTGAATTGTATACCAGATGAGTTTGATAAAAATCAAAGATATTTTATAATTCATGTAGTAACAGCAGCTAGAATCTTATAAGCAACTTTTCAGAAACTTCCAACAATACCCTCTGAACAAGAACAAATAATGAAGCCCAAGAAAGTGAGGAAATGGACAAACCCACTTTGATCTTAAAAGGGCAAATGGAAGAAGACTTTGTTGGACTATGGAATCGTTTTTATGATTGGATGACAAGGACATATAAAGATATGATTTCTTTGATATAATACGAAGTAGCCTTTATGAACTTCTCAAATTTCACAATCTATCTCTTTGTAGTGTGAAATGATATGTGGAGAAGAGTTACATGCAGAAGACTTGCTATTTTGTTTCTCTTTCCCCCCTCATCCCTATATACCCTAAAACCTAATAAAGTGTACTACAAAAAAAAAAAAAGATTTGTCTTGCCCAGAGCATCCCAGAATTTTACTATGGTGGCATGGGAACAAGATATGGGGAAGTATGTTGAATGTTTCATTAGTCATAAGAACATAAGAGAAGCCAAAGTTGGATCAGGCCAATGGCCCATCTAGTCCAACACTCTGTCACACAGTGGCCAAAATATACCAGGTGCCATCAGGAGGTCCAGCAGTGGGGCCAGGACACTAGAAGCCCTCCCACTGTTGCTCCCCTCAAGCACCAAGAATACAGAGCATCACTTGCCCCAGTCTGAGAGTTCCTATCTATACCTTGTGGCTAATAGCCATGTCTAATTAGTCACGTCTAAGAGGCCCATTCTTCCAGGCAAGTGAGTTTAGCCCCCTTGCATAGCTCTCTGCCTAATCTTAAAACTGCATAAGAAAAGGGAGGAAGGCTTGGGTAGAAATGTGTTGAAGAATTAGAACAGGGGTGGCCAAACTTGCTTAACGTAAGAGCCGCATAGAATAAATGTCAGATGTTGGGGAGCCGCAAGACATGAACAAATATTACAAGTTTTTACTGGGAAATATGCAAATCTGCTTTTTATTAACATTAAACGAGACTGCCAAAAATAATAACAAAAGCGGTAAAAACAGATATTGATAATGATATTTATTTGTCCAACTATATTTGTTTGCTAATGCTATTTAGCCCCCAGCTGCCCTGCCAGGAGCCAGCCGCACAATATGTGTGAAAGAGCCACATGCGGCTCCCGAGCCAGTTTGGCCACCCCTGAATCCTTGCTTCTCCCTGGATGCTACAGAGTAGAAGAAAACTATAATATCAGTTCTATTAACCAGGCTAACAAGTGAAGGAAGGATTTATAATCATTATGTTGTGTATATCTCATAATATATATGCTTCACGTGGTGGAAAAGACTGGTAATTTATTGCCAAGTCACTGTACTAGCATTGTAAAATGTATGATGAAAATAAATAATCTCTTTATTGGAAATCTCTCCCACTCATACCTCTTAAAATACGATATGATATTGAAGATTTACAGGTTTTTCTTATGTTTCCAACAGGAGAGTCTTAAGTTAAACCAAAATATTCCTTGCACTTTCTCTTTAATCTGCAGTAACACAGGCTCAACAGCAATGATCTATCTTTTAGCAATTGCATTAAAGCATTTTGTTTATAGCTTTTTATAGCATACTGTTACAACTGTGCATCTATTTGGGCAATTTTTGTCAAAAGGATTGTATCCTTGGATATAGAATTCTACTCTAGTAGTAGTGGAAATGGTCATAGTAGGCCTTGGAAATAAAACATGGTAGAGAAAAAAGATTACAATTTGAAAAAATGCACATTCAGCATTATTTTAAAAAATCAAATTTTTCAAATAAAACTGAAGATTTATTCATAGAAAACATACTGATTAGCTGAGCTGGATTCTTATAGCTAAGTCGTTATACTGGTGATTTCAATCAGATTGCACCATGTTTCAGTTGTAAATTTCAAAGTTTCAAAGTGTAAAGTAAATTAGATAGTTATAAAATAGTTGAGTTCCCAGAGGTTCTCCAATGCTGAATAGTAATTTGAATACTTGTCAAAAGAAATTAATGAAACTGAGAAGCATGATTAATCTCAGTATCAATACTGTAATGTGCTAAGGGATTATATGGTGGTGATGATGAAGTTTCTGGCAGGGATTGGCTCAGCTGCGTACAGATCACAGGAGGGCTGGCAATTCAGAAGGACCTCTGTCATTGGTGGTAATGGACAGGCAGGAGATCTGTGGAAAACAGGAGAGCTAGGAAAGCAAGGTTGGAAGCAGGTATGCCATGAAAATTAAGGGAAGACAAGAAGCAAGAGTGTGAAGGGGGGAGGGGAAATTAGGGGAGGGAACAGCAGAGAGAAAAAACATACAAGGCCAGGAACAGCTAGAGGAGGTTCTGGCTGTGTGTGTGTGCATGCTTTTTTTTAAATGCTGGGATTTGCTTTCTAACTTTTAATATTATGTTTTATTACATTATTTTGTAAGCCACCTCAGGCAAGTCCCCAGAGGAGATGGCATAAAAATTATCTAAATAAATAAATATATCTAATTTTCAACATGGTCAAATCTGTGGATACTTAAATCCAGAGACTGGAGCCATAAACTGATAAGGCAGGTCTTTCTGCAGACTTGGAAAACAAACCCAGGTTTGCAGAAAAATCTAGAAAAAATACATGGGGGTACCCCCCCCAATAGAACAGCACCTGTAGTTTTAAGAAACTTAATGGTACGTCAGTTTCACGTTCACACGCGCCAATCCGCCTCCTGCCCCGAAGCAGGCTCACTTGCGCAATGATGCCAGGTTTTCCTGACCCCTGGAAAATCAAGTGTTTTCTTGGCACTTCCGCTTTGAATGCGCGATTTCGCCTATCTGGACAGCCCATCTTTCGCAATGATTGCAATCAGGGCCATCTGAACGCTCTTTGTGTTTTGTTTTGTTTTTTTAAAAAAGCTTCCGGTTTGAGCGCTTGAGTAAACATGCGCTTAATAAATCCATTTAATGTTTAATAATGGATTTATTAAGCGCATGTTTAGTCAAGCGCTCAAACCGGAAGCTTTTTTAAAAAAACACGCACAAAAGACGGCCCTGGAGGCAAGAACGAGAAGCGGGGGCTGTGGCAGCCTGGATGGGGCCGGCAAGGAGGATGGCGGAGCCTGTTTTTGTGGGGCAATGGTGGCAGCGGCGGTGGCACCCCCCAAAAAATGTTGGCAGAAGCAGCAGCCGCCCGAGCCTCCCCCATGGCCAGCAGGATCGCCTGGAAGGACGGCGCAGCAGCAGGCGAGCGGGTGCTGTAAGAGAGGGGCTGGCTGTATCTAGTCAGCCCAATGCGAAGAAAAATGTTCCCGATTTAAATAAAGCGGGAACAAAGTGCAATTACCTTTGCAGTGTGACCAGAGCCAACTAGAACAGTACTGCCAGCCTTCAGTCCTTTGTTTTGTTAAAAGCAAGGCACTTTCCAGGGCTGTTTTCGCCTTTGAGGGAAGACTCATTGGGGCTAGGCCTACCTGAAAGCACTGGATGACTTGCTTCCACCCAACTTGCATGAAACACCCAGGCCCAACTGTTTGCTGCTGTTCAACAGGAGCCACTCTACAGAAGCCAGTGTGGTGTAGTGGTTAGACTTTCAGACTAGATTCTGGGAGACCCAGGCAATGCTCCCTCTAAGCTGTGGAGTCTTGTGAGCAAAAATTCTACTTTGTGAGCTACCGGCATTAAAGTTGTGAGTGAGCCATTTGGCTACTGCATAAATTAGTCTGCTCTGGAGCCAACCTTCCTGAGCGAAGACAAAGATGTGTGAGCTCACTCACACTAAAAAATTGTGAGCTCACTCACACTAACTCAGTCTAGCAGGAACACTGGACCCAGGTCACCATTCTTCTATGGAAGTTCACTGGGTGACCTTGGACCAGTTACACATCTCAGCCTAAAACTACCTCACAGGGTTGTTTGAGTATAAAATGGAGGAGAGGAGAATGAGATAAACTGCTTTGGGCCCCTACTGTGGAGGAATGCAGGGTAGAATAATTAAAGATATAGCCAGAGATGGGGAGCAGATAAAATGTTCAGGCAAAATTGTGTGGAGAGGGGGATATGGGAGAAAGTGATGTTACCCCTACAAGTCCTTGCAGGTTCCCTACAGTGCAACTGGGCCTTTCCAGTGGCTAGCATTACACAACTGGCCTGGTAGCAGGGCCGGCTCGCCCACTAGGTGAGCTAGGCGCTCGCCTAGGGCGCTGGCCCTGCAGGGGCGCCAAAATGCCCCCCGCCCCTTCCTCGGCTGGGCAGCTGTCAGTGCGGGGAGGCCGCCCGCTTCCCTCCTCCCTCCTGCCCTCCCGCCGTGGGGCCGTGGGCGCAGCCGGGCTGGGGCGTGGGGAGAGGGGGAGGACGGTGCCGGAGTCTGGGGCAGTGGGCCTGGCTGGCTTACCCCTGGCTGCCCTCCCCCCCTTCCCGCCGCCCCAGTCAGGCTCTGCCTCTTCTGAGCGAGGCTGGGTGAGCGGGTGAGCAGGCGAGCTGTCCTAGACAGCGCCGCTGCCGCCACCTCCCTCTCGCTGGCTGCCCCTTCCTCGGCGCGCGTCCCTGGCCGCCGGGCTTCTGCCGCTCCGCCGCAGCCTGCTGGGGCCCGGCCTGCCTGCGCGCCCGGCCTGCCTGCGCGCTCGGAGCCCTTCAGGGAGGGGAGGGGCGGGCTGGGCTGCAGGGACCCTCTGGAGGGCACCCGGGAGAGTGCGCCACGTGTGGGGCTGGCTGCTGCGGGGGGCGCCATGGCTTTCCTGGGTGCCTCGCCGCCATGTCCAGGGCCCACCGGGAGGTTGGCATCCCCGGTGGGGTGGGCGCCCCAGGCTGTCCTGCCTAGGGTGCCCAGACACCTGGGGCCAGCCCTGCCTGGTAGTTGGCACCACAAAACTGGTCCATAGTTTTCCAAGGCAGAGACTGCCAGGGGAGAGAAGGACGGAAAGCTGAATACAGGGGGCAGATAAAAGGAGGTTGGCTGGTGGATGGGAAGGAGAGAGGAAAGCAGGAAAAGGGAAAAGGCTATGGGGGCTTTTAGTGAAGGAAAAAAGGAAACAATGGGGAAGGGGAAAATGAGCCACCCTCCAAAAGTACTTGTGGGTCCCCTCAGGGCTTTTTTTGTAGAAAAAGCCCAGCAGGAACTCATTAGCATAATAGGTCACACCCAACAGCAGAAACTTATTAGGATATTAGGCCACACCCTGACAGCACAGCTCATTAGCATATTAGGCCACACCCCCATGTTACCAGAAGTGTGGTCATCCAGCCACACCCACCTTTTGCTTCTTATTCTGTTTCCCTTGTTTTTTGTCAAAACCCAGGGCTTTTTTTTGCAGCAGGAACACCTTTGCATGTTAGGCCACACAGCCCTAATGTAGCCAATCCTAATGAGTTTCTGCTGTTGGGTGACCTATTATGCTAATGAGTTCCTGCTAGGCGTGGCCAACTGAAGAGCCAGCTGGAACTCCGTTCCTGCTCTAGTCCTGATGACCTGTATCGGGAGTTGCAAGCTGTGGCTGGTTGGCTCAGACTGAGCCGAATGAAACTAAACCCGGTGAAGACAGAGGCCCCGGGGTTTGAGTCAGGTCGGTTCGGGGTTGAGGCTCCCTCCCCCGACCCTCGATGGGGTGCCGTTGGTTCCAGCATCGAGGGTTAGGAGTTTGGGGGTGCTCCTGGACTTCTCATTAACGATGGAGGCCCAGGGGGTAGGCGTGGCAGTTGGTTCCCTTCCTTGACCGCGATGACCTGGCCACAGTGATCCATGTGACAGTCACCTCAAGGCTAGACTACTGCAAAGTTCACTACATGGGGCTGCCTTTGTCGCAGATCCGGAAGCTGCAGCTAGTGCAGAATGCGGCGGCCAGGCTGCTGATGGGTCTCTCTAGGAGGGACCATATCCAGCCTGTGCTGAAGGCGCTGCACTGGCTGCCAATAGCGTACTGGATCCGTTTCAAAGTGCTGGTTCTCACCTATAAAGCCCTATATGGCCTGGGTCCAGCTTACCTAAGGGACCGCCTTTCCCCATATGTTCCCCCAAGAGCACTATGGTCTGGGGCACAACATCTTTTGGTTGTCCCGGGCCCCAAGGACATCAAGTTTGCTGTGATCAGGGCCAAGGCCTTTTCTGCAGCGGCTCCTACCTGATGGAACGAGCTCTTAGGGGAGATCCGGGCCCTGCAGGACCTTATGCAGTTCCGCAGGGCCTGCAAGATGGGGCTCTTCTGCCAGGCTTTCGAGTAGGAGCTGCCGCCCCGCTGCACCACCACTGTGATGTCAACTTAGATGGTGCGGTGAGACGGCCCTGGGAAGAAGAAGACCTGAAGAGCCAGCAATACTGGGGGAGCTAGCTGGAATACCACCTGGAACTGTACTGGTTGTAGGGACTGGAAGATCTTTGGATCCTATCTTGGTTTTAATAATCAACTGTAGCTGAGCACTGATATTTTAAATTGGAACGGATGGAGTATTTAATGGGGTTTAAGTGTTTTACCATGGCATATGCCTCTTGTTAGCCGTCCTGAGCCTACGGGGAGGGTGGGATATAAATATGAAAAATAAATAAATAAATAAATAAATAAATAAATAAAATCCCTATTCTGGTTTTGCATTTTAGCATAGCAAAACACAGAGAACTGACTCACTGACCAAATTATAAATGACCACAAAAAGAAATGAAATAAGGCTCACTAACTTATCTCTAAATGAAGTAAATTAATTCCTGCCATGCATCTGGTGTGCAAGATAAATGATGGCAAACCATGAATTTCACTGCTACAGCTGGGTTGATCTCAGCCATTCCATTGGCTATTAGGTCAGTTTTACCGCATCCGTAGAAAGTCTGCAGGATCCATTCATTCTTTGCAAAAGCAAGTTGGGCTCAGTGCTTTTTGCCTTCCTTTCTAAATCCAGCCTTAGTTCTTGAAAGGAAAGGCTACATATAGTGACACAGTCTCTCTCCTACCGCTGCGGGAAATGAAAGTAATAAGTCTACACATTTCAAAGCATGAATTTGAGTTCAAGCATCTTTTAGATGAAAAGAGAAATTCATTTTGCATTCGCAAAATGGGTAATCTGCCAAATTTACTTAGATGCTGCATCTCATTAACAGAACACCCTGCTGAATTGTTTCCTGCTGGCAGGATTTTTAAAAATACATAATGAGGATGCAGTGTGTATTGGTCCTGCTCTCAGACTTCTCAAAATTGTAAGAAGATGCAAACTAGGCTTGGATAATATATCTGCTTGGTCACTTGCTGCAAGGACTTGCTTAGTTAGCATAAACCTGCCTTAAACCAAATACTGGTCAGGGAACTCCTCCCTCATGTTATTACTGTTATTTATTTAAATAACACGTCAACTACTTTCCTACATGTAACTAAGGATGAAAGGAAGGATTCCCATGCTTCAGTTGCTTGTAAAGTGTGCTGCCAAATCCACTTTTGTTAAAGGTGCACTTATAGGAAGAAAGCCTTTATCATCCGGCAGGGACATCATAGTGTCTAGCTACTAAAGCCACCCAGCAGCTAGAAGGTGTGTGTGTTGTGTGTGTGTGTGTAGATGGGAGGACTAACATCTTTTCCCATCGTCATCTTTCACTAATGGACAGTCCCAGCTCCTCAGCATTCTACCAGGTTGCAAGAAACAACTTAGCTTCTTTCACTATGTGGGAATTTTGTTTTTTTTTAAAAAACGTAATGGATTTTAATAGTAGACTGCTTCATGACTCTATCTGGCTCAAAAGTACAGTTATAAACATATCAAATAATTAAATAAGTAAGACCCACAGTGAAAGCCAGCTTAACGACAGCTATGATATGTTCCCAATGGCTTAGGATAAGCCCTACCAGGCTTGCAGACAATTGCCAACAACGACTAATGGAAACAGAGACTGGGATAGAGGTGCATCTAGAGACTGGGAAAACCAGGCACGCGGCTCCCTACTTTACAAGCTATCCTGCTGCCATCATAGCTCACTAGGCTGGGTCAAAAAATGTCTTCCCAGTTCTTCCCTGGCTTGCTTCTCTGCTCTGAGCTAAATGACAGAGGTGGCAGGAGTTAAATCTAATGAAGAATGGCTGATTTATAAGAATTTAAAGTGTTTTCATTGATATGTAAGGTTTCTGTTATTTTGGATTCAGTTTTTCTTTTGCTAGTTTTCATGATATCAAACATTCAAAGATATTACAGACTTTAGTGACTCTGTTTTATAGTCCTGAAATTGTGATATTCAAAATTTCCATTGTAAGAAGTGATATACTGGCCAATTGTGCAGCATATGTTGGACAGGGAGGAGAGATTGGGAAGAATACTGCTGCCAGCTGTAACATCTGAGCTGAACTTTTGTTTGCCTCCCATCCCTTTAGGCGCAAACCATGGGTGTGGTCATGGGCTCTTGGCTCTTAGCCTCTGGTTTGTGCTCAATGGCCATGGAGAACTAGACCATCAGGTCCAGGACCAGACCAAGATACAGCTGGTTGTTTTTCAGTTTATTTTTATTTGAACTGTATTTTCTATGATTGCAAGCCATTTCAGTTTCTTAAGGGACAAAAGCAGAGAATATATATTTAAGTATGTGTGAACAGGAAGGGGTGAAGAAAGTTCTAGCAAATGCAGCACACATCTGAATGGCAGACTGATCTTTCCAGGGCAGAGAGCCTCCTCAGAACAAAATGGCTTGACCCAGGTGAAACAGCCATCCAGAAACCAGAAGTGGTGCAAAGAGATAAGAGTTTTTGTTTGATTGTTTGGTGTGAGGGTGGAGGGAAGGAAGGGTGCTATGGACTGTGCATGTGTGTGAAAAAGAAATCAAAAGATGTACTGTTGCATGTAGGTGAGAACAGTATTTGTTAATGATTTTATTTAAAAAGCCAGTATCCCACCTTTGCCCCATAGGGCTCAAGGGGGCTTAAGAACAGACAACTATAAAACAGTTCACAGTTTAAAAAACAAAACAAACAAGAACAATTAGGAAAACGTCTCTAGAGAATTTATAAAGCTTAGCTTCTGTACAAACCTTCATTCATATATGCTCCCCAATAGCACTGTTTGTGTTCTCTTCCTGTTAAAGATGGCACCCACCTACCTTCCTTGAGGGGGTCCATCCACAAGGCTAGAACTAGGGTTGTCAGCCTCCAGATGGTACCTGGAGATTTCCCTTTATTAAAATTGATCTGTAGACTATTGAGATCAGTTCCTCTGGAGAAAATGGCTACTTTGGAGGGTGGACTCCATGGCATTATACCCTGCTGAGGTCTCTCCTCTCCTCAAACCCCACCTTTCACAGGCTCCACCCCTAAAATCTTCAGGTATTTCCCAACCCAGTGCTGGCAAACCTAGCTGAAGCCACAACCTGAAAACCTTGCATTCTGCCTGACCTGACCATACATTCCAAATGATGGGATCACAAGAAGAAATGGGGATGAAGAGCCCAGCACATCAGGTAGGAATTATGTGTTCAAAAAGTAGGGAAACTGTTGGCCTTGTTTATTTCTTAGTGTAGAAATCAACAGTTCCCTAGCTTTGGGTTTCTATGCTTTGGGTTAGGTCTGCCAAGGCTCCTCCTTTTGGCAGCAACTCTGGATGCCTGAGAGTACTGGTGTGTGTGTGGGGGGATGAGACAAAAACAGACATGGTGCTCTAGTGTTCACCAGTAAATGCTAGAGCTGTGTTGATGGTGAGGTGTCACTTCTGGGTTAACTCCAGAAATGACATCACACTGTTGATGTGATGGCATCCCTCCACATGCTTGTCCTCAATTTTTCACCAGCTGGCAGCGGCTGGCTTGCAACCATACACTGGATGCATGAGTGAGCACTTTGTATCAAAAGTGAAGGTTTTTTTTTTTAAATTACACAATCTTATTTAGCTCCTTTTTAGGTGTTTTGTTCACCAGGCATCAACACTCCCAGGTTCATATATTGCTTTTTTTAAAAGCTCTTCTAAAATAGTAATGAGCGAGCAGTTTAGGAAAAGGTTAAGGCTACACAAAACTTCAGCAGGGGAGGAAACATTTAAAGCCATGCCCGCCTCGCTCATAATTTCACAATAAGAACCGCCCCGCCTGCATTTGTTCAAATGAGTAATGAATAATTCATCTCAATTAATGGCATTATAAGTTTTTCCTCCAATAGACTGCAAACATAGATTAAAACAGCAAATTGCTATCAAGCTGTATGTTTTATTTCATGCACCTAATAGAAGACTATCTTTGGGGTGGGGGGGGGTTCTTTATATTTTATTCTGAGCCATTCCTAACAGATTGCTTTGTTAAATCCTATATTTTGAAATATTTATTATCAAGTCATCAAGTATTAAACACTTAAAAATTATACTGACTAAAGAAAACAAATGAGCTTCTTGTTTAACTTTTTATGTCTCCCTCTCTCTGCTCTAGAAGTGGTGGCACCTCTCATGTTACTTTGCCAATCAAAGTTGATGACTGTGATGGTATTCCTGTGATGGTCTGTGATGATCTTTCTCCACCCTCAAGAGCCTTCCTCTAACTTAATGTGCTCTTCTTCTGGTGAGAGATGGAGGCAGGCTCGTTAGGATGCAGGAAGGCTCCAACCTTTGCTAAGCAGAGTAATAAGATACAGGGTATTGTGTACATTTTCCTTTGTCTCTGTAATACCTTTGGGCATTAATTCTTGTAGGGTGCTATTTTGTTAGTTATCCAGATGCTCTGGTGCTCTGAATACAATGAACAGTGAGTGGTGAATGTGTTGTTTATAGCTGTTATCCACATACAGCAATTGCTAAAAAAGAATTTTCACTATGTTGGGGTGATTTAAGATCAAAACTACACATGACACAGGGGATTTATGATTGGAACATGAAATGGTGCAGAAAAAGCAACCACTGGGCCTCCACAGATCTGGTTCATTGTTGCGGCACTGGAGAAGAAAGGTATTAGCTCTCTGTATAGTTTAACCTTTAGACTTCCAGTAACTGGGATGCACAATATGTCACCCCCAATTAACTTTATCTGAAGTATAACAAAGCCATTTTAAAGAAGACTTCAAAGTTTAAAAACAGATACAGTTGGGAAGAGCAATATTTAAAACCTTACAGAACAATGGATAACATGTTATACATGAAATATAAAGCCACACAGATTAAGGAAAAATTAATAGACTGGAGACACTCTGGATAGGATTGAACTGATAGTCTATTATTTATAAAGCACTGGAAAATCCAGGTGCCATACAACTGAAAAGAACAAATCCCACCTCCAAATGTATATTCTAAAAGTCTACAATCTAAAACGATAGCTAAATCAGGTAACTGAACAACCACCATTGACATCCTTTGTCTTGACGCTTGTGTGCCCATTGTTCTTCCTTAAAACTGAGTCTATTAAGGTTCAAACATTGTCTTAGTGCATTTAATTATTAATGTATTTGACAGCACTTCTGAAAAACTTTGAACCTTAAAAACTATTAAAACAAATTAGATTTTATGATTCAAAAGCTGTTTTCCAAAGTGCTGTGAGAATTAGCTTAAGCTTGGCCCTACTTCCAAAAGCCTCCACACCAAAATGTCCAGTTGTCAACAAGATTTATTCCAAAGAGGCCTATAAGAAGAGAGGGGAGCAGGATGCTCATCCTGTCTTCCCAGGTAACCACAACCAGTTTTGGCACTTCTATGCTTAGTGGCTTTACAGCCCAAATCATATGATGTAACTTCTAGGTTTCTCCCAAACGACACATCAGTTTTCTACTTCACTGTCTACCATTATGATGATTCTCACCATGAAACCATGTCTATGAACACTCTAAAAACCACTTACATATTCTTCAGTGAGTCTACTAACCCATGCTGAATTCAAAGTTGATAGGAGGTAGATATTCCAGCATTACAAATGAGAAACTCAAAAATAGCTGAACATGGCAGTTTTTGACCCAATTTGAAATATGCAATACAATCTACCCTCCCTCCCAGTAGAGCTTTCAGGCACATGCTGTGAAACTGTCACTCTTTTTCCCATTTTCTCTGACTACATACCAGACAAAGACTTATTCCCTAATGTGTAAAGAGACGGTTTGTTTACTTCCTGTTTTTTATGGACAGCGATCTTTTTTGCTGTCTTGGAGTCAAAATAAATATCAATAAAAATAAAAGCCAAAGTGTGTCTTCTCTCTGATGATCCCTACTGATGTGTGCCAGGTTATTTTTACATTGCCCACAGTGATTGCTGTAGTCATTTTTGTAGCTTGTAGACACAGCAGGAAAATATCAGCATCTACATGAAAAAAAGTAAAGCCGTAGCATTAAATTATATTGTAACAAAGCTTCAGACTAATCTGTGCAACATTCCAGCATTTATTTGAAATATATGAGCCCTCACCTACTTCCCCATTACCCACCCTGAGAAATTGTACTGATTTTATTGAAAGCTCTTTATGGCTCCCTGGACATAGCTTCGGAGCTAAATTAATAGGACTGCCAATTTAGGTGAAGGAAATACCTGGAGACTTTTGGGGTGGAACCTGGGGAAGGGGGTTGGGGGACGGGAGGAACCTCAGCAGGGCATATTGCCATAGAGTCCACTCTCCAAAGCAGCCATTTCCTCCTGAGATCAGTTGTAATTCTGAGAGACCTTCAGGCCCCACCCTGGAAATTGGCAAGACTACAAATTAACATTGGACAAAATGAGCAGTTTTGCCCACTTTGTGCAGCTTCTCCCCTGACAACCAAAACGACAACCAGATGATGTCCACAGTGAAATTTTCAGCTTTATTTATTTATTTATTTATTTATTTATTTATTTATTTATTTCTATTTATAGTCCGCCCTCCCCATGACGGGCTCAGGGCGGCTGTCTGGGCACATGTGCCGGTTATTAAAACAATAAAACAATAAAAACAGAGTAAAGAAGCTTAAAGAAGATGACCTGGGGAAAAATTTCTAGTCCATCAAATAAAATTAGTTGCATGAGTATTGGAAGTATCAGGACAACCACATTCTCCCTCTACCCTCAGCCTTTTAAGAGACTTTTGCATTCTGTTAAATGTTGGAAAGAGATTTAATTAATCCCTGGATTTTATGTTCATAATCACAATGGAGGCTGTCATTATTATCATTTTCTTCTCTGCAGAAAGTGAAAGGTGTCTGATACTAACTTTGCCCTGCACCTCAATATCTCACCATACATCTGCAGGACATTCCAAACAAGAGCAGAGCAGACAAAAAGTCCTCAAGAGCATAGCCTGAAACATCTCATTTTTTTAAAAAAAATTCCAATCTGATGAAGTTAGAGAACTTGAAAGCTAGAAAGTTTTTTGGTGTTAATTTGATTTGACTTAATAGATGGCATTATATTATATTACAATAAATATCTTTTTCAGAGTTAGATAGCTTCTATACTGAGCATAAAAGTGACATGGGAACAAATGAGATGAAATTGACCGAACAATATTTGTTCATGTCTCCATCCCATGTACATATAGAGTGTGTGAGAGAGACCTAATTTGGTGCCTTATCTTCCTGATCTCTACCACTTTAGGAACACTCTCTGAATCTGGCACCAATTTGGAGGTGAGGAGAAAAGTCCTTGAAGTGATATGTTTTTATTGATGTTCAAAAGCAGACCTGCTCCTAGTTTTGTATGTGAAGAACCACAACAAAGCTGCTTCAATACATCTAGTCTCTGCTAGAGTGCTTACCATCTATATTTATATGATTATTGACTAGGCTCTTATTATTAACTACTATAGTCCAAGGGTGGAGCTGCGGTGGCTCAATTGGTTAAGACGCTGAACTGCAGGCTGTGGAAGGTCAGTAGTTCAGCAGTTCGAGACCCGGGTGCCGCATGACAGGGTGAGCTCCTGTCTCTAGTTCCAGCTCCTGCCAACCTAGCAGTTTGAAAGCAAGAAATTGCAAGTAGATAAATAGGTACCACTTTGGTGGGAAGGTAACAGCGTTCCGTGCACCTTGGTGTTTAGTCATGCCGGCCACATGACCACGGAAATGTCTTCGTACAGCGCTGGCTCTTCGGCTTTGAAACGGAGATGAGCACCGCAACCCTAGAGTCGGATTCGACTGGCTTTCGAGCAAGGGAACCTTTACCTTTACCTATAGTCCAAGGAGATTCTGTTCAATATGACTCTGAAAGTCAGAAATCCAGTCTGCATCTCATTGAGCTGAACCCAGTACTCATCCCATGACGTCACTAAAGGGACCCTTCAAGCACTCCTTAGTTTTAAAACTTCTTTCTACTCTATGCCCTCCTTTTGACATAGTTATGCCACCGTGCCCCCCCCCCCAATAATCTGTGATTAACAACTCGGAGTGGTTCTATCACCCCCTTCACCTCTCTCTTCCTAACTGCTGGGTTTCCTCTTGACATAAGTGTTTAAGAAATTCAAATAGTACTTTCATTGTTCCTGTTGAAAAAAAAAATACCACCATCTCTCTGAAGCTTTCTTTATTACCTTCAGGTATACTATACATTCTGCTCTTTATCCTAATGGCTCAGATATAGCTGCTACAGGGCTTTATATCAAGCAGTTGCTTTGCATGCTCTCGTAAACAATCTTGAGGGAATCTTTATAGCACATTAGAGATCTTGCTGCTGTTGCTGTGTTTGTAATTTCCTCTCCTACAATAATAAATTCCCCTGAGAAAGAAATGAGATAAACATGAAAATGGGCCTATTGTAAAGGAGGGGAAAGGTTATGGAATCTTAGAATGAACAATGTGGGAATTGAGTGGATGGCCTGTAGTTAACAGAAGTTTGATGTGAAAGATTTTAAATCCATGCTACTCTAAAGGCCACACCACATCAATATTCTGGTATTTTAAGGAAGAATGTAGCTTCAGACATTTGGTCTGCTCCTGCCTGCCTTCAGCCTCCTGCAGCTTCCACTGAAGCCCCAAGATTAACACTAAACTCATTGAGGGGAACAGAAGGAATACGTAATTGCCTAGGCAATGAACATTTAAAAATGTAACTATAATTGTAACAACTTAAACTATTAGAAAACACTGAGAGCCTCAGGATGTATCACCAAAAAACAATAAGACACTTAATATGCCTTTGGCACAAATGCACCCTGAAGGATGCTATGGAGCTTGTTTCTGTGAGGCAGAGAGGTATAGACCAGAACCCCAGAAGAATGGGGAGATACCCTCACAGTGTTATCCCACTCTTCACCAGGGCAAATTAGCTTATTTCTTGTATTCATTTATACCCTGTCTATTCCTGAATGTTGCAAGATGGGTAACAAAGATAAGTAATCAATTTCAGAAAACAAATCCAGAAACTAATGTGGGGAAAAAAACATTACAAACCCCACTTTAACCATAACTCCGGAAACACAATTCTCCACATTCTATATCAATGCAGAAATCAGTCACTCAGGTTGGTTTTCTCTGGGGACAAAGTACATGACTTGGTAACGGGGGAATTTCCCACTCTGTCCTTGTCATGAGCAAACTATTACTTGGTAAGATTCAGACTTTGTGACACATGGAACATCTGCAAGAGTGGGGAAACTGCCCAAGGAGACTGATAGCTCTGGAGCAGAGGTGTCGAACTCATTTGTTATGAGGGCCGAATCTGACAGAAATGTCACTTTGTCGGGACAGGCCATGTGTGTCATAAAATGTAATATGAGGTACTAGAGATACAAACTTTATAAAGATGATTTCAGATGCCAAATGGCAATAGCAGGTGTGATAGGATTAGGTGTGATATGCAGAGGGATAGTAGGTGTGGAGGTATCAGCATTGGTAATGAGATGGGAAACCTAGGTCTCAATTTGGTACAGGAGGATCCAGTCCAGGTGGATACAAAGAATAAATGGAAATAAGACTGAAGAAGTGAGCAGTGACTCATGAAAGCATGTACCCTACCACAAATTTTGTTAGTCTTTAAGGCGCTACTGGACTCTTACTCTTTCTATTCCAATGTATTTGAAAAAGTGTGCTTTGCACATGAAAGCTCATACCTTGAATAAACCTTTGCTGGTCTTAAAGGTGCCACTGGACTCTAAATTTTTTTCTATTGCTATTAGAAACTACAACATTCCAAATCCAGTGGGGGGACATTTTAACCTTCTAGAACATTCAGTTGCTAACCTAAAGCCGAGTTCAGACTGGCAGTTTGGCCCGATATAGGCACGTTTCACAACTGGATTAAAGGGGCCAGTTCACACAGGCACAGCTGTCAGGTGTTCCCCAGCTGTACTCAATCCATCTTGTAATGCTTCCCTCCCAAGTTTAAATAGTACCAGATGAAAGTGGTAGCAAACCCTGGAGAGCACGTTGATCCCACTTCCCAGACATGTGCATGCTAAAAGCCACAAACAAGCCACATTGATAATTGCTGCTGTGCCTTTGCGCTTAGGCGCATATCACCGGAGTGAGAAAAAGCTACTTACAGCCGCGCCTCCGCCAGGGGTGGGCCAACAGTGTGATCACTCCCTTGTGCTTCCTCCCCGGTATGCTCCCACATCAGACAGTGCAGTGTGACCGGGAATATCCGGAACACGTTGTTCCAGGTCTTTTTGCCATGACTCCCTCACACTTCATACTGCCAGTCTGACGTCAGCCTAAGAGTAGAAATTCTCTTACAAAGGAATTTGAAAGGGAGATTAGAAAATGAGACTGCTGAATTGCAACTGATAATGAAGCTCAAGACTATGCATGGTCCTGGACTGAACTGAGACCTAGGCTTCTTCTCTCATTACCAATGCCTGCTATTGTCATTTGCCATCTGGATATAAGAACAGGTGGACTCACATTCTAGCTGTACCTGAAGAAGTGAGCAGTCACTCATAAAAGCTCATGTTACTCCTTAAGGTGCTACTGGACTCTTGCTCCCTTCCAGTAATAAAGAATGCAAGCTATGGTATTAGGTTCC
This sequence comes from Gekko gecko, assembly GCA_029375565.1. NCBI lineage: Eukaryota > Metazoa > Chordata > Lepidosauria > Squamata > Gekkonidae > Gekko > Gekko gecko. Next base: position 37,102,053 of record JAPDNY010000006.1, read on the forward strand.
ACCCCCATCTGTTAGAAATGGAAAGGGTGATCTCTCAAAGTGCCATGGGACTCCATTTCTCTCTCTCTCTCTGGCATGCTCTCTCTGACTCTCTCCCTCCCTCCCCCTCTGTCACTGTCTGTCTCTGAAGAAGTGTGCTTGCATGCAAAAGCTTATACCTGGAATAAAACACTGCTGGTCTTAAACACAGGACTCTCTCTCTCTCTCTATTCCCAAGTTCAGAACCCAATTTCACACTGAATAGCCAAGTGCAGGACGGGAACCTTCCACTTGCTGCCACTTGGTCTCAAGAGGTGCTGGCTCAGGTTTTAATATCTGGTTAGAGGAACTTGTCCAACTGTTGGTCAAGGCTACCAAATTATAATTATAGGTATTTATAACAGAGTGATGGTGGCTGTGGTGGCTCAGAGGTTAAGATGCTGAGCTGCACACTAGAAGGTTGGTAGCTTGGCAGTTTGAGACCTGAGAGCCACGTGATGGCGTGAGCTCCCTGCGAACCTAGCAGTTCGAAAGCAAGAAATTACAAGAAGATAAATAGGTATTGCTTCGGTGGGAAGGTAACAGCGTTCCGTGCGCCTTGGTGTTTAGTCATGCCGGCCACATGACCACAGAAAAAGTCTTCAGACAATGCTGGCTCTTTGGTTTGGAAATGGAGATGAGCACTGCATCCCTAGAGTCAGATTCGACTGGCTTTTGAGCAAGGGAAACCTTTACCTTTTACTTATGACAAAGTGATAGAGCTGCTAAGCAAGTTTGGGAAAAAGATATGGAAATTTTGAAATGAAGACAGTTCATTAAGCACAACAAGAAGTACACTCAAATGGTCAGCATAACTTTAAACACACAAGTAGCACACCCAGAAAGATGGGTCAGTTTGGTGTAGTGGTTAAGAATGTGGACTCTAATCTGGGAGAACCGGGTTTGATTCCCCATTGCTCCACAGGCAGCTGCTGGTGTGACCTTGGGTCAGTCATCAGTTCTTTCAGAGCTGTTCTCTCAAGGACAGTTCTTGAGAGAGCTCTCTCAGCTCCACCTACCTCATACGATGTCTGATGTGGGGAGGGGAAGGGAAAGGGATTGTAAGCCACTCTGAGACTCCTTCAAGTAGTGAAGGGCGGAGTATAAATCCAATTTCCTCCTCCTCCTTCGGAGATTAATAGGCAGTAGGGTGGATAGTATACCAACAGAATATCCTGTATGTTATCTAAATCAAAACTGGCATAGGAAACTCCAAAAACTGGGGGCTGCTGAATGCAATATCTAGTAACAGACTGGTAAAGTACTAGTGGTGAATCTATCCAGACACAGCTAGAGCTCATTTTAGAAGCTATGTCTCTATTTTCCATTTTATCCTTATATCCCACCAGCTAGTTTGAGAATCAGTGGCTCAAACTCAGTTAGTGAGCTTCATGGCAGAGTGGGGATTTGCACTTGGGTCTCCAAGATCCTACTCTGTCACTCTAACCACTATGAATGTTGGTTCTCTTTTTTTGTGCATCCTGTGGGGCTTTTTTTTTTTTTACAGTTTTCTCTTCTCCTTAAAACGAGCTACTTTCCTGCATTTTGTTCTTCATGTTTTTTTTGTTTGTACTGATTTTCTTTTAAACTTAGATTGTCAACTGTCCTGGGGACTGTGTTATATCTAAGTTTTTTTTAAATAAACAGATGATGATAGACATTATTCTGGTTTCAGATTCAAGGGTATTTTGGAGGCAATCCATTATGTTTGATAAAATTATGAAATGTAGAAATGAGGAGTATCTGTTATGATCCAAGGGGCAGTGATGTTTAGAAATAAAAGGTAATCCTTTAAAATCAGAGTTTAATCTAATTGTCACAGCATTTTATGGTATTTGTAAGGTCTTGTGAAACATACAGAAGCTGTACTGGGAGTATGCAGGCGTAATACTAAGATGATCTCAAGAGACAGCCAAATATAATGACCCTACATTGAAAGCAAATTACAGTAAATGTGAGAGGGATGTTTTCAAGAGCTATCTTGAAGACAGCCCCCAAATAATCATTAGTTTTGAAGAAAATGTTCACAAAAGAATCTACAGTTTACATAATATTATCTGAAGACTTTTTGACAGAGATTTGTCATGAGGATTCCTGAATAACACCTGTTTTCCTAGCCACTCCAACTCTACTAGCTCTACAACTATTGGTTAGCAGCAATATCTATACCTCACCTATCAAGAAGGGCCAGCTCTAGAGGGTGGAGAATCTGAGCATTTGCCAAACCCTCAAAACTGGCAATGCTCTCCCCATCAAACGGCACTGCCACTCTCCCTTTGCTTCTATCCCATTCAGCACAGATACAGGCAATGTAAATAAACTTTTTACTTTGCATATTCTGCCTATTTTTAAGTGGTCAGTTTAAGGGTTTTTGCCCCAAAGCCCCCCCCCATCCTGGCACTGGCATTTACATGAACCATTGATAATCTGCTATAGATTTAGGAAATGTCCTAATTTTAGAAGATATCAGGCATGCATCTTAGAAAGATGAAGAGAAATGCACATGATGACCACATGGTGGAACTGATGAATAATAGGAAAATAGGAAACGGGGGCGGGGGAGAGTATGAGCAGGGCATAAATGGAAACACATCTGCATACACCACACGGAATCATATAATAAGCACATCAAAATCAAAGCCTGTTTCCGATAATTCACTAATGGAGAGCCAGGCTAAATTTGTTTAATGAAATGTTCACTTTGAATAGCTCACTCTGCTCCAGAGACTTCTATTGCAAGCCTACAGTACTTGATGAATTCTAATTGGATAATTGCATTCCACCTACCTGAAAGTCCATTCTTGTTTCTATTTCTCAGTAAACCTCTTGCTTTTGCTGCCTGCCTTATGCAAAAATGGTGGGGTTGGCAAGCACATGACAGTAAAGATGTAGCATTTCTCATTCTCTTAACTATGGTTATAGACACTGGTATTAGCCCTTGGGCTCACAGATTTCTTCCCCTCCTTATCTCCCTCTTTATTTTTCTCTCTGCCAGTCAGTTTCCTTCTCTTTTCAGCACTTACAATGTATAGCATCACAGCAGCATCTAACCACAGTTAGTGTTAACCAAGGTTTACAAACCAGGCTTCAAACTCTGATTGCAAACTCTCATTGAAATCTGACCATGGTAGCATCAGATCTGATGCAGATGTAATGCTGTGTCTGAGAGCCTAGGAAATGTGTTGTTTGTAGCAGACCAGGAGCAATGGGCTCCATTTAGCTTAGCCCATCACTGGTTGTTATAACCTGGCCTAGGAGAATCTCTTAGCAAGCAGCATTATGTTACCTGGAAAAATATCAGCTATTCAGATATTGCAAAACAAGATTTCAAGAGTTTAGCCTTCATGTTAGGTTCATATTAGCCACCGCCCCAACCCCCCCCCCAACCAGCAGATAGTAAATACACATCTTTAAAGAGAAGACATGGCTTAATTTATGAACTCAGATATCAAGTGCCTTGAAAAGGGCAGAAAGTGAGCACAAGAAATAAATTCATATGCGTAATTCTGTTTAGCCTTTCAGCTTTTGGTATGAATTTGGAGCCCAGGCTCTAGTGTGTATAGCTTACTATAATTTAATTTATTATAGCAGGCAAGTCACAGAGATACACTATTTTAGTGCAGACTTCTGCAAGCATTAGCAGAAAGACAGAGAGAGGGCACTAAGTACCGTATTGCAACAAATGGATTGCATACCCAATTTACTGCCTCCGTTTGAAAGTTCTCATTATGCTTCAGGCAGAAGGCATTCTGAAAAGCCTCTAGAAAGATTGCTCTCTTATTTTAATTCTACTGTTCTAAGGGCCTGCACATGTCAGTTTAGAGAAGCAGAGGCAGCAGATGAGAGGGGCAGAAGTAGGGCAATTACTTACATTGGCAACCCTTGTTGTGCCAGTTATATCCCGGGAGACACTTATCACACTTAGGCCCTGTAGTTCCCTCCTTACACTGACAAATTCCTTTTTCATTACAGCGATCACCGACTGAGCCAATAGGGTTACAATTACATTCTGCAGAAACAAGACAACATACATAAACTCCAGTGCAGGGGTACAAGGTCATAAGTAATTCATCACCAATATGGGTACCTAGTCAAATTTTAACCATAAAGGAAGACTGTTGAATGATGGCAGAAGGGAAACAATTGCTTGAAGGCCACTTGTTCATTGGTTTTGTACCGCTCATGAGTAAGGATCTCAACCCAAAGTGGGTCCCACCACTGGCACCACCACAATAGAACAGCACAACAACTTTTTAAGAAGAAAGAACAGCAGTGGAAGGAAGAATACAGGAATACATCTCTCTCTCTCTCTCTTTCTCTCTCTCATGCTTTCTTCTACATTTTCTCATCTATCATTCCATGTTCTGGTTGGGATTTAAGATAACAGTCTGGAAATGCTGAAGACTACTGTAGTTCTTTGTTAATGACTCATTGTCATGGATGTATAGACAGAAAATGAACAGAAATGATGTAAAGAATGGAGTGCCGTTATCTTCAGAAGAAACTGACTCTGGCACAGGGTTCTATTTGGTCTTCCAAATAGTATTTAGATTGCATTAAGGAACATTAGGAAAGCTTGGTATTTCAAGAAACATTAACATACCATCAAGGTAAAATGTGCATTAAATTATTAAAATAGTCATAAGAGTCTGCACATGATGCGTACTGCTGTTTATTTTAAATGGCAATGTAAATGCACTTTGCTAATTTCCAAGGTAGTCTTCCTTTACGTTTATGAGCATTAGCTTAATTTATTCCTGGCATTTCAATGATGGGGTTTACAAGTTTTATTTATTAACCATGCTAGCACGCCTTTTATCCTGTAATACCAAACTTGAGACAGAACAATGTGGGGAGCATATGAATGACAGTGTCCCACTGTCTAGATCAAGAATGACTTCATCCTACAGCTGCCATTTTCCTTTGTATTACTGTGTCTGATGTTACAGGTGGAGATAAGGAAAACAATGACAAATGTACTTTGAACCTATGCTTCCTTCAGCATGTTTCTGAATTAAAGGCTGGATTGATTATACTGGAATTATAGCCTGCCATCTCCTGGAGCAACCAGTCACTTCTGAAGCAATCACCAGGAATCTCAGCACAGCTGCCTGGAGAAAGCATGGGGCTGCCCACTTACCTGTGGCTATAGTGGTGGGAGCCAGGGATGCAACGAGAGTGAAAATGTGAGGTCAGGAGAGGACAGTGTGAGAGCAGAGAGAGGTGTCAGGTACAGGAAAGGAATTAAAACTTTCTTCCATCTTATTGCAGGAAGGGGAATTGGAGCCAGTTCCCTGTGGAGGATGGAGATAACTGAATTCAGGGCAGAGAGCAGGTTATGCTAAGGGTGGCCAGGTGAAGGCATCCTAGCACCACAAAAGGTAAGTCAGGGCCAAGCTTCCTGCCAGGATGGGAGAAATGCACCAGGCAACTGAGTAATCTCAAGGCCAGTACCACCAGCAGGTAGAATGCCACCAAGACTCCCCTACCCTGCAGGTGCCTTGAAGAAAGTTGGAAGTGACCCACACAGATCTGGGACAGACATAACAGATTCCTTCATTTTTTGTTTCTCTAGGAGATGTTTGTTTTCATCTGGTGTCCCTTTAGCTCCAAATCCCTTCTTAACAGCTAGTTGGTGAGCCACACTGAGAAGAGGTTGGAGATGTGGTGAGCCAGGCTTGTTCCACTTGCCACTCCACCAAGTGGGCTTTTTGCAGTTCCCACAGAAAATGCTCCCTGTGTAAATCTTTATTTCTCAGATGGCAGTTTGGGTGCCAGAGTTGGCTCAGGAACTACTGTGTATGCTAAATAGCTTAAAAATCAATTATAAATTTGTTTGTTTTTAAATGCATGTCCGGGGGAAAAACAAAAAATGGAGACTAATAGTGTCTTCTTTAGGTCCCCCCCCCCACCTTGTTTATTTCTTGCTATTAGCACTTCTGGAACTTCTTCCCTAAGGATCTGGTTTTGATTGCAGGTACAGTTTTTTCGATAGATTGGAGACTACAGGTTAATAATAACTTTGCTAACACCTCTGATGTCTATTGCTATCAGATGCAAAGAGCGCAAGTCCTTCTTTTGAATTTGGAGACCATGCTGGGTGAGCAGTTCTCTTTTTCTTTTAATCAGCCCATTTACATTTGTTCCCTGGAATTTCATTAAGAATCAGTAAGATCATAAATGACAAAACAGGAGGAGAGAAAAAACACATTGAGAATATTTTAACATTGCAATTTAGAAATAAAGTTTAAAGAGAAAATGTTATGAGTATCAAATGCGACATCTGTTGCTCAAGTCTTCAGTCACTACAAACTGCAGCAGGATGGCACTTTCAAGATGGAGTAAACTAAGGGCTATTGGAAGGAGTTTTGGCAAAATGTGTATTTTCAAATAATAGTCCAGTATTAATTAACAAAGTTCATAACAAAGTTGCTCAATCTACCATGGAGCTCTCAACCACCTGATGACATTTCTTTTTCAATAGAGTGCAGACTCGTAGCTGCCCAAGATAAATAAATGTATTTAAAGGCAGACAGATACATAGTAATATGAATATATTATTAAAATAGGGGATCTGATAGTGATGACTGTTTAACAAGATAGGAGACACCTAATCTTTGTCCAAGTCATTGGAAGTTTAGCATTAAATATAGTGCATCTGTTACCTGAGCCACCTAAATGTTATTGGCAGAAAGAAAGTATATGCCAAAGATGAATTAAAAACTGTACATGATATCCATAGGGCACTCAGTGTCAAAATACCCTTAACTTGTCAACAAATAAAATGGACAGTCAATGATTATATCATCTGATGAAGTTCACAGAATGACTTTTTGAACCTGGGGAACTTGTAATGTACTTTGCCATTGACCATGATGGCTTGTATATGTGGTGTACTTTGTGATTAATTATTGTGGCTTGCATATGTGAATCTATGTTGTTATATCGTGAACATTTTGGTATAATAATCTAGATTCTCCAGTGCACATATTATAATTGTTTTTATTATCTGCTGTATTGGAATCCTTTTGTTATTGGTCTTGTTATATAGGGTACCCTATTGGGCAACAAGAGAACTGAGATACACCAAAAGAAATTTACATAAGCCCCAAATGCCCATCAAGAGAGGATGCTGCTTTCTGCATCTCTGCATGATTACCTGTTCTGCCCTTTCCTTCCTTCAAACAGCCTAATTTGATGGTTGGAAATTCTGACACAACACAATGCAGATATGTAGGAGAATAACAGTGCCTTTAAACCAATGGGTGTAGACTGGAGTAATTCTACACAAGACTGTACTGACACTGACCCTCAGAGCATAATATTTATTGGATTTCTGTATCAACCACTGCTGTCTCTTACTAGGAGGCATAGGCAATACAGAACTCATGTTGCTACAAGGCTTTTCTAAGAGATAGGAAGATTTTATGCTTACAGGTTTAAAATAAATCTTTTCAGGTGTGACAGTGCCTTCAGTTTTAATTAAGAAACTTGGGAAATGTTACAGTATGACACTGTTCAGAGCAAGAGTATAGTCAGGAATAAAATCCCCTATCAAAGGCAATGTGACAAGGGCTACATAACACTATGATTACAGAATACCAGGCCAAAGGAGATAAGCAACTGTGAATTCAAGCATATATATGAAATGCAAGATCCTCCAGCAAATCTCAAAACATTCATTAACTCTGGATATGGGTGCGTTCAGACGCGCCGTTTGAGCCGTTTTCAGCACGGCTCAGAAACGGCTTTTCCCTGCGCGTTCACACGCCCAACATCTGCCCACCGTCCCCAGCCGTCACTTTCTGGAGCAAACCCCCTTTGAAACGGAGTATTTTGGCACCACTTACCCAAGTGGTGTTTTCCATCATTCTCCGTTTCAAGCCGCACTTTTCCCTGTCTGATCGCTCCATCCAGCCACTTCCGGGTGCTTCAACCCCCCCTCCCCTCTGGGAAGCTGCCTCCAGCTTCCGTTTTTAGTCCTCCATTTTTTTCCCCCCTTACCGGTGTGCGCTTGAGCGGAGCTCCGCACTTAGTTAAAAAAAAGAAAAGGTTTACTGGTGCCTAGTTTAGGCATTTAGAGGAGTCCGGGATCTCGGGGAGGCCATTTTTAAAAGGACTCTTCCTTTAAAAGGACCTGTTGAGATCGCTCCTCTGCGCACCTGCCAAACTTCCTGTTCGGAAGAGGGCTGCCTGTGCGCATGCTCAAAGGAGAGGGGGAAACCCCTCCCACTTGCAGGAGGACGGCGGGGCGCTCGGAAGGAGGAGGTTAGTCTGAGCGCGATTCTCCAGATTAAAAAAAAACGCATCGTGCCGGAGCAGTTTAAACCGCTCCAGCACGCTGTCTAAACGCACCCACTGTGTCAAAACTCTGCCTGGAGAATAATGCATGTCTGGATTAGCCTGGGGCAAACTGGGTGGTACCTGATTGGCCAATTTTGGAACTGAACAGAAAACAGTGAACACTTTTCCTCTCCATTGCTCCATTTTTAGTGTTAGTGTTAGCACCAGATTTTTAGATTTGCTTAGGGTTATCAGTCTCAGAATAATAAATAACATAAAAGAAACTTTGAGAAACCTTGTTTGCATTTCTGCAGGCACATATGTATTGTTACAAAACTGCCATTCTTTCAGATGCTAAATAGATGCTGTGTGCTATGATATAATATTACCTGCTTAAATTTCCTCATGCCTCAGAGACAATCAGTGTTTTCAGTTTCTACTGTACTTAAGCAGGTGTAGACTCCTCCTCAGCCTGTGATCCAGTAGGGAAAACACGGGCATGTGTCCTGCCAATCTGATCAGTGAAGTTCAAAACCTTCCTCCAGCCTAAGGAGTCTTCCTCCAACTTATGTGGTTCTTTGTCAGAGAAACCACCACTTTTGTTGAAGGAAGTCTTCACAGGCTGAGTGATGTGGTAGGATACATGACAGTATCATGAACTGGGCTGTGCAGGGGTATAACCACAAAATGCTTCCAAATGTGATGGCCAGACAAAACATGATGAAGATTACAGACAGCTCTATTTGTGCAGAACCTGTTTTACCCTACATATTGTCCATGTCTGAAGTTGTATGTGGAAGATCAGGGCCATGGCTGCTCACACGCGCAGTAAACTGACAGTGATGATAGCCTTTGGAACAAAGTTTGAATCCAGTGGCACCTTTAAGACCAATAAAGTTCTATTCAATGTGTAAGCTTTTGTGTGCACACACACTTCTTCAGATACAGTGAAACAGGACTTCCTTAACCATTACATATAGGCAGAGAGGGGGATTACCTTTATGTAATGGTTAAGGAAGTCCTTTTTTCACTGTATCTGAAGAAGTGTGTGTGCACACAAAAGCTTACACATTGAATAAAACTTTGCTGGCTTTAAAGGTGCCACTGGATTCAGACTTTGTTCTGCTGCTTCAGACAATCACAGCTACCCACCAGGAGTTGCATCTAATGCCTAGAATACTAGACAAAATGAATCCATATCATTAGGTTTAAAATATAGTAATGTGGTGGATAGTAAAATAGAAAACAAAGATCTGTTAAGGTCTGTGACTTTTAAGTAGGAAACAATCTATTATTTACGGGGACATATCTATTTTACAGTTACATGCACTCTAAATGGCCCAGTGGATGTTAGGTAGCCTGCAATGAAATTGCTTGTTCAGATGACTCCATCCAAATGCATTGTTGTATTGCATTCATATAATTTTGGTGTTGCGTACCACAGAGTAAATTACAGGATGGCCCTTGTCATTAAGGTTTAAAATGAAAAGCTGCAAGTGTTTGATCACTGATTGTAATCCAAGTATTATTAGATTCTGAATGCTCATTTAATCTTAATTAAATAAAAGCACTATTACAATGTTGAGACATTTTTGATTAATTATGTTTAGATTTATTTTTTCAAAATGAAATTAATGTAATAGTTGACCAGGGGTTCTGAAAATTCCTGGACACCTGCACCTGTACTATTAAAAAATAGTGCTTAGTGTATTGGCTTGTGTTTAATTTAGAAAAGACAAACTTTGGATGACACAAAGCCAACATTTTCAATGGTTATGGTTGATCATAGAATGAAAAATGAGGAGCCATTTCTATGCATTTTAGATAAGGCTGCCAACTCCTGGCGATTTAGGGGGAGAGGGCAGCATTTAGTAGGGCTGCTAGATCCCCTAGGGGGGTGGGGTTGCCCACTTTAGGGGCCCCTGATCCACCAGCCAGATCCAGCTGGCAGGGGGAACCCCACCCCCAAAGTGCCTAGATTGGGTCAATGTGCCTGGCGCAGTGACGTCACCCAGAGGCAACGTTATCACACTGGGCACGTTGCTGGGGGGGGAACGCTCCAGTATTTGGCCTGAAAACTCTATGGTATCAGAGAACTTCTAGACGAATGCTAGAGCATCCCCCAGGTGATGTGCCTAGCGCAATGATGTCACTTCTGGGTGATGTCATTGTGATGCACACGCATGGCACGGGTGCCAGAAGATCCGGGAGAAGAACTTCTCCCCCCCCACTGAAAAAAAGTAGGGACCTGGCAACCCTAGGCTAGCATTTGGGGAGGAGGAGCTCATCAGGGATGTGATGCTATAGAGCCCCTCCACAGCCTCCATTTCCTTCAGGATGATAACTGATTTCTGTAGTTTGGAGATCAGTTGTAATTTTGGGAGAATTTAATGAACTGTTAGAGATGTAAACTTTCTGACTTGAGCTCAGTGGAATTTATTGGAATTAAGAGGATATCATGGTTGGTTACAATGTGAGCAGCTGAACCTGGGTGTAAAGGTAGCCCTGAAGATAGGAAAAACAAAACTGAAAGAGGATAGCATTAACGCTGAAGATGAGAATGGAAGGGACTAATAACTCAACCCTGTGAAGGGCCTTACAAGAAAGCAAGTATGTAAGCCTGGAGACTTCCATTTTCTAAAGAGAAGACAGCAATTTCCACAGATCCCCTCTCGTACTGCAGGCCACTGAGTCTCTTGAAATTTTATTCCTGGGGGTCTGTGGACCCTCACGAACAGCATAGGGGCAAAGCTGTAGTCTTCACAGGGAGGAAGAATTGTGGAAACTGACATCCTGTCTAAAGAACACGCAAGTCTCTGGAGTATATTATCTGATACAGGCCTATATTTCTTTAACTGTACCTGGTATTATCTGAACAAAATGTAGTTTGTTTTCTGAACATGATGGTTGCCGAAAGCCTGGAGATGTACTGTAGTGTGGTCCAATTACACAGTGTTTCGATCCACTGGGAATAGGATTTTAGTCATGGAGCACACCTGTCTCACCTTCCTCAATCAGCTGCAGTCCAAAATGCCCTCTGAGAAGCTGGTCCTAGGGAAGAGGAAGCCCACAGGAACAGTGTGATGGCAAAGTTGGAAGTCTGCTATAGGAAGGAGAATAGTAAAAAAAAAAAAAAATCCCCTTTGCACATGTGAACATTTTCCAGCACAATTGCCTTTATTTAATGCCTAGGGTTATAGCCCACAAGACATTTGCTTGAACTATGTTAGAAAATGTTAGAAATCAGTTGCCTTTTTTAATTTTTCAGGAAATCTTCCAACCTGATTTTAAAAGTTCGAAAGCAAGAAATTGCAAGTAGATAAATAGGTACCACTTCGGTGGGAAGGTAACAGCGTTCTGTGTGCCTTGGTGTTTAGTCATGCCGGCCACATGACCACGGAAATGTCTTCAGACAGCGTTGGCTCTTTGGCTTTGAAACGGAGATGAGCACTGCAACCCTAGAGTCGGATTCGACTGGCTTTCGAGCAAAGGAACTTTTACCTTTACAACTTCTATGCCCTAAGTTGGCCACATGACTTTAGAAGACTCATGGTTCATGTAATCCTCTGCCTTACCTTAACTTTAAAACAAACTAACAGACACCCCAATTGCTGGGGTATAGCATTTCAGATTGCTAAATATCTGAATGCTCCCTCATATAAATTGTATATTAAAAACAAGTATATCAAATTTTTATTTCTGGGAAATATTTTATGTCATACATTCAGATTTTAATATCTCATCTATACTCTGAAATAGTACAGCCAATAGATATATCACGTGGGACGTCTTTCTACATGCTTCTGATTTTAGATGGTGATCACAGGTCAACTGTAGGAAGATCTAGAGAAGTTAGCCGTGTTAGTCTGTTGCTGCAAAACAGCAAAAAGCCCAGTAGCACCTTTAAGACTAACAAACTTTATTTATTGTAGCATAAGTTTTTGAGAAACACAGCTCTCTTCATCAGATGTGGGAAGATCTGTAATTCAATCTCAGTTTCTATTGTTGGCTGTGCTAAGATTAATTTCCTGCTCTACTCTGAGACTTGGTATTATTTATCCTTATGCCAACCCAATCAGATATGACACCAGTTCTGCTTTTAGACTGAGGAACTGAAGCTGAGGGCCACTTTTTTGACCTAGGCAACCCACTAAGCACATAGTTAATAGAAACCAGGTTTCCTAGGTCCATACTGATTCTGGGCTGGGGATGTGCAACCTGATTCTCTGGATTTCTGTATCTTCCTTGGAACTGAGGTTCAGTCTACTCAATGAGACTTGAATGTCCATAGGATTCCAGTCTTAGTATTTCCAAGTTTCTGTGACTGCGACTTTACATTGTTAACTCCTGCCATGGCCAGTAGCCACTGAAGCTTACAAAATTGAACTTTGCCACAGGAATGCTAGAGAGGGCAGCAAACAGGTTACTCCTCCTTCCTTGAGTGTTGTTACACATGGGAACTGGCTGCCTCCTCTTTTCCCTTCCTTCCTAAAGTCAGTTACTGGAAAAGCCCAAAGATGAAGATTTTCAGGAACCATTACACGCTGGTACTTCTCAATTTCCTCTAGGCAGTTCTGGAAGAAATGGTTGAGTTGGAAAAGATATGCACCCACCAGCAAGAATAAGATCTCTCCACTTCCTGGTGCTCTCAAGTCTGTCCTTCCTTTGAAACCCAGAAAGCTCTCAGAAGAATATTTTCCCCTTTAGGCCTGATCCAATAAGGAGAGAATTCTTGTAATGAGTATTTCAGAGAACAGCTGCATATTAGGATGTTTGCTCTGCGTTCTTTCTTCTCTTCTGCCAATTATCGGTGTCACGGCTCAGATGGGGTGTCACCTGATGCTGCCGCCACTCTGGTTCCAGGCTCCTCTGCGAAGGCCCAGAGCACCCTCCCAAGCCTTTAGTAAAAGTGAGTGTGAGGACCAGGCAGAGTGAACAATGAAAATAGTTTATTTTATAGGCGGTCAAACAAACAAGGTGCAGAATAATAACAGTAAGTGGGTGAAAAGAAATCAAATGCCCTAACACGTCTGAATATACTGTCCCTAGCTCACTATCTCAAGTGGCCTATTCACCCTTCCCTCAGGATGAGGGTTTCTTCCCCACAGCAGCCTCTCTTCTGGCCCTGTTCCCTGGGAAGAAGAACAGCTTTTTCTCTCACACCAGTTCTTTTATTCCCCAGCCCTCTTCTTCCCTATTGGCCAAAATCGACGCCAAAACTTCCCAAGGCCTTCTGGGGTTTATAGGACCAGCCTCCCTTACTGCTAAGCCAGGCTCCCTGGGCCTAGTAGGCCTCTGGTGGCACAGCCCAGATCATGACACCCCCCACCCCCAGACAAAATTATGGAGTCCAGCTCCTGATCCCCATTGATGCGGTTCCCACACGGGATTTGGGCTGTGCTTTGCCCTCTTTTAACTCACTCAACATTAGCATATAAAAACAATAAAACAGTATTCTGATCAACATTAAAGAGAATACGATGTCAGGTTAATGCATTGCAGGTCCTCCTGGGTCAAAGCTCTTCTCTAATGTCTCATCATCAGTAGTAGCAAGGCTTTCGCTGGGAGTGTTCTAAATTGGATCTTAACCACACCATTGAGTTCAGAGGTTTTGGACATTCTGCTTTTGTGTTGGCTTCAGATGGATGCCTGGCTACTATATCCTGTAACGTATACAGTGCTCTTTGTCTCAAATAGTCTGAATTTAGCCTGAAGTTCATAAAAAAGCTCACTTAGAACATGAGGGCGAACTTCGTTTTGAGATATCAGTGTAGCTACTTCAGAATAAATGGTGTCTCTCAAAGCTTCAAACATAGAAAGATCACTGCCTGTTTCTGGTTTGAATGTTTTTGTCACAGTAGTAGGATCCACTGGATCTGGCATGCTACTAAAGCTTCCCAGAGATTCTTCATCAAATTCTCTTCTCCTGCTGGTGTCAGGTTGACTTTTGTGATTAACACTAATGGAATTTTGTACTGGCACTACAAACCCAGTCTTGAGGAACAACTGGCTCTGTTTTTCTTCTCTCTGATGGTCATTTACCCAAGTCAGCCTACTGTTCTCCACTTCCTCTTCAGGCTGCTTCACAATTGGCTTTTCTGCTCCAGCTGTGGAGCTACTTTCAAAGGGCTTTGGAAATGCCATATCTTCAGTTTTCCCAGAAGTGTTAGGTTCTAGGGGTGGTTGCTGATGTTGTTGTTCACTGGTTCACAGAATAATTGTGTGGAAAGTCACCCAAACCAGATGGGAACATGGAATCAAAGTTGATACGGACTTCTTCCATGCTCGCGTCTTCCTCTTGATACTTCTGGAATGCAGTTGGAGTCACTGGAGGAGACTCTACCACCGTCGGCTCTGCAACAGGGTCTGGAGAAGTTGCTGGGGTGTGCTCACCTTGCTGCTGCTTCTCAGACTGATGACGGATTAACACTCCTATGTAGTCATTGGTTTGCCGGCTAGGTTCCTCAGGAACATTTTTGAAGTCCTTTAAGAACTGCAGGTAGACATCTTCCTCTGGATTGGCCTCCTTTTCTACCATCTCAGGTTCATGGACTCTGGGTTCCACAGTCATCTGCTCTGCTAAATCTTCCCCCACAAACATGGCTACTGGGGTATAATCGTGCATAGCTACCTTCCACGATCCACTCCAGCCTTTATATTTGATAGGTATCCTGGCCATCAGGAGGGCAATCCCTTTGGCATCCTGCAGGTGGCACACCCATCTTTCTTCACCCGGGATGAGATATTTAGGATCCACAAGAGAGCGGTGGACAGTGGTCTACAGGGAGCCGGTGTCTTGCCAGTCTGCAACACTAAGCCCACCCACAGTGACTTCCATATGGTGGCGCCGAAGAATCCATTCTGAGTTGAACTCTGGAGGAGTGGGGTGGGGGCCCACTGGAATCATGTGGTATGAGGGGGTACTTTCCTTAGGGCACTGCCTTTTAAGGCGACCCAACTCGTTGCACGAAAAACACCTTGGTGCTTTCTTCTCTGCTGTTGGCAACTTCACCCCAGCACTCAAGGATACAGGTTGCTGCTCCTGGGATGACGGTCCCTTTATTTCTGGCTGCTTTCTGGGTTGGGGAGGGGACTTAGGAAACTCCCTCTTATATCAGTCCTGGCTAGTGCGGTACCTCTGGCCTCCATAGGCTTCAGCCAGTCGCTCTGCCCACTGTCCTGCCTCTTGGAGGGTATTAGGGCTCTTGTCCACCGGGGGCACCTAATGTACTCAGGAAGAAGAGTCAGGAACCGGTCTATGCACATCAGGTCTTTAACGTCAGCCAGAGTCTTGGCATCAGTGACCTTCATCCACAAGCCAGGCTTTCCCCAGTCTGTGTATTAAGTGTGGGTAGGACTCTTTCCCTTCAAGTCTGATCTCTCTGAAGCGCTTCCGGGCCCCTTCCTTGGTGAACCCCACCCCCCTCACACTCTCTGCTTAAACGGTTTGTAGACTGTTCTCTCTTCACCCTCCATCTGCCCAGACACTGAAGCTAGGACACCACTCAACTGCGGTATCAGCTTTTCCATGTACAGCTTTGAGGGGACCTTGTAGTTGATACAGACTTGTTCAAAATTCTACAGAAAGGCCTCAATGTCTTCCCCTTCCTTGAACCAGGGGTACTTCCAACGGTCCTCTTTCACCGTGGCATCTGTAGGAGGTTGGCCATTTTCTAGCTTAGCCATCTCAAGCTCATGCGCCAGCCTCATTTCTAGCTCCATCCTCTCTCACTCTAGTTCAACCTAGCTGCAGCCTCTTTCTCCTGTAGTCTAGCTGCAGCGTCTCCTTTCTGCAACCTTGCTTTTTCTAACTCTCTAACTCAAGGTCTCCCTGTTTAAGTTGCAGCTGGAGACGTAAGGTCTCTTCATTCAGGGATGCCATTGCTTTCTCTGATGTGTCCTCTGATGGGTCTTGTGTCTAGCAACAGGTGTGTCCACTGATTTTTCTTTCCCAGATCGGAAGAACATGCACTATCTAACTCTGCCTCACTATCCAGTTGACCCGACAACTAGAATATAAACAAAACCTTTTCACCACACCTTACCAGACCCTTAATTGGTCTTTCAAGCACCTTCAGACAATGGGGCTTCCTAAGCCCAAAAGCAAAAAATAAATAAAAAAATTTCTCTCTGCCAAGGCCAAATGGCACTCTGTCTCACCAGGGTCCAAAATTAGTCCATCCCACAGCTACAGCCACCATGTCATGGCTCAGGTGGGGTGTCACCTGACGCTGCCACCACTCTGGTTCCAGGCTCCTCTGAGAAGGCCCAAAGCACCCTCCCAAGCCCTTAGACCTCCCTTTTAGTTGAAATGAGTGTGAGGACGAGGCAGAATGAACAATGAAAATAGCTTTTTATTGGAGGTCAAACAAGCAAGGTGCAGAATAATAACAGTGGGTGAAAAGAAATCAAATGCCCTGACGCATCTGAATATACTTTCCCTAGCTTACTATCTCAAGTGGCCTTAGACTACTCACCCTTCCCTCAGAATGAAGGTTTCTTCCCCACAGCATCCTCTCTTCTGGCCCAGTTCCCTGGGAAGAAGAACAGCTTTTTCTCTCGCACAAGTTCTTTTATTCCCCAGCCCTCTGCTTCTCTATTGATCAAAATCGGCACCAAAACTTCCCAAGGCCTTCTGGGGTTGATAGGCCCAGCCTTCCCTACTGCTAGCCAGGCTCCCTGGGCCTAGTAGGCCTCTGATGGCACAGCCCAGATCATGACAATCAGCATAACAGGAGATTGTCCTGTTCAATAATCAGCAAACAAATGTTTTGTTTTAAAGACCTGTGCTTGCCATTTGTGTTAATAGTATTTAACAGGCCAATATGTGTGTCTGCCTTACCAGCTGCTATACTGAAGGTAGCATTAAGTACAGCATAATTATGTTCAAAACAATTAAATCTTTACCTTCAGTTTGTCACAAGTGAAAAGAACACAAATAATACAGTGTGTATGTGTGTATTATGATGGTGATTTTTTAAATGAATGTAGGTCTTGATTTTTCCCTCCCTGAATTATTTAAAAATAAGGAATATAACTATTCTGCTGTGGTGCTTTATTTTACAGAATATACTTAAAGTTCTTTTCTCTCTGTGAGATGCAAAGCAAATAATTTGGGCACACAAATACTCTCGGTACACAAATACTGTAAAGCATTCAAAAGCAATACTATACAAAGCTCTCAGATGTGTAATAAAAAGAAGCTAGAACCTCTTTATAGAAATAGGCTACATTTTTTAGACAATCTGGAAGGTAATGGCCACAGAACAAAGCTATATTATTAGTGTATTCTGGTAAATGTTCATTGGGGAAATGCACAATATAGTTCCTTAAACAATATTTAAAATGAATGTTAATTAGTACAGCAAATGTTTGGTGAGCTCATGGTTATGTACATGTATGGTATGCATAATATCATATGTTTGTGACAGGAATATGCAGCCATTTTTAAAAAAATGAAAAATCAATAAAACTCCATTTCCATTTGTTTTGAAACAAACATTCATGGGAATTAATATAAATGAACAAATCCCATTTCTTTCATTTTCACTTCTTACACTGTAAAATAAAATTTTGGTTGTAACTTTGTTTTTTTCTATCCAATTTGGATGAATTCTATCCAAATTGGATGAAATGTCACAATTCTATCCCTTACTGCAGGGATCCTGCTTGCTAAATTTCAGACAGATAGAGGAGAAAAGCTACCAGTGTTGTAGGGAAATACTACAGTATTGTAGGGAAACATCACAATATCTTTATTTTCCATACAACTTGTATGAAATTAACAGTACCCCTTGTCCAAAGGAGAAACTCTGCCAAATTTTAGAGGGATTGAATAAAGTGTCCCATTTTATTGCCAATTAAAATGAAGACTGCAGGATAAAAATAAGGGGTGCTTTAGCAACTAGAAAACTTGCTATCCAATTACCATGAAATGTGGGGAGACATCTGTATTCACCTAGGGAATTTTTACGCAAACAGGAAGTTTTCAATCAGCAATCAAATAAATTGGGAACCATTCATTTAATTTAATTGTCAAATTACTCAGGAAGCATTCAAAGTAAACAGGAAGCATTCAATCAACCATGAAAAGTTTTTAAAAGTATTTTATCTATGTAATGTGAGGTTAGAGGGATGGTGGAGGGAAGGAGAGAGAGAGAAGAAATTTACAAGAAGCATTTAATGAATTATCTCTTCTATGTTTCCTATTGCCTATAGAACAGAGACTCTTGTAGATGTGTGTCTGAAATTTGGCAGGTATAATCTCTTGGATGAAGGATACAGTTCCTTAAAAGTGTCACCAAAATAGAATGGAAAGCAAGATAAGCAATGCTGGTTCACCCTGATTGTGCCCACTTTCTTAGTAAATGGCAGAATATGTAGCAGTATTCCAAAGCAAATTTTCCTGAAAATATCACTCCAATTAGCTTTTCTCTCAAAGTTACAATTATAAATTTCCCATTGAATAAAATAGAAAACTAAAGGGGATTAATGCAAGAATGAATGAAGCAAAACCAAATGATTCAATGGAAACGAAAACAAGGTAGAAATTCATGCATCTGTAATGAGATCTGCACTGAAAACTCTTAATACATACACTAGCCTAATAATCCATTTTATATATTTAGGACCTGGTGCATACTAGATGCAGATCTTACCACTTTTTCAGCAACCTTAATGATTGTGGCTTTGAACCAACTTCAAAGCATGGTAGCCAATGGAATCCAGCAATGTGCTTCTTGGATGGTCCTGCTCCACAGAGGATCCTACCTTGTAACTGGATATGACTGGTAATCATCCACCTTTGATTGGGGGGGTGGGGGGCTTACCAGGAAGCATGCTCTGACATCTTTTTAGAATGGTTTTTTTATTTCTGTGAGAATCTGGGCTTGATGGTTGCCTGAAGTAAATGAAAATATGCTGTTGTGTAATAACAGGTCAATCAAAGTGAACCAACATTGTTTGTCTTGATCATAATTTATGATTCATAAAAACGCTCATATAAAATTGCTTTTGAGATCAGTGGGATCACTCTGATTTCAAATGAATGTGAGGTCATCTGGCCTACAACGTTTTAATTCATGTAATGGGACTGATCTGTTACATATACTGGAGTAAACTATGGCTGGGCCTTGCAATCTGAAATTCTGTTAAAAGAATCCTCCTACATAGTGGGGCTTCACACTGGTCCTGCCACACTTGTTGGTATTCAGAGTTCTGTGTTATTTCTTGGGAGTGATTGAACTTGAGCAACCAGTAATGTCACAATTTCTTGTAATAAATATCTCAGGGTTTTTTTTGGTAAGGCTGTCACAGCCAAATGTAGTTCTTATCCAGGTATTCCAAACATATCTCCAAGACAATGAGTAAAAACAAGAGCATGTAAGGCTGGACTATACATGGATCTCCTCCACTGAAAGAACTCATTCTGGCCTCAAGCTGGTAAATGAAGAGAAATGGTGGAAATGGCTGGCCTATGCACTAAATAGGTCTGAACAGCTGAAAAAAGGCAGAGAAGGAAACGCCAGAATTAGAATGAAACTGACCTATGCATACATTCTCATCGTCCAGCTCTGCAGAAGCATTTCTGAAGTAGCCCAGCCTGCACAACTCACAGTGCTGCCCTCTAGTCTTGTGTTTACAGCTCACACAAACGACTGTACTGAGCAGTTCGATGTAAGTGCACCGGTTGGAGTGGCGGAAGCATTCACAGTCTTGCAAGGAAGAACAGAAATGTACACAAAGGGTATTCTGTAGCAGAGTTACAGCAATTCACATGCTTGTGTGTGGTTTTGTTTTTTGTTTTGTTTTAAATGAAGCATGAATAGATTATGAATGAGTAGCAGCACAAAATGTTAATTAATTTTACGTAGCATACACGGACAACAACAGATGTCAGACTGTTATGAAGGTGGCATCTCTTTTCAGGCAGGTTAGACTGATCAGACAAATAGCACTGAGCGTAAGTCTAATGCAAGTGAAGCATTTGCAGCTGTAAACCTTTCATGGGCTTCATGAGATTAAAGAATGCTTACTGGAAGCTATCTAGTGTATTTAAGTGTGTGTGGGAGTTCTCCTTTCAAAACACACCCAGGTGATTCTGAACTAGGGAATTTCTTATGACACATGTTGCATCCTAAACTTCCATGGCAGTATAACATGTATGATAAGCATGGTGTGACCACTAAGCATGTGAAGGGCTTTTATTTCCACCTTCATGTCCAGTGCCTCCCATCACATAGTCACACTGGCTGTTCTCACACAACACAAATGCCTATAACACATAAGAATGGATGGAACTAAGGGCCAAAGTACATTATAGAAATTTTAACAAGTTGGGATGACTTATTTTCCTTGCAGAACGGCTTTTTAAAAGCATGCAAGGCCCAATTCTGCTTGGGACTGTGGTATGGGGAAAAGACTGCTTTCCCTAGTCAAAATGTCCCCAGGGGTAGTTACTAGCTCCATTTTGGAGCTGCATATGCATGGAATACTGCATGGCAGCTCCAAAGTGGGGCAAATCCTTACAACTCCATCTTAGTGGTCATCTTTTAATTGAAATGAAGTGCCTCAATCAGTAGATTTGCCAGCCTGCTTACAAATGATCTACCACATTGTGGCCCTTTTCACATTACTGTTCTAAACTGGATGTTATTAGTTGTTGGCCTGATTTCAAGTCAAGCGATACAGGGACAAGAGTTTCATACAGCAAATTTCTTTCTATTAATGAGTCGTCTCTGAAGCACTATGGTAATTTCAGGCAATGTTGCTCCCCCCTCGCCCCTTTTCACTGCACTATCTTCCTTGGACTTAAAAAAAATCTTCTAAGGTGAGTAGTATAGCACTAAACCTCTATAGCACTTTAGTGCTATAGCGGCACCATTAAGATTCACTGACCTGGTGGAAAAGGGCAGGAAAAAAATGGCATTGTGGACATTTTAAATAGCATACCTTCTGAATAGTGATTCAGAAGCACAACAAATCCAACACTAATCCAACACAAGCAGGTTTGTATGAACAGGTAAATAAATTCCGCTAGCAGCCAGTTACTAAAGCAGGCCTGTCTGAAATGACAGAAAAAGAGTCTATTTATAAGCTTATAATGTGGATTCACATAGCCATGTTTACTATTCAGTACTTTGGTTCCATGAAATGCCTCCCACAGATTGACTATCACAGACTGTTTCAAGAGGGTAGCTGTGTTGGTCTGCTGTAGAAGAACTAGATTTTAGTTCAGTAGCACCTTAGTATAATCTTTTGAATGTCAAGGTTTTCTTTTTCAGATATCACAGACTGAGAATTCTTATCAAGTGTTTGAAGTGCCCCACCAATGGGAGCAAAGTTCTCAAACCGTATGGTTAAAACCATACGCTTATTGCTGGGTCAACAGCCATTTGAACTGACAATGGCCTTATTAAATGTTCTTGAAAGGAGTCCATCGACAGCAGTTATTCTCTGACTGGTCTCATGGGACACATGGACAAGTGAAAAATCAGAACCATACTAGTCAAGCTGTTTTTGTCAGTTATTACATTTCTTAGTAAAAGCTTCAGGAAGAAGAGTTCAAGTTCTCCTACCACCTTCAATATATGGTTTTGATCAGTTTTTGAGTGTTTATTTTCCATACTGTCTGCCCTGTTAGCTATGTAGCACTCTGTCAACTGTCCACTGCTTCCTGGATTATGAACTAATGTACATAATGCTGGAGAATATAGAAGAGTTTGTAGTGACAAACTCATATTTGCCTTTGAAAAGTGTAACTGCACACATTAACACCTTGGTTTAGCAGAAAAATACATGACTTCAGCTGTAAAACATACTGTTAATTAATGGCCATGATCTTTAAAGTGATACAACTGCTCAGCAAATTATCACATTTCTTGTTGAAGGCTTTCACGGCCAGAGTTCATTAGTTGCTGTAGATTTTCCGGGTTGTGTGGCCATGGTCTTGACATTGTAGGACCTGACGTTTCACCAGTAGCTGTGACTGGCATCCTCAGAGGTATAACGCAGCTACTGGTGAAACAGGTCCTACAATGTCAAGACCACAGCCACACAACCTGGAAAATCTACAGCAACTAATACCACATTTCTTCTTGTCATAGGACCTGATGAAAGAAGTGCAACTGGCCTGATGTATGGTCTGGCAAAACTGGTTTGCTTCATCCATTTGGGATTGTACTTAGGGAAGCTAATTAAAACAAATGGGCACAACTCATATGTAAGATTCCATCTGGATGAGACAGACAAGATTTATTAGCAGAAATGTCTGCAAGTTGGCCTCAGCATACCTTTTTCATCATATCTGAAGGTAATTACCTCTCTCATAAGTAAAACTGATAATGCAACCATATTAGGGAAGCCAATCTGCAACACTGACACTGGACATGGGCCTGATATAGCCATAACGCCTTCTACCTGCTTCCTTTGCCATTCTCCCTCACTTGCTAAGCAAAATTCACATTGTACAGCACAACAGGAAAGGATGGCAAATAAAAGCATCAGAGAAGGAGCTGCTACGAAGGAGGAACAATGGTTGTCTAAGCTCATAACGTAGAACTGCATCAGAACACCAAAACAGCATAGCTTCCCTTCAGCACATTGCTTTTGAGGAAATATCAAGAGACTTTATGAAAAGGCACAGAAGTGTGAAGGTGTGCCAATGGAGTACATAGAACGGTGAGTGACAGGCAACCTTTGGATCTAAATGCCATTTACCCTGCAACATCTATCTATGAAGCATGAGCATGCAAGGTAGAGATGTTCTGCGGGGTCTTTGGTTGAGGATAGCAATAGGGGCATCCTTTGGCACTCTCAGACAAGTCCCCATCCCTCATAACTCCTCCCCCTAGGGAGGCTGGGGAGTTGGAATCCTTTCCACCATCTTATATATGCTGCATTTTTGCCGTCTCATATATGCTGTTTTTATGTACTGGTATTTATTGGGCTGTTTTAACATAGTTTTAATTTGAAATTTGTGTATTATTTTGTTGTAAGCTGCCCTGAGCCCTACTTGTAGGGAAGGGTGGCCTAAGAAATCTAATTTAATAAATAAATATAAATAAATAAATAGGTGTGTTTGCAGGGGGCAGCTGCTTTTGGTCAGTCGCACTGACTTGGTGCCAAATTAGATGTTTCAGCAACCCCTGACATTTCTACTTACAGAGCATGATTCTGCCACTCTCTTCCTCATTTTGTGATTTCGGACTTCTACCAGAAGGGGGAGGAGAAAATTAGGCTCCATGAGTGGAAATCATTGCATCTGCAGAAATATTAGACTGGATACAACCCACTAGGAGCACGCTGAGCTCCAGTGGCACTGCCACTCATTTCAGGGTTGCCTTGGTCCCTTGAGCAGAAAACCGAAGCTAAGGAGAAGGAGAGTAAAGCTGGTAAAGACTGAAAGTTATAAACAGCTGGTTTAGATAACAACAAAAGATTTGGTGCTTTCCTCTTTACATATTACAAAGTATGCAGGTTGGGTCTAGGAATCCCCATCTTGTGTATTGGCCACATTTGAGTTGTGGGTTCTGATTCAGATTCTGCTCTAGAAATGAGGACAACCCACAATTCATGTCTGACTATAACACAGGATGGGGCCTCAAGGTGTATATTCTGCAATACATTGCTGCTTGGAGAGATGAGAACTAAATTTCCTCTGGCTAAGACTAGATACCTGAGATGTAAATTGGTCTGGATTACACCCTTATCACTCTAGTAACATCTATTAGGTGAAATCACCAGGTAAGGTATTTGATGTGGTATCCTCCCACACCATTGTCAAGCTGGTATAGACTTACATGGTTCATCTGCAGATAGAATTGGTTAGCCACAGAACTTCCATCATTTTCAGGATAGTAAAGATAGTAAACTGGATGCTCTATCCAAAATGGAACCTTGCAGGTCTATTTATGGGAGGGGGAGGGATGCATCCAGTACTCATTTCACCCATATTTATTTATTTATTTAAAATATTTATATGCCTGCCTTTCTCTTGAGAATCTCAGGACCCATGCCAATAGGATATGCATTTTGCTACAATGGTACTACTTCCTAGCATGCTGGCACCATTAGATACTAAACACATATTGAATCCTGTTTGCCAAACTCTAAAGCCATATTGCAAATAATATTCTTTGCTTTGCCAACTAGCAACGATCTGTTTCTTAATGGCAAATCAAAAGGTAATTAAAATGTTCTTAAAAAAGAGAGAAAAAATCTTAGCACACTGCTATGAACTTCTAAAACAACATAATAAAGAGAAGCATTAAAAATCATCAGCCTCATGCAACTAGACAACCTCTGCTACCATAAGTTGTCAATAGTGCTGAGAATGCCAATTTCAAACACTTTTAAGTTTCATTGATTTCAATAGTAGAGATTTAAACACAAGTTTTACTTTTCTGCTGAAATCAAAGGGATGTAAAAGTGCTTAACTTAAGCTAGAATGTGCCTTTGGATTCAAATAACATATCCTGAAATTGTCCTGTTCTGTTTGGATGTTGACTGAGCCCCTTCCTGACAGGGGGCAGGAAGTATGACATATAATTGTGTTGAATAATAAATAATAATAAAAGACTGCCAATTTCTATAACCTGGACACAATTACACTGCTAAAACAAAATCACACACTGGAACTAAAACAAGAAACAACACCAAGATGACTAGGAAAATGGTACATTTAAATTAAGAACTGGAAATACTGAGCTTCTCCCACATAACCTGGAGAAATTATAAAGAAACTTAGAGTTAGAGCTTTATGGGTCAGCCAGAGTTTGTTCATTTTTTGGGGTGTTGGGACCTAAATCACCCTCTACACTAGGACAATAGTAGCTATGAGTTATTTGCTCCTGAACAGAATGGATAAGTCAATCAGAATTTTTTAGGGAGGCCTGCAAAAAGTGATGTTGCTGTAAATCCCGAGAACTACGACCTAGAGCTTCATCAGAGTTAGTCTCCACGGTAGTGTTGTCCAGCTCCTGCAGGAAGGGAGATGCAAGTGTTGAAGGAACTGCATTGTGGGTTCCTTCCATGTGACGTAATGCTTCTGTCATTACAGGATCAGTATAGGAAAAGAGTAATGGCACGAGCAGTGCTGAAGGAATGTCAGAGGGTCTCCTAGGGAATTACTGGAGTTACCATGTTGTCATCTCCTGGGATATGTTTTACCAGGAAAACTGTGTCTCGAAAAATCCAGGACTTTAAAATACATCTAATCAGGAACAGGAAGCCACTTTGACACATTAGGAATAAATACTACAAGACAGAATTATGGAGCCTATCTGCTGTGCTTCAGCAGTTCTGGCAGCAGGATAGCATTGTACTTGAAACAGAGTACATTCTATTCAGCCCCAAGGAAACACAATGGACCAGGACATATTCTGGAACATACTTACACAGACCAACATCACTGTTTGTATAGACAAATGTAAACATATACTTTATTTTCACTCCTTACATATATGGAGAATTTTTATATACCTATGACACTATGGTTCATTAGCCTTTTGCATTATTTTACAGCACTGCTACAGAGGATTTGGATTAAATCCCTTGGAATATTCCTGTTTCTCTTTTGATATGCTATAGCTGTAATTTCCACAAATGCACCAGCTCCTCTTATTCAGGTTCTACTCAGCAGCTAAAATGGAAGCCTATGATTGAGTTGGGAAGTGGTAGGTTCTATTGTCTTAAAACAACTTTCCCAGTCTATATGCAGTAAAATTATTCTGCAGTGACAGAAAAGTAGCTTTAAACCACTGCCATACCATCCTCCCCTTTCCACTCATTTAAGGTGTAAACTGGGAAACATTTTTGATTTTCATTAAGATTTCTAAATGGGGCAAGACTAAGATCTTTCTGATGTTGTTGTTGTTAGCTTGTGAGCCATAACAACACTCATTCAATGAGTTATGATACACTGACAATAGCATTTTTTTGTGAGGGGGGGAACCCCCAAACAACAACCTTTTAAATTATATCCTTAAACAGATAAAATGATATAGGGAAGAATAGCAAAACATTTCCAGCCTTTGACTGACAGATGCCCAGCTCAGCTGGGGTTATCTGTCTGGGAACTACAATGGCTTTTGTGCTTAAAAATGTCAATATAATATCAGTATTTTGATAAAATAATAGAATTCAAATGGAATTCATACAGTCTCTTGGGATACTGAAGTTGAGGGTTTCCACCAAAATTTTGCCTAAAGTAAAAAATCCAAGGTGATTATGGAGGTTCCTTCAGAGGCAAGCATCTGAAGAATTACAAGAGAAACTAAGAGAGTTCTTATTGGTAACATTTAAAGTATGGGAGGTGTTACTTGAACTCCACTGAAATGAAGGGAACTGTGCAAAACCACTTCTCCCAGTTATTTCAGCAGGTCTTGTGCAGTGTTCCCTCTAAGCTGAGTTAGTGTGAGCTAGCTCACAGTTTTTTAACCTCCAGCTCACACATTTTTGTCTTAGCTCAGGAAGGATGGATCCAGAGCAAACTAATTGATGCAGTAGCCAAATTGCTCACTCACAACTTTATTGCCACTGGCTCACAAAATAGAATTTTTGCTCACAAGACTCCACAGCTTACAGGAAGCATTGGTCTTGTGCACTACAACCTGTGGATGGATTGTGTGCCATTTCACAAATAAAGTGTGGTCAAGATATAGAAATTTAAAAGAATGATATTTATGAGGTGCAGCTTTCAAAGATGATACTTTTGAAACTGGATATTTGGTCCTCAAAACATTTGTGAACCTGTCCTTAGCAAACCAGATTTTATTTCCCAATTTACAATAGCAAATTAATAACAAATATATCAATTTATCAAACATTCATTTTTACACCATTAGAATGTCATTCACATTTGATGACATAAATAACATGGCGGCTGCTGTCTTATGTGAAAACAGATATAGCCTCTGAATCAGGAGCAATACTTAAATCTTCCATTTATTTTTATTTGTGCATCCTCCACTAATGGAATGATACTAGGTACACCACCACAGATATTCCAGATTCATACAGTGCAGTCTTTTTCACAACACAAAACAAATGCTAGGAAATCACTGTATGAATGCAAGAATTCCTACCTCTCTTGTGGTTTGCAACTTGAATAGAAGAAACAGTAGACAAAGCTAATTTTGGACCAACTGGATAGGTTTAAAAAAAATGAAAAAGGAAATTAGAAAACTTCAGATAGGAAGAAATCATTTGATAAAAAAATAGGATAACATTGCTTTTTTTTAAAATATGCCTGCATAAATCTCAACAAGAATGAATATCTTTAAGCACAAGCCAATAAGCACTCTTCAGGAACCAATCCTATTATTTTAAATATATTTGTCAGTGAGCAGTGGTGGGCAAAATGCCTCCTTGGAATGTTGTTGGCTGTTCTTAAAGAAAAAGTAAAGGCTGTTGATGGCAATAGAGTAGGAACTCTCTTCAGTACCCTTCCAATATTTCCTTTGGTGGCGTGGAAGCCAATGCAAAATGATTATTCCATATACTGCTCATTAATGTTGGAAGAAGTCCATGCTGTGGCTTCTTTCCATGACAGTGTTGTCCCAATTTCCAGAAAGGAATAATGGCATAAGAATGAGTCAGAGTATTGATTCGCCCATGTTACTTTGGACTTCTGACAAAATTGCTGCAGTGGCTTCCCTACCACTAAAGGTAAGATCAGATGGGAGTCTTAATATTGAAAATGGCTGATGAAAGGATCTACAAAATAGGAACATTTACACAAGTTGGAATATGTGTGTGTATAAGATAAAGGGATATCTAGAGGCCTTACTTTTTCCTGTTGGCTATGAAGTATGAGAGAGACTGCATGTGTTATTTTAAAAATGGTGAACAGAATGGTTATGACTAATTAATTAAAATATGGAATATATATACTTCTGTTTGGAAAAATCCATACTTCAGAAACTTAACTCCTGCACCAGTTAGGTGTCTTGTTCCACAAAAGCTTACTTGCATACAAAAACAGGTGTTTACACGTGAATCTCCTTTAACCACAAGACCACCAGCTTTAGCAATACAGTATGTATGTGAGATGTTCATGCATCACATGCAAACTGGCTAAGATAGGAACAGTGCTGTTTGCTCTGATGGCATAAATCTTGCAGTGGCAGTAAAAGAGACAACAAATTTAGTCTGGGCATCCCTTACACAAACTATGACCAGTGTTATCAGCTTTGACAGCGCTGGTTACTCTGGGTGGGCACTGGGTGGAGGCTCCGTGGTTCTTGTATTGTGGAACTTGTACTGATGTATTAGCAGGCCCCTTTATTAAATTACTATTATGGCAATATTTGGGTTTGTTTTTTGCTTGGACTTTCCTAGTTGACCTTAGCAAGGAAACTTGAAACATTGTATTTTGTTGCTTCCACTGGGCACCTATGTTACAACTCAGATTATTTGCTATTCCATTTGTTCAACAAGGAAAAGCAATTGAAATGCTAAATGTATCTTGATTCACTCATTATCACCAATAGTCAATTGATTGTAAAATGCATAATAAATAATTTTCTCTGGAATTCAGGGCCAATCTTCATAGAGAGCTGTTGAGCAGAGACCTGCTATTTTACATATCTTCAAGGGCCATATGAAAACTTGTAAAATATAACATGGACACCATGATTAAGGCAATTCTAGCTGTTAGTAATGTATGTATCTAGGGCAGTCTCAATTTCATCCCTGCGATCAAGGGCTAAGACTGCAGTCCTTCCATTCCACCTCTTCAACAAATTGCTAATACGTTTAGTTTAGCTTAGAAACTATTTCCTGGATGCTCTTTTGCTCATTTCCTCCTGTATCTGTATTCATTAGAGTTTAAAAGGAATATCCTGTATATAATGATAGCAAGCTGTAAACCAATATTATTTTTTAATGGGAGGGGAAACAAGGTAAGTTCACGTGAAATAATGAGCCGGTTTACATCTGACTGAACCAATTTGCGGTACAAAGTCACTGTAGGAACGTAAAGTAAAAAAATGCCAGCATTTTTGCTATATCGTTCATTGTCTGTCTTTGTTTAAAAAACCCATTCCATTCCTTTCTGGAATAATCATCATGCCACAGACTTGTCAGTAAATTTTCGTGTGTGAATGTCATTGGAATTCAGATGTGGAACTGGTGCACTAGGGATTTCAGACAGAGAGATTGCTGTCAGTGCTAGTGGAAATGTAACGCTTTAAGCTTGAAAAAAAAGAATATGGGAAACATCCTACAAAGTGACCTGACCTCCTGAAAAAGGAAGCAGAGAAGAGAAAAGCTCTGCTTTTTGAAAATGCTGCATTGTTCAAAGAAATTCCCTGAGAATATGGTTCTGCTTCCAACTCCGTAAGTCCTTCTGTTTCAGTGCAGCCTTGGTGCTGAATACCAACTGAAAATAACATTCATTTCAATTAGAAAAACAAAGCAGAAGAGAAAGACATTAAGAAATGATTTGATGGAGACAAAGGAAATCCCTGGCTCTCAGAGAAGTCTCAAAACTTATTTATAAAGCAAACTCCGATGCCTATACAATTCCAGTCTTCTCCAGGGACTCATATTCAATTTAAGTAATAAAAGTGCTTATAGCTTTGGTGAGTAAGATCTGCACATGTTATATAAAGCCTTTTCATGTAAGATTCATTTGTATGATAATAATTCTCAGTAGGTTGTTTGGACAGTATATCTTGTTCTTAGCCCCAAGTGAGAGAAAGAAAGAGGAAAAAAAAGTATTTTGCCATCATCTGAGATTGAATGAAAGCAGTTAAAGTTATTTTAGACTAGCAGGAATTTTACAGAATCCTACCTTGATTTGGGTTAGAAACCCCAAGGGAAGATATATTCGGCAATATCCTATCAAACTTTGGAGGATCTGCATGTATCAGGAGAAATTAGGATTTGTTATTTACATCTGTGATAAGATTTTTTTGTTTGTTTCTAAACAGATGTGTATGGAGAAAAACATAAAGCACAAACATCCATTACTGGACTTTGTCTATGACACACTTGGACAATACATCACTGCCACATTGAACAAAACAAGCAATTGATGATTCCCAAAACATTAAATGGACATTTACATATTGTATGTATATGTAACACTTTGTCTTTTGTATAATTTAACAGTAATAATTTTTATGCTGAAATATGAATAACAAGGACTGATTATCTGGAATTTTCTCATTCATAACAGAGTAATCTGTAATTGTATACCTCTTCACAAGAGATGCCATTGTGGGAGGGAAGAGGGTGAGGAGATTCCTCTTCCCATCTTTCAGATCACATATAATAATTCCACCAGCTCACCTGTATCTCTAACAAAGGCTGAGTTCAGACTGGCAATTTGCCCTGGTAGGGACCCAGGCCAGCGACGATTCAATACCGGAGTAAATTGGGTGGTCATACAGGCACATCGGCCTGGCGTCCCCCACCCGTAGCCAACATGTGCTGTTGCGCTTCACCACCGGATTAAAAAGATACCTCATAAATCTAGTAGCAAATCCGGAAGCCCACATGTGTCGCGTGTTTCTCCGCTTCTGGGAAGTCTGAACACGCAGCCGAAAAGTCGGGAGCAACCCGCATTGGGCAGAAGGCAGCAGCAGTATGATTTGCCGTGCTCCGCTCTACTGCCCAATGCGGTGCCGGCACTGCGGAGTCCTCCCCCAATCGGCAAAATGCGCTCATGCGCATGTGCGCTCATGCGCACATACACCCACAGCTAAATTAATGGGGAAACGCTGCATACAGCGCACCTCCAGGGCAGCAGTCTGAACGCTCCCGCCTGGCTCCGCCCCGTATCTTCTGGCAGCAGCCTGGGCTGTCTGAACAGGAAAACCTGGAACAGTTTATTCTGGGGCTTTTTTGCCACGACTGGCTACCGGAGCAAACTGCCAGTCTGTCCTCAGCCAAATTCATTGACAATAGACTGAACCAAATAGATATATGTACCGGGTATATGTGCCTATCAAGGCAAGCATTGACAATAGGAAAAGCCCTGTTTCTTTCGCTTGAAAAAAAGATGACTTTGACCTTTGTTAATAATACACATTATAACAAGGTATAAAAGAGAAAATATATAATATTTTTAAAATGCATTACTTTTTCCAATTTAGATTTGAAATATATCCAAGAGCTCTGAAAAATATTGTGAATGTCGCCTCTTACAAATCTATTTGTCTCTCTTCTGTTGAACTGTTGGAATGGCAGTCATTCACATATGAGCTCTTTGTAGAAAACAATGTCTCCCAAAGCATCTGTGCTTTACTACATAATATGCACAATCCAAAATGCTATAGAATTCTGCTGAAGACAGAGTTACACACAAACTTGTGATGATGTGTAGCTGTGAACCAGCACACTCATTCCTGCTGCCCTTCTGTGCACACTAAAATCAACATACACAATACTTTTTGAAGAGGTCTACTCTCTATTGTGTGGAGTAATCAAGTGACCAATGGGCATGTGTGATCAACCCTTGAAGAGAATGTGGTAGCATCTGCTGATACACTGGCCTGCAGCCAGTGCACTGGTGTGCTACATCCAGTAGCAACATAAAACCCACAATATCCCTAATTCTATTTAAAGCAATTTTTTAATGTCAGGTTAGAATATGAGATTATAATAGAACAAACTATTTAATACTTTCCTCTTTCAAGGTCCTAGAAGCCAAACAGAGCCAGATTTACTGTTTTATGCTGTGGGTAATGAAAAGGATTTTTAAAAATAAGTGGACTGGGTTCCCAAGCCTTTACTTTTCATGAAAGAAAAAGCTCATATCTTTTTGTACCATAGGCTATCTATACAAAAACAGGCAACAGCCAAAGGGGAAAAAAATCTGCTCATAGACGATCTGCTAAACCCACACTTATTTATTCCTGCACATGTGACCCATAGAAATCAGAAAGAGAATCACTACTAGAATTTTTCACACTTCTTAATATCTGCTTTGTTTTCTGGTGAAAAATATTACATTTTCAGTTTAAAAAGAATAGTTTGGATCCTGCGAACATCCAGTGGAAGATGTTGACAGTCTGAGACCTTCTGAAGTTATCTGATGATGTTTCTTATTGGAACCAGAATCACTGCATTTTAAAATAAGCTTCTAAACTGATGATTGAGATTATTTGGATCAGGATCTCATCTATAAAGATGTGGGAGTAAATATGCCCCACCACATTGGAAGAACTAGGAAAAGGTGCCCACAGACTTTAAGGTATAGTTTTGTGACTCGCTGTACACAGAATTTTTTTTTAAACTATTGCATTCAAATAGTTTAATGCTGCTTAGGTCTAGCCAATGGGGTTGACTCCCAAGCAAGTGTTCTTAGGATTTCGTTCTCTCTCTCTCTCTTTACTAAGACTTTCTAGATGGGTAGCCGTGTTAGCAGTAGAAGCAGCAGTAGAAAAGAGCAACAAAATATGTAGAAAAGAGCAACAAAAAAGACTAACAAAATATGTGGCAGGGTATAAGCTTTCGTGAGTCACTGTTCATACCCTGCCACATATTTTGTTAGTTTTTAAGGTGCTACTGCTCTTTTCTACTAAAACTTTCTAATGATGTATATTCACTTACATAGACAGCCAAACTGACTAACGTATTCTGCTCAAATATGGAATTCCTAAAAAGAATCATTTTAATGTTTAAAAATCTAAAACCTGTTTGTTTGTTTTTTTAAAAAATCCTAAATTTCAAGACATACTTTTGAATGCTAAAATTTAAGGTCCCCCTGGATAAAATTAGAATGTTGCTACATCAATCCCAAATTCAGAGAATGTTCACAATGCAGTAAAATCCTTGAAATACAAAACTTGCACACAGACATGTTTTCAAACATTTTAACCCAAATATGAATTTAATTGAATTTAATTTTGGCAAGATAGGACACACTCATTACATTTTTTTAACTAGTTAGCTGATTTTTCTGCCTGTCTTCTCTTTGCTCAAGACATCCTGTTCTTGCCCCATTTCAACAGTTATGATAGATAGCTACTGTATTGTATCTCCTTCCAGCAAGCTAAACTCCTAGTTATGTTACCCAATATTCTGTGTTTAGAGAGGCAGCAGCTGAAAAGAATGGAGAAGGTCCATGGAAAATTGCTACAGCTGGTTTTTTAAAAGCTCAGAACCTTCATTATGGGTTGTGAAGCAGTGACTTGCAAAATCTTTCTGATTAATTCATGGATAGTACAACATCACTGAAATACTGACTGCATGTTTGGGGCCTTTACATGCAAAGGAAGAGATATAATTTTTGCAATGACAGGACATTCTGAATTTTCATTTCACTCTTGTGTTACTCTCAACAGAAATGCTCTGGTTTAACTGTGTATCATTTCTTCTTCGGAAGTAAGCCAGAAGCCATCTTGTTCCTCTTTATCTTTTTTTAACTGAACTTGGTATTGTGTAGGGGGTTGCTAAGTTGTTCCTTTTATTCTCTGTGCAAAATGCTGCTGACTACCTTCTCATTGCTACCTTCATTTCCTGTGCAGAATGCTAACTGGCTTGCTATTATCCACAAGATGTTAACAGACTCAATGCTATATAGGGTACTGAGTAAGTGCTCAAAAACCAGGCTGCTGTTATCCTCCATACCATGCAACTGGCTTAATTGTACAACATCTTGTGCAACAAAATAGAACTTTTGCTTGTTTTCTGTTCTGTATCATATAACTTTCTTGCTATATTTGGGACCATTGGTGATACAGGACAAAAATGGTAGGGACCTAACAGAAGCAGAAGGGATTAGGAAAAATGGCAAGAATACACAGAAGAACTACACAAGAAGGACCTCAATGTCCTTGACAACCATGACGGTGTGATCACTGACCTCAAGCCAGACATCCTGGAGTGTGAAGTCAAATGGGCCTTAGAAAGCATTACTAACAACAAAGCTAGTGGAGGTGACGGTATCCCAGCTGAGCTATTCAAAGTCTTAAAAGATGATGCTGTTAAAGTGCTGCACTCTATATGCCAGCAAATTTGGAAAACGCAACAGTGGCTACAGGATTGGAAAAGGTCAGTTTACATTCCAATCCCAAAGAAGGGCAATGCCAAGGAATGTTCAAACTATTACACAATTGCACTCATTTCACATGCTAGCAAGGTTGTGCTCAAGATCCTACAAGCTAGGCTTCAGCAGTACGTGGATAGAGAACTGCCAGAAGTACAAGCTGGGTTTCAAAGAGGTAGAGGAACTAGAGATCAAATTGCCAACATTCGCTAGATTATAGAGAAAGCAAGAGAGTACCAGAAAAACATCTACTTCTGCTTCATTGACTACACTAAAGCCTCTGATTGTGTGGATCACAACAAACTCTGGCACATCCTTAAAGAGATGGGAGTACCAGACCACCTCACATGTCTCTTGAGAAACCTGTATAAGGATCAAGAAGCGACAGTTAGAACTGGATATGGAACAACTGATTGGTTTAGCATAGGAAAAGGAGTACGACAAGGACATATATTGTCACCCTGCTTATTTAATTCATCATCATCATACATAGACCTTTACTGGCATGACACAGCAGAGAAGAGAAAGCAATACAGCGAATAGGTTGATGAAGCAACTTAATAAATCATGACAAGTTACCCCAATTTACCAACAGAGGATCATTTTTACAACTTTTCAGTAGTAGTAAACTCAATTGGAAGTATATCAATCCAGATGGATGCGAGAAAAAGGTTATGACTTATACACCCTTACCCTTAGCTTCCAAACATAAGCTAAGAATTTGGCAACAGATGAGGTAATTGCTGAGGATTTATCAGACAATAAAATTTTAAGATCGTTGTCAATTGAATTCCTTGAGGAAGGTAAGAGGGGACTAATCAGGTAGCTACGCATGGTAGAGTAATGGGAGCAACGTAAAAGGATGTGGGCAACTGAATCGGGTTCGCTATGGAGGCAATTACAGGTTCTATTCCTATAGGGGATACCCCTATATCTGCCTGAAACAACAGCCGAAGGAAAGAGATTAAATCTTGCTAGCATAAAAATCCGCCGATAAAGTGGAATTGTTAAATTAGAAATATACAAAGCCATAGAGGCTTGGGAGGGAGGGAGGTCAAAAAAATG
Source organism: Gekko gecko (assembly GCA_029375565.1). Lineage (NCBI taxonomy): Eukaryota > Metazoa > Chordata > Lepidosauria > Squamata > Gekkonidae > Gekko > Gekko gecko. Next base: position 37,137,418 of record JAPDNY010000006.1, read on the forward strand.
TGGAGAGCAAACTCCACAGCTGCCAGCATTGATTATTTGGGCTTCCATATCCCAAATCCGCCTCCGCACTGCAAAATAACTGTTTCACCACAATTGTACAACGAATCCAAATCAATTCCCATAGTTTTGATTTTATGCGCTATGGTTTGTGACCAAATAGAAATATATGGGTCTGCAAGGAGTTGAGCAATAAGACTATTAGGGAGAGCACTAAAGTGCAGGTGCAACCAGTATTTAATAGTGGTGATCCATGCCCGGGATTTGATAAGATGGACACCCAGCTCCGCACAAAGAGAAAAGTAGGAAACGGAGTTGGGGAAACCTAGAATCCTACGAAAAAAGGTAGAGCTTATTAGTTCTACTCTTTTATTAATATTTTGAATCCATATAGGTACCCCAAACAATAGGCGAGAGATAACAGTCGCCTGGAAAATCTGAAGAGCTGATTACCTTTTAGATAAAAGAAACAAATTAAAGCTGCAGTCTTATTCCTAGCTAAGCTAAGGGAATGGTCTCTATGAGGGCACCAACTTAGGTTGTAATAAAACAAAACTCCTAATTATCTGAATGATTTAACCTGTTCAATCCTAGTAAAAGAAAGAAGGACCGCATCGTCTGCATAAAGTAAAATAGGGACTACAGAGGAGTTCAGTTTAGGAGAATGCAGAGTACATCATGTGAAATGCTGGCCTGGATGAATCACAAGCTGGAATTAAGATTGCCGGGAAAAAATCAACAACCTCACATATTGCAGACAATACCATTCTAATGGCAGAAAGTGAAGAGGACCTCTAGAGCCTCTTGCTCAGGGTGAAAGAGGAGAGTGCAAAAGTTGGCTTAAAACTCAACATCAAAAAAACTAAGATCATGGCATCCGGCCCCATCATTCCTTGGCAAATAGAAGGGGAAGTTGTGGAAGCAGTAACAGACTTCACATTCCAGGAATCCAAGATCACTGCAGATGGTGTCTGTAGCCATGAAATTAAAAGACGCCTGCTCCTTGGGAGGAAAGCGATGGTAAACCTAGGCAGCATAATAAAAAGTAGAGACATCACCCTGCCAACAAAAGTCCGTATGGTCAAAGTGATGGTATTCTCAGTAGTAATGTATGGCTGCGAGAGTTGAACTATAAGGAAGGCTGAGCACCGAGGAACAGATGTTTTCAAATTATGATGCTGGAGAAGACTCTTGAGAGTCCCTTGGACTGCAAGAAGATTGAATCAGTCAGTCCTAAAAGAAATCAACCCTGACTGTTCCCTGGGAGGCCAGATACCGAAGTTGAAGCTCAAATACTTTGGCCACCAAATGAGAAGGGAGCACTCACTAGAGAAGACCCTGATGCTGGGAAAGATTGAAGGAAAAAGAAGAAGGGGACAGCAAAGGATGAGATGGTTAGACAGTGTTATCAATGCAACGAACATGATATTAAGCAAATTCTGGAGCACGACGGAAGACAGGAGGGCCTGGCGTGATGTGGTCCATGAGGTCACAAAGAGTCGGACTCGATTGTGCAACTGAACAACAACAACAAAAAGTGATACAGAAGAATATAATGTTTTAGCTCACCATGACATTTTGTTTTCCTAACACAAAAAACATCCTTTTCTGAGAGATTCATTCTGTCTCATAAACCCTACCTAAGCTGGGTAGAGTTTTGGAAGCATTTCAAGCTATGTAAAATTCTGGGAGTGTTAGTAAGAGGGAAAACAGCCTTTCCTCTGAAACAATTAAATGTAGTTCAAGCAATGGGGAAATGCCATTCTTCTATAACTAGGGTTGTCAGCTCCAGGTTGGGAAATACTTGGAGGTTTTGGAGGTGAAGCCTGAGGAGGGCAGGGTTTGAGAGGGGAGGGACTTCAATGGGATACAGAGTCCCAATGCCATAGAGTCCACCTTCCAAACTGGCCATTTTCTTCAGGTGAACTGATCTCTGGGAAGGATAGTGGCTCAGTGCTAGGTCATCTGCATAGCATGCAGAAGGTCCCAGCCTCAGTCCCCAGCATCTCCAGTTAAAAGGACCAGGCAGTAGGTTATGTGAAAGACCTCAGCCTGTGCTGCTGGACAGCTGCTGCCAGTCTGAGCAGACAGTACTGACTTTAATAGACCAATGGTCTGATTCAGAATATGGCAGCTTCATGTATTCATGTGTGAGATCTCCGGCCACCACCTGGAGGCTGGCAACTCTATCTATGACTGACATGCTAGTTGGCAGAAGTGCATCTAGACTACAATCTTAAAAGTATTTTTGTAGGAGCAACTATCACTGAAATCCATAAAACTATGGTATGCATATCTGTCAGCTAGCAAATTCATGTATGATTTACAAAGGTTCTGACATGCTTCTACTGGACTTTCTTTGTATTCATGGGTTTGTCCACTGAAGCCAATGGGATTTGAAGAATATAATTTTGTTTAAGATTGTGCTACCAATCAACTACAAGTTTGGCTAATTAATAGCTCAATTTTAATCAATAAGGATGGATTTTCATAGGCGGGCTACAGATTAGGACTGTACTTTATTTTTCCAAAGCTATTTTGTTTCCAGTGCTTTAGTATATTAGGGGAGGAAAATTAAAATATTAAAGCTGGCCTTTCCTTCTAGCAATATGTGATTGCTTTTCTGTTTATGAAAATATGTTTTCTTGCACTTTCTTTAATATCTTAAAAAGGCACCCATACTGAGATTTTGGCAATTGCACTTAATTTCAATGAATTAATGGAAGCAAAAGGAGATGACTAAAAATTAGAGCTGTATGTTCAGTTGAGCTAAAAAGAGAGCACTGAATAACTGGGCTGTAGGTATCAGCATTTTAAAAATCAGTTTCAGTATAAGTATCTAGGAAAACTGCAGACGGCAAGCACACTTCTAAAATGGGGATACCTCTTCAAAGGCAATCCATGCTGCAACTCAAGCATAAATCACAAAAATAAGACAAAGTATGCTTTTTCTATAGAAGTATTTTCTTATATGCAAACATAACCTATCAATTCAGTGATTAATCAAATTACAAAATCAGATCCAAAGGTGGGTAAGAGAAATTGTACTAGCAGAACAGCACTTGTAGGTAGACTGGAGGTGTGTTTTTTTTTTTGCCAAGCCTCCCCTGCTGCTATATACATTTATTTTGTGCTCCCATGTGGTTTGTGAGGGTTCCCTGGTTCTTAGGATCACAATGTTGGAAGGCTTTGTGGGAGGGGCGAGGTAGGACAGTCTCATTTGCAAGCTTCTTAGTTGTGGCACTTTAGCTCCAACCCTAACACCTCTTTAATAAGTTGTGAGGCATGTGTCAAGTGCAACAATGTTGTCACACATGAGTTGTGTAATTTTCCTTTCTTTACCTTTCAAACTGGACTGAGCTCATGGAACAAAGATTCATTTCCCTTCAGTTCTACTGAACTATGGATTAAAACTCTATTTCCACAGAATAGCCTGAATTCTTTGTAAGTCTTGTGCTTCTACAATTATTACATTTTTTTGTTACAATATGGTGCTCATAATATAAAGGTTTTTATATTTTGCCAGTTCTCATCTGGATGCACAATGCATATCTCTATATCTTTGCACATTTGCCATATTATTTCATGACTAAGTTTTAGGATAAAAACTTTTGAGTCACCCAGATATTCTTCCGGGGCTGCCTGTGAAGTCTTTAGGTACCTGGAAAGGATGAGTCATTCTCAACAGGCTTCAATCAGAATCCTTTAATAGCCAGGGTACATAATAGCCACTCATTCATTACCTGCAATTTGTTAAGAACTCTTTTCTCCTGAGCGGCAGGAAAAATAACATAATAGTTTTAAGATCACTGCAGGAGAATAGGTAAGGATGAAGAGAAAGGTACAGAATTGTAAAATACAGGCTGTGATCTCAGAAAGCCTACTTTAAAAAGTATAATGAAAAAGCAGGGGGACTGTTGGGGGTAAAGGTATCTGTGAGACTTTGAACAATTTATATATTTACATTCTAACCTTTCTTGTATCATGGAATGTAAAGAGGTGTACATAGGGCCCCTGGGAGTGCTCCCAGCCAGGAACTGCCTAGATTTAAACCAACTTAACTTCAGTAGGGTAGCTGTACTATGGCTGCGGTCACACACACTAATTAATCCACTTTTCAATCCACTTCTCAACTGGATTGAAAGTGGATTCACTATGTGCTATGTTTTAAAATAAGAGCTTCAGATTTCTATGATGTTCACTTGATGCCATTTGAGAAGCAGCAGTTCAGGTAATTTCTACAGTTTCCTGTTGGCTATAACCTGCTATCTTCAGTTCGGTATCAACAGTGCAAGTAGTTCTACCACTTCTTTATGGGTAGCTCTGGTAGCCTCAAGAGCTGAACAGCAGAAAGGAATCAACCAGGTGAGATGCAATATTAGAAAAAGCTTTACCTGTTGATTTTTTGCCTGTTCAAGGATGGCAAAATGACAGTAAGCAATGGTACCAGGGAGTGTTTTGCTGTCTTGGACAGAAAAAAACCCACCCTTGTAGAATGGTTATTTCCTGTGTTTAGAGTGCTGTGGGGATTATTTGACACTGTGCTAATCCTTTGTTCAATTAATGCCAGTGTTGTTTTTTCATGGTGTACTCAAAATGGCAGCCCTCAATTTTAAGCTGAGAAATAACCTTCCCATGCTTATACATAAATATAAAGAAGTATAATAATAATGAGTGGGGAAACTAAAAATCGTAAGCATTTAGGGCAGAACATAGCAAAGATGTGGCACAGAAATACATACAAATATATGCATCTGTTGTTGCTGATCGGCTAGAAAACCTGCTCTGGTGTGCTCTCAGTCCTTTAAGGGCAGCAGGTTAAGTATTAGTGAAAGGCAGAGATACCATGGCTAGTTGGCAACCCTAGAATTGCCCTATTTGAAATGTGTTTCCTTCCTCCAGTATGACATGCATGATTCTGAGAATTGCGTCTACAGGAAGAAATAACCCACCTGTTTTTCACATACTGCTATGTGGAATCAGTGTGCTTGTACACTGAAAGCTCCAGGGCGATGAGTGGCAGGTGCTGCTTTCTTGGCCTCTGTCTGACAAGCGGCACCTGCTGAAATCTCCCTCTTCTCCACAGCGATTAAAAAGGTACAGGAGCCCCAACCTCCTTTGCATTTGGTCACACTAATTGCTGCTGCCCCGAGGCCTATTCTAGGGAAAGAATATGAATGCTGGGGTTGCTAGGTAACCACTGGATTTCCCTTGCAGGTGTTCCAGGTCTAGGAACTGCCGTGGTAATGAAAAGCAGGGAACTTGTTAAAATATTCCAAGAGATTGCTTTTCTTTTCATGACAGAAAACTGTATAGTACCCATTACTGTGACTGGATTTGCCCACTACTCTTCCACCAGCTAGGGGATAGCGATTTTCTTTTAGTGGGTTCACAGAGATGAAAAAAGAAGGTATGGGGCTTTTTCAGTGCTGCTGCAAAACTGAATGATTTAAAAAGCCCTTTTGTCTCAAGATCATTATTTGCATCTTGAGTTTGTTTTCAATTCAGGCTCATATGTTTTCAGTTTTTGTTGTGACCCACCTTAGGTCTTTTGGGAGAGAAGTAGGCTAGAAAAGGTGAACATATTGACAAGAACATGTTTCTATTGAGATCTCCACTAAGGATGAGCAAAGCTACTTGCATTCATTTATATTTCTTCACTTTTTTCTTCTTCTCTGCGTCTTGCTAATGATTTTGTAGATTTGTCAGTGTTGTCTATGCATACCCTGTACAGATTTTAAGGGCAATGTGTATCATTTATACACAGAATGCTGCTTTACTGACACACAAATAATATTCAAAATATGTACCTTTTACTGTAAAAATTTAGTGTAAGGAACTGATTTTTTTTTCCAGGTGAAAACAGCCATTTCCCTCCTCTTAAGCAAAGGAAATTATTCTGATCTGAAAGTGGCTTCAAATCACCTAGTGGCTCGATATAAAAATGCAAGGCAAACCTATTATTTTTAGTAACAGATCGGATAATGCTTTTCAAAGGCTACTGATCTGAAGAGAGAGTTTGTCACTGTACAAATGAAAGGATGGCTTTCTTTAGGTGGCTATTTTGGAAATTAATTCCTGTCCTTTGAAGGTATTGGGTGCGTTCAGACGCGCCGTTTGAGCCGTTTTCGGCACAGCTCAGAAACGGCTTTTACCTGTGCGTTCACACGCCCAACATCTGCCTACCGTCCCCAGCCATCGCTTTCTGGAGCAAACCCCCTTTGAAACGGAGTATTTTGACACCACTTACCCAAGTGGTGTTTTCCATGATTCTCCGTTTCAAGCCGCACTTTTCCCTGTCTAATCGCTCCATCCGGCCACTTCCGGGTGCTTCAACCCCCCCTCCCCTCTGGGAAGCTGCCTCCAGCTTCCGGTTTTAGTCCGCCATTTTTTTTCCCCCCTTAGCAGTGTGCGCTTGAGCGGAGCTCCGCTCCTAAGTTAAATGAAAAAAAGCTTCACTAGTGCCTAATTTAGGCATTTAGACGAGTCCGGGATCTCGGGGAGGCCATTTTCGGGGAGACAATGTAAAAGGAGTCTTCATTTAAACTTTAAAGGGACCAGTTAAGATCGCTCTTCTGCGCACGCGCGAAACTTCCTGTTCGGGAGAGGGCTGCCTGTGCGCATGCTCAAATGAGAGGGGAAACCCCCCCCCCACCTGCAGGAGGACGGCAGGGAGCTCCGAAGGAGGGAAGGAGGAGGTGAGTGTGATCGCGATTCTCCAGTTTAAAAAAAAAACGCATCGTGCCGGAGCAGTTTAAACCGCTCCAGCACGCTGTCTAAACACACCCATTGTGTACCTTCCTAGAGTAGGCTTCAATCGTGGTTTGAAAAACTGCGCTGAAATTCTTCAGAACTGTGGGCCAGTGCAAAGTTTTCCTGCACAAGTCTCACTGCAGTAAATGGTAGTTGCTCACTGCCATTCTTTTCAGTGAGTCTTGGACAGAAGAAATTCCTACTTTCATCTGAGCATACCACAAGAATAAGATGCACCATCTACCGCATCCCTCCTTCCCATTATCTCGTATTTGGTAAAATTAGCACTATTTTTGCCCTTTTGAGGGAGATGTTTGGAATGCCTTCTATAGACTGTTTTAGCTTTGCCCCCATACATGCTATCATTCCTAGGAAGTTAAAAAGGAGTTGGGGAGGGGATGCATCTTCACAGTTTGGCTCCACAGTACCTAAGGGGCCACCTCCTCCCATATCAACCTGAATAAACTCTCAGATCAGAATAAACCCTCAGAATTAAGATTTACAGGGTCTCACAAGAGGAGGGCCTTTTCAGAATGGTCTCAAGATTATGGAACTCCCAAAGGACACAAGCTGGCACCATCTCTTCAGACTGCCTGGAGACATTTTTGTTCTGGATGGCCTTTGATGGTGCTATATTGCTTTTTCATTCTGTTTTACTGTAACACTTGTGTATGTAAAATATTTTAGATTGTTTCTATAATGATTGTGAACTATCTTGCAGTTCCTAAATAAGGCTGAAAGGCAGCATACAAATTAATTGAATACATATAAATATGTAATAGAATAACCATAATTCTTACAAACTCTTACATAAATATGTAATAGAATAACCAGAACTCTTACAAAGCAATTGCAGTAGGCCTCTTGAAGCAATAGCCACAAATAGCAGCATTAGCTCTTAGTTTTAAAATGTAGTTGCATTTTATTTATGTATCATATCAAGCAAAAGTCCAATTGCATGGGGTATATTATAAAACCCATATAATTACAAATGTGCATTGGAGGAAGACACACAGTTTTTAACAAACAACAGATACCTTCAAGCAGACTCTTATCAGCTAGTCTAAAGTTGCAGTGTTATGCATGCATACTTAGGAATTAAGACTTCTTTACATGAAACTTTAGTAATGCAGTTGTCACTGCTTCTATGACTTCTTCCATACTACTACAGACACATGTAAATGTGAAGTTTCTTCTGCAGGTATCATAATCATGCCAGGGAAGCAATGGCTGACACCTAGAACGTTCTATTATGTGTTCTCTCTCTCTCTCTCTCTCTCTCTCTCTCTCTCTCTCTCTCTCTCTCTCTCTCTCACACACACACACACACACACACACACACACACACACACACACTCACCTTAATACATACATGGAACACTTTATATAAACAGGAATAGCCATAGCAGTAGCAACCACCACTCTGCTAAAGTTACATGTAAAAGGGTTTAAACCCCATTGAGTGTAGTGGATCTTATAATAAATATAAGTATGACTGGGTTGTTGTTTTTAAAGCTATAGCCTTCCCAGCTTCTCCAAGAACAAGTGGTCCAAACTTCTTATCATAGCATCAGATGCTTAAGACCACAGTTCAGGCACAAAGCCATAGCTAGTGCAATTGCACTTGGTCTAGAACCCAGGCCTAGTCCTGCCATATTATATTCCAAAACACTTCTGAAATCTTCATAGTTTTTCATGTGGAAAACTTATGCACTGTGTGCATGCATGATCAGTGAACACAGAATAGGAAGGAATTGTGGATAAATATTTTGTTCACATGCATTTGTATTGTCAGAATGACATTTCCTTTGAAAACCATGTTACTGAACAGGGTTTTACCTCAAACAGGAACAAATACATAAAAATGGACATAAATGATTATCTGGGGGGGGGGGAGAAACCCTGACAAAAATCTTAACTGTTCTGAAAATATACGTTAGTTTTGCCAAATCTTCAGCTGCACCTTTAATGGTGGCCAGATGTGCAGATATTAGCAGCTAATGAGGCTTGCCTCACCTCCTGATATTGGCACATTGGGTTGCTGTTAGAGACATAAGCAAGCCAGGCTTTTTATGGTCAGTTGGCAGGATTAACACCTAAAGACATCCTATTTTGGTTGCCCTTATGAGGGCAGAAAGGCGGGGTAAATATATTTTGTTAAATAAATATTTGATACCATCTGTATTACTAACCTGTTTTGGATAATGAAATGGAACTATTACTTGCAGGCACTTTTCTGCCAGCTTCGTGATCCTTAAACCTACTTATCAGTCATCCTATTTTTCAATACGACATCAGTTTAGTTTGATCTGAAAATATAACTATAACCTTGATATTATATAGTACGATACTATATAAGAAAAATATTATTCTGTTGGGCCTTAAAGAGAATACTGATGTGGCCTTTTGATTAATGATATCAGGTTTTCCTGATTGTTTGATTGTGGATTCAGACTACTACTGTCATGTAAAAAACCCAGACATGTTACATTTCTGTTTGGAGAGTAAGTCCTCTACAGTGCTCTGGATAGACAATGACATCTCTCCTCCTCCTTTCCCACATTTCCATACAGTTGTGGGCATTTTTTAATGCTTGGTTTACTAAACAGCCAAATTCATTAGAGAAAACGGGCTTTGCATATAGTCATAGTATCCACATGGGACATTTTTAAAAGGTTTACCTGCCCCCTCCAACAATTTAACAGATATTTGGTTTCCCAGCCTGCATCCCTATGTCCATGATAACATAATCATGGACCTGAGGGCTAACTGTGGATACTATTAGAGAGTGTTGGCTCTGGGTCACTATCTAATATGTGTCTGAGGTATTCTGGAATAGTTTTAAGACCCAAGCTTTATATTCCAGTTTGTATATTATACTATAATAGTTATAAGTGTTAACACATTTGTAGGAACAGAACCTGCCAAAAATGATGAATCTTAAGTCCTTCAAAAAAAAAATCAGGTCTCATAATCAGTGTTTTCTTAAAAATGACAGAATCATCACTCAAATTCTTCAGTACTTTTTCGAGTCATGTTCCATCATATTTCTGGCACAAAGAATTTAATACTATGTGAGTCTACATACAATAAGATGCCAAGTGTTCTAATCATTCTCAAACCTCCTTTGTTAAGCATGGTGGGAGGCAGTTCCCTGTCCAATGCTGATGCTTCAATTGGCTTGCGAAAGGTGTGTAAAAATGGGTGTTATGTGTGCTTTCTCTTTCTGTGTCTAGATTCAGTTTTGACAATGGCTAGGTGCTGAGAGTTTTCTGCCTATCTTCTTAGGATCCTTGCCTGGTGGACTGATGCTGGTTTAGGGCCAGCACTTTCTTCTTGCTTACCACCTGTCCAACCTGTATATTTATTCACATATATTACAAAACCATCACAAGTTTCAAGTATCCTATGCTGACTAGGAAACTAATTCTGTAAAGCAGTCCTGAAACCTCCCACTGTTTGGGCAATTGGGAATACAAAATACTATTTATCTGGTAATTAGGAGGGGGAAAAACAAAAACAAAACATAGCTCCACAATGCATTCAATGGCTGCTGATTTGTTGGAGTTTTTTTGTAATTCACGATGTGTCTTGTTTCAAAAGTCTTACTCTTCACCCACCGTTAGGCTTTGGAGGTGGTAATAACCCACAAAGCTATTTACGTATTGTGTCAATCCTATTTTCTCTCTAATTATATTTTTCCTACAAACTAGTTAGCATAATTGGTGACATTTTGATGTACTAGCATGCAGATTAGACATGGCAAATTGCTACAAAAATAGGTTTAAAGCATACTGAGTGGTCATGTACCTACCTGGCCTTCTTATACCACAATGAGCTTGGCTACACTGATGGGACAGGCAGTGATAACATAGAGATGGAAGGCAGAGGACCAGAATGAGATCCTGGCCAAGTAGGCAGGGTGTACTGCAAAGCATGATGGTGGATTTCACTTTGCTACATTTTATAAAAGAGGAGGGTTATTTTACAAGTGCTGTATGTGAAGGATGAGAGCCAGTCTATTATACAGGGGTGGGTAAACAGAAGTGACTGTCCCTCTTCAGGCATTAGGTAGGAGGCCATATTTCTCAATACCCTCACATGTGGGAAAAAAACCTCTCCCTGTAAGTAAACAGCTAATTAATCAGACTTAGCAAAACCATTTCCCTGCAGTGCTGGTTTAGTACATGCAAGGAATCTGAAACAGGAGAAGTGTGAAAAGTATGACAACCGAACAACAGTCTGAAACTGAACAGTACAGACTTCAGCCACCTCTTTCTACAGAATAAAGGCACTGAAATGGCAGATTGTGTGTGTGGGGGGACTGTTAAATGAAGCCATAAAAATACAAGCTTTTGGCTTCAGTATTCAGTTTATACCACAACTGTTTAAATACAGTACAAGTAAAGTGCTTTGTAGGCATAACTAATCATAAAAAGCTTACAGTTTTCTGAAATTGAATTTGGGACTCATTAATTGCTAACCATCTCATCAGTTTTTTCCCCAAAGCCAGTGCTGAAAAATGTTGAAAAACAATCAGCATTGGAATCAAAATGTGCTGAAAATGATCAAAGAATCTACAAGTCAATTGTTAGACAACAGCAGGTACCAATGACCTTAATGGTTTACTTTTTATGAAGATGATCAGAAAGGATATGTTTACTTAACGACCGCTCTTTGCATTGCGCTTCAGCTTTAATGATATGCTGCTTTAATACAAGATCCTTTGAGATCAAAGGGAATACAGAATCATACATATATGTACACACAAATATATGCGTATTTTATTCTTCCTTGGGCATGCTTTTGATCATAGGTGTCTTATGGACGTTACACGAACATCTGTTGCAATGGATTTCCTTTGTATGCTTGCATTTTTGTGATAATATTTTTTACTGTCTCCACTAAAGTGGGTAGAGCTCCAGGCATACAGAAGCAAATGCAGCCAGTTCAGTTTCCAGCAAATAATATGAAATGCATCACCTGAGAATAATTTATCCCCACATGGGAGAGAAAAACCTTCTGGAATGAACACAAATATTGCACTAGCGTAGCCAAAAGAAGAAATTACCACAGAATCCATGTGGTAGGTCAAAACACGGCAAGACATTCACTATTGTTTTAAGAATAGGTTTGCTATCATTTTAGAAAAGATTTTTAGAACAATGTACCAATCAATAGTATTTCAGCGATTGCAACAAAAAATATAAAAAAGAACTGGCATATTTTAGGTGCATTTAAAGGCACTTTGTAGTTGCCTTGATCCACATTCATCTTAAAGTATCAGAGTTTTACACACTTGGGCACTTGTGTATTGCCTCCAGGTGACCAGGTGGGGGAAACTTTACTGATGTCAGTTCTTTTCAGTAACAGATGACTACTAACAGGCTAATAAAATTCCATTTGTGGGCTAATCACTTCATGGATTTATTGGCAATGCCCATTACATGATAACAATCATACTGTTGTGAAGAGCGCCAAAATTCAAAGAGGTCAACAAAGCATCCTTTCAGGTCACTTCTCATTTAATCAATGCCTATTTGAGTTTCTCTAACAAGTGTCCAAAGGCCAACATCTGCTGATGCTCAGAGATGGTGAATGCAGTGAAGAAGGTTGCATGGGAGTGTGAAGTGAACATCACAACCACACAAATTGCATGCAAGACAAAACCAACAGTCTGCAGCACAAGAACTATTTTTGCCATTTATCCATTTCTGTTAGCTATGACAATGGATTTTTTCTTTTTTCTAAAAAAAAGAGCAATAATATATATTTTTCCTGCTGGCTTTCATTTAGCATATTTCTCTTTTTTACTTTGCATCAAATAGCACATGCAAATTCATTGTCAAGGCTTCAAAAGCATCATATCTATAGTTAAGTATCTATAGCTAAGCAAAAGTTAAGGGAGACACTAAGGCACAGAAATGAGACTATTAAAATTGGCAGACTTTCACTTTGCATAGTGATACACTGATGACATTTTGCTATGTTAGTCTGCAAAAAAAACAAAAACCCAAACCCAGTAACCCCCAAACCCAGTTAAGCCAGACTCCAAATGGATACAATAAGCTACTTGCTTCTGTGGCAAGGCAAGTTTTGATGGTGTCTAGCACGCTGCCTAGTGTTGAACAAGTCAGGACCTAATCCTATTTATGAGCTCAAGAAAAGTGAGTTGATTAAAAAATTGAACAGACCTGACTGTACATTTATTAGAGGCAATTCAGCTATTAAATTATTAAGATATTACTTTTCAGCTGGATGTTGGGTATTGCAAATTGTTTAGGTGGTAGTTAAGATATGCATAGAGGGCCTACATAGCACAAAATCTGGGCTCAGTTCAGTTAGTGTTAAGCATTTTAATCATGTGCTTAACTCTCCCACCAAAATCAAAATGCTGAAGAGTAGCTGGGTCACATTTTCTGTGTTTAAAGCTTGTGTAAAATGGAAAAGGAACAATTCTTCCTGGTTCAGGCATAGAGATTTCCACAGGACTAAAAGCTTTCTCTTCTACTATCCTTTGTGTTCACGCACATAGTTCATGAGAGTGTTAAGAGGAATCAGGGGTCTTTTCGTAGAAGAACAGCTGCAGGAGCTCATTAGCATATGGTATGCTAATGAGCTATTAGGCTATTAGCATATGCCACGCCCCCTGACATCACCGGAAGTGATGTCAGAAGGGGAAGCAAAAGGGGGGGGAAGCATCTTCAAAAGCCTCCCCTTCCCTTCCCCAGCTGGTCTGGGTGGGGGAGCTAAGAGAGAAGGGGTTTAAAGTTTAAACTCCTTCTCATGAGAGTTGGGCCACAGAAGGAGGAAAGAGGGAAGGAAAGAGAGAGAGTAGAGAGAAGGAAAGAAGGAAGGAAAGAGAGAAAGAAAGAGAGGGAAGAAGGAGGGAAACAGGGAAAGGAGGAAAAAGAGAAGAGAAGAAGGTGGGAAAGAAAGAAGAAGAGAAGAGAAGAGAAGAGAAGAATGAGGGAAAGAGGAAAAAGAAAGAAGAAAAGGAGGGAATGAAAGAAATTCAGAGGCAATTCAGCCCCATTATACCCTATGGGCCATTGAAGTCAATGGTGAAAACATAGGGTATATTCTGGGGGCTGGAAGGGAGGGGTTTGAGGAGAGGCTCCAAGATCACAGGATAGCTGATGGAGCCTCTCCCCAAGATACCCACCAAGTTTCAAGAACATTGGACCAGGGGGTCCAATTCTATGGGCCCCCAAACTGGTTGCCCCATTTCCTCCATTGTTCTCTATGGTGGGAAAAAAAGTTATTTTTTTCCCACCATAGAGAACAATGGAGGGAATAGGGCAACCTGTTTAGGGCCCATAGAATTGGACCCCTGGGTCCAATGTTCTTGAAACTTGGTGGGTATCTTGGGGAGAGGCTCCATCAGCTATCCTGTGAGTTTCGAGCCTCTCCCTCAAACCCTCCCTCCAGCCCCTAGAATATACCCTATGTTTTCACCATTGACTTCAATGGCCCATAGGATATAATGGAGCTGAAATTGACATTCGGCTGGCAGAAAGACTCTCCGGGACGCCGGCTGGGGGCGGGGCTTGGCTCCTGAGCTCCTGGAGCTGCGCTCCGGTGCGCTCCCCCCGAAAAGACCCCTGAGAGGAATGCATCTCTACATTTGCATGGAAAGCTCCTCTTTGGGCCTATGTATGTTAGTAGTAGAGTAGAGTAACGTGCACTGTGCACAGGAAGAAGGCTGGATAAAAATTTGAGAGGCACATAGAGATACCCCAATGTTCTGGTAAACTGCCTGTGTATAAACCAAGGGAAGAAACGAAGAAACAGAATTCTGTTTAGGTCTACAGAAATCATACCATCTGCAGGATCTATGCTTGTGCTAAGAAGCACTGTTCCCAAAGTGCCTATGACACATTTTTTATGCTACAACTTCATTTTAGTCTGTTCAGGTATAATTCAGTGACTGAACTCACTTTTCAGCATTTGGAAGTTAAAAAGAAGTGTTTCAAGTTCATTTGAAGTGCCATGTTTGTTAACAAAAACAAGTGTTTTGACTCCAATAAAAGAATCTGCTAGGGACTCTGAAGTGGGTGCTGAGATGGATGCATTTTCTAACCAGTAAACCCTTTCTCAGTTTATTCATTTGGGGGAGAAGAGCTCCAGACATACAATTCTTCCATTGAATAAGGAAACATATAGGCACAGGTAATTCCATATGCAGATTGAAATGCATACAGAGGTCTAGATCCATGGGATATTTTATAAAACTCTGGCTATATTTCTCTAGTGCAAACTTCCTTGCACAGCAAGAAAGAGCCATTGCTAGCATACAAATCTGTGGGATCCAATTTTATATTAAAGATCTCTAACTTTAGGATCTCTAACAATCTAGTAAAAACATCCCTTGGGGGAAAGTTGTTTGATAATCACAGAACTACATCTGCCCTTTATGATATGCAAATGCATCAAGAGGAAGATTGTTAACATTTCAGAAGTTATGATAAAGCAAATTTTGCTGAAACATTATCTAGAACAGAAATAGACGTTGGAAAAATAGATTTTCAGAGGCTGAACAGCAAGCAAAGCTGGCCTAAGTCTGCTCTTCATTACTTACTACCAATGCTGGAAATACTGGGAATACCTGGAAAGAGAAGAGAGAATATTGGTTAGCAATTTAGGTATATTAAGGAGCATGTTGTATATTATTTCTTTGCTTCCAATCAGCACTAAGAACTAAGGTCAAGAGCTAGCCAATCAACCATTTTGAAATCCCAGTGATGTCAATGGGTTAAAAAGTTGCTGAATTTCCTACCACTGAAACCAATGGAACTTGAAAAAGACCTTGAGTGTGACTGGCCTGTGCTCAAAGTTTCCACATGCAGGGCAAAATGTAACATCTAACAAAGGAAATTTTAATTCTGTGGATCCTGGATGTATGTACAGCCTGCTAATCTGCTAATATTTAAAAAGCAGCAGACTCGAGCGCAAGTGAAATCTTTATGTTGCTTCAAAGAAGAACCCCCAAATTATGCTTATCAAGGAAAACATTGTAAGACATTTTGGCAATGGTGTATTATGAAGTGTTTTTGTTAGCTGTTGAGCTGTTAAGCAAACTTTGTATGTACATGTATTTTATGTCACAGAAATAAAATTAACAAAAAATCAGGTTGCACGTTCATTTTCCTGCTCTCAGGCTGAATTGGGGAGAGTGAGTTGTCCATGATTATTTCTGGATTTTGAATAGAATGTACCAAACAGAGGGGAATTCTGAGGTTCAGATGGAGGACTATTACATAAAAGGAAGACTCTACTGCCTACAATTGCTTGCAAAAATACTCAAATGGGTATTATTTGTAAACATCACACTTGCTTGCTTTGACTGTCCATATGCCATGTCTAGCTTTTAATTCTCCCAGCCAATATCATGACAGTAAAATAGCCAGCTAATGATCTAATGCAAAACACAAATTTGCAAAGTGATCTTATTCTCAGTGAGGCTGAGGTGCTATGTAAAAGGTGCTATGTAAGACAGAAGATTGGGGGAGGGGATGAGGCAAACATCAGTGATAGCATGATATTACTTTTAGGCTTTGAACTCTCTAGGAATTACTGAGAACTCTATGGTTGGACTGACATTGGTCCAACATCCCCCACCCCCATGGGAACCTGGCAGCTCTTGTAAGAGGCACCTACAGAGATTAATGTATGCCAGAACTTGCTGGTGTGTTGTGAATTCATATTTGATGTATGAAAAACTGCTGAAAATTGTAAACAGAGCACATATTTTCTCATGAAAGTTATTTGTATCAATGATTTGCCCTTCTTATTCCATAATTTAGTAATGATAACCAAGCTAATATCCTTCTCAGTATCCATTTCTTTCTAAATAATGATAGCTTTTTATGGTCAGTTTTGACATTTAGTGCTTATTGATAGAAGATGAACTGCTTCATTGTCTATGAAATAGCTCAGCTTTTTGTATTAATGCTTGGACCATTAGTTGGCTAACATTTTAAAACTAACAACCCAAATTCTTTGTGTCTCCTGAAGCAGTTAAACATAATTTTAGTTGGCACTGCAAAATGTTAGTGCGGCTGGCAGAAAAAAGATTCGGTATCCCTATTAGACATTTAAACATCTGTTTGATGCAGATCACCTACAGAGAACTGGTTTGAGGCAGGAAAATGAAGTCATTAATCAACCAGTTAATGTTATTTTAACTATGAAACAATCTTAGTAGGTTACTAACACAGATACTAACAAAAGGGTATTTGATGCAATCATTACGGTCCAATTTGGGTGTGTGATTTGATTGAAATGGTCATTATTGTGGAAGGAGGTGGAAGTCTGCTGAAATATACTTGCACTATGTTTTGTGTTAAGCAGAAACATGATAAAGAATATGGTCAATTGACAGTGCACAGGCTACCTCCAATGACTTTTTCCTGTTTGCACTTGTGAAAGAGCTCTTGTGTACTCACACAAGAGCTCTTTCACAAGTGGAAACAGGAAAGGTATGTGGAATGCAACCTGGTGTGTCTCACACACCTGAACTGATGATGACAAAGGAAACATGCATTTCTTTTCTAAAGAGAGTCTACAAAAATGTACAGAAGCCTTTATTGTGGAGGCAGGAAATGAAGGCAAAACATTCTGTAGCCAAGCTTCCTGGTGTTCCAACTGGAGATGTTGCCTGTAACCAGAAGTTCACAGCAGTACCATGAATCCAAGATACTTCAAGTGATGGTAGTATCAATTATTGAACCATCGTCAGTCAACCTGGCACCAACATCAACTTTCTGCAGTGTGACTATCTGCACATTTGAACTTGCCTTATATCACTGGTCCATCTAACTCAGCGCTGTACACTCTGACTGGCAGTTGCTCTCCGGGTTTCAGGAACAGAAAGGTCTTTCCCAACACCTGCTACCTAAGATCCTCTAACTGGATTGGAAACTGGGATTTTCTGTATGCAAAGCAGGATTTCTACTACTGAGCCACAGCCTCTCCCAGACGAACTTTAACACTATTTCACCGTTTTGGTATCAAAACATGCTATTGTGATAGGCAAGCCTGTACAATATTATTTTATACCACAATATTATTTTATACGAACTTTAACACTATTTCAACCTTTTGGTATCAAAACGTGCTATTGTGATAGCCAAGCCTGTACAATATTATTTTATACCATGAACACTGTTATCGTACTGATCTCATTTGGATAAAAGACACAAAAACATTAACATTTTCCAGCAATGCTAAAAGATCCATATGATAAAAGGGATAGGCTATTTGTTGGTTAGTTGTTATCATTCAAGACTGATGAGAAGTTGAACACACTATCAGGCAACCTTCTTGGCACAGACTTCCAAATTTTACCTCACACTTCAGCTGAAATACAATAGTACAATAGAGATGGGCAGCCCACCAATTGTGAGAAATTTTGCTTATTGCTTTAGGAGAACCTCAGTGGCAAATGTACTTGTGAGGCATTCTTTTGTAGTTCTGTGAAGTACACCACACATTAGGCAATAAAATCTAGTTATCCCTACAGGGATTGAGAGGTTCGTAGTCTATGTGAATGAAAAGGGCTTAGTCACTGGGGAGAAATCTGGACAGCAATATAAAAGAAAAGAAGTGTGGGGTGCTCCTCACTCTGAGGGACAATAATAGTACATGTGGATGTAGATGGAACTATGTTTTCCTATGCAGCATCATTCAAGCTGAGTGAACTGAAGAGTATTCCTTCCCACACCAAGGTTGTGAATCATCTTCATGTGAGGGGGGAAAATCCTGTGAATTTCAAACTGTATCTGGAACATAGCTTTAAAGTATTAGTTCTGTGATCCAAAGTGTCCGTTTTTCTAAAAGTTAATGCTCTTACAAAATGTTTTTTTTCTTTCTTCTTTTTGAAGGCTCACTTCCCCCTGCTTGGTAGGAATTTTATCATAATTTCATGCCCCCCGCACTTCATGGTTTGTTACTTGGTCTATTACTTTCACATTAAACTTGATAAGGTCCTGCTTCCTGTGATATTCATTTTGGAGGTTTGATTCCTCACAGCTGCTGCTTTGAAGTGTGAGATAACATTCGGAACATGGCACACTGCTGCTGTTTTTTTTTTTTAACTTTTCATTTAGCTGCAGCATATAACCCTGTTTCTTCAAAATAACTTTTCAGTGAATGGTTATTTCCAAAGCCAGCTTTTTACTTTTACACAGGGCAAAACTCCAGACTTTTTATAAAAAAAGCAACTAATAACTTCTTCTCTGAAAAGGTTTGATGGCTTATTCTCGGCTTGTTCATTTCTTTTCCTCTGAGGGATTTAGGCACGTAAGTCAAATTAGCAAGAATCCAAGTTAATGTATACATGGTAGAGTAGTTCCATGAATTTCCTGAAGGGGTTTTTTTTGCTCTTTTTCTTCTCTTTGTATTACATCTGTCACTAGTCTGTATGTGTTTCTCTCTCAGTACCAGTAGTTGGATGCCAAAAAAGGTATAAGAAAAAATTCAGCCAAAAGCTAAGCAGTCGTAAGACCCATTCATTTAAATGACAGAAAGAAACTTGTATCTCTTCCACTGAAATTGATAAGGACTTCAAAGTGCTTAATGTTAGTTGGATAATGCCTGCATTCTTGAAATAACGTATTGTTTACATCTGCTCTGATCTAGTAAAGGTGACTTAGACAGCAATCCTAAGCAGAGTTACACCCAAGTCAATGGATTTAGTAAGGTATAAGTCTGCTGAAGACTGCAGTGTTATGCATGGAACCAGGACTTCTGTAAGAACATCACCTTTCTGGATGCCATCCTAATGTGCAAAAGGGTATATATGTCTGTGTGTGTGAAGGTCTGAGCATAAATCAGAGCACCTATGTAGAAGAGATGTTTTGGAGATCTGGATTAGATCATTATTTCTTCAGTGATATAGAAGCATATGCTATGAGGACCACACAGGTAGATCAAACAGTAAGTCATACAAAACTTTGCCTCAAACATTCACCATGATCTAACGTAGCAATAAGCATGCCTAATGAAATCACTGAGACTAGTCCAACTGTCTGTGGACTTTGTGGAGTGTAGTTTCCACTTGACGCCACTCCATATTACAGAACTTCAGATGCTGCAGCCTAGTAACCTATACAAGCTAGTTCTGTGAGAACTATACTGCTAGAGAAGCAATCACATGCAAAATGGAAGGGAAGGAGGGATCCTGTATGTTGTCGAAGGCTTTCATGGCCGGAGTTCATTAGCTGCTGTAGATTTTCCAGGTTGTGTGGCCATGGTCTTGGCATTGTAGGATCTGATGTTTCACCAGTAGCTGTGACTGGCATCCTCAGAGGTATAACACAGAAAGATAGAGTACTCTCTGTGTCAAGGTGAGCAGGAAAATGGTAGGCAGGTAATTTATATCTACCCTGGAAGATGGGGTAGGGCTGAGTCATTATCTTGTAGTAGTTCTCCAGGCTATGAACATGCTAATAGAGGAACTTTCCTGAGGAGGTTCTTTTTTCTATGGATTGGTTCTTTCCATTTCTTTGCTCCCTTTCTTTTCCTTTCCCCCATTTCTTTCTTTCCCTTTCCCCCATTTCTTTCCCTTTCTTCCCTTTCTGTCCCTTTCTATCTTTCTTTCCTTCCTTCCCTTTCCCCCCTTTCTTTTTTCCCCATTGCTTTCCCTTTCTTTGTTTCCTTCCCTTTCTTTCTGTCTCTTTCTTTCCATTTTTTCTTTTTCTTTTCCTTCCTTCCTTCCCTCTCTCCCTCTCTCTCTTTCAGCTAATGCGTTAGGCTATAACCAGCTTAAATAAAGGTTAACAGTCAATAAACACAAAATGTGCCAAACAAAGTTTGAGTCCAGTGGCACCTTAAGACCAACAGAGTTTAATTCTGGGTCTGAGCTTTCATGTGAATAAACTTTGTTGGTGTTAAAGGTGCCACTGAACTCAGACTTTGTTCTGTTGCACTGGAACAGATATTCTTAAGTACCACTGCTAATGAAACATTGAGCTGCTATCCTACTTTAAGCATGTGTGGACAGGAGGTGTTGAGTCCACCCTAATAATTGGTTCAAGTAACTTTGTGAAGTCTTTTGTACAGTGTAACCCTATTGCCTGTGTGGAAGAGCTCTTGAATAATTCTGGTTTGCATAGATTCAGGTGGGTAGCCGTGTTGGTCTGAAGCAATAGAACAAAGTTTGTGTCCAGTGGCACCTTTAAGACCAACAAAGTTTAATTCTGGGTATAAGCTTTCGTGTTCATGCACTCTTTTTCAGATACATTGGAACAGAGTCATCAACCATTACATGTAGGCAGCAAGTGAGGAAGATGTTGCTCATATCTGTAGACTTCTGCAAATGTGGGAACTGTAGCCTCTGTTCATAACTGGGTCACTGGTCACTTCTTCAGCTATGAAGTATCTGTAGAAGAGAGCAGTGGCTCACAAAAAAATTTCTTTCTGCTTTTGTGGTTTTGAAGCAGTTTTTCTCCAGGTAGGCTCACCAGCTGAGTTGGGAAATACCTGGAGATTTTTGGGGTGGAGCCTGAGCGGTGGGTGTTGCCTTTTGACACACTTCTGGTGATGTTAGGGGGTGTGGCATATGCAAATAAGTTATGCTAATGAGTTATGCTAATGAGATCCTGCACCTCTTTTTCTATGAAATGACCCCTGCCCTCAGGTATTATCCATCTGTAGGGAGTGGAGTTTTTCTGTAGAAATGTCAGGTTTCTATATTGCCTCCTCCTCTTTCTCACCTCAAATGGAACATCTTTTAAGACTTTTGCTTCTTCTCCTTTGATTTTTAAAGTTATCCCATTAGTCACTTTCAGGATCATGTCACTTGTTGACCTTTTAGAGAATTTTACGAATACTTCACTGGGCAGTTTGTTTTTCTTGTTAAATTCTGGATAGGTTCGATATACCATACCCATATCGCTTGTGAAGATTCCGCTTTACAATCTGCCACAGGAGCTAGAGCTTCACTTAAAATCTCTTTCAGGTTCTCACCTTTTTGCTCTGGGATACCTTGCAATCTCAGGACATATGATTTTTCCATCTGCAGTTGTAACAGCTGTTGTTTCTCGGAGGTCTTTTCTTTTCCCACTGCCTCCAGTCTTTGATTCAATGCATTTGTCTTATCATCAACCTTTTTCAGCTTTTTAGCTGTCTTTTCTGTTCCTACGGTAGTTTCCTTCAGTTCCTTTTATAGGGCATCAAAGTTGTTGTTGAGATTAGTCATGTGGTCCAGCAGAGGGTGCAGTGCTGTAGCAATGGTTTTAGAAAAGTCTGTGATTACTTCCGGTCTGGAGACCAGAATCGATGAGCTTGCAGTTCCTGAAGAAGGTTTTGCCCTGGACACCACTTCTTCAGACCGATGCAACATTGTTTACATTAAAGATAAAAGTTCTTTAAAATCTCTGAAAAGTTTGTTAAGTTACATGCTTCTTATTAGTCCACACCCCACTCGGCTAAGTTGTTGTTCTCCTGCCAGAGCTGTCACTTTGCCCCTCGATTTCCTCCTTTTATAGGCTATTCTTTCCAGGGTAGGATTGACTTCTCCCCCTTCACTACATTTGGAGCTTTGTAACGGCGTTTCAGATTTACGCTTGGGTGCTTGTTTCGTTAAATGGATATCCACTCACGCTTTGCTCCACGGCTTACTTCCAAGGCTAGGGAAAGTCTCCCATCACCAGATTGCTTGCTCCCTTACTCCGGTGTGCGCCTTTAGTACCATGGCTGGTCTCGTGGTGACGGGACCTATCAGGGCAAAGAGGAGCCTCAATCTGCTGCCTTGGGAGAGGCACCCCTCACACCCCAGGCTATGAGCCAGCAAGTAGCCCACCAGCAAGTCGCCAAAATTGGAAGTCCATGGATATTGGTTTCTTAGCTCACTACATATGCTAGCCTCATTCAGCATTTACATCTTAAAACTATGTTGGTCTTAAAGGTGTCACTGGACTTGCTACTCTTGTGAGCAGACAATTCAAGAATCTATTTTCCAAGAGAGGCAGCTACAGTGAAGTTTGTACAACTTGCTGTTCAAAACTGGGGAGAATCATTTACTTCGTAAAAACCATGTAACAGATACAATCAAAATACTGCCATTCTCCTGACTTTTATTTGGAAGTATATGAGTGCTTTTTTTGCACAAACTAGTGCAAGAAATTACCTTTCTCACCCATAGAGTGAGATCTATCACTGGTCCCAGGGCTCAGTGGTGACCTCTCTGCTTGGCAAGTGTGCGGTTTGTACTCTCCAAGGGTGCAATAGTTAGTGCGTTGAACAAAGACCAGAGACTTGGGTTCAGATCTGTCCTCAGTAATGAAATCCACTGGTTGTACTTGGGCCTAACCTACCTATTTCATAGGGTTCTTGTGAGAATAAAATCTATGTATGCTAATGTTAGCCCCTTGGAGGAAGGATGGGATAAAAACTGATTGTGCAAGCTAAATTACATATGTAACCCAGTATGTTTTCATGTAGTTTTGCCGCAGAGAGCCATGGAGCAGGCAGTAGCATAATTAAAATAATGCAGGCAGGAGTAATGGTCTAGAACTATGAGTTTCCCTTGTCATAGATATATCCAGAAATTTAGGGGTACAGTTGCTGGTCTTGACCAATAACACCATGGAAGATGCTTCTGTAGGTCAAAGTCAGAGCTGGCCTAATTTCTCAGCTAAACACTGAGACATGCCAAATAGTTCCGAAACTCCTTTGAGAAAGGTAAAGAACAAAGGAATAACAGAAAAACATGGCTGTTAGTAAACTGGAAATAATATAATATCAATATATAAAATATATGTCTGATCAATATATAAAATATATGTCTGGTCCCAAGTGTGAGAAGTGACAGAGAATGGCAAGAATGTCCACCTAAATGCAGAACTGAAGCTAAAGTACGAAGATGGGTGTATTGGTTGGAGTCCAACAGATAGTCACATGAATGAGACCCAGTTTGGTGTAGTGGTTAAGTGTGTGGATTCTAATCTGGGAGAACCGGGTTTGATTCCCCACTTGCATCTGCTGGATGACCTTGGGCAAGCCATAGTCAGAGCTGTCCTTGAAAGGGCAGTTCTGGAAAGAGCTCTCTCAGCCCCACCTAACCCGCAGGGTTTCTGTTGTGGGGAGGGGAAGGGAAAGGAATTTGTAAGCTGCTCCGAGACTCCGAGTGAAGGGCGGGTATAAATCCAATCTCTCTCTCTCTCTCACTTGTAATTCCTATTTTGTTTATTTATAAACTATGATAAAGAGTAGCAAGAATGAATTAACACAGCTTTTATATATTTTAGGGAAAAATGGATCTAGATAACTTTGTATGATGTTTGAAGATATAAAATAATGTGAGCCTTGTCAGGTGGGACTGCTAACTATTGTTAGGAGACAATTTTGTATACCTATGCATATGGGAAATTGAATTGATCTGGAGCGTTTTCTCTGAAGATACTTCTTGCCTGTAACCTGTTTCTTTTAGGAAGAAATAATTAATGAGCTCAAATAATTTCTCTCCTTTAATGATTTATGTAAAATCAGTGGATGGTATTATCATACCCTTTTAAGTGAATCTACAACTGTACATATATTTTAATAGAAAGATAAAACAGGGGCAAGATTCTCTAATAACAACTTTCCTTCCAAAAGGAACGAAAAACCTTGTTGAGGTATATGTCTTGCCAGCAGATTAATGATCTGATAAAGGAAAGCTAACTAGACCACTAGAACTTCTTAAGTGCATGCCTATACCTGAATCAGGCCTGACCAGAGTTAGCTAGAATGTCTTGCTCATGGCCATAAACACCAGAAACTTTCCCTGCCCATGCCATATCCTGCACTTGGCTATTTATGACATAAAATATGAAAAGAAGATAAATATCGGGCACTTAAATTTATTGAAACGTGGATATAGGTACAAATCAACAATTTTTATATTGTACTCCTAGGTCTTCATTATGCTATAATATCTCAGGCTTGTTTTAAGTTGTGCAGCTGGTATCATTATTTTTTAGCCAATGAGGATAGGCCTCCCAAGTATATCATTACAAGAAGTTTCACAGAAACACTCACAGATATTTGCTGTGCCCTTGGGAATGGGTAGATATGAGCCAGGACTCCAAGGTCGGCCCTGATAGTTCTTCTTGCATTTCCCACAGTCTGGGCCTGTTGTGTTGTGCTCACATTCGCATAATAATTTTTTGTTTTCTTCTCTGCAGCCGGTGGCATGAAGGTTACACTTGCACCTAAAAAAATAAAAAATAAAGGTGTTATCACACAGGGAGCTTTCATTTCAGGCTGTTATGTTCCAACTGGTATTCATATCATGGTGACATACATACCACTGACAACAAAAACTGTGCTCTCATTGTTGCTATTTTAACCTTTTTTTTTTTTTAAAGAAAACTCCAGAGCTATTTCAAATCACTTTCATACACAGATACTGTGGCAACTGGATATTACTGTTTGGTGTGTAGTAATCAAACATAAGTAAACCACAGAAAAACTTCTAAGGTCTGATTATGAAAATAAAGTACTCAGACCAACAGAGCTAGTTATAATTAGAGTGGGTTCACTGTATCAAACTTCCTAGCATTCAACAGTAACTTCTTCCCCACCAAATCTGACAACTGTAGTTCTGTGAGTGGTGTGGGAGCTAGAAACACAAGGCTTCGCAAACAGAAGAATCTCAGCATCTCACTGAACTAAAATTACAAAGATTCACTGGGAAAGACTTTGGAAGCTGACATGGTATGTATGTCCATATATCTGTAGTATCAAAACTACCTTTGTTTTCCTAGGAATTAGATTTTCTCCTAAATGAGAACAGAATTTGCTTTAAAGGCCAATTATTTACTCCAGCAGGGCTGTCATCTGTTTTTCTGATAGGGCTCCATTGCATGAAAGGCAGAAATTCAGCAGGTTAAACTTTGCTCTCACTTGAAGGTCCAGGCTGTGCTCAGATGTCACTGTAAGTAAAGATTTGTGATTTGAGGCTTACCGCCCCACTAATGTGATTAAAGAGTTCTAGTTTCAGACAAGCGCCATTCCTGTCATTCCAAGACACAATAGCCCTGCTAGAAAAACAAGTTGGTAATCCTATTTGATGATACTAATACAGCTGTTAGATCCTAGATTAGGTGGAGGTCCTATAATGGCTAATCCTTTGTTATGATATTGTTGTACAGGGAAAAGGACACACTAATGCCCAGCCTAGCTCCCATTTGAAACCTACCATCAGGGTGGCAATGATTCAGATACTGGAAATCAGGTACTCCCCAATCTGTGAAGGCCATTGCTCTATTACCTAGACAAATGGTTACATTCAAGTTGAAACAGAATCTGCAGTTTCATGGGACTTCAATACTACTGCATTCCCTGGTCCTTTTCTGTGAGGGAATAAAGTTGATTCACTCCACCTTGGAATACCAAGGCCCAGATCCAACTCCATGAGGCGTTGGACCACTGCAGCCTCTACAACATCTTAAAGCTACAGCTGTGAAACAAACAGTCCTACTAGCAAAAAAATTATCAGGAGATTGCACACCTGCTGCTCTCTCTCTCTCCCTCTCTCTCTCCCTCCCTCTCTCTCTCTCTCTTCTCTCTCTCTCACACACACACACTGCAACTGGTCCTCCCCCACAAGCTGCAAAACAAGAACAACTGACATACTTTCATTCTCTTTAAGAGTAAATATCTGTCAACATCAGGCAAATACTTGCTAATCCATTGTAAAATACATATTTCTTCCCCATCAAGAATTGTACTACTCATGCCTCACAATGCCTGTTTGTAAGGGAGAGTGCCTATCTTGTGGTACCTGTACCTGGCTACTACTTTCCCCTTGGCATAGCGTTAGGAACAGCTTTTCAAAAGTCTGTGCACTAGATTTCTTTGTATTTTAAATACTTATAAAATATCCAGTGTATGCAGAACAAAAATGCATCACATCCATTTCACTAGAGTGCAATTGCCTACCAAGACAGTAAGCTTTGCAGCTACCCTTTAGGTACAACCAGATTAAACATGTCAGGTAGGGCCAAATTTTTCAATATAACTAGTCCAGAAGACATTGTCCTATATGCTAAGGAAGCAAAGGGTTGCAAACAGGGAAGTCTCAGTACTGCACTGACCGAAACTTCCAAAGTTTCTTTGGGAAAGGCTTGACAGTTAAAAATGGCACAGAACTCATTAAAACATCACAAAGGCTGAGGTCACACACACTAAATAAATAAACCACTTTCAGTGCACTTTCCAACTGGATTTTGCCAGTTCACACAGTAAAATCTAGTTGGAAAGTGTTCTGAAAGTGGATTGTTAGTGTGTGTGACCGCAGCCCTTGTGCAGCAAGCAGACAAGCCATGCAAGTGTGGAATAAATCATTCTTCCACATATATGTGCAACATGCTGATGAAAAAGTTACTAGCCTGCAAACATTTTACTGGTATGCCCACTCATTTTGACTATGTTTATGACATTAAAAAAACCCAAGTTTTGTAAAGGCTTTCTAATCTAATTCTTAAATGCCATAGGGAGCTTCACCTGCAGGGCAGAGTACAGTGCAAATTTGGCATCCTTTGGCACTGTCCTGTTTTTAGACAACAGATACAATAGTTCCAGAGAGCAGGCTCAATTCATATATTAATTTTTAAACACAAATATTATTTATAAGAGTACAGTAACAAAAGTTTGTTTTCCAAGTCAATACCCATTATACATTATGCTAAAAAGTGAAGCCTGTGGGGCATGTGTCAGCTATGAAATGGAATGTGATCTGAACCATTCACATGTTTCCACCAGGAAAGAGCACAAACTATTACAGCTGTTGTGGGGGAAAATTGCTTATATGAATTCAGTGCACAAATGAATTAATAAAGCATATATGTCTATATGTATTTATTTAGAGAAACCATGGTTTCTCTAAAACATCTGGCTGTCCATATTGGTGACTTGTTCCAGATTTGAGACCAATTCAAACAACTGTTTTTGAGGTGAGTAAGTTCACAGAAAGTATTTTTCCTTTCAGTCTTTCAGACTAGAAAAGAGTTGTAAAAATACTCCGACCTTGTAAGACAGCAGGTCACTTCACCTGGTAATTTTCTAAATGTGGCTATGTATCAGCTTAATCACTTCACCATGGGATGCGTCCATCAAAATCTATTGCACAAGTCTATTTCCTTAAAAAGAATTTCATCAAAAATTGGTTTGAGGAACCTATGTTGTCAAAAATTTAGGGAAAGCCTGTTCAGTTAATATTTCTCATTATTTAAATTTTGGCCACTCCTGGACCATTTGGAGATTAATTCATATGTGCATGTAACCACAGATACCCTGTAAATGGACTGGACCAAATATCAAATTGTTCTTTAAAAATTTCCTCTAAGATGCTACTAAATGAAAATCAGCACTACAGCATTGTTATTTCTTTCCAGTAGATGTCAGAAATGGCTTAAAATCGCCTTCAAACAGAAAGCTGGAATGGTGCCCAGGTATTTAGCAACCCTGGTTGATTATTTTCCTAATGATTTTACATCCGGTGGTGGAAAGATTCTTCTGTGGGCATTTGTCACCTGTTCCACAGAGTGACTAGTAATTAGGCAAAGCAACACAAGGAATGGGTATGAATATATTTTTTTAGCACGTGCAAATGAACAGCTGCCAACCCTGACTTCCATTTAAAGGAAATTTGACCTGAAGCAAGCAGCAGCCCACACATATATCTCTTGGGTAAAGCAAACTTATGGTAGATTTAAGGAGCTTCAAGATAATAGAAAATAGAAATGGTAACTGGATAGATGAGCAGGCATTTCCTTCTGCAGTTTAAATAAACGACACTTGCTGAGTGGCTGCTATTTAAATGATAGCTCATTTCTAGCAAGGAGTATTAACAAACACCTTTTTCTTTTTAATTAAAATTGGCAGGAAAATATTGTGATAAGCTAGTCTAGGAAACAGGCTCTGTTAAGCAGACTGTATAATTATTCTATATTTGTGGTGCTAGACTTTCTTACGAAGGGTTTATTTTCTTTGCATACTGTTGAGAAAGGGAGTTCTACATATGTAAATATACAGAATACCCAGCTCATTATATTGCTCTTGATATTGGAATAAGCAGGGTTTATTAAAGGATGCACAAAAAAAGAAGACCGTCACCATTCTTGGAGTCCTGACTCACAATTTCACTTATTCGTGGTCTGCAGTCCAATCATGTCATCTGGTTTCCTGACTATTTTAACGGCCGCTGTGCTATCATCATAATCATTACGTTGTTACATTTTGCAGAACATATGGTTGTTTTGATGCTGGGAGGCCTCCCAGGATTCATCTTTGTGGGGAATCGCAGGAATACATCCCCCTGCAAATTGCAGGGTCTACTGTACCAAAAGCAGTTCAGACTGAGAATCAAATTCAAATGTGGAGAAAAACCAACCCCTACATTCCACTGCCAAATCTACCACTTCAGACTGCAGGTGTGCGGAATGGTATGGCATGTTTGTATACCCCCACAATGCAAGGGAGAAAGTTAGATTCAAACCCTTCTTCCTAATGTGCTAGCTTGCTAAGGTGAGGGAATCATTTACATGGGGTAGATTCTCTGAAGCTGTATAGTCTTGGAACAAATGATCTGCTTGCTTCCTCTGCATGTCTCAACTGGCTCCAAATTTTATTGCAATGTGAAATTGTCGCTTGAGGATTTACCATCAGTGGATTGAATCCCACAAATCTATTCCACTAACACTGGCATTTTTCTCAGAACAAGGAGTCATTCCCTGATGCACAAAGGTGCATATTATTTCAGGGGAAGGCTCTTTCTGTCAGAGGAAAGCTCCTCTGCTAGTGGAACCATGGGATATTTGCAATGTCTGTCATGTGCAGTTCTCTATCATTCTGAAATGCTCTGCCAGAATTCCAGTCAAATCCATAGTGGGGATTAATTTTCAATAGTAAATCAGTGAAGTTCCTCACTGTCCTGGGACAAAGCTGAGTGGCATATAGGAACTTTGCCTATAGAAAACCTCACATTCAAGGCCTTGGCACTTTCAGTTAAAAGGCCATTGTTATGTATTGGTATACAGAATGCCTGAGCTTGAATTCTATCTCCTATTTAAGACTGGTATTGTAACTCCTGCAAGCTGATTGGATACTCTGCGCAGCAGTCCAATCAGGATACAAGAAAGGTGCAGGAGGGAAATGATTTAATTGGTTGTTATGTTCATATTTTGATTGGTTCTTATCTCAACTAAGGGCATGGCCTACCAAGCCCGGATAGTTTAAAAGAGAGCCTGTTGTTCTCATGTTCTGTGTTCGTCCTACCTTGTAAATAAAGCTGAATCACTTATTATGAGCTGCTGCCTTAAGTCTCATACTTAACAGCCATCAACTATCAGGGCTGCAAAGACAGCAGTCTGAGATCCTCACAAACAATTGCTAGCCAGTAAAGACTGTAATAATGTGTTGATTTTGTATAATCTAAGATGCTGTATACCAAAGAATGTCAGAGACTGTGAACTGGTAAGCAGTAGTTCATGCAATGCCAAGTTAACCTTCATAGTCTTTCCACCCAAATTTTGAATACTGCCCGTGTGGTTTTCCTAGTGCTCATCTGGAGACCACATATTGTTTACTGCACTAATGGCCCCTATACACTTCTGCACCACCACCACCCAGAATTCCTTGGAGACAATGCTTGTTGACTAAGCAATGTGTGAATCTCCCCCCCCCCACACCACTTATGTTGTTTATTTGTGGACATTCACCACACCTTTATATGATTGTGCATAATCATTGCTGTTAACAAACTTTCTTCAATGAATTTGCAATAAGTACAACAAAATACAAATAAAGGTAGTATTTACCCCCAAAACCCCTATGTCCAACTGTTATGTGGACAACCTAGTGGAAAGTGGTGGGATACCAGCCTTCAAAAGCATCTGCTCCTTTCTAAAACATGCATAAGAGATTCTGCTTTTTGCCTCCAATCACTATCCTCACAGATAATTAACTTCTGAGCCTAGTGTGGTCTCCTGAGTTTGTTGGATCACTAGTTTTCTAACAGCGCAGTCTGCAGTAAAGTTACACCACTACAAGTCCATTGACTTAGAAGGATTTAACTCTGGACTGCACTCCTTTCTCAGTGCAGGCTCATTAGCCTCAATAATGTGAGAACATTTTTTTGTCATTCAATAAAGATGGCATCAGTAGGGGCAGATTAGAATTTAGCATACAGTGACCACGATAAATTCAAGGGAAGCCCTACCCTGTGGGGTTTTGAGGCAGTTATTACTAAGCAAACTTCTGAAGGCCCTTATTTATTCAAGGGTGATCTAATAATCTTTTCTGACATTAGATTCCATGGGAAATCATAAGGGACACATGCTGCAAAAATAGAGAACGGAAGTGACATTTTGTGCTTCACAGTGAACCCCACAGTGTTCCAAAGGATAGACATGGGATTCCCTATATTTTTAGCAATCTGATGCAAGAGAACTATTGCAGTACATCCTGTGCATGCCATCATGAGATAATTCATTCTGAAGCTACAAAAATGACTTGTGTACCGGAAGGACAGATGCATAATGGATGGATAAGAGATCAAAAGATGCTTAGCTCAGCTGAGATGTACCAGTGCACTGAAGGGCTTATGAATGACTTAAAGAGCACATACACCAAAATAAAAATTTAGGATTGTAGAACAGAAATGCAAGTGTGTTGAAATAGTAAGAAGGTGAATATCCAAGTGTATATCTGGAAAACATATACCCTTTACGTAGTAGGACAAAAGCATCTTTCCATTATTGTTTGTAATTTCATCAACTGACACAGTAATAAAGCACTGGACTTGATTCTGATTGAAGCCTTTGCACCATGATTTTTTTTAAAAAAATATCCTATTCCATCTTGTGGACTGGAGAATAACAAAGAAAATCAAATATGCAAACAGCTTGGGAGTTCATTTTTATTCAGGCCGTGCGTTTACGGCAACTTGCAAAACAATACAACTGCTTGTTTGTCTTACTCAGAGACACTGGAGACATGAAAAGCATTATTTAGGAATACAAAATGTAGATGGATATTGTATTCCTAAAAAATATAAGAAATTTAAATCAGAACTGGTCCTAGATTCAATAGAAACTTGATCCAAATCCATGTAACTGAGGCAATGTAGATCTATCTGCTCTGGACAGGGCACAGGTCTTCTCTTTCTGAGAACCATATTTACCATTTGGGACTAATAACAAATGTAGGCTTGTCCTTGGCGGTGGCAGTCATGGTGAGAAGAGTGCATACTATTACCCTTTGCAGGGGAGAAGTGTTATGTAGATGTCTGTTGGCTTACTGTTTCTTTTAGTTCACATTAACTTAACCAGGAGTCATTGTCCTGCCAGAAGCTGTGAGACTTAAGGCATCTTAAAACTAGCCAGCAAAATGGGACTGAAACAGCCTTGTCTTCCTGGTGGATGACCTGAGACAGAGGGAATGCAACTCTATTGACTCTCCTGAACCTCTCAGCGGCTTTCAATACCTTCAGTTGTGGTATCCTTTTGGACCTTTCTGGGCTGGGACTGGGAGGCACCATTTTGTGGCAGTTTTGCTCCTACCAGAGGGAAGGTTTCAGAAGGTAGTGCTGGAAGAATGCTGTTCAGCCCCTTGGCTTTTGCCATGTGAGATCCTCCATCTTACCTCTGATGGGTGAAGTCACCTGGAGATTTGGGCTGGGTTGTCACCAGTATGTGGATGACACTAAGCTCTATCTTGAGCTTCTAACCAATCCCAGGGATGCTGTAGAAACCATGAACTGATGTCTACAGGCAGTTCTGAAGTTGATGCAGGCTAGTCAACTTCTGAGATCAGGCAGGTAGCAACCCGGGAGAGGGCCGCTTCAGTCATGGCATCAAAACTCTGAAAACTTCTCCCCAGGGAGACTCATCTGTCCCCTTCTGTTGCCATTTTCTGCCAATGGGTAAAGACTTCTTTGTTTTTTCTAGTGTTCCTTCAGTGATCCTTTCTACCTTATGTTTTAATTGTTGTTTAAATATTTGTATATGTGTATACAAAAAATTTAAACAATTAAAACATATGGCATAAAGCTTTGGTTTTTGTTGTCTGAATTTGTATAAATTTTTCAAATAAGGAAACAAATAAGTAATAAACTATGCAATCCGCACAATAAATCTGTATAAGCTGAGATAAACCACACACTTCTGCAATATCAGGAACAGAGTGAGTGCAATGGATCCTACATTTACCTTATCACTTCACTGAGCAAAGTTTGAAACCTTTCTCCAGCCTCAAGAGAATTCTCCAACTCAAGTGGCTCTTCCTCCAGCAGAGGAAAGCTGGAAGAAGACTGGATCCATGCCACTGTCTCTTAACTGAAGAGAGGTCTAGAAACTCATAGGCCAAAGAAACTGTGGCATTATGTGGCCAAGAGTTTCTTTCTGTGGTTCAGCTATGATTTTGTTCACCATTCAAGCACATGGAAGCCACTGGAGAAGCATGGCCAGCTGCTTCAGTATGTTCTAAGCACACTGAGGGTGGTTTGTGGTGGCATGTCGCAATTAAACTGAATGCATAGTGAGGCATGATCATCACATGACTGAGGAAGAAAGACATACAGAGCAGACTTTCAGCTGACATACACTGGCAAACTCATGAAAACTGATCCCAAAGGGCTAACCATACAATCCTAACAACTGAAGCACATGCTTTTAGGTACGGCAACATGCAGTTACTATGCTGATCAAAATTACAGCCCATTAAATGAAAATCTATTGTTTCAGAAAGTAGTGCAAGTTTATACAAATTTAAAACCACCTAAAATAATTTTAAAATTTCACAATAAACTATTTCATCTTCTGATTATCTCTCTTGTCCCCCCCCCTTAGATATAATGTATTCATTCTCTGGGACATGCAGCTCATGTTTTAATCTCTGCATTTTATCCTATTTCACTATTGTATTGAGGTAGCAGGCCCCACTCCAGTGATGAAGTGTCCCAGCTCCATCAACAAAGTGCCTGGAACAAGAGAATAAATGGGGGTTTAACAGACATGCAAGGAACAAGAGAAGAAGAGATTGGATTTATACCCTGCCCTTCACTACCCTAAGGAGTCTCAGAGCAGCTTACAATTCCTTTCCCTCCCCCAACAGACATGCTGTGAAGTAGGTGGGGCCAAGAGAGCTCTTTCAAGAACTGCTCATGAGGTAACAGCTCTGAAACAACTTGTGACTGATCCAAGGTCACACCAGCAGCTGCATGTGGAGGGGTGGGGAATCAAATCCAGTCCTCCCAGATTAGGGTCTGTGCTCTTAACCACTACACCAAACTGATTCTCAAGAGGGTAAGTGGCATATATGTGTGTGTTAGGGTTGCCAAGTCCCCCTGGGGGGCAGGGAAACCCCCACCCGAGAGGCCCGTTCCCTGCTGGCCTGGATTGGGCCACTGGGGGGGACCCCACCCCCAAAGCATGCGACATGCCCGGCGTGTACACATCACCTGGAGGTGACCTCATCATGTCAGGCACGTTGGGGGCGGGGCCACAATAATTCGAGGGAAAACTCTATGTTTTTTTAAATGATTGTGGCCCCGCTCCCAATGTGACCAATGTGATGACGTCACTTCCAGGTGATTGCGGTGTGCATGTGTGAGGTGTCCCGGAGACAGCCCTGGACTCCCCCGCTATTCAGCAGGTAAGACTTGGCAACCCTAGTGTGTGTGTAGGGTAAGTAGCATATATGTGTGTGCATTTTAATATGAAATTCTATCAAGATATGCTAAGTGAAAAGGGTTAAAATAGTAAGGAGGTCAAATATATAAAAACACCTTTAGGTACCAACATTTGTCTCAGTGTTATAGCTGCTCAAACTACTCAGGTGTTGCTAATTTTAGTTCTAAACAGGCTCAGAGGTTCTTGGCTAGTTTTACTACAGTACAGGAACAGTTAAACAGAGGGTCAAAGGACAAGGATTAAAACTGAAAGCACAGGGCTTTCTTAAGCTCAAATATCACTTTGAAATTTTATTACATCTATAGATTAAAGTACTAATATCAGAGACTAGGGATAGTAAATTCACAGATAAGGCTAAACCTAAGGCAGGTTTTTTGTATTAGGAAAACAAATAACAAAACAACATGCAGCTAGGGTTTAAACACAGCTAGGGCTTAAAAAAACGGGAGGTCCAATTTTAAACTAAATCTAAAATTTTAAGCAAATTCTCAGAGTCTCTAAAGAAGGGATTTTTTTTCCTACAAGAAAACAAGCAGTTACATAGTCCCATTTAATCCAAGCCTAGAAGGGCTAATTTAACATTTGAAATTAAACTAGCATTTGAGGTAAAAGGCAGCCTGTGAAGGAGAGAAGCTCTTGCCTGAGCAGTTCCCTTTCAACAGTACCTACTGTTAATCAACCAGAGGCTGACTCTCTCATCCTCTTTTATTGGTTAGCTCCCAATCAGTGTGATTTGCTCCAGTGGGGGGTGGGTGGAGTTTTGGCCAAAACTATTTATTTAGGTGTTCTACGAGTAGGGCCCAGCTTTGGGAGGTAGCAGGCTCTACACCAGTGACAAAGAGTCCCAGCTCCAATGACAAAGTGTGTGGAACAAGGGAATAAACAGTTGAGTTTAGCAGACAAGCAATTTTAGCAGCAGAATGAGGAAGCTAGGGCACCAGTCTTTCCACATCTCTAAAAAGGGTTAGCATACTTTCCATGAACAATTTTTCATAAATAGGAAGTTTATGTAAAAAAGA
This sequence comes from Gekko gecko, assembly GCA_029375565.1. NCBI lineage: Eukaryota > Metazoa > Chordata > Lepidosauria > Squamata > Gekkonidae > Gekko > Gekko gecko. The sequence continues at coordinate 37,172,867 of JAPDNY010000006.1, forward strand.
GGATTTTTTAAAAAAGCAATTATGAAGGTAGAATGTGAGCAAGGGTTGGGGGCTATCTAGTGTACTGCGCTGAGTGCAACATGTATGACTTAGGTGCCAGCTGGAGAGATGTCATGTGACTGTGCTCGGTGCAAGGATCTCCTGGTTATCATGGAATGACTTTGTACACTTGAGGTCAAGGTGGCTGACCTGGAGAATAAGAGACAGTTAGTTGCACAGATAAGACACTTGTTAGATGTGTCCCACTCTGAGAATGGCAGCCCCACCGCTGTCAGTGAGCATGAGGGTCATGGAGAAACAGGGCATTGTGCAGAAGAAAGGGAGAATGTTGCCTCAGGAGAAATCCCTTCTGCTGTTGGTGAATAGATATTCTTTTGTTCCAAAGAACCATCCCTGGGTAGTTAGTGATTCTGGTCTAAAATACTTCAGGAACAGAATGGAAAGAGAAATTGCTGAATTATAAGTTACAAGAGGGGACCCGCAACAAAATGTTGCCATCCCTCCTTATTGGCATTTCAGTGCAGGGGAAGAAATGACCAAGCCCACACAGACTCACACTCCTGTAGTCTCTGAAGGAGAAAAGGTTTTCCTCCCCACCCACTCTGTTTTTTATTTTCCCTGTAACAGTAAACCATAAAACTAATTGGCTGGGAGGAAGCGGGGAAACAGGGAAGAGCAGAGGCACTGTAAACTGCTCTCGCCTGCTCTAAAGGGCAGAATCAAAAACATGTTTATTTTCTGCTGGCTTCCCCCCCTTTTTTTTGAGGTAAGTGTGCACTTTCTTCTTGCAATTTCATGGAAAGCAGAAGGAGCCGCCTGAGCAGAGTGAAGGGAGCTGAAAGCTGCAGCGGTTTGCTTTTATTGTTGTTGTTGTTCAGTCACTTTAAAAATCTGGAGGTAGATCCTGTTGTCGGCTGCTGCAGGCTTGAACGTTTGGTGGAGGGCGTGGCCATGCGGGATGACTCAATGCAATCGGAACTACAGGAGGGGGAGGGAGGGGAGAGAACGCTCCTCGTCCTCTGCCTCGGTAAGTCCGTTACTTGCAGTGAAGGCTGATTTACTTTTTGGGCATTTTTAACCTCCCCCTATATTTTTTTTACAGTTTTTACATTTTTCTGCACATGTGGGGAGTGGTCCATGTGTGCAGGATAATCACTTTTCCCTCCATGTGTCCCTGATCTGTGGAATTAAGTATCCGCACGCACTGGGGACACTTGGCTATTAGTATATAGATTACAACACTTGGAACAAAAACATCCCCAGGAGTCAACAGGGATATTGGGTTTTTATCCCATTACATATACTAAGTCATTCAGTCCTCACATATGTATTCTCAGCAAGAAGGACTATAAATCCTCTGTATTTTAGTGCATTTCTTTTCCAGAATAGTATATTAGAATACTGCATGGATGTCTATTGATAACATTATATCCAGCTCAAAATATGAAGTGTCCTCCACATGCTCTCCATGGCTGAGAGGAGATAATTAAGATTCTATTACTTCCCACAATTAGAAAAAAACCTTTAGACATTTATCTGCTATTCTGACATATTTATTGCTTTACCATTGTTGACCTTATAACCTTAACATGTTATTCAGTTTTTCACTTTGCATAACTTATATATCATCATGTTACATGTTAATTTGCTGTTAAATCCCTGTCTATAAGTTTTGAACCTCATCTACCATTCGAATGTATTTGAAAAAGTGTGCCTTGCACATGAAAGTTCATACCTTGAATAAACCTTTGTTGGTCTTAAAGGTGCCATTGAACTCTGAATTTGTTCAGTTAGATGAAATAACTGTCATAATAGGTGATTTTAACTACTCACATGTTAACTGGTCAATAAATGTTCGAGTCAGGAGAAAGAAATTGGATTTCTAGATACTATCAATGACTGTGCCATGGAGCAGATGGTCACAGAACCTACCAGGGGGAGGCGATCATGGACTTGGTCCTAAGTAACGCCCAAGACCTTGTGAGAGATGTAAACATGAGAGCACTCCTTGGGAACAGTGACCATAATGCTATCAAGTTTAGCATTTATGTAAATAGGAAGTTGCCCCAAAAGACCAACACGACCACATTTAACTTTGGAAGTGGTAACTTCTCTCAATTGAGGGGGCTTGTGAAGAAGGAACAAAGGAAAGGTAAGGAGGTCCAAATCCCTTCAGGAAGCTTGGAGGCTATTTAAAACTACAGTACTAGAGGTTCAGATAAAATGTATACTATAGGTTAAGAAAGGTACAAATAGGTATTTAAAAAGGCCTGCATGGTTAATGAACAAAGTAACGGAAGCAGCCAAAGGAGGATTCCTTTAAGCCATGGAAGGCTATTATGAGTGAGGTAAATAAAAGAGCGTACAGGCTTTGACAAATAAAATGCAAGTCAGTGATCAGATAGGCAAAACAGGACTATGAGGAACATATTGCAAAAAACATAAAGACCAAGAATAAAACTTTCTTAAAATACATTAGAAGCATAAAACCAACCAGGGAGGCAGTGAGGCCCTTGGATGACCAAGGGGTGAAAGGATTACTAAAGGATGACAGGCAAATGACATAGAAGCTGAATGTACTTTTTGCCTCTGTCTTCACTGTGGAAGATGGGAAGTGTTTGCCCATTCCAGAAACACTGATTTCAGGAGTATCAAAAGACCTGAATTGGAGTCAGGTGACGAGAGATGAGGTCCTATGATTGATGGACAAATCACTAGGCCCAGATGGCATACATTGAAGAGCTCTGAAACAACTAAAATGTGAACTTGTTGATCTCCTGGCAAAAATACGCCATCCATCACTAAAATCTGCCTCCATCCCCAAAGACCGGAAGGTAGCCAATGAAATCCCTATCTTTTAAAAGGGTTCCAGAGGAGATCCAGGAAATTACAGGTCGGTCAGTCTAATGCTAATACCAGGTAAGTTGGTGGAATCTATTATTAAAGATAGAATTAGTAGGCACATTGATGAACGAAAGCTACGGAAAAACTATCAACATAGATTCTGTAAGGGAAGATCTTGTCTCAGTAACCTTTTACAGTTCTTTGAGGGGGTGAATAAATATGTGGATAAGGGTGACCTGGTAGAAGTTGTTTACCCAGACTTCCAGAAAGCTTTTGATAAATTCCTTATCAAAGGCTCCGAAGTAAACTCAGCAGTCATGGGATAAAAGGAAAAATCCTCTTGTGGGTTAAAAACTGGTTAATTGACAGAAACAGTGAGTCTAAATGAGCAGTTTTCACAGTGGAAGGTGGTAAGCAGTGGGTTACCACAGGGCTCAGTACTATGAATGGTGCTTTTTAACTTGTTCATTAATGATTTGGAGTTGGAAGTAAGCAGTGAAATAGCTAATTTGGTGGATGACACTAAGTTGTTCAGGGTGTTAAGAACCAGGTAAGAGGGTGAGGTGCTCCAGAGGGATTTGTTGAGGCTGGGTGGATGAGTGTCATCATGGCAAATAAGGTTCAATACGGGCAAATGCAAATTAATGCACATTGGAGCCAAAAATCCTAACTATAAATATACATTGATAGAGTCCAAACTGGTGGTAACTGATCAGGAGAGAGCTCTTGGAGTTGTGGTAGGTAACTCACTGAAAATATCAATTCAATGTCTGCTTGCAAAAAAAAAAAAAAAAAAGGCAAATGCTTTGCTGGAGATTATTAGGAAGGGGATTGAAAACAAATCAGCCAGTGTCATAACGCCCCTGTATAAATCTACGATGTGGCCTCATTTGGAATATTGTTTACAGTTCTAGTCACTGCACCTCAAAAAAGATATTCTAGCATTGGAAAAAGTGCACTGTGTAAATGCTCAAATCTCTTCCATATGTTGGAAAGGTTATGGTAAACTAGAATCGTTAATACATTGTTGGTGGCAATGTAAATTTGTTGATCAATTTTGGGATGTTATCATCTTCCAAATCAAGCTAATCACTGGGTACCAAATTCCCAAAAAACCTGAACTCATTTTAAACAATTTATGGAATAATCCAGAAATTCCTAAAATTAGACAAGAACTAATTACAATCTTTTAATAGTGGCAAAATGGTTAATTGCAACGAAACGGAAAAATCCAAATCCTCCATCTACTGAGAAGTGGTATGTTAAAATATGGGATATATTCCAGATGGATAAGATTGCGGATTCTACATCCCACTTGGACAAGCGTTCGGGTTCTTTCAATTTAATGAAAAAATGGATTCCATTCTTGGAGTACACAGCAGATATTTGTTAACCAACAATACTATGGTATTAGGGTACTCCTATAACTCAACAATACTAATATAGTATCTCAGCATATAAATATGTAAGAAGCTTTTTGTTGTATACTGTATGACATTTATATCCTTCCAACTTGTTTATAATATTTGCTATATGATGTATCTTAAAGATTTTAATGTTATTGTTACATATCTATACAATGTTCTGGTTGTATATCCTTTTAAAAGTCAATAAAAAGTTTAATTAAAAAAGAAAAAGTGCAGAAAAGGACAACTAAAATGATTAAAGGGATGAACACCTTCCTTATGAAAAAAAGTTAAAGAGGTTAGAGCTCTTTAGCTTGGAGAAACGACAACTGAGGGGTGACATGATAGAGGCTTACAAAATTATGCATGGGATGGAGAAGGTAGAGAAAGGAGTACTTTTCTCCCTTTTATACAACACAAGAATTCATGTGTACTCAATGAAATTAATGAGCACTAAGCTTAGAACAGATAAAGGGAAGTATTTCTTCTCCCAAAGAGTAATTAACATGTGGAATTCACTGCTGTACAAAGTGGTGGTGGCTACAAGCATAGACAGTTTCAAGAGGGGACTGAATAAACATATGGAGCAGAGGTCCATCAGTGGCTATTACCCACAAAGTAAAGATGGAACACTATGTCTGGGGCAGTGATGCTCAGTATTCTTGGTGCTTTGGGGGGTGACAATGGGGGGGGGCTTCTGGAGTTCTGGCCCCATTGGTGAACCTCCTGATGGCATCTGGGTTTTGGCCACTGCGTGACACAGAGTGTTGGACTGGATGGGCCATTGGTTTGTTCCACCATGATGCATGCAAATATTCCTGTAGGCTTAATGTGTTTATTGGGGATTTTTGAATTCCTTCCTTCCTTCCTTCCTTCCTTCCTTCCTTCCTTCCTTCCTTCCTTCCTTCCTTCCTTCCTTCCTTCCTTCCTTCCTTGTGAGTTAAGCTCCAAACAAAAGTGACTTATTACTTGGAAACTTGCTATTCTATTTTTTAACATGTGAATGTTGCAATATACGGTGTTTTCTAAAAATACAGGTTATGGTTTAATCAATAATCTGTGTATTTTCATTGAATTGTTCTGAATGGAAGTTGTTGCAGTATATAATGTATGCCACAGTCAAATTTTCCCTGCTAACTGATGATTCATAGAACTACTTGTTTTCCTTCCAGATACTGAACCTAGCCCATAATCTTATTCCTCTATGAAAGAAGACCGGACGCACATCCAAAAGCCAATCCTTTGCTGAGTTCTGAGCTTCCAGTAGAGATGGAGCTTTAGCAGACCCAAATAAACTAAGTCTTCAATCTTGGATTCCTTCCTTGCATGGACAGGTAGTCCCAGCTCTCATGTAATTTGGCAAAGGTTTCTTTTGCTTTTAAAGTTTCTTACAATCTGATTTTAGAGATATTAGCTGGATGATGGAGGTCACAGTCCTGCAATAGGAATGGAGGGCAATAAAAACTTAACCCAAAAAATGAATTAAGAACCTAAAAGGTTAAATGGATACAAATTGGGGGGCCCAGTGTTATGTTGTATAAACATAAATATTACAGATTATCAAAAATACATGTATTTTTTACAAATTAGTTTAAAAATAACTATAGGCCCAAAATATAGCCTTAGGTAAAGGTTTCCCTTGCTCGAATAAATGTTGCACACAGGCTCAATTATTGCAATACTAATATTAATCAATATAGGACCCAGTGAAAATTATGTTCTGATCATCAAGGTAAGGATGTACTACAAAGACAGTGCTGATCTTCAGATACATATAACAAAAATGGTATTTCAATTGTGTACCCTCCTGTTTTGGTCCAGGAGACTCAATTCCAAAGGCAATATGGAGCCAGTGTAATGAGACTGTGGACAAGGCCAGCTTTCTGTATCAGCTCCATGCACCAGATTCCACTAGAGCCAAATCTAAATGGCCAACCAAATGTCAAAAGGCCAGATGCCCATCCCAAAGTCACTGTTTTCTTCTATAATAAAAAAGAAGAAAAGTTGATCTTCTTCCCTGCTGATGAGCAGAGGCAAAATTGAGAGAAGATATTAAACACAGAGCATATTAAAGACAGCTGTTTGTACTGTGAACTCAGAATAATGATGATGACTATAATAATGACTATATCTCATAATTAGAGAACTTTAAGCTAAAAATCCAGCAATTTACCTTTTCTCTGGATTATCAATTAGTAATTAGAGGGAGCTGATTAAGGATTATCGTAGTAAACAACAAAGTATTGGATTCAGCCAGCTTTTTTTCTCACCTAATTCCTCTCATTACAATAACTCCCATCCCAGATGACATTTGTACACACAGGTCCAGTGATCTCCAGCATAGCCTTTTTTGGTGTCATGCCTTCTAGCATTTCCATCAGCATTAAAAAAGCTTGTTAGATTCAAACCAAAGTGGGTAGCCTTTACAGACTGAGAAAGATGGAATCCTCCTGCCTCAGCTGCCTCAGCCAGGCCTGAGCACACACCATGCTAGAGACATCAGCAGCACCACGGCCAGTTCCAGAGGGCAGGTGCTAGGTCCAGGGCTTTTTTTCCTGGGGGAATGTTCCTGAAAGGAGTTCCAGAACCTCTTCAACAAAATTATTTTTAACATGTTTAAAAGTTCATGAGTTTACAGATTGAAAACTTCATTTTCCTCTTTAGCATTCCGCCCCCCCCCCCAAAAAAAAAAAAAAAGCCCTGGCTAGGTCTAATGGTAAATAGGAAGGGCAATGAAAAGGTCTGAGAGGAAAAGATACTGTATGGCCATTGCTTTGCCTTTAGTTTAAAGTAGGTTTCCTATTAACAACTTTGATACATTCATCAGTTAAGAGCTGTCAGCTCAGGAGATTTTTGTGTGTGATATTTTCAGTGTATATGGATGAAACAGAGTTTAATTTCCACTAGTGATAGTGACTATCAGTGATGTGTATTAATGTGCAGTATATAAAGATCCTGAGCAGGTAGTCAAAGAGATTGGGGAGAGGTGGGCATTACCCCTCAGCAGCATAATTATGGAAAATAATGACATTTTCCTTTATTTAACACCACAGAAAGCTGGAAGGTGACTTTTCAAAAAGGAGTTGTTATATGGCTTGCTTGCATGAGTCATTTGAGCAGAGGACTGTGGGATATTTGGTGTGCTTCACTTATCAATGGTTAAGAAGTCCTACTATAGTTTTGCTTAGAGTGGGGGAGATGACTTCTGGTACTGACACTAAGAAGCAATAATACTTATCAGCTCTCTGAAGGAAGCAATCACTTGATGGCACTCCTGATCAATGTTATCTGTGTTTACCGAGCGCTATGCACAAAAAGCCCCATAACTTCATTGTGAAAGAAATACCTATTTTGCATGCATGAGTCCTTATCAAGGTATGTACATGGAAGCAACTTACATATTTGCCCTGGGACAACCAAATGTAAGAGGATATTGTTTGTGTAAGTGTTTCCCTTTAATACTGCCCATCTCTTCTTATAAATAATTATCTTTGGGTTTCGCAAGATTCCATGCACTCCCATTGGCTGTAAAATGCCCTCCCTCAGCCATTGGCTCATCAGCCGCCACTCAAGAGTACTAGCGTGCCATTGGCCAGGTGCTGGATCTGCTCCTCTTCCCCACCCACTCCCCCTGGCAGACAGCTCTCTCTCCTGAGGAAGACAGTTCTCTTGATGCCTGTGAGGGACTGTCCCCTCAGTGGCTGTTGGTTGGCACCCAAGCTTGGTTCTGTGAGTAAAAAAACAAAGGACTTTCAGCATAACCCCCTCCCCCGCCCATAACCCTCTCCCCAATGGCCACTTTCCTGTCAGAATAAATGGAAAAAGGCTCTCTCTCCTGCTTAGCTTCAGCATGGCTGGCTGGCTAACGAGGTGGGCCAGCGACCATCAGACCATTTTCTTCAAGTCCCCGCTGTGTGGCTGACTTTCTCCTAGGGTTGCCAATCTCCAGGTGGGACCTGGAGATCTCCCACTGTTACAATTGACCTCCAGATGACAGAGATCAGTTCCCCGGGAGAAAATGGTTGCTTTGGAGGGTAGACTCTATGGCATTATACCCTGCTGAGTCCTTCCACACACACCCCAAATGCTGCCCTCCACAGGATCCACCCCCCCCAAATCTCCAGGTATTTCCCTAATCAAAGTTGGCACCTGTACTTTCTCCTCTGTCAGTAAAAGGCCCTTTCCACACCTATGTTGGCCTTTGGGAGGAAACTCATTGGGCCCAGTCCTGATCAGGTTGCCAACTCCAGGTGGGAAATTCCTGGAGATTTGAGGGATGGAGCCTGGAGAGGGTGAGGTTTGAGGAGGGGTGGCACCTCAGACAGGTACGATGCCATAGACTCCACCCTCCAACCCAGCCATTCCCTGATGGGGAACCATTGTTGCCAATCTCCAGGTGGGGGCTGGAGATCACTCAAAATTACAACTGCTCTCTAGGAGGGAGGGGGAGGAGATGGAAAACTAAAGGTAGGTTGATGGTTGGCTGGGAGGGAGACAGAGTTATCAACTCCAGGTTGGGAAATTCCTGGAGATTTGTGGGATCGAACCTGGAGAGGGTGAGTGTTGAGGAGGGGTGGAACCTCAGACAGGTACAATGCCATAGACTCCACCCTCCAAACCAGCCACTCCCTCCTGGGGAACCACTGTTACCAATCTTGGGGGTGAGCTGGAGATCACTCAAAATTACTACTGCTCTTCAGGTAGCAAAGATCAGTTCCTCTGGAGAAAATGGTGGACTCTGTCATTATACCCTGCTGAGATTGCCACAGCAAATTGTCGCTAAGTGCCCAAAGCCGGGACACTCTCCCAGAGCCTTTTTCTAGAGCCCGTTGTATTTATTTCCACAATGGGCCTTATTCCTAGTAGTATATAATGCCAATCCTTGAATTTATTTTTCAGTAAAGGACCATTGCCTTGTTGAAAAAACTGTACATTCTGTGTACCAGCTGTATTTTAGTTATAGCTGGTTGGATTGGGAATAGAAACATTTTGTTCCTATTTGCCAGATAGGCCTATTCCATGGGAGGCACTTTCTACCCTGCTAATAATGCTTCCGATGGCTAGCACAGAAGTAGTGGTAAGCTTCTCCAGTGACACCTTGATCCTCATTATGGAAAGCGTAGAGAGTCTTACCATTCAAGGAGAGATTACAAAAAAACACAAAACATTATAAACACAAAGAATATGAAAAATTTACAAAAACCTGTAAGTATGCATGCTAGGACTGGAAAGGCTTATGGAATTTGAAGAGAGAGAAGCAGGGAAAAATGCGCAGATAAGCAGATCAATCAAAATAGCATGAACAGATTGGTATTTAATCACATGTCACATCCAATAGACACTTAACACTGGAGGAAATGCAATGTTCTTATGAGGAACTAGGAATAAACTACTGAAGCTCTCAACAGTACTTAGTTATTTCCGCACAATGAGACTGCTCACTGGGGCAATGTTAGCTGGCTGGCTCAGCTACAGTCTTTGTGTTCTGACTACATACAAAAGTGTTGTTGTGCACACTTCTTGTTGGAACTGAATCATCTAGAAGAATGCATTAACACAAAAAAAGCTTTATTTCTTCCCTTCATCCTTCCCTTAGTAACTATCACTAAGAGAAGTAGTCTAATGTATGAGTCAGAACAGGAGTGGTTGCATTTGAAAAAAAAACAATGGTAGCCCATCCTGATCCCAGCAGCTGGGATAATATAGACATCTAAAAAATAAAATAAATATGCTTTTTTTGGGTTCAAGGGCAAAGACTGAGGAAGGAAAGAACAGAGGCTTCGGCCTGATATCCTTAAAGTCACCTTGCGATTCTTGCTCTTTGCCAGGCTTTCTGTCTTTCTAGTGTAGCTAATGTAATCAGTGATATGGATGCATTGAAATGAAACCACAAGCAAGCAATACCCTTGGCTTTTCCACTTGGCACTTAGATGCATTCTGCACCATGCAAGTATAAAGCAGATAAAGGTTTTAGAAAAATACAGTTGATACGAATATGTGCCTTTTGAAGGAATGTTAATGGTTTTGGTTCTGTCATGTCCTCAGAAGGGAATGAGCTTCAAAACTCTCTATAGAAAAGTTTGCAAGGCTGTTAGGACATTGCCCCCCCCAGTTGGAATGAAGAGATGGTCACAATATGGACTTAACAAGGGCCATTTTATTAACTATTTATAAACAAACAACTGGCTAAAATGTACTGCTAAAATGTACTGAGGAATATGACAGGTGTCAAACTCCAGACCACCTTCATTTCCTTCTGCCCTGATCTCGAGCCACCCAAAGTAGCTCTTGACCAGAAGCTTGGCATATTTAGGACAACCCCTGGCCTCCCATTCCAGAAGCTGCAACAAGGCCTGCTAAGATAGGCCGGGCCAGACTGTTCTAAGGAAGATCACCCCTTCTCGGCCTTGATCTGCAAAGGCCCGAAAGCTGTTGTTGTTGGACCCTTTAAATTCCTTAATAACAATGCCCAGGTCTCACCATTTTCAACTTCCGAATCACACTACCATGCCTAACCATAAAGTGACCATTCTATTTAGCAAACAAGGCCCCCCAAAGCCAATTTCCCAGACCACCATCATCAGTGCAAGGTAGGCAAAAACACCCCTCCTTCGGAGACCAAATTGAAAAAGGGGTGAAAAATTCCTACCTGGCCCCCATTAAAAGACAACCAGAGGGGTTTTCGGTTTCGGCGTTGCGAATGGCGGCCACCTCTCGGGACGCTCCCGGAGGCGGTTAGCCCACGCGCAGTTAGGGGGGGTCTTCGCATGTGCGAAAGACCCTAGTGAGCCTTAGGCAAAGGCTCTGAACCGGGGGCACTTGGGGAGTAGCCTCTTTGCCGGCAGACAGCCGGGAAATTGAGGCTTTCTCCCCGCCCCAATCGGCCCCGCTGCGTCATGCCCGTAATGGGACTTAGCAGCGCCACCGACTTCCAGGAGTGAAGACAGCGCTATGATTTAACATAAAAAGAAGAAGTGGCATCGAATCGTGAGTTGAAGATCTATTTCGAAGCGTAAATTTGAACCCCCCCGCAAGCGTATAAGCGTATGGGAGGAGGGAGGAGTCCCCACCCCTTTTGAGAAGCAAGATCTACAAAGGGAGCGCGAAGGGGGGCAGAGAGAAAAAAGTGTTGGTGAAAGTACCGTTGGGGTTGTATGGAAGATTACGATCCTATTAGCTTCCTGGGGGATGCGACACAAACTTTGTAAAAGTAAACAAAAAAACCAAAATGTCGACAATGGAAAAAGTCCTGCAGACACCGGAAGAGAAGAGGGGAGGGACTTCCGGTCCGGGTAGCCCCCCCCCAGAGCTCACTGTCAATCAACAGGAAAAGGAGATACTGTGCCCTCTGCTGGAGCAAATGCAGAAAATCAACGAAACTTTGCTTAAAGTGGAAAGTGTTCTCATCAGTCGACAGAAACAGATATCGGAAACAACAAGGAAGATGGTGGAAATTGAACAGAAATCGAATTTGATTCTAAGTTTTCAGGGCGTAAAAGAAGAAGAGAAAGAAGATCTCAAATCTACCTTGACGAATGTCTTGGCACCCCTAACTGGCAGTGAAGCGAAAGAATTAAAAGAAGAGGTGGACATGGCTCTCAAAGCCTATTCCGCTTTTATAAAAGAAAATACTCTGCCAGTAGAAGGGGATGTTGAGCTTAGCAGGCATCATATCAGAGATCTAATCTCATGTGTAGTGTTTATGGAGCCCTGGAAACTTGAAGGCCAGAAGTACAAGGAAAAAGAGAAAAGAAAGAAGATGGACTACATCTTTAAAATGCAAAAACTTCTGAAGAGACACGCCAGCATGGAGGAAGACACAGCACTCAAAATTGGGAAAGACAGCAGCCCAGGGGAAGGAGGTGATGGAACGGAAGGCATCAAGGCTAAAAAGGACTCAATCCATAATTGGAAGAGACTTAAAAAGAAGATACCTTGAGGATTGTTCGTTTAACATCTGTAAGGAGCTGTTTTTACTAATTACTAACCCCAATGGACTTTACTAACTGTATTAACAGAGTGATTTTGGACTTTGCAAAGTTAAAAGAAGATCTTCTAACCGCGATAGATGCCAAAAATGGTACTGATTATTAATTAAAACTAACCCTTTTTAACAGAAAAAAACTTCACTGCATCTTTTTCTTTCTCCATCTGTCTACCCTACCCTTTTCTTATAAAAAGAATAAAATTCTCTCCTTTTTAGGAGAGTTTTACCACAAAAAAAAAAAAAAGGCAACCAGAGGAAACCTGCACCAAAATAGGGCAGGAGGGTGAGCTGAGCACGTCAGAGGACTGCCTGGTGCTGTGCAAGTGCAGTGCTGGTGCCATCTCTCCCTGCCTCACAAGGAGGCAAATCAGTCCCCTCACGCCAGCGTGAAACCATGAAAGAAAATGCCAGCATGCTAATCTGTTTGTTTTAAGAAGCCTAGTAGTGTCAGTTTCCACAGTTCAACTAATTCTCCTTTTCCAAGTCCAAATGAAAAAAAAAATTCCCTATATGTGGAAGTCATGTTAGGATATGCATATACCCCTCAAACCCACCTGAGTTCCCTGTCCCACCCCACAGAGTATAGCTTTAACTGTGTGGGAGGACAAATTTATCTTTCAGAGCACTCATCTAAACTGCATTCATTATTCTGTCATAATCCAATCCAAACACCCTCTCTCACTCTCTCTACAGAATTGTTTTTCTTCCCCAGTTGCACAAGGTGTAGGAAGTGTTCTGGTACAACCAAGGAAGGAATTAGCTTTCATGTGAGAACAAACCATGGGATTTTCAGCTTCTCACAGATTCTATTTACGTCTTTGTAATTAACGTTAAAATGCCGTAAATATCACTAAGGTAACTGCTATTAGCAAGTTGATTCACTTGTTTGTAAGTGCCAACCAGCAGACTGGAGGTCACATGAGGGGATCTCTCATGCTGACAAAAAAAGAAGAGAGAGAGTGAGAGTCGTTCTTTGATACATTTTTAACGATGAGCCATATGTTCCTCTCTTAAGAGATGTCTTTGGAGCTTTGCACATTATTGCCAAGATTTAACAAATCAGATTGCAAGCAATATACAGATAAGAGAGAGGCAACTGAAGGTGAACAAATGCCTTCCTTTGGGCCTTGAGACTCTGATCTCAAGTCTCTCCTACCACACATGTACCTCAGCTACTGTCTCCCCAGCTGAGAATTAGGGAAGGGCTCTTTAATTCCCTCTTCTCATGGATTAAAGACTTTAACAGAATTTATCACCTATTGTGCCCTTCAGCTGCTTATTCCTTCTCACAAGCCAAAACCCAGGGGAAATAGTAGTAAGCAGCTGAAGTGCCAGAAGTCTCCACGTAGGAGGAAAGGGTCTTGAAAAAGCCATGGCATGTCTCTAGGCTTCCTTTCCCAAGCTGAAAAAGTGTTCCTTGCTAAAAGCCAACAAGCAATGAAGATGCTGCTTTGAACTATAATACAATTGTTCTAATATTACTTATATATATATATATATACACTAGGAGTAAGGCCCGTTGTGGAAATAAATACAACGGGCTTTAGAAAGAGGCTCTGGGAGAGTGCCCTGGCTTTGGGCACACAGTGTGAATTTGCGGTGGTGACCTCAGCAGGGTATAATGACAGAGACTACCATTTTCTCCAGAGGAACTGATCTCTGCTACCTGAAGAGCAGTTGTAGTTTTGAGTGATCTCGAGCCCTCACCTGGAGATCGGCAACAATTGTTACCCAGGAGGAAATGGCTGGTTTGGAGGGTGGAGTCTATGGCATTCTACCTGCCTGAGGTCCAACCCCTCCTCAAACCCCACCCTCTCCAGGTTCCACCCCTCAAATCCCCAGGAATTTGCCAACCTGGAGTTTGCAACCCCTTCTCCTTCCCAGCTAACCATCAACCTACTGTTATCTTCCCCTCTGACTTCAGCTGACTTCTGCCCTCTCTCCTGCAGAGCAGTTGTAATTCTGAGTGCTCTCCAGCCCTCACCTGGAGATTGGCAACAATGGTTCCCCATGAGGGACTGGCTGGTTTGGAGGGTGGAGTCTATGGCATTGTACCTGTCTGAGGCCCCATCCCTCCTCAAACCTCACCATCTCCAGGCTCTACCCCTCAAATCTCCAGAAATTTCCCAACCTGGAGTTGGCAACTGTATCTCCCTCCCAGCCAATTGTCAACCTACCATTATCTGCCCCCTGACTTCAGCTTTCCATCTCCTCCCCCCTCCCTCCTGGAGAGCAGTTGTAATTCTGATTGATCTCCAGCAACAATGGTTCCCCAGGATGGAATGGCTGGAGTCTATGGCATTGTACCTGTCTGAGGTCCCACCCCTCCTGAAATCTCACCTGCTTCAGGCTCCATCCCTCAAATCTCCAGGAATTTCCCATCTGGAGTTGGCAACCCTATCAGGACTGGCCCCAATGAGTTTTCTCCCGAAGGCCAAAACAGGTGACAGGACCAAGCTTGGTTGCCTACCAACAGGCACTGAGGGGAAAGTAGGGTTTCCAGCTCTAAGTAGGGAAATACCTGGAGATTTGGGGGTGGATCCTGTGGAGGGCAGCATTGGGGGGGGGAGGACTCAGCAGGGTATAATGCCATAGGGTCTACCCTCCAAAGTGGCCATTTTCTCCAGGGGAACTGATCTTGGTCATCTGGAGATCAAATGTAACAGCAGGAGATCTCCAGGTCCCACCTGGAGATTGGCAACCCTAGGGGAAAGACAGCTGCACAGCAGGGGGTGGAAGAGAATGGTTTGATGGCCACTGGGCCAAGATTGGCAACAATAGTTCCTCAGGAGAAAATGGCTGGTTTGGAGGGTGGAGTCTATGGCACTGTACCTGTCTGAGGTCCCACCCCTCCTCAAACCTCACCCTCTCTGGGCTCCACCCCTCAAATCTCCAGGAATTTCCATACCTATAGTTGGCAACTTTATCTCATCCCCTCTCAGCAGCCTCTTCCTAGGCAAAATTCTGTCTTTCTTATTAGCGGGCAGCAAAGCAGTTTACTTCATTCTTTTTGGCTTTGTGAGCTGTACAGCAACCCTGTAAGGCAGGTTAGACAGAAAGTCTCTGGCTGGTCCAAAATCACCCAGGCAGTTTTCATAGGGATGCTCCTGCTGAACAGGAGCTAGCAGCCAGGCCTAGGGTTGCCATTGCCAACAAAGACAAATTGATGCAAAGCAGGATGGAAAAGTCTCCATATCTCTATTTTGCCTTCAATTGGTTTTGATGCCAGCAGAGTGAGAAAATGCCAGAGGTTCTGGGTGGGTGGCCCATGGTAAATGCACCAAACAATTCCTAAAGATTTTCCACTGTGTCGATAAATCATTTTCTACACTCACAGTGTCCCCTGCCAGAATTAGTACCAGAGCTTTTTTTTGCCTTGTGGTATTGACCTGTGGTGTGACCTGTCTTTTTTGTGGTGTGGCATAGTTGTGTTATTGGGTTTGTTTCTTTTGAAGGGGAAGTGTTGTGAGTGAGGACATATTTCACCTCAGAATACAACAGGTTGCATAAACAATGGACAATTCCAACTGTCTTGTGGTGTGGGGGGAGTCTGAGGTGCGAAATGGAGTGAAGTCCAATCAGCTTCCGTATGCAAATGAGCTTGAAATGCTGGCCCAATCAGAGAAGAGTGGCCTAGGCTGCAGTGGGTGGGAGAGAACTCAGGCGACACAGCTAGTGGATAGGGACAGATTCTGAGCGACATACCAGGGAGTGAATTGATTTTGCCAAGCATAGAACCTTGCCAGACCACTACCCTTTTATTTAATAGGACAGGATATATATATATATATATATATATATATATATATATATATATATATATATATATATATATATATATATATATATATATATATAATAGGACAGGATTAAATATATATATTTAAAACAGTCCCCCTTTTGGAGATTTTCGGCTTTTCTCTTAAACAGTGCATTCAAGATGGTCTCCAGAGAGTCCATGTTGCAGGCCCCAACCTCTTGAATTACTCACCCAAACAGAAACATAGATAGCAATAATGACATTTTAGGAAGCAAAATAAATATTTCCCTAGGCATCCTTACACGGTGTGAGCTGCTGGTGCTGATACAAGCAGATTTTCTGTCAATAAGAAGATATTTCCATGAATGGCTGTAGCAGCCATTGCTCTTTAGAACCGCTTTTGCGAGAGAAATAGACTGCACCTTAGGTATCTGGGTATATTGACTTAAATGAGGAAGTAGCTACTGAGGATCACTCTTAAAAGCTATTTTTAAAAGGCAGGGATTGCTTCAAGAATATTTTTTTAAAATGATTTGAATACTGATTTCTCAACAAATTGTCCCATAGAAAATGAATACTTTGGTGTGAAAATTGTGACAGTTTGTCCGCCCTGTAGGTTGCTCAAAGAACTTTTTGAAAACTAGACAGCTTTCATGCATGCAAGCTATGTTGCACACTTCTGTTTATTTAATGTTAGATTCTTTTTTTTAAAAAAAGAAATTTTATTATTTAAAAACAGTAAACAAACAGAAAAAAAGAAACAAGAATTACAGTAAAACGGAAAAAGAGTTAAGTGCTGGAGTCTATACTCTACATTTACTATAAACCATATGCTTATTTTGAATCATTTTCATTTTTATCATTTGTCGATTATTGTTAAGATCTATCCCTTAAATTACCCAGCTATTTTTGCAACCATTTATAAAATCTCTCCCATTTTTTTTCAAAATCACTTTCAGGTTTTTCATGCAACTGTAATGTTAATTTATCCATTTCTGCTGCATCCAATAATTTGAATACCAATTCTTCTTTCCTCGGGACTTCTTCTTTCTTCCAATATTTTGCATACAAAATTCTAGCTGTGGTTACAACTTCATCAGCTTCCCATTCCACAGCTCTCGAGAGAGTAAAGTTGCAGCCTCCTGATATTCTATCTCAAATTTTTAACAGCATTTCAAATGTTCAGTTTTTCCCAGCCAACAAATCTTAAATCCCAAGGGAGAAGGTTCAGTCAGTCCACAAGTTAATCCCCAACGTTAATTTCAGTTCATTTCTTTAGGTATAATGCCCAAAACTGCTCTTAGCTACACAGTGGTGGGGGGGAATCCACCTCCCTTTTCTCTTGTTCTCAGGGCATTACACTTCATTAGATTGTCATAGATGCAGTTATAAATGTCAGCCATTATGAAGTATAGTCAAACTGGGTAAATCCATACTCACAGCACAAAGTTGAAGTTGAAAAGTAAAAGTAAAGTATAGATTCTTTAGGAGGAGTATAGCTCCAGAGGTCGGTTGATCATGCCTGTGCGCTTGTGGCTGCTTGCGGATGCTCTCTTCCCAATTCCTGCAAAGGAGCGACGAGGGGTCTAAATGGACACCGCCACGTCCACAAGCCCCCAAATCAAGCTCCCCGCCAACACCTGCCTCCGGGAGGTGTTTTGGAAGGCCAGTGGATCTGGCCCTCCTGCTGGAATTCGGGAGGTTCAGCAGTTTTCTCCAGGAGCCCCAGGAAAGTCCTGCTGAAAATGGCATGCCACTGACCGGAAAACCTAATGTTAGATTCTTTATATTGCCTTCCTATATTATTCTTGCAGGTGACCGACATTTGTTTAGTATCAGCCACTCAGTTGTGCTCAGAACAGCCAGTTAATAACACCTGCCTCTGTGCTAAAGAACTCATTACATTGTTTTATAATTTTTGCTCTGAATGTCTGTACTTGAAGAAGACTCTTTCCCCATTTTTTTAATCTTAAAAACACTGGAGTTCATTTAAAAAAATCATCATAGCGTACCAAAAGCTCAGAAACACATGCATGGGTACATATGGAGCCCTATGTGTGCAGGCACAATCCCAAGAAATGGAGAATGCCCATGGACTTAGACAGAACATTAATTCTTTGACCAGCAGAAAGGAGCAGCTTCTGCATATATGGTGCTTGATATACATTCATGGAGCCCTGTTTCACAATCTCAGAAGCAGTACAAAAACTTGCAGGTGTCTTTAATTACCCACCAGAAATAGGCCTACAGGCTGGATGCCATTTTAAGTCTATCTAGCTTTGAGAAAGTGGCAAAGAAGAAAAGGCTAGATGGATGAAGTGATGCTGGTTTGTTTTTAAAGGGATGGCAGAAAGAAGGACAATTAGTGAATGAATGGTTTACTGCGCTCTTTCTGGTCTTCCTATACTTTTAAAATGTAAAAGTACTTAGGTTGAATGAAGCTATCATCTACAACTATACGTACTGTGATGTTAAAACAAAAACCCTGCATCTGAGAAATCCACATTTTGTGTCAAAGCCCAGAATTTGTAGAATTGCATCATTTATTCAGGCCTTGCTAAACATGGAGAGGGTCTTGGGACTTTCTAGTCACTGGAAATCTTATTGAGTCACTTCTCTGACTTCTCAGATTTCCAATGGCTCCACCTACACACTTCCAAGAATATATAACAATCCATAAGGACCATGCACTAAACTTTTTGAAAAAATATAATTAACAACTGCAATTTTCAAGAAGTAGAATTATGTGAGCAATAGTGCTCCTCTTCTGTTCTCCTACATGACTGACATCCATATTATCCTAAGTAAAATGTGCCAGAAAAGCACATATTTCATTCTATTTCTTTGAGATGCCATGCAAGATAAATTTCCCTGAGGCAGGGATGATGGTTACACATCTCCTTTTGAAAATAAATGTTATGTTTGCACCTTCCAAATAACATTTTAATGCATTTCAGTTCACGCCCATGTATGTGTGCACAGACACATCATGTGATCTCAAAAGAATGTGAGGGCAGCGTTAAACCTACTTATGTTTAAGAAGCCTGTGGTTATTTTTTTCAGGGACTTAGAACCAATAACCAACACTTTACATATTTCAGAGTAATAATTTAATTACAACACAGGGTACCATACAAAAATCTCCTACTAGTTTCCCAAGCATGATGTGGAATGAAAAGTGGTTATAGGCAAGCATCATTATCCACAGAATGTGCACTGAAACCCCAATGCAATTTTTTAAAAGAAAAACACATAGGAGGGGATAATTTTGATTGGGGAGCAGTAGGCAGTTTGTGTGCAGGCATACGCATGCTTAACCCTTTCCAGTTTTTTGGGGGGAGGGGCAAATCAGCCCTCCCATCCCTCTTTGTGTCGTTTCAGATGTGTTTGCTTTCATAAATGTGTTTGGAACCCTATGAGGGAACCCTATGGATGGAAGTTTAGAAAAACAGCCAGCAGGGTAGGGGTTATTTTTTCTCAAAATGTCCCCCACTAAGCTGTTTTTCAGACATACACGTACATACCCACACACAGGGACTGCCAGAATTCTATTATATGTGGTTGTTAAGCCTCTGGTGTGAAGAACTACGATCTCTCACCAATTTACAGATAGTTTTCTGTTTCTATGACACTGATGGATAATGTGAGACAATGGGCATGGCAAGATAAAAGGGGTAATCAGATAATTTCCCCAAAGCTACTGCTTCTTAGTTCCATTTTGACATGAAAGATCAAAACAAAGAAAGGTAATAATTTGTGAAAGATACAGGCTGTGTGGTTTGCCAGTCTGATGTACTGTTGTATGTTAATTCATTGGGATGACATCCACATTAATTTGAGGTTATCCTCTCTCTTTACAGAAGTGGGGATTTCCTCTAACATATCAAAGATAAACACAGGCAAAATAGTGACAATTTTGTGTAGTCCTAGCAAGGATCATTGCACCCATTACACATTGCTGAAAGGCTACAAGCAGTGTTTATTCCCTTCAGATTCCATTCCATCAGAAATCTGGAAAAGAACCCTGGGGTGCTTGCTGGGAACAAGAGTGTTTTGAGGTTGGCTGTTCCAGAGATCACATTTGGCATAACTACTGCTCCAGCCATCCTGGATGTTTTAAAAATGTGAGGTGGCCTTTTACAATGATATGTGAACACTCGTGAGTCACAACAGTTCCCTGTCTCACGTGCTCCAAACCAGTCATGTGCAGAGAAGTCAGGTAGGCATAGGCTGAATTCAGTTCAGCTCTGGCAGACCACTCTGTAAATTTTTGTACTGTGAAATGGACCTACTTAATTTTGTTGATCCTTACTCCATAACCTCCACTGGCTGAAGATTTCAGGTTCCTGCTGAGGGAAGGGGATCTCCTGCCCACAGCTCCAGCTCCCACTGTTGCTCCAGTGCATGGCAGAAGTTTCCCCAGCTGGGGTAGGTCTTTGCTTGAGTACAGCTGTTTCTATTTCTGTTAGGCAGGGGTGTCGAACTCATTTGTTATGAGGGCTGCATCTGACATAAATAAGATCTTGTTGGGCTGGGCCACGTGTGTCATAAAAGTTAATGCCAGGTAGTGGAGATATAAACTTTATAAAGGAAACACAATTAAAGATTTTTTAAACTTTAAATAACATATTTCCAGTGAGTTCAACACCCCTGCTTCAGGTTTTTCTTTAGGTAGAAATCAGAGACAGTCCAGGGAGGCTGTGGAACGCCTTTGAAAAATGGTGATTGGTTTTTATCCAGCCTTGTTTCTGCAAAATTCCTCTGATATTTGGCCTGAGCCTGAACATCTGATTTTGCCTCATTAAAGGGTTGGTGGAAGAGGGCATTAAATGCTTTCTCTTAGACCACAACTAGTCTAATGTTTTCCACAAGGACCCCTACTTACCCAATCAAAACAGTGCCTCTAATTTATCTTGGGAGGGAGATGGTAGGAATGTCTTTTTAAAAAGTCTTTTAAAAAGTCATTAGAGGAGCATACATAAGTACATCTTTGCTTTTTAGTATATGTGTATGTAAATGCATGCATATCACCTAAAATGACTCAGAACTTTCCCCCTATGTACTTTCTACAGGTACCTGTCTGATTATTAATTTTTGCTAAATATATAGCAGCTGTAAGTGCTAGATGTTTTAAAGATTTTTTTAATGAAGTTACTGTAGTCAAGTCAGTTTATTTATAGATCTCCTTTAGGCAGGATTGCCAGCCAGGGGTGGGGATATTGGCGGGGGGACACAAACACACACCAATGGAACAATGGCTTTATATCATTTCTGGGGAAAACCTGCAAGTGACATCACATCAGTCTAAGAATCACCTGAAACTCTTGCCATGCACTGGAAATTTGAGGCAAAATCAGATGTTCAGGCTCAGGCTAAACATCAGAGGAATTTTGTGGAAACAGAAACAAGTTTTGATAAAAAAACAATTGCCATTTTTTCCAAGGAGTTCAGCAGGATCCCTGGACTGCCTCTGGTTTCCACCTAAAGAAATAACAACAACAAGGAGCCGGCCTTGCTGGGAGGGCGGGGTAAAAATCTAATAAATAAATAAAAACTAGAGGAAATGCAAAGAGCTGTGCTCAAGCAAAGGCCTACTCCAGCTGGAGGAGGGTAGTGTGATTTCAACTCTGCTCCTCCAGCTCCTCCCCAATGCACACGCTCATGCACGCACTACCACCTTCTTGCCTTGTTGCCACTTGCCTCACTGCAGACTATTTTCACTGTGAAGGTCTACTCTACTGCCAGGAAGCAGGACCTGCTGGTGGGAAGCAGAGATGATTGTGTGGCAAGCCTGGGTTGTGGATCCCTTAATTCTGGAGGGACAGACCAGACAGAAACTCTGGCTTCCAAGCCTGCACCTGGAAGCTGTGCGCATAGCCAAGGGGAAATCTCCCTTTCACGCACTCTCCAGCCCAGTGGCTGCAAAAGCAGTCCTGGGTAAATTCCAGAGGCTATCACTTTTCTAAGGAGTTCTGCAGCATCGTTGGACTGCCTCTAATTTCTACCTAAAAAAAACAAAACCTAGAGAAAAAGGCAAAGAGCTGTGTTGAAGAAAATACTTGAAGAATTTTGAGGAAGCTACAGTTGAAAGAGCTTCAGCATTAATACAAGGCTGAAGTGTCACAATTTACACAGTCTTCTGTTAAATGGGGGGGGAACCTCCCTAAATATTGAACAGATCAACATTTGCAATTAAATATAATTGTTTCAATAATAATAAAAAATGTACTATTAGGACTTACTGCACACAGCCAAATTATTCCTTAATTTATAAAGCAGGGACTAATATTGGATAAGGGTTTTAAGCTTCTTAAATCTATAAGTAGCTTTCAGTGCCACCCTGAGCAGAGTTGCACCCTTCTAAATCTGTGGAAGTCAGTGGGCTTAGAAGAGTTACGGTAACTCTGCTCAGGATTGCCCTGCTAGCATCTAGGAAAGAAGTCAGCCCTGTGCTGTACAGTCCTCTCCTAACTCTATATGTGTGAATCATATGATTTGTAGAAGTCTCTGTACAGAAAAAGTCTTTTCTGAAATTCTCCCTGCCTGGCCAGATGGCCTTAGCTGCTGACACTGCAGTGTGACTTTTGTCACCTGAGCAGATGGCCTACCAAATGGCCAGGCCTCATATCCATATACAAGAAACTTTGACACCTTTGCTGGGGCAGAGAGACATGCAGGCACCTCCCCAGCCATGGAAAGAGCTCTGCCCAATACATTAGCACATCAAAGGCATTCTCTGACATGACATGTGGCATGTAGACCCTGGCAATGCATGGTAACCGGAGATCAGGCACACCCACCCACTCTCTCACTATTGGGTAATGGCCATACCTGGTGGTGACCCTATGGGAAAAGTTAGTTCCTCTCTGGAAACAAAGAGTTCTTTTTGGACTGGTTGCTTGCTATGGTTTCTTACTGCCAGGCAGCCAAAGCTGAACTTAGCTGCCAACAACTCCATGTGGGTCCTTCTCAAGATTCCCTGCTGAGACCCCGGACTATTTGCACACTAAATCATCTGATACTTCTGAAAGCCTGGTAACTATGGAATACCTCTATTGTGTAGTTAGAGCTGAACAAGCTATAGATATCATTTGTTTTCTTACCTTTTGCTAGTCTCATATTATATGCATGCTTCTGCACTGAATAAAGATAATATATAATCAATATTATCTGGACTTGTTTCCTCTGTTGCAACTTGAGCTCTAAGACTAGGTCTTGGCCCTAAGCTGTCTCTGCTGATGAGGCTACCACTGTGTTAATTAATTGCTTACAGCCCTGATACAGAGCTGGTAAGTTGTAAAGTCCTATAGACCAGGCAGGAGTTGGGATCTCTGCTCCTGATCTTTGGTGGGGACCTTTCTTGAGAGATCCTGGTGGCAGTGACTACTGGTAAAGCCTGGAGAGTGTACAGACAATCTCCTGGGATTGTTGAATTGTTACTGAATGCTTGGTTTTTAACGCTTATCCCTGGACTGGGGAGAGAGAAGAAAACCATGACAGTCTTATTGGTTAGTCTTTAGTTTCTATTATTCATTATGAGAGCATACTGAATTAATTCCTGCAGGGAACTCTGGGAAGAGCTGTGGCTCAGTAGTTAAGCACTTTGCTTGCAGAAAATTCCAAACAAATTCCCAGGAATCTCTAGTGGAAAGGACCGCAGGTATTTGGGGAATGACCTTCTGTGCTGGAGCCCAAGCAGCCACTACAAGTCAAAAGCAACAACAACACTGAGACAGATGGACAAATGCTCTGACTTGGTAGAAGGCAACTTAGTATGTTCATATACACATTCATATTTTCATGCAGTATGGAAAAAAAGAGAAGAGGAAATATATATTTTCCTCTGAATAATTCTTATACCAGATTCAAAAGAACAAGGCTTTTATAAATACTAGTGTTGTGTGTATGTGTGGTGGGGATGGGACAGGTATACCTTTCATCATCCCTAATTTACTACCAGTGAAGATGCCCTTAAGCAAAGGAAAATTCTTGATGTAGGCTGCAACATTGTCCTGGGAGTAAGCCTCATTGAATAAAATGGGACTTACTTTTAGTAGACCTATTTAGGATTGTTCCTGAAGTTAGTAAATGACTACAGAGATTAGAGCTGTAATTTCCTGGGGATCCAGGAAATTAAAGGCCAGTTAGCCTAACATTGGTTCCAAGTAATTAGTTGAAACTGTTACTGATGAGAGAATTATTAAGCACATTGAGGACCAATGCTGAGGAAAAATCAATATGGCTTCTGAAAAGGGAAGGTTTTTCCCACTAAACTCCTGGAGTTCCTGGAGCAGTGTAACAAGCATGTGGATAAGGGCAATCCAGTAGACATCTTATACTTGGACTTCCAAAAGGCTTTTGACAAGGTACCTCACCAAAGACTCCTGAGTAAGAACTAAAAATCCTAATTTTAAAAATACTGAAAGAGATCTTGGGGTTGTTGTAGAAAGCTCAAAGAAAATATTGACTCTATTTAATGTGAGATTCTTATAGTGCTTTCCCATATTATTCTTGCAGGTGCCGACATTCATTTACTATCAGCTATTCCTTGTGCTCAGAAGAGCCAGTTAATAACACCTGCCTCTGTGCTAAAGAACTCATTTGTGGAAATAGATGCAGCCTGGGGTAACAGCTGTCCCAAAGGCACCCGCTAGATTGTGGAGTGCCACAAGGGGCGGTACTTTCCCCAATGCTATTTAAAATCTACATGCACCCCCTTGCCCAGATTGCCCGGAGGCATGGGCTGGGTTGTCACCAGTATGCGGATGGCACCCAGCTCTATCTGTTGTTGGGCGGCCAGTCAGACTCTAGTTCAGGAGATCTAGACCTGGCGTTGAAAGCCGTGGCTGGTTGGCTTAGACTGAGCTGATTGAAATTGAATCAGAGTGTACCAAGGTTAGGGCTCTCACTCCCGACCTTCGATGGGGCGCCATTGGTGCCAGCAGCGGAGGTTAGGAGTTTGGGAGTGCTCCCGGATGCCTCCTTGACAATGAAGGCCCAGGTAGCAGCCACTGCAAAATCGGCCTTTTACCATCTACAGCTGATTAGGCAGTTGGTTCCCTTCCTTGAACATAATGACCTGGCGACAGGGATCCATGCAATGGTCACCTCGAGACTGGATTACTGCAATGCTCTCTACATGGGGCTGCCCTTGTCCCAGATCCGGAAGCTGTAGCTGGTGCAGAATGCAGCGGTGAGGCTGTTGCTGTGTCTTCCTGTGCGGGAACACATCCAGCCCGCCCTAAAAGCACTGCACTGGCTGCCAATAGCAGTTCAAGGTGCTGTTTTTGACCTTTAAAGCCCTGTATGGTCAGGGACCTGCTTACCTGAGGATCGCCTTTCTCCACATGTTCCCCAGAGGGCATTAAGATCTGGATCCAAACACTGTCTGGCCCTTCTGGGCCCTAAAGAAGCCAGGCTAGTGATGACGAGGGCCAGGGCCTTTTCTGTGGTGTCCCCACACTGGTGGAATGAGCTCCTGGAGGACATCAGGGACCTGCAGGACCTTCTGCAGTTCTGCAGGGCCTGTAAAACAGAGCTCTTCTGCCAGGCTTTTGATTAGGAGTCGCTGGTAACATCATGGCCCTGGCCCCAACATCAGCACTAAAGTAACATTAGCACCAAAGTAATATCTGACAGCCTGGCAAGGATCGGACAACTGTTATATCTGGATGTCAAAAGAATGCGGCCATGGTTTACTGCACTGCTAGCACTTTGTATTTTGTATTCTGTTGTGGTTTTAACTGTTGTATCTGTTTTAAAAGCTGTATAATGTTTTTATATATATGATTTTGAGCTGCCCTGAGCCTGCCTTCGTTGGGAGGGCAGGATATAAATTAATTAAATAAATAAGTACTGGCACCTTTAAAAAAAGCTGCCTGCCTTACTATCTCTTTCTTGTTCTCCCACTCATCCATCCATCCATCCATCCATCCATCCATCCATCCATCCATCCATCCATCCATCTATCTATCTATCTATCTATCTATCTATCTATCTATCTATCTATCTATCTATCTATCTATCTATCTATCTATCTATCTATCTACCTACCCTGGGTACTTCTTGGAGCAAAAGAACAGAATAAAAATAATCAAAATAAATAAATGGAGTCAACTGTGAACTAGATATCCATTCACAATTCCCATAGCTGGAGACTTTCCTCACCAAATTCACTGCAGCTATGCTTTCGTTTCTGTTGTTTGAGTTCTGTGTTTCATATTTCATCTCTGTTCTACCCACAGACTTTAGGAAAGAAGCTCAAGGACACTGTTCTCCACACATAAAAAACCTCTCATTGATTCCAACAGGATTATTAGTAAGTGAATGATTGATTTAGTGGCTAGAAAATTGTTTCAGGCTGGTGGTATGATTTGTTGCAAAGATATTACTGCCCAAAGGTCACAGCAGAAACTTGCTAAAATATTGTAATAATTGCAGTAGGCTTATTGTCTTTTATGTTTAATGCACAGGTAAAATAAATTATTAAAAAGAAGTGCAAGAGGTGAGGAGAAGAAGACTAGATTTTTTAAAAAGTGCCCCCAGAACAAGGCAAGGTAGATGGCTTTGTGTCCTAGAGTTTACTTGCTATTATAGAAAGTGACAGATTGTCAGCAGGTAATCTTCTGTTTATAAGGGTTTGAACAGGCTCCACAAAGGTACATCTGAGAGATGTATTTCCCTTTTTTCTTAATGAGCACACTTTGGTTAGAATCTGCTCAAAGTGGTAGTGATGGCAAAACCATGCTACGAGTTGCCTTGAAAACTGGGACATTTTGAATGTCTTTCTATGCACCCTCTTTAGACCTTGAATCCCACTGTAAGATTTTTGCAGTTTGGTGTGAAATGGTGGGCCAACTAAATCTGATGTGTGGTGGAAGACTTGGGGCAGCAGGGAATGTGCAATTTGGAGAGCAGAAGAGAAGGTGTGAGGGAATACTTAAATCTTCCTTCAGTTGCCGCTTTCCCCTCCATCAGGTGCTTTTCCACAGTTGGGTTTTTCAGATACTGTGGCTCACTAGTAGGGCACCTGCTTTGCATGTAGAAGTTTCCAGGTTCAGTCTGTAGTATCTCCAGTTCAAATGACTAGTTGTGAAATACCTCTACTGGCTGCCAATCAGGGTACATGACACTGGTCTTGACAGACCAATGATCTGACTTCATATGAGTTCTAAAGAGAACCAATGGGTCAAGCTCCTTTCCCACACATTGGTTTCCCCTCCAAATCACCTCCCCTCTGAGTTGGTCAAACATCTGTTATGGGCCTCTTATACAATCTGAGCCAGAGCTGTTTAATCTTAAATTTATGGATGAACATACACAGAATGGAACATCATACTTTCTGACCAGATTAAGAACTTGTCTGTCTGTCTGCCTCCTTTATTTATATCCCACCTTTTTTTCCAATGGGGACCCAAAGCAGCTTTCATCACTCTCCTCTTCTCCATTTTATCATCACAACAACCCTGCAAAGTAAGACTGAGAGTGTGTGAGCAATTGTTTTTAGGAAAACTGTTGACATGCAACAAGTTGACAAGGAACTGTGAAGGAGCGACAGAGAAATGTCAAGGGTCCATCTTCCCCTATGCAAAAGACAGGGGTGGTTTATCAAAACTGTTGAGCATGTGATTAATGAAATATTTTAATAATATACTTTCTTAGTGCTAGAGAAAAGAAACTTCAAAGTCTCAGCAACAAACGTTAAGCACTGTTCTGTGTAAAGAAAATAACAAGAAATTGGGATGTGCTGGATGTATATGGATGAACACTCTTCCTGACTCCATTTCAGTCCAGGAATAGATTATGAGGGCTCAGAGAAATTTGGCATTCATCTCCACTGTAAAGTACAGCTCACTCATTGCTTTGCTCACGCAGCAAGAAAATACAGAGGGCTCATCTGTATATGTTGAGATTAATTTCTTCAAAATAAATATCTTACCAAGGCCACAGCTGTGGAAGGGGGGCCATAAAAACGTAAATGCTAAGAATTTACACTGGCCTTTTGTCATTGATTTCGGGGGGGGGTTGATCCCCATGAATCAACAGGAGTCTCACTTAAAACTGATTGCATGGTATAGCCCATATTTAGGACTAATGCCACAGTGCACTGTGAGAATATTGTCTGAAGAATAGTTCCCCCCCAAAATGTGAAATTCATCTTCAAAAAAAAAGGTGATTCTGCTGCTTGTAGACCCACCAGCATCCTTATTTTAAAGAGTAGACTGACCCTCCAATTACTTTTGTTTTGATGTTTGAAAACTATGTGGTTGCAAGTAATGATAGGGAGATTTCTCTATTAAGAAAAATACAGTTCTTATATCCTGCCTTGGAATAGGAGGACACCATGAATTTTATAGTCTTCACTTTCGATGTAATAAAGGTGAGGCTGCCCTTAATGAAGTTTTCTTTCTTTTTTCAGTATCTAAACGGAACATGGTTGTTAATTGCCACAAGTCATACCTATGTGAATAGAAACCAGGGGCACTGGTATTATATTGCCGTATATTACTGTTTTGAGGGAACTTTTACATATGAATTTGGAAACATGGCTGACATAGTGATTAGAGATCAGTTTGCAGCTGCTCTCTTCAGTTCACACAGGAATGCTTGCTTCTAACCGCAGACCTCACCCTGAAAAATGCCATATCCATTACTGCCCAAAATCAGATAGTGGTGACAGAAGCAAAAATAATGAGCTTTGGATACCGGAGGCATTGTTCAATTTGTGGATCCTCTGCTGAAAGGCCCAGTGACAATGCTGACAAATGCATACAAAGGAAAAGCAGATGAAAACCTACAGACTCAAAAAATTCAATGCTTAGAAGCATCATGTTACCACGGTAGATCTCCACATCGTTGTAAAAGCTACGCAAGACGTCCTGCAAATGCTCCTCAATGGCCATTCTGCTAGCAGCCAGTCAAATCAGCAGTCCTCCTTTATTGCCTCAGTGTTGTGTCTCATAACTGAGGATGAACAGACCACAAGCCTAGTGATCAGTTCTACTTTATTAGTGATTTCAGAAAACACAAGACAAGACTCCTGAGCCTCAGCTTTGTTAAATAGCAAGCAATTGCCACACCCAAACACACCCCAGTCCCAGTGATAGGCTATTTACATAACATTACTAGTAGATTCAAGAGCTGCGGTGGCTCAAGTGGTTAAGACGCTGCACTGCAAGCTGTGGAAGGTCAGTAGTTCAGCAGTTCGAGACCCGGGTGCCGCATGACGGAGTGAGCTCCTGTCTCTAGTTCCAGCTCCTGCCAACCTAGCAGTTTGAAAGCAAGAAATTGCAAGTAGATAAATAGGTATCACTTCAGTGGGAAGGTAACAACGTTCCGTGCGCCTTGGTGTTTAGTCATGCTGGCCAAATGACCACGGAAATGTCTTTGGACAGCGCTGGCTCTTCGGCTTCGAAATGGAGATGAGCACCACAACCCTAGAGTCGGATTCGACTGGCTTTCAAGCAAGGGAATCTTTACCTTTACCTTTACTAGTAGATTGGTTATTTTCAGAATCCTGGCAGGCTATTGTCCTATGCTCCAAGCTCAGCCAATCTCTGCGGTGATTCAATCAGGAATGATTCAATCCCAGTATATAACAGGTATAGACCGTTACAATATTTAGTTATGGTATTAAAACTTAGACATCCACTGCTGCTGTTTCTATCCAGCCAGTACCATTCCTTTCCACTTCCTGTCTGCTCACATAGTAACTCCTGGCAAGCACTGCTCCAAGTCTTGTATCTAAGACTACCATTAGACTTGTAGTGTCATCCTAGACAGAATGACACTGGACCCATAGCTACAGTGGGGCTTCTGGGGCCCACCCTGTAAAGTACTGGGTTCGCTGCATGGAGACTTGGACTATGACAATTATTCAGATGCATTTATTGTACTACACACAAGACTGAAAAACCGGCCCCACAAGGGCCAACTATATACACCCCACCCAGTATACCCAGTATACCCAGAGTCCCATTGGAGGGTTTGAATTTCCCACCAGATGGCCTATTGGTGGACACTAGGTGGTCTAGGATCTGAGGTCCCATTGTGTTTGGGACCCAAGCTCCTTACTTTATCTGCAGACCCCTGGTGGCGGTCCACGTACATGACACCCTCCCCCCATAGTTCCGACCCTACCTATGTGACATAGTCCTGTAAATAGGCTAGTGGTCTGCGCTCTCACAGGGAATGCCAGGGCACGGGTACAGGGTCTCTCGTGACTGCGACAGGTCGACTGGCCGGTTCTGGTTGCTGCGGTGGCGGTTCCAGTGGTCCTGGTGTTCTGGCTGGCGGTTCTACCGCTGGCGCCTCCCCGTGGTTTGGTGGATCCATCTGAGCACTTGGCTCGGGGTGGATGAGCTCGGGCCCCAAGAGCTGCGGGGGTTGTTCCTCTGCTACCAAAAGTTGTCGCCTCTGCAGTTGGTCGATGTGTTTCTTGAGGAGTTGACCGTCCTGTGTTGATACTTCGTACGACATGGGGCTGGTAGCCTGTATGACTCTTCCCTTCCCAAAGTTCCTTATGTAGACGGGATCTTCTGGGAAGAACCCCCTGGGAGCTTCCCATTGTTCTGTCATCTTCCTGGGTTCTGGTACCCGGTCTGGGTGTAGCCGGTCCAACAGGATGATGGGGCGGTGACCCATCAAGAGTTCTGTGGGGCATTGGCCACTGATGGGGTTGGGTGTTGTCCACTGGGTAAGGAGGAAGCGGGTGAAATGAAGTTCCCAGTCTCCATCTGAGATCTGGCTGAGGGCTTCTTTTGTTGTGTGCACCAATTGCTCTGTTTGCCCGTTGCTCATGGAGTGGAAAGGTGCTGACCTCACATGGCAGATGAGGTTCCTCTGCAGGAAATCCTGGAACTCCGCTGATGTAAATGCTGCCTCGTTGTCAGAGACAATGGTGTCCGGCAGGCCATGCGTTGCAAAGATCTGGCACAGCGCCCGGATGACAGCCTTTGTTGATGTAGTGGTTACTGGGCTGACCTCCAACCATTTGTAGTAGGAATCCACCGTGACCAGGAATATTAATCCTTGGAACAGCCCAGCAACGTCTATGTGGAGCCCGGACCATGGCTTATGTATGGACTCCCATGGCTGGGTGGGTGCACTTGGGGGATTTGGGCAGACCACCTGATATGTTGGGCACCCCTGCACCTATGACTTGATCTCTGCGTCGATCCCTGGCCACCACATGTAGCTCTGAGCCATTGCCTTCATCCGGATGATCCCCGGGTAGGCCTTGTGTAGTGTGGTGAGGATCTGCTGCCACAGGGCGCTGGGGACAAGTACCCTCTCCCCCCACAGGAGACATTCCTTAAGAGCTGACAATTCGTTCCTGCGAGTGGTGAAAGCCGTAAACTCATTGTCCGCCGAGGCCATGGGCCACCCCCTCACCACTCAGCCCAAGACCTGGGAGATGATGGGATTGTGGGCCGAGCGGCAGGCAATGTTGGCAGCCTGCAGGGGCAGATCCGGGAGGCTCTCAAGCAAGAGGACCCCATGGGCAGGAGCGGGATTGGCATCCATGTCTGGAAGTGGAAGGCAGCTGAGGGCATTGGCATGACCCATAGCCTTACCCAGGCAATGCTCCAGGTGGTAGTTTTAACCCACCGAGAAGAGGGACCAATGGAGGATCCAGGAGGAGAGTACCTGAGGTGTCTGCTTGTCCGCTGCAAAGAGGCCGAGGAGCAGCTTATGGTCAGTAACAATCGTGAAGGGGCACCCATACACATAGTCATGGAATTTCTTCACCCCTGCCGCAATCGCCAAGCCCTCCTGGTCTATCTGGGCATAATTCCGCTCGGTGGCCGACAAGGTCCGGGAATAGTAGGCCACCGGAACCTCTCAGCTGTCAGAGAGAATGTGACCCAAGACCGCACCCACGCTGTAAGGGGAGGCATCACACATGAGGACCACTGGCAGGGACTCATCAAAATGAGCCAGCACCTCGTTTGAGATCATGAGGGCCTTTACACCCCTGAATGCCACGGCCTCCTGTGGGCCCCAGGACCATGGCGCTGACTTGTTTAACAACCGGTGCAGGGGCTCAGCTACCACCACCTTGTGGGGGAAATTTAGAAGCCCTAAAAATTCCTGTAGTTCCGCCTTGTTGCTGGGCACAGGGGCCTCTATGATGGCCTTGACATTGTCCCTTGCCAGATGGAGGACCATCACGTCGACCCGGAACCCCAAGAAATCCACCTCTGGGACTCCTAGAAGGCACTTCTCCCTCTTGACCTTCAGGCCACCGAGTCGAAGTGGTGCAGGACAGCATGGAGATGGGAGAAGTGGCAGCATCGCTCCAGGGATTCCTTTTAACAGAGAGTCCATTAGTTGTTGGAAAATCCCTGGGGCCACATTAATCCCAAACTGCAGCCGCTTGACTTTGAATGCCCCCCATTGTGTCATGATGGTCTGAGCGGTGGCTGTGGCCTCATCCACTGGCAGTTGTTGGTACACTTGTGCAAGATCCATCTTCTCGAAGATCTTGGCCCCAGCTAAGGACGCCAACACGTGACTCATGACCAGGACCAGGTAGGAGTGGTCATGGAGGGCCTTATTTAACGTGCATTTATAGTCTGCACAGATGTGGATGTCACCATTGAGCTTTATGGGGGTTACGATAGGAGTCTCTCACAGTGCATGCAAGACAGGTTCCAGGACCCCTTGCACCACCAAACGGTCTAGTTCCACATCTATTTTTGGCTGCAATGCTATTGGGGCACAACAGAACCTCATGCGGATGGGGGCAACCAGGGGGTCTAGCTGCAGTGAGACCGGGGGCCCCTTATAGCAACCCAGAGCCCCATAGAAAACCCTGGGGAATTCCCCACAAACCTTGGCAAAATCCCTCACCCCCCCAATGGTGATGCCCAGCAGCGCAAACTATGCCTGCCCAAAGAGACTAACCAAGTTCCCTTCTACCACAATCAACTCCAATGAGCCCACAAACCCCCGGTACTTCACCTGTAAAGTCTCCATGCCCCGAATCAGAACCAGGTTCCTTTGGAAGTCCACCAGGCTGAGGGGCAAAGGGCGCAGGTGGGGGCCCCTGTTCGGACAAAGTCTGTTTGGCATTTCCACCTATATGATGGATGCCGCTGACCTGGACTCCACTTCCATTAAGCAGGGGGACTCCTCAATCTGGACCTGGACCTGTATCTTTGGGGTGGCCAATTTGTTGGGGAGGCATAGTACCTGGAACGAGGGTTGGCTGGTCAGGAGGTAGAGGTCGTCCATTCCCGCGGTGGCCTTGTACTGTGCAGAGGTCTGGTGGCTTGGCTGTGGCTGGGGTGGCTGGTTCTGGTTGCCCTTGGACCTGCAAACACAGGCAAAGTGTTCTTGTTTCCCACACATATGGCAGACAGTGTCGCAGAACCAGCATGACTTTCTCTTGTGCGCTTCCCCACAGCTGCCACATGTGGCTCAACCAGCGGGTTTCCCTGTGTGCTTGGAGGCTCTGGTGACACCTGATGGCTTCCTGTGGCTGGTGGGGCAGACGAGATGGACGTCTTCCTCGTCAGAGTTCTCAGGCGCAGAGTCGGGAAGCATGAGATGGGACACTGCTGGTGGATGGTCGTGGTGGGAGGCCTCGTAGGCTATGGCAAGCTGGAGTGCATTGTCTATTTTGAGGTCTGTGGTGCCGATCATGCGGTGGAGTTTTATGTCACTGGTGCCCCAGACAAACTGGGTCAAGATGTCTTCTTCTACTTTGGTGAAAGCACACTTCATGGCATGTTGGCACAGTGTGGCCAAAAAAGCAGCGGCTGTTTCGCTGGGCTTCTGGATGCACCCCTGGAACTCCATCTGCCTGGCCATCGTGAAATACCTGGTCAAGGCTTCAACTATCTCTTCGTATGGGCATTCGAGGATTGCCTTATGGGCCAGGAGGCTCTTTGCGAGCCGGATGGTGGCCATACCACAGGAACTGAGGAGGAGGGCCCATCTCTTGCCGGTGTTGGTCACCTCATGGTAGGCGAGGTAGCAGGTCAGTTGGTCCTTCCACGAATCCCAGAATTTGGGATGTGTGGGGTCGAAAACTTGAAGGTTTCCGGAAGCAGCCACCATGACTCTAGTGCGATGCGGGGAACGGTGTCCGGAAGACTGGGGCACGATGCGGTGCTGCTCGGGAGCTGTGCGGGGCGTGGTGGTTTCCTCTGGATCGATGCTTGGTGCTGCGCTGGATGGTGAGTCAGGCCTGCTCATCGGATCCCACCTTCATCGCCACTGTAAAGTACTGGGTTCACCGCATGGAGACTCGGACTACGACATGCGTTCAGACGTGTTTATTGTACTTCACACACAAGACTGAAAAACCAGCCCCCAAGGGCCAACTATATACACCCCACCCAGTACACCCACGGTCCCATTGGAGGGTTTGAATTTCCTGCCAGATGGCCTGCTGGTGGACACTAGGTGGTCTAGGATCCGAGGTCTCATTGTGTTTGGGACCCAAGCTCCTTACTTTATTTGCGGACCTCTGGTGGCGGTCTGCATACATAACACACCCCTGACTTCCATTCCAGCCTAGGCCCCCTGACTTCCAATTATTTATTTATCGTGCTTGTCGCTGGCAAGCCCTGCACCACCCTCCACAATCCCACGCTGCTCTCTCTCACCTCTCACCAGCCATGGCCACTCTCTCTCTCATCACCGGCAAGAAGTCAAGCCCTGCAATGCCCTCTAATCCCACACCACTCTGTCTCGCCTCTCACTGACTTGCTCTCTCTCATCATCAGCAACCTGGTAAGAAGGCAATCCCCCCACTGCCCTCCAATCCCATGCCATTCTCTCTTGCCTCTCACCGACTGCAGCAGCTCTCCCTCACTGCTGGCAAGCTGGCAAGAAGTCAAGCCCTCCAATTCCATGCCACTTTCTCATTGTACTCAAAGTATTTTAGTAGTTATTAGCATTGGTGTTTCAGTGGAATTCTACCAACTCACTAGCTCCTGTTTGGGGTCCATTGCAACACAGCCCAGGGGAACGGGGGACAAGTAGCAGCAGTAGGTGGGTAATGAAGGCAGTGTTTCAGGTGGGTTCACCACTCTCCTGCCCTGGCAGCTTTGACTGTCCTGCCAAAAGGACACCTGGCTGCTTGGAGGGAAGGGCCGGAGTGGGGCTGCTCGCTTGGGTGTGTGTGTGCGCAGCAGTTCCCCCCCCCGTGACTTATTTAAAGACCCCCAAATTTAAAAAATCCTGGCTACAGGCCTGAATTACACCCTTAGAAAGCTACTGAAAACTCTATTCAGGACTGCAACGTTAGAAATATTTTTCAGATAAGGATGTATGGAAACTTCCTGACAAATTTTACCAGTCCTAGTGGAAGTCATGTAAAAATATTGCTTGATTTTGCCCAAGCAAAGCCCTCCAAATTCACTCTGAAGATTAGCCTGAGGTGAAATCTGGCAGCAAATTTAGTGTGTGTGTGTGTGTGGGGGGGAGTTGTGCCTCTGGTTCCCTTGGAAGGAACTAACAGAGTAGGTTGGCTGAATCGCTGGGGCTGACGCCATGATACCTGAAGTGCTGAAGCCCTTTTCTAATCTTGAAGAAAATGTTAATAATGCAAAGGTAGCAGAGCAAAAAGAGATTGACTTTCCCTCCATCATCACCCCTAGTCTTTCTCATTTTTCCACAGCACCAATCAGTACAGCAACTCCAGTTTCAAAATTCCATTAAGTGAAACTTAGATGAAAGAGCTTCCTTCCTGCTCCAAGGTTGGGCCTGCGTATATTTCTATCACCTTGCTGCTCCTCTGTGAGAAGGAATGCACTGGTATGTATCAGAGTCAGCAGAGATACACAGGCAAAGCCAGCAGTTCGGGGAGACTTCTCCCTCCCTGTAACATACTTACTTTGAAACAAAATCCTCTGAGAGAAGAGGACAGGACAAACACTTTTTGATAGAGGGTACATTCCAAAATGTGACCCTTTATGATCCTCCTCCTGCAGCCTGATGAAGTCCAGTCCCTTCCATCATCTTTTTATCACCTCATTCTGATGGAAGCTACAAAATATGATTGCAGAATGCAGGAATGGCAGAACGTGCTGTGCCATTCCAGGCTGCAGCTAGAAGATCAAATTTTAGAATGCTTCCCCCTTGTTAAGAACTCCTGCAGACAGGAAACCAACATGTGAAACAAAGGGAGGGGCAGGACCTTGCTCTCTGCTAGATTCTATATGTGCAGTAACATTTTCATGGTAAGGCACATTCTAAAGTAGAATCCCCTGCCCTCTATCTGAAACTGGACAATCCATTCTACCATCTCTGTATTCTGCCACCTCATCCCCACTTCTTCTGCATGTGTGAACCAGACCTGGAAAACAGACCTCAGTTTGCCAGTGAGGAGAAGAGTAGGGTTGCTAACTCTAGTTCGGGAAATCCCTGAAGTGAAGCTTAGAGAGGGTAGTGTTTGGGGAAGAAGCTTAGCAGGGATGTGATACCATTAGAATTGCTAGTTTCATGCTGGGGGATCTCCTTCCCCCAGCTCCCATTGCCCACTGCCATGCAGCCGGGCAGTGGGAGGGAACACCTGAGTGAAATGGGGGACCACAATTTGGACATTGTTTCCAGCAAGAACCAAAAGTGCTGTCATCACGCCAGGTGAGTCACTAGCATTCACCCCAAACTCTATGGTTAAACCGCAGAGTTTGAGGGGCATGCTAGAGTGTTACCCCTGGCATGATGACATCACTTCTGGGTTGAACTCGAAACAACATCATTGCATGAGGAATGCTGATCCCCTCCCCACAGCCTTCCCCATCTCCTGCTGGTTGCCAGGCTATGTGTGGCAACTCTAGATGCCACAGAGCCCCTCTCCAAAGCTGCGTTTTCTTCAAGGGAACCAATCTGTATATTCTGGTGTTCAGTCATAATTCCAGGAGAACTCCAGGCCCCATCTAAAGGTTGACTACCCTAGTGCAGAAAAATAATGCAGACAGAAATGTAAGTTAAAAAGAAGCCTGAAGCTGCCATGGTTCTGTGACAGCCTCTCCTTTTCCTGGTAGTCTGCAGTCTAAGCCAATGGACCCAGTGAGGTCATCAGACTTTTTCCCTGCCTCCCAACTCACATAATTGACTATCAGCAGTAAAGGCAGGAAAAATTTCAGCACTACGAAATGCCACATCAAGCGCTGAGCTATAACAAATTACAGAGTAAAAGAGATGGAAAAAACAGTAACATTTCTTGCTACATCTAGTTAAACCCAGCTGAAGACACAGCACAGGAGCTCTGCTGAAGCAAAGAAGGTCTCGGCCTGGTGTTTGGATTGTTCAAAGAATACAGAGGCCTGGTTTCAGCAACTCAGTTTTTATTAAGAAAGCTACAGAACCTAAGGCTGCTGTTCAACCTCCACACTTATGTCTTGTTCTTTATAGAAGTCAGGTAACATTTTTGTTGCACCTTTCCCTGCTAGATTGGAGGACTATTATAAAACCTGGTCAATGCCTGGATGAGTGACTTTGTGGGAGCCCCAGGTAAGGCACCTGCTATTCAGTGGAGGAAGAAAAGTGAGCTATAATAACGGGTTCTGCCTTTACACCACTTTTTATTTTAAATAACTTTGTTTTACAAATATAGAGGTTGAGTTCAAGGAAGAGTAGGCAGATATTTGGGCCCAAATTAGACAGGAATGGGGCAACCACGTATATATGCATGTATATATCTGTACCATGAGTATGTCTATTTTTTTTACATGAGTGAATGAATCAAAACACACAGTCTGCCTCCAGCCTTACCTAACTGCAATGCCAACCTTTCTTAATTGGGAGAATATGACTTTAGCTTTTGGAATGCAAGAAGATAACGGAGAATGGAGGCTTTAGCTCCTCACACCTTTTCATGTAAAAATGTAGACCCCACCCCCACCCTCTGTTTTATATGTGAATGGATGAATAAATTCACGTGGCTGCTCAGAGCTTTAGGGGCATGGACATGGGGAGGGTGTGGCATTGTGATGTCACTTTTGGGGAAAACCCGGAAGTGACATAGTCTAGCTCTAGGAATCACCAGAAACTCTATGGTTTACTTGGATGTGGATGATGCAGTGCACCATTTTTTTCTCCTGCCACTGCTCACCCCACGGGGTTTCCTGCCACAGTGGGAAGCCTGGTAGCCCTACAGCTTCATCATGTTTAGCTTGACCCTCAGGGACTGTTAATTCCTAAAGGCTGGAAAGTAGGGAGGATTTAGTTCCTTTGATCTGCACACTTCTTTTAGTGTAAAAAAATGCTTTATAAATGCATGAGGCAAAGACACAGTTGCCTGTTTAATTTAGCACTCTCTTCTTAAAGCAGCATCTATTTTGAAAAAGAACAGCATACCTGTGGCTGCTCCCCATGGTTACTTATTGCCAGCCAGCAGCAACCCCCTCTCTGAATCTAGAATCTCCTTTACTGAATTCAAACTGCAAAGCTGTTTTTCCCCAGCTAGCCTTTCACCTTGGTAACCAGGAATTAACTGTATCTTCAGCACTAGAAATATCAACTGACCATCTGTGCCCTTTAAGGAAGCACCTTTGGCTAGTGGTGTTATACAAAAGCCTACAGTGAAGATTATCCATTCACTTGAAATAACACAATAGCATTCCTGTAACAATACATAAAAAAGACCTGCATTTGCGCACATCAGCAGTAGGTACAGAAGCACACAGCAGGAGAAACTGCTTACTGCAGCACTATATTTGTTTATTTTCAATAGGTATAGAGGCATTTCTGTGCTTGAGACCTCCTAAGAGTTATTTTAAAAGTTAGTATCTGCCTCGGGTACATTATGCCTTATACTGGATTTTTTTTTGGTTTGAGCGCCTCACATTTGGTAGAACTGCTGGTCTCAAATATTTATGAATGGAAGTTGTTTAGAGCTTCCTAGCCATTCATAATTCTGAATGCCTTCTTCTGGCAGCTCATTCATGCCTCCCTCCCAGCTCTGCAAGGATGGAGACAGAAATAGGTTTTTTGAGAGAGTAAAGAGAGTTATCACTGCCCAGGATATGTACCCACATTTCTTTTGTCCCTCTATCACTTTCTCCATACCTACTTTGCATTCACACTAGAGCGAAGCCAAACTGAAGGCTTGGGATGCTGCACTGCATTCTACTCCCCTCATTACCCACTTCTATGCCAGCATCAGGCTGCTTTGGACTAGAAAATGCAGATGATCTGAGTTGTAAAACTGCAAAGTACAGGATATGTTCATAACAAATGCAAATACCAGGGGCTCAGCTTGTTCATTTTATTTTTTTACTATTAATATAAAATTATTCCTTCATGTACTCACCCACAAAAGTATCATGCCAATTTACTATAAACCACCTGAAAGTTTTTTAAAAATCACACTCAATCTTGCCCTCTTAGGTTAAATTCATACTGGAAAGTGGTTTCCGGTCCTGGACTACTTATATCAACAGCAGTTTATCTCTTCTGATTGGGCTCAGTTACACAAATGGCTCTGATGTCTTGGGTTTTTGCTATATAGTTGCTATATAGTTGTTACTTAGACTCAGGGTTTTTTTTCTTTTTTTTAATTACTTTGTGTTGTGTGTTTTATATGTTATATTTATTTATTTATTTATATTTATATATTTAGCTATGGTACACTGTTGACTATTGTCACGTTAATAAGTATGTAATAATTCTTTGGAAATCATGGCACTAGTTGTGTCCTACTACTGTTTTTCATATGTATGATGTTGTTCTCGTTCATGCTACTTGTTCTATTCAGTATTTGAAAATTGTGTTGCATATTTGTATTTATTTAGCTTAATAAATTGTTGAATTTTTTTTAAAAAACCCCCAGAAATTCACACCAGAAAACCCCCACCCTAGTCTGCTTCTGTCCCTATAATATCAGCCAGATCTGCAGTAAACAGCAGAGAAAGCTTTTCATAGTATGGATAATAGAGATGATCATTATTACTTACTAATACCTACATATGTGTTAACGGCATGTGTCTTATTACAGACATAAGAGCAAGGTCCTTTTAAAAAAGAATGGCAGCTCACTGAGTTGTAAACTTGTCTTTGGGCTATAGGCTTCAGATTACTGGTGGGGGTTCACAAGACTAAATCATCCACTTATAAAAATTCCTTGCACAGAGAAAATAAACTCGGAGAAGAGCAGGCTGGAATGGTTCTCTCTTGACATTTTGCTTTTTATGTAGACAAATCTTTTTGGTATGGAGAAGTACTCAGTCATGGGGATCTCCACCTGAAGTTTGAAGTGGTTCAGCTGGTGACAGGTTTATCATCTCAGTGAGAACTACACCTAAGATAGGATCTGTTTCTAAAAGATGAGTCAAGGTTTCTAGAACAGGAGACCCAAAACAGAGCCTTTTAGTTGGCTGACCTTTCTTGCAAAGAGAAAGATGATTGCCAAAATGAACAGTTAATTCAGCAGTCTCATAATGAATCCTATGAAAATATCTGGTTAGCCAAGTTCACCTAACCTTATGTTAACAGGTGGAAAGAAACATGGGATATGTCAAGAAAATGTAGACCGTGTGGGAAAGAAGGATGGAATTAAAGTTGCCAGAAGCTGGCTAGAAATATTGCTGTCCTCTTCTCAGATAAATAGCCAGGAAGAAAGCTTGTTGAACTTAAAACAGCAAATAAGTACTGCTTGTATCAACAATTCTCAAACTTTAGCAACACAAGGAAACCCATTTAAATTAATGCTTTTCACAAACCCCTCTCTTGTGCCACCAGCACATACCACACACAGGATGTCTCCTTTAAAAGTGATACAGCATGATGCTTTAAAGGCAAATTTAAAACCAAGTTTAAGGGGGGAAATGAGTTTTATAGTTTTATTGTCTCTATATTGACTGTTCTCAAAGCACAACTGATTCTACAGGGGGACAACTCAAAATGTTCCAGCCCATGTTCTAATTAACCACAACCTCTGTTTTTGGGTAGACAGGGCTGGCCCCAGGATTTTTTGCGCACTAGGCGAGGCTGCTTTGTGGCATCCCCCCACACCACAGAGCTGCCCTCTCCACCACTAGAGACCCACCTGCAAGGGATGCCCCCCGGCCCCACTGCCTGCCTGGGCTCATGAGCTCTCCAGCGCCACTGGCAGCCACCTGCACCGGCTGGCTGCAGTGCCTCGCCAGCTGCCCGACTGTGCTCACCACGGTCGCCGCTGCACAGGGGAGGAGCCTCCACTGCCTGCTCCTCTGCCAGGTCCTGAAGAGGGGGCACCTGCGGGCCATGCAGCTTGGCTGGGGCGCAGAGAGACAGGACCGGAGGGGAACAGACACCAGCCAGGGTGCAGGGGGGAAGAGAAGGAGGTGCACTTTCCTGCAGCTGGGGAGCCTGCGGCTGGGCCCCCAAGGTAGGTGGATTGCAGGCCGGTGCCCTAGGCAAGGGTCTAAAATTTGTGAATGAAGGACCGGCCCTGTGGGTAGGGCTCTGGCATGATGTGAAAGCTCTGTGATTACAGCTGGCTGCAGATCTATGAACTTCTGCCCTTTGAAAAGGGTGAAACTGATTCAGTGCACTTCTCCTGAGGTTGAAATTATCTGCTGTCATTCTCAGAGTGTTGAGAGTGATCCATTTTCATGTTAGTCATATGGCCCTAAAAGACTCTGTCCTTACAAAAGACTCAAGACTACTTGGACTATCCTTGATGACCCCAGGTATCCCCAGTCCCCAGTCTAGGGAACAATGGCCAAAATTAGATTTTTAAATGGTTACTGTGGAAAAATGCACTTTTGTCTAGAAGTTTCAACTGAACAAAACATTTACCTTGAGTTGTAAAAGTTCTCTCTCTAGGCAGAGAACCGGTGTGTGTGTGTGAATTGCTTGCCATCTTTACTCAACCAGGCTTTAGAAATGCAAGGGGCAGGTCTGACCAGAAACAATGAAGTACTCACCTCCTCCCACTCCAGCTGGAAAGGTGACATCTAGCAGGGGACAGACTTTTGGTGGTTGAAAATTCTAGAGAACTCTTTTCCTGGAGACTTCAGGAAAAGTTTACTTTGGTCTGGCCTGACAGGCCCAGGGGGTGGGCAAACAGCAATGTTAAAGGTCCTTGGCAGGAGGAGGGTCTCTTTTATTGTTGATTCCATCCAGGCAAACTGAATTCACCTGTACTCCTGTCGAAAACAGCCATTGGCATGTGGAGCACTGCAGGCCTGAGCAGAGGCTCCAAGGTAATGGGAACCCTCTAGAACCACTAGATTTGAGTCCAGTAGCACCTTAGTGACAAACAAGATTATTAGGGTATAAGCCGAAAATCCAGTTGGTTTCTAAGTACTACTGAACTCGAATCTAACCACTCTACTACAGACCTACATGACTACCCTCTGAAACTAACCAGAATCACTGTAACTTCTAAGTTAAGGAGCCTGCCTTAGAGGAATGTCAGCTAGGGCATGTACAGAGGGAGAGACAGAGGAATTGTGTGTTGATACTTTTCTTTTGATCCCTTGCTCAATTCGTCGTTATGCTGACAGTATGTATGTGGGCATTTCATTTTAATAAATGTTTTATAACTTTTAATGCTGGTAGCTGTTTTCTATACCACATAGACCCCCACCATTTCAGACATTCTATTTTAACACATACACCAGGAGAAGGGGAAGGGCATTCAGTTGTCAAGCTGCTGTTCCCCCAGTGGTGTGCAAGTACAGTAAGGTGTCTCCATGGTAATCAGACCCTGGGTAGCAGGACATATGGGCATGAGGCAAGGTCTCAGGCAATGCAGGAAAGGAAAGCAAGGAGTCCTTGTCCTCTCAGTGGGTAATTCCTACAAAGGCCAGGTGGTGGCAGTGGCTGAACTGAAGAAAAGCCCCTCCAAGGGTTGGGAAAACCAGTTGGGTGGCATGTACCTAGCAGAGACTTTGGACAGCCGCTGGTGCAGAAATACCTTGGAGGACAAGACAGAACAGGGCCTGCAGGTCAGTGGACCTGTTCTGCCAAAGTTACAATTATGAATGTAACTTGGTTTTTCTTCAGGTGTATACCCAGAAGTACTTATGAAACTCAGTGCTCAAGTGAATATCAACTTCTATTATGACCCTTGTGTCTGCAACAGCAGTGTGACAAGCAGAAATTCAGCTGGTTAAGATTTTTTTTCCTGGCATGGTGATACTATTATTAGTGGGGGAGGGGGGAACATAGTAATCCTAATAAACTTTTTGTTTTTACCCTCTTAGAATTCTGAAGTTCAGGAAGCCATTACTGGTTGTGAGTAGTTGAAAACCAAGCTTTGGTAGGCTCGTAAATTATTACAAACTCTGGAGTGCACAGACCTCTTCAGATGACATACATGAGTTGAAATTAATGTGCACAGACTCCTCCACATGCAGCTGCTGGTGTGACCTTGGGTCAGTCACAAGTTCTTTCAGAGCTGTTCTCTCAAGAGCTCTCTCAGCCCCACCTACCTCACAGGGTGTCTGTTGTGGGGAGGGGAAGGGAAAGGGATTTTAAGCTGCTCTGAGACTCCTTTGGGTAGTGAAGGGCAAGGTATAAATCCAATTTCCTCCTCCTCCTCCTCCTCCTCCTCCTCCTCCTCCTCCTCTTCTTCTTCTTCTTCTTCTTCTTCTTCTTCTTCTTCTTCTTCTTCTTCTTCTTCTTCTTCTTCTTCTTCTTCTTCTTCTTCTTCTTCTTCTTCTTCTTCTTCTTCTTCTTCTTCTGTGCTCACTTTCTGGCATTTGTGCACAGGTGGGGCGTGGGGCCATCTTCTAGTCTCCCTCCATGTGCATTAATGTCAGTGCACATGTATCATCAGAAGAGCAGCCCCATATAACTAGGCAACCTCATACAACTGCAAACTTTTTTAAAAAAAGGAAGGAGAAGATGGCAGTAGGAATCTTGGGGGAATAGGGTTGCCAGGTGCCTTTCTTGTGCTGGCAGGGGGATTTGGGGGGTGTTCCAGGGGTAGGTGGGGATGTTGGCGACGTGCTGATATCACTTCCGGAAGTGATGTCATCATGTCGGCAACGTTGGAGCGACATTCTGCTATTTTGGCAAAACTCTATGGTAAAAATGGCTACAAGCCATAGAGTTTTGCCCCAAAATTAGAGTGTCACCCCCAATGTGATGATGTCACTTTTGGAAGCAGCATCAGTGAGTCATTGACATGGCATGGGGAATGACTGTTTGGGGGGTGGGATTTCCCCCACCGGCCAGATGGCCGGCTGCAAGCTAGAGCCTGCAAAATCAGAGGATCCCCAGCCCTGATTGGGAACCCGGCAAGCCTATGGAGGAAGAGAGTGAGGCAATGGGGAAAGCAGGTTGAAACAGTGGTGAAGGGAAGAAAGATGGAGGAAGAGAGAGGTGGTGACAGGAGGTGAAGACAAGCTTTAGGGTATGCACAATATTTCACGTAGAGCACTGGCTAAGTCTGTTTAGGCCTGTATGCATTGAAAGTGAAACTACACATAACATTAGGAATCCATGACTAGATCCCCAACACATTCTGTAAGTACAAAATTCACCAGTGGGGCCCACTCTTTGAAGTGAGTGATGGTGATGGATTAATACTTCCCTACTGTATAGGTTCCATGAGACACCCCTCCCCCAGATGTATCTGACTTAATGCTGTGCTTGTGATCTAAAGGGAAGCACCTGGCTTTTTTGGTTTAAATGTTGGGATGTCTAATCATGGATACCCAATGCCATTTTTTTTACTGAGAGGGCTATTAGGACAAATTCAACATTCCTCTGTAGCTCTGCCCTTCAGAGAAAGTTTGGAAGTCACAGTCAAGCTGTCATTCAGAAGCTTCTTTGTCATTATGTCACTTTGTCACTGAGGGACTACTAATATGCTTCTGAGAAACTGCCTAAAACTATGATAACAATTCTGATTTGGAAGTGGCATTATAATAATTGCTTAACTTGTTTTCCTGTTCTACTCATGTCAGTTTTTGTAATTTAGCCCAAGCCATCTCCCAGCAGTATGACCTGCA
The DNA here is from genome assembly GCA_029375565.1 of Gekko gecko. Lineage (NCBI taxonomy): Eukaryota > Metazoa > Chordata > Lepidosauria > Squamata > Gekkonidae > Gekko > Gekko gecko. Next base: position 37,217,771 of record JAPDNY010000006.1, read on the forward strand.
CTACTGTAACAGAGGTGTTCTAGGCAGTGGAACTTCAATGCCTTAAAGGTTTGATTTATTTCATTTTGCATTATTCCCACCTGCCACTATGCAGTGTTCTATTTTTGTTGATTGGCTTGCTTCAGAAGTGGGCATTCTGGGATGTTTTCCTGTTAAATTGTTCATGGGCCCAAACAGGCAGTGGAACATTAGATTCTTTACAGGCTACATGGCTCAGTGCAGGATTACCTCCCAGTACTATATTTTGTCTTGACTTGTTTGGACAATAAAATATGATTGACAGACTGATCTAGTCCTATGTGGCGTATCAATTCAGTTGGTTAGAACTTGGTATTCTGTGTTCTTTTTTTCTTATAAAAAAGAATTCTTGCTGGGAATGGGTTAATTAAATTTCAGCATTGCATGACTCTCTTTTCTAAAATACCATTCTCAGATGTCTCTAACGCTTCCCACTGGTTTTTGCAACAATCTTATTTATAAAACTGGCAGTTCCTTTTCATTTCACTTTGGCTTTTACACCTTGCCATTGACTTGTTTGGGACAGAGAAGCAAGTGTAGTTAGTAATTAGGAAACAGGAGGGAAACAGCGGCAACAGGCTCTTTTCTTTTCTATCACATTTCTACTGTTATTAAGTGCCCACAGGCATAGCTTCATCACTACCCAGCAGTGTCCTTGCACTATTAAGCTTACAGCATGTACCACCAACCAAGGCTGGCCCCAACTACCATTTCTGGAAGCAGGGCCAGCTTTATTTAGCAGGCAGATCAGGTAGAGGTCACTGGATTTCCTAAATCAAACTGGAAACCAAGGGATATGTATTATTCTAGTAAATCCATTTCTTAATCCACTATTGCCCCCAAGTACAGAACATTATTACCAAACACTTCCTAAGTACAGGGATGCCATGCTGGGAGGCCTCCTGGCAGTTCCCTTTGATGCTGCTGATGCCTCAGACACTGTTGGGAGGAAGGGGGGGGAGGAAAAGCCTGGTGTGCCAGAATCATGCTGTTGTGTCTACTGGAAGTAATGCATGATGTTCTAGCATTCCACAAAAACTCTATGGTAAAACCAAAGATTTTTTTTTGGGTGAAATCCTAGAGTGTACCCATGTGTCGCTTCTGGTTCAAATCAGAAGTGATGCAGGTATGCAAGAGCCAGGCCCATCCCCAATTTCTCCCAGGGTTGCAAGCTGAAGCCTGGCAACCCTACCTAAGCCAGAAGTAAGGGGCACAAGAATGAGGTCATAAAGCAGCACTCCAGAAAAACTCCTTAATGTTAGGTCTGCAGCTATTTGCTGCTTTTTAAGGATCTGTGGGAGAAATCTGGGATTTTCCCTTCAAGGTGGGATGAGCTCTCCCCTGTTGGCTGCCCAAATCCATTGCAGGTGGAGAGAAGGGGCTGTATGTAGTCCTGAAGTCCTGAATGACGCACTTGCTCCCCCCACAAGTTCTATATCCTATATATTTTAATTCTTTTTAAAAAAATTTCAGATCCTTTTATATTTGGAATTTGTGTATTTTAATCTGTGTTTTTATTGTGTTAATTTGACTATGCCGTGTGTGTTTGTGTTTGTGTGTGTATGTGTGTGGCCTTGCAATGTGGGGCCCTAATCAGGTAGAAAATAAAATAATAAACTTGGTTGTTGCATTGTTTCCTACCTTGAGTCAGAAGAGATAAGTAAGGTGGGACAGAAATGTTTTAAATTTAAAAAATAAATGCTCCACAAGATGTGTTGATTGTGCCCTGGGAGGGCACAATTAAGAATCACTGCTCTAGAATTTCTGTCTGTGTTGTTGTTCCCATACACTGTTTCCCAACCCTGCCTGGAGCTTCAAAGCCACATCCCATTGGTGGAGGTCACGTTAACAGGCATGGGCACCAGAAACATCTCCTCTAAGGAACTGCAAGTTCCATTTTGTTTGTTTTTGAGACACAATGCACCAAGAAAGCCTTCTTGTGCACTATCAGCTAAAGCAATCACCTTATGCCCATTCAAGCTACTTGTGCTGGATGGTAGTTCTAAGGGGTAGTTTATTGCTAACGTTGTACAAGAGGGGCCATTTGTTCTCATCTCAAAAGTATATGAGATGTGCAGAAGTGCTTCAAGAACCACATTTCCATATGACTTTCTATATTTAACCACCCACAGTATTCTCTCTTCTCTCTCTCAATTGCAAGGTGCCCAAAACAAAAATATGGTATTCCATAGTAGAAAAGTCTGATGCCCTTTTATTTAGGCTCGGCCCCTTATCCTGCCTGGGCCACTCTAATTCTTTAAAAAATTAAATGTTTTGGACTAAACGCTGAAGATCTCTTTTATGGAAGCCTGAATAAGGCAAGAACAATTATTACTCAAAGGTTCCTTGATATTGAATTACAAAATGAAGAAGCCTTACTTCCAAAGAGTTTTAGATGTTTAAAATCTTGGCCCAGTTTTAAAGCTACTCTGTACTTGTCTGATATTACTTATGAACCCATATAGATGGGCCTTTTCTAGGGCCTGTTTTGAGGCATTTCCCTCTGCTGTACTACAAGGCAAATTTTTTCGGTATGTCCATGCAGGAACAATTATGTCCTTGTAAATTTAATACAGTAGAATCCACCACTCATGTACTTTTGTATTGTAAATTTTACCAGGAAGAACTCTCTTATTTTATATTTCCACTTCTGTCTAAATTTAACCCTCTGCATCCCTATCTGAAATTTAGGCTAGAGATTCTGGGTAATTTTCTCTTTGAAGATTCTCAAAGCTCTGTATCTTATGCTATGTTGCTTAGTGATCAGAAAGCGTAAATCCCTTGTAAAGGAAGACTATACTGTAACATGCTTTTATTTATTCTGGATATATATCTCTTATTTTATATCACAGATTTTATTTTTTGTATTTTTACTAATTCACTGGCTATTGTGAATTGATATTGTTGTTGGCTTTGCGGTAATAAATGATTGGGTTGGACTGGATTGGATTTGTATTCCAAAGTAACAGTATCACCAGCATTCATATACAACAAGGGGGCCAGTGGGTCTGCTGCTCCATTCATTCAGGCTGCCCAGTTTACCTCTGAGCATGAAATAAAAACACAAAAAAACTGCCTGAGTATGGAAGTCAAGTCTCTGGATACCCCTGATTTGGACCTAGGGTTTCCAAAACCCTGGTATTAGCAGGGATTCTCCTGCTTTTCATGGCTTTGATCCACTGCTGACCACCTGGCCGTCAGGGGAAGCCTCGCCTCTGAACAGGGATGTCACTGGGCAATGTCCCTGACACAATGACATTGCCTGGAAGTGATATCATCATGTTGCTGATGTCAGGAGGACGACACTCTAGTTTTTGGGCAAACTCTATGGTTTTGAAGCCAAAACCCAAGAATTTTGCTCAAAAACTAGAGTGTCACCTGTCGTCAGTGATGCAATGATGTCACTTCCATATGATGTTGTCGAGCTGCACATGCATAAGATCCCGGGAAGGACCCAGGAGCCCCCACTGGATGCCAGGTAGGACCTGGCAATCCTACTTGGACCTGAGCAGATGACACAGTGCATGCATATGTACCTGGAACCACTGTTACATATACCCCTGAGTGAAAAGGTTTAAGGTAGAGGCTGGGGTAAGCCTTGCCTCCATTACCTATTGGTTAAAAATATCACATAACCTCCGGGGTTTAATAGCATTAGTCCTGCAAGACTATTTTCAAACCTCTTGGGAGAAGGCCATTCATCTTAAACTGTAGAATTTGGACTTCTCTCCTGAATTTGTCCCGCAAATGGGTTTTGAGCAAGCAAAATCAATGATCAAACAAAGGTTGTTTGATGGAGAACGACAAAGAGACATTAACAATGTCCCAAACTTCCTGATACCAGAAAAGCTTGAATACATTGTCGCCCCAATGCCTTATCTCTCTGTCCTGGAGGTACCCAGTCAACCTAGAGCTTTTACTCTGGTGAGATGGCGAGTCCTCCCCTCTGCAGTTTTAGAGGGGAGATATAAAAAGACTCCCATGAAGGAAAGGATTTGTCTGTGTGGCACTGAAGGGGTGGAGTCAGTTGAGTATGTATTATTCCACTATTGCTTCTATCAGGAAGCTCATTCTAATATAATTTCCCCTCTACTATAAATGTTCTGATGTTTATATTTTAAAGAAACTTTAACAATTTTTTTCAGTAGCCTGTAGAATTCGTAGAGGTATTTTATGTACAGATTTTAACTAATTATTGCCAATAGATCGGACCAATTTTACTTTCTAATGACATTATTGTAAAGCTTTTATTCTTGTCTTTTACTGGTCATTGGCCGAATAAAGAAGATTGATTGAAAAGGGTGATCAATGAATAGAGCTCAGTGGGACTGCTCCAAAGTGAATGTATTTAGTCCTAATGCTGAAAATTTATCAACATATTTCCTCACTATTTTTAAATTTTCAGGAGTAAAGATGAACTCCAGAAGTGGAAAATCAGAGTCAGAGTTGGATTCACTAATGTGAGCCTGGTATATTTTTAATGCAAGTATTTATTTAGCCTGTTTAGGACAGAGGGAGGGATCCTGCTCATCTGTTGAATTTGATCCAATTGCTTTAAGATTCCATCTACCAGAAAGACTAAACAACTTCATTTATATTTTAAATGCTTCAATCGATATAATATTCCCTTCATTCCAGATTGCCCCACCCGCAAAAACAACGGCAATATATAACTGAACATTTTAAGGAATAGATTGTCTGTTATAAATAATTTATGACTGTCATAAAGGAAAAACAGATTGTGAAATACTGCTGACGAAAACAATGCTCATATTAAAGGATGAACCTTTCCGACTCTGCTGCGCCTGACTTGGCTTTTTACAATCCTGTCTTCTCTTCCCCCCAATCTCCCCCTCCCCTTTTTAAATGTCATTCAGGCTTCCTACGCTCAGCCACACTCAGCAATGGAAAATGCAAAAGCCCCTTCTGCTCACAAAGAAATTCCCAACATACTCGGAAAATAAATAAGCAAATGGGGATATCTCACCATCCCAAGGATTAGAAATGCATATGTGCATAACAAAAATTTGCATCTGAAAAAGTGGGTTGTATAAAGCATCTTCAACAGTGCCTGAAAGCATGCTACTGGAATTATGTCAATATAACAGCAAGACGGGTTGTCCATAAACTTTCACTGGTCCAGTAAAGCGTAATTCAGTCTGGAAATGGCTGGACAACTTGCCAGCTGTATGTAGTAATTGATTAATTGTAGTTGAGGCCTTGGTTAGTAGTGTCTGACCACTGTCAAAGGACTTAGTGAAAATGGAGGGGGAGAACCACAGTAGGGATTTGCTCCTCATCCCGATGCCTAAGATGATCATTTAAATGGCTAAGTATCAGGAAGGGGAAAGGCACTTTAGCACTAAGGTAGGTGTGTGCGTGTGTGCATTTATAAACAGTTGTGAAATTTCCACAAGAAGCTTGGTTATGACCAGGATAATCAGGTAGCTGTGTTAATCGATGGTACTTGTGTTAGCTTGTTCTGTAAAACCAGTAAAGCACTTTGTGACCCCTTAACAAGAAACATGTTTATTGTGACGCAACAGCTCCTGGGCATGGGTCCATTTCATCAGATGCATTAAAGGTTACACTCCATTGGTGCCTGTGGGTATATATGGATGTACACAGAAGAAAAGCAAAGGGGACAGAAATGTTTTCACAAAGAAAGACCAAAAGGGGCAGGCAACGCATGACTGAAAAGGAATCAGAAGATCCAAGTAGAAGATCCAACCCACTGCCAAAGGAACACTTAAACAGAGCTAGTTACTGTGTGTGTGTGTGTGTGTGTGTGTGTGTGTGTGTGTGTGTAGAGAGAGAGAGAGAGAGAGAGAGAGAGAGAGAGAGAGAGAGAGAGAGTGTATATTAGTGTGATCAAGTTCCTGATTAATAGTGGCTATTGCCAACAAAGCCCTGTGCAGCCTAGAACTAGAGTATTCTAAAAATCACCTTCTCTTCTATGAACCTGCCCATCCATTAAACTCCATTATACAGGCTGTGTTGAGTGTGCCTCCAGCTTCTAAGCTGTGGTGCTGGAGAAGGCTCCTGTGCATTCCTTGGACAGCAAACATGACAAACAAGCAAGTACTAGAGTGCATAAAACCAGACATGTCATTGGAAAGAAAAATCATAAAACTGCATCTGACATTTCAACCATGTTATGTGGAAAACTAACTAGAAAAAGCAATTATGCTTGGATTGGTTAGCAGCAAAAAGGAACTGGGCCACCAGAGAACACAGTGCTATAAAAGTTGGCACCAGCCTGAGTATGGAATGACTCAAAGAAACAGTACAAGATCAGAAAATGTGGAGAGAGCTGGCCCATAGAATCACCAAGAGTCGGACATGACTGAATGGCTAACCACCACCACCACCTTCTGAGCTGAAGAGGGTGGGAAGAAATAGGGACAGGCCTTTTAATCTCTGGTGCCTCCATTGTGAAGTGCTTTCTTCCCATCAGTTTGCCTGGCATTTTGAATTTTAGGGCTAGGACTGTTTTTATTGGTTGGTTTAATGGTATTAATACAGTGGGATTTATTTGATCTTTATTTTATTGTTTATGTGGGCATTATTTGTGTACATAAGCTGCAGTGAGAGCATTCTTTATACCCCAGAGTATAAATGTTTAAAACAAATTAACAAATGGAAATAATCACTTTCTGTAGCAAACTAACCCCAGTCCCTACTGAAATACACCCAATGGTGTAAAATTTACAAATTAAAAATACAGCAGCTCTGTTCTCCATAGCCTCTAATTCTCCTATACAGAACTTGGAGAAAACTCCCAGTATAAAGTCCCACTGTAAACAAGGAAGGAAATAGAAGATTCTGAGGCCTGATCGCTGGACTTTATGAGGAAGTTGTTAATAAGGAGACCAGCGGCAGTACAGGACACTTTTCTTATATCTGTAATAAATGAGTAGAAGGAATCTCAGCAAAATCAGCTGGTCAAGTCACAGAGCTGCAGGGGTGAAAAAGAACATGCCCACAAATTAAACTTCATCCAGTCTTTTATAGCTTAGGGCAGAAAATCCGAATGGTGCTTTCCCTCTCCTCTGCACAGAACAAAGGTTAAACAAATGCCAATATCTGCTTCAGATGTTTCCACTGACTCCTGGTATAGAGAGTCCCAATTCTGATCAACTAAGGATAGAAACAGAAATAGTTTTGGGTCATCCTCACTGTAGGCAACCCAAGGCATTTTGCGTACTTGCGACCCAGCCAATGTTAACTCAGCAAGAAAATTAGTAAGCAGAATTTTTGACTTTTGCCTCTATTCCTAGAATAAATTGTATTATGGTGCCTCCTGAAACCCAAATCTAGAAAAGTCAAAGCTGTAGCTAAAATGACACAGCTGGGGTTTTGATTTTTTCAATGCCATCTAACAGCCAAACTCCCTGCTAGACTTTTTGGAATATTCATATATTTTGGGCTTGTGAGTGGTACAAGATACTAAGGAACTTGTGGCTGTTCTTGTTCCCTTTGATTACCATTACCTGACACTATAGAGATGACTGATCCTGACCTGGATAGCCCAGGCTAGCCTAATCTTGTCAAATTTTGGAAGCTAAGCAGGGCTGACCCTGGCTTGTATTTGGATGGGAGATCTCCAACGAAAACCAGGGTCATCATGATGCAGAGGCAGGCGATGGCAGCCACCTCTGAATGTCTCTTTGCCTTGAAAATCCTATGGGGTTGCCATAAGTTAGCTGTGATTTGACAACACTTTCCACCACCATAGAGATATATTACTTGGTTTCTCAACATGATTACTCTATGTTAGGAAGGCTGGTTTACATACATACAGTTTTTATATACTTGAGTATACATGAGGTGGGTTCACACACCCAAAAAGGCATTGGTTTTCTCTTAGTTGCTTATCATGCACTTGGTGAGTGGCAACTAAATGTATGAACTGACTCCATGGCAAAAATGTATTTGAGGTGATATAAAATTCTGTTCTATTATTTCCATGATCACTGTGAAAAGTTTGAGGGCCCATCAGAAACTGCAGAAAAGGGGAACAATTCAGAACTCCCACCCCTCAAAATCACTGCTCCAGGATTTTCTAAGATCTCAGGGGGCTTGAGCTGGTTGACTTTTCCCTCCCACCTTTCTTCCTTTTACCAACAGCTGCTTCCAGCATTCAGTCCTTTCTGGAATCTTATCAGTTCTCATCAAGCCAATTGTTGTTGTTGTTGTTTTGCTTTGTTCCTTTGGTTAGTTGGCACAGTGATATATTTAGGCATACATGGGGTGTCACCCAAATAGGAAGAGACCCCTCCCCTGCATGTGGGCAGCCTTACTGTGCACCTTTTTTAAACCACATAAGGGCAAGCCAGTTTACTATTAGTAGGTCTGTGACGGCCCACTCATACATGCACATCATCACTTGATCAAATAAAGACATCCCTGCATGAACCTAGTTGATGGACAGGTTCCTAAAAAGTGTGAGACTGGTTCCATGGGTGCATCTACACTTTTTTAGATTCTCTCCCAGTTGAAGACTGGGAACTAAATGATTGCACTGACTCCATTCAGAAGCACTGCATGAGAAACTATATAAGGTAATGTAAGGATTCTATCTGTGGTGATTCTGCGATGGCTCATTCAAAGCTATTAATTTGATGTTGCGGTCTACATAATGAGGAAGTGTGTATGAACCAGCCACAAAAGTCCTTATACAGCTTATGCCAATGTGAATTCATCGAAAACATTTTTACTGAACAACTTCTTAATAACAGCTTCCAATATGCCTTTCAGCTTTAATAAGGGTAGTTAGAAAAAGGTCCAAAACCATCAGTCTACAACATAACAGTATAAATCTGTTAAAGTACCCCTTACCATCAAATACCTGAACGCATAATCACATGCATGTATCACAAATGATTTTTATAGTATGCTGAGTCTTATTAATGCATTATGCAGTCTGTACAATGAAGTCCAGCAGGATCCTAAACTTGGAGGACATCCACAGGAATACTATGCTATTACTACACAACAGCAATTATTTTCCACACAGGAAAATCCAGTTGTGAATGATTACTGTAAGTGCCACAATAGAACAATATCTAATAAAGAGTGGATTCAGTTCCCCAATCCAGTAGCAAAATTCTGCTTTTAACAGCTCCTCGTAAAGCAGTTCCTCTATAGCTGATGTAGGAAAGAAAAGCTGATTTTACTGAAATACAAAACTCTCGGCAGGGGAAAAATAAGAATTGATATGTTACTTGGCAAAAAATGGATGAGAGCAGAAGGTTGTCAGCAAATTGGCCACAGATATACCCAGGTACTTGGTCCTAAGTTCCATGTCTATGCTAATACAGCGGGGGTATTTTGGATTTAACAATAAAATCTTAATTCAGAAATGTTCTAGTAGATTTCACTTTGAGATACTATGGAGTCTTATATTTGCTAACTGTGAATACTGGAGACCTTTTTCATCTGCTCAAGTAAAGCTGTGAGCAATGATATGCAAATATCATGCACTTTCACACATGGAAATAACTTTTTTTTGTGCTTCCATGTAATTTTTTGTAATGTAATTGCAGAAGCTAAATTGGCTAGATTATTCATCCCGGTTAAGAACTGCCTACTCTTGCCTTCTATTCCATGTTAACAATGTTCACACATCCACACAAAGAGAGAGGCATTTAGAGAGCACAATCAAGTGTGACTTTTCAGAAAGAGAGTTAATGTTTCAAATCTTGTGGTCTTGTGTGCATAACTACAAATATAATGCAATGGCTTTGCTCCATTAGAAAATTTCATGGATGGAAGGGATTTCTGTCCACAGAGTGTTACTTTCTTGCATCTCCCCTTTAAATTCTGCAAAAATGCTGCTCCTGAGGGACCAGGGATCCCCCTCCAGGACTAGCATCATTGGGAGTTTGAGATCTGCTGTAAGATGGGAGAATTGGCAAAAATTGTCCTCCATTCTACCTGTGGAAATCCTCCAGGAGACCAAAGCTGGTAGGATGCATTGAATTAGGATGCATCATATTTTTTGGTACATGGGATCTCCTGGACCATTAAATTAAGGAAACAGATTACAAATCTACAAAAATCCCACGTACTGGTAAAAAGTTACTCAGACTGATTTGAAAACTTGCATATTACATGTGAGAAGGAAAGTGAGACAGAATGTGTGGGCTTGAAAAAAAGAGCCCAGTCTACTCATGCAGCAGAATGAGGTGGCAGAATGGACTGCAGGTGAGGGTCAGTTCTAATGGAAAGCAGAGCACTAATATGTGACTTCCCCCACATTCATTCTGAAAGGGGTACAGCCCATTCTATCAACTCAGAATTCTGCCATCTTACTCTGCTGCCTGTGTAGATCAGGTCTCATTCCCACTGTTACCGAACTGATTTTCTCTTCTGTAGTGTTTTGCTTATTTCTTAGGGCAGAAGATGGACTTTATATGAAACACTGGGCTGGATCCTATGGAGGATTTTTGGGGACTGAAGGCATTTCTGTCTGTGCAGTGTGACCTCACTGCCTTCCCCTCCCTCTGCTGCACAAAATGCTCCCTAATGCTGCATCTGGGAATCTCCAGGAACAGGATGAGGCTGGAGTTGGAGGTCTGCCATGGTCAGGGAGCATAAGCCCACACCTTCCATCTTTAGAAATCCTTCAATGAATCCAACTATGGTGCTACTGCTAACTTTTCTGTAGTGTATGATTTCACTTACAATGTGGAGTTTTCTGTTTTCATGTGCTGTAATTGTTTATTTGTAAAACTTACTGTAGGTCTTCACTATGGTAAGTCATCAGCTTGTCACCTCCGGAATCTAACTCAAGAATTCTGTGATAATTTGCTCTTTTTGGCCTGAAGCATTTTGAATGTTTGTATTGTGCTCATAAGAGGCAAGGCTTTCAGTGACACCATACATTTACCCAGCCACTGTGTTCTGATTTTAAACTTTCTGTGTGTCTATGGTTCTCCTTCAAAACACTGGTGTAAGATAAAGCGCTCTTCTGCATCTTCACTTTTGTCAATTGTATGTCCGTACTGTTTTGGGTTTTCCATATGTTTTGCTTCCTCGAATGATTGATTTGATATTACATTGTTGTATTGCTGGCATAAAAACCTGCAATGTAAATCTGCAGGGAGATATGCCAGACATACAGATATGTAATATATAATTGACCACTAGAGGAAGTAAAGCACATGAAGAAAAGACAAAGAAAAAAACACCCTGAAGCAATAGGGATATACAAGGGACAAAAATGTGAATGTGGAAGAGCCCAAAGCTTCTACAACTCCCATTAGAATGTTAGGACTGACTCATAAGATATGAAAGAGATAAAACCTCCCAAGTTCCAAGAGGGTGGATCGGCAGAGGAATACATCACAATAGAAACTTTATTTCAAACATTTTTTTAATCATTCAATGTGCAGTATCATCTGCAACAATCAACACATGTGGAAAGTGCTGACACCACACATCGTATTAACAACAAGGAATGTGATAAGTGTAACATCTAGACTAGACCATACACAAGGTGTAGCATGATGTTATCATGCTGCGTCTTTCACTACTGTTAGTAGCTGAGGAAGGGAAATTGATAACATGATGATGTCACTCTGTGATATGGTACCTGTTTCCGGGAAAGAGAAGAAAGATACATGATAGAGCAGCAGCTCTGTTTATTGTAGTATTATATTCCTCCTTGAGAAAAATGCCCTAAAGCAGCTATATGGCGAAGTCACTTACATCTCTATTTTGCTTCTACAGCTGCCAATTTGTATTGGCTTTTCTTGTTTTATCAGTAGTACAGATTACAAAAGTATTCTAATTTTAAGCTAACGGAAATGGGACAGTATACCTGGGTAGTGTGAATGCTTAGACTACTTCTTCATTGTTTTGTTTCTGGTCAGCCAGTAGTTTGGTAGTAATCGAATGAGGGCCAAACTTCTAATAATCTAAAAAGAAAGGGGAAGAGGTTGCCATCTGGAAAAGAGAAGCGGTGGAGGAGGGGTGTGTAAACTTTCCCTCCATTGCTTTTCTACTGTATTCACACCTCCCAGTTGTTTTTCCCAAGCCATGTAAAATACTTGTGAGTGAACCTTAGTTGATGATAGTGGTTGTGCACAGGGGAGAAAGCAGAAAACATGAGATGGGTTAAACAGTTTCCCACATTTATTGCCTTCAAATCACATATTCCCCCCAACACATAGATCAAGATGGGTAGCTCCAACACATTTTAGTCTTTCAAGGTAAATCTGGATTCCAAGGCCATGGATTTCTGTTGAATATCTAGCTTGTCCTGACACAATTTGTTTTTAAAATGCACATCTATGTACCTGTATGTCTGTCTGCCAGTTGCTCAGGGCTGCATACATAAGGCCCCCTTTCCCATTTTTTCTCAATAGTACTGTGAGATGGGTTAGAGTAGACTAATAAGGAACAACTAGGCCAAAGTCATTTAGCAAGCTTCATGGCAGACTGGGAATTGGATGTCAGGTCTGCCAGGTCTTCATCTGACATTCTAACTGCTATATCACATTAAGCCAAACACTGGGACCAAAGTTATGGAGTAGGGTTGCCAACCGCTAGGTAGAACCTAGAGTTCTCCACAATTACAACTGATCTTCAGACTACAGAGATCAGTTCCCCTAGAGAAAATGGAGCTTTATGGTATCATATTCTAGCTGAGCCCCCTCACCTTCCCAAATTCTGGTTTTCCAAGGCTCTGTTCCCAAATCCCTAGGAATTTCTCAACCTGGAGTTAGTGACCCTCTGACAATAGATTTCACAATACCCACTTATTGGTTAACCCCCCCCCCCAACAGTACATCTATATCCTGGTAGTTTCAAAATGTTTGTATGAATTTAGCTTCCCACATGTTGGTCTTTTGTACTTCCATCTCTGCCCATGAATTGCGTGCGTGTTTCTTTATTATAAAAGGAAAGCAATCTAAATATATGACAGATGTGCAAATTCCCCCTGAGGCAAATGTACTCTAGATCCAGAATGGTGACAATGTACTTGACAAAAGTCATCACACAACTTACTGTCACATTGTCACCTGTTCATGTGCCTTATTGTGCCCTTAGCAGCTGCCTAGGAGCCTCACCAGTTCAAGACAAGTTTGTTTATTTCTCTTGGGGCAAGTCTTTTTTCTTTCTGTTGATCTGTTTATAATTTTGCCTGTTGCACTGCTGAAACATTCATGCTTTGAGAAATGCATGGATGACTACACAGCATGGCATTTTTATTGCTTTCCTAAGACACCTGGCAGCATCTTAATTCAAACCACTGGAAACCTATCTGTCATGAATGCATCCAGTATTACTAGCATAACTGAAAAAGAAGGTATCACTAGAACTTTACTAATCAAGGTCCAACCTGCAACATGCTCATTCTTTAATATTTCCATGTACAGGGGGTGTTTGGAAACCTTCTGATCTGTTTTTTTTTGGGTGCCTCGCTGCCTGGGTGCACATTTCCTGAAAAGTGGGTGGCTGAATGGGGAGGAAGGAGAGAGAGGGACAAGTCAGATGACAAGGACGTCACCCAACCAAAACAGTTTGCTGAAACAGGATTTTACTGATTGCTGTTTGTGCTGACAGTGTTTCTACTTTTCAGCAATTCTCAGGCTTTGGGGTGGCTTTCTTATTCTGTAGATACATGTTTGCATAAGCTATTTCATTCCCTGGGAGGGCACTTACTTTTTAGGCAGCTAGAGGTGAGGTTTTACTTATACACACTGGAAGGCAGGCACAAATGTTAGACTTGGTAGAGGGGTGAAGGGCGAGCCTGAGGCTCCCTTTGATAGGCTTTGCAGACTTGGCAAGAGGGACAGAGGCAGAAGGTAGCCATGATATTCCTCCCCTTACAGCTAATAGGCATGGCAATGGGTCTGTAAGGGGGAAAAGATAAACACATTATCTGCTTCTGGAAGGCAAGCCCTGGGAAGGAGGAGAACAGCTGCAGAGGAAAGCTCCTCTCTTCCCATAAAATGTAGGGCTGAATGAGACAAGAAGCAAGACATGCGATCAAGAAACTATTCTATTTCTGGACATTCTCTCTCTCTCTCTCCCTCCCTCCAACTGATCCTTGAGCATCCCAGGAAAGGAGAAAAACAATTCAATCACACACCAATGTTGTCTTGCCTCTGTCTTTATGTGAGAATTTGCATCATTTCTAAAACAGGGTGCTTTTTCCTATCTGTTTGCAGTTTGACAGGGAACATTACTTGAGTGAGGGGTACAATCCCTGAAAATTCCACTTTAATTGGATGCAAACATTTGCATGGGGGAGGGCTCAGACCTGGATACATGTTTCTTATTGAGCTCAATGTTAACCACTATCTGTTTCATCAATTAATATGACTAGATTTAATTCTGATATTAAAGAAATCATCTCTGGTTTAAGACAAAATAACTAAATCTGAATCCTTTCTTTAAAATATATATATATGCCTCCTGGGAAACGGCAGGAAGCAAACCTAGAATGTATTCATCAGACCGCTGCTTCCTTGATTGCTCTTTAGTCAAGAATTCAGAGATGTCTTCAGAATGCCATGAGATAAGGCTTGGAATGAAAATCAGGAAAGGGTTGCTAAATACAACCTCCATAACATGAATGTCCTGCTTTGCAGCAGCTATGAATTCTGCAAACTTTTGCATCCACCTGCCAAGAGCTCCCTTCCAGCTGTCTTGGAACAGGAAATCTGAGGGACAAGGAAATCTCAGACAAGGGCAGTAACATCCTTGTTCTCTGCTGCTACCAGATTGCACTGCCACAGTATGACAGCAAAAGGTGTGTGAGTTGTGGCACTACAAGAGGAGTTTTCCTCATGTGGCTATAGCAACTACTCCAGTAATGCAGAGGCTTCAAAGTTCCCCTGTGAACTGGGAGTCACATAGAAGTTCCCCTGTGAACTGGGAGTCACCATATCTAAATGCAACCCTCAAGTTTAGTATAACAGACCTCTTGTGTGACTCCCATTAATTTCAGCTGGGGCTGAGGAGGAGATATTCCCAGCATTTAAAGGGCTCAAAACTTCCAACTAAAGAAGGTACTTCTGAGATTATAGTAGATTTTTTTCCGAATATAATAAAACATGAAGCTATGTAGCTGTGATCAGCCAAATCAATTTGTGTAAGAATACCCAAACTGGACTAGCACCCTAAAACCCTTTCAGGGCTGCATGGATGGAACAACAAGATTTACAGTGCAATCCTAAGTAGAGTTAATACCATTGTAAGCCTAAGGTGTTACTGGACTTGAATTTAACCATTTTAAGTCTGCACAGGATGGTACTAGAAGTTTCTGCACATTATCCTAAACCAGCTGTCTAGGGTGATGAATTTAGCCACGCCACCCCAAAGACATTATTTTCTTTTTTGAAAAAGGTGTGCACGGTGACTGTACAATCACCAGGTAAGAAATCAAAAGATACATATATATATAAACTAGTCCCTAGAAAGTGGTGGATGGATTAGGCATGACTTCTCAGCTGAATGTACAAACAGATTCTATACACACACAAAAAACCCCCTTGTGTTTGAGGCAGTGTGAACATTATAGGAGAGTAATGTTTGTGAATGGCTCATTCACACATGCCAATCATCTCTTGATGATAAACATGGATACATAAAGAAGTTCTGTTTTTCTCAGCTGGTCAAATATAATATGAACAGTGGGTGGGCATGAGGATCAACATGTCTTTGATGGTTTCATTTAAATACTCTCCCCAAGCTCCCAGATCTGAATTGCCCCAGATTTTTAATTGGCGGAAAAAGAATCAAATCAACTTCACCTGATCTAAAAGTCAGAAACAATCAACAACAATGCCACCACTCTGTCACTGACAGCTCGCATTTAGAAAATATAGTGTTCTGGGAACTGAAGCAGTACTTTATTCATTAAAACAACTGAATTAAAGTGAAGGGATCCTGGTATATTTTAATCCTCCTCTATCCACTAAGAGTTCCCTGGGACTCATGACTGAGGCTGGGATCTAATTGAGGGCTCAGTTTACCAATTCAAAGCTAATGCTCTATGATTCCTTCTGGGCATTAAAGTGCCAGCTGATTCCCTCTCTTAGTTTCCTTGAAACCTTCTCTGTGACATGTTTGGAACTTGAAGGGCTTCTTTGACATTAAAATGGAGTTGTCAAAATATGTGCAGCTTTCAGTGAGCCAGTTGCTCTGCACAGTACAAAAAAAAGAAAAGAAAGCTGGCTATAGTACAAATAAAACAATGACGCCCCCTCCCTCTTCTTTTAAACACACAATACAGAAGCTTGTGTTACTCTGTGGGAGCTGTGCATCTTTTCAAAAAGGTCCAGGTTGTTTTGGCTTCTAAGGAGCAGAGGGCCTTATTGTGAAATTGTCCAGGGAGTCAGGCGATCAATAGCAGCCTCTGATTTGAAACATACACAGCCTAAAAATCAAACAGGGCTGTTCTGCCTCTACAAATAAATACTAACAACCAAAAAGTAAGTATATTTTAAAATAAAACCAGTGGAGTGCATTGGTCTTTTGGGTATGCCATACTAGGAAGTGTTGGAATTCAGCTTCTCAGCAAGAGCAATTTCACTTTCCATGTACAGTTTGGTAGGGCTCTTGCTAACAGTTACATTCAAGATTTTCCTCCTAATGAATATCTGTGGTCACAATAAAGTTACCTGTCGGTTTCATAATGTCTGCATGGCTTCCTCTTCATGACACTTAAACTGGGCCACAGAAGCCACAACAGTGCTAAAGCAATCATGTGGCAAGCTGATCATTTTTTTTCTGATTAAGAAAAAATGTCATTAATAACAGCCAGATTAATTTCTGGGCACATCCTTCCACAGCCAAGGCCGCATTTATGAATATCTAAGCATGTAAAGCCATTTGCCTCTCTTTTGATGGTATTAATGCAATAAATCAGAAACAGGCAAGCCTGAGGAATGGACATTCTACAGCAAAACTGCTCAAAATCTGGAGTAGGGATGTGCAAAAAAAAATATCTCCAAATTTATTCCTTTCCATTATACCCTATGGGGACTGGAGGGATTTAAAGTTTAAATGCTTGCTGAATGGACTCAGCTGAGTCATGCCACGGTGGGATACACAGGAGAGGGTGGTGGCTCAGATGTGGGGTTGTTGGAGAGTGGTCAGGAGGGGGAAGGCAGCTTGGTAGCAGTAGGCCCAAGCTCGCCAGAACAGGTGGAGCTGCAAGGGGAAGGAGGTGAAGAGAGGCAATGGGGAAAGGGGGATTTGACAAAGGTTGTGGGGGTTGTGCTGGCTGGCTGACACTTGGCAGCAGTAGAGGAAGGTCAGGAGGTGCAAGCAGCGAAAGAACAGGGTTTCCAGCACCATGGATAGGTCCTTTAGCGAGAGGGAGAAGGCAAAAAGGGGGGGGGGCTTGCTCACAGCAGCAGCGAAGAGGGGTTGGGAAGCAGATCCCTGGATGTTAGAGAGGTTGCCAAGGGGCACCTTTTGGATACTCAGTTGGGACTGCAGCACCCCAAGAAGGCGGGGTTTGACCCAGGGGAAGGAAATCATCCACTTGGAGAAAGTGGTACTGGGGATTTGACAGTGGTTGTGAGGGTCATGCTGGAGTCAACTCAGCAGGGATTTAAAGTTGACTCACAGAGTCGTGCTGCTGCCATGGCATGACTCTGTGAGTCAACTCAGCAAGAATTTAAACTTCAGATCCCTGATTCATTGAGTCGCATTGTGAGTCAACTCAGTCTTGTAGCTGCACCCAAATAGCAGCTGAATAATACCAGCTTTTATTCAAGGACGGCTATTTTGGCTAAATAAATACCTGAAAAATACTGATAAGGTATTTTTTGGGTATCTTTTGACTTGGTATATACTGAGTACACACCCCTAGTCTGGACTCACACACCTCTTGTTAACGTCAGCACTTCACCCCTGGTTGCTCCAAAAAGAAAGTTGACTGAGGCAATCCTGGTTCTGTATGCTGAGTAAAACAAAAGGGTCAGTTTGGTGTAGTGGTTAGGAGCATGAACTCTAATCTGGGAGAACTGGGTTTGATTCCCCAGTCCTCCACATGAAGCTGCTGGTGTGACCTTGGGTCAGCTACAAGTTCTTTCAGAGCTGCTCTCTCACGAGCAGTTCTCAAAAGAGCTCTCTCAGCCCCACCTATCTCAGAGGGTGTCTGTTGTGGGGAGGGGAAGGGAAAGGAGAATGTAAACTACTCTGAGACTCCTTCAGGTAGAGAAGGGTGGAGTATAAATCTAATCTCTTCTCTTCTTCTAAATCAGAAGGTGTCCCTCTCCAGAGCAATATGTAGTCACCCCTGTTAGAGAGACAAGCATATAGGTAGGCTTGAAGTCATGCTTTAAGCCAGAAGGGATGGTTTGAAATAAACTCAAGTAAAAGATGCTGCACTTAATTTGCCAACAAATTTGGGAAACACAACAGTGGCCACAGGATTGGAAAAGGTCAGTTTTCATTTCAATCCCAATGAAGGGCAATGCCAAGAAATGTTCAAACTATCGCACAATTGCACTCATTTCACACGCTAGCGAGGTCATGTTTAAGACCCTACAAGCTGGGCTTCAGCAGTACGTGGATAGAGAACTGCCAGAAGTGCAAGCTGGGTTTCGAAGAGGTAGAGGAACTAGAGATCAAATTGCCAACATTCGCTGGATTATGGAGAAAGCAAAAGAATACCAGAAAAAACATCTACTTCTGCTTCATTGACTACACTAAAGCCTTTGATTGTGTGGATCACGACAAGCTATGGCAAGTCCTTAAAGAGATGGGAGTACCAGACCACCTCACATGTCTCTTGAGAAACCTGTATAAGGGTCAAGAAGCAGCAGTTAGAACTGGATATGGAACAACTGATTGCTTTAGCATAGGAAAAGGAGTATGACAAGGATGAATATTGTCACCTTGCTTATTTAATTTATATGCAGAGTACATTATGCGAAATGCTGGCCTGGATGAATCACAAACCGGAATTAAGATTGCTGTGAAAAACATCAACAACCTCAGATATGCAGACAATACCACTCTAATGGTAGAAAGTGAAGAGGACCTAAAGAGCCTCTTGCTCATACTGAAAGAGGAGAGCACAAAAGTTGGCTTGAAACTCAACATCAAAAAAACTAAGATCATCACTCCTTGGCAAATAGAAGGGGAAGTCATGGAAGCAGTGACAGACTTCACGTTCCTGGGATCCAAGATCAGTGCAGATGGTGACTGCAGCCATGAAATTAAAAGACGCCTGCTCCTTGGGAGGAAAGCTATGGCAAACCTAGACAGCATAATAAAAAGTAGAGACATCACCCTGCCAACAAAAGTCTTTATGGTCAAAGCAATGGTATTCCCAGTAGTACTGTATGGCTGCGAGAGCTGGACTATAAGGAAGGCCAGGTGCTGAAGAATAGATTCCTTTAAATTATGGTTCTGGAGAAGGCTCTTGAGAGTCCCTTGGACTGCAAGGAGATCAAATCAGTCAATCCTAAAAGAAATCAACCCTGACTGTTCCCTGGAAGGCCAGATGCTGAAGCTGAAGCTCAAATACTTTGGCCGCCAAATGAGAAGGGAGCACTCACTGGAGAAGACCCTGATGCTGGGAAAGACTGAAGGAAAAAGAAGAAGGGGACGGCAAAGGATGAGATAGTTAAGACAGTGTTATCAATGCAACGAACATGAAATTAAGCAAACTCCGAAGCACAATGGAAGACAGGAGGGCCTGGCGTGATGTGGTCCATGGGGTTGCAAAGAGTCAGACTTGACTGTGCAACTGAACAACAACTACAAAAAGATGCTCAGAGTGAGGGAATGCTTGGGTTTGGTTTATGTGGGCTACTTTCTAGTTTTATTTGGATTATGTTTTTAAACTGAGATTTGCTAATGTTTTAACTGTTGTTAGCCACCTTAAGACCACCTGGAGGCAAGAGTTGGCATATAAATTTAATAAACAAACAAATATACTGTATTTTCTGCTGAGCTAGTAGCTGTAATCCAAGCCTTGATGGCAGCATTGATGGCACTCAAACTCAGTGTGCGTGCGTGCATGCACGCACACACACACACACACACACACACACACACACACAAAGCCAGTGACTCCTTCCTGAGGAAAGCTACTGTAATGGTTCAGTGAGCAAGGCATCAAGCCTCCAACAGTCAGAGTCCTTGGTTTGAGATCCCTGGTACCTGACAAGCCGTAAGTAATGGCTGCTTTCCCAATGAAAGGAGTACCTGCCAATTAAGATGCAGTACAGCTCACTCCCAGTTTGTAGTTACGGGAGGGGGAAATGGAAAGAAAAAACCCAGAGCAGTGTGCAGATGTGTTCTATGGTCCACCAATAATCCTCCCTGTAGCGTGTCACTCTGGTGGCAGTTTAGGGTTTCAGGTGGTAAAATATTCAGGGGGTGGGGGAAGAGACAGGAACCTTTCTAGCTTGAACATCACAACGTTTTGTTCAGGCAACTGGATTCTTCAGTCCCATGTGTCCTGCTGGTAATTTCCTAATGCATTACCCTGTCACTCACAAGTCTGTCTAGCAATGTTCATTAGGAAAGTATGTGACAGCATCCACTAATGTATGTCTGGGGCAAGAGAATCGATTTCCCCCTCTCGCAGAGGAGAGATCTTTAATAGTAATACTGTAGGGGAGATTACGAGATGGAAAGTGCACACTGATGGAGTCTACTGTAATACATTATCAGGCAGGAAAATGTCACTGATCTATCATTTACAAAATAATCTCATCCATTTTTTCCCCATGGGGCCCAAAGGTAGCCAGTGGGGGGGGGGGTAGAGAGGGGAAGAGAGTCCAATTATATGGAAGGATGTTCTGAGGATGGTGGACCAGCTTGTTTATTTATAAGCTATTCAAAGACAATGAACTTAGATCAAGTTTTAAAGATTAAGCCATGAGATGGAACACAGGCAAACACAGGCCTTGAAGTCAACTTAATGCCATTACATTAAATTATCTCATAGGATACATGCTTGACATGTAAAAATGGTGAGGACAAAAGATGTGTTGGCAACATAGCTGACAACAGTACAGGTAGCTGCTTTCCTGTTTGAGTATATATATTCACAACTGACAGAGACTCAAATTTCCCATGTTTTATGCCTGCTTTGCTTGTTACTTCCTTCTGAAAGTTGCTGTCATCAAACTGATGGTTATTCTATTAGCAACCATTTATATTTAACATATTTGATAATGATTTATGTGTCACATTCTGCTGAGCAAGTCAAAAGTAGTCAGGGGCAAAAAATGAGTTGAGTGTGAATGCACACATCTGAGTGCACATATCCTGGTGGTAAACACGTTTGTGTCTCTGTATGTTGCACTACCAGAAATACTGACAGCAATTAAAGCTGAACCATAACTCTCCGGTCTCCCCAATGCCACTACTATAACTAATTAGAATTTCTGTCAGGACTGCAATTATCAGCTCACATTTATTATTTCTGTTATATGGTGGGGAGTATGCGACAGGTAGAACTACATGTTCCCAAATCAGTCTTTGCTGGGAACGTGTGGAATTGTTTATAAGGAAAAAATGGCAAGTGGGAGAGAAGGGGGTTCTCCTTCCAGTGTCACTGATTCTCCCTTGCACATGCCTCCTGTGGCTGGTTCTAGCCCTCTGCTTCCCTTCTTAAACATCTAATTGGGAGGACTGCAGCTGTACTTAGGATTGTCAGGCTTATGCACTCTCCACACCACCTTAGCTTAAACAGAACCAAACATTCAAACTGGGCTATGTATTATCATCATTTTTACACATGATCTTTCTCTCTCCCTACAATCTGGCCTCTGTGGTAATGTAGAGATTTGCTCCTGCTGTTACTGCACTGATTGTAGTTTCAGTAATGTAGTTTCTGAACAGTTCCCTTACATTATCCTTGAGGTTAAGGCTGCTGGATGGAATTTTTCCTCTGATTCAATAAAGGAAGGGTGCTCCCTAGTTTTCCATTTCGAAGTCATGGAGCAGAAGAATAATGAGCCTTGGGATAGCTGCTATCATTCTAGGCTTCTGGCCATTAGATAAGAACAAGCAATATGCTCTTTGCCTTCCTACCAGGTAAGAAGCAGACACTCTTAATGTATATAATGGGGAGGTCTTGTTTGGGAGGTCTTGTTGGGCATGTTGTGAATCTTGAGAACTTTTTGCTAACAATTTCTTTGAAGGTAGGGGTTGAAGCTAAAGTCTGAAGAGGGTGTTGAAACACACATCAGTCACATCTGGAGTACTTCTGTACTAGCATGCAAAAATGGAAAGAAAGATCTGTTAGACATGGTAACCAAGGATTGGCTCAACAGACTCAATGACTGTCTGAATGTGTGAGCTGTACTAAGCAATCCTTACTGTAGTAAGGATGATCATGAATTCCTATTAGGGAAGATTTTGCAATCAAATCTTGATCCTGCCCTGTCAAGGTGGTTCTCTAGACTGATACACAGTCTATGGAATTTCTAACAAGCAGTCTGAGGAGAGTTCACACTTTGGGATATCTTTAATTTTTCCGAATCTTCCCCCTCTCCCACCAGCATATCCACAGACAATGGAGATTTTTTTTTCTTTAAAGTCTTATACATTCACACATCTGCCACCCAGAGATTCAGGAAATCCAGGAAAAGCACATCTGTATGTTGTAAGAAAAGAAGAAACAACAACAACAAAAGGACAGCACAAACAAACCCTTCCAAATTAGAACATTGTGTGCCAAAACATATGTTCTTATTCTTTTCATTTTTGGCATGGAAAGGTCTAATTTTGAAATCGTTTCTACTTGTTTGTTTGTATGGTAGTCAAGTACATAGTTGCTCTCTTAAACAAACAAAATAAATGAAAACAGAAATACCTTCAAAGTTAGCCTTGCATGTGCCAAAACATGGGGGGGGGGCGGGGGGGGCTTGCAGGAGCTTGCACTCACTCGACTTGAAATATACTCCCCCACATTCATGGCCTCCATGGACACCAGGGAAATGGGGAAGAACATTCCCTTTTTAATTCTTGGGTTCTGGCAACAAATTTTATGAAAGTCCTGTGGTGTGAAAAGCTCTGGAATGGAGAAGGAGCAGTGAGAGGAATCTGTTCATCTCTAATTGAGACCTATCAGGTCATGTGCACATTTTGTCTGTGGCATCAGATTTGTGATGGTACATTCACACAGTGCATTACAAAGCTGCCAAGTGATGAACCTACATCTGTGAACTAGCCTTAAATGGAAACTGAACACTGGGATTTCGAACATGAAGGCCTCAGTTTGTATGCTGAGTTTTCCTTACTCCTTAATGCTGTGCGAACAAAAATGGCTAATGTTCTCCTTCAAGTCCCTCTGCCTCTCACATTTCTTTTCCTTTCTCCTTTCCACAACTTATATTCCCCATCATGGGAGAATGAAGAGTGGGAATTGCAGCTGCACCTGCCAGGTGAGCCTGGACATGCAAACAGGAACCTTCACAGCCACCTTTACCCTTGTGCTGCCCAGAATCTAGCAGCTACCATCTTCTGGCTATGCAGTGTGCATGGGGTTCAGTGGTGGGAGCAGCAAGTAGTGCTCAGGAAGCCTGAGGGTGCAGCTGGGCAGCTCACACAGAATCCTTCCCCAACCATCTCATGCAGGAAGTGGAGAAAAAACACACAAGCATTAATGCATGCCTAGGGAGACATTGCAGCAGCCTAGGGGAGCAATTTTATCCAGGGTCACCAGCTCCTTTGAGAAGGCATAGGAGCAGGGAGGGGCAAGGCCCGCCTGACCAGGATGTCAGCTCTGGCCCCCACCCCGGCTGCCTCTGCTCTCCTTACTGAAATATGTTTCTGGCACAGAATCTAACCCTTGCTCCTTCCTCTGTGCTTCAGACATGGCTTGGCTTTTTTTAGAAGTCACCCAGGCATTTATACAGGAATTTTGCTTCATAGAATCTAAAAAGAAACAAAAATCTTTTGCTTTCTTTTTTCCAACTTTAAATAGAAAGTAAAGTGGTATTGACAGCGATCCTACAAAGGTCTGCCCATAAGAAAGGGCCATTTTACTCAATGGGTCTTACTTTCAGGTAACTGTTCTCGGGATTGCAACCTCCTGTGAGGCAATGTTGTATATATCACTGAAGCAGGGGTGGGGGGAGGCACCCCAAATCCCAGGCACTCAAAATCCTTAGGCCAGCTCTGGACACGCAAGCCTGACAATAATCAAGGATCATACTGGTTTGTTTGTGGTGTCTGCTTTACACTGGCTGTGGTGACACACACTATCTACTTTTAATCCACTTTCAGTGCACTTTGCAACTGGCAAAATCCAGTTGGAAAGTGCACTGAAAGTGGATTGAAAGTGGATTATTCAGAACATGTGATTGCAGCCACTGTGTCGCTTCTCTACTGGCAAATTGTAAAAAAGCCACCTTTACTATGAAACACACTGTGAGAACTGTGCTCTGCAATAAGCAACACAGTGTACATTATCATAGGCATAATCTTCGTGGGCGCTGAGGAGTTCGCACCCTCCCCGAAGGTACTGAGCCCCCCCGGGGGCAACCCTTCCCCCATGCAGCGCCATACGCCTTCTCACCCTCGTGCCTTCTTGCCCTTGTGTCTTCTCGCCCGCGGGCTCCAGCTAAGGAGCAGCAGCCAGCCAGCAGCCGCAGCTGGGGAGAAGGCAAGGAGCCTGTCCCAGCTCCAGCTGTGCGCCGTGCTTGCATGCATTGTGTGTGATTGCCATGGGTAAATGGGAATTGCCTTTGAATATAGGACAGTGTGGCTAGGGGAATAAAATTCAAGGCTGGCATCCCTAGCTCCAGTGCTGAAACTGGAAGCTCTGGTTCTGCTGTGTGAGTTGGTACATGCAAACCACTGGTACTGGCTTGCATTTGCCAAATCACCCTGCTTCGTATAGGATGCACAACAGCCAGGTGGAGGAGGGGAGGGGTGTCATTCTACCAAAAATGAGAGTGTTTGGGTTTCTCTGTGAATTTGAGGACAGGGACTGGTACTGAAGTGAGAGTGGACAAGAGTGTGTGGCTTTCTGAAAACCCTTGTGCTACAATAATTATTATGCTACAATACAGTTTGTTAGTCTTAAAGGTGCTACTGAGCTTTTTACTGTTTTGTATGTTATGGCAGTGATATGAGAGCCAATTGAGCTGTGGGTCCATCTAACGCTACTGTCAGTAGTCCCTTGCTCCTCCTTGTGATGTCACTGGGCCTCGGATCTTTTAAGGACCTAGCACAGCAATGCCTCTGGACCAGTCCCCCCCCCTGTATGCCCTTGTACATTATCCTAGACCTTTAGGGAACTCCACTTTGGACTGAGGCTCTCCGTTCCTTGCCCCCCCCCAGAAGAATGTAATGCACAAAAGTTCTTCTAGTAAGAATATCAACACAGATCCTTTTGTCTTTGTAGTTCTCTGGTTATCCGCAAGTAATATTTATATTTCATGAATAGGGATTAAAATTGTGTTGAATTCAGAGTCCTTAAGCTTCCAGGACCTGATATCCTCATCAGGTTGGCTGCACTGTGTACATTATAAAGAGCATATTGATAGTGTTAACTAGATGCCTGTGATATTCTGAAAATCTACAAGAGTTTGGCTTTCATGTCTAAACACTGTTTTGGGTGCATGCAGTCAGTGAATGTAATTTGTATACATACTATATTTTTACAAGAATGTTTTGTATGAGTATGCAATGCATAATAAGATTTTTTTTCACTCTTAATAATATTGCTAGCTCTACAAAGAGCTCAGGTCATTTTAAAAGAAGCTATAGCACTGTACCCTTAAGACAAACCTAGAAGGTAAGGAGTAGCAGCTGCAGGGAAAAAAAATGTATGTGTGTGTGTGGGACTGTCTTACTTGTAACTTTCCATTGTCTTACTTGTAACTTTCCAAACAAAAACATGACAATTTTCTAATTCAAACAAGGCAGGGTGATGGATCATCAGGGACAATATATAGGTTGAGTTCAGACTGGCAGTTTGCTCCGGTAGCCAGTCGTGGTAAAAAAGCCCCAGAATAAACTGTTCCGGGTTTTCCCTTTCACACAGCCCGGGCCGCTGCCGGAAAATATGGGGCGGAGCCAGGCGGGAGCATTCTGACTGCCGCACGTGGGGGTGCGCTGTATTCGGCGTTTCCCCATTAATTCGGCTGTGGGTGTATGGGTGTATGTGCGCATGAGTGCTCATGCGCTCATGCGCATAAACACATTTTGCCAATTGGGGGAGGACCCTGCAGTGCCGGCACCGCATTGGGCAGTAGAGCGGAGCATGGCCAATCATATCTCTGCTGCCTTCTGCCCAATGCAGGTTGCTCCCGGCTTTTCAGCTGCGCATTCAGACTTCCTGAAAGCGGAGAAATATGCGACACATGCAGGCTTTCAGATTTGCTACCAGTTTTATGAGGTATCTTTTTAATCCGGTGGTGAAGCGCAACAGCTACGGGTGGGGGACGCCAGACAGATATGCCTGTGTGAACGCCCAATTTACTCCGGAATTGAATCGTCACTGGCCCGGGTCCCTACCGGGGCAAATTGCCAGTCTGAACTCAGCCATAAATTGGGGATTTGCTCACTCTTGAGCTCCCCTGTCCAGTTGCCATCTATCAACAACTGTTTGTTCATTTCATGAAAAAAATAGTTGCCTTTTATTGGAAAAGCTTTAGGGATAAATACTAAGCAACTTAATGCTTTTCAAAGTATGGAGCTTTCCCTTTTGACTTTACACTGAAAAGTATAGCAGTTATAAGTTATTTATTAGGAAGATACAGGAATTGTGCTGTTAAGTTAAAATACTTCAGATGTTTGAATAATATTTTGTTATTATTGGATATAATGTTGTAACATCTTTTTATGGAAGTTTAATAAAAGTTTATTTAAAAAGCACAACAGTTTGTTCAATGTCATTCATGGCTGAATGAAAATTTAAATCTAGGTCTTGCTTGAATGATGTTTTATGTCTTTTCTTCTTTAAAGTTCATATTCCTGCACCACAGATTCCCCCCCTTGTCCTTTTTTCGTGGAGTGCCACTGCTTCTTGTTTCTTCCAAGCTTCAAAATTAATCAACAAAGTAAATTATACTACAAATATAATTGGTTCTATTGCCTAACAACAGCACCCATCCTGTTTCCATGCTCAAAATCCTTAAAGGGAGACCAGTAATTTGCCATAGCATGTTCAGTAGTCCGACAGTGAGGAAAATATGGAATGCTAAATATTGAAATATGTAGGGTGGAGTTTAAAGGTTACAAGTAGGGTTGAAAGCTTTCATCAATTTAATTGGTATATAGATCAACTAAACATCGTAGACTAATAAGTAGGGGGTCAATTTTAATTAGTAAGGGCAAGTATTAATTGGTGTCAGTGCAAGTTGAGGGCACAGCTGCTTAGTTTTCAAAGCTATTTTAGTTCTGGTGCTTCAATACATTAGGGAATGAAAAAGAAAACACAGACTTCCCCTCCCCCCCAATGGGTAGCATCTTCAGTTTATTAAATTGTAAGTTATCCTACATTTTGTTCAATGTGGTTTGGAAAACATATGATTTTATTTAAATTGATAAACAGATAAAGGGCAGGTGGCTAATGAACTAATAACTCTACAAGGCTGCACACAACCCAGCTTAAAACAAAACCAACTTAAATCCAAAGTGGATCAGGTTGCAACCAAACTAAACCGCACTGAATTTATAGCATTGCCAGTGCATTCCTAAACAGACCTCAATGGATTTTGAAGGTTTCAACAATGCTTTAGATTGCACCAAGACTGTTTTTTACGACAATATTTAAATAACTAGCATGGACAGGGAGGAAAACTACTTTTTGACCCTAAGCAGTAAACAGAATAATAGAAATGCAGAATAACAGAAATGCATCTTCAAACTATGTATGTTAATGCCAATGGATATTGGACTGGTTTCATTAATTTTTATTCATGATCTTCCTTTAAAAAGCCTTTGAAGTGTTTATAGAAGATGAGTGTTCTGTTTCCTTATTGACTTAGTACAGTGGCTATAAAATATTTCTTACAAGTGGAAGGGAATTATGGATAAACTGACAAGATCATAAGTACATAAGCTGTTTTCCCTCCATCCTCCTAATGAAGTCTGCAATTTAACCGGAAGAATCGTTAGATGCAGTCACTCCAAACAGTAGTATAAATCTCAAAGGAAAGTAAGAGGCTTATGCAAGTATTCTTGTAAATAAAGGAATCTTCATATGCTATAACCGAATCCCTCAAACCATGGTGGCATACTGATCTTTCCCTAACAGCTGGAAGTAGATGTAATATCATTAGGAGACCTTAAGATCTGAGATGAAGCATAAAGGAAGGCATTTTTGATAAACATGAAACTAAAGCAGCTCTTTAAGTTATCATTATTGTCAGCTGTTGCATTATCAATAGGACTTTGAGCATAATCAAATGGAAGTTCTCTTGCACCAGCATAAGTACAACAGATTAAATATCAATGGTGCAAAAAACTCTTTGAACTGTGGCCTTAGTAACAGTAACTACTATTACAGCTCCTGCTGCTTATCCATATAGTAAGGTTTGCTAGAGGAATCTTGTTCTGTGTTCCATTACCAATGGAGCCCCACTAGCCAAAAATATATAATAGGAACACCCTAGCACTGGTGCAAACAAAAACTCCCTCACCCAGGGTATATCTCAGACCTCATCGCTTTTTAGCATCAGAAGGTAAATGAATATCATGTCTTCTTATGGGCTATTTTGTGGGGATTTCTGACGATCTATTTTGCTGTTGGCTAATTGGGATGATATAGTCAGTGAATGCTAGTTTACTTCTTATTGATTCCTACTTTAAATCTGCTGGGCTGTTCTTCTGGGGGTGGTTGTCTTTGTATTTTATTGTGTTTTGTGTTTTTTATTGCTGCTTGAAGATCACTAGT
Organism: Gekko gecko; assembly: GCA_029375565.1. Lineage (NCBI taxonomy): Eukaryota > Metazoa > Chordata > Lepidosauria > Squamata > Gekkonidae > Gekko > Gekko gecko. The sequence goes on from JAPDNY010000006.1 coordinate 37,246,635, forward strand.
GAAAAAGGATTTTTTTTTAAAAAAAGAAGCAGAAATGAATAGGGTTTTTTTTTTTAAAGGCATGTTTTGCATTGGGATAAATACAGAGTGGTTGTCACAACTCCAAACACTTTAAAATAAAAAACTAGTTAATTCAGATAAGGTAAAGGTAAAGGTTCCCTTGCTCGAAAGCCAGTTGAATCTGACTCTAGGGTTGCGGAGCTCATCATCATTTCAAAGCCGAAGAGCCAGCGCCGTCCGAAGACGTTTCCGTGGTCATGTGGCTAGCATGACTAAACACCAAGGTGCACGGAATGCTGTTACCTTCCCACTGAAGTGGTAACCTATTTATCTACTTGCAATTTCTTGCTTTCGAACTGCTAGGTTGGCAGGAGCTGGAACTAGAGACGGGAGCTCATTCCATCATGCGGCACTCTTGGGTCTCGAACTGCTGAACTACTGACCTTCTACAGCCTGCAGTTCAGCGTCTTAACCACTTGAGCCACCTCAGATAATTCAGATAGCCTAGGTTTAAACGACCAGGGGCTTCCATGGGGGACAGTACTGATTGGTTCCGGCTGATCATTTCTGCCTGTGTGCACTGATCCCCCCACCAAAAAAACCCCCTTGTGCTGTTCCTGCCAGGTCCCAGCCTAATGAGATTCAAATGCTAGGGATTCATCTTGCATTTGCATTAAAATGATATCCTGCATAAGGCACAGATAACTATGCTGGTCCACAGCAAAATCCCTGAACAAAAGTCTTGTGACAAGCTTTTGAGTCCTGCTTAAGTAACCTGAAAGCAACTGTTTGAGCATGCATCACTTCTGTACACACCTGAAAACATGTGTAACATAGCCTGAAATACTGGATGATTTCCTTAACAACATTCATTGAGGAGGTTTGCTTTTTTATTACAAGCTGTGGAATGAGGAAATAAGAAGCTGCTGAAGTTCTTGGGCTCAGTGTCTCAACAGCAGGCATTAAGAGTCACAGTGAAATTGTAAGCATGCTGACTGAAGGGGAAAAAACCCACAGTAAACTGATTTCCCCCCCAAGGGTAACTTATTCAGACTCCGAGGTAGATTAAATTTAAAACTGATAATGTGAGGGACAAAAACTGAGTTGCTGTTATTGCCGGGACAGATTCAAAACGCCCTGGGGCTCAAATACAGAAGCTTTCAACAGAGGGAAAGTATAAAAATAAAGTGAAAGGCTTAATGGTATGTATTGCAAAGGGACTGGAAGATATTTTCAGTAAAGCACTGGCTCTTGATTTCAAAGAATGAAGCAAATGGTCCTGGCACTTTACCTTGACAATCCCTTTTTGATCAGGAGCAAAAGTCACTCATGGAACAGAGTGTTAATCACTTGAACTTTAAATAACTGAATTTGCCCAAGCAATGTTGTAGCAAAAGGAATCATTCTAACAGAAGCAGCATTCCTGAGAGGAACATTTCACATCATGCATTAGAACAGTATAAGAAGCACAAGCAACTAGCTTTTCCTGTCGTTCACTTTTCTTCAGAATATATGAACATGAAAACAGCTCTCGTATTTAATTTATTTTAGATATCATCTATATATCTATTTCTCAAGTGTGGCCCCCATCTGCAGATATTTAGGTTTGCAGAAAAATCTGAAATGTTAAAAAAAATACATGGGGAGGGTTTAATTTCCCCCCAAATTAAATAAAGCGTTGTCTGTGCATGTATAGACAATACACTTACCATTGGTAGCTGGGTGGAGCTGGTGAGTGTCAGTAGGCCTGGTGACAGTGGCTGCTGTGGCACTGGAGTCTGAGAGCCCAGCTGTAGTGGCTGTTGTGGTGGTGGCACCTGGGAGTCCAGCCATAGCAGTGGTAATGGAGTCCAGGATCTTGGCCACAGTGGTGGTGGAGCTCGGGAGACACTGCTAGGCCTGGGTGTGGCAGATGCTGGGAGCTGCTCTGGGCCCAACAACAGTGCCAGTGGATGCTGGGAGCTGCTCCAGGCCTAGATGCAGTGGACACTGGGAACTGCTCCAGGCTCAGAGCAGCTCTCTTTCACAACCACCACTGTGGTGAGTGGTGGTGCCTGGAGTTGTGCCAGATGGTGATGAGAGGGAGATGGAATCCCCCCCATGAGTTTCATGCCCCCCTATATGTATATTCTAATAGCAAATCTGAGAATACTTAAATCCTGTGACTGGAGCCATGAACGGACTTGAAAATGCCCCAGATTTACAGAAAAATCTGAAGTCTAAAATAAAAAGAGCCATATACACTGGGTTTAAAAAAAAAAAACACCAAAAAGGAGCACTTGTAGCTTTAAGAAGTGGAAGCCCTCAGTGGCTGTTGCCACTGAGCATTCTAGGCTTGGAATTTGTCATTAAAGGCAGCATTCTAGGCTTGGAATTTGTCATTAAAGGCAGGGGGACCAGTAGAGCCCTTTCCAGGGCTGTTTTGGCCTTTGAAGGACTCATTGGAGTTAGGCACAGCAGCAACCACTGAGTAATTTGATACCACCCCATTTGCATGATTCACCTAGATCTGGTTGTTTGCTACTGTACAACAGCCAGTCGGGGTCAAGTAAGAGCCCATGAAACTGGGGCATCCCCCACCCTCACCTGAGGACTGGCCTCGCTATACCAGGGTTAGAATAGGATGGAAAACTGAAGATGGGAGATGATAAAGGTAGGCTGGCTGGGCTAGGGATGTGAAGGAGAGGAGGCAGGAAAGAGTGATATGCTATGGGGGCTTTCAAGGAAGGAAAGGAGGAAACAGTGGGGGAAATTCACTGCACAAATCCTTATGGGTTTCCACTTGGTTATATATACTTATCTCCACTTTTCCTCTCAGTGGGGACCTAAAGCAGCTTACAACATGGTTTTCCCTCCCCACTCCATTTTATCTTCACAGCATTCTAGTATGTGTGCGTGTGCGTGAGACAGAGAGACAGAGAGTTTGGCCCAATGTCACCCCCAAAAGCTTGCAAAACACAGACAAAATCTGGTCTCCCAGAACCTATCCCAACATTCTGACCACTATTCCATGTTGGTTCTCACATGCAAACCAACAGGGGAACTTAAGACATGGTTAAAGCAATGTTCAAAATTAATGTTCAAATTAATGCACAAATGGAGCATATGGATGAGCATATAGAATCATAGAATCACAGAGTTGGAAGGGGCCATACAGGCCTTCTAGTCCAACTCCCTGCTCAATGCAGGATCAGCCCAGTATCCCTGGCAAGTGTTTGTCCAGACGCTGCTTAAAGACTGCCAGTGAGGGGGAGCTCACCACCTCCTTAGGCAGCTGATTCCACTGTTGAACAACTCTTACTGTAAACAAGTTTCTCTAATATCCAGCCGGTACCTTCCCACCCTTAATTTAAACCCATTATTGTGAGTCCTGTCTGCTGCTGCCAACAGAAACAACTCCCTGCCCTCCTCTGAGTGACAGCCCTTCAAATACTTAAAGAGAGCAGTCATGACTCCCCCCCAATATTTTTCTTATTGTTCTTGAAATCTGAGCTCCACTGCACCTTAATTCTGGTTTCACTAGAATTCCTAAAACTACTCCTGGAATGTACCATTTGCTGCAGTTCTCAGTTCTTCAATTTACTTGCATAATTTGCCTTGTGTGATTCTGAAGCACCAATACAAAAAAGGAGGTCTGATCTAATACCAAAGCAAACTATTAATCAAAAGAATCTTCATGCAATCATTTGTATGACCATATCAACACTACTTCTTCCCAGTGGGTTACCAGTGCACACATGTATATCAGTAATGGAGAGGATGAAATAATGGATGATTCCTAGTACTTTGCGTCCATTTTTTAAAAAAGAACAGAATACGGAACTCTCAAATCAGGGAGAAATTATGAGATTTTTGGTAGCATTCTCAATGTGAATACTACTGCTTAAGTTAAAAAGAAATCTACAGAATTTTGATGGATGCATAGAGTTCTGTTAAGATAGCTTTTTGCACACACCTACCATCCTTCCTAAAAAAATATATATACAAACCCATAAGATGCCTTTACACTGATAAGATACTGCCTGTCAGTTCATGGAGTCTTATAGCCACTGTAGAATAGAAATAATGCTTTAGATTTCATCTTCAATTTCAAACCACTGTATTTTGGGGTAAAAGAATAACTGGCGGAGAGTATTCCTTTGTCTTTGGGTAGATCCTTTAATAAACATTTTCTTCCTGTTGGCTTCCAACCAAATGTCTGGAGGAAACTTTTCAATTAATCAAAGACATTCAGAAGTATAAAACTGTCACAATAGGGGGAAGCTTTCCTGAGGTCTGTTCACATTGTCTAGCTTTTGCATTATCTTTACAGTTTGCAAAGAATGAAGCAAAGGCAGCCTCGCTTTTACTCCTTCTGTTCCCATTCTCACTCAGCAAGGCTATTTATGCATTAGTCAACCTTTTTAGCCATTAGGACCATCTTGCTCCAGAAGTTAATTAACACAAGTGCCATAATTTAATACAGTTAATGCTACTTGATGCCCTTTAATGTACCTTCCATTAGTGATATTATTGTAGTATTATCCTGTAAATTAAAACGAGATCAAGATGAAGAGAGGCTCTCTTTAATTAAGGTAGTGGCACACTGAACTCGTCCGTTATTCACCCGAGAAAATCGCCCTGATTTAGTGAAGCAGGCCATCCATAAGTCAGAATTAGTTTATGTGGATTATTAGGTTTCTCGAATAATAGCAGCACAATGGGGTTGCTGAAATTGCTAACAGCCACATTTCCTCTTTTTTTCATTATCTTAATAAACACACAATGAAAGGTAGCAAATGGAAGCTGAATAAACAAGTGGTAATAGAAGGGCTCCAGTGTTTATCATGAGAATGCAGGGCTTCATCTCTGGCACAATATACATTAGACTCATTTCACAGCAAAATGCAACTGAATGAGAAAACAAATTGTATATTAAGGACAGGTCTCCTGGCTTGAATGCCCTAGAAAGGATTTTGTTTAGACGTTTACTGCAGAAGCTTCCAGACCAAAATCATCTGATGTATTTTTGACATCCTCAAAGGACACAGAAAGCAAACAGAGTAATTTACAAGTGATCTATTTTGTTCCTAGGTTGTCTGATTAGTGCTTGACCTTCAGCTGAATATTGCAGAACAAAGGCTTCTGCAGATATAGAATACAGTTGAATTTCAAATTCATTTAATTAAACTGGAGTTTAACCATAAACAGGATATAGATTCAATCCATCCCAGTTGCCTTTTCTGTTTTTCACTTTTGGATGTTTGTTTAATGCCTTAAACCAGAGGTGTCAAACATGAGGCCCGGGGGCCAGAACCAGCCCATCCAGGGCTCTTATGTGGTCCACAAGCAACTAGTGCAAGAGAGGGAAGAGAAAACCACTTGCAAGGAGCGGGGGAGCCACTCTGATTGCGGCTTCAGCATGGCGGAACAACCTCATCTGCAGCTCTCCAGTCCACACATGTGGGTTTTCCTTTGCACCCCCTCCCAGACCATGAGGTCCTGCTGTGAGGATACACCAACTCAGAGCTTACCAGCTGCTGTCTTTTATACAGTTTATATTTCCAGTACCTGGCATTACATTTTATGGCACACGTGGCCCGGCCCAACAAAGTGACATCTATGTCAGATCCGGCCCTCGTAACAAATGAGTTTGACACCTCTGCCTTAGACATTTTTCTGCTGTGTCAGGTTCTTGTCAGTTATGGCTTCCTTTTAGTCAAACTGAAACTTCACACACTTCTGCAAACACTATCAAGGCTGATGCACTCTCCAAGGTAAGTTGCTTTAAACCTTTTAAGAACCCATGTATAGGAAAAGCCATAGTTTACTCTGCCCAAGCTATGCCTTCTGCAAACAGAAAATCTGGAGAGACAGGGAAACCATGACTCCAACTTTATTCTCACATTAACCATGGTTTGCTTGGTAAAGATATAACCCAGAAGTGTCAAATTCATTTGTTATAAGGGCTGGATCTGACATAAATGTCACTTGGTCTTTGTCAGGCTGAGCCATGATTGCCATAAAATGTCATGCCAGGTACCAGAGACATTTTACCACTGACTGTGAACCACAACCCTCCTCAGCACCCTAACTCCTATTTGCTTGATATGCACAAGAAGTTTTGCACAGCACAGAATGCTATTGTCTGACAATCAAAGTGCAGCAACCAGAGACTCTTTAAAGACTAACAGATTTCAGAAGCTTTTGATGAGTTGGAGCATGAAGGGCTGCATTCTGTTGCCACAGGTGTGGCAGCCAAAGACAAGTGGCTAAGTGGCACCAACAGGGGAACCCAACAAACCCTGTTTTAAAGAAACTACTACAGTCAACAGGCTTTGGAGAAGGAAGGGGCATGAGGCAGCCACACAGTCCACACCTCCCTCTGTCAAAGTCCCAAATTCATCAACAGGCTAGAACCACAAGGGGAACTGCGATGCTCCCCAGCACCACAAGCAGGCTTCAAACACTGCTAGTCTCCAAAGATGCCAGTTCCACTTTAATTGCCTTTTGCAGACTTTTATTTCCTGCCAGCCCCACGGCATTATCCAACCACCCAAAATATTACTGCCCATGTGCAAGCACACAGACACACATTCAACACCTGCTTTTGCCATGTGCAAACTCAGTGTGTGTTTCTGAATGCCTACTCCTGTCTCTGACCTTCACCTGCCCCCCCGCTTCCATTCAAACCAGTGGCATACCACCTACCAGACAACACAGACAGAACCTCACAAGACCTACTTAAATATATGTTAACAGCTGCCAGAGTAATATTTGCAATGAAATGGAAGACAGAAATCTGTCCTACAATAGAGATAAGGAAAGAAAAACTAGCTGAGTATGCAACATTGGCAAAACTAACCAATTAAATAAACAAAAGACCACTGAAAAAATTTCAGCAGAAATGGAAATAACTTTTTTTAAAAAGTTTTGGAATTACCTGAATACCATATTAAAGGTGATGAAGACATTGATTATAGTTTCAATATGTAATTAAATAATTAGTAAGAATAAAATTTAGATTTAGAGAAACAAATCAATATCAAGGTTTTTACAATGATTTAATTTTAGTACAGAAGTCTGTTAAATTGTTAAAGATACAATTTCTTCTGTTGTTAATAGATTATTGTTAACCTTAGGAAAGCTCTTGTCTATTTTTTAAAGAGAGAATCTATCTCAAATTCTATAATTCTGAAATATTCACGTTTTATTATTTGCTCTTATATTTGAAATATGTAATACATTTGGTAATATGTCTGATTTTACTTGTTGTATATAACAATTCATAATACTTTATAAGTTTGATGAATCTATATTTCTCCCCTACCCATTTTTCCTTCTGTATCCCACCCTTTTAAGAGAAAATAATAAAAAAATCATTTATAACTCAGTGCGCGTTTCTGAATGCCTGCCCCCCTGCTTCCATTCAGACCAATGGCATACCAAGGGGGTGTGGGGGTTACAGTCTGCCCTGAGGAAGACCTTTGAAGGGGAACCTCGGAGTCAGTGTCATGCTGTGTTCAGCCAAATGTCTTTCTTTTTATTTTTAAAATGCTGTTCTGGCTGCACCCTCTAGGGGTGCAGGGAAGTCTCAGTATAGCAAATAGCATGCTAGGATTGGCTACAGTTCCCTTCCTCCAAGACTGAAGCAATCCTGATTACTAAACTCAACAACTAAACCAGGATGCTAAGAGCTGTTACAGTAATTGCCAGCCGGTAGGTATTTTCTCCAATAATCTAGCCTTCTCTCTCCCTTTCCTTGCACCCAGCTCAGCCAGATCTTGCAAAGCAGTAGTTAAGGTGTTGCAGCAAAACCCACCTTTCCCTCTCTTAATTTTGCTCACTCTTTTCCACACGTTTCTCATTCATTTCTGTCTCCCTTCACCTAATTTTTCTGTCCCCTTCCCTTTATTTTCACTTCTTGGTCTGAAGATCTTCTCATCCCTATTCTGCATGGCAAAGTGTAGTGTAGTGACATCACCACACTGGGGCTATCATGCAGTGACGTTCTAGCTTTCAGGAGTGGACTTGGGCAGAAACATCCCAAGGAGGAGTTGGGAGCCCCCTGCCACAGGAAAGATAAGATCTGGCAACCCTAATAGTAGCAAACTTTTGTTAATGTCTTCTCAAATTCTATTCAGAACTCAGTTATTTCCAGTGAACATTCCTATTGGCACACTGACAAAGTCCTTCAAAGTCACATGACTGAGTTCTGAGAAGAATTTGAGAAGACTTATGGATGATTTGTGACTGTATTCTGCACAGCCTTGGAAGAAGATTTGCTGGAAACAGTTCGCAGAGGCCGGCAGGACTTGTTGGCTATGGCGGAGGTGGCTGTGGAAGTGTTCTTTGTTCTATTATCAGAAAGGAAGAAAGAAGGTTCTCATCACTTTACATCTCTCCAAAGCATCTAAGTTAAAGGAATTTTTCTATGAAGATTTTAGTGAACTTTTTTTTGAGAGACCTTAATATTTCACTATTGAAATGCTATATGAACCTTCTGGCATTTTAAATTTGATTTGGAACAAGGACTGATCTTACATAGCTTTGACTTTGTAAATGACAGAGTTACGTAACTGATAGTTGTTTATTGTTGCTTTACCTTAAATATTTTGTATTTTCACTTTTTTGCGATTATCTAAATTACATACTTAAAGGGAAAATGATCTAACTTTATTGGCACTTAAAAAAATTGTTTACACCCAAGATGCCCAATATGTTCTGGTTCTTCTGAAAGCGTATCAAGCCTGAATCGTACCTTGTATTCTGTATGGCTCCCCAATATGGTTCACAGGTCCAGGAGACCTTTTGGAAATAAATCAATTAACATTTTTTCATAAAATTTCATCTCTGCCGCCGTCTATTGCTTCCTCAGTGATATGTTTAAAGTTAGGGTTACCAAAGATCTCGACCTTGTTTTGGAAAGCTATAGTCAACTATAAATATAGGTTGTTGGCTACTGAAAATCTTCTGACCTTGACTTCCTTATCAGTACAAGATTGACACTGGCAAGGATGGAATAACGCTGTGGACACAAAATTTAAAGAACTAGGCATACATAAAACTTGGAACTCAACATCTAAAATTAGAACGGTGCTCAACAAAAAATTAATGGAGCACATCTGGAATGCGTTACAAAAGGACACCACACAGAAATGCTCACCACTTTATGTGGGGATTAAATACCCCATCAAATTTGACATAACATATTATTTATATGTACTATCTGCTCCTAAGTTGAGAAGAGCACATATGGTGGCACGCTGCAATGGATTCCCATTTGCACAGATGAGGGGTTATTTTCAGCACATCCCAGCAAGTCAACACTACTGCGACCGCCCATTAGCAACTGTAGACTCACTTGCCCATATGTTTTTCTGTTGCCCAAAACATGCAGTTGCGACAGAAAAGTTCCTGAGGAAATGGCTATTAAAATTTTCTTCCTTTTTGGAATCTACAAAGTTGAGACTTCTGCTGAGTATTCTGTGCAATAACTATATAATAGATGTGGCACATTTCTGTTATACTGTCTTTTTAAATGTTTTTTCTTTAAGTTTAAATTAAATTATTTCTTTCTTTTTACGGTATATGGCCTATAGGCTCTTAAACCTAATGAACTGAAACTGAAACATACTTTGATTATATTTTGTGTGAAGCAGCATAGTTATTATGACGGCTTACGATGATTTCTGTATTCAGCTTTTTTGGTGACACTCTTTTGGCTGCACATGCTACACAAGCAAGGGCTGCTTAGCTCAGTAGCACCAGTGAGCATTTGCTCACTCATTGCTTCCTCCCGCAAACTGACAGCAAAGCAGGAGGAGACAATTTGTAAGCTGACACCAATTGCTATTGTCAGTGAAGGAAGGGTCTGAGCCAAGTGGCCCAGGAGACACTGGTGGAGCTGAAAGGGCTTGGGTCTGCTTGCTTGGGACCACTGGTGATCATCTAGGGCAGTGGCCCACTGGGAAATTTCCCTGCAAGTTAAATGGCCAGTCTGCTCACAGAGGAGACGGGAAGGAATGGAGGCTGGAGGAAGTTCAGGGTTGTTGTTGTTGTTGTTATCTTAGGATAATGAGTTACCTAAATAAATCCCAAGGGATCAGAGAAAATGTATACAGCTATATGATGGGCAGTCAGAGTCCCTATAGAAGAGATGAAACCCAAAATCTTCAGGGGAGCTTCTTCCAGATATTACCCAGATTTATCAGCTTGCTCTTCATTCAAGCAGTGAGAGCAACCAGGATCAAAAACTGTGCTGTTTTTTACTTGTAGGAGAAACAGTTTAAGCTCTTATCAGTGAAAAGGAGGTAAGGATCCACATGAGTTGCGGAGGGGGGGGGGAAGCGCCTCTTTCAGACATGTTTTATCAGCATCAGCTGAGCGCAAAAAGGAGGGGGGAAAGGAACTTGCATCAGTTTAATCTATTGGGATAGCATTATACAGCAGATAACTCCTTTGTAGTATGTGTGTTCGATTACTGGAGGGTTTAACTGGCAAGCAACAACATCAAATAATTTCTCTACATCTTCACATTTAATTTTTAGACCCAATTTCATTTTTTAAAATCCTCTTCTGGAAGGCTGCTGATTTTAATTCTCTTGCAACAGCCTTTCCCTCTTGTGCCTGCCTCCTAATTATTACTTTTGTCTTCCTACTTCTATCACATGGTGGAAAGCAGGCTCTTCAGCTGCAGATTCAAACTTTGTTTGAGCTTAGAAGGGAGGGGCAGGACGCCACTTCAGCAAGGAGCAGGGGCAGTTCTTCAGAAAAGAATGTGATTATTCTTCATGTGAATCTATTTATCGAGTTATTCTAAAAGGCATTATAACAAATGCAACAAGAGGTGTATTTTGGGGTTCTGTTTGCAATTTAAACTTGAACATACCCCAAAACAATCCTTTGATCTTTACTGTAAATTCCCACCATATCTGTAAACCCCTCATCAAATTTGAAATAATGTCCTCAGAGGGAAAGGAAGAGGCATGACTCAGGTTTAGGTCCAAATATCCATGAATTGCACCCCTTTGATAGGGAAATACGCAAGGCATATGAGGCAACATAACACTCCAACAAGCATAAAAGAAATCTCCAAAAAGCATTAACATTCGCCAGCAAAACAATAGCTGTGCATTTAAATAACAATTATGAATCTAATGGCATTTTACCAGTGTTTTGACATTTTACATTAATAACTGCTAATATGTGTTAGAGAAAGGGCATGAGGAATGTTAACTACTACAACACACTCTTTGGTTTTTTGTTTTACAGTTGAAATTATATCTTCTCATTAAAGAACAGAATTTCACTGTGAGACTGTGTTGATCAGTTCAGACCCAACTTGCTTCCTGCCTTATGTTTTTTATGCTAAGTGATAAAAAGATAAGCAGACATTAGTACCAAACTGTATTTATTTAATTGTACTCAGAATATGGTGTTAACATCTAAAAATGAAACAGACTTTCTTGTATTCTAAACAAGGATAAAGTGTGTGTGTGTGTGTCTTTTTTACACATATGGACAGCTAGAGACAAGCTTTGGCCATGGGACTGCACCAGGTGGGCTTTTCTTCCTTCAGCTGGAGAACCATCTAAGCCTTGGAGTGACATAGCTCTGCTCCCTGCCAGGGAAACCTGTCTCCTGACCCCTAATTCGCACAGACTGAGTGTTGCTCACCTACATCAGTGCCAAGGTTCTAAGAGATGTTGGACAACAGGGCTGTAAGAGATGCACCTGCTCCTATGGCAGATGGGTGCAAGTGCTTGTACTACCTATGCAAAGAGGTAATGGCAGAGGGCATCCTTTTGGCATAAAAACAGTGATAGAACACAGTAACCCAATTCAGAATATTTTTTTTCATATCATCATTTTGAAGATCAGAAACCAAGGCTTTGTGGACTGAATATCATGGTAAATTATTCCCTTCATGCTCAGTTTGGTGTAGTGGTTAGGAGTGTGGATTCTAATCTGGGAGAACTGGGTTTGAGACCCCACTCCTCCACATGCAGCTGCTGGTGTGACCTTAGGTCAGTCACAAGTTATTTCAGAGCTGTTCTCGAAAGAGCTCTGTCAGCTCCACCTACCTCACAGGCTGTCTGTTGTGGGGAGGGGAAGGAAATTGTAAGCCGCTCTGAGACTCCTTCAGATACTGAAGGGCAGGGTATAAATCCAATCTCTTATCTTCTTCAGTTCCCTTTTCAGTTATTATTACAGTATTAATCATAGTTAACCCTGTTCAGATTTGCTAACCATGGTTAGTGTTGTCCTTCCAAACAAGATCTGGAAATCCAGTTCAACCATGTTTCTTAATGCTGGTTTGGAGGGCAAGTGCAAACCCTAGTTTGTCACTTCAGATATCATGACAATCTATGGTAGTGCTGAACATAAGTTGGAATGGAAAGTATTCAAAGCTGGGAGTGAAAAAACCCCTATGTTTGCTCATAATTCATTTCTAGTTTATCAAAACACATGGTATGAGGATTGTCAGAATTGAAATACTGAAAATGAATTGAATGTAAGAGAATATTGATTGAAATGTTAATCGAGGCGGAGTATCGTTGGAAGCCAGGGGTGGGGGGGATAAAAATTTGTAGAAAGGGATATGGCAAGAATTATTAGCCAAATATAGAACATGTTATTATATCCTGTTAATAAATTTTCTTTTTTTTAAAAAAAGGATTGTCAGAATTGAATCAGTATGTGTGCAATGAATGGTTAGGTACCAGTACCACTGGAAGGTTATCAGTTGTGTCCTAGCACAGGAAATGCGTTTCTAGTACTATATTATAGTCCCACTGGTATCAAAGCATCAGTGCTTAAGAATGGCCCATAAGACAACCAAGTCATATATTAAGACTGAAAGCAATCAATAGATTGGAGCTTAATCATAAAAAATCAATTATCTTTTGCTGACAACTGCTCTTACTGGATTCTCTGTAGTCTTCTAATATGCTGAGCCCGTTTCTCAGTTTGCATATATTCAGCTATCAATACTGCATTAAGGCTTCATTAACTTCTTAAAATTTAAAAATGATCAGGAATCCACACTTTATTTTAAAAAAGAAATTACAGGTAATTGGGTAAGGTAATGCCATAAACAATCAACAAGTGATCCTATTCAATTTTTCTTGTCCCAGTCCCATTCAGTAAGAGACATTAATGCAGTTACTCTCAATGCATGCCCAAATTTAAAAAAAATTGGGACAGTACCCCTGATTCCTAAGAATAGACTGTGCATAGTGCCTAACGCATGAGCAACACAGATAAGACCTGGATGCTTATGTGAACTCCATAAACACTGCACAGTGTGGAAGAGTATGAGTTTTATTCTCATTTGCTATCTGAAGCCATAGAAAATGTTTACTGTATGCATATAACCAGCTGTCTTGCAAGACCTCTATCTCTAGATTGGAGCTTTAGTCAGAACTTTAACCAGGCAAAAGCCAATGAACTATAAAACATTTTTCCAGAAATCTTTAACAGCAAGAATTAGCAGAGAAAGGATGTTAATCTCACCATTGTTGTTAAAATTAGCTGGAGAAAAGATATTTTCCCCACCACCAGGTTTGTGCCACACACACAGCCTCTTGTATAGTTAATTCTGAGCTACTGTGGGATTGTTCTCAAATAGCATAGCGAGTTAAACCCCTCAGACCTGCCACAGTTGCATTGTTTGTGCCAGGCACCATAAAATCCTGGGAACCAGAACATTTCCAAATATTTTACACTACTGTGAAAATGCATCTCTATTGTTAAAATGTTAGTTTACAAACTCATGAGATAATCATTATGGCCAATTACCATTCCATCCAGACAATAAAGGAACAAAACTAAACCCAAATCTGATGCTGTGTGTTAGCACATCCGCTCCAGGGAGATCATGGGTTTGCCCACACCAAAATTTAGATTCACCATCTCAACCATTCTATGCAGAAACACAACTGTTGTCTTTATGAAGCTATATACCTGTGATATAACGGATGATGGCAGTCTCCTCCACTCTCATGTTACGATCTTTAATGTTCTATTTTAAGTTAAGAAATCCCTTTTGACTCTGAGGTCTTGCCTCTGTCCCATTCAATCATCCAGAATCTTTCTTTAAATATGACTAGGAATTTGTACTGTTGTCCTCCCACCTAAAGGAGCCTAATGCATTTTGGTGCTTGACGCAGAAAATCCAAATGACACTCCTTCCTGCTCGCATTCTCCTGGACCTGACCCATGAAAATGAATGGGAAATATGCAAAGGCAGCTTTAGTCAGACTGCTGTCTTAATGATGCCCAGTTGCTGCCTGGATTAGTCACCTCAACTTGACTCATGATGACACTCTGTCTGCTTCCAGAGAAATGTTCTACCTTTTGACAAAAAATTTCCTCTTTTTTTAAAGTTTGTTGAACATTATGTACACTTCTCTTTCAAATGTTGGAACATCTGTTTCTCCCCCACTGTGCAAAAAACCTGCTGAATAGGCTATTCCTCAAGCAAAACATCTCTCCAATCACCCTTCTATTTATTGACAATGGCGAAAGTCCTACTGGCTCCTCATAAGGCTAGTACCCACTAACGCAAACCAGCTATGTCCAGTGAACAAGCTGACTGTTATACTACATCACAAAAACACAGTCTGCAATAGAAAGCCCAAGAACAGGAGCTTGACTAGCTACGTTTCTGAAGATACTTACACCAAACCAGAAAACTTCTGGATATGAATGCTGAAGTGGTGTGCTGGGCTACTCTAAGCACTAATTGTTTTACAAATGAGTTTCTAAAAACTGGGAGAACTTCAAATTTCAGCACAGACTACCATCTTCATCAGCAGGGAAAGGGAAGATGGCAAACTGGGGTAGTCTTCAAACAAAGAAATTAATACAGAAATGTTTTACATGTTCTTACCTTCCAACTACTTTTATGTCTGAGATTGCATAAAAGTAGCGGGTCAAATGGTCAGTATCCACGTATATTTCCCCAGTTGCTGGCCTGAGCAGTCTTATCCTCAAGTCTGTGACAGTAAAGAAATCTCTTAGGTTCTTGGTTGTGTCAAGTTGGCCATACAAAGAAGCCATATTATGAAGTCGGGGCCCAGCAAAAAATGCAAATCTATCCTTAATCTCAAAATGGATGATTTTACTGTTTGCCATGTACCCCGTAGAATATTCTTCTGTGCAAATGATTTCAAGGACTGTGTGTTGGGATAAATCCCTCACTGCTTTTGGTTCCATATTGAAAGCGTTTAAACAGTCTGTAGCATAATATTGGTAGGGTTGCCATGTTCGACCGTAGTCGAGGGATTTCTCTAGGATCATTTGATCTGGACGGCTGGATTCAAAGGTGATGACTATGTTGTCTGTTAGCTCGATAGTTTTGTTCCAAGAGAGAGTTATATTAACCCGGAGAGGCTTTGGGTAATCTTTCCATGTAGTGGACTGCCAAAACGTATATGGATGCCTTCCTTCAACATCAAACATCAGTTCAGGAGGATGTGCCAGTTCATCTATGGCTGCATCACACTCATTGCACATGTAGGGGTTTCCCTGTGAAAGAAGGACAAAAGGAGATGTCAGACATATAGGCAGATGCAAAAGATTTTGATATTTTTAGTCAATTTCATATGCCATAGCAACTGATAAAAGGACAAAGGGTTACCTATCAAAGAAAAAGAAATTGAAGGTCTCTGGAACTAGTTTTCATTATAATGGGAATAACAGGATAGGAGTAATTATCAAATACTTACTCGTGAATTATCAAATACTTACTCGTGAAGTATACAGTAAAAATACATAATCACTTAGTTCATATGTACATATATACAGACCAAACATGCTAATTCAGCTAATCAATACACATTAATCTAAGTTTGGATTGGTAACCACATGTAATTGGTTTTAATGTGATGGACTTCATAAATCAAAGTATCAATGATTTGGTATCATTCCAATCTTGACTTTTGTTACTTTTCATGAGGTGGAGCGCCAGGCCCAAGAGAGGCTTGCAGAAGCTGGGCACCGGGCACCCCCGGGCACCCCCCGCCGCTGCTGCCATCTTTCTCGGGCATGTGCTGGGCATGAGGGAGGCTTGCAGAAGCCAGGCACCCCCACCGATGATGATCCCATTCTCAGGCCCTGCCCTGGAGGAGGGGAGGGGAGGTGGGCAGACATCCCCCCCTTAATCTGAGCCTCTCTGCTATTGCGGAGAGACTCGAAGGAGTGGGGGGGATTTAAATGGCTTTCTAAGTATGCCTGGGTTCCCTGCCCGATGTCCTCTAGGTGCCCCGCAGCAAGGATCCTGGCATGTCTGCCCGCGGTGGGCTGGCTGGAGGAGGGAAGAGGAGGTGGGCAGACATGCCCCCCCTTCCTCTAAGCCTCCCCGTTGTTGCGGACTCGGGAGAATGGGGGGGATTAAAATGGTTTTCTTGCCCTTCCCCATATGGGGAAAGGCAAGAAAGCCATTCTAAGCATGCCTGGGTTCCCTGCCTGATGTCTCAGCAAATGGACTTCAGGGCACACAATATTCTGATCGAGCTGCTGATGTCCAAGCCGGAGGGGGGAGCTGGAGGAGATATTCTCTGTTATTTTGGTGAGTGGCAAACACCTTGCCTTTTCCTCCCATCCTGGCCAAGCACACCTCAGACAGCCCAGTGGAGACAGACAGTGAAAGGGGGGAGGAACTTGATGGATCCCTTCATTTTTTCATTTCCTCTGACATCTCCCCCACCCCCTGCCTGAAATGGGACCACAGAGGACGATGTGAGGAGACAATAAAAATCCCACATGGTTAGCTGTGATTTCCAAAGCAGAGAAGCAGGTACCGGCAGCTTGGGGTTGGGAAAACTGAAGGCAGTCCAACTACCTGTGGAGCAGTTGATCCATTGCTTGAAGGGAATGGGGCAACTGCCTGGGCTGCAGAAGTGCACAGGGAGAGGTTCCTGCTGCTTCTGTGTGAGTGGGATGAAGGGGTGGGGGGGGAGGCAGCAGCGAGTGAATGTGTTTTGCTTACATGCTTTCACGCTGGTCCTTGTTCCCCGCCCCACCATCCTTAAAATAATAAAAAGTGTGTGATTCCTCAAAAGCAAATATGTAGTAGCTCCATTCTGGATACAATAAGGGTGCCTTTGCCTTGAAGAGAAAGAGCCTCCTTTCCAGAAGGAGAAGAGTGGGTGTGGCTGATCAGGCAAGGAGTGGTCTCCTGATTCTGTGCTGCTCTGCAAACACAGAGTGAGTACTTGAGTATTTATTTTATGTGCTTTTCAGTTGGGCTCAGCAGTATCTCAGCTGTGTGTTCTTGGTCTTAAAAAGACTGCTATTTGGTTTAGTTTTATTGCTTTTCTCCTGTTACATCTTCTGCAGCCCAATATTCAGCTCAGTTTTGGTATGTCCTGGCTGGGATAGCTGGAAAGTTCTGAGATTTGTCTTAACTTTAAAAACCTGGAGGGGTGCATGCCCTCATTTCTCCCCCTCAACTCAGCAATGTGTTTAACAGCTTTATGAGATAGGTTGGGCTGAGGGAGTGAGTGGCCAAGGGTTAGGGCTGCCAACTTCCAGGTGGGGATTGGAGTTCTGGAATTACCACTGATCTTCAGACTGCTGAGATCAGTTTCTCTGAAGGCAAGGCTCAAGTATTATTTTTTCATGCCCACTACAAACTTATATATGCATTTTTATGTAAGCCGCCTGAGCCTGCCTTGGGTGGGGAAGGTGGGGTATAAATTGAACTAATAATAGTGTGCAAAAAAATCTGGAACTGGCCCTGCCTAGGCAGAAACTCTTAAGAACACATGTTCATCATTAAGAACATAAGACAAGCCAAGTTGGATCAGGCCAGTCCAACACTCTGTGTCAAACAGTGGCCAAAACTCAGGTGCCATCAGGAGGTCCACCAGCAGGGCCAGAACTCTCAAAGCCCTCCCGCATTGGGTCAACCCTCACCCATAATAGAAGCAGCACTTGTAGCTATATGAAAGGGATTCTCTCAGTGGTCACTGTTTGTCAACCACAGCAGTATTTCATAAGAACATAAGAGAAACCAATGTTGGATCAGACCAATGGCCCATCCAGTCCAACACTCTGTCACACAGTTGCCAAAAATACCAGGTACCATCAGGAGGTCCAGCAGTGGGGCCAGGCCTTCAAGCATTTCCAGCCTTCAAGCATTTGTTTCTGTCAGTAAAATGTAGGGGGAGAGAGCATGTCAGGCCTGACAACAGGCACTGGACAACTTGACACCATGCATTTTGCGTAACTACTCAACAGCCGCTGCCCCATGAAGTGTTATGTAGTGGTTAGTGTTCCAGACAAGGATTCGGGAGACCCAGTTTTGAATCTGAGTTCGGAAATACCTAGAGATTTTTGGGGTGGAGCCTGAGCGGTGGGTGTTACCTTCTGACACACTTCCGGTGATGTCAGGGAGTGTGGCATATGCAAATAAGATATACTAATGAGCTCCTGCATCTCTTTTTCTACGAAATGACCCCTGGTTTTCCATATCTAAATTGTGGTTCTCACCTAATGAGCTCAGCTGCTATTTGCTCATTAGGTGAGAAAATGCAGACTTGATGCAGGCACCTGCCGCCTTCCACACTCCCTGCAGAAAAAATATCAACTTGAGGGCCAGGCTTGCCAAGAACTTACCGTACGCCGGCGGGGGACGGATATGTCCTGGCAGGATCATCCCCAGTGGAAGGAAAGACGCAGCGCACTATGCCGTCACCAGGAAGTGACACCGGGCGATGCTCTGGCAATGGGGCTGGAAACTCGATGGTACCATTGAGTTTCCCGCCCCATTGCCAGAGCGTTGCCCGGCATCACTCCCTGGCGACAGCATCGTGCGGTGTGGGTGTTGCCCGGTGGAATGTTCTGGCCGGGGACTGTGTTAATCTGATTGCTCTTATTTATTAATAAAATTATGGGGAATATTAGCTCTTATTAATAAGCAATCAGTTGCAGGATGCAACACCAATTTTTACAGAAGTCCTGCCCCTCCAGAACTTATCAGAAACAGACACGGAGGCTGCAGTTAGGTTAAAATGGTGTCTTTACTGTAGTCTTCTTCACACACAAACAATACACAGTCACACACACAATTATTCAAATTCTAGGAAACAAAGATAGATAATCAGCACACTTGCATGAGCAGGATATTCATTGTTTGGGTTATATTTACCTGTCCAATGAGATGAAGGTTTCCAAATGGAAAAATAAGGGAATTATAGAAAAATGGGACTTATGCTAGAAAAATGGAGAGTGCAAACTGAACCAGCAGAAAGCACATGGAAGACTCTGGTGGCCGTCCAAGAGCCTCAGGGTAAAGTGTGGCAAGATAGCCACAAGTTCAAGAGTAAGAGAGTATAGAGGTCATTGGGGGGGAAGTAGAGAGAGAGCATGTGGTCGGGTAGCCCCTTTTATAATGTGATGTGGGGAGGTTGGGTCAGGCTGTCCACATGTCCTAGTCACATGCCTCTTGGGGGTGGCCCAAGCTGGTCACATGTCTTGGTCCACCTACTAGTCCATCCCCAAAACATGCTGATTGGTGCTGGGTTCAAGGGGGAAGGGTCTAGGGGAGTGGGCAATATTGAGAACTAGCAACTTAGACTGGAGTCTGGCACCTGGGTGTAGGTGAGATGAGTCACTGGGCCAAAGCCATTGTTCCTTGATGGCCTTAGCTGGGTCCTTGATGGGCGAGTGATTAGTCTCTAAGCAACCAGGAATGGTTTCTCTGAGGCTACGTGTAGCTTCGCAGGTGATGGGGGGGAGAAAGAGGTTTCCTGTGTGTGTTGGAGAGGTCTCCTAAGGCGTTTTGGAGTCCTTTGTCCTCATGCCTCAGCATGGCATGGCGTTTGGTGCTCTGTGCAAACTCATGGAACTGATCCATCTTCCATCAGGTAAAGAGGGCTGGTAACCTTGCAGGGCCCCTGGAGCAGCAATAAAGAAGGAAAGGTGTCTTCCTCTCAGGGTGCAGTCTCAGTCTGGCATCATAGTGGGCTACCATGCTGTACAGTTCCTTGCGCATGCTTTGCACAGTTCATAGTTTATTTCAGTTCATAAAAGGCATAAAAAGCCTTGCAGGGCAACAACTGTGCGTCCCCTGCCAAAATACGGTAAGTACTTGGGAACCCTATTGAGGGCACAATTAAGATTTAGGAAAACAAGGGGAAAGAGTTAAAAATCTCAAAGAGATGCTGGCTTCTGCAATCAAATTAGCAACTCCTCCATCCCACTGCAGCATTTAAATAATGTTTCTTTTTTTTAAAAAAAATGATCCCTTAAGGATCTTTTGGGGAAAACACATAGCTTGTCCTTAAGCCTCATTGGTTTCAGTTTGTGACTTGGGCACATTGTTGGGCATTGGCAGGGTTGCAACAGTGACCCAAGTGATGTGCACCTAGTGGTGATATTGGTTTTGGCAGCCCTGAATACAGTTCTGCAACTCCTTCAGGCATTATATCTGAGGCAATATATTACATTTGTGGTTTGTCACTTTAATACTGCATTTCTGTTGTTTAGTAAAAAATGCTTGATTTGTTTAGCAGAACAAGAGCTCTCCTGCTTTGTTTCTTTCCTCCCTTATTTTTATTTTTGTTTAAATAAACCTTCCCACACAGTTGGGTGCTTAGCAAATGTTAATGCTTGTCTCAGTGGGGCTTGAAAGAAAGAAAATAGTTTATTTACCTTGAATAAGTTGCCAGTAATCAAGTCGCACCCCCCCAAGAACAATGAATGAGTGTCTAACGGCTCAGTGGTTCTGATTTGTTTCAGAACAATGCAGGATGGCAAAGCTAGGAATATTTCTTTTTCTCTCTCTTTTTAATGCAAACACATTGCTCAAGAGCTCAGTTCATAAAAACAGCCCCTTCTAGAGCAAATGCATCCAAATCAGCCTTACAGAATGTGTGTGATCTGCTCTCAAACCATACCCATTATAGCCTTTCAGTTTCCCTTTTGTCCCCTGGCCTCAAATATATCATGCTTAACGGTGCACCTGTTTAGTGATGTCTTCCTTTAAAGACGTGTACACTGTTTGCCACAAATCATTCGGTTGTGCTACTCACTGCACGCTCAGGGGCTTGATCCAGACATCTGCTCCCCTATTAGCTAAAGGCTAGTGAAGTACTTCATGTAAGACATTTTCTTTCCTCCAGTAGATGTTGACTCCAATTTATCAGGACAAGATAATCCTCCACTTGATTAGGTAGGTAGGTGATGACAGCCGCTCCATCTGGAAAGCTGCCGAGGAGGTAGCTGGAGATATGAACTACGTGTTTATATATAATCTTGCCAATAAACGGGCAGCTTTTACTGTGGGATTTTTTTTTGTCTGTGGCAAGGGGAAAGTGAATTATTCTCCTCTTGACCTTTTGATGCATTAACTTGAGAGCTGCCACCTCTGCCACTGCTCCAAAAGGCTATCATGTCAGGAGGCAGGGATAGCTTCAAAAAGCTGTTGCAAAGTCCTGGGAGCATTACAAGAGAATGAATCAAGTCTTCTAAATCATTGATACACAGGTTCAGTGACTGGTAAACTTACATCCACTGAATTAATGCTGCTGCAACTAAATACTACCCCGACCGGTGACAAGCCAGGCAGAGACCATGGCCAGCTTGCAAGGGAACCCCACAAACTTGCTAATACACTCAAACTTCCTTATGTGCCAACAAGACACATGGGATATTAAAGCACTAGGCCTGAGAAGGTCTATACCAATGGACTTCAAACTTGTTAAGTCTGTAGGCACTTTTAGAATTTTGAAGACGCAGACTGTGCCTCACCACCAAATGACTGCTACTCTGAGCAATCGTTAAATGGTTGCCATGGAATGCTGGGGCCATCACAATGGCAGGAGGTTGCAAGCCAGCCAGCTGTTTCTGAATAGGTGCTCCTTATAGACAGAATTATGATTTCCTAGGTTCATCTGAACCACCTCCTACTCCAGTGGAGAAAATCCAAGACTGGGTCTTTGCTTTGGGGAAAGAGATGCCTTGACAAAGAAGCAAATGGCACCTGTGGGTGCCACACTGGGGTTCACTGGTCTGCATTCACTCTCATCCACCCCCGTCACTACCTGTAGATACCGATCCAAGGTAATCTTAAAAAGCAGCTGAAGATGCAAGGCAGTAGAGGTACGCTTCTGTGGCAGCACCAAGAAGAAAACCATTCTTGTCACCATGAACCGTAACATGACCATAGAGTGACTGCTCAAGCTGGTTGTTGTTGTTGTTGTTCAGTCGCACAGTTGAGTCCGACTCTTTGCGACCCCATGGACCAGTTTACGCCAGGCCCTCCTGTCTTCCGCTGTCTGCTGAAATTTGCTCAATTTCATGTTCGTTGCATCGATGACACTGTCTAACCATCTCATCCTTTGCCGTCCCCTTCTTCTTTGACCTTCAATCTTTCCCAGCATCAGGGTCTTCTCCAGTGAGTGCTCCCTTCTCATTTGGTGGCCAAAGTATTTGAGCTTCAGCTTCAGTATCTGGCCTTCCAGGGAACAGTCAGGGTTGATTTCTTTTAGGATTGACTGATTTGATCTCCTGGCAGTCCAAGGGACTCTCAAGAGTCTTCTCCAGCACCATAGTTCAAAAGAATCTATTCTTCGGCGCTCGTCCTTCCTTATAGTCCAACTCTCGCAGCCATACATTACTACGGGGAATACCATTGCTTTGACCATGCGGACTTTTGTTGGCAAGGTGATGTCTCTGCTTTTTATCATGCTGTTTAGGTTTGCCATCGCTTTCCTCCCAAGGAGCAGGCGTCTTTTAATTTCATGGCTGCAGTCACCATCTGCAGTGATCTGGGATCCTAGGGACGTGAAGTCTGTCACTACTTCTACGACTTCCCCTTCTATTTGCCAAGGAGTGATGGGGCCAGATGCCATGATCTTAGTTTTTTTGATGTTGAGCTTCAAGCCCACTTTTGCGCTCTCCTCTTTCACCCTGAGCAAGAGGCTCTTTAGGTCCTCTTCACTTTCTGCCATCAGAGTGGTATCATCTGCATATCTGAGGTTATTGATCTTTTCCCCAGCAATCTTAACTCCGGCTTGTGATTCATCCAGGCCAGCATTTCGCATGATGTACTCTGCATATAAGTTAAATAAGCAAGGTGACAATATACATCCTTGCCGTACTCCTTTCCCTATGCTAAACCAATCAGTTGTTCCATATCCGGTTCTAACTGTTGCTTCTTGACCCTTATACAGGTTTCTCAGAAGACATGTGATGTGGTCCGGTACTCCCATCTCTTTAAGAACCTGCCATAATTTATTGTGATCCACACAATCAAAGGCTTTAGCATAGTCAATGAAGCAGAAGTAGATGTTTTTCTGGTACTCTCTTGCTTTCTCCATAATCCAGCGAATGTTGGCAATTTGATCTCTAGTTCCTCTACCTCTTCGAAACCCAGCTTGTACTTCTGGCAGTTCTCTATCCACGTACTGTTGGAGCCTAGCCTGTAGGATTTTGAGCATGACCTTGCTAGCATGTGAAATGAGTGCAATTGTGCGATAGTTTGAACACTCCTTGACATTGCCCTTCTTTGGGATTGGAATGTACACTGACCTTTTCCAATCCTGTGGCCACTGCTGTGTTTTCCAAATTTGTTGGCAAATTGAGTGCAGCACTTTAACAGCATCTTCTTTTAAGACTTTGAATAATTCAGCTGGGATACCATCACCTCCACTAGCTTTGTTGTTAGTAATGCTTTCTAAGGCCCATTTAACTTCGCTTTCCAGGATGTCTGGCTCGAGGTCAGTGATTATACCGTCGTGGTTGTCAAGGACATGGAGGTCCTTCTTGTACAGTTCTTCTGTGTATTCTTGCCATCAAGCTGGTAGTGCACCAGAAAAAATATCCTTTATTTATTTAAAATATTTATATCATGCTTTGTCTCCTCAGACTCAAGGCAGTTAACAAGATAAAATCGTAACACAAAAATGAACAGGTTTTTGCAGTCAAATCTTCCAAAATCGTTTACTTTCCACCAAATCCCATCGGAAACAAAATTGTTTTACATGCCAAGAGAAAGCTCAAAAACATAAGGGTGGGGGGTGGTACAGGTGGTTCCTTGGGAGAAGGAGCTAGTGTCCATACCTACTGACTTGACTACCAATGATGAGAGAAAACTTTGTAGTTCAGGTTGGGGTTTGTATGCAATGTGTGAGAAGGAGCACAGAGATAACATGCTTTTCTTGCTGATCAGGACCCAAGCGATTTACCACCTCTTTCTCCCCTCTTCCACCCTTATCCTCACAACAACAGTCTCTCAGGTTAGGATGAGAGATTGTGAAGACCCCAAGGATGCACAGATCCTGTTCTGATACTAACCACTGCACCACCCTGGGTATGGTGGTGAATTGGCTGTTTTTAAGAATTACCAAGCCAATGGTCCATCCCACCTACTGATGTTTCATTTCACTAAAAAAGGAATAAGAAAGCAGATCCAGTTCATTCTAGCTCCTAATGGTCAGTCTGCATAGTCAGAGGGGCTTGAATATTTTCTGGAAGTCAAATAGACACCTCTTCCATCTCAAAAGCCTTGAGGACCCAACAGAAAAGACTTTCAGCAGCAGTTTTAACACCACTTGCTTCCCAGAACAGTTCTGTGTATTTGGTGAATCTAGTATTAGTTGCTGAGGGGTTAAATACTGTCCCATCCACTGTGTGGAGAGAAAAATCTCATTATGGAGAGTTCTGTTGCACATCTAGCTGAGAGAATAATTCCCTGCATAATTAATTTCCCCCTTTTCTATCCTGTGTAATTACTTCTATATTTCTTTCCACCTCTGACCTTAGGGCTTTAAAGTTTTTCAGTTACCCATAATCTGTGATCCCTGTCTTCAATAATGGGTGCTACAAGGAGACTCACAAGACATATGTACATGTCAATTGCAAGAGAAGAAAGTCCCTTTTTGGAATAGCTCCCACTAATAGAGAAATAATCAGCTTTTGTTTTCAGTATTACCAGTACAGCAGAAGTACTATGATGTTCTGCCCACACAAAATTTATGCTTCTTTGCTTTTTTATTTGTTTATATGAGTGGAGAATGATGCTTCAGGACTAGAGAAGTGGCATGTACAGCTTCAGAGAATTAAGGCCACAACTCAACCAAAGCTAAGCCCAAGTTCCATTGATTCAATGAAAGAATTAAGCATGTGCTTAAATCTCCCTCATTGTAATATGGAGCCAAAATGTGCATAACTGTGTTTAGAATTTGAAAACGACAACACAGAAATGGTGGAGATTCTGTCAGAGGTTAGCTTTGCTGTTGGTCACTCATGCCTATTGCTATTAACAATAATATTTGGGGAGATCACTTAAAGTAGCATTCAGCATCTAGAATGAATGAAACACAGTTTTAAGAAAACAGAATATAATGGGGAATCATGATAAGTGATATCTCAGTTAGTACCCCTGGTACTGCATGGGATGTCAGGGGATATCCCCACTATATCCAGTCTGTGAAATAAAGGCAATTGGGTCCATGGCAGGGGCTGAAGGAGGAGTTGGGGGATGAACTACAGAAGCAACAGCAGCTTAAACTGTGGTAAGTGATCATGTCTCCTTAGTAGCTGACCCCCAAGAAGGGAGAGCATACAGCTGTTGTCAGGATCTGAAGCATATTCTATAGAGGAAAAAAGACAATAGCCTACTTGGGAGCAAAGACTTAATTGTAAGACTCTAATCATGTGAGGGAGAGGAACAGGACATGAGCACAAGTTGGAAAGCTCCTATAAGAAGCACATGGTGGGGGGGATGTCAACTGTTTTTAAGGAAAACCAAAGAGGTTGGGGGAATGTCAACTGACCAGAATAAAGATCCTGCCATGGGTTTGTGAGACATCTCCACCTTGGCATAGTTGTGGTCCAGAAAGAATGAACTATAGCAATAAATGTGTTGGGAAGGGGAAATATTATGATCTTAGCATCAAAGCATTGTAGTTGAGTGCAAAAAAAATGGGATACCTGCACAATAGAAGACCTTTCTTCAGGAAACATACCTGGATTGCTTATACAAATAAGTAAACTGTTCTTTCCCAGAGCTTTTCAGTTACTTGCAGGGGAACTTAAAGGACCCTTTAAGAAACATTCATCCTAAAGTTTTCTATGGATTCCGAACATGCATATATTTATATACGTAAACATATAATGTAGAATAGGCAAACAGTATTTGGAAAAGAAGAATGTTGAGTATGTGGCTGGCTGATTCCAAGCATTCAAGTGTAATGAGGAAAACTGCCATCCAATAAAAAATAATTATCTAAACAATCAGGGCAGTATTCATCCAAAGGAAGGTGTTGTTCTTTGTTACTGCATTTTGCCTGGATCGTATCCTTATATGTCATTTCCCTACATGCCAATTCAACAGCATTGGTCCTTTAAATGTACTTTCAATGAAATGCTGAAGAAACAATACACATTACAGGTGAGATTAATAATTTGTACAAAGCATTTTTTTTTAAAAAAATCTGTTTAATACAGGAACTCAAGCACAAAAGCTTGGCTTTCGTTTTTAAAGACAACATCAGTGTTGCCAGATCTGTAGGGATCTATAAATTTTGAATAAATACAAATGTGCATTTTACAGAGGGAAATCAGAATTAACAAAATAACACATTGACTTGAAATTTTTAGCTAGCTGTTTCAAAGTCTATCAACACATGGCTTGTCCAGGTAACTGCTATCTTGTATGCTAGCTTCTTCTTGGCAAAAAAGGAGCTTTATTTGGACATCAAGGGTATCAAACCACAGAAAATCAAAGCTACTGAATGGTGAGTTACAGACAGTTATATTAAGCTGCTCTGACAGCTGGCTTTGGTTTCTTACAGCACACCCAAGAAACCTCTGATTGCAGATCTGTTATGATGCTTCGTGTTAAAACTAAAGCCACTCAGACACTACACGCAGGTCCCCAGATGCTGGCAGAGAGCATGTTTTATGAAGCAGAATGGATAACCTAAATTGTATGGTACTGTAGCGGTAACCGGTAAAGAATATTAACCAGCTGGACTGGAAGGAAGAGGCTGACCTTTCTGCATGGTCTTTGAGCAGGTGAGATAAATCCCCAGGAACTCAGCCTCCAATGCAACACTCTGCTCACCTTGACTTAAGTAACATTCAGAACAAAGAGTGAGGGGGTTTGGCAAAAACTGATGAGGGGCCAGAGCATAGCCGAAGAGACCAGGAAGGAGAATGGATGGGGTGGTGGCACAATATTTATTTATTTATTAATTAGACTTCTATCCCGCTCTCCCGTCAAAGCGACTCAGGGCAGCTTACAAATAGTTATAAAACCAACATCAGTCCACACATAAAATACAAGTCAATAAAATTCCAATTACTACAATTACTACAATTCCAATTACTACGATTACTACAATATGGGATGAGTGCACTGAGCCAAGGCCAAATTTGGGCCACCTCCCTTTGTCCAGGAAATGCTCTGATAATACATAATGACAGTGATGCACTCTGTCCAGTTTTATGTGTGTGAGTCACAATTATAGGCAAACACAGAAGAAGCAAGTAATATACTATTGAGCACAGACTTCATTATCCCGATGAACTCTTACTTTTGTAAAGTAAGTCTTCAACTGCTGTAATTCAGTGGGATCTAGAAACCCTAGTATTGCTATGTGTTGGGGTCCTTGAGAGCACCAGCTTGATTGGGGTCCATTTCAAACTGGAATTGGATGGTCTGGGGCTCAGTTTGAAATGCATCTGTTGTTTATATGCGAACTCCCCAAATGTGACTTTTAAAAATCCACTTGTATGCAGAGCAAGACTGATGTAAATGACAGCTTTGAATGTAGTTCCCACAATTTTTCCAGCAACACAACATTATTGAAATTGTTGTGTAAGCAAGTCACGCTAAATGAGCATCCTGCTTAAATGACTCCTGATAAAGCAAAATAAATCAGTAGAGGCATTTTATTCGGTACCATAGTGCTTAAATGCTGTTTTAGGGAGTTAATGATTTGATGATTATTGAAGGAAAAGACTGAGAGGTTAAAGACAGTCTTAGGCAGAAGCTAGACAAATTTTTAATGGGTGCCAGTGGAAGACATTTTTGGAACTTTAGGAAGAGAGGGAGAGATCTAAAACTATCATAAAGAATCTCTATAGAAAAAAAATAGGGCATGAGTGTTTCTGAGAACTGATGAGTATGTTATATGGAACCACCGTGCAATGTAAGTGTATTATGCCTCTATACCTATTGAGTTTTATGTCCAAGGAGGGTAGCATATCATAGATTCTCCCTTCCTCACAATAATGAAGCTGATTAGGCTGAGAGAGACTGACTAGTCCAAGGTCTCCTAGAGAACATCCATGGCTAGGCAGGGCACTGAATCAGGTCTCCCCAATCCAACAGCCTAATCACTATGTGCACGAACCAGCTCCTGAGCCAAAATTCAGGCTGAACTTGGGCCAATTTGGAGCTCGGGAACCAATCTTCAGTAAAGGCGCATTCCCTGAACATTTGCCAGACTTTTGGCCAGTTCAGCTGTTCGGGGCCAGCCACTAAACCGAACAATGGAGCTGTGTGGAGTCTGCCACTCAGCTGTTAGATTTAAATGGCTACCAGCCATTTAACCCTTCAGTTTTGGTCCCCCTCCTTGAAGCAGCGGGAAGCAAAACCAAAGGGTCAGCCATTTAACCCTTTGGTTGTGCTCCCTGCTGCTTCGAAGGGGGGCAGAACCAAAGGGTTAAATGAAGCCCCTTCCTGGACAATCCCCACCCCCTTTCTCCTAGCCCCTGTAACCTGTGGCCAGGAGAAAGGAAGTCCTTTCCTGGATGATTCTCCCCTTTCTCCTGGCTACAGTGAGCCACGGCTGGGAAAAAGGTGGAAGAAAAGTCCCTTCCAAAGTGATCCCCACCCTCAGGAAGAACTGAACTTGCCAGACCGGTTCATGTGGGGACTGCTCAATTCGGGGTTCAGTCCGTGGGCATCCCCAATCTGAACTTCCTTTTTTAGGTTCATGCCCATCCCTATCTCATGCAGGATATGTGATCTTTACACTGATGTTCTGGTTGATCCTTCCTGTTCATTGCAGCTTCCTACCCTGTTAGCTTCAAGCAGTGTAGCAGTAGCAACTTTCTTAAATAATGAAATTCATTGGCATTATAACACCATTAAGAATTAGCACCATTTCTCAACATGTTTTCCAAGGGGAAGATCACATAAGCAACTCTGAACATAGGATGATAATAATGTGATTTCATAACAATGGGGGGATCATAAATGGACTTCTAGTAAAATCAGAAGTGTAATGGAAAGAATGAGAGAACTGCAGATTGTTTCCTGGAACTAACTTGGAGCCATAGTTGTGCATATGGCAGTTTGGCTTGAATTGAATGGTAGAGAACCACTCAATTACTAAAATTTAGTGTATCTCAAAAAACTGTCCTGGAAAGAATGTTGAATGTTCAAAAATAGATGCACATTTTTACACCTTTTGGAAACATGCATGCTGGCAATCACATTTCAATGACTTTTGGCATTTGCTGGAGCATTTCTACATTTTTAGATTTAACCTGGGACTGTCATGTCAATTTTTGCAAGTCTGTGTCAACACTCACAAATTTTCAGATCCTGAGTGAACAGCAGCAATAACACGGAGATCACAAAGATCCACTGTGCACTGTGAGGACATGATAAAAAATGGAGCAAGTTCTTAAATTGTTTAACTACTCCCCCCAATTACAAAAGATACCCTTTTGGGACATAAAGCTGGATAAAAAGACCAATGTTGGTGCCCCTTGCTGAGCAGTCTTGTGGAGACCCAGAGCAGTATCATGGACAAAAGAGTGCTGGCTGATAGTGGGTCTGTGCATCTGATGATCCTGTAGAGACCAAGGAATAGGAATCTTGCAGCAGCTGAATGGAGCTCACCCTCCATGCAGTATGTCCTGTTGGATGCTTGATACAATATCTGCTTTTCCAGCTCCTAAGCCTCTCCTGGACGGCCTAAAATCACCAACTGTTTTACTATTCCCTGTGCCTGAAACCTTTATCAGCAGCTCTGAAACATTATCAGCATTAGCCGATGATAACTCCATGCCCTGAAAAGCTTCATCCCTTGAACTCTGCAGGTGAAGTTGCTGTTAAAGGCACAAGAGGAAGCTAGGGTCATTTTTTCCGTGTTCTATTTGTTCCAAGCTGGCTGTGGTCCTGCACACTGGTAATTTCTTAACCTAGTAGTTAATCTAGCCCCTGTGTTAGTACACATGTACTAACAGCTACTTAAAAAAAAAAAAAGCCTTCCTGCCTGACATAACATTTAACTTCAATGCTGACTTTCCAAAGTGTGATGAGGCAAAAAATAGTATCATCATCACGTTATCTGCTGAAATGTGCTAATTAATAGCAATCCCAATCACTCACAGAGTTGCTGTGAAAATAACACATATTCTTTAGAGTGTGGTAATAGAGGGTTGGGAAGGGGGAACAAAGTCCCAAGATTTTCCTGTGCTAGTTGTCAGCCAAGTATTTAGAGGCAGTTTCTGTTCAATTATTTAGACATCTTTTAACAGCGTAAATATTGTTTTAGAAATGAATAAAGGCTTCCCTTTTGGTTCAGCTGAAGAACTGTTACTTGGACGTCTTCTGCTAAGATCTATTCATGGCTGCCTGCTGGTCATAAGATAATTAGCTCCAGTTGCTTATGCTTGAGTTTGTTAGATGTCACTCGCTGGGGAAAAAAATGTGCTTTGTTTTGACAAGTAAGGGAATGGCTTTCTCCCCCTTGCATTCGTTTCAGCATTAGGAGCATTAAGGCGGATTATCACAGGGGCATTAAAACATGTAATCAATCCTTTTAACAAAGATTCTTTCAGACTGCTTTACTGCCACCCAGATTCTAAACACCCTTCCTGGGAAGTGAGTCTAATTGATTTTAATGGAACTTAATTTCCAAGCCATGGTTAATATACAAAAAAGTGGTACTGGAATTCTGGCTCTCCCAGAACCCATACCCTATATCCCAGATATGCAGAAGTCAGCACTAATTACATCAATGGCGATAGAAGGGCTCTCTACACATGCTCAGACAGCCTTTTCTTTAATACTGGCCACCTTATTTCTGACTACCTCAATTACTCTCTTCTTGTGTCACATGCTCTGGGTGGAGCCCTGCATGTTCCAAATTAAGCATATATTGATTTAAATTAAGCCCTATTTCCGAATAATAAGAGCACATTGGGCTGCACATTCTTAGGAACCATAACACTAGCAAATAGGATTGGAGCAATTATTGCTACACTAGTGCCATGTTGCAATCAGCAGCATGGTGCTGCCATCATGAGCTGACCAGAAGGGCCTTAAATTGGCACAGCTGCACAAGTGGGTGCTGGTATTGCAGCATTATACTGCTATCATGATCTGATCAGGATGGTACTGAGTTGGTGTAGTTGCACAAGTGGATACTGCACAGAATTGTTGATATCAGTGCACAGAACTGCTGCCAAAAGAGAGGAAAACAGCGTGAACACTGTTGTGCAGACTGATAACAAGTTGCTGGGTGATTTCTCTTCCACTTGATTCAGTCTTGGCCTCTCTCTTAGATAGGTCTAAACCCCACCCCAGCCCACTTAGGGAGGTCTCACAGAGCATACACCTCTTTAGACAGCTGGTTCCACAAGATGGGGGCCACTACCAAGAAGGTCCTTGTCCTTGTTAACACAAGGTGTACAATTTGTGGACCAGGGACCTTCAATAAATTCCAAGATGATGATTGGAGAAGATGGGGAGGATCATGCCAGAAGGAGCCAGTCCCAAAGGTATGAGGGTCCCAGGCCATTTAGGGCTTTAAAAGTAAATACAAACACTTTCAATTGGAACTAAGAACTACCTGAGAGCCAGTGCAGCTGCTGCAGGATAAGTGTTGAATGTGCTGACCAAGACATTCCTGTCAGCAAACTGGCAGCTGCATTCTGGACCAACTGCAGTTTATGAAGTGTCTTCAAACATAGCCCTGCATAGAGCATGTCACAGTAGTCTAGTCTCAAGGTGACTGTTGCGTGGCTTACCATGGCAAGGTCTGCTTCAGATAGATAAAGGGCCAACAGAACCTGAATGGATAAGATCAGTCTGCCAATTTGAAACTGTTGTTTTTTATTACTGACCCGCAAGGTCATATGCCCTCTTCCCCACTGACTCTGTCTTTTAATATCTGGGACACTGACTCTGCCTTTTCCATTTTGAAGTTTAGTCATCCAACTGTGTAGTTTGTGAACCCAGGACTTGTGTTCTTTCATCTTGTAGTTGTTTAAGGGCAAAACTCTATGGTAAAACCAGCTTAAAACCATAGAATTTTGCCCTCAGACCAGAGCATCCCACACAACATCCACAGCATGATGACACCACTTCTGGGTGATGTCATCACATCAGGGAAGTCATTTGGGGACATGGCTGTTTGGGGGTGCAGTTTCCCCCATTGGCCAGCTGGCTGGTGGCAAGCAGATGCCCCAAAACCTGGGGGAACCTTCACCCCGACCTGGGGATAAGCAGGTCTATTTTCTGGAGACATCCACTGTCATCTCTGATACTTCCTTGTCAGTGTTTTTGGGTCCTTTTTGGTTTTTTCAAAATCATTCATCCTGTCATTCACCCTTCTCCTCAGACACTGAGTTAAAACAGTTAAAAGCCTGGGCCATAATTCATTTATGGTGCTTTTAGATTATATTGATTATCCGTTGATCACACAGGGTAGGCAATGTATGGGAATCCCTTTTTGTCAAGCCCTTAATGGCTTAGATGATAATGGGGGTGGGGGAGAGATGAAGCTTAACACTGGGTAGCAGGGCTTCAATGTACAAGCTGGGATAAATGAAGCCAGCAATAATGCTGGCCAAGTTTGGAGGTAGGGTGGGTTTGCCTACAGCACTCCTACCCAGAAAGCTATATTTTAAAAATGTCTTTTATTTAAAATATGAAACAATAATCACAATTCCTAAGAGTACACAATATTCAGTGTGATAAACAGACTACTGATAACAATGTAAAAAGCTCTTTTTTGGGGGGGAGCGCACCAGAGCACAGCTCCAGCAGCTCAGGAGCCAAGCCCCGCCCCCAGCCGGCGTCTGGGGGAGTCTTTCAGGCAGCCGAATTTCAATTTCAGCTCCATTATATCCTATGGGCCATTGAAGTCAATGGTG
The DNA here is from genome assembly GCA_029375565.1 of Gekko gecko. Classification (NCBI taxonomy): domain Eukaryota; kingdom Metazoa; phylum Chordata; class Lepidosauria; order Squamata; family Gekkonidae; genus Gekko; species Gekko gecko. The sequence continues at coordinate 37,279,752 of JAPDNY010000006.1, forward strand.
AAAACATAGGGTATATTCTGGGGGCTGGAGGGGAGGGGGTTTGAGGGAGAGGCTCCAAACTCACAGGGTAGCCTCAAGAACATTGGACCAGGGGGTACAATTCTATGGTCCCCCAAACAGGTTGCCCCCATTACCTCCATTGTTCTCTACAGTGGGAAAAAAGTAACTTAAAACCGTGAGATAAGTAGATTATAAATAAACTTCATGTTGACTCAGGCTAGGCTCTATCAGTAAAAGCTGTGTGAGCGCGGAGGGTTGCAAGAGCCATGAGTGGGCCCTGTGCCACTACTGGTGCACCTGAGTTTTAAAACAGCCAAGGTGGAGGTGGGGTGGGACTGCAGTGGGTGAACTGGCCTCCCTTCCCCAGGGCTGAAAACTGATATAGAGGCAGAGCCAACTGGAACAGAGGAGGAAGGATTGCAAGGAAAGGAGGCTGCCAAGACCAGGCCAAAGGAAGGCTTACTTACAGGTGGCTTGCTCAAGGAAGAAAGAAGCTCTGGGCTGAAGGCAAAGAGACCCAGGCAGCAGAGAGCAGCTGAAGGCAGAGCTGTACCCTAGATGAGGCAGAGCCAACAGACAGGCTCCATACTTGGGAAGGGACTGAAGACTCAGACTAAAGAGACAGTACTCCTTAACTGTATATAGGCAAAGGTAAAGGTTTCCTGTGCTCGAAAGCTAGTTGAATCCGACTCTAGGGGGTAGTGCTCATCTCCATTTCCAGGCCGAAGAGCCAGTGCTGTCTGCAGACTTCTCTGTGGTCATGTGGCTGGCATGACTAAATGCCGAGATGCGTGGAACGCTGTTACCTTCCCACCGAAGTGGTACCTATTTATCTACTTGCAATTTCTTGTTTTCGAACTGCTAGGTTGGCAGGAGCTGGGGCCAGAAACAGGAGCTCACTCTGTCATGTGGCACTAGGGTCTCAAACTGCCGAACTACAGACCTTCCGGTCTGCAGCTCAGCATCTTAAGCTCTGAGCCACCACTGCCCCTTAAGCGCTGAGCCACTGTATAGAAAAGAGTATAAGTCAGCTGACCATGAAAGTGGGCAAAAAAGGGGGACACCATGTGATGGGTGCCCCTTTCCCCTGAGGTATCCTTGAGCACAATCATGACAATCTTGTATACAATTCAATACTTCCAGGGGAAAAGTTTGTTTTGATTTCATTTTAATAATAAATAAACTTCATCTTCATATAAATAATAGCCAGGAAAAGTTCCTTTTGTCCCTCAGTTGTTTATATGTCATTATTTTATCCATTAGCATATAATGATAGCATTTCCTCAGCCAACATTCACTTGAAGGGATCTCCTTCTGCAATCAGAGTTTAGCTACATGTTGTCTGGCTGCAACTATAAGGTTCCTTATCAAGACTCCATTCTAATGTTCCAGCTTTTTCCTGATCCAGCAAAAACAAACTGGGATGTGGCAGTCCAGAATCTTGCTCATGATTCTTCCTACTTCTACCCAAAATGTCTTCACTGCAACACAGTCCCATCAAATATGGATTGGAGTGCCCTTAGCCAGAGAGCAACACACAGATCAGAACCAGACTTAGTGGTTTTATAAATCTAGTCCAGACCTATACGTTCATTTGAAACCATTTCCCTGAATACTGACATTAACTTACAATTTTAATATATCTCTGTGGAAGTAATCCATGAATCTCTGGAAACTTCCATGGCTAAATCTGATTGCAGTTCAGTCATATAATCCAAATCAAATACAGTTAAATTCTGGAAACTGTGACAGATTATAGCCAATGTGCCTTTGGATTTTATTGAATTAAAATTTTCTCAAAATTGTTCAGTGGTATAAACACAACCACTCATATTTGTTTATTTTTAATATGATTTCTAACCTGTAAATACTGCAATCTTGAATTACTGCTATCCCCAAGTTTTTGACTCATTACCTCCCAGGCTGCAATAGGTCCATCCCTTGTATGATCAATATACTTAGATAAACCCAAATTGATCCATATAGTAAAGTACCATGTCTTTCTAGCATGGGTAAAGTCTTGATCAAAAAGAAGATAAAGCAGTGGAGAGAAACTTGGGATTAATTGGTCCCTAGTTATCTCAACTTGAAATCGGTGCTGATCTTATCTTACTGGCTCCAGTTTTTAAGTTGAGTTTTCTGAAACCATAACCATGAGGTTTTGGGTATTGATAGATCCAGCTGCTCAATTTGCCAAAATTTGCTATGTTTACATTCTATGATCCACTACCTGAGTGCCACTAGCCTAGGTGCACAATAGTACTTTTCAATGCAAGGAGCTGTGAGACTGCCCTTAACAAGTGGGAATATTTTTTTATCCATTGAGATGAGGGCCAAACCTGACCTTTGCCCCTGGCTCAAGTCAACCGCCTCCCATAGACTGACATGGACACCTTGTCACATTGATGGGCATTTTTCTAGTGAATGCTAAATGCCAGCATTTCTGGCTGTGTAGTTATTTGTTGAGATTTATAGTAGTGGTTGCAATGGAGGTGATTTTGCAGCTGTTCAAATTTAAAAACAGATCCTTTTGCTTCCTATTAGTAGGATGCTTCCATGGGGACATTCCCAGCTCAGAAGTTGATTGAAGCAGTTGCTTATTTCCATCTGTTCCCTATATGGGCTTGTGGACTTTTTTTTTACTCAGGAACAAAGACTGGGGGGCTTAACCTTTCAGCACTGTCAAGTCTGGGAAGCTACATCACAGATTACATGCCATAATAGACACCTGGCTAAATCCCTACAGAGGATTGTGAAGGGGATTTTTCAGACTGGCAAAGACCACCAAGGTCAAGTGGGTTAAGATTTGGAGGAACTAAAAATAAAATCCTAACCATCAAATCAAAAGAAAAAAACTTTTTAAAAATACTGCTGTCTGTAGCAGTTTGTATAGAACAGACAGGTTATAAATATAAAAGCACCCCCCCATTTCCTGAAATAATAGTGAAATAACTGGGTTTGTTTAGAGATAATTTTGAATGAGTTTGGTTTAAGACTGCAGGTACATAATGTTTATACATCCAAAGTAAATACCTTCCTGGTATATATCTGAGGTTTCACTTGGATTTGCCAGGTCCAGTAAAACTGGGTTTATATCAAATATTTGAATGTATTCTCTCAGTATCTGGAATCAGTCTATTACATCCAAACTCTTCCAGAAACTTCTAAGCATGTCCAACCATTCTGCTCAGTTTGCTGAACTGGTCTTCTCCCCAAGGTGAATCAATGAGGTACTGGCAACAGCTCTCTTAGTGTGGTCAACTACAACCCTTGCTCCCCTTTCCTTTTTTAAAAAAATTGCCAGCACATTAATATTCTGACAGCAAACATTGTGTTTTTTACTATGCAAAGGGTTGTGCACCCCTGCTCTAGGTCCTGAAACTTAAAGATGGCATCAGTGCTTAACACTATGGCCTAGAAACTGCTGAGCAATAAGCAAAGTGTATTTCAGATTTGCGTCCAAAGAATCACCAGAATGGTATGTCTGCCTATCTCTATTCTGCTGTTGTTGTTGTTGTTGTGTTTATAGCACCACTGAAAGGGTTGGCAGATCCCACAGTTTGGCAGGGATTACCCACTTCTGGGGGGGTTCTACCCACCATGTGGCCAGCTGGTCAGCGGGGCAAGCCCCACCCCCAAGCCCCAACACCTGCAGCCACCCCTCTCCCTTCTCTCTTGAGGGAGAGGGGTGACTGTGGGCCGTGAGCCTGATCTCTGATCAGGTGGGCAGGGCCCTCTGGCTGCGGGCACTTAAAAAGGGTCTCTTTAAGTGCACACAGCCAGTGGGATCATCCCCGTGGGGGCAGGGGCTTGGAGCTGAGGCATCCCCAATGGGACATCATCATGTTGAGGATGCCTTGCCCCCTCTGGGAATGCCCCCTAAAGTCCCCCACCAGGGACAAAGATAGACCTGGCAACCTTAGCCTCTGAAGGTGCATGGTGCTTTACAGTGTATAAGACATAGGTCACTGCTCTGAAGTGCTCGCAATCTACAAATTGAGACAAGGAATACAACAAAATGAGAGGAAAGAAAATATATCCTAAAGTTCACACAAAGTGTGCAACTATTTTAGTTATTTTTTTCAGTTATAAATCTGGTATGGTTTTGGTAAAGTCAAATGAAAATTAAGCATCTGGCATTCTATGTAACATCTGTCTGAGGAGATATACCAAAATACAGTAAGAAGTCAAATATTTGGGTCTCCAGGGAGCTACTTCTTGCCACATGAGGGCTACCACCAGCTGCCAGCTCAAATACAAATCAGAACACAGGGAATGAACTATAGCTATGGAACTTTGTGGCAGTCTGGGACTAGATTTGGATAGTAAAATGGCCAAACTAACCGGCCACACTGACTGTCCCATTCTTTCATATATTAGTCCTGGCTCAGGACTTGGTATAATTTCTGCACATAGCTCAGCTGTTTTTGTTTGATTGCTTTGTTTTGTTTTGGGTTTTGTTAATAGCATCCTGTAAATCCTGGCTTTCCAGCCTCTTGTCAGCAGTAAATGGCTATTTGGAATAGGTTCAGTGCTGCCACCCATAGACAAGATTTGACAACAGGTTGATCTTACGCAGTTTGGATAACATTCAGCATATTCCAGACATAATCCATTAAATGTCTAGATGGGAATGAATCCATATTCAATCATGGGTTGCAATGCAGGCTTTTTTTTTTTAAAGTTGCATTGTGATTGATAAGTGAAAGCTTTTGTAACTTGTGGTCTCCACTACCAAGCAAAGGCCTGCTCTATAGTAAATATTCACACAGCCGTATATGCACATTAGTTTCTCTGCTGCAGTTTTGATGTGCGGTGTGAGCTGATTCTATTGAAAAACATTGAAACTGAGGTGATGCAAAATCATATGGAAGTTCCACCTATGAAGTTACATCTGTAATAGCCCATTTGTACATGTGAATCATCACTGGGAGCTGCATCCCCATGATGCAACTGCCTAGAAAGTTAAAATTTTCCAGAAGTTTTGAATCCATGGAAAAAACTGAGGATTCTCCATTTCCCCCAAAGAATAAGCTGAAATTTCAGGGAAAATGAAATATATGCAATACTTACTTTCCTATCAACTGAAATTTCATTTACTGATTGAGTAATATAAAATGCATCATTTCTAATTTAGCCAGCATATACAACCGTACTATTTAACATATTTGTAGAATTTAAGTATCTTCATTTTCCATAATAAACACTGCAAGTGTACACAATACTTGAGAAAAAGTTGCAGCTGTTACACCCTATGCTATCAAAAGAAATTCTCTCTCTCTCTCTCTCTCTCTCTCTCTCTCTCTCTCTCTCTCTCTCTATATGCACACGCGTGCACACACACACATGACATGTGGTCTCCATCTGTGAATATCTAAGTCTGCAGACTGGGGCCACAACAATGTGAAACAGATTTTCCTGCAAACTTTGCCCCCCCCCAGGTATGCAGAATGCAGAAATCACAAGAAAATAGGGAGGGTTAAATTCTCCCCTCCCCATTAAAATCCATGCACAGACGACAAATTCAAACTCCAGTAGAGCTGGCAGTTTTGGCCTCAGGGAGCTGCATGAGCCCAGATGCAGTGGACAATGGTAGCTCCTCTGGGCCCAGCGGTGGTGTCAGAGTATGCCAAGAACAATTCCAAGCCTGGTTGCCATGGCAGAGAACCCTTAGAACCATTCTGGGCTTGGCTACTGTGGTGGAGGATATTGGGAGAGGTTCTGGGCCTGGTTGTGGTAGCGGAGGACATTGGGAGGAGATTGGGAGGACATTGGGAGAGACTCTGAACCTGGGGAAGACACAGCGGCTGCCAGCTACTAACACCAGGCTCAAAGGTGGATGGAAGAGCCCAGAACCATACCAGGCTCGGTGATGGAGGAGACATGGGATTTCCCCCAGTGTATCTTTGGGCCCTCTAATAGCCAAGTTGGCCAAAACTGAGGATACGTAAATCCAGAAACTGGAGCAGTGAATGGACAAGACGGATTTTTCAACAAATTTGAAAAATGCCCCAGGTTTACAGAAAAATCTGAAACCTAAAAAAAAAAAAAAAAAAAAAAAGCAACAATGGGGGGTGTTAAAAACCCAAAATGATAAAAGGAATGCCTGTAGCTTTAAAATACATGAACCCCTCAGTGGTAGCTCCTAGGCAACCACAGCATTCTAGGCTTGCTTTCTGGCAGTAAAATGCAGGGGGAGGGACAGGGCCCTTTCCAGTGCTATTCTGGCCTTTCAGAGAGGACTCATCAGGGCCAGGCCTGGCAGCCATCACTGTGTGACTTGGTACCACCTGATTGCATGACTCAACTAGGCCTGGCTGCTTGCTACCATTCATCAGCAGCCACCCTATGAAAGCAAATGTTGTGTCACAATTAGAGCTTCAGAGTAGGATCTAGAAGACCCAGCTTCAGATTACCAGTCTGTCATGGAAGCCCACTAGGTGATGTTGTGCTAGTCACACACTTTCAGTCTAACCTATCTCACAGGGTTGTATTGAGGATAAAAAGGAGAATGATGTATGCTCCTTTGCTCTGCACTATGGAGAAAAGGGGGGTATAAATGAAGTAATAATAAGGCCTGCAAGATGGAGCTTTTCCACCGAGCATTTGGTTAAGGCAGTGGACATCGTCCTCCTCCCCAGCTTTTGGCCAATCATCCATCAGTGGCCTCTGATTAGACATCAGTTTTGATTTAACATCTGATCTCTGCTTTTATATGGTATTTTATGACATTATACTATATAAAGTTATTTTAATATTATTTGAATTGTATTATTTAATTGTTGTACACCATCCTGAGTCCATTCAGGGAGGGCAATATATAAATCAAATATATAAATAAATAATAAATATAGCTGAAGATGTGAGGCAGATTAAAGGTAAATTGGTGAATGGCTGAGGATATAATGAGGCAGGGAAAGGGGAGATGATATGGAGGTTGCCAAGAGAAAGGAAAGAGGCAATAGTATGGGGAGGGGGATATAGGGAATGTGAGGTGCCACTCCTCAAGTCCTTGAGGGTTCCCTATGCAAATGGGCCTAGCCCAGTGGCCAGCACTACACAACTGGGCCATAGTTTTCCAAGGAAGAGGCTGCTGCAGGGTGAGAGGGAACGCTGAAGACAGAATGAAGTTTGACCATTGGATGGGAAGGAGAGAAGGAAGTAGGAAAAGCAGGTTATGGGGGCTTTCAGGTAAGTGAAAGAGTAGGAGAGGAGAAAATGAGATGCCTCCTGTAAGTTTTTGTAGGTTCCCACTTGTATATGTTTGTTTTTGTCATATGAGAGGTATGAAAAAAGATGTTTACCGTAGAAAGCAAATTCAGTAATAAAGCCTGGAGTGGCTCTCAGTGCCTGCTGCCACCATGGCTGAGACTGTAGCTGCTCCCAACAACCCACCAAAGCTGGGTCTGGAGTCACTCCTGGCACCTGCTGCCTCATGGTCGATCCTGGAGTGGCTTCCGGCACCTGCTACTGCCCCAGCTAAGCCCACACCGGCTTCCAGGCTTTGGCACAGCTAGGGTCACTGCAACTCTCAGGCAACTCCCACTGCTGCCAAGTCCAACGCAGCTCCCAATGACCACTGCAGAATCATGGGGGGATATAACCCCCCTCAGTTTCTTTTTCTTTTCTTTTTTATAGTGCAGATATTTCTGCAAATCTGGGTAGTCCCCTAAGTTTGCAGAAAAATCTGTTTACTGTCAGGGTGGCCCATGATCTGCAGATTCAGTTACCTGCAGATGGGGGCCAGACTTTGATATTAGATATACAGGTAGTAGTATAAGTAAGTAGCACTATGGGGAACTAAAGCAATCTTATTGCTCTATTAAAATGCTGCCTGGTCATTAATTTATTGTTTGTTTATCTGTGCTAGGTTTCACCATAGCGGCAACATTTATTTATTTATTTATTTTTGGTATGTTCTAACCAAAACAACTGTGCTTGCTGATTTTTTGCCTCATTTAGCTATTTCCCATAATATCTCCATTCTATTTGCTTTTCTATTTCCTTTCATTCATACAGCTGCACTTATCAGAGTAGCTCCTAAGAGATAGCCTTGAAGGCTTACACCAAGTGGGACTGAAGTACTTGAGCTGTTGCATCTCTTTGTTTAGCAACTCAGGGAACACAAAGCTGGGCTTTGAGAAACATTCTTTTTTTAATATGGCTCTCTGGACAGCTGCAAGAAGTAAAGCCCAACTGTGGCATGCTTAAATTTGCACCTATTTCAACTGCACCCCCTAGGGTCCAAGGGGATTAAGGTACTTAGAGAATCACATAGATACCTCTTCTCGGAAACACACAGAATAGTACTCACGTGGATTGAGAGCAAATGTCACCCCCCCATTTTCAGCTTTATTATTTATTTAATGTATTTATACCCCACTTTTCTCTTCAAAGCCACTTACATCACTTTCTTCTTCATTTTATCCTCACAACAATCATCTGAGGTAGATTATACTGAGAGAGAGTGACTGCCCCCAAATCACCCAGCAAGCTTCCATTGCAGAGTGGGGATTTGAACCTGGTTCTCCCAGATCCTAATCTGCTGTTCTAACCACTATATTGCACTTGCTCTCAGCTTTCCTTCCTACCCATCCCCAGCTGTATCTCCCTGGGAAACATCTGGCCAAGTCATGTGATAGCAAGTTACCCACAGCTGGGCCTGGCCAAGTTCCACAAGAGGAGGCTGCTGCTGAGCCCAGGCTAGCTGCGTTGCATCAAGTTGTCTGGTAGTCACTACTATACCTGGTTGAGTTTTTAAAATTGCATAGCAGCAAGTTGCACAAATTGCATGGGAAGCAATTTGCTTGATGGTTGCTACTGGCCCTGGCCCTGATGAGTTCTCCCTCTACGACACAAGTGTGGGAAGCAGGTGGGCAATAACAGGCCTAGAAAGGGCCCTGTCCTCTTCCTTTTACTGACAGAAACAAAGGTTCGAAGACTGGTAATATTGTTATGGTTGCCTAGCAACCCCCACAATGGCTACTGAGATCTCAGATGGCATTGATTCCTTGAAGATATGGGCACTGCCTCTTTTATTTTGTGGGGTTTTAAACCTCCTCCCCATATACAGTTTTTGTAGATTTTAGATTTTTTTTGCAAACTTGGGCTTGTGCTCTATTTTTTATTCACATCTTCAGCCTCTGAATTTAAGTATTCACAGATGGGGGTCATGTTGAGAATTACATATACTGCTTTTGAATTTGTCTTGCTCTTTCAACCTGGAAAATCTATGTTTTCGTTTCACATCTCTTTCTGTGAATTTAATCTGTGATTCTTCATTTCTATGAGCCTTTAGTCCCTTCACTCTGAATTTTCCCCATACAATATAAAAATTATTTGTGGGTCAATAAATTGGAATTGTATGTATATCAACAGCAGATAAATTGTAGGCAAAACTATATAATATGCATACATGATACAAATATACAGCATTTATAGACAGCATTTGACAGAAAAATTACTGTTAAAATAGATTCCTGTTCACCGCCCTGAGACCATGTTGGAAGGGCGGGATATAAATCCAATAAATAAATAAATATTGCATAAAGTGCATATAAATGATGCATAAATAGGATATAACATATAAATACCTTACACATGGCATAAAAATGCTGTAAAAGGAAAAAAATAAGGAGCACCAACAATAAAAATGGGTGAAATGACAAGGCTCACAGTGACAGGAATGAAAGGAAAAAATAAATGACTAATGGCATATTTGTATGTCTCTACCGTAGAACAGCAACATTAGCAAAAACTATGTTACATTATTTGTATTTCAAGCTTATTAGATTTTATGAATTTCTAGAAAAATGCTGTGGGCAGCTGGTGATTTTTCTACCTAAATACTAAATATACCCTTAAAGGTCAGGGCATCTGTCTTGAGCACTGATGGTCAATACAGTTAACAATTCATTCAAAAGACCAGTCCTCATAGGAGACTGAGTTCCCAGACAGACATCCTGAGTCTCACACTTTAATTATTTAACTAACATTATTCATGACACCAGAAGATTTCTCAAGACACACCTATGTTACTGGGTATTTGGATTGGAGGCTGATTGCCCTAATCATTATCTTCCTCTTTAAAATAAAACAGAAAGAAAGGGAAGAACACCAAAGGACACTGTAAAAGTTCAAAAAGTTCCTTGTGATCTAGCACTCTAAGGCTTGCTTATTGGAGTATCTGAGTAGTCATGAAGCCCATTATGACATGTCAAAATGCATCATATCAGGTGGTGGTAGCACTATACATTCATCTGGAAGCGTTTGCAGTCAATGAGCCCAGTCAACTCTGAACGTTGGGAAAAAGCCTCATGCTGTTTATGAAACACATGTTTGGCTTAAATATTCATCTCAAGAAAGCAGGAGATGCCCATTTATTTTCCATTTCTTACTTCCACCAATTTATAAAATCCTATTTGCTTGCCCAGATGCAAAGCGCAAGACTAACACACACCTATCAATTCTGCATAATCTCAGGGATATTGGATATAAATTTCAGAATGACGATGAACAGAGAGACAAGCAATCCTCCATGGTGTTCATTAATGGTTGATTGTGACAAACAAATGTCAACTTTAATTCACTAATTTTTATGGGATGGTTCTTGCTTACATACTGTAAGATGTTTTTTTTTTTAAGCAGCTAGGGAAGCGAAAGCAACAATGAAGTGTCTTTTTGCGGTCAGAACTCACAGAAAAGAAACAGACACAGATATGCTTACAGACTCACTTCAAACAATTTTTAAAATTCAGTCCAGAAAAACAATTTTCATTATTGCTATAAGAGTGTTCCACTTAGACTCAGCTGACCCTTTCCAATGCCCTCTGCAGGCTATCCTCAGTGGAGTACATCCAGTTCATAAGCACACTGCTGCATTAATAATGAAAGAACATTTTATTCAGCTGCACAAAGATGCTGCTGGGCTAAGATAGAATAAACATTCCCCTTCCTGTCTTAACGATCTTTCTTTTTCTGGGTCACCCATAAATGAAATTATTAGATAATAATAACATTTAGCTTTTATATCACACATTTCGTTTAAAAGTGTAATGCAAATTAATATAAACAGAAAAGCTTTTACACACTGTCCCAATTACCAGGAATCCTTGCCCCATCAACTAATTCAGTTTTTCCAACCACCCATGGTTGATGGGATGCTTAAAAATCCTTACTTACTATGGGTATGTGATCTCACCAGCCACTGTAGTTGTAACCTAGACTGCATGCTGTGGGCAGTTACAGCTTACAGAGTTATCAAGTTGTTGGAAAACGTCACATTTTTTATCATCAGCAAATTAAAGTTAAAAAACCAAAACCCTTTTCTTCCTAAAAACATGGATCAGGATTTGATAGGGGTCACAGGAACAGTGTACGGGAAACACTGCACTGAGAAATCACACAATCCAGGTATGAGGACCAACCTACACAATATGATTTCTGACCCTAACTTGGTTTCCCCAACAGCCACACAGCGGCTGCAGGGAATTATTAAAAACTGGTGGGAACTCGATTTGGCTCGGAACTGTGATATGTGTGTACATGTGTGTGTGTCCACATGGGGGGTTTGCTGCCTTCACTTTATGCCATATTCCTAAACACAAACTTCCATGGTGGGGAGTTATTTGCATAATTTTGGAACTGTGTGTTTGCATAATTTTGGGACTGCATATGAAATATTGAGCACATGCAGCTCCAAATCCCAAACTGGACTTGTCAAAAACATATTGTGTGTAATTTGGTCTCGAGCCTCACTCTGATGTGAGGAGGGACAGAGATACATACCGATTCCACAAAAGGAGTTGTTGTGCCCTTGGTCTCCCATTTCCCCCATTTGTACTGCTCAATTTCCTACTATCTGCTGTGTGGCTGCAGAAGACACAGGGGAAATCAGGTGGAGATGCAGGTCAAGATGCGATCACGCAGCAGATAGTGGGAAATTGAACAGTACAACCAAGGAAAATGGGAGACTGAAGGTGCAACAACTGCTTTTGTGGAACTGGTCACAGACTTGCTTCATAGTTTATTACTGAGAGCTCCCTTTTTAACTTGGTGGACAAGTGATGACCTATCCTTGATATGTCAAGGATAGGTCATCATTTGTCTACCAACAGAAACTTGATACTTGGAGGCATACAATTTACATGATTCTTCATCTTCAAAAGAAGACAGAGATTTGTAATTTGGCGCCTTTGTGAATTTGGTGCAGAATAGAACACCTATTTGTTTGCCTGATGGTGCACACAGCATTCTTGCTTCTCCATCATAGAAAGAGCAGCATTGCCAAAGGCAATATGGAGCATCAGCCACAGCTATAGGAAAAGAATGCCAAGTCAGATGCCAGCAGATAGATTCTATAGCTGAAGACACTTTGGCCCAGGACAGACTGGCAATTTGCCCCGGTAGCCAGTCGCGGCAAAAAAAACCCGGATTAAACAATGCCGGGTTTTCCCGTCCACACAGCGGGGGCCGCTGCCGGAAGATACGGGACGGAGGCACACGGGAGCGTTCAGACTGCCGCGCCAGAGGCGTGCTATATTCGCCGTTTCCCCATTAATTCGGCTGTGGCTGTATGTGCGCATGAGCGCTCATGCGCATAAGCGCATTTCGCCAATTTTTTTTTTTGCCCTGCAATGCCGGCACCGCATTGGGCAGTGGAGGGGAGCGCAGCCAATCACACCGCTGCTGCCTCATGCCCAACGCGGGTTGCTCCCGGCTTTTCGGCTGCGCGCTCAGACTCCCCGGAAGCGGAGAAACGTGCAACGAACGCAGGCTTTCAAGATTTGCGAAGGCTTTTATCAGGTGTTTTTTTAATCCGGCAGTGAAGCGCAAGAGCACCGGTAGGCTACAGGTGGGGGACGCCAGGCAGATGTGCCTGTGTGAACGTTCCATTTACTCCAGTATTGAATCGTTGTCAGCCCGGGTCCCATCCCGGGGCAAACTGCCAGTCTGTCCTCGGCTTTTGATTCAACTAGCACTTGGCTTATGTAACCCAAACTCATCACCTCTTGACAGTAATTGGGCACATGCTAAACAAAAGCAGAAGAAACTCCTGTTATATCTTAGATTCCATGATTAGCAGAGGGATCAGCATCAGAGAACACTTAGGCAGAGAAGGGTACAAGGCTACACGTGAGTAGTCTCTGTTGATCCATGTCAGGTATTTTCATACCACTGTAGCAGACATTTGGGAAAATGCAGAGAAAACTGTTAGCATCAGGTAACTGCAAAAACTGTCCCCATAAAATTGGAAAGGGGAGAGAAAACGAGGGTGGAGAGAGAGAAATCATTGCCCCTGACGGGAAACATGTACCATGATAGATCACAAAAGATATATATTACCCTGTGTATCTGACAAATCAGCCATTGTCCGTATGTGTGATTTTAATCGTGGCTGATGAGATTATAGGTTTAGTGCCAGATAAAGATCCATTTTTTAACAGAAAAATTTCACAAGTCTGTCCAGTGAGGGAAACATGGAAGTTTTGAAAGCTTGCGTTGCTCTTGTTCTTTTTAAAAATCATTTTACTTAGGATCTTTTTGTGTTGTTTTACCTGCTCTCAAATATAGTTCACCATTTGGACACTTTTTAAAAAGGAAAGAGAGTTTATAAATTTTACTCACTTTGGTTTTGCTTCCCTAATAGTTGGCACAGAAACAATACTGATAATGAGTAGGAGGAAAAAGCAGCTGACCTCATAACACCTTAGGGGAATTTTGGAGCCCCCTAGGTCACTGAAAAACAAGAACTTGATATGTGGTAATAAATACATATTTGCAATTTGCTACTGGGCTATTCTTTTGAACTATGGTGCTGGAGAAGACTCTTGAGAGTCCCTTGGACTGCAAGGAGATCAAATCAGTCAATCCTAAAAGAAATCAACCCTGACTGTTCCCTGGAAGGCCAGATCCTGAAGCTGAAGCTCAAATACTTTGGCCACCAAATGAGAAGGGAGCACTCACTGGAGAAGACCCTGATGCTGGGAAAGATTGAAGGTCAAAGAAGAAGGGGACGGCAAAGAATGAGATGGTTAGACAGTGTCATCGATGCAACGAACATGAAATTGAGCAAACTTCAGCGGACAGCGGAAGACAGGAGGGCCTGGCGTAATCTGGTCCATGGGGTCGCGAAGAGTCGGACTCGACTGTGCGACTGAACAACAACCGGGCTATAACACAAATGCCAATAGCACCATTGTGCCTCCAAGAGCAAACAAGGCCATGTTTCAGAACCACATGCAGCTCAAGAGAAGATGAGCATAAGAGGGCTCCAGTTCCAGTTTGGTGTAGTGGTTAAGTGTGCGGACTCTAATCTGGGAGAACTGGGTTGGATTCCCCACTCCTCCACTTGCACCTGCTGGATGACCTTGGGCAAGCCATAGTCCTGGCATCGAAGGCCGGTAAAGGGATCCCTAACCCTGAGCCACTCCAATTCAGGCATAGGACCTCCGTCTTCGTCGGATTCAGTTTCAGCCGACTCAGTCTCAGCCATCCTGCCACATCCTGAAGCGCCTGATCCAGGTCTCCTGGGTTAGAGCCCGACTGGCCGCCCAGCAACAGATAGAGCTGGGTATCATCCGCATATTGGTGACAACCCAGCCCATACCTCCAGGCAATCTGTAAGTGAGATATGAAGCTTCCCACTCACACAAGTAACAACCAATGAAGCAGAATGGGGACATCATGATGTCAGCATAAATGATGTCATGACATACTTTTTCTATTGCTACATGTTAACTAAAGAAAGAAGATAAGGAGACACTGGCTCAGATCCTGGAAACAACTAAAAGAACATAAGAACATAAGAGAAGCCAATGTTGAATCAGGCCAATGGTCCATCTAGTCCAACACTCTGTCACACAGTGGCCAAAAATACCAGGTGCCATCAGGAGGTCCAGCAGTGGGGCCAGGACACTAGAAGCCCTCCCACTGCTGCCCCCCCCCAGCACCAAGAATAGAGTGCATCACCTGCCCCAGACTGAGAGTTCCTATCTATACCTTGTGGCTAATAGCCACTGATGGACTTCTGCTCCATATGTTTATCTAATTCCCTCTTGTCCATGCTTGTAGCTGCCACCACCTCCTGTGGCAGTGAATTCCATGTGTTAATCACTCTTTGGGTGAAGAAGTACTTCCTTTTATCTGTTCTAACCCGACTGCTCAGCAATTTCATTGAGTGTCCACGACAGAAGGTTACTCTTACTGATAGAAGGTTGTTAATCTGTGAAAATGCAGCTTCGCCTTTTTGCCTTCTCACTGCAGCCCAAAATGTCCTCTAAATGTTGCTCCTGTGGGATGGAGGACTCCTGGAATAGCCTAAGGAGAACTAGAGATCTGCTGGGGTGAGGGGAATCACCCTTTGTGCAGATGGAAATTTTAGGTGGGTTCAAACCCATAGTCTACAGCTTTCAATGGCAGCTACACATCTCTTGTGTGGTCTGCCATCTGGAATTGTGTGCAAGGCTGTAATAACCTTTCATAATGGATTGCCATTGAGAAACAGTCAAAGAAGTCCTTTTCAGATATTCAGTTTTGGTGCTCCAAATGCACATTATGTATAATCCATCTGACATATGTAGTTACAATTTTGTGTGAATGTGCATATCTTTCATACACAGTATGCATGAATGCAGTCCTTCCAAAATACTGAGTTTTATTTGCATGTGCCAGTGCTGTATGCCCATGGGAAATACGTGTGTTGTCCCATCCGCACTCAATGGCACCCTCACATATTGGGAGCATTAGGTGCAGTGGCTGCCTTCCCATTATGCACAACTGGAGCATCAAAATTAAATGTCTGAAAAAAATTACACTGCGGATTTAACCCACTGTGCGCTGGTTATCCCAAATCCCGTAAATATGTGCTCCACTGCTGTTTCCTCATGGGCTTTTCAGCCCTGAGGAACGAAGTCTCTCATTTATGCATCTGGAGTGAGGAATTCCCTACACTCTACCACAGTTTCCTGTCCCCCAAAAAGTGAGGTGTGGGAGAAAAAATGGCCTCCACATAGTAATTTCCCTTGGTCTGTAGAAACCACTACCAAGACACTACATCACTCACTACAAAAATGTAAAAGACTTACTTGGCTAACTGAAAAATGCTAGAAATGATGCAAAAAAAATATTACTAACTCATTGTACAAGTTGTTTAAGTCATGTTTAGTGTTTTATTAAGTTCACAAGAAGGGAAAGCTATGAGGAGCTGTCTCTTTAAAAGACACAAGGGGTGCGTTCAGACAGCATGCTGGAGCGGTTTAAACTGCTCCGGCCCGATGCGTTTTTTTTTAACCTGGAGAATCGCGATCACACTAACCTCTTTGTTCCGGGCTCCCTGCTGTCCTCATGCAGGTGGTTTTTTTCCCCCCTCTCGTTTGAGCATGCGCACAGGCAGCCCTCTCCCAAACTGAAAGTTTGGCGTGTGCGCAGAACAGCGATTTCAACCTGTCCCTTTACAGTTTAAATGAAGACTTCTGTTTAAATTTTCACCCCAAAACTGGCCTCCCCGAGATCCCAGACTCGTCTAAATGCCTAAACTAGGCACCATTTAAGCTTTTCTTTACTTAACTTAGGCGCGGAGCTCCGCTCAAGTGCATACCGCTAAGGCAAAAAAAAAATATATGGCGGACTAAAAGCGGAAGCCGGAGGCAGCTTCCCAGAGGGGAGGTGGGGTTGAAGCACCGAAAGTGGCTCGATGGAGCGATCAGACGTCAGGAAAGTGCGGTTTGAAACGGAGAATCAGGAAAACACCACTTGGTAAGTGGTGTCAAAATACTCCAGTTTAAAGGGGGTTTGCTCCAGAAAGCGACGGCTGGGGACGGTGCGCAGATGTTGGGCGTGTGAACGCGCACGTAAAAGCCGTTTCTGAGGCGTGCCGAAAGTGGTTCAAACGGAGCGTCTGAACGCACCCAAGTACTGATTTCAAACCCTTCAGCTGTTCAGTTAGCAGAATATAAGTCTATTGTAGGTGTTTAATAAACAAGCTAGATTATAAATTCACTGAGTATACATAAAATGAGATAGGGGGACTTGACCTTTTGCTTGCTGCCACTTTCCCCCTCAAATCTTCCCTAAATTATTTAATCCCCTTTGAAATCCCAGAGCTTTGTTTGCAAGACAAACAGGGCTAGGAACCCAGACAGAGCAAGTGCAGCAAGGAGAGAGCATTGCGGGTGAAAAGCAATGGGTGATGGGAGGGTTAAGCAGCATGTCTTCCTGTTTTCTTCTGTAGAACTCCCCCTTCTGAGGATACTTCAGAATGGAGAAATGACTAATATTGCCAAGAAGCTGCAGTATGAGGGAAGAGTGGTGTTATGTCCTGACTAGGGAATCAACTATATTCTTTCCCATGTTAAGCTTGGAATCAGGACAAGGCTTGTAAACCTCGACAAATCCCATTGGTTGATTGTAATCTTGTAAATATTGTAACCAATCAGAAATGTATAGATAGTTATGGAGGGAACAGACCTCATTGGTCTTTATCCCTCTAATGTTACTGGATGTTAACTTATGAAGGGGTGTGGCTTTGATGGCCCGCATGGTTTAAAAAGGGAGCTGCGCTCCACTGTTTTGTGTGTGTTGTCTGATCATCTGGTTGCTGTTTAATAAAGCTGAAATCACTTCTGAAATCACTCTCTTTGTTAAGTCACATACTTAACAAGTGGGGTGTGTGGGTCAGTGGTAGAGCATCTGCTTGGCAGGCAGAAGTTCTATCCAAGCTCTGTCCCCACCATCTCCATTTAAAAGGATCAGGTGATGTGAAAAACTCTATCTAAAACCCCAGAGAGCTACTGTCAGCCTGAGTACCCAATACTGACCCAGATGGACCAATGGTCTGATATAGTGTAGGACAGCTTCATGTATACAACTGGACCTTCATGTATACATCTGAACCTGAGAACATTGCAAGCAGACCTCTGAAATCAACAGCACTCCTCTAACATTCACAGCAAACTGCCTGTCATTAGTGTCCAGATTCTGGCAGCAATACATAGTGACACAGATACATTAGCCCCCCACATCTTTTATTCATTGTGGTCCCCCCCCAAGATGGCAAATACTATTTCCCCTTCATTTTAAAGCTGAACTAAAGCACACAGATAACTGGACTAATTCCCCAAAATCACACTGGGGCTAGGCTAGGGGGGGAAAAAATCTAAACGGCTTCATTTTTGCTTCACAACTGACATTTATGATTCTCAGCAGTTAATTCTATTTCTGATTCCATGGGGGGAGAGAATCTGCACAGCCAGAGAAGAAATAAAAGATGATTTATTTAAAAAGGGCCTTTTTTTCTGCTGAGGGATCTGTGCTGCTGGGACCATCTGCAGGCACTATTCATTGTTCTCTCAAGTATTATTGATTCCATACCTGTGGATTTCATGCAAAACCCACATTCCTTCTATAACCATAATTTTATCTTGGCTATCTAACAACAGCACTCCTGATGATTTCTGACCTCCCCAATTGCTATCAATATGTTTACTGCAATTTTTAATAAACTGCAGAACTGGTGGATTAGCCCTGAATGTCAAACACTACAATTAGAATTGCTGATATTATGCAGAAATGGTTTTTCTTTTCTTTTCCAAGATAAAAGTCTGTCTTATTGCCACAGGACTCAGCACTAGCTTCTCTTGTATTTGATCACATTTCTCATAGAATTCCCTGGCTTAGAGAAGATACCTGGGGTTTCTATGTTCCTCTACAGGTCTCAGCTGATAGTCCTCTCCAGGAGAAATGAAACCTTAGGGCTTGCACAGTGGATATTAGTCCCTCAGGACTAGTCAGGCAGCTGGGAAGGAGGAGGAGAGTGTAAGACAGGAGAGAGAGTGAGAGAGAGTGCAAGTCTGTAACAGAAGCAAAGTATACAGATTGCAAGAAGTTCCACTCTGTTCTTCATTGACCAGGCATCATCTGGAGTACTGGATCCAATTTGGAACATCATTTTATAAGGACTACAGCAAACTAGAGTGCATCCACAGAAGAGCAACCAGAATGGTGAGGGTTCTGGAAATCAGGTCCTATGAGGAAAGGCTGAAGGATCTGGGCATATTTAACCTGGAGAAGAGATGACTATGGGGAAATATGATTGCTGTCTTCAAAGTTCTGACTTGTAAAAGAGATAAGAGTTGTTCTCTCTTCCTTGACAGGGAATGACTAGAACTAATGGGTGGAAATTACAAAGCAGATTTTGATTAAATATTAGAAGAGTTTCCTAATAATAAGAGCTGTTCAACTGTGGAACAGACTGCCACCAGGCAGACTCTCCTTCATTGGAGA
This sequence comes from Gekko gecko, assembly GCA_029375565.1. Taxonomy (NCBI): domain Eukaryota; kingdom Metazoa; phylum Chordata; class Lepidosauria; order Squamata; family Gekkonidae; genus Gekko; species Gekko gecko. The sequence continues at coordinate 37,299,033 of JAPDNY010000006.1, forward strand.
ACATAACAACAACCCTACTGGATTAGACCAGTTGTCCAGCTAGTCCAGCATCCTGTCTCACACAGAGGCCAAGGCCTTCTTCGGATGTTGCCTCCTAGCACTAGTATTCAAGAGTTTTACTGCCTCTTATTGTGGAGGCTCCCATTAGTCATCATGGCTAGTAACTACTGAGAGACCTATCCTCCATTAATTTATAAAATTCCCCTTTTAAAGCCATCTATGCTTGTAACCATCACTACATCCTTCAGCAGAGCCAGTTTGGTGTAGTGGTTAAGATCAGTGGACTCTAATCTGGAGATTTAATTCCTCACTTCTCCACATGCAGCCAGCTGGGTGACCTTGGGTCAGTCACAATTCTCTCAGGGCTGTTCTTTCAAGAACAGTTCTCTCAGAACTCTCTCAGCTCCACCTACCTCACAGAGTGTCTGTTGTGGGGAGGGGAAGGGAAAGTACATTGTAAGAAACTCTGGGACCCTGACTGAAGGGTAGAGTATAAATCCAATCTCCTCCTCCTCCTTTCAGTTGTTGGATCAGAGAGGTGTACCCCATGCACAACACCATACAGCTAAAGAACCATGAGGACACCACTTATTCTGGGTATAAGTCTTCATGTGCATGCACACTTCATCAAACACCCAGAATTAAATTTTGTTGGTCTTAAAGGTGCCACTGGACTCAAACTTTGTTCTATTGCTTCAGACCAACACAGCTACCTATCCACCTGACTCTGTAACTCTGTACAGGGTCTCAGAAGATATGAGTGATTTTTGTACTATCCTTCAATGTATTTCTGATTCAGGCAACAAATTTAGATTCCCAAGACACATTCTGGTTTGGCCCAAGTGAGGAATTTCATCTCTTTGCACATACTGTAATCTCATGTAGAGTGGAAAATCCACAGGGCTGCTGAGAAAGCAGGATTAGAAGTGCAAAATTCCAGAAGCCCAGTGTCACTAAGGATACCCATGGAGCAAAGCAATGTGCCTCTGGAAGACAGTAGCAGCATACCTGTTGAAATCAAACGCTTGAGTGAGGGGGGCCTCAAATGTGTTGTGTATGAAGGATCCTTGGCGCTTCTTGGTGGCCCTGGAAATCTGTGACGAGGAGCTCACATAAGTGTTTTAATGCCATAAGCAGCATGGGGAGGGGAATTCAGATTGAGGTCATGATGTGTGAGAGGGGGATTTAATTCTTTTCCCCATGCCATGTTCCTGATAGAAAGTGTGTCCTGCAAAGGGAACTTGAAGAAGCCTGTTCATGAAATGTTCAGGGAATTTTTAGCTGAGTAATAAAACATTGTTTTCCTCTACTTGTACCATCGGCCTTGGCCTCATTTTTATCTCTTAGTGACTGCTGCAACCATTTAATTTAATAGTCATGGATCTGTGTCACATCATGTGGCTTAGTGGTCAGAATGTTGTTGGAGTGGGGCACAGTAACTGTCTTCTGCAGATGCAGACCATCAATACCTCTGACTAGGGCATTACTTCACTAAAACTGAAGATTGCAATCTAGGCAGGGCTGTCTTGAAGGGAAGAGAGTCTTCCATAGGAGAGGGTAAGTAAATTTGAGCTCTACATAATGGGCTGATTTTTCCAGGAGGACTGTTTTTTTTTACTAAGGATAGTACCAAACTCCAAGTAGATTTGAAAGATTTGTCCATACTCAGCACAAAATCACTGTTGACCCCCCCCGACTATATTAATAACATTTGGTAGAAATACATTGCTGTTGATACTGATGTCTCTTTTGTGTCAGTTGCACACAGCAATAAACTGGCAACTGTTAAAAAAGCACATTTCTTCATGTCTGCCTGCCCAGGGTCCTATGAATGACTGGCAGAACAACATCTGGCACAGATATCTGTGACACCAGCACAAGTTCTAGTCTGTTAGGTTGCAGAATCTGTCAGGGTCATCACACAACAAGAGCAGGGTCATCGCAAGCGCTTACTTATTTCAAATACAATTAGCGGCAGAATAGATGCTCTTTGGGCTTCATATTTAATACTAAAATATTATATCAGAGATTTGACCCCAACACTAACTGCAGTAGTAGATACACTGGTGCATGTTTCCCTGTGCACTATAACAAGCATTCTTATTTTGGGATCATATGGAGTATTAAATTACATTGCCTTTTCTTGGTTTGTCTTAAGGCCAAAATAAATATTATTTTAATGACTCACAATGAAGTATGGAATGTCATGTGGGATTGCTCCAGAAACAAAATATAAAAGCTGTTTGCTGTAAGGCAAATGAATGATTTCTTATTAGAATATGTGATGAATGGTTCAATATATTTGCATGTTTTGAAATACGGAATAATGTTTCCTGAAAAGCACAACATCTCTTAATTCAGTCTATAAAAGACTGCAATTAAAATCAGATTAATATATGAAGCTACCTTTTAACCAAGCCTGTTTGGATTTTCCAGAGAGAAGGTCACATCCTTTCCCTGACTTTCAACTCCGTGTGACTGACAGCAATTCTCCAGGGTCTCTAGAGTACAAAAGTCTCCAAATGACTGCTACTGAACTTTTTCTAACTGGAGATGCCAAAGATTGAACCTAGGATGTACTGCAAACAAAATATGTGCTCTGCCACTAACTGCGCAATTCTGAACTGCAATAGACCCATCTAATAGACCCATCTAAGTTGATAGCTGCCTCCTAAAGGTTGAAAGTGTGGGGGTCAAGTTCACCTCCCTGGGTGTGCCTGAGTGGCATTCTTTGCTCTCTATCCCTCCTTCACACTTTTTTAAAAAAACTATTTTTATTGGGAAAAATAGAAATATACAAGAAGATATAACACACATACAGAAAGTACCAGTTCCCATTACAGTGCTAATTGGTTTATATAGCTTTATAGTCCTTGGTTCTTATTTAAAAAATGAATCTGCATCCAAATAGCATGGCAACAATTCTTACTCCATATACAATTTAACATTTCCACCCTAACATTATTAGACAGCTTAAGATGACTTCAATTTAATATAAAGGGTGACCAAGTACTTACGTAGTTTTATGCTGACCAGAATTTCCGTGCACATATATTTATGCTGTAATTTTGTTCATTATCTTGAAAACCAAGCCTTCTGAAACCACTATTGCTTTGCTGGAATTTATAGCTGCATCCAGCACTGGACCAAAATTATTCTAGCTGCAATGGTCAGATGTTTTATCAAAATCAACATTCTTTCTTAATTTTTGGTGGACCTTCACCCAATAGATAGATCATAGCTGTTGGGCTATAATATTGGCCCACAGTGCTTACAATTTTTTATAAACCGTCTTCCAGGGCCTTTAAACCAACTCACAGTCCCACCGCTAATGAAAAAGAGGTCCCACTGGTTTCCCCACATTTTCAACATAACTCCAAGGCCCCTGAAATTCTAGCTAGATTAACTGAGATAGAATACCAACAAATTGCATTTTATAACAATTATCTCTTATTTCTCTATTACAAGATATACATGGAATTCCTCTAAGAAATTTTCCTCACCTCTGTATTGTGATAGGAACATCCAAATATCTTCCCCATTTGATTTTATAATTCCAAGATATTATATTGCTCTCTTGACTACAAGAGTATATTTCAGATAGTAAGCCTTTATATGAGTGCCAATTCAATAACAGGGTTTTTTAAAATTTTATTCAATAACCTAAAACGTTATTAATCCTTAAAATAGACTGAATTCCATGTCCGGCCTGTAAATATTGGGGGGGGGGGAGAGTGCTGTCAAGTGGCAGCCCGTAGGGCTGGCTGAGTTCAGACTGGCAGTTTGCTCCGGTAGCCAGTTGTGGCAAAAAAGCCCTGGAATAAACTGTTCTGGGTTTTCCCGTTCACACAGCCCGGGCTGCTGCCAGAAAATATGGGGTGGAGCTGGGCGGGAGCGTTCAGAATCCTGCGCCAGGGGGCACGCTATATTCGGCGTTTCCCCATTAATTCAGCTGTGGGTGTATGGGTGTATGTGCGCATGAGTGCTCATGCGTTCATACGCATAAGCGCATTTTGCCGATTGGAGGAGGACCCCACAGCGGCCGGCACCGCATTGGGCAGTAGAGCGGAGCACGGCCAATCATATCGCTCTTGCCTTCTGACCATCACGGGTTACTCCCAGCTTTTCGGCTGCGTGTTCAGACTTCCCAAAAGCGGAGAAACGTGCAACACACGCGGGCTTTCAGATTTGCTACCAGTCTTATGAGGTATCTTTTTAATCCGGCGGTGAAGCGCAACAGCACGGGTTGGCTACGGGTGGTGGACGTCAGGCAGATGTGCCTGTGTGAATGCCCAATTTACTCCGGAATTGAATCGTCACTGGCCCGGGTCCCTACCGGGGCAAATTGCCAGTCTGAACTCAGCTGCTTTCAAGGCAAGTGATTAAGCGGAATGGTTTGCTATTCCCGTCCTCTTTAAAGTCTTTCATGGCGGTCTTCAATCCAAGTGCCAAACCAGCTTAGCTTCCAAGATGGCAAGATCGGGCTATACATTTTAAATATTGGAATAGAATTTTTTTTTTTTAGGACCAATACTCTTATTTAACTCTCCATAGGTAAAAAATACACCTTTATCCTAAGGGCTAGACTAGGCTAGTACAGCTAGCAGCCAGAGAATAAAGTCCTTATTATGTAGTAGATTGTAAATTCTGGAATACAGAGCCCATGAGGAATAGCTGCCTAAGAGAGAAGTACACCATTGATACAGTATTCTTGATAACACAAGTTGGAAAAGTTAAAATGCCTTGGTCTCTTATTCTGCCAAACCCAAATCTTCAACAGACTCACTGTTCCTCTTTTCCCATACCTTCCTTCACACCTTATGACACAATAACTATGTGGCAGGGTAAGCTGAGAAGATGGTAAATGACTTTAGGTAATTCAATGAGAGCTTCAAGGCACTGTGGGGCTTCTAGAGCAAACACTTTCTCCTTGACTATTCGCAGTTAGCTATAAATAATAATGTATGGCTGTATCTGAGCACTTCATTCCATAGTTTCATAACAATACTGTCACCTAGGGTTCTGAAATTAAAATAAGCCTCTTTCTTTGTTATGGTTTCTACTAAATTAATGTGTGACAAGAAAGCAAGAAACTGACAAACCACACTAAATACTAATAAAGATTTGTAAAACCAAGTATTCTGTATTATTTTCTCAATGACTTATTAAAAGTGTATTTTTCAATATGGCATTACAGGATCACTCTTGTCATAGTATATTTCAATATACCATCCAAGAATCATCGCTGTACAAACTATTTAGCATTTGAAGGATATACTTTCATATTTATTTATTTAATTAATTAATTTATACCCCGTCCTCCCTGCTGAAGCAGACTCAGGGCAGCTTACATTTGAGACATATCAACATTCCACTGTGTAACAGCTTCGAACACAGTATTTTGGGGGCTTTTTTTTCAGTCCAAAAATGCTAGTCCCAGGTCCAGGAACTGATCCAAGGAGAAGAATCCAGATTTAATCTTCTTCGAGTTTCTTCTTCAGAAAAAGGAGTAGCGTATAATATTGTTACAATTACTTTCACATAAACACAGAATCAGTTTCAGCTACTATGATCTACTAAATTAATCCTTTAAATATTTGACCATGAATTGCCAATGTTTGGCCAGTCAAAAGGCCAACTCATGTCCTATATAAAAGAGAGTGTTGTTGCCTCCCCTTAAAATAAGATTCTAAAACAGGGGTCCCCAGTGTGGTACCGATGGGCACCATGGTGCCCACCAACGTGTTTCCTGGCACTCACCAAGTATTTTTAGGAAGGGGTAGGGCTTTTGCCCTGCAGAACTTCTGACTGCTGACTGCTGACTGGCTGAGCAGATTTTTAAGAACATTGCTTCAGCAGCAGCTGGTACCACAATACAAGCATCTTCACTGCATGACTGAAGGTAAATTGTGCATATGCAAGAAAGTATTTTTAAACAATCTGTTTTAAAAGGCATTCTGTTAAAAAAGCATTTCTGCCCGAAACATTGAGGAGTTACTATTACAGCTATGTATAGCCTCACTCCCTGACATTTTGTGGTTGGTTCCATCTCCTGCAGCAGCCATTTTGTAGGTGCGCCCAGCATTGTGTCAATTCCAAAGGTGCCCACCAGTTCAGAAAGGTTGGGGACCCCTGCTCGAAAACATGCCAGCAGCACCACTTACAGCCAGATGTGGTTTATGGTGTCTGAAACAGTGCTCATAGCTTCAGCCAGTGCTAAACTTGGGACAAGGCAGCTACTGTTCTTTGTACAATCAAAGTGTAAATATGGGCAATGATTTTTGTTTAATATTTTTGTTGGTTTGCAAAATATATGGATAGGAAGTGTTCTTATGATGGAGGGATGCAAAACATTAACTGTTTAAACAATCCAATATTAAGGATTTGTTTGCCTCTTATCTGTTGCTTGGTTTAACTGTTTTCCAAGGCTTGACAAACTGAGTTACCTGTGCATTCCAGGATCATCTGTGCCTGTGGACAGAGCATTTTATAATGCTGGCCTTACTGTTAATTGCCTGTGTGTAAGACTGACACCAAAGCCTGTTAGCATTTCTTAACAAAAGTGAGTGTATGTGGGCTAGATAATGAGCTTATTAGTGCTTAAACGATAAGGGTTTCAACAGTTTAAACAGCTGCTTGATTCAACTAAATTTACATCCCTAATATGATGACTGGATCCAAAGTGCTGAGTGAGCCAAAAGCACAGAGCTTAGGAAACAACCTCCTTGTTTATGTATGGCCTTCACGAGTATCTTTTACAGGTGCACCTCTGACCGAGCCGCTGATTCCTTAGAGGAACAAGTATTGATCTACACTGTCTGCCAGTCTTGTGAGACTACAAATGTATTGTTCCACATCCCTGTGGTTTATAGAAGCCAGCAGCTTTTGCTTTCTTTTACTTGCCAGTAATAAAGAGTTACTTTCTTCTTCCTGTTCTTAGGTATGACCTATTTCTATGGGAAATTTCTTCACTTAAAACCCAGGGCAACATATATATGCTTGTGCTCCCAAGCAGTGTTCCCTCTAAGCTGTGTGTGTGAGTGGCCACTTATTAACATAGGAAGCCCTGATCAGCAGCAATCTGGAGCCGCACAGGATCCTTAACTGCCCATTGCCCATTTTAAGATTATAGCAGTTATATTGTGCTCAGGATGTGAACTGCTCCACTTAGTAGGGGGAAAAAATTAGAGGGAACATTGCTTTCCAAGTGCTTTTTAAGAAGTACAGTATAAGAGTTTATTTTAATTCACTTCAGTAGAAGGATCAGATCCATGTGCACAAACAGCTCTTCTGGATCATAGCCAGTCCCTGAAGTTAGGCCTTACACACAGAGAGGTTCTTTATGGCAATCTTTAAATAGGGCTAGATCCCTGAGTGCATAGGTCTCCATTCCAGGAACAGGAAAATACTATTTCTGGAGGTGAACCAGTTGTGGTGGGGCTGCAATCTGCCCACATAATAGTACAGAAAAGTTTATTCTAGCATACAGCTGTACACATTTTTGTGCAGTGAGAGAAAACTGCTTTTGTGTAACTGGGCATACAGAGTTTAATAAAGTGCTAATTTCTCAAAAATAAATAGCTGTGAAAACAAGATACACAGAAAAGGTAGATGAATACTGTCCTTTCTTTCTGTGATTTATATTTCCTTCCTTCCTTTTCCCCCCTTCATGCAGGTTAGAAAAAAATTCAGTCTGTGTATGAACTCATAGATTGGGATGGAACACAGTTCACACAGGCCTGCTTTTGAAGGCAATCTGTCACTGGTGCATAGTGGTTGTAATGCTAGTAGGGTTGGCCACAGTAAGCACATCTCACCTACCTTAAATCAACTGCATTACGCCCCAGGCCCAATATAAAGTCCTGATCTTGACCTTTAAAGCCCTGAATGGCTTGGGTCCTAAACAGCTGAGGCAATGCCTCCCTCTCTACATGCCTGTCCACTCTCTGCAGTCACCCAGGGAGGAATCCATAACAACAAAGATGCACCTGGTAGGGAACCTCATATGGGATTTCTTGACAGCTGACACAGATCTTCAGAATGTCCTACCCCACTAAGATGTTTGTTGTTGTTCAGTCGCACAGTCGAGTCCGACTCTTCGCGACCCCATGGACCAGATTACGCCAGGCCCTCCTGTCTTCCGCTGTCCGCTGAAGTTTGCTCAATTTCATGTTTGTTGCATCGATGACACTGTCTAACCATCTCATCCTTTGCCGTCCCCTTCTTCTTTGACCTTCAATCTTTCCCAGCATCAGGGTCTTCTCCAGTGAATGCTCCCTTCTCATTTGGTGGCCAAAGTATTTGAGCTTCAGCTTCAGGATCTGGCCTTCCAGGGAACACTCAGGGTTGATTTCTTTTAGGATTGACTGATTTGATCTCCTTGCAGTCCAAGGGACTCTCAAGAGTCTTCTCCAGCACCATAGTTCAAAAGAATCTATTCTTCGGCGCTCAGCCTTCCTTATAGTCCAACTCTCGCAGCCATACATTACTACGGGGAATACCATTGCTTTGACCATGCGGACTTTTGTTGGCAAGGTGATGTCTCTGCTTTTTATCATGCTGTTTAGGTTTGCCATCGCTTTCCTCCCAAGGAGCAGGCGTCTTTAATTTCATGGCTGCAGTCACCATCTGCAGTGATCTGGGATCCTAGGAACGTGAAGTCTGTCACTACTTCTACGACTTCCCCGTCTATTTGCCAAGGAGTGATGGGGCCAGATGCCATGATCTTAGTTTTTTTGATGTTGAGCTTCAAGCCCACTTTTGCACTCTCCTCTTTCACCCTGAGCAAGAGGCTCTTGAGGTCCTCTTCACTTTCTGCCATCAGAGTGGTATCGTCTGCATATCTGAGGTTATTGATCTTTTCCCCAGCAATCTTAACTCCAGCTTGTGATTCATCCAGGCCAGCATTTCGCATGATGTACTCGGCATATAAATTAAATAAGCAAGGTGACAATATACATCCTTGTCGTACTCCTTTTCCTATGCTAAACCAATCAGTTGTTCCATATCCGGTTCTAACTGTTGCTTCTTGACCCTTATACAGGTTTCTCAGGAGACAGGTGAGGTGGTCCGGTACTCCCATCTCTTTAAGAACCTGCCATAATTTATTGTGATCCACACAATCAAAGGCTTTAGCATAGTCAATGAAGCAGAAGTAGATGTTTTTCTGGTAGTCTCTTGCTTTCTCCATAATCCAGCGAATGTTGGCAATTTGATCTCTAGTTCCTCTACCTCTTCGAAACCCAGCTTGTACTTCTGGCAGTTCTCTATCCACGTACTGTTGGAGCCTAGCTTGTAGGATTTTGAGCATGACCTTGCTAGCGTGTGAAATGAGTGCAATTGTGCGATAGTTTGAACATTCCTTGACGTTGCCCTTCTTTGGGATTGGAATGTAAACTGACCTTTTCCAATCCTGTGGCCACTGTTGTGTTTTCCAAATTTGTTGGCAAATTGAGTGCAGCACTTTAACAGCATCTTCTTTTAAGACTTTGAATAACTCAGCTGGGATACCATCACCTCCACTAGCTTTGTTGTTAGTAATGCTTTCTAAGGCCCATTTAACTTCGCTTTCCAGGATGTCTGGCTCGAGGTCAGTGATTATACCATCATGGTGGTCAAGGACATCGAGGTCCTTCTTGTATAGTTCTTCTGTGTATTCTTGCCATCTTTTCCTAATCTCTTCTGCTTCTGTTAGGTCCCTACCGTTTTTGTCCTTTATCATGGCCATCTTTGCATGGAACGTTCCCTTGATTTCTCCAATTTTCTTGAAGAGATCTCTAGTCCTTCCCAATCTATTGTTTTCCTCTATTACTCTGCATTGTTCATTCAGGAAAGCCTCCTTATCTCTCCTTGCTGTTCTCTGGAAATCTGCATTCAGTTGGGCAAATCTTTCCTTTTCCCCATTGCCTTTAGCTTTCCTTCTTTCCTCTGCTATGTGTAAAGCCTCATCAGACAGCCACTTTGCTTTTTTGCATTTCTTTTTCTTTGGGATGGCGGTGAGTGCTGCCTCCTTTACAATGTCATGGACCTCTGTCCATAGTTCTTCAGGCACTCTGTCTATCAAATCTAGTCCCTTAAACCTATTCTTCACCTCTACTGTATATTCATCGGGGATGCGATCTAGGTCAAATCTGAATGGCCTTGTGGTTTTCCCAACTTTCTTCAATTTAAGTCTGAATTTTGCAATGAGTAGCTCATGATCTGAGCCACAGTCAGCTCCAGGTCTTGTTTTTACTGACTGGATAGAGCTTCTCCATCTTTGACTGCAAATTATATAGTCAATCTGATTTCGATGTTGCCCATCTGGTGATGTCCATGTGTAGAGACGCCTCTTAGGTTGTTGGAAAAGGGTGTTTGCTATGACCAGTGTGTTCTCTTGACAAAACTCTGTTAGCCTTTGCCCTGCTTCATTTTGTTCTCCAAGGCCAAACTTGTCTGTTATTCCGGTTACCTTTTGATTTTCTACTTTAGCATTCCAGTCCCCTATGATGATGAGGACATCATTTTTTGGTGTTAGTTCTACAAGCTGTTGTAGGTCTTCGTAGAACTGGTCCACTTCAGCCTCTTCTGCAGCAGTGGTTGGGGCATAGACTTGGATTACTGTGATATTGAATGGTTTGCCTTGGATTCGGACCGAGATCATTCTGTCATTTTTGAGATTGTATCCCAATACTGCCTTTCTCACTCTCTTGTTGACTATAAAGGCCACACCATTTTTTCTACGGGATTCCTGGCCACAGTAGTAGATATAATGGTCTTCTGAGTTAAATTCGCCCATTCCTGTCCACTTTAGTTCACTGATTCCCAAGATGTCAATGTTCATTCTTGCCATCTCATTTTTGACCACGTCAAGCTTACCTTGATTCATAGATCTTACATTCCAGGTTCCTATGCAGTATTGTTCTTTGCAGCATCGAACTTTCCTTTCACCGTCAGACACATCCACAACTGAGCGTCCTTTCGGCTTTGGCCCAGCCGCTTCACTCTTTCTGGGGTTACTCGTACTTGCCCTCTGCTCTTCCTCAGTAGCATATTGAACACCTTCCGACCTGAGGGGCTCATCTTCCGGCGTCATATCTTTTAGCCTTTTGTTACTGTCCATGGGGTTTTCTTGGCAAAGATACTGGAGTGGGTTGCCATTTCCTTCTCCAGGGGATCACGCTTGGTCTGAGTTCTCTGCTGTGGCCTGTCCGTCCTGGGTGGCCCTCCACGGCATAGCCCACAGCCTCATCGAACCACGCAAGCCCCCTCGCCACGACAAGGCAGTGATCCATGAGGGAGCCACTAAGATGAGTCTGGCGTATATACTGGAAACCTTTCAAGAAGGCAGTTTAAAATATCTTTACTTGGGCAAGACTTTTTCAACTAATTCCTACTTTGATTTATTGTTATTTTCAGTCTCTTGTATTTATGATTTTACCACTGTAAGTATATGGTCTTGAATGTAACCTACCAAAGGCAGTTCTAGAAGTGGAAAGGCAGCATGCAAATAATATAAATGGATACAGTTTTTTAGTAAATTTTGGTGTCCAGTGATGACCTCTCTGCTCTCTCTCTCTCTCTCTCTCTCTCTCTCTCTCTCTCTCTCTCTCTCAGTTACTTCAGCCCTTCCCCTGTGGGTGTGTGAGTGCATACTGAGAGCCAGGCATGCCAGAAGGTATCTGAAACACAGTCTGCTCTCTTAAACAAGAAAAACTTTATTAATTATCAAACTGGAGCACAAGACAAGGGGAAATGACTATCATACATACTACCTACCGCAGATCTAGGAAAAGAGCAGGAAAAATTGTATCTCTAAGCTAACCTCGCAATATTGAAGTTGTCTAAGCATCTCTCTCCCTGTATGCTTGTGGAGCAAATGCTGATTCTGACTCCCCACCTGCTCCATGCAGGACAGTCCAATCCCTAGCATTTGAACCACATTAACTGGTTGTTGAAATCTTTTAACCCTTCACACCCTAGTTGGCTGGAAATTCCTTACCCAATCCAGACTCAGGGAGTCTTCTCCCTCACGGGATGGTGAACCCTTATCTCCCAGTCATTAAAGAGCACACATTCTACATATCATACCCAGCTCATGTTTTAACAGCAGCTGTCCATCTTGCTCTTCCTGGCAGGTAGAGCAAATAGTTATCTCTTTGTGGAAATGCATCTCTGCTCTTGCTGACATTTTTGCACATTTTATGGCTCTCCTCCCCTGTAAAGCAAGCTGTTCTCAGAGCCCCAGGAACCCCCCGGTGAGTTTCAAAGCTTCAAAGCACCTTACATCTCTGGACCCAAGGCAGTGTGTTCTTCTGTTGCTCATATATACACTCCAAGCCAGAAGAGAAATCAGGGTTGTAATACTCACCTCGTAGTATTCCAAACCCATAGAATATGAACTTTGTTGGTCTTAAAGGTGCCACTGGACTCAAACTTTGTTTAGTATTTTATATAATTAGTATTTTATGTAAATATTTAGAACTTTTAAAAAGCAATATTTTCATACTATTTTTAGTTAAAACGTGTAAAAGTTTAATAAGTTTGACTGCTATCTAGATTCTGTTAGAAAGCTTATAACACTAGGCATTTCTAAAAATAATTCATGATATGAGGCTTGTGATGAACATTAAAAAAATTTCAGCTCTGATTTTTATAAAAACAATAATCTAGTCTTTATGATCCTAAGGAAAGACTGGAATGTGACTTCAGCATGTAAAAAAAAAGACACTTAATTTTCTCATTTTATGATCTTTTTATATCTCTTTAATGTATGGGGGAGAAAAGCAGGGTACTAAATAAGTACATAAATAAATTGACTATTGATTTCAGTGGGGTTCCTTTAGTTTTCATAAAATGGTGAAGTGTGACTGGGATGGGAGACTTAGCCTTATCCTAACTTAAACTAAACTAAATCCTACCCATTAAACCTAACTTCCCAACAAGTGTCTACAGTAGCACAGGTTTAACATCTCATATATTTCCTGACAACTAAAGGCTTCTTTGCAGAAACTGTTAAGAAACTGAATGACTACACATCTCAAGATTACTATATCATTCTTCTACAAATGGTTGCAAAAGAATTTATAAAAATTTGTTTCTTTTGTAAGGTTTAAGCCTAAAGTGACATATTAATGGCATCTAAAGTTATTCTTATCTATAATGTACCCCCAGTTTTATGTTCTGTTATGTGTTTTATGTATGTTTGTTCTCTCTCTGTGTTATAGAAAATAAAGAAAAATTAACGTGGAAAAACATTACTATATCAGTACATATCTCCACTTATGGCCTGAACCTCAAAGAATGCTGGCATAGACACCTTGCCAAAAGTAGGCTATGCCAGTGTTCCACCGCCCACCCCCAAGTTCGCTGAACCTGGATCTGTTCTTTATTAGTATATGAGGAGCAGTATATGGCAGGTAATCTATTAATAGGAATAGTTCTATTTCTTTGAATTCTTTTGTGATGGCTACATGTCAATATACAACTAGAAGGAAGGGAGCCTACTAGGTAGAAAAGTTAGTCTGGATCTCAACATATTTGTGACCAGTGAGAGGTATTCAGTCCTGACCAAGAACAAAGTTTGAAACTGGGCTACGAAAAGACAAAATAATTACAAAATAATCATATTGGCATAAATTATCTCTCCTTATAAATATTTATCTTTTGGTTTCGCAAGATTCCATGTGCTCCCATTGGCTGTAAAATGCCCTCCCTCAGCCATTGGCCCATCAGCCGCCACTCAAGAGTACTCGCGTGCCATTGGCCGGGTGCTGGGTCTGCTCCTCTTCCCCACCCACTCCCCCTGGCAAACAGCTCTCTCTCCTGAGGAAGACAGTTCTCTTGACTCCTGTGAGGGACTGTCCCTTCAGTGGCTGTTGGTAGGCAGCCAAACTTGGTTCTGTGAGTAAAAAAACAAAGGACTTTCAGCTTAACCCCCTCCCCCGCCCATAACCCCCTCCCCAACGGCCACTTTCCTGTCAGAAAAAATGGAAAAGGGCTCTTTCTCCTGCTTAGCTTCAGCATGGCTGGCTGGCTAACGAGGTGGGCCAGCGACCATCAGACCATTTTCTTCAACTCCCCGCTGTGCGGCTGACTTTCCCCTAGGGCTGCCAATCTCCAGGTGGGACCTGGAGATCTCCCACTGTTACAATTGACCTCCAGATGACAGAGATCAGTTCCCCGGGAGAAAATGGTTGCTTTGGAAGGTAGACTCTATGGCATTATACCCTGCTGAGTCCTTCCACACACGCCCCAAATGCTGCCCTCCACAGGATCCACTCCCCCAAATCTCTAGGTATTTCCCTAATCAGAGTTGGCACCTGTACTTTCTCCTCTGTCAGTAAAAGGCCCTTTCCACACCTATGTTGGCCTTAGGGAGAAAACTCATTGGACCCAGTCCTGATCAGGTTGCCATCTCCAGGTGGGCAATTCCTGGAGATTTGAGGGATGGAGCCTGGAGAGGGTGAGGTTTGAGGAGGGGTGGCACCTCAGACAGGTACGATGCCATAGGCTCCACCCTCCTATCCAGCCAGTCCCTGATGGGGAACCATTGTTGCCAATCTCCAGGTGGTGGCTGGAGATCACTCAAAATTACAACTTCTCTCTAGGAGGGAGGGGGGAGGAGATGGAAAACTAAAGGTAGGTTGATGGTTAGCTGGGAGGGAGATAGGGTTATCAACTCCAAGTTGGGAAATTCCTGGAGATTTGAGGGGTCGAACCTGGAGAAGGTGAGTGTTGAGGAGGGGTGGGACCTCAGACAGGTACAATGCCATAGACTCCACCCTTCAAACCAGCCACTCCCTCCTGGGGAACCACTGTTACCAATCTTGGGGGTGGGCTGGAGATCACTCAAAATTACTACTGCTCTTCAGGTAGCAAAGATCAGTTCCTCTGGAGAAAATGGTGGACTCTGTCATTATACCCTGCTGAGATTGCCACAGCAAATTGTCACTGAGTGCCCAATGCTGGGGCACTCTCCCAGAGCCTCTTTCTAGAGCCCGTTGTATTTATTTCCACAACAGGCCGTATTCCTAGTTTTAGATAAACTACATTCTCTCTCATATAAAGAACATTTATGTTGTTCTGTTGTTCTCAACCTATCCAATATAGACAGGAAAATATTAATAAATATGACCCTAACACTGCCCTTCCTAACAGAAATGGACTGCCACACACTACCTTTTTATATCCTGTCCTTATATATATTTGAATTTTGGTTCCACCACATTCTATGCTTGCCATAATTGATTCGGCTCAAGAACTGGCAGTCAGAAGACACTAGCCAGGGCTGACTGGCTGCTTCGCAAAGTCCCGCCCCCGTCAGTGTTTTCAGCTCAGTCTGCTCCAATCCTCTAACAGGAGAGGACCGTCTGGAGTGTGAGCGCAGGGACAGGCCCTCAAGGCTGAGGCAAGTGAGAGAAGCCCTTTTCCGCCCCCCCCCCACACCATCCCCTGGGCCTTCTATGAGGGGACTAGGCCCAGAGAAGCCCTTTTCCGTCCCCCACACCCCATCCCCTGGGCCTTTTATGGGGCACTAGGCCCAGAGAAGGCCTTTTCCATCCCCCACATCCCATCCCCTGGGCCTTCTATGAGGAGACTAGGCCCAGAGAAGCCCTTTTCCGTCTACCACACCCCATCCCCTGGGCCTTCTATGGGTCACTAGGCCAGAGAAGCCCTTTTCCGTCCCCCACACCCCATCCCCTGGGCCTTCTATGGGGCACTAGGCCCCGAGAAGCCCTTTTCTGCCCCGCACATGCCATCCCCTGGGCCTTCTATGGGGCACTAGGCCCCGAGAAGCCCTTTTCCGCCCCGCACACGCCATCCCCTGGGCCTTCTATGGGGGCAGTAGGCCCAGAGAAGCCCTTTTCCACCCCCCACATGCCATCCCCTGGGCCTTCTATGGGGCACTAGGCCCAGAGAAGGCCTTTTCCGCCCCTACACCCCATCCCCTGGGCCTTCTATGAGGGGACTAGGCCCAGAGAAGGCCTTTTCTGCCCCCCACACCCCATCCCCTGGGCCTTCTATGGGACACTAGGCCCAGAGAGGGCCTTTTCCGCCCCCCACACACCACCCCCTGGGCCTTCTATTGGGCACTAGGCCCAGAGAAGGCCTTTTCTATCCCCCACACACCATCCCCTGGGCCTTCTATGGGGCAGTAGGCCCAGAGAAGCCCTTTTCCGTCCCCCACACACCATCCCCTGGGCCTTCTATGGGGCAGTAGGCCCAGAGAAGCCATTTTCTGTCCCCCACACATCATCCTATGGGCCTTCTATGGGGGCAGTAGGCACAGAGAAGCCCTTTCCCCCCACACACTGCCTACTGCCCCCATAGAAGGCTCAGGGGATGGTGTATGGGGGACAGAAAAGGCCTTCTCTGGGCCCAGAGAAGCCCTTTTCTGCCCCTCTTCCCTTCCTTTCCCCCTTTTTCTTTCTTCCTCTCTCCTTTCTTTCACTCTTCCCCCTATTCCTTCCTTCCTTCCTTCCTTTCTCCAACCCTCTCTCCCTTCCACCTCCCTCCCTTCCTTTCTAGGGCCCGTTGTCTTCCACCACAACGGGCTTTGCTCCCTAGTTTTTAAATAAAGAACATTTATTTATTTACAATATTTATATCCTGCCTTTTTGCCCAATCAGGGACACCAATTTTCTAAAACTACTGTTGTGTTTTAGAATAATTTGGAAATTCATAAGCAGGCTAAAACACTTTCCCTTATAATTACTTACTTTTACATTGCGGTTATTCCATTCTAGAGATAACACTGAAAATTTACATTGGTTACAGCAGCATACAATAACATTTCAGAAGAAAGTCTGATTACAGCAAAGGTTTTAATAGCATGGATCATGAAAAGCTATGGTTGGTTTTAAAAGAAATGGGTGTGCCACAGTATCTGATTATTTTGATGCGCAACCTGTATTCCTGACAGGAGGCTACTGTTAGGATAGAATATGGAGAAACAGAATGGGTTCCAACTGGCAAAGGTGTGAGCCAAGAATGTATTTTATCTCCATATTTGATATATATGCAGAACATATCAGAAGGAAAGCTAGATAAGATTTAGATGAAGGTGGAGTGAAAATTGATGGAATGAACATTAACTGTTTGAGATATGCAGATGACACTACATTACTGGCAGAAAATAATGAAGATTTGAATCGATTATAGCTGAACATCAAGGAGACAAAAATAATTACTGGGGAATTATACAACTTCGAAGTTGACAATGAAAAAAATTCAAGATTTTCTATTCCTTGGCTCCATCATCAATCAAAAGGGAGACTGCAACAAAGAAATCAGAAGGCGATTGAGGCTGGAAAGCCACAAAGGAGCTAGAAGTGTAAAGATGTGTCATTAGCAACCAAAATCAAGATAACTCATACTGTGGTATTACCCATTATTGAAAGTTGGACAGTGAACAAAGCTGACAGGAGAAAAGTTGATTAATTTGAAATGTAGTATTAGAAGAGAGTATTACAGACACCACGGACTGCCAAAAGGACAAATAAGTAGGTTCTAGATCAAATCAAGCCTGAACTCTCCCTAGAAGCTAAAATGATTAAACTGAGGCTACTGTACTTTGATCCCATTAAGAGAAGACAAGAGTCACTGGAAAAGACTATAATGCTATGAAAAGTTGAAGGCAGCAGGAAAAGAGAACGCCCAACATGAGGTGGATTGACTCAATCAAGGACGCCACAGCCCTCAGTATGCAAAATCTGAGCAAGGCTGTTAATGATAGGACATTCTGGAGGTCATTAATTCATAGGGTTGCCATACATCAGAAGTGACTTTACAGCACCTAACACACACAGTAGAAGCAGAATAGTGCACTCAGAAAGTCCTCAAGGCAGGTCTTACATTCTTATTGACCTTGGGCATTCAGTTCAATTTTTAATCCCTGCTTCACTCGGAACATTTTTCTAGAATAAGTTATACAGAGGGGTTCCTGAACTATTAATGTAGGGCTGCCAAATGCTAATACATGGAGACCTCACCGAGAGCCATGGCTACATTAGTTCCTTTCAGACGCATGCAGCTCAGGTGCAGAGATGATTTGTAAAGGCGAAGCTGAAGCAAAGTGACTGATTGCATTCTAGTATGTTTTGATCCACAACCAAATCAGTTGGCGTGCCTAGCTCCAGGTGCCTATCCTTCTTTTGCCCCATCTAGGGAAAGTAAAAGAATCACAATACGTCTCGTTCCATTACCGCTTCTATCACAAGGCAGCAAGCTGTTACAGCAAAAGTAACAGATATGATGATAGAGGGAAAAGCCTTGAAAAGAATAATGCAATCTGTGATTTTTTTAAAAAAACTGCAGACTGTATTTGCCTCTGTGATGATGAAATCAGCACTGGTGGAACTATGGACATGGAATCAGCTCTATTGTGGATGTGCAAGTAAGTACATTCAACAAAATGGATTGTTATCATAACTGTTAATTTTCATGTAATCTGCTGAATCACTTCCTTGATTTTGGAGTTCTACATTACTGAAATATACACCAAACTTATCCTGTGGGAATCCTGGGCTCTTCCAAACATTTTCCAGACTGCACACACTGAAAGAAATAAAAATAAACCTTTCAAAACTGAGTATTTTGTGTGCTCAAAAAAAAAGAAATAAGAAAAGATAAACCATTGGAACAGCAGTAATTATTTTTGAGGCACTTATTATTCAGATAATTTGTTTTTATATTACAACTATGCCAGCATGGTATAATGGCCAGACAAGGCCTGGGAAGACCCCAGTTCAAATCTCTGCTTGCCATGGACTTCACTGGGTAAAGCCTAACATGCCTCACAAAGTTGTCGCAAGGATAAAATAGAGGACAGAACAATGCATGCTGCCCTGAGCTCCTTCAATGCAAAGCAGGATCAAAATGCACTTAAAAATTAAATAACTGGGCTCTTTTGCAATATAAAAGCAAAAAAATAAAATAACAGTGCAGAGTTACATCCAAAGCAGAGTTACATCCAAACAGACACTTATCTTAATGGTTTCTGTTTTCTTTTTTAAGACTGGCAATGGAGCCTTTCTTCAAGGCTTTTACGTCTTCCATAACAATAAGACAAGAGTGTCCAAGAAATCGGAGGTAGGGTCAAGCATCCTGCTGGAGCAGCAGGGCTATCAAAACTGGAGGGTCAGCCTCTCCTGGAGCCAATACAGTCTACATAAATTTGCATAGCCTTGCCTGGAGTGAGAGGAGGCATGACCCAACCAGCTTGGATGATTTCCCTCACTGAAAGAAAAGAATAATGGTGAAAAATGCAGATAAATTATGAAAGCTTATTAGGAGACTAGGGTTCAATGGAATGGTAATTTTTTGCACAGTGAATTCTTGTGTCTTTCCTAGAAGCTTTATGGTTTGGACATTTGTACCTTTCCTCTCAAGATGTGATTTGCCTATGATGGAGAAAAACATAGAGGCAAAAAATATAAAGATTATCTGTTCATTATTAACAAGCAACTATGCAAGGAAGTATAAAGCTTTTACTATTGAAGGGTAGCTTTAAAATCTTAGGCTGAGCTCATCAGAGTTCAGGAGCTAAGCAAAATTGCCCACTTTTAGTACCTGGACAGGAGACGAGCAAGGAAGGCTAGGGTTGCTACGCAGAGGAAGGCAATAGCAAACCACCGTTATTTGTTTCTTGCCTTGAAAACTCCATGGTTGGGTCACCATGAGTCATCTGCACCTTGACAGCACATTCTTCTTCTTCAGTATATTCCATTAACTTGAATAATAACAGGTTCTGTACTAAGTTCAATGGAGTCTTTCTCAGTATGTGCAAACAGCATGTGTGAATAGTTGGACTCTCTTCACTAGTGCGATTTGTGGCCATTTTTACAAGATGCAGGAGGTACAAAAAGCAGACCCATGTGCAGGATTCCACATGGTTCAGTATTTTGTTCAGAGGGTCCATAAAGCACAAGCTGAGTTTGTGTCCAGTGTCTGCAGACTAATGCAGTTTCTCTGTCACTCAAAGATCACTGGAACGTGAACATGGTGCATGGAGAGGATGGTGAATAAAGAATTATTTAAATGTGGATGGAATCTTTCAGCTTTTTTGAGCATCCTCCTTTTCCTACAAATAAACCCATAGTTCCAAGAAACTGAATTTTGTTCTGAAATCAGTATGCACACAGTGTATTATGTGCTCTTATTAGAAGAGGTTTACACTCACATTTCCTACTGAAACATGAGGATACTTTAAACAAATCAATCAATGTCTAAAGTGTACTGATGGTTCTTTCAGGGCAAAGTCAACGGTGGGGTGGGGAAAGCTGAACTGCTGTGACACATAATAGTGATAATTGTAGGCAGCATCACTAAAGACGAAAATAGAGAGCTGATAATGACATGAAGCATGAAAAGCGGGTGTGAAGAACTCAAATCATCATAAAGAAGCTAATTAAATTTTTAAGACCTTGTGACAATTTTACTTGACATTGTCTTCTTCCTCCTTTTTCCTTCAACTCTTAACATCTTCATATTGAGTTTTAGGCCTCTGCAGACCAAGAAACTATAAGGCAAAAGGTATGTTACGTCAACAACTACTAAAGGTTCAACGATCTTGTTTTAGATACAGCATGTGTATAAAGGTCAACTATCTGGTAGGAAACTCAGTAGGAGTGACTGAATTCCGTATTTCTACTGATTGGAACTGATTTCAGCATTTTAATTCATGCATACCTACCCACTAGGTTAAACTGACAAATCACATGCTTGCACAATCTCACCATCTAGCTAAGAATATGCATACAAACAAAAGCCAGATTGCACACATTTATCTAATTTATTATTTGAAACATTTATACCCTGCTTTCTGAGTAAGGGTAGCTACAGAGGTGAGTTAAAGCTCTTAATGGGATTATGGCAGATAACAGAAGATTTGGTGTAGTAGTTAGGAGTCTGGTGTAGTGGTTAGGAGTTTGGTGTAGTGGTTAGGAGCCTAGACTCTAATCTGGGAGAACTGGATTTGATTCCCCACTCCTCCACATGCAGCTGCTGTTGTGACCTTGGGTCAGTCACAAGTTCATTCAGAGCTGTTCTCTCAAGAGCTCTCTCAGCCCCACCTATCTCACAGGGTGTCTGTTGTGGGGAGGGGAAAGGAAAGGGATTGTAAGCTGCTCTGAGACTCCTTCAGGTAGTGAAGGGCAGGGTATAAATCCAATCTCTTCTTCTTCTTCTCCTTCTCCTTACTTACCGTGAACCTTCCTTTCTCGGTGGTCCAGGGATGGGGCAGTCCTTCCCACTTGTAAGGACTGCCCCATCCACAGTAACTGAGACAAATCCTCCATTCCCTAAGGACAGTAGCAGACATCCCATGCTATCTGTCATATCATAAGTTAAATTTATCCTAGAAAAATTAAGGACTCGCTTAAATTATTATATCATACATTTATTTATTTATTTACTTCATATATACCCTGCCTTCTTCCCAGCAGGGAACCCAAAATGGCTTCTCCTCTCCCTCCATTTTATTGTCATAAAAACCCTGTGAGATAGTTTAAGCTGAGAGAGCGTGACTGGCCCAAGGTCACCCAGCAAACTTCTATGGTAGAGTGGGGATCTGAATCTGAGTCTCCCAGATCCTAGTCCAGAACTCTAACAACTATACCAAACTGGCTGTCAGTAACTCAACAATGATTCTGTGTTTAGGCCTTTGTAGCAGAATTGATGGGGAACCCAGATAAACAGAAAACTAAATGTATTCTTAGATTTTGTGCATGTGGGTGTTTATGCATGAAATGGCTGGACAAGAAAAAGGAACACCTTTCCTGTTATAAGACAGCTGGAGATGTCATCAGGCATTGAGGATGGAAATGGCTACATGAACAGTTCCTAAGGGAGTCTGACTATACATTATTTCTTGAAGCCTTGCACGCTAGACCCTTCAGTATGTCCAAAGCTAATAGCATGGAAAAAAGGGAGGGAGGGAGAATACGCAAGACAGTCAGTCAGTGTGCTAAAGAAGATTTATGGCTTTCCAGTTAAACAAGAACCAGCAGCCTGACAGTTACAGTCATGGCCGTAATGTTTCTCCAGCGTGAAACAACTCAAACTACCTCAAGCCTGTACTCTAAAGAGTGAGACAAAGTGGAAAAACTAGGCCTCTGGTGTTACATAATGTATGCATCCAAGGGAAAGGCACAAGGGTTTAACACTAGCTGGATAGGTGTCTGTGGGGACATATTTCTGCTTGCAAAACAAATAGGCTGTCACTGCAAGGGACTGATTTGCTCTATGTAGGGACTTCCATATTTTTTGGGGGGAGAAACAAGTAATCTGTTTCAGGCAGCTGAAGCATGTCTGTCATCATGATCACCTCCCATGAGTGTCTCTGTGCTGGTAAGATCTGTCAAATCCCAGCAAATTTACTTTTCCAAAAGAAATAAAAGTTTTATTTAACGTGGAAAACCATAAGCAATTCTTACCTGACAAATGAAAAGCGGCCACTGCAATGCAGTAGGTTCTGGCATACCCAACAGTGCAGTCCTAGACACAGTTACGTCCTTCTAAATTCATGGACTTTTATGTACTTTAGAAGGGTGTAACTCTGCTTAGGACTGGAACTGCAAATGTAGCAGGTGTGCAATACATACATACATACATACATATATATATATTCTGCTGGGAAGACTCGTTAGATCAAAGGTTAAGACATGGTTTCTGGATTGTTGAATGTCTGCTAAGGCTTTTTGACTGAATATGATGGATAGAGCCAGTTTTCTTTTCAAATAACATTGTGCTTGAAGTACATACAGTGAATATAGATCAGAAAAGGGGTAAAAACAATATGTAAGAAAATGAGAAAATTCTAAAGGGAAGGCTCATTGAATATACACGGTAACTGGTAAGCTAGTCTTGCATTCTGGAACAATAATCAATAGTTCACACATAGTGGGTTTTCATATTACTTTTTCCTTAAAAAAAATACACCTTGTCTTCTTATTGTATGTGCTTGTAAGTATTCCCTGTGCCTTATTTGGAACATCCTCTGCCACTGTTCCCTAGTATTGTATGAAGTGGCTTTAAATGCCATTTTGCACATTATGCTAAAGAAAACCAGAAAACAGCAACTGCCACAAATTAAGGCTGCCTGGTGAGTGTAGCTGGATGACATGTATAGCAAATGTGATCACTGCCTTCATGCTTTAAATGCTTTGATGTACACTTAAAACAACATAAGTATATACCTAAAAATATAATATCCAGAGTGGCCTTTAGGAGATTTACAGCAGCAAAAAAGTATCATAAATCTTAGAGTGATAAAGAAGGCAGAGTGCTTCAGTGCTGTAGTCCTTATTATTATAAGACTCTATGAGCACCAATAGTTTGAGAAAACGGGGTGTATATAGTGTGGAGGTGATTTGAGCAACAGGATTGATGAGCTTTTTATTGATTATTCTGAAGACAACTAGTTGCTTATCAGGATATTTCGGCAGGGCACAACAAAATTGTGGCCAGGAAGAGATTCAGCATGGGTTTAAAAAGTACAAAGGTTGTCAAGAGGAGAAATACCATTGAACAAGGGGACATGCTTCATAGATTGCCCCCAAATTGCCCATCAAAACTTCAGACCTCAAACCCAGAAGACCAGAAAGGTGTGCATACCTTATTTAAAGAGCTGAATGCAATGTGAAGTAGGAATGTGCTTGCACCAAGAGATAAACACACAATTCCCACTTGCCTTTCCCAACCTCAGTGTGTTCAGAACTGATGAAATGGCAAGCAACGGTTTTCCCCCTAGAAACCACAAGGTAAATGTAACAAGTAATCAATCTTCTGAACAGCAATCAGGCAACCACTTAAGAAACATGCTACACAAACATAATAATTAAGCTAAGTACTGATCTGAATAGCAATTAATACAAACAGCCTCCATTGGCATGCTCATTCTACAATGATTTTCTTTCCTAACTTGTAAAAGTTAGGCCTTTATACACTATATAAATATTCCAGCAGGCACTGAGGAATGCTAATTTCAGGTGGAGTAGGTTACACTAATGTACGAGCACCACGGGGCACTCATGTTTTTGTGTTCAGAGTGAAGCAAAACATGGTGTCAGTGTCAAAGCAGAACAAAGAGGACAAGCGCTCTCCAACTAAAAGGAGGGAGGGACACTGCAGCCTCCTAACCGCAAATGACAGGCAGATCCTTGTGGTCTGTGAATATTAAATGAGACAAACGATAAGAAAAAGCCATTTCCTTGGCCTCAGGTTCAACATAAGCCACTACACCCATCTTTTCTTTCTTAATTAAAGGCACACTGCCACATAAATAACTAGAAAATTTCCCCCTCAGTGTGAAATTAAGCAACTTTTGTTCTGCTGGTGAAACTATATACTGTTTGACACAGGGCTGCAGGAAGACATGGTCACCCCACCTCATGGTCTCCCCCATTCTTCCTGTAGCATTTCAGCTCTCTTGTCAATGGCATGATGTAACTTACCCAGTGCATTTCTGGATTCCAGTTCTTTGAATTCCACTGGAGTGGCAAGAGAAGGCACTAAAATATGTTCAAACACGTCTAAACATTATCTGGGACAAATGTGACACAGAGCTGCTGTTTTCAGCAAAATAACCATTTTGACCAGTTCAGCCCTAGAAAGCTCATTCATAATTTATATATCTATAACCAAGGAAACTAAGTCCTTTAAATGACAAGGTTATTATTCTTATTGGTTGCGATCACAAGCATAATTAGTCCCACCATAGGCACAAATGGCAGGCGGATTTAAAGTGTGTGATCAGATGCAAACATCTACTCCGTTGCAAAAGTGGAATAAAAAGACACTAAGGAAAGCTTGGTAGCAAACAGGTTGCTATGGGCCACAGATGGACTTTCCCCTGTGTGATCACTCCAGTGCACTCCCACAGCATCAAGATGGTCTCATCAGGCCATCCTGACTCTATGCTGTTGTTTTTTTCCCGTCTCGGTATGAGCATCATTGCACACTGCATAGGGAGCACTCAGTGCAGAGATGTGAATCATCGATCCCTCATTGAAGCGCACCGGAAACGCATGGCAAAACTACAACAACCCCCGATTCACCCGCAGTTGCATCTGATCATGCAGTGGTGGGCTGCCCCCACAGCTTCCAAGGACTGTATGATCATGCAACTGCAGGTCAAATTCCTACTGAGCAAATAGCATCACTTCCCCCCCGCATTATCTCGTGTGTGTGACCGCAGCCATTATTAACAAAATTGATATCCTGCTTTTCTGCCCTTACAACAGTCACCAAGGCATACATATGCCATTAATTATGAATAGAATAAATAGAATGATAAGCTGGAACTTCGCTTTGGTGTTTATTGAAAGCAAGCTTCCACTCTACAGTGGTTTTTGACCCAAAAATAATTTTAAAAGTTGGTCTCTCTTTCTAATGCCCATTCCTTTAGATTAATCCAGTTTTTCATATACTATTCTATTCTAGTAGCGACAGAAGTTCATACTGTGGATTTATGTGACTTTTGTCAGTGTCTAAATCTATCTTTGTCCCTATAAGAGAGAATGCATACACAAATGGTGGGGAATTGCAGATGAGCAAGAGACCACCAGAGACTCTTCCTTCAACTGAAGTGCCATTTCCACTTAGGCTGGACAAAGACTTCAGACTTTGAATAGTGAAGCAGTAGGATACAGGCTACTGATTTTTTTTGCCCCCTCCCCCCACCCAATACCACAGGAACAGAAAGAACAAGTCCCATTTTCTCAAGTGGAGGAGAAAGTGTATATGTTCCTTAACATTCCCACAAATATAAGGGATTGTACATGCATAACTTATGGGAGGAGATGTCTTAGCTTAAGTTAGAGAATCCAAAAGGTAAGCAAGGAACTGCAGGGATGCTGGTGCTGTCTTCCAGAGGAGTCAGAATGAGGTAAGAGTTAATCTGAACTCCACAACTGGACTCTGAGAAATCTGGTGTCATATTCTAAGACCTCTTAGGACATAACAAGGACTTTACCTGCTTGATGAGACATGTGCAGTGAGGAAGGAGGAAGAAACACATTCCTCTTCACCCCACAGTGAATTCCTCATGATCCCAAAAATTCATCCAAGGTTTACTAATCGATTTACAGGGTTATTAAAATTGCTAGAGCACCTTCCAATGAATTAGGACCTTGAAATGCAGAAGATCCTCTAACTTACTGGAAGCATGAGGCCCTGATATACTGGCTTAAATAATTTTCAAATAATTAAGTACTTTCAGGCCACCCAAGACCCTGACATTTGGCCTCTGTATAGTACAATACATCTTGATTACTGGGAAACTCTGAAAGGGGATACTGTAACTCTAAAAATGAGGGATGCATTTCCTAAAACACTTAAAATATATCCAGACCACCAAGAAAGTTGTAACTGGCACACATATAGCTGTATCCTGATTAAAAACAAACAAAACAACAACATGGGGTATTATACAACTAAACATCAAAATCTGGGACATGACATTAACTCATAATAAAGGCCAGAGTAAGCCAAGCTGTGCTTGGGTAGAACACTGGTGGGTGAGAGCTCCATGGCTTGGATTTAGGGTAAGGGCAGTCTCAGTAACAAACTCCCAGATTTGTGCTTGAACAATGCAAGGTTCATTTGAGCGTGCGTGCGTGCGTGCGTGTGCGTGCGTGTGTGTGTGTGAGAGAGAGAGAGAGAGAGAGAGAGAGAGAGAGAGAGAGAGAGAGAGAGAGAGAGAGAGAGAGAGAGAGAGAGAGAGAGATTGATTTCTCCTTTTTGCAAATACTGGGCACTAAATCAACCTGACACTGGACCTTTAAGAAATAGTGTTGCCAGAACACCAGTTCTTGTCGAATAAGAACAGAAATGCTCAGACCCTTTATTCCCTGTATTAGCAGCGTTCAAATCATCGATGTGGTTTTTTTCTCATCTCACAGCATACGAAACATGTTAAATCTCTCCTGCAGACCAGGAATATTAGAGGTAGAATGAAATACTGTTTAGTTAAAACTATATGCTAGAGAATGTGTTGATTTATTGGTCGCTATACATACATTTGATCACAAACACACAGCCTGCAGGAAAAGAAGGCTTGTAGAGAGACAAGTGATTTTTTTTTTTTGGGTTCCACTGATTTCAGATACTGAATCATTATGTGACCCCTGAGGTTATGCTGCTTACAAGCATGATTCCCTATTCAGAGCTATTTAAGTGGAAGGACATCTTATCCTGTTCCTGACAGGCATACTTGTCCAACATTAAAAAGGAAGAGGAGAGAGATTCTCCAGAATATGGGGGAAATACCACTTCATATTGAGAATCTATTCCAACTACAGATAAATTAACCACCCTCTGGTTAAGAAACTTGAAGTTCCATGATTTCTTACAAAGGAAGGCTTTAAGACTGGAATTCAGCTTAGAGGTCTCATTTCTTTACTGTTTTTTCAACATCTGAAGGTGAGAATCTCAGAAGCCCTTGTTATACTCCCACTGGAAGTAGAATCATATTTCAAGTATATAGAGAGTCCTGGAGGAAAACTGACAAACCTTTACACTTTCGTTAAAAATGAGTGTGCTTTATAAGAAGTATGTTTTGAATCAAAGTACAAGAAAAACTCTGAGAACAAGCCTAATTTGGTACCTTTGACAGGAAAGGTCTGACCCAAGGGCCAGAGCAAATATAACTGAGTTATATGCAACCAATATTGATATGAGGTTGGACCTGGGCCACCACAAGCACAGCTGTGCTCATGGACCTGGAGTATCCCACCTCTTTTTCTGCTGCTGTTTTTCTAAGCTTCCCTAAGTGCATCTGGGGTGGTGGTGGTGAACTTCCAGAGTGCCCTGCGGGAAGTCTGCAGTAGGAGGGAGACTCAGAGGAAATCTCACATGAACAAGAAGAAATAAACAGGAAGAAGTTTTCCATGTATGCTAATTTGGACCACAGGCACCCTGGGAACCACATGGCCCAGGACTCAAAGGATTTCTCCATCTACGACCACCTCATATTTAAGTGGGAAGGGACTGTGTAGTATGACAGGGTTGAAGTAGGGTTGAGGTCATCCAGAATACAACAGAGTTTATATTCAGAATTGGCTTTAAAAATAGTTATTTCTGATTGGGGGTGGGGGTAAATAGCTTGGTATGCCATACCTAATTACCCATCATTAATTCCTCATTCTGTCTGGCATAAGACCTAACTAATTATTTTATTGCTTGAAAAGCTGGCCAGAATTCAGGTGGAAGAGTGATTCTATGGCATGGTGACAGTTAACTAGGTAGTAGGGTGGTTCCCCTTCTGCACCAGCTTTTAAATTTTAATCAATGTTTAATTCATATATGGCCTTGTACACATGTGATGGCAGCACACCCAGGTTTACAAGCAAGCATACTGGGAGCTAGCTATTTAAGCTTAAGGATCTATGAAAAGGCCAGGAAGCTGAGTCAAAACTATACGGAATGAGCTCATAGAAATGTCAACACAAACCTCACAAATCTTAAGGTAGGTCAACATTTCACTAGAACAAAAGTGACCAGCCAGGCTGAAAACTATGGGTTTTTTGCTCTGACACAAAGTAAAACCTGTGTTGTTTTCTTTCCTGGCCCTGTTGTATTTATCCTGATAGAAATGATTTAATAACAAAGTTGAATAGTGAAATAATGCCTTCAGCAACAGAGCATCCCTCCAATTCCAATGTGGCTTTCATTTTCTCTGAAACCAGTAACAAGCCACAAGTGTAACATCAATGTTCATCATATACGCATAAACTGTCAGATATATACACCCAAATCCATACTGCCCATTAAACTTAAATGCTTGGGTCTAAACCCACTTAATTACACCAGCTTCAAAAAACATGCTTGTGTCCAAGTATTTTACCTTCATTGGGCTATTAAGAACTCCTGAACAGGAGCTGGCATTTATTTCCCATATCCACAGTTCCACAACTGTATCAAAAAGACTTGTTACCACCAGAAAATGCCTCACAAAACCTTGGCCTAGAAAACAAGGATTAGCCAGGGATTTTTTATCTACTCTTTGTTCTATTACACTACTGTATTCACTGAGTGTTTCCCATACTTGATACCTGATGCACACTTTGTTTTCTGAATTAATACTGAAGGTAGAGTTTCTTTGAAATGTGGTGCTGGAGGAGACTTTTGTGGATACCATGGGCAGCCAAAAAGACACATTACTGGGTTCTAGATAAAGTCAAGCCTGAACTCTCCCTAGATACTAAAACAACTAAATTGTGGCTATCATACTTTGGTGACATTATGAGAAGACAAGAGTCACTGGAAAAGACAATAATGCTAGGAAAAGTGGAAGGCAGCAGGAAAAGAGGAAGACCCAACATGAGATGGATTGACTCAATCAAGGAAGTCAGGGCCCTCAGTTTGCAAGACCTAAACAAGGCTGTTAACAATAGGAGTTTTTGGAGGTCATTAATTCATAGGGTAACTGTAAGTTGGAAGGGACTTGATGGCACTTAACATACACAAACCCCCTCAAGTTCAGAGTGCCTTAGATAGGCCTACCCTTGAACTTCTGTGTGAGTCACTGTTCTGAGTATGCCTCCTGATTGGCAGGCCTGGAGTAATGCCTCATGCAGAGACATAATAGACAGCCTGTTGTATCTCTGAATTGGGAATGAGTGAATGATCTAATCACATTTTTGAAACATAGGGCAGGATTCCCCAACTCCCACCACCAGCAGAGGCCTGATGTGATGTCACTGTATTGCACTTTCCTCAGTTCAGTTCCACTTCCCTAGATTCCACATGTGCAGACAGGAAAACTTGCAACATGATGACATGATGTCATGTGTTTTGTATTACTAGCCATTACTTGGGGAGAGATGAGAAGCAAATGTGAAACTGATGCTTTTGGCAGCCACCACACAGTTCCAGTAATGTCTAGCTTTGCCTAAATCCCATTAGAGTGAATACAAAAGCTTCTACAAAACAAACTGCTCTGATGTCTATTTATCCCTACCAGTATCTCACCATTATAGTTGCTGCAGTCCACACTAAAAAACTAAGATTGCAAGTATTATCTATTTATTTAGGATAGTTATATACTCTCAACAAAGGAATTAATGTGGCTCACAATTTAATAAAATTCAGATATAAAATATCATTTAATATCTTAAATACAATTTTAAATAGTAAACATTACATAACACCCAGGGCAAGCATTCCATTTTCTTTGGCATCATTGCATCTGCACAGTGTAGACTGGCAAAAAATTTCTGGGTGTTCAGAGGCCTATTAAGATTTGGCTGATAGGAAGAGGTGGACATTCTTTAGTAAGGTGACTGAATGAGTGGTGGCTGGCCAAATTTAGAGATTCCTGAACAAAATGGATTGTTTGGATCCATTCCAACCTGGTTTCAGGCCTGTTTGCCCTGGTAGAGGACATGCACTTTGGGATTAGATGGGGGAGAGTGACCCTACTAATTCTACTGGACTTCTTGACAGCTTTCAGTACCATAGATCATGGTGTCCTTCTGGTGCTGGGGACTGCTGCAAAGCCCCTTTGCCTCTGGCCCAGGGGTTCCCCAAGGTTCCCTCTTGTCCCCCATGCTTTTCAGCATCTATGATTGGGAGAGGTCATCAGAGATTTGGGCTGAAATGTCACCAATGTGCAAATGACACTCAGCTCTATCTTATGCTACCAGCAGATCTCAGGAAGGCTGTGGAAACTGTGAGCAGGTTCTTTGAAGCTGTTTTGGAATGGATGACAGCTAACAAGCTGAAATTTAAATCGTGATTAAATGGAGGTGCTACTGCTGGGGGGAAAGGTCTGACCCAGGAAACTGGTTACCCCCCATTCTGGATGGGGTTTTGTAGTTTGGGGATGCTCCTGGACCCAGGCCTTCTGTTGGATAAACAGGTGGCAGTGGTGACCCGGGGTGTCTTTTACCAGCTTCAGCTGGTGTGCCAGCTGTGGTCCTTCCTGGGCAGAGAAGATCTTGTCAGTGTGGTGCAGGCACTGGTAACCATGATCAGATTATTGCAATGCACTCTGGGGGGTTGCCCTTGAAGACTGTCTGGAAGCTGCAGTTGATCCAGAATGCTGTGACTAGTTTGTTGACTGAAGTGGGTCATATGGACCATATCAGTTCAGTCTTGTTCTATCTACACTGGCTTCCAATTTGCTTCTGAGCTCAATTCAAGGTGCTAGTATTGATCTTTAAAACCCTGTATGTCCTGGGACCAACGAAACTTATGGACTGTATTCTCCCATATGAACCTATCCATTCACTCTGGTTCTCCTCAGAGACCCAGCTTTGGTTGCTTCCACTGTCAGGTGGCAACTGAAGAAAGGGCTTTCTTGGTCATAGCACCAACACTGGAACTCCCTCCCAGGAATATCTGTTCAGCTTCCTCTATCAGCATCTTCTGCCAGCGGTCGAACAATTTGTTGCATTCGGCATACCACCAAGAACAATTATTGGCCCACCTCCCTAGTTCTGGCATTGATTATGTGTTTTTGTTGAATTATTTTATAATTTCAATGTTGTTTTTAATTGTTCTACTGTTTTATTGTGTGCCACCTCAGAGTCCCTGATCAGTTGGAAAGGCAGCAAAAAATGTTTTAAATAAAAAAGTTTTTAAAAACCTTTAAAAGTCTTCTGAAATACAAGAAAGCCTTTGTAGTGAATGTCCTAAATATAATTCCAGAGGGAAGAAGTTATAAAAGGGGCAGCTGCTAAGAAGGCCCTTGTATGGTTTCCACAAAATGTACTCCAATGATTGTTTGCTGCCACAGATAAAGCTCCTGAGAAGATCTCAGAACATGGGTAGGTAAACGTGAGTGGAGACAGTCCTTCAGGTAGTTTGGCTGTAAACTGTTTAGGGGGTTAAAAGTCAAAAACAGCAATAGATCCTATGTGCTTTAAAAGATAACCTTATGACCATCCTAATTTTTTGTACAAGCCATGATCCAACAGAATGCACAAGCTACTTTCTGCATAAAAACAGAGGATTTGGGGGTGAAAGTCCCTTTTCAGCAGTTTCCACCTCCACTGCGTGCAAAGAATTACCCACATTATTTTTGGAACTCCATTCATATTTCACTTTGTTGGATTGCAGTCTCCTATAATAATTTCTGGTGTAGCTGTGTGAAATTTTTGAAGGTCACACCATGGAGTTCTGTTTCTTCAGAAATCCCTGTGATATTATTTAGTGGCATGCTGCAAAATATTAAATCCTAAATAAAGCCTTTAAAGTGATGAATCAGAGAGGGAACATGAAAGCTGAAATTATTCAGTGAAAAATATTCAAAGAATCCATTTTACTAGCAAAGTGTCCACACTTTGGCATCAGGAGACAAATGTGGTATTTCTCTCTGCTATGGAAATGACATCACTGTGTGTTGTTGTCTCCAATGCAGATAGAGAAACATCATTCAAAATATTCTAAATTGACATTTTATGCCATTTTTAGGCTTTTCCCCTTTATACGAAGAACAGAAAATCATCAAATGGAAAATTGAAACAGCCAGCCCTTTATTTTGCCAAGTGATTCAGATAATGATTCATCATCTTCTGAGTAGTCTGCCATTTCTTCGTGGAATATATCTAGGAAACATCACCAACCCCAATTCAGTAGTTTCTACATGCCATTTGTTTTGTACAGGAATGGCATTTAGGGAACATCTCCCTAGGCATGGTTGCTTCAGTTCTCATGTGCCTAACTGGACTTGAAACACACACACACACGGATGGGAATTTGGAGGAATGTTGGGGGATTCTATGAGCACCCTTAAGCAGTGATGGGAATACAGTTTCACCCTGAAGTTTCCTCCTGAACAAAGACTGCACTATCTGGCTTCTGAGTCACTTTTTTCTAAAGCATGATAGATCTTGATGGAAACATTAGCTGCAGCATCTCCAAATTTTCCAAAGTGATATTGCTTTCTGCCCTTGGCAGGAGAACATTTCCAAGAGATTAATTTCTCTACCGTACTTCAGTTTACTAAATAAGGAATAGAAAGATGAACAATAAACAATGTTACTTCTGTTTACTTAAAGACAGTTCTAGGGAGTAGTCAAGTTGGTCTGCAGTAGGACAGCTAGATTCGAGTCCCATAGCATCTTGGAGACCAACAAGATTTTCGAGTTACGCCCTTTCAAAGAGTATCTGATGGAGGGAGCTTTGATTCTTAAAAGATCATGTCCCCAAAATCTTGTTAGTCTCTAAGGTGCTACTGGACTTGAATCTAGTTGTTCTGTTTACTCAGTAGTTCAGAGCTAATGCTTTTGACCAAGTTCTGCATTGTTCTGAGACTGCAGTTGTCAAAGTACTGTCATACTTTCACTTTCCTGTGCTGCCAGGCAAGATGAGAGGAGCTCATTCTGCAGCCTTCTCCATGGCAGTTTCCTTGGGAAACTCAGTTAATGCTGGCATGAGAAGAGGGCACAACGTAACACTTGGCTTCTCACCTTACCTGCTATGTAGAAAGGAATGACACTACAGTAGCTTTCACACCATTAGGGTAATGAAAAAACATAGTTACAGGTGCTGTTGCAGTTATTTAATGATGTGCTGTTAATCCCTTCTTAACTGTAACTGTCAAACAGGTCTAATTCACACATAAAAGAAAGTGACTTGGGTTTCAGGTGAAGTTGATGGTATAGTATCTGATGCACTGACAAATTGGTCCACAGTCTGCATTCTAACAGGGTTTGGACTATGCATTGCCCCAAAGATAATTAGGTGAAGCTGTCTAAATAGTTCCTCACTAGGTGTTCAAATACTATGTTCCCTTTTCAAGCAGAAAATAACATTTTTTCATATAATTCTAATGGTTTGGGTATACTCTCCATCAATTATCTTCACTAGCTACTGTTTAGAAATAATGAAAAACCGAGCTTCTAGCTTAAGGTATAAGGACAGTTTGGAAATTCAATCATGAATACTAAATTTTATTACAATTAATTTTGTATTCATGTATGGCATGAGAAATTTAACTCTGAAATGGCCTCTGAAGTGTACATTTTAATTAGCAGTTTGTTATAAGTCACTTTGGTTTCTGATTATAGCTTGAGATCTAGTATCACTCATGATAACCTGAACTGAAAAAGAGGTTGCCTAGCAACCTTCAAAATGGCTACTGAGATCTCATAATGTAGATCTGTAAGATCTTGGGGGCATTTTTTTTCTTGAGAAAAAGATGTTGCTTATGTGATCTTAGGTTTTTTTATGCCTTCCAATGTATTTTTAAAAATATTCTTCTACAAACCTGGGCTTTCCCTAGTCCAGCAGAGTGATACACCCTATCTGTACATGGCATCACTATGCAGAAATTTTGATTTACATTCTGAGGCTATTGTTCAATATTAGATATAATTATGTATTCGTACAATGAATCTTATTTACTTTTTTTAAAAAAACTAAGCCTATGCCCACTGTAACTACATTTGTTTATATTATTCCCTTGTCAACTTGTCTCCCTCTTCTACCCCCTTTCTTCAGACTGCTGTCTCCTCTCTGTTTAGACTGTAACCTCCTTCAGGGCAGGATACTCTTTTGCTCTATAAAGCTGCTATATACATCAATGGCACTATTCAACTATAGTCTACACTTAAAAAAAAAAAGTTGGTTATTTCGTCTCTTATTCACTCCTTCTTGTTTCAGTTGTCCGGCTTCTCTACCTTTATCCTCACTGCCTTCAATTCCTTTTGTTTTTGTTGCTGTTCCTGACTCTGTACTCTTTCTTTGGCCAGCTTGCCCATAAGCTTCCTTACCTTGAGATTCACAAGTAGGTTTGGTCCCTGATGAATGAAAAAAGGATGAGATTGTAAGACTACAGGAAAATGCCATTTTATATGTGCCAGAATATTAACTGTACTTTCTTAAATTATACTGTCTGTATAATTTGTAAAATTTATTTACCTGGTAACTGATGGGCAGCCAGTGGAGTGACTGTGGAAAGGGCGTAATATGCATCCTCCATGTACCTCTCTGGTAATAGCTGAGTTGTAGCATTTTGCATCAACTGGAGTCTCAGAGTTAACTTTGATGGGAAACCTTTGTAGTCTAGTCTCTGGGTCATTATGGCATGGGTCAAGGTGGCTAGATATGCCAAGTCAAGGTAGGGGGCCATCTTCCATGCTAAACTGAGTCAGAAGAAAGCATTTTTTCTTTAGCCACTGCATTAACTTGTTTCTTTATCAGTAATGTTCTTAGTATGACTTCTAGGATCTTAACAGAGTCAGCAATGGTCAGCTGAACCACACTGAAGGTGTGAAGCACAATGTCCTTCAAGATCTCAGCCTTCCAAAGCAGTGTTACTGCTGTCTTTTCAGGATGTAGTTTCAATTTGTATGCTCTTAGCCATTTAACCACAGAAGACAGACAATATTCACCACATCACCAAGAGATTTGGATAAGAAGATACAGAGCTGGGTATCATCAACATATTGATGTCAGCCAACCCCCAAACTGTGAATGGTTTGTCCTAAAAGCTTGACAGTGAGGTTGAACACTGTTGGGGCTAGTACTGCATCCTGTGGGAACTCATAAGATAGGTCCCACACTGATAATAACTGGTCTCCAATGGCAACCATTTGAGTACAGTCCATAAGGAATAATTTGAACCAGTTCAAAGCACCAGTCCCTGTTACCCATACCTCCAAACACCTCAACAAGAACCTGTGTTAAAGGCTGCAAATAAATCTAGAAGAAGCAACAAAGAAGCATGGTATTTGTCTACATTCGTGGCTACCTCTGTCCCATAGCCTGGCCTGACACCAGAATGAAAAGGGTCCAGTGTGATTTATCCAAGAAAATGTGATTTATCCAAGAAATGTGATTTATCCAAGAAAATGCGGTGGTGCAGTGGGTAAAAGCCCTTGCATAACTGTAACATCTGAACTGCCAAGCTTTGTCAGTTCTAGCCCCGCACTGGTGTGAGTAGCCAAGCCTTGTCCCTAGCTCATCGTCTACCCAGAGATTCGAAAGCTTCAGCAAGTAGATAAATTGGGGACCATCCACTAGGGGTGGGCACACCAACCCCTTCAGGGAGGTGTTAGCTGCTGTGGGAAGACGGCTGCTGCGTTGTGAGATTGGAAGGTGGAAAATCTGTGTCGGCATTCCCTGCAGTGGAGCGAATCGGCCAGGCGGTGGCAATGTGACAATGCAACATCGTGAGTCCTGACATCATCAGCTGGCCGACAGAAGAATACGCCGTTGGAACACACCTGATTCAGCCTGCAGATGAATCCTCCCAAGTGGCTACAGTGTGTGTCTAATAATTGTATGTGTTGTCTCCCCTATTCCCCCATGAATATTGTTAGTCCAATTGTCAAAAACTGAGTAACTGTAAAATCACCCTGAGCCCACAGGTGTGTGGGAAAAAGCGATCAATAAATCGAAAGTATTATTGTTGTTGTTGTTGTTATTGTTGTTGTTGTTGTTATTATTATTATTCCAAGAAGACTTACAGTTGGTCAGCTCCTGCTCTCTCAATCACTTTGCCTAGAAAGGGCAGATTAGAAACTGGGTGATAATTGGCCACATAATTTTTCTGTAGGGATGACTTTTTTTAAGTAGTGGATGGATAACCACCTCTTTGAGTGACCTGAGGGAGAGATCTGAAGTCCCTGGCATAGACTCAAGCATGTCATTTTCTCTGTTAATCAAGCCACATTGATTTTCTCTTCTTGTAACATCACAGATAAGTATGCAGTTTTGTGCTTCCCCAATCCAGCACTTCACAGGGGAAAAGCATCATCAACTCTTGGTACGCTTGGTATGCTACAGAGATTAAACAGGCACCAAGCATACTTGCTAAATACCGGCCATCTCTGAAAAAATCCCATCTCCATATCTATCAAGTATACATTCATTAAACATCCTGCTTCAGGTAAAAATTGCACCCAGCACTGCAATACCTCCACCTGTCAACATGCTATTACCCACTGAAAAGCCATATAGTAGTTCAGGTCTACAGTCCTGATGTGTAGACATTAGTGAAGAACAACAGGTATTATTCTACATCAGTGCCACTTCTGGGTTGCAGCTTGGCAATTGGTGTCATTCTGCTTCTGCCACAGTGAGGGAACATCTTCCAGCTGTTGTGTTAAATGCCTGGGCCCCAGCTATCCACACCAAGCAAACAGCTGCAGGCCAAGAGGCCTTGTGCTCTCAACTTTCAGCTATGATCAAGAGCCTGTGCTGGCCCTTTGAAGCACAGGAAGCTGTAGTTGCTTCTCACTGTTAGTGATTCAAAAAGACAAAAGAGACAAACTTGGCACAAAAGCCAATGGACATTTCTCCCCTCCCTCCCCAGCCCCAATGGAATTCATCTCAGTTCAGCCCTCCATCCCTGGCCTCTGGTGAAGTGTTGGCCCTTGGAATAATATGTTACTCTAGGCCAAATTATCCCAGTGGTACATGCTGAACCAGTGAGGAATACACACACTCAGTGGTGTAACTGTAATGAATTAAAGATTCAGTAAACTATAGAAGTATCAAGTTGCTTTTCACAGATCTGGTGCATCTGTTCTTTTCCATGAGTATTTCTATTATTACTAAGTAAGGAACAGCTCCTTCAGTTAAGGAACCACAGATGGCAAGCCTACTCCCAAGATCTCTTTCCATTTTGCAGCCTGTCCCACAAAGTTACTACCACCCCAAGTCCTTGTGACTTTAAATTCCAGTCAAAACTTATAACCCCAGTTGACCCATAGAAATCAGACTGCAAGCATTCAAACATTTTTGTTTCATGAGCACCTGGAATGTTCATGAACACCCCATGCCATCATAGCAGTTCAGGCAATCATTGCCAGAGACTGCACAAGCACACACAATTCTCTCTCTCTCTCCTTTATACACACATACACACACACACAACCCTTTGGCATACTAGATCTTGTTTTCTTATTTTGTACATAAGGTAGAGTGGGTTGTGGATTTTTAAAAGAAAAAAAAAAGAATCTGTGATAGTAAAGAAAGAAGTAGTGATTTAACAGAACATTGAACAGGCACAAGTGGCAAATTGTCTCTTACAATGTTGAAGGCCTGGCTTTCAAAACCTGAGGATTTGCATTATATCAGTCCTTGCTTATTGTTCTCTGCATTGCAATCTCTTAGGGCAAGAGCAGAGAGCACAACTTGCGGCCACTTGAATAGTTTTTATTCAGAGAATCTGAGTGCTGACCTTTTTGAACATGATATTGAACCTGAAAAACACTGAAGAAACAGAGCTGTGGGGAAATAATGAAAATACACATTTAACCCCAGTAGAGAAAAGAAATAAGAAAGATGATGCCATGTCTCAAAAACATGGGGCTGACTATGCTGAACAATGAGAAATTAATTATCCTATACCTCCTTACAGGCAGATCTATTCCAGCACTGACAAACTGAAGCTTTAGCTAAGAGGTTCTGTCTAAGTGAACAGTACAATTGTTTCCTGTTTCAAGACCGTCCGCAACAGCTTCCAAGAAATAAAACACACTGGAAGATATGGTGATTTGCTGGATGCTATGACTACCTTCTGGATATCTCAGCATTAGGTGTGTCCTAAGGAAGGAAGTACATTGTGTTTCTCAGCCACCCTTAAATGGCAGCTAACACACTAGTCAGTCCCTAGTGCTGGCAGGGCTTTTTCAAGACAAAATCAGAACTACACAGAGGTACATGTCTGTAATTTGTGTGAATAGCACACTCCACTACAACACTTCTGTGCAACTTTCTTGTGTGTGCATGTGTGTATGCATGTTCTTTGTTACTCAGAGGAACATTCCATTACAACTAGAAGCCTACATAGTCTGGGAAGAAATCCTCAGAACTGGGAATATGATGCTAATGCAGAAGAGTGTTATTTTCAAACTTCATATCCTGAACTCCAGCAAAACTTTATTTGGCGTGAGAAGTATGTGTGTGTATGTATATGTATATATATGTATAGGTCTGTAGCCAGGCTGGAAGCCATGTCATCAGCATGGATGTTGAAGTCATCCATGACTACTAGTCTAGGGTGCTCCAATGCTCAACCTGATATGGCCTCCAACAGAGACGGCAGGCTACTGGCCAGTGCATTAGGCGGTCGGTACACCAGCCAGATCGCCAAACTCTCCTCAGTCTCCAGCATCAGGCCAACACACTCCAAGCCCGTGACCTCTGCAGATGGGAATGCCCTGAAGGAGTAAGCCTCCCGAATGAAAATAGCCACTCCTTCCCCACGCCCCCGAATCCATGATTGGTGGAGGACTGAGAAACCGGGGGGGGGGACTAATTGGGAGAGAGCCGCTGTCTCCCTGTCCCGCACCCAGGTCTCGGTCACACAAGCCAGGTCAACCCGTTGTTCCTACACATAGTCCTGAAGGACTGTGGTCTTGCTCTTAATAGACCTGGCATTGCACAGCACCAATGACGGAGGGGGGTTCACGATCCTAGCCCCACTGCCGGCAACCGTTGGGATGGGCCGCAGGCTGGAAGGCTGCTGAGCTTTTCTCTTTCTCAGTGTCCTTCCCTTGCTCTGCCTGGGCCCACCACTGAACTTCCCCCTCCCCAAGAGCACAGGAATATGCTGTCCAAGCAATGCTGTCACAACGGGTCCCCGTAAGACACTCCAGACCACAAGTGGCCAGCAAATGCTAGCCCACCAATGCGAGCTGGACACAGTATTATACTCCTGGTGCTAAGATAAATACAAACACACTAACTACACTGCTAAAAAAGAACTTCCTAATGGTTGAAAGGAGAAAAGATCTGAGACTGGACACCGGTCTTCCCCAGTACTACCCCAGAAAACTATCACATCTAACCTCAACAGGGGTAGTTTTAACACTAACTACCTAGCAAACCAAACCAATCAAATCTAAATAAACACAAACTATTTAACAGACCCTAACCTATCACATCAGCAACAGGGCTAGACTCTCCAGCCATTTAAGGTCCAGTTCTCATTCCCCACCAGCAGAGGGGGCAACAGAGCATGACTTGAACTACAAAAATATTCATAGGAGGTGACACTTTTTTTGTTTTTGCTGGATTTGCATGGCTTCTGCAACTTCCCTTAGAAAGTTAGCAATGATTCATGGAACATGGAACTTCTGTAGCTTGTGGAAAAGAATCACAACATGAAAGGTTCTCGTCCCCCCCAAAAAAGAAAAAAAAACTTTGCACCACACAGTGCACAATATTATCTGTAACCAAGCTGAGTAAACATATCCTACGAACTCCTAATTTTCTAAGGAGACAGCTGTGTCAAGCAGCACTCCCAAGCTGTGAACTTAGCTTTTCAAGGGGAGTATCACCTCATCCAAGAAAGAGGAGATCTGAAGTCTCAGGTTTGCCTTTCTGCTCACCCAGAGAATTTCTATGTTGTCAGGATTA
Organism: Gekko gecko; assembly: GCA_029375565.1. Classification (NCBI taxonomy): domain Eukaryota; kingdom Metazoa; phylum Chordata; class Lepidosauria; order Squamata; family Gekkonidae; genus Gekko; species Gekko gecko. The sequence goes on from JAPDNY010000006.1 coordinate 37,339,332, forward strand.
AGTTTCAGCTTGTTCACCCTCTTCCAGCCCATTAGAGACTAGAAGTATGAGTTCAGAACATCAATGCCATCCTTGGAATTAGGTGGGAAAGAAAGGTAGAGCTGGGTATCATCTGCATATTGGTGACATCACAGACCATAGCTCATGATGACCTCTCCCAGTGGCTTCATATAGATATTAGATAGCATTGGGGGATAAAGATCAAACCCTGCAGAACCCCATAGACTAATGACCACAGAGCAAAGCAGAAATCCCACAACACTACCTTCTGGGATCGACCCTCTCAGATGGGACTCAAACCATTATAATATGGTGCCCCTAAGTCCTGGTGCTGAGAGAAGGGTCAGTATGATACTATGGTCAATAGTATCAAAAGCCACAGAAAGATCCGGCAGAAATAGCAGGGTCACATTCCAAATCCTGGCCTGATACCAAACTGAAATGGGTCCAGAAAATCAGCCCCTTCCAAGAATCCCTGGAGCTGAGAAGCAACCACTGGCTCCAGCACCTTGCCCAAGAACAGAAGTTTGGAGACTGGCTAAAAATCTATTAGCATAGTAGGGCTCAGGGAAAGGAGTTTTCATCCTCAAAATAAGTCCAATCACTACCTCCTTGAGCATGGATGGCACAACTCCCACTCTCAAGGAAGCATTTACGTTTCCCCTTACTCAGCCAGTCCCCCTCTGGAAGCTTTTATCAGCCAGGAAGGGCATGGATCAAGTACACAAGTGCAACGTCTCACTGTCCAAGGATCTTGTCCACTTCCTTGGAATACACAAGCCAAAAGGTATCAATATAAATCAGGCAAGCAGATGCCAAAGGTACATCATCTGGACATGCATCCATGCCAACATCTAACCCAGAGCAGATCTGAGTGATTTTGTCTGCAAAATAAGTGGCAAATTGATCACAGCAACTGCTGTGTGGTCACAAATCCTTTAGGCTATGGTGTAAAAAGTCTCTGAAACACACAAAATAAGTTCACCTGATGATTACGTGCAGAAGCAATGGTGGTGGAGAAATATTGCCCGTTTGACATAATCACTGCTACAGAATAGGCTTTAATATAGTTTTGCTCCAAGTTCTCAATCAGTGGTGTTCTAGCTGTCATCCCTCCTGTTTCATTACCATCAGCTCCCCAATGAACCAGGGACGGCTTATCTCTGTTTGGGGAAGTGGGCACCTAGGGGAAACAGCCCAGGCCATATCCCTGTTCCAGAGAATGGACAGAGCCTTGACAGAATTGTTAGCAACTGAGGTGGGAAAATCCAGGTTTCTTGATTATTTACCCAAATCACAATACACCAATACTGGGATTCTGGAAAATCAGGAAATAACAATTTATTTGGGTCCAACGGACCTGAATTTTTAAAAAGCCATTTTCCCCTGCACACCTCTAATGACAAGGGAGACAGTTTTAACCCCCCTGCCTCCAGATCACCCTCCCCGGCAGTGTAACAGATAACAAATAAAATGCCCAGTTAAATGTGTGTGGCCAGTACTCACTAGGGACAGGCCCATGGTTGTCATGGAGTACATGACAGCCTGGCCTTTGAATGGATGTTAAAATCACCCAGGACTACCAGTCTTAGTATTTCCACTAGTACATCTGAGACCAGATCAGCTAGGTCAGGAAAAGTCAGATGGGCAGCAGAATGGACGGTAGACCAGCAGAATCTCCATACTGTCCATGTCACCCACCTTCAGGAGCACACACTCAAAATGACAGCCTACTGTCTGCATTCTCATCTTCTAAACCCTATTCTTGTCTGATGACTAGCAGTTGGATAATCAGTTCCTTGGCTGGGTGCCGTTTACCTCTTTTCTTCCAGGACTGGAGGTCAAATTATTATATCAGGTTAGACCAATTATATGTTTTGTTCAGTATGGTCTAAACTGAACAGCAACTCTCAACAATTTCCTAGCTTTTAAAATGGAGATGCCAGTTGTTGGATTTGGACCCTTATGCATGGAAACTTCATGTTAAAACTCCATCTTCTGATCTCAATATGCCATGATGTTTACTTAAAAAATGGGCACGCTCTAGGTAATATTCAGAACTTTTAGGTCCCATTGATTTCAATGGAACTGTTGAGTATGTACTTCAGTAAGAGTTCAATACTACATTATTAAGAACCTTTTCCTGGGATCAAACCCCAATGAATACAGCTGGGGAAGTTTCTGTGTAGACTTGCTCAAATTGCTCTCTAAAGTACTGAACCATTGATAGATCATACCCCTAAGAATATCCTTGCTGATAAAAATAAAGAGGAAAGTGCACACATAATGAGAACAAAAGTATTCATTTTGCATTACCTGAAGTCTCTAGAGCATTTGGATAGCCATCATAGCACCATTAAGCACATCAATTAAGTAAAAAGTGCTTTGTTAAGGGGCTACAAGAGGTTTCAAACCTCCTAAACCAAACCTTTTAGATGTGGCTGCATAAATGTACCACAAATGCATAAAATATTAACTGGTTGAATTGTCTGTTTTAATTATGAACTGTAAAGAGTAGACCAAGTGATATGTGCCCTTCTTACCTCAAGAGCAGAAAGAATGTATCTTTGCCAAATATTTATTGCCTTCTCTACCAGAAAGAACTTACTTCCTCCACAGTCTTTGAATCATTACATTATGGCAATCATAGAATCACTGGGGAATCTGAAACTATTTATGCTGTTTGAAGATCTTCCACTTTTTTCTTTTTGTTGTGTTCCCAATCCTTATGCACAATTTCCTATTCTGTTTTCAAACAATTCTTTGTAACCATGAACTCTGAGAAGATACGCAATTCTTTTCAGATCAAAACTTACGTTTTTCTTTAAGGACTCTAAGAATCATCTGAGGTGGCCATATGAAACAAGACTGTAAAAGCAGAGGAATAGTGCCCTTCACAATGAGACACTACACAATTGATGGCTTTAAGTCTTCAGAAACATACACAGAAAACTAACACATTATGTAGAAAGCAACAGTAAAACCGTTCTATCTAAATGACAGAGCATGGAGTTTTTAATGTGAGAAATATCCAGTCATGTGGTTTCTCTGCATGCATTCTGAAGTAACATGGTCCTATCAGTTTTCAACTAATGCTTTTTAAAAAGATGATCAGGCCAAGTAACATGTGCAATAGAACCTCAATTGACTTCAGTCATCCACAACACAGGGGTGGATAGAATTATGGTGCTGGAGAGAATTTTTGAGAGTCCCTTAGAATGCAAAGAGATCAAATCAGTCAATCCTAAAACAAATCAACCCTGACTGTTCCCTGGAAGGCCAGATAATGAAGTTGAAGCTTTGGGCACCAAATGAGAAGGCAGCACTAATTGGAGAAGACCCTGATGCTGGGAAAGATTGAAGGTAAAAGAAGAAGGGGATGGCAGAGGATGAGATGGTTAGACAGTGTTATCAGTGCAATGAACATGAAATTGAGCAAACTCCATAGGATGGTGGAAGACAGGAGGACCTGGTGTGAAGTGGTTCATGGAATCGCGAAGAGTCGGACTCGACTGTGTGACTGAACAACAAGAACACCATGACATTTCTTTTGAAACCATTCCAGGATGGTGCATGGTCAAACCAGTACTGTGAAAAGTTTCTTAAGAATATTTTCATGCTTATGCCTCTCTGAGCAAGGCTAGCTGGAAATAAGCTCAGCCTGTTGGTGCAGCCTATTGGCTGGAGTGATAATAGAAGAAGGTGCTGCTGAACAAGACTAAACATGAATATTCTGAATCCTGTTCCATCTACACATGACTAGGCCAAACCTGTTTATGGTGCAGGGCATGGGATTCAGAGGAAATTTACTTAAAATTGTTCTATAACAGTGCAGTCCTAGACAGAGTTACACACATAACTTAACAGAATGTAACTATGCTTATGATTGCACTGTATGGATCTTCATTCAGCAAGTGATACCCTAAAAAGCTCTCTCTCTAAGTGCCTGTCCCTACAATGAGCAAGTTCATATGTTTACACAACAAAAACAATATTTAGAACCTTTCTGAAGGTACATCCTGCCTAGTATTAGGCCATGTTCATTAAAGTGCTTGAATTCATTTATGGTAACTTTATTCTTTCTTTCTTTAAATGTTATACCCTGCAACTACAGTTCACAAAACCAGACAATTCTACCAGTTGTTGTTATATTACAACGACACTATGAAGTCATTTGGGCTGACAAATAGTGACTGGGTCTCAGGTCACACAGTAAGCTTCATAGCCAAACAGGAATTTGAACTTACAGTATTTATTTAAATGCAAGACTAGGGTTTTGTTTCCAGGTATGCCATCAAAAAAAGAAAAGGGTTATAGTTTATAGTTATGTCCAAAAATAAGAACTTTTTATGTAGAAAATGGTGTGTGTGTGTGTGTGTCATCTTACATTCCAGGTCATCCTCCTTTCAAGTAAATATTGTGAGTCTGGCTACGGTTGCCAACCTCCAGGTGGGGTCTGGAGGTATCCTGCTATTATAACTGATCTCTAGACAATAGCTGGAGAAAATGGCTGCTGTGGATGAACTATGTCACACTGTGCCCTACTAAGGTCCTTCCCCTCTACAAACCCTGCACTCATCAGGCTCCACTCCAAATATCTCCAGACATTTCCCAACCCAGACCTGGCAACCAATGCTCCCTGTGAGCTTTGGAGTCTTGTGAGCAAAAATACTACTTTGTGAGCCACTTGCATTAAAGTTGTGAGCTACTTGCATTAAAGTTGTGAGCAAGTGATTTGGCTACTGCATAAACTAGTTTGATCTGGAGCCATCCTTCCCGAGCTAAAACAAAAATGTGTGAGCCAGAGGGTAAAAAACTGTGAGCTACCTCACACTAACTCATTTTAGAGGGAACAGTTATGGCAACCCTATATGTTTTCCAGATCACAGTCTAACACTCTACCCACTATACACTGAGAATCATTCTAATGATTTCAAAGTGTGAATCATAGAATCATAGAGTTGGAAGGGATCCCCAAGGTCATCTAGTGCAACCCCTTGCACACAGCAGGAAATTCACAAATATCTCCCCCTCCACACCCGCAGTGACCACTGTTCAATGCCCAGAAGATGACAAAAAGCTCCTGGCCAAACCAGCCTGAAGAAAAATTGCTTCCTGACCCTGAAGTAGCAATCACCATTTCCCTGGGTGTGTAAGAAAGAGCCACAATCCTTTATTGTGCTTGTTAGCAAACAATACATCAGTTATATATATCTGCAGATAATGAATAGATTAAATGTTAAATGGGATCTGGTCTTATTTGAAACAAAATCAATGCAGTTCCTTTTTTCTCCCACTTCAAGAAGAGTTTAGATCAGTGATCCTAACCAACTGGATCAGAAACTACACGTGACTCTTTTACATGTCCCCTGTGGCTCTTCTGAGCTCTGTTCTCTAATGTGAGAGCTGTCCCATGTTTCAGGAAAGTGGCCAAGCTCTTGCTCAAGGGGCCTACTAGCTGGCGGGTAGTTCTTATCTTGAGTGGGTAAGCTGTGAGCCTCCTTGAGACATAGTCCTCACCACAGGGATGGAAGTAAATATGGCTCTTTTGATTGATGGCAACTGTGAATATGGCTTTCTGCAAGCTGCAGAGTGTATACCACTGGTTTAGAATATGAGGGTTTTTGTTTTGTTTTTTAAAAGTAGTATTTATTACTGTGATTTCTAGTGCTGCTTTAAGTATTGTTGTAGAAAGGGAGATTATTAGTTTTAGAATAAAAATAAACAAAAAATAAATATCAATAAACTTTAGCAAGGCAATGAAAGCATCAGTTATTGCAGTGTTTCCCCTTCAGTCTCAGCTTTGGCAGTTTTGCCAGTTTTCCCTGCAAAAATGCATTAGCAGGTCATCAAAAGAACAAGGGTGATTTCCCACTAAAGCTGCCGCGGTTGCGCCGCCGTTTGCCCCGAGATTTTTAGTCAATTTCACACCCGAAGCCGCGGGGCTGCATTTTGACCCGCGACTGCGCCCGATTTCCCCGCAGTTTCGTAATCCTCAAAAAACAGGATTACGAAACTGTGGGGAAATCGGGTGAAGCCGCGGGTCAAAATGCAGCCCTGCGCTTCGAGTGTGAAATTGACTAAAAATCTCAGGGCAAACGTGGCGCAACCCCGCGGCAGCTTTAGTGGGAAATCACCCCAAGTGTCATTATACCCAGGATATTTTACATATGCATTTCCACTTCTGGTAACACCATTATTAGTTTAAATATTCTCTAGCCTGACTTAAGTTAAACAGAATAAATCACTGCATTTTTGAACAGTCGGGTTTTGTAAACCAGGGCTACTCAAACGCTTATGGTTCCAGAAAATGTAAAGATGTCAAACACAGAGGTCAAGCAAGCTCTCAGTCCTGTAGCTTTCAGCCTTCAACAAAACCCCACTTACTAAAGCATAGTTTCTGAAGGATCTGATTGAAGCCAAACATATACTATTTAAATGAATACACTGTGCAGTGGAAAAGCCAGCCAGGAAGGGAAAACCACTTTATTTTTGATAAAATTAAAAATAGTTTTTTAAAAGTTTCAAAATAGGATTTACTGTCATATATTCTTTGTAATTAGAACAACATCCTGTGAAACAGCTTAAGAACTGACAGCATGTATGCGAATAGTTCTCTGTTAATTCAGGAAATACTTGGAGAATCATTTTCTATTCTATATTATTTCATTAAATGAAACTGTTCAGTATTCTGCCATCTGTGCAGTGATACCCTTATTTATTTTAACCTGTCATTAACTGGCTAAATGAAAAGTAGTTATTCAGCATAATACTCTTCATCAGTGCCTGCTCCAAATGGACAGGTTTGGGATACTGCTTTAGGTTGCAGTTGCCATTCTGGATCCTAGGCATGGCGGAAATGATTCACACCAATGTTCAAAATTTGCTTTCAGATATGTTCAAGTTTATACTGCAAAAAATAGTGTAGTTAATTTACACGCAGTGAGATTTATCAAAGGAATTTCTCCTTTTGGTATACATACCTTATAAACAAATGAGCGCATTAATAGACATGGTTCATGGACCCATTTAACTGTTTATAAGAAGTTTTAATATTGACAATTCTTATTATTTTAATTGCTTTATTGCATTATTTTTACTTTGTGAGCAAGTCTCTAGAGAGGCATCAAATACATATTCAAAATAAATAAGCAGTAATAGTCACTCAAGGTTAAGTCCAAAGTTTCCATTCCACCAACAGACTATTTTTCTTATGATGAAAGGAACCATACATTACAGATATACAAACAGTACACAGTAAATATAAAAACCTTGTATTATGCAAATGCCTCACCCTGTGGGGTATGTGGGGCTGGGAGAGCGCTGAGAGAAATGCTCTTGGGAGAACAGCTCTGAGAGAACTGTGACTGACCCAAGGTCACTTCGCTGGCTGCATGTGGATGAGTAGGGAATCAAACCCAGTTCTCCAGATTAGAGTCTGCCACTCTTAATTATGACACCAAACTGATGGTGCTCATCCAAGCACCCATCATATCAATCACACTCTTCCTTCCTACCTACCTACATAAGAGTGCTATTTTCCACTATTCAAGAAAGAGAATACTGACATAAACTGTACACATTCTCTTTATTTCTGATTGCTTCCTGATAGCACTCCAAAAATATACATGGTGTTTCACATGCTAAGTCTGCATCCACACAGCCATTATCTTTCTGAGTTCATTCCACTGCCACTGCAGTTTCCTCCACATTTTCTTTTCTCAGCTTCCTGTGGTTGCTATTCCCTCCCCCCACAACACCACCCAAAAGGTTTTTCTGATGAAGGTAGGACCCGCCAAAATATTCATCCTCCCATCTACTTGGAATGAAAAGATGCTTTGACTTCCACTTTCCCAAAAGATTTACCAGGTTTGGGGGAAATCACAGTAAAATGTGGGAAACATGAAAACTTGAGGAAACAAGAAAGTGATATCTCTCCCCCAAGGAATTACCCATCTGAATTCTGACAGTGGGGAAGACAACAGAGGAAGAAGAATGGGAAAATTAACTAGGGATAAATCTGAGCAAATTTTCCTTCCAATATATCAGCATTCTAAATTTAACATAGTATTTGTTTGTTTGTTTAGAAAATGTACCCCTCTCCAGAGAACCTGCTCTAGGCAGTTGACAAAGTAAAACATGATAAAAATCATAAAACAGCATAAAAGCAGTTAAAACTAACACACCAGTATTAGTGTGAATGGGACAGGCATACATTACAGATTATACAAACAGTACACAGTAAATATAAAAACCTAGTATTATGCAAATGCATAACACAAACAAACCTGAAAATCTGAAAAATGGAGAACCCAATGTCACTGACAAAAATATAAGCAAACATAAACAAAGCAGAGAACATTTGCTGTTTCCAGAACAAATACAGTCACTCGTACACATACTTCATTTTGGTTGTGGATTATTTATGTTACAATACAAATAACTCAGGGTATTTCATATATGGTTTATATCACTGATGAATTATAAATTTGTGTACCTGTTTAACAAAATGCCAACCAAGCATGCTGCCTTAAGTTTGCAACAAAGTAAAGGTTTCTACTTACAAATGTAAAGAGCAGTAAGAGATTGGGCCTCCCGGCAAATGCACTAAAAGGACTCAACCCGTGTGCTGAATGTTTTCCAAGATGCTACAAGCACATTTCTCTTCCAATAAGGGATGTAATATATCAATTGTTGAAATTGATTTTCCCAGAAAGCTCCTTCCTTATGGACTTTGAAACTGTCCATGCTGCATTTCATTTACAACATATATTACCAGGTAACCTCACTTCAAGCTTCAGAAACTTTGGATGCTATCAGAGTGTTCTGGGAATACTTACTACTGCAAAGCCAAGTGCACCGACATTAATAATAAAAAAACCTCCAGAGAAAAGACATCTTGCTCAATGAAACCACTCAGCCCATGTGCCACGGAATAAGAAAAAAAGCAATAAAAAGGCTGAGATTGAGAAAAAGTTATAAACATATGAAAGCCATTGTATAAATAGGCCAATGTCAACAAGAACACTGAGATCAAAACTGCTTATTCTGAGAGATCTTTCCTCAGCCCATCTGCACCACACAAAAAAACTCTGATCATGATTAAGTTAGAGGCAAAGACAATAAGCCATATATTACAATGAGGGAATGTTCATTCTTATGCACATCAGCAGGTGAATCATTAGTGGGGGGGGCTAGAGAAGGGCTGTAATCCAAACAGGATGCTCATCAAGATTCAAAGCAACAGTCATTATGCACATGGAAGGCTATTTTCCCGACTAGACCCCACCTGCTGGACTGGAATATCCAAGTTCATCATTACATCTAGTACTGCGGGCGAGACCTGAATTTTTTTCCAGGAACAAAGCAGGGGTTCTTGAGATGTGAATTTCTGTGACAATTGTTCAACTATCCAATTCCATATCTATCAACACTCTCCCTAACATTTTATATGACAAATGGCTACTTCATATTCACATGAAGGTGAAAAATATTTTGGTGATTCCAGTTCAGTAACTGTGGAATGGCTAATGTGGTAACTATAACAGTGTAACCCCTGAATTTCAGGTACAAGTACCTCCACCCCATACCAAGTCAGAACTTGGCTAGGGAACTAAAAGAGGCTGCAGTTAAGAAGTTTTCAAGCTGTGAAGTGGTCCCATATGTCAAAAAGAGGATTTGCCAGGTCTCTGGCAAGAATGTCTGGAAAATGGGAGGATAGCTTGCACAATGTAATTTTAAAACTGCAAGCTGCTGCTTAAAGCACCATGCAAAGACAGTCTGATGAAAAATGGAACAGGAATTATCAGGGATTGCCAAAGCCTTTTCTTCATCTGTACATGTGAAACTATGCTTGCATTAGACGGATGAGATCAAAACATGCACAGAAAGAACAGTTGCAAGGAGACTGTGTAACTGAACTTTGACTTCTCAACTGAAAACAACAGGAATTGCTTTAAACATGGACCATCTAAGCAATGGAAGCTCAGAGAAATCCAGGGGGAAACAAACACACAGAGAAAAGACATCTTCCCAAAATTGTATAATGCTCTCAACCCATAGCAAAAGCTATGATAAGCATGGCTGTGGGTGTGAAGCTTCCTCCTTGCCATGCCTGAGAAGACCAAGCATGCTCTGAAGTGACCATCTGACCACCCTGTAGTATCATCTGCATCCTTAATTCCCATGGCTGAGGTCATATGACATGTTCTGTATCCTTTTGCTTGATAATTTGCTGTTTCTAGTGCAGTGTGCTATTGTGCTTAATAAACTGGATTGATTCGTGAATCTAACCTGGTGAGAGTGGGTGTGGTCGGTCTTTCCTTAAAATCCCAAGAAAGAATCTGCAGTATTAGGACCTACTCAGCAGAGCTGAGCTAAGTGCAACATAATCTATAGACTAAATGTTGGTAACCACTGGTGGTTCAGCCAAGTATAATAAAGGTATAGTTAAGGCGTACCAAGCGTAATCAAGGTGTGGTACACTCATAATTGCTAGATGGTGAGCAGTCCCCACTGCTCAGCTGTTTGGAAATTCCTTTCTGCTACCAGCACAAAATTGCAGGGAACAGAAAACAGGGGTTTAAACTTCAAATGGCTCACCAACCTATACAAACGGGTTTGGTTCACAAATGGATCCAAATTGGTTTGATTCATGAACCAGTGTATTGGTTCATGCACATCCCTACGTTTGATACCACTGACTATGGTAACCTTCCTGGACAGCCTTGCCAGGTTGGGAGTAAGGTGTTGTTTTGGAGGTTCCATTCTTGTTTTACTGGGCTATTTTAGAAGGTGGTGCTGGTTCTATTTCTCTTTAACAACTGCATTAGATGGATCTGTGGTCTTGAATCTGTGCCTGGAGAAGGCACAGATGAAGGCCAGATGGAAGAGGGCTGAAACTCAATCCAGACAACACTGAGATAGTGTTGATCAATAGCAAAGCTGCTTGAATACTGTTGAGGGCTGCACTCCCTGTGAAGGAATAGGTTCATAACTTGGAAGAGCCTTGGGTCTCCTCTGTGGCATGTAACACCTTTTATCAGTTTTAGGTGGTATACCAGCTATGGCCATTCCTCAAAAAGTGTGATCTAGCAATAGTGATTCATGGTCACATCCAAGTTAGACTACTGTAATGCTCTGTACATGGGGGCTACTTTGAAAACTGTCCAGATGGATGAAAACATGGCTAGGCTGGATAAAGGAACTGAATCGCACCTATGCTGAATGATCTTCACTGACTGCTCATCTGTTTATGGGTGATTCTTGCCTCTGAAGCCCTAAATGGCTTGGGGCCAAAGTGCCTGAAGGACCACCTCCTTCCATACTGTAAGGACCCTGCCCCATCCTCCAGCTGAGGCACTGCAGTGATCAGGTATCCCTGACTGAAACCATTTTCAAAATGCTCTGCAATCTTTAGTGTGCACTGTACTCACAAGACCCACTCCCCTCCATGCCACTAGTCTCATTTCCCAAATGCAGAACTATACAAGGCAGTGATTTGCCCAAAGCTGCACGTGAAGTCCATGGAAGCAGTGAGACCTGATTTACGTCCTTTCAAATCTCAGATTAGAAGGCATTATTCTGAATGGTATTCTATTTCACAAGTGCCTTAATGTGGGAATTTAACAACTGACCTGCTGGACCAACCCAGCAGACCCAGCATTCTGTCACCAATAATGATTAGCTATATGGCTGTGATAACCTCGGTGCATAGTTACACCAGACTGTTTAGTGCATTATGTGACTGAAACATTATATTACAATCTAGTCAAACACATTTTGCTTGTAAAGCTGAAAATATTTGATGCCAATTCTGAATTCCCAATGCAACTGATGTATTTCAACCCCTAAATTCTTTTTTTGCTTCAGGCACTGTCAAGACCAAATGATGTCTATACAGCTGGATACCATTAATGTGTTCTGTTAAGAGAAATGCAAATCTGATCAATTTATATTTCTCTAATATCGATTTTGGTTTAAAAGTGCACAGTCAATAGCAATGATTTAATACAACGTGATCCAGAAAAGAAAAGTTCTCTTGATTAATCATGGGAGAGGAGATAATTTCCACCAAAATCAAAACTGAGTGTATTCCATGCATCTACAGGTGTGCTGCGCAAGCTGCCTGTGCTAGAACACAGCAGCCTGAGACCCTCAACTTTAATTAATGATGAATACAAGTATAGTCCTTGTGGCAGGAGGAAATAACTCGAAACTGGCATCTCAAGAGTCCAGAGACAAGAACCCCCAACAGGGAGGGGGGAAACATAGGACCTGGAGGAGCAACTGGTTGGGCCGCTCTTTCAGATCCATAGCTCACATCACGTACAAAGTGTGAGAGCCCACCAGCTGTCTGTTGCTATTGCAGAACATTACTAATTATTGTCCCTGTGTTGCTTTTGGCTCTTTCTAGGCATCTTACCAACAGGGTTAGAGGCTGGATTGGCCCCTTTCACATTACTGTGCCAACTGTCTGCTGAATCTACACCACGACCAACAACTGCAGTGAACAATATCCATCTACAGGTAGTTACTCTGCTGTGTGATGATTTGTTTATTTATTTAATGACCCCCCCCCCTTTTGCTATATCTCCAGACACAGCTGTTCAAGGCAGCTTCCAACAAAGTAAGAAGCAAAGTGAGACAAAAATTAATGAGTCATTAATTTAAAAAGCTAACCAATAATAAGCCTGGGAATTAGCAATGGAAGTAACCCAGCCTAGCAGCAATTTATTAAAACATAATCAAAACTAGCAATAGAGTAAAATAATAATTTAACAGGAGAAGACCCATAAAACCAGAGTTTAATAAAGATTACTGAAGGGGCAGAACAGACAAAAGCATATAAAATGATATAAATAGATGATAAAATCTTAAAATGGCCAAGTAAAATGACTGAACAGTGGGAAAATTCAGATAAAAGTCATGGGTCATAGGCTGCAGAGCCTGGCAGGATGATCTTAACTGCTGGGCCAGACAATGTGGGAGAAAATTCTTCAAGTAACCTGGTCCCAAGCCATTTATTGCTTTAAAGAGAAGTATAAACATTTTTAAATTACCCCAAAACAAACAGGAAATCAGCATGGGATGATATGATCCTGCACACAGAATATGAACAAACGCCAGTTTCCAGTCTTCAAAGGCTACCCCACACAGAGCACAATATAATCTAACTTGGATGGGATTAGAGCATGGACTACTGCAGCCCAAATCATGCTTCTCAATGAAAAGCTGTAATTGTAGCCCAAGTTTGTGCACATTTCAAGTGGAGAAAGGAGAACAATGTATACTTGAACTCACTGAAGAAAAGGTGGAATTTTCAAAAAGTAACAGATAACATAGTAAGCCTACAACACTATGCATGCTTATCTGGGAATTAGTGCCATAGAACTCAGTGGGGGGTTCTGAGTAAACATGCTGCAAACACATCACAAGAACTGTAGAGAAAATTTGCTATTAAATCATATTTTAATACCCTTATTTATAGGCTACTGTAATTTCAGTAACTATTATATCCTTGGACATACTAGCATAATTCATATTTATTTATTATATTTATTTATTTGTTATATTTATAGCCCGCCCTCCCCACAAGCGGGCTCAGGGCGGCTAACACTGCTTGGCGCAGTGTGCCAAAATTCATATAAACATTTAAAACCATTTAAAACATTTAAAACAATCAACAAGTTTCAGTTAAAGTGCACACAGTAATTATTAAGGCAAGATGGTGTGCCATATAATACAGGCTCAAAGCGCTCCACTCAGCAGTCTCCTGTTCTTCAAGGAGGTTTGGCTCAATCTCAACTGCGACCAGGCTACGCCATGGATATTAATAGTGACCATTGATAGTGTGGGTGGCTCCCAGTTAAAGGCCTGATGGAAGAGCTCCGTCTTGCAGGCCCTGCGAAACTGCACAAGATGCCACAGGGCCCCGATCTCCTCCAGGAGCTCATTCCACCAGTAAAGAGCTGCCACTGAAAAGGCCCTGGCTCTAGTAGCCGCGATCATGGCCTCCCTGGGGCCTGGGATAACCAGTCAATGTTGCACCCCCGACCATAGTGCTCTCTGGGGTATATATGGGGAAAGGCAGTCCCTCAGGTATGTTGGACCCTGGCCATATAGGGCTCTAAAGGTAAGTACAAGCACCTTGAAGCAAATTCAGTATGCTATTGGCAGCCAGTGCAGAGCCTTCAGCACCGGCCAGATGTGCTCCCATCTAGGGAGGCACATCAGTAGCCTGGCCGCGGCATTCTGCACTAACTGCAGCCTCCAGATTTGCGCCAAGGACAGCCCCGTGTAGAGAGCATTACAATAGTCTAGCCTCGAGGTGACCATCGTGTGGATCACTGTAGCCAGGTCATCACAATTGAGGAAGGGAGCCAACTGCTGAACCAGCTGCAGATGGTAAAAGGCCGACTTAGCAGTGGCTGTTACCTGGGCCTCCATTGCCAAGGAGGGTTCCAGGAGCACACCCAAACTCCTAACCACCGACGCAGGAACCAATGGTACCCCATAGAAGGCTGGGAGCAGGAGCCCCAAACTCGAACCGCCCCAACTCAGGCACAGGACCTCCATCTTTGCCAGGTTTAGCTTCAGCCGACTCAGTCTGAGCCAACCAGCCACGGCGTGCAATGCCCGGTCCAGATCTTCTGGTCTGGAGTCCAACTGACTGCCTAACATCAGATAGAGCTGGCTGTCATCAGCATACTGGTGGGTTAGTAGCTGGTGGTCGACCGTGTCAAATGCGGTCGACAGATCTAGCAACAGCAACACTGCTGAACCGCCCCGATCCAGATGACTCCAGAGGTCATCAGTAAGGGTGACCAGCGCTGTCTCTGTCCCATGTCCTGGGTGAAAGCCGGACTGGAAGGGATCTAATACGGAAGCATCATCCAGAAAGCTATGCAGCTGTATCGCCACCGCCCTCTCAATTAATCTGCCCAAATAGGGCAAACTGGAAACCGGCCGATAGTTGGCCAATTCGGCTGGATCCAGAGATGGCTTTTTCAAGAGAGGGTGGACCATCGCTTCCTTGAGTGCCCCTAGGAACCATCCTTCCACAAGGGACTTGTTGATAATCTCCCTTAGGTCATCACGAAACCCTTCGTGGCCGGCTTTAATCAGCCAGGAGGGGCACGGATTAAGGTTGCATGTGGTTGGGCATACTGTCTTGAGCAATCTGTCAATTTCCTCCAGGTCAAGTGGGCCGAAAGAATCCAAAACTGGAATCGAAAATGTGCAAGGGGTCTCAAGTTCACTTATTTTATCAACTGTGGCGGGGAGGTCGCGGTAAAGCGCCAAGACTTTATCCACAAAATAGCTCACAAATGCCTTGCAGCCTATATCCAATTCCCTACGGTTTGGTCTGCCCTGTGGCAGAGCTGTTATGGCCTGAATCATTCTAAATAATTGAGCTGGGCGTGAGCAAGTGGACACAATCATAGCTGCATAGAACTCCTTCTTAGCGACTTTGACTGCCATCTCATAGGATCTCATAAACATCCTATATGATGTCCCCGTTGCTTTGTCTCGAGCCTGATGCCACCATCTCTCTAACCATCTAAGCTCTCACTTCATAAGCCGCAACTTCTGGGTAAACCAGGGAACAAGCCTAGAGCAAGGGTGCAGAGGGTGCTGGGAAGCGATCTTGTCGATGGCTGCAGAGAGTCGACTATGTCAGTCCTCCACGAGCTCATCCAATGAGCTGCCAGGAGGCACTGGATCCCGCAGGGCCATTTGAAACCGCACTGGGTCCATTTGGCTCTGCGGGCAAGCTAAAATATGCTCGCCACCTAAACAGGGGCAGAGTGGAACATTTAGATGGGCCCTCAGAACATGGTGGTCCGACCATGGTACTGCTGAAGCAGTAATCCAGTCCACTGTTACCCCAGCTGTGAAAATCAAATCAAGCATGTGCCCAGCCCAGTGTGTGGGGGTCGTTACAAGTTAGGAGAGTCCCAGCACTGCCATGGACGACACCACCACTGCCTGAATGGAAGTCACATCATCGGCATGGACACTGAAATCACCCAAGACAATCAGCCTAGGGTGTTCCAGTGCCCAGCCTGATATGGCCTCCATCAGGGCCAGTAGGCTATCAGCCGGTGCGTTAGGTAATCAGTACACCAGCCAAATCGCCACACTCTCCCTGGCCTCCAGTACCAGACTGACACACTCAAGGCCCATGATCTCCAACGATGGGAGCACCCTGAAGGAGTAAGCCTCCTGAATGAACATAGTCACTCCTCCCCCCACCCCCTAGTCCGTGATTGATGTAGGACCAAGAACCTAGGTGGGGCAAGCTGGGAGAGACCTACAGTCTCCCCGTCCCGCGCCCAGGTCTTGGTCACGCAAGCCAGATCTACCTGCTGTTCCAACAGGAAGTCCCGGAGGACCATGGTCTTATTATTTATAGATATGGCACTGACCAGCACTAATGTCGGAGGAGGGTTATCCATCCTGGTCCCATGGCCGACAACCTTCGGGATGGGTCACAGGCTGGAAGGCTGCAGAGCTGTCCTGTTTCTCCGCATCCTTCCCTTTACTTCCTGCTCAGACCCACCTCTATACTTTCCCCTCCCCAGGAGCACCAGAATCTGTTGTCTAGGCATAGCTGCACCACTGATCTTCATGTGAGCCTCAGATCACTGGTGATACTAAGACAAAGCCCCCCCCGATATACTTGCTGGTAGCAAGCAGTTGTTTCTGATGCTGATAAATGTTAAGAAGATGTTAAGTAGATGTTCCCTGCTTACCTGACTACCACCTGAAATTACAATATAACCATTAAATTTACTCTAACTAATTTCCTTACAGCCCATACAAATAACCTAAGAGCCTCTGGTTGCCTTTTTCTTTTTCTTTATATTTTCCCCTTTTAGTTCAGCCAGTAATTTAAATAAACGCTGACAGATCAATGGCAACTACAACTTAAAGCTATCAATCTTTTATCAATCAGTTTATAGTCCAATCAATTAATAATCAATCATTTGTATAGGACAGTTAATACAATATAATCTATTAATTCATTAAGTTAACCCCAGTTAGAAGAAATCACTCAATTAATCAATTAGACCTGCAATTAATTGGTAAAAATACCAATCAATTAATAATAAAACTAACCCATTCCAATTAATTAAGTCTAAGAAACCTAACTACCCCATAATCCAGTGGTTAGCCTAGTACTGTTGATGAATTGTCTGCAAATAGTAATAACAGTGCAGTTCTGTTGGATCTTCTTCAGGTGGCAGTAGCAGTACAGTTCTATTGAGTCTTCCTCCAACTTGATCGTCCTTTGGGGCTCAAAACTTGGGAGCCTCGTCCTCAGGAGCTCGAGAACCTGGGCGGGGCATCCTTTGCGCTGGGGTCCCTCGCCACCTGTGCAGCAGCGCTTCCAGTTTTCTCAGCCCCTTCAGGCCAGTAGGTGGCAATTCTGTGGTGTTTGATGTTCTCCAGCATCTGGAAATCACCGTCAATTTCACCAGCCTTGTCTCTATTCAAGTTGTTGTCGTTGCCACCCAAGCTGCTCCATTGCTCCCAGACCGTGCCAGGCAGACCAACAGGGGATGGTGACCTCCCCCGGACTCCCCAGCTGTTCCCTCAGAGACTTCAGAGCAGCTTGTCTCCCACAGCCAGGATAGCAAAAGGGGTGTCCACGGCGAACTAACTGAACAGTCGGCAGAGCAAGCAGCTGGCAAGCGCAGTCAAAAGCTCCCCGGTCCTCGGCTGGGTCTCCAATCGACGCTGCGGCTTCCTTGCACATCATTGCTGTGTCCAGGCCATGTCCAGGCCGGTCGTACTGCACCTCGGCGGCAGTAAGACACAGCTGGTTCCTGCAGTTGCCCGGCAATGTTAAAAGTCCATAAGCAGGGTATGTGAGTCCACACGTGGGTGTCGGCATGGTGAAACTGCCAAAACTTGCAGAGAGCCTAGCACAGGCCCTCCCTGCGAGCCACCATCTTCACCATCTTCACTTCTGCATTCACTGTGAAAAGTGTGGGGCACATATGCATGCCACAGCCTCTGTTTTCAGAAAGGGAGTCTGAAGAATGAAAGGCTGCTGTCAAAAGTGGTCCACAGCAGTTCATTTTCTGGTAGAGGACTTCTTCCTTTGGACATCAGCTCCTTCATAACAGTTTTCTTTCCTATAACCTTTTGGGACCAGATGTGTACCTTCAGTCCAGTGGACCTAGCACCCCTGATCTTTTCCAATAGCCACCATTCAACCTTGCAAAGAGCAATTGAGTGGAAACTCCAGGAGCATGGCCTCTTCCCTCACCTCCTACTGAGTCTGTGATAGGCTTCAGTTTTCCCCTTCATTTCTCCCTTGCCCAGTCACAAGACACAGAGGGTGCCTGGGAACTCTTCTCTTTACTTCCCCAATCAATGTCTGAATCATACAGTTTCAGAATCTTTACTTTTTTGCTTCTCTGACTACCCGAAAGAAGCTTCTCAGCTCTTTCTGTCTATATATCTATTTCTCAAATGTGGGAAGATCTGTGAATACCTAAATTTACAGACTGGGCCCACACTGAGAGAAAGGAGATTTTCCTCCAAACATGGGGGAATCCCAAGGTTTGCAGAAAAATCTAAAAACATAAAAAAATTAATTGGGGGATTAAAGCCCCACAAAACCAAAACATTATCCGTGCACAGGCAGAGCAGTTACCAGAAGTGGGGCCTGCTGCAGCTACCGGGGCTCCCAGAGGTACTGCTGCTGCCACCAGCACCACCACTGTGGTGACTCTAGAGGATCCTCCAGCTGCCTGGATCCCTGCTGCCAATGTTGTGTAGGAAGGGTGAAGTGGACAGGTGGCTTGGAGAGCTGCTGTTGCTGTTGTGGGGGAGAGAAGAAGTGGGTTGCTGGGAGAGCCACCACTACTGCTGGGGGGGGGGGAGGGAGAAACAAGTGGCCATCACCTGCAGAGGCATGTGAGTGGCCAAGGAGGCTCCTTCTTACCCTGTCTCTATAGCTGCCAGCTCAGCTGCCCTTTTAAAACTGTCCCCCAGCATCTAATCAGTCAGATTTCAGGGAGAAGCCATGCTGGAGGTGATGGGGGTCAGGGAGGATTCTTTGCTCCCTGCCGCAGCTCCAGTGCTGCTTCTCCCCCTAGCCTGACTGATTAGAAAGTGGAGGATAGTTTTAAAATGACAGCTGAGCCAGCAGCTAGAAAGATGGGGATGAGAAGGAGCCTCCTTGCCCACTCTTACAACTCTGTAGTTGCCAGGTCAGCTGTCCTTTTACAATTCCATCCTCCCCAGTTTCTAATCAGTCAGATTCAACTACAGCTGAAGAGATAAAGGTAAGGGGGGGAGAGAAAGAGAGATGGGGAAATATTGATAGAAAAGGGTCAGGGGAAGAAAGGGTGTAAATTGTCAGAGAAGGGAAGGGGAGAGAAATATGGGGGATGACAGAGGAGGGGAGAAAAAAAGAGATGGGTAAAATTGTCAGGGAAGGGGACAGGGAGAAATAGAGGGTGTATGATTGTCAAGGAAGGAGAGGGGAGAAAGAGGGGGTGGAAGAATATTTGAGAAGGGGGAAAGCCTTAGGAGTAAAGGTGGGGGGATAAGATGCACTCTCCCCACAAGTTTCTTGTGGGTCCCCACTAGGGATGTGCATTTGGTTTGGATGAACTGGAAAACAACAACGAATAATGTATTCGGGTCTGCCTACAGCTGAATCAGATTCCCTAATCTGATTTGGCTGGCCGAAAAGGGATTCCCTGAATAGATGCTATATTTTCGGTATCCATTAAGGAATCCCTTTGCTGGGAGAGGGGAAGGCATAAGGAGGCATTTAAATGCCTCCCTGTGCATTCCAGGGTCTTCCCTGGCTGGCCCACCTTAGCAGGTGGGCCAGGGAAGGCCAGGGGGCACTCTCCAGGCCTTCCCTGGCTGGCCCGCTTTGGCAGATGGGCCGGGGAAGGCACGGGAAGGCATTTAAATTCCTTCCCAATCCTTCCAGGGGCCAGGGAAGGCCGGGGAGCTCTTTCCAGGCCTTCCCTGGCTTACCTGCTTTGGCAGGCAGGCTGGGGAAGGCACGGGGCCAAAAATAATTCAGCCGGCCAAATGACTTCCAAATCGGCCTCCATTGCCGAAAGTGGCATTTGGGAGCCATTTGGCCAGTCAAAGCACATTCGGCCCAATTCAGCTGAATCCAAATCGGGACTTTTTTTTTTTTGCACATCCCTTGTCCCCACTTCTCTTATATTCTAGTAGTGGTCAGGATATCTCTTGATACTTAAACCCAGTGATTGAAGCTGTGAAAAGAAAAGACACTTCTTTCTACAAAACCAAAAAGGGGCCCAGGGAGTGCCCGTAGCTTTAAGCAACAGATTCCCTCAGTGGCTGTTGCTAGGCAACCACAGCATTCCAAGGTTTGTTCTGTCACTAAAGGCAGGGGGAGATGGCAGTGCCCTTTCCAGGCCTATTTTGGCCTTTGAGGATTCATCAGGTCCAGGCCTGACCAGGGTTGCTAGCTCCACGTTTGGAAATTCCTGGAGTCTGACAAGGGCAGAGTTTGGGGAGGGGAGAGGCCTCAGCCAGATATTATGTCACAGACTCTGTTCTCCAAAGCAGTCATTCTCTCCAGGGGATACAGATCTCTGCATCTGGAGTTGTAATTCTGGGAGATCTCCAGGTCCCATCTGAAAGCTGGCAACCATAGGCCTGGAAGCACCTTCTGAGTGATTTGATACCAACTGACTTGCTTGATTTACCTAGGTCTGGCTCCTTGCTACTGTTCAACAGCAGCCATCCTATGACAACAAGTGTGTGGTATAGTGGTTAGCGCGTCAGAGCACGGTTTGGGAGACCCAGGTTCAGATCCCCACCTTGCTGTGGAAGATGACTGGATGATTTTGGACCAGTCACATACTTTCAGCCTAACTTACCTCATAGGGTTGTTCTATGGACAAAAAGGAAGAAAGAAGAATAATGTAAGCTGCCTTGTTTCCCACTGTGGAGAAAGATCACAGTTTTCTTAGGTAGAGGCTGCAGAGAGGGAGGTGATGGAAAGCTCAAGACAGAGGGACAGACAAGGTAGGTTAGCTGTTCGATGGGAAGGAGATAGGGTTGACAGATCCAGGTTGTGAAATTCATGGAGATTTGAGGTGTGGAGCCAGGGGAGGGTGAGGTTTGAAGCAAGGCAGCCATGTATAATGCCATCGATTCCACCCTCCAAAGCAGACATTTCCTCCAGGGGAACTAGTGTTGCCAACCTCCTGATGAGAGCTGGAGATCACCTGGAATTACAACTGCTTTCCAGATAACAGATCAGTTTCCCTGGAGAAAATGGCTATGGCATTATACCCTGCTGACGTTGCTTTCCCTCCCCAAACCTCACTCTCCCAATGTCCACACCCCCCAAAAAAAATCTTCAGGGAATTTCCCAACCTAAAGCTGGCATCCCTAAGGGTAACTGATCTCTGCTGTTGGAAGAACCATTGTGATTTCAGGACAGCTGCTGCCATTACTGCTGCTGTGGAGGGAAGGAAGCAGGTGGGTGGATGGGAGAGTGATGAAGGGCAGAAAACCAAAGTAATGGGGGGCAGAAAGAAAAAGGAAGTGACAGGCATGGAGAAGAGAGAGTAAGAGAACAGGCAGTGAGAGGGAGAAAGAGTGAGAGACAGAGAAGTAAAGGAAGGGGGAGAAAGCAATGGTGGGGGGAATGGGACAGCCATTCCTGCAAGTTTCTTGTAGGTCTCCGTTTGTAGTTTCTATATTTTGAAAGTTTTCTGGTTTTGCTTTTATGAGTTCAGAAAGTGGACAATCTTCATGAGAACTTTCTCTACTCTCTCACATGCAACTTTAGTCCCTAATAATATGTATGTATCTTCAGATATCCAGCATTTTATCACTTGATGTTAGAATCCAAGGCAAATGAAAAGCAAAAGGACACAGAAGCTGACCTGTACAATAGTCTTGTTGCAGTGTTGTTAATGCAGTATGTCTGGTGGACTCCCAGTATGGGAGACTGGAGGACTGTATTCAGCACCATCTGAAAGTGCTTTTCCACCACAAAACATTAGAAGTGCTGCTTGTTCAGTAATCTAAACCAATGCAATATTTATTTATTTGGGTACTTTTAACCTGTTTTTCTCCATCCAGTAGGGACTTCAAGTGGCTTGCAAAATGAGAAAAATACAGAAACCAAAAATCATCAGGACAACAAATCTACCTATCACTAACAGTTTAATCCACAGGGGAGGGATGTGCAGAGCAGGTGGTAGCAGTTCTACTCTGCATGGAAACAGGCTCTCTCCAAGCACTTCCTTCCAGGAAGCAGCTTCCCTTTAAGTGTTCAAGATTTGGAGGCCAGGAGCAAAGCCAGTGATTGCAGCTGTGCCATTGGTGGCAACAGTCTCTCCCGAAGCACTGGTATTATCATTAACACAGAGTTTTCAAAAGATTCACAGCAGTGTGAAATAGCTGTTAACCATATTATTTTTAAATAGTACATTAAAAGCTATTTAGCTGATCATTCTGAAACAAAGAGTATTTCACGAGCTTTTGCATCCCCCCCCCATTTTCCAGGTTTTCAAAAAAAAAAATTAAGACTTGCTTTCCTGTTTTGTTTTGGGGTGGGTTTTTTTTTTTTTTTTTAAAAAACTGGGGAGCAATCCTTGAAAAAGCATCAGTTTTCCATCAATTTTATGGGGTTCTCCCAGGCATTCCTACCTGCTGCTAGCAGCAGCTACACACATCCTGTAACATCTAGTTCTGCCCTAAGGTCCTGTCAGAATGAAAAGCAAATTGCTCTGATGTTCATTTGTCCTTACAACCATTTCACTACCACATCTGCTGCAGCTCACACTGAAAACCAAAGATCTAATGAAGCCTATGAGCACTACAAGAAAGTAGTGTGTGCTGACTATTCTAATTTTTGACACAGGCCATGACCCTAAGGTATGCACCATCAGCCCTCCCCCATTCTCCTACACTGCTTTTGAAACACTGTTCACAGTTCACTTTGCTGGATAGCAGCCATGGACATCTATAATAATTTCTGGTGCAAAAATTTTTGAAGGTCATGACACAGAGTCTTTTCCCTTCAAAATGTCTCATGGTATTATTTAGTGGTGTACCACAAGAAAACAGAAACACATTTTTTCCCCAAAAAATGATGAATCAGAAAGACAGTATGAAAGCTGATAGCGTTAAGTGAAAAATACTTTGACCATTTATCTTTTTGACGAAGCATCTGGTTTGGGTATTGAAAGACAAATATGGTATTTGTCTCTGCTATGAAGATGACATTGCTGTGAAAAATCCTGTAGAGTTTCCTCATCACACTACAGCTTTATAAAACTAGGAGGCACACAGAAAATTCAGCAGTTTTATTTCTTTTAGCAATTCAGGCCCAGAACTTTCTTGGTGCAGAATATTTATACATTCTTTATGATACTGGTTTTCAAATTGTGTTTCAGGGCATACCTGAGTTCCTTAAAAGTTTCTCAGTTTTTCTCCAAAGAGAAGGTCAGAAATGCTGGACAAGCTTCCCTAAATGACAGACTTCCCTAGCAGTGTACAGCTGCATAGGCATGTCGGTTTCATTTTTGGCCAATGCTTCAGTAGGTGCGGAATGAAGTTGAAGCCAAACATGGCCAAGATTTCATGGCTCTAGAACACTCCATCCCCGGAATCAAAAGCTAACAGCTAAATATTCCTTGGCAGCCTCATTTCTTTGAAGGCAAAAAGCTGCAAAACCTTATGAAATCTGTGGGAAGTCTGCAGCTTCTTGCAACTAGAACAGTTCAGAATATACCAAAATGACCCCACAATAACAGCAATTAAATCAAATCCCCCCTTTAATCTGCATTGTGAAACCACTGTGTATCACCAACTCTTTGTAGCAATGCTGATATTTTGACTGACACAGGAGCTGGAATACCAATATGTTGAGCAAGGGACATGGCAGCTCCCCCTGAATCCTGCCCAGCATGTCACTATTGGGCCAGTGTGCATGTCTCCATAGCAAGAAGAATGGGATGCAGCCTTTACAGGGGCCTTCAATTATTCCCATGAACTGAAGCAAGAACTCTTCATGAGTGATGGTCTATTTTGTAAAATAAAGGCCTGCTCACTAGAAGAATACCTAATCACAAGTAAAGCAAGGAAGGCTGGAACTGGGCAGGGAAATTACATACCAAGGTGAAGGAGGAAGATAGTAAGAAGGGAGAAGACTGGAGAAAGAATCCAATCCCTTCTTTCCATGAGTGCAGTGGAAAAACAGCCCTGTGACACCAGCAGCCCTGCCACATGCTTGCCAAGCTCAGGCAATATACAAGCTATGCTTAGTAGAGAAGAAATGCTGAAGAGGCCAAGCTCCATCAGTGAAAGGTTACATCCCAGCAGCAATATCAAATTGTGTGCACACAGGGATTTGACAGTAACACAGTAATTAACCAGTCACGTCTGTTGTATGGATATTGTCTGAGGAAAGACAGTAATAGAGACCAATCCAGTGGCAGCTATCACAATCCCATAGAAATCTCTCCCATCACCTCATTACAAAAGGATGATAAATCCTGTTTGATGCATTTTAAGAGACAAGAGTGATAACTCATTAGGAAACACAGGAATGTCTGTTTAATTACTTGAAAAATGCCTCTGCCAGTACCTTTTATGGCACCTGGCGGGGATAAACATGTCCACAGTTTTAATTAATTTTATTTCTTTGTGTGCACCTGTATGGCTGGAAGAAATGGAATTCTAATGAAAAAAAACAATCAGGCACTTCTCTAGGAGTCAGAAACGTGGTTCTGGCAATAACCAGAAAATGAAGCATTTCCTGTGGTTTAATTAAGGGGTTGACAGGAGATATTTGGGGAGGGAAATACAGCTTTACAGCTGTAATTATTCTCATTCAGAACCAGGAGGCAAAACTCCCTAATCTCAGTTCAAGGGAAAAAACCTGAATTTTTTCGCATTGTGTTTTCAATTAAGGAAGATAACAGGGCAGAATACACTTCCTTAGCATACAGAGTAAACATGTAGCAAATATTGCTTTCCTAGTTGCTTCAAGTGTCCCAGTCACTGATAGCACAAGCTCCATTCTCTACTCTTTTGGCTGCACAGTTATTAAAATATAATTCTGTTCACTTATGGTTCTAAAAATGGAAGCAGCTGAAGACAGGCTCAGTAGCATACTTCAGTTGCTGCAATGGAGTAAAACATATGGTGCAAAACATTGTGGAACAAAGAGTCTGTGATGGTAACAAGTTTGTTGCAGATTCACCTTTTCCCCTTCCAACATTTCTGAAAGACTTTGAGACCTCTGAGCAAGAACTTTTGGCTCTTTCATTTAAAGATTATCTGCTTCTATGGACTGCTCATTGGTTCCTCTTCATGTACACCACATGGTGTTGTCCCAGGCAGCTATCATTTGTGTTAGGGTTGCCAGGTCCCTTGAACCTGCCAGTGGGGGATGGAGAGTGCACTTACTGGGAGTGGGGAGGAACACTGAAAATAAATGCAATGTGTCTACATGACCTAGAAGTGACGCAGGCATGTCAGGGACATGGGGGAATGCTCTGTTTTTTGGGAAAAACTCTATGATAGAATTAGCTTCTACTAAAGAGTTTTGTCCCAAAACCAAAGTGTCGCCCTCTGATGTCCCTGACGTGCCTACATCACTTCCGGGTCACGCAGGCACATTGTGTTTAATTTCCATGTCCTTCCCTGTTTGGTGGGATGATCTGGTGGTGGAGAGGTAGGGCCCAAAAGCAGGGGACTACCAGGAGGTCTGTCTGGCATTTCTAACTTTTGTGCCAAGGACTGCTGCAGGTTCTTACTCTGTTTTGGCTGTTGCTGGCCAAATGGAGACCCTTGCAGTCTTGCCAGCAATCCTCCTAGTTATATATGGTAGTTCCTGTATAATATATGGATGTTCTTCACCAGTGAGTTACTGAAGAGTGGGGAGATGACAGGAATCTTTTCTGTGAATGCATTGTTGTATGTTCTTCCTGCCCTAGTGTTTGTACCTCATTTTCTTCGCAAAAGGTTAATGCTCTTGCACAACCCATCCCCCACCACAAGACATGAACCATTATACACAAGAGGTGTTGGACATTCCAATAGCATTGCCTCTGCCAAATGAGCTGCAGGGACACAGGACAATCCAGCTGGAATAACTATCATTCCTTCCCTATGCATCCACTTGGAAAAAGCCAACTTGGGTGTAAGACGGGACTCAGATCAGCCCACTGGCCTTCTCCCCTGAGGTCAGGAGGACATATTTGTGGTTATTCCCATCATTCCTATAGGGAGGCAGGAAATACTTTTTTCTTCTTCCCTTTGGTGCCTTCGGAATAACCTGCCCCTTCAGTCTGGGCCTCTGAAAGCGGTGAATTCAAATGAACTAGAAGCCCGGCATCTGGAATAACATACTAATGTAACAACAACTCTTAAGCAGAACATTAATAAGGCTAGGTAACAGTATGATAAGGAAAAAGAGAATAGCAGCAGAAATATAAGAAGCTGACAAGAGGAAGATGGGAGGACTGAGATGTCCTCCTGACCTCAGAGGAGAAGAACCCTTCATGGTAAGTATCAATGGCACTGAGGCAGAGGACATCTCTGTGGGACCTTCTGAATGCTGCGTCAGCTGAAGCCAAAGTGTGTAGCTTGTAACAACGAACAAATGTGAATATAGACGACCATGTGGCCATCCTACAGACCTCTTCCACAGAAGCCTGACTGAAGAAAGCTGCATTAGTAGAGGCAGTGCAGAGAGAATATGCCGTGACACCCTTGGGAACCTCTAGACCTGTGGCCTTACACACCTCTGAAATGCATGGTTTCAGCACTACACGGTCGTGGCTTTGGTGGCCAGCCGCTGAATGGCCTCCCATCGCTGTCCCGCCTGCAGTATTCACCTGCTCCTGATGCCCTCTATGGTCCAGGGATCGGGCTCTTGATCCAGGAGGCAGTGGGTGTGAGAGTCAAGGAAAAGGATAAAGAGGAAGAGGGAGGGTAGGCCTCAGGATCGGGGCCATTTGGAGGGTTTCAGTGCTCTGGCTTTCTTCACTCTTGTTCTGCAAGCAGGGCTCTCTCTCAGTTTCACCCAAGCCAAGCCAGTCCCTTCCTCCTTGGCTGCCTCCTCTCTTCCCTTTTTATCCCCTCCTCGCTCCCTCTTCATTCTCTCTCAGTGGGCCCCGCCTCCACCTAAAGCCCGGGACGTCGAAGCTGCCTCTTCCATCCCCACCCTCCTGGTGCCTGTCGGGCCTGCCAGGCTTGCCTCGTGGCACGTCTGCTCCAGCCGCTGCCCAGCTGGGCCAAGACTCCATGCACCCAGGGCTGCCTGTGCTGTGCTCAGGGAGGGCAGCCCGCTCCCAGCCCAGCGTGACCTTCTCCACTGCTCCTGCCTTGGTCAGTCACAGGCCTGC
Source organism: Gekko gecko (assembly GCA_029375565.1). Classification (NCBI taxonomy): domain Eukaryota; kingdom Metazoa; phylum Chordata; class Lepidosauria; order Squamata; family Gekkonidae; genus Gekko; species Gekko gecko. Next base: position 37,366,721 of record JAPDNY010000006.1, read on the forward strand.
CCTGTGGCCCTATCATGTTGCCAACACGGCTCACCCCGCCTCTCAGGAGCCGAGTATGGGCCCTTGGCATTCCTTGGTGAGGCTGAGTCTGCCTCCCATTGTCCTGCTGCTGTGCTGCAGGCTCCGTCCCAGGTCTCCTCCAGCTTCCTGGTAAGTTGAAGGCTGGGAGGGTGCCCCTTCACCATCTCCTCATCTTCTTCCCCCCGGAGCTCCCAGTTGAGACCAGGACAGCACTGATGGAGGCTCTGGACATCCTCTCTCCCTTTTTTGGAGGAGAAATATTAATGAACAAAGCAGTCTGTCTCCCTGATGGCTTCAGACCTTGCAATGTAGATCTTGAGGGCCATCTAATATCTACAGTGTGCCACGTGAACTCTTTAGGATGCTTGGGTTGAGGACAGAAACTAGGAAAATACACTTCCTGTGACCGATGGAAGAGGGAGGAGGCCTTCGGAAGGAATGCAGGATCTGTCCTGAGGACCACCTTATCTTTATGAAAGATGCACAAATTACTGTTTATGGAGAATGTGCCAATTTCAGAAACTCTGTGTGCAGAAGTTATAGCTACCAAGAATAGCGTCTTTATGCATAACCACCAGGCACCAACCTCTCTCAGAGGCTCAAACAGTGGTTTAGTTAGGGCAGATAACACAGTGTGTAGTCTCCATGTAGGGAACCGATGTACTTGAGGTGGAGTCTTAAAAGATGCCCCTTGAAGAAACAACTGCACATGAGGATGTTTGGTTAACCTGTAGCCTCCTATTGGAGGGGGCACCATAGAAAGAACTGCCATCTGTCTGCGCAAAGTGGAGGACTTGAGGCCAGAATGTAAACCATCTTGAAGAAACGATAAAACTGAAGCTACTGAAGGATCTATCTTCTACAGGGCTCTTTTTGTAGAAAAAACCTAGCAGGAAGGAACTCATTAGCATAATAGGTCACACCCAACAGCAAAAACTTATTAGCATATCAGGCCACACCCCCATGTTACCAGAAGTGTGGTCATCCAGCCACACTTGTGCAAGATAGCAGCTTTTTTAATATGCTCAGCAAAAACATTTAATAGTGGAAGAAAAGCCACAATCTCATGCAAGTTTCTCTTTCAGTCACTTGTAAACACTCTAGCAAGTAGTACACATTATGCATGCTCCATGTTTCACAGGGCTAGCAGATCTACTATCTGGAAAAGACATCCTCCCTTCTCTAGTAAATTATGAATAACCTGACCCCTTGAAAGAGGTGTGCCTAAAACAGAGTATCACACATGACGCATATAATAACATTAAATGATATTAAATACATAACCAAGTTGCCTTCTTCAAGTGAATACAAGTTAAGCTTTGCCTGTTGCTGTGAGCAAGACAATTCCCAGGGCTTTGTTCCTGGGGGAACAAGCCAGAACAGAGTTCTGGAACCTCTTTGACAAAATTCTTTTTAAAGGACTTGTTGAAGACATCATTAACCCGACCCCCTTTGAAATGCAGTGATCATCCCAATTAAGTGGTACTTAAAGTGTCAGCATTCTGTTGTTGCCCTGGCCTGGATGGCCCTGGCTAGCTGGATCTTGTCAGACCCTCTGAAGCTGAGCAGGGTCAGCTGTGGTTAGTACTTGGATGGGAGACCACCACGGAAGCCCAAGGTACAGAGGCAAGCAATGGCAAATCACCTCTGAATGTCTCTTGCCTTAAAAAACTACTAGGTCACCATCGATCAGCTGTGACTTTCCATGAACAATTTTGTTGTTGCATAAGAAAAAGGCTTGACAAAACAGAGGGAGAGAGACACACAGAGAACACAAGAACATAAGAGAAGCCAATGTTGGATCAGGCCAATGGTCCATCCAATCCCAACACTCTGTCACACAGTGGCCAAAAATACCAGAGAGAGACACAAGCACAGGGACCTCAAAGAAATACCAGTAAAAGGACTAGTTTTTTAAAAAAGAAATTTACATTCCATTCCCACTCTTGGTCCTATTAGTTGCAACTGGCACCTTAAGTCTAAGGAGCATCCCTTGTCAATAAATCCCATAAATTTTAGTGAAGCACATATCCTAGGATTAGGGGAATTGTTCCAAATCCAAATTAACAGGAATTAGTTCCAACTAGGTGAATTACGACTGGGATTCAAAGAGCTGAAATGGAATATTAACCCATGACCTTAAATCACTCATGACATTTTAAACATACAAATAGTTCAGATGAACGTAAAGAATTTAATGGCAAGTATTTGCAAAGATGTAAACCAGTTATATATAGCATACCATTATCAAAAAAGCATATTGTTTTCTCAGTATAGCCACCCATAGGACCCCCCACACACACACAGAGCTTTTTGTACTGTTTGTTAAGGATAATCCTAACTGCAAGGCCTTCAGAGTTTCCATTCGGGTCTCCGTTTCTTTTCAGCCTTCTGTGCATTCCAGTAGGCAGCATGTGTGTTTGTATGACTTGGTAGTTCAGAGTGAAGGTCTAAGAAAGCGTGATCCCTTCAGGTTCTCATGGTGTAGCTCTGAGAGGCTGAAAAGCCTCCTAGTTTATTGCATGATGACTGGGCTTTCCCTGCACACAAAGTTGTCAGGTTATTAATGACACACAGAAAGAGCCAGAGACTACTGCACTTTTATGAGCTGGAGGACAAAAGACTCCTGATCACCCACACATTTTAAAGCAGCCGCCATCGGGGCTGGGCGGTGGTGAGAGGGACTTGCACGCTCCTTGCCAAACGATGTTAAATGGGGGTGGAGAAAGACAGCAGCTCCCTCAGCAATAGGACGGAACACACACACACACACACACACTTCTTTGGCTTCTTCCCTGCACACACACCCACAAATGGGGAACCGAGGCAACACATCCACTGTGTTGTGTTGAGCCACTGCCTCAAAAAAAGTCCCTGCCAGCCTGCCGGCCTCTCTGCAACCCCCCGCCCCAGAAGCAGTTGGTGCCAGACCGCTGGCCTCATCAGAGATGCAGACTGGGCGTGGCCAACTCAGAAGCCAGCAGGAATGCCATTCCGATGCATTTCTGCCCCAAAACAGCCCTGATTCTACACCACCTGACGAAGGCCTTCCAAGTCACTTTGTAAATGCAAATTGTTGATTGTTTTCTGGAAGAAAGAATGGTGTCAGTCACCTATAAAGAATACCCTAATTGTGTCAGCTGGTTCCTTTCAATCTCCAGGCAGTCAAACACAGCCAACCTGGATGGGGGTGCTAGACTGGGCCTTGAAGTAGCATGTCCGGAGATACCAGCAGCGTTAGAGGAGGACAAGTCACCAGCTCCATTAGAGCTGAGAAACATGGACACCAAGCCCAGAAGGGCGCCACTAGAATAATCTTGGCATTCTGCTCTCTCATCTTCTGAATTGTCTTAGGTATGAAAAGGAAAGGAGGAAAAGCAAACAGAAGTACTTGAGGCCTTGGAGACATTAGTGCATCCATTGCTTCCGCTGCTGAGTGGTAGTACCTCATGAAAAACCTCGGAAGTTGATGATTTGAGGGAGATGCAAATAGATCTACCAGAGGAACCCCCAAACTGCGGCAAATGATATTAAATATCCTGGGATGCATAGACCATTCCGCTTCACATATATTCTCTCTGCTGAGCGAGTCTGCTTGTGTGTTGCTGACCCCCTTGTTATGTTCTGCCCATATCGAAATGATGTTCTTTTCAGCCCAGGATAGGATTTTTGTGGCTTCCCGATTGAGTTGGGAAGACTTGGAGCCCCCTGTTTGTTCAGATATGCCTTTGCTGATACATTGTCCATCCAGACCAACATGTGTTGGTGAAGGAGATCATGACTGAAGTGAATCAGGGCAAGTCTGATGGCCCTGAGCTCCAACAAGTTGATTGGGAAGACTGTTCCTCGGGGGCCACCGGCCCTGCATGGGCACATTGTCCAAAATGTGTCCCCAGCCCAGAAGACTGGCATCCGTAATTAGTTCCTTGGCAGAATGGTTATGAAAAACCTTGCCCCGACAGAGGTTGCTCAGATCTGCCCACCACAGAAGACTGTTCTTGACTGAGAACGGGATCCAGAGATTCAGATCTCTCTTTTCCTTGATGGGTTGCTGACAGGGCCAAAGAAAGCGCTGCAAGGTCCTGGCATGGAATCGACCCCACTGGACCATGTACATGGATGATATGAGAAGACCCAGAAGCCGGGCCAAGGTTAATAAGGAAGACATGTTGCTCCAGATTACAAGGGACGCTGCTTCCTGGATCTTTTGGGCTTGAGTATGGGAAGAAACAGGGAGTTGGTAGTTGTATTGATCACTGCTCCCAGATGTTCTGCCCTCTGAGCTGGTTGAAGCAAACTTTTGGGGAGGTTCTCGACAAACCAATGGTCTTGCAAGCAGTGGAGGGTCACCTCAGTGTCCTGGGGAGACTTGCCCTGAGAGTTGAACCTGATCAGAATGTCATCCAGTTATGGGTGAACATGGATTCACCTTGTTTTCTGAGATGGACAATTGGACAGAGAAAGATCTTAGACAAAAATCTTGGTGCTGTGGAGAGTCCATATGGGAAGGCCCAATACTGAAAGTGGCAGCCATTGACCGCAAACTGGAGAAACCTCCTGTGGGAAGGGTGGATAGGGATGTGTAGATAGGCTTCTGTAAGTTCTATTAACATTAGGAAATCACCCTGTCAGATGTTTTCCATAATGGATCTCAACATCTCCACGCGGAAGGACTTGAGATCCAGAACCGCTCTCCATTTGCCATTTTCCTTTGGGACCATGACCCATTACTGGTTGAGGAACAGGTTTGATTGCCCGGATCTTGAGTAGGTGTTGAAGGACTGACTGTACAATGAGCTTCTTGTTGTTCTTCTTGGACATCAGGGGCTGAATGAATCTCTCTGGTGGGAGGTCACGAAATTCGATGATGTATCCCTGAGCAATCACATATAGAGCCCAAGAGTCCACCTACGAAGCTTCCCAACATGGAAGAAAATGGAGTTGACGTGCTCCCCCCGGACTGGACCTGCAGTCATGCATGCTTGGGTTTGGCGTTGCGGTCTAGTCTGGTTTTTTTTTTTTTTAAGTTGTGCTTGTTGAATTTAGAACCAGAAAGACCTCTCTTGGATGAAGGTTTTGAGTTCTCCCAGTTGCTTTTCTTGGAGTCAAGACGAAAACATGGTGAAGGAATGCTGTGTATGAAAGGAATGGGTTCTACGCCTGTCTGATTGTCGAAAGGACCTTGGCATGGCCTTCTTTTTGTCAAGTGTCTCTATCAGGATCTTGTCCAGCGATTCCCTGAACAGGCAGTTCCCCTAAAAGGCGTAGGAGTCAATAAACATTTGGATAAGAAGTCAGCCTGCCAAGCTCTGAGCCACAATAATCGTCTGGTCACTGTGGTAGAGGTCAAAATGTTTGAACTGAAAGTCAAAATGTCTAATGATGCATCTGCTGTGAAAGAGGTGGCTTTGAGAATGTGATTCGCCCCTTCTAGAAGCTGACAGTCATTTTCTGTCAGAAGTTGGATCAGTTTACAAATCCAGGCAATGGATGCCCTAGAGACAATAGACATTGTGGCAGAGCCTCTCAAGATCTGCCTTGTAAATTCTCTTGAGGGCTGCTTCTGCCTTCTTATCCACTGCATCCCAAATGGTGCCATGGCCATCTTCAGAAAGCAAGCCAGTAGATTGTAGTGCTGCCACTGGACCACTGGAGGTACCTGCAACAACTCATTAGCATAATTAGGCAAAGACTAATTAACAAAACGTGGAAACTGTGTGTTAGTAGCCCGTTTGTCCCATTCTGACCTCAGCTGCCGTTCAAAATATTCAGGAAATGGAAAAACCTTTTCAACCACCGTGTGTGTGTGTGTGTGGGGGGAGGAATTCAGCATTACCTATGGACTTAGACTTTAATTTTCTCCCTGTCACCCTGGCCTCCTCATCAGGAGGGGAGTCCTGGAGACACAAGGCTGTTATTGCCTTGTTCAGTAAAAACTGATAATCTTCATTCTTAAAGAACTGGTTGGATTGTTCAGGGACTTTAGCCAGAATCTCTTCCTCATCAGAAAGAAATTCCCCTTCCTCTTGCTCCTCTGGGTCAGATTCTGAAGAATCAACATAAGAGTCCCTGGTCTACTTCCTATGAGGGAGAGCCTCCTGGGATGCCTTAGTGGGCCAAGGGCGACTAGGTTAGTTGGGACAAGCCTGAAGAATAACGCCTATCCTGTAGCAGAAGGAGGAGATTTCCTCCTGCATAACCTTTCTGAAAAACTGTATCATCTCAGCGGAATTAATGTCATCCACAAAGCTGGGTATGTTACCTGTCCGGATTAAGTCTCCTTGAGAGTTGCAGCCCATGAGTAGTGCTGGATCAGGGCCCTGATCCCTTCTGTCAGTTCCTTTAGCTGGTAGATAGAGAGGCAGGAAAGTCTTGGAACTGAGCTCTGCACTTTCAAAATGGCCACTGGCAGTAGTTGGAAACCGCAGCAGGGAAGTGGGCTGCTCCAGCAAGCAGCATTTCTTGGCTCTCCACTCTGCCACTGCTGTACAGAAAAAAGCCTCTTTTTTCTGAAGCTATCCCTGCCAGGGCCAAATGGCCTTAGCTGCTGACACTTCCGTGTGACTTTGTCACCTGCACAGATGGCCTGCACAGATGGCCAAGCTTCATATCCATATGCAAGACACTTTGACACCTTTGCTGGAGCACAGAGACATGCGGGCACCTTCCCAAGCCTGACAAAGCTAGGCCCAGTACAATTAGCACATCAAAAGCATGTTCCTGAAAGAGCAGTTTGTGTTAGAGTTCTCTCAACCCCACCTACCTCATAGGGTGTCTGTTGTGGAGAGGAGAAGGGAAAGGAGTTTGTAAGCCGCTCTGAGACTTCAAATGAAGGGTGGGGTATAAATCCAATCTCTCTCTCACACACACAGAGTCCACCATTTTCTCCAGAGGAACTGATCTCTGCTACCTGAAGAGCAGTTGTAATTTTGCGTGATCTCCAGCCCTCACCTGGAGATTGGCAACAGTGGTTCCCTGAGAGGGAAAAGCTGGTTTGGAGGGTGGAGTCTATGGCATTGTAACCATCTGAGGTCCCACCCCTCCTCAAACCTCACCCTCTCCAGGCTCCAGCCCTCAAATCTCCAGGAATTTCCCAACCTGGAGTTGGCAACCCTATCTCCCTCCCCGCCAACTGTCAACCTACTGTTATCTGCCCCCTGGCTTCAGCTTTCCATCTCCTCCTCACTCCCTCCTAGAGAGCAGTTGTAATTCTGAGTGATCTCCAGCCTCCACCTGGAGATTGGCAACAATGGTTCCCCATCAGAGAATGGCTGGCTTGGAGGATGGCGTCTATGGCATTGTACCCATCTGAGGTCCCACCCCTCCTCAAGCCTCACCCTCTCCAGGCTCCATCCCTCAAATCTTCGGGAATTTCCCACCTGGAGTTGGCAACCCTATCAGTACTGGCCCCAATGAATTTTCTCCCAAAGGCCAACATAGGTGTGGAAAGGCCCTTTTAGTGACAGAGGAGAAAGTACAGTTGCCAGTTCTGATTAGGGAAATACCTGGAGATTTGGGGGGTGGGTGAATCTTGTGGAGGGCAGCATTTGGGGGTGGAATGAAACTCAGCAGGGTATAATGCCATAGGGTCTACCCTCCAAAGCAGCCATTTTCTACAGGGGAACTGATCTATCATCTCGAGATCAATTGTAACAGTGGGAGATCTCCAGGTCCCACCCTGGAGATTGGCAACCCTAGGGGAAATTTAGCCACACAGCAGGGAGTTGAAAAGAATGCTTTGATGGTCTCTGGCCCACCTCATTAGCCAGCCAGCTATGGTGGAGCTAAGCAGGAGAGAGAGCCTTTTTCCATTTATTCTGTCAGGAAAGTGGCCAAGCTGGCAGTGGGCAGGGAAGGGGGTTATGCTGAAAGTCCTTTGTCTTTTTACTGTCAGAAGCAAGCTTGGTTTTCTATCAACAGCCACTGAGGGGACAGTTAGTCCCTCACAGGAGGCAAGACAACTGTCTTCCTCAGGAGAGAGAGCTGTCTGCCAGTAAATTTGCCAGGCAACAGGGGCTGAAGTAGGAGTGGGTGGGGAAGAGGAGCAGACCCAGCACCTGGCCAATGGCGCATGAGTACTCTTCAGTGGCAGCTGATGGCCCAATGGCTGATGGAACCACAATGCATAGCCAATTGGAGAGCTGGAAACCCAATACGCTAAGAGAATTATTATATAGAGATGTCCTACTGGTCATGCCACAGTCATGGGGGGGGATTGCTATGAACTAGTGCAATTGCTATGCTCACCATACCTTGGAGTTGGGTCTTCTTTGTGAATATTTTATCTTTGTTGAGGGAGCATAGGATATTGACTAGCACTACCAGATCGGTCACCCATAATTAAGCAGACACAGGGGTCATTTCTTGCCAGAGCGCCCCGGAGCAGGGCTCTGGCAGTAATAAGCCCAGGCCCCGCCCCCTCCCCAGGGGGGAGAATTAAATGCCTGGATTCCCTGAGCAATCTTCGCGCAGGGAAGCCAGGCATGTCTGCTGGGCTCCCTTCCTGTCTCCAGCCAGCCCAGGCTGGCTGGAGACAGGAAGAGAAGCCGGGCAGATATGCCCTCCTTTCCCTCTGAACCACTCCGCTTTTGCAGAGAGACTGGGGGGGGGGAGGGATGTAAAAGCCTGGCTTCCCTGCGCGACCTTCTTGCTGCAGGGCACTCAGAGAAGATCAGGCAGGAAAGCCAGCCATGTCTGCTGGGCTCCCCTTCCTGTCTCCAGCCAGCCCAGACAGATATGCCCTCCTTTCCCCCTGAGCTGCTCCACTTTCACAGAGAGATGGGGGTGGATTTAAAAGCCTGGCTTCCCTGCGCGACCTTCTAGCCGCGGGGCAGATCGCACAGGGAAACCAGGAATGTCTGCTGGGCTCCCCTTCCTGTCTCTGGCTGGAGACAGACAGGGAAGCCAGGTAGATATGCCCTCCTTTCCCCCTGAGCTGCTCCACTTTTGCAGAGAGATGGGGGGGGGCGGATATAAATGACTGGCTTCCCTGCACGACCTTCTAGCCACGGGCACTCAGAGCAGATCGCAAAGGCAAGCCAGGCATGTCTACTGGCTGGAGACAGGAAGGAAAGGCAGGCAGAAATGCCCTCCTTTCCCCCTGAGCATCATTTCCCCCTGTCAGGCACCTAGAGAAAATAGAGCAGGAAGGCAGGCATGTCTCCCCACCTCATCTTCCTTCTCCAGCCAGCCTGTTGCAGTTCATAGTTTATACTGGAGGAAGACCATCTCCCCCCCTCCCCCGCTTTCAGTTGGTTTTATTTATTTATTTTATTATATTTCTTGGTTTCTCACTCCTCCCAAAGGGTCTTGCTCTTGTATATATGTCTACCTGTAATGGAACAGTCTGCTCTTCCCTTAATATCTGTGTGATTTAGTTTGGTCCTGTTGGGTGGGGCTCTTGTTTCACTTTAGTTTTAATATGACTGGAGAAAGGGTGGCTGAGTGAGTACTCTAGCCTGGGAACTCACAGCCAAAGGAGGATGTTTCAAATGTAAGCCTTCAAGCTCCTTTTTAACTGCTGGTGGGGGAATTTAGAACTTGGGGAAAGCAAAAATACACAGAGGCTTTCGTTTTCTTTCCATTTCTTTGCTCCCTTTCTTTCCCTTTCCCCCATTTCTTTTCTTTTCCTTTCATTCCTTCCTTCTGTTTTTTTCTACCCCCTTTTCCATTTTTTCCCTTTTCCCTCCCTTCCTCCCCCCCTCTCTTTCAGCTAATGAGTTAGGCTATAACCAGCTTAAAAAAAGGTTAACAGTCAATAAACACAAAATGTGCCAAACAAAGCTTGAGTCCAGTGGCACCTTTAAAACCAACAGAATTTAATTCTGGGTCTAAGCTTTCATGTGAATAAACTTTGTTGGTCTTAAAGGTGCCACTGAACTCAAACTTTGTTCTGTTGCACTGGAATAGATATTCTTAAGTACCATTGCTAATGAAACATTGAGCTGATATCCTACCTTAAGCATGTGTGGACAGGAGGTGTTGGGTCTACCCTAATAATTTGTTCAAGTAAGTTTGTGAAGTCTTTTGTACAGTGTAACCCTATTACCTGTGTAGAAGAGCCCTCTTGAATAATTCTGGTTTGCATAGATTCAGGTGGATAGCTGTGTTGATTTGAAGCAATAGAACAAAGTTTGTGTCCAGTGGCACCTTTAAGATCAACAAAGTTTAATTCTGGGTATAAGCTTTTGTGTTCATGCATTCATTTTCAGACACACTGAAACAGAGTCATCAACCATTACATGGAGGTAGCAAGTGAGGAGGATGTTGCCCATATCTGTAGACTTCTGCAAATGTGGAAACTGTAGCCTCTGTTCATAACTGGGTCACTGTTTACTTCTTCAGCCATGAAGTATCTGTAGACGATAGCAGTGGCTCACAAAAGCTGATTCCCTGCCACAAATTTTCTGTGTGCTTTTGTAGCAGTTTTTCTCCAGGTAGGCTCGCCAGCTCTGAGTTGGGAAATACCTGGAGATTTTAGGGGTGGAGCCTTCTGACACACTTCTGGTGATGTCAGGGGGTGTGGCATATGCAAATAAATTATGCTAATGAGTTATGCTAATGAGTTATGCTAATGAGCTCCTGCACCTCTTTTTCTACGAAATGACCCCTGGGCAGACATATCTAGATTATGCAGATGTCCTTAGAAACACAAAGTTGCACACTAGGAATTTCTATCATAAACACCCTTATTTTATTTCATGCTACTTTATGTAAACCATTTGCTTTGAATCTGATAAATTGCTAACTAAAGTGATAGCAACTTGGAATATCCTGTGCTCACATATGTGCTCTGCCATGAACATTATGAAAGATTTGAGCAAGTCTGTGTCTTTCAACTTCAGCTGCCTTGCCACAATATGTAATCCTGCATAGATACCTGACTTTCTGAAATTAATATATTACATTAGTTTCAGTTTCTACTTCAAACAATTAAAAAAATGCACAACAGACCAACCATGTCACCACCACTAATATCATAAAACAGCTAAAGAAACACTTAAACCCGAGGACATCTGACAGAACAAATTTACAGTTCTAGAAACAAAAGATGTGAGAATGATATTAATGAAATGAGCCAGAGATTTGAGAACTGTGTCAACATTATACTATTTTCTTCAGACCTTGATAGTAAGATGTTTCTTTTAAATAGTATGCTATTGCCTTGTTTTTGTAAGCTAAGGAAAGTGTTGGAAGAAATCTACTATATTACTCATTACTTTTGTATTTGAGGGAAAACAAAGTTTGATAAGACTAGAGAAATTCCTTGAAGAAAAAGAAGTGCTTTTATAGCCCTATGTGATTGTTTATGGTTACATGTTCATTCTTTTTCTGAAAAACAGTGCCATCCTAAGTAGAGTTCCACCCTACTAAGTCAACTGAAGTGCAATTCTGCTTTTGATGGAATTGCAATTGTGTTTCTCAACACAAACAACTGGGTGGGACAGCCTTAGACAAACAAATAAGAAGAAAATAGATAAAGGGGCTGCTCAGCAAGAAAGAAGACAGAAGGGAAAATTCTGCGTGTGAGGGAGGGAAGATGGTGAGATCATCATACTTTAGTAATATACGGGCAGAAACATCATCCACACAGGATCCACCCACAGCTCTTTATATGCCCATAGGTGCTGGTTTGCAAGAAAGCAAGCATGGGAAAAGGATATTATCTTAAGATCCCAGCAGAGAAGATAGTTCCCAACTGATATAACTGAAAGAGCCCATGTACAGAAGAGGCCAACATCTGGTTTAGAGGAAAAATTGAGGAAAAAAATCATTCTAAGGCTGCAGTCACACGCTCCAGTTGGAGCAGAGGGGAAGTGAGGCTATACCCTCTGGAGGAATTTGACACGCAGTTGTGAGACCACACATCCCCGTGTAGCTGTGGGTGCAGCCCGTCACTTTGTAATCAGACACAACTGCGGGTGAGTCTTTTTTTTTTTTGTCCATTTGTTTCCCATGCACATAAATGAGGAATTGTACTCTGCACTGAGAGCCCCCTATGGAGTATCCAGTGATGCACATAGTGATGCAAAGAGGGGGAAGAAACAGCATCAAGGTGGGATGGCCAGAACCCATTTACTACTGGACTTTCACCGGTGTCTTTTAAATCCACTTCTGAAGTGGAGCAGCACAGTTTGCTGATGACTGCGGGACGCTTCCCAGATATTGCTGTCTGATTACGCCCTTTAGATCCATCAGGCAATCACACCTACGTTGGATCTAAAGGTGCATGTGATTGCAGCCTAATATTGTCTGTTATAAAAGCATAGGTGGGGCCAGAACCTCTTTTAGCAGCCATATAAGAGCCAAGTTGAACTTCTATTTTCCCTTCTTGTTGCAGGTACAAAATCCTGGGCATAGCCAGAGCCATAAGCCTTTTGGCAAGAGCAAAAGGACTCACAGCATGTGGCCCTAAATGAGATGGTCAAGTGGATGCAGCACCAGCCCAAGACGCAGAGTATTATCATTTTCATTGTTATGTAGATAATCTTTTTTATAAGCCGTGTTGGGTCCCATTGTGGGAAGGCAGCATGGTACAGCTCAATCTTGTCATATCTCAGAATATGCAGGGTTGGTGCTTGGATGGGAGACAACCAAGAAAGATTTTGCAGAGGAAGGCAATGGCAAACCACCTCAGCTTCTCACTTGCCTTGAAAGCCCCCTGCTGGGGTTGCCATAGTTGGTTGCAATTTGACAGCACTTACTTATGTACCTGGGGTTCCACTGGGGAGAAAAGGGCAGAAAATGTCTAAACAAATCCCTCACTGGGGAGACCCACACTTTGCCATCATAATTTTCCTTAAGGTACTTGGCACAGGATTAAATGGAAGCTCTGCTTTCAGAACAGTTGACTAGTAAAGCATGAGCACTGTTTTAATCAAATGACTTGCATCAAGACTACAACATGGGATGGAAAGAATAGCTGATTTTTTTAAAAAAAGAAAACTTGGTGTTCTAAATGATGTGCAAGTGGACAATGAAGAGGAAGAGGTGCTGAGTTACAGCTTGCCTTTTTATATTCACGTCCTTCACAAGGGATATGCAAAAATAAAATGTGCCGGGATTTTGCATATTGCGGGCCTGGCTCTGAACTCTTTAATGAGGCAAGGATGCCATTCATTTCAGTGGGAGTTTGGCTGAGAAATGAGGCAGGAATTGGCCTTCTTCCAGTGTTGCATACTGAGAATTTGCAAGATGTGTCTATTTACTCCACACAAATATGATGAGAGTGGGACTATTACAGTATAAAGGGCCTAAGAAGTTGCCCCATGAAACCAGTAGTATTTAACAAAGTACGTACACCCCATGGAGAAAGTGCAGCATGGATGCTTAGGGTTATAAAAGCTGTCCTGAAATCTCACAATTGTGCTCAGGCCATTTGGAAACATACCAATTGTACATACAAAAAAAGCAGGAATTTTATGTACATTTTTGCTAAGTATGATTGGCCTTGGCACATGCTAGGAACTTATTGGAGAGCCAGCTGCTATTTTATGCTCGTTTTGTAATTTGGCTTTTAGTGATGCGCTTATGGGGCTATCGCCAGCTGTCCTAGTTACATCAAGATACATTGGTCCAAAAGGAACGATTCTCTTTTCACCCTCAGGTTTTCTATGGCTCTGAAGGCAGAATACTCATAAAGAAGGTGGTTTGACCCTCAGAGTGTGAAATTTGCCAACAGCATCCCTTATCCACAGGCTGCCAACTCAAACAGGATGAACCAATAGGGAGTCATCTTTGAGCTTAAATTTAATGTCAGTCGTTTTGCCGGAGTGACTGGCACTCTTATTCTGTTTCTGGCATGTACATTATGATGAAATATCTGACTCCCATTCATAGTTAAGAGGTGGGGGAGTGGTAACCACCTTTCAATTAATTCAAGTATCTAACTGAACAATGAAGCAGGAACATTGCATACATTCATGACTCTCCCTGAAAGAAGTTAAGACCCATTAACTCTTGGATAGAATTATGAAGAAATCTAAATGCAGTATCTCAGTCCCTTCAAGTATTTTTTTTCCAGTGTTCAGATTGTTTAAAGGAAAGCAATATCCATTTTCCGTAGCCTACCACTTCAAAAGGAGAGAAGAATTTCTGTCTCTCTCTCTCTCTCCCTCTCTCCATTCACTGGGGAAAAATATCACCATATGGAAGCTAATTCTGCACTTTGTCTTAAATGGAGACCACTTGGCTTGCAACAGGCAAATCTGGAAACAAAGCACATTTGGAGCTTCTGTTAGGAACAGCCAGGTTTGAAGGCAAGTATCTCTGGTGATGCGACACTAAGACTTAGTATAAATGCACGTGGAACAATTTCAATGCTTATGTACCAACTCTTAATGTTCCATCACCAGAGATACTTGCCTTGCAATAAATTTTTATTAAAAAAATAACATTTTAAAAATCCGTCCACGTGGTACAGCTCCATTACCTCAGCCACATGGAGGCATGGAATGCAGAAGCAAAGGTGACCAGTCAGCTTCCCAGTGCTTACATGAATTTCTACCAGGAAGCTGCACAGTCCTGTGGAATCAATTTATGCATTATTTCCTCCATGTGGTTACAGCCATGGGATAGCTCAGTGTGAGTGATTTAGGCCTATTTCTGAACTATGAAAAGTACATTTTGTAAGCAGTGTGGCAAACATCATTAAAGAGGCAGGGGTAGCTGTTAAGTGCACTTTAGACTAGAATTTTGAATGCATTTTATTTAGTTTTACTTTCCATAGCTTACATTGAGAAATGTCTGTTTCCTTTCTAAGTTGTGGCTAGAGGAAGATGAATACTGCTTTCCTCTCAAACACTTAAATATTGCAGAAAGATTACAAGAGGAGATGTGCTTCATGTATTTGGAGGTACAGCTAACCCAATTATTTTCTGAGGTTTCTCAATTACCTGTATAGTGCTTAATAATTGATCAGCTGATGCCAAATGAGACGTCAGTTCATTCAGCAGCATAAATATACCTTTTTGATAGCCAAAACCTCAATAACCTTAACTCTGCATAACATTGCATTGCTACTGCAGTCTACTCTACTTAAAATGAATGGGCTTAGACTGGAGCTAGACTGCAAAACGCATTATAAGATTACATTCTGCACAGGTTAATATTGATATTGACAAGGCTAGTTACACCTTGGCTTTGTTAGGTTACTTTCAATCATGAGGGCTCAATAATTAGTTCTTTCTCTTGAGATTCAGTGCAACAAATGAAAATCTGGACTGCAAGGAGCAGTCCATGATGCTGAAATTACTATGTAAGAATATCAGAACCACTGCTTGCTTTCACACAAAATGCCCAGGTGTTCTTATGCCTTGGCAACCCACTTTCACCAAATCAGTGCACCATCAAGGAGAGGGGCTAAGTTGTACAGCCAAAACAACAGGAAAAGTTTCTTTTTTTTTTTTTTTGGTACCAGGTCATAAGTTTAAAGTCATCAGTCCTGTCCTCTGATAGACTTAATAGGCAATGTACAAAATACAACAAAAGAAACATAAAAATCTATAAGCATGAAATCTAGTAAGGTGGTCCTGAGGAAGCTCATCCTTCACATAGTTGTTGGGATGGCTAAAATGTCCTACGGTTACATTTTTATCAATTACTAGAAAGAAAGGCAACCCTGGGTGTAAGATGACCTAAAAATGTTATACGCCTCCCCCATTTTTTAACTGGACATAACTGTAACTTCTATATAACTGTAAGATGACTCCCTCTTTTCTGATAGCACACCTAGAAAACAACCTAGGCTTGCACTGGAGTAAATACAGTAAGTAAAATGAATCAGTGCTGAAGACTTTCTCCCTAATCATTGTGCTATGTTGGCCCAACTAATGAAAGCAGTTTGTTTTTTGCTCCTGTTTGATCAAGCTAGTCTTTAATGCAAGCCTGGACACATTTAATACTTTATCACTTAGACCCACACTGTTTCTATTAGAAACACATGACTTAAAAGCTGTTGTTTTATATCTTTAAATACACTAGACTGGCATGGTTCAATAATGCCACACACAATGAAAACAAAATGTGCATAGCATATGTGACTCTGAAACCTGTTAGATCTCTCTTCTCACCACCCAAAGATTTCTGAATAAATAATTGAGAGTGAATACTAAGTACAATGTAAATTAATTAACAAGATTGAGGAAGGAGGAGAAACTCAGTCCTGTGTTTCTTAACTTTCACAACAGCTGTCCTATTGAACAGAATACATAAAACACTTAATAGGCTATTGCTTCAGACAACCTAACAGGCAGAAAGGATTGCAGATGTTATTAAACAGTGCACAAACAATGCAGCAAAAGAGGCATATGCAGTTGAAGTGTAGCCTTATAAAGACAGAAAGCAACCAGCAATTATCTAATTGGATACACAAACTGAGCAGGAATATATTGCCATATTATGTATGTATATATTTTCACTTTGTAATAATTTAAAAAATGATCATGATTTGTTAAAAGAGCACATTTTACAACGAGGTAAGGGCTTTTTGAAGCATGCACGATAAGCATGGGACAAAATAAAGGCTAGCATACAATGGAAATGCTCTATTCCCAAATGAGTAATATTAATATCATAAAAATTTAGCAATCTCAAGAACTCTCTGCCTAGAAATGGAGACAGCTACAACAAGATGCAAATCAATGCCCTCACCTAATGAATAATGTAAATGAGTGCTCTCACAGCAAGGCAGTCTGCAGGAATCCTCTCCTGCCTCAACCTCGCATTTCTGGAGAATTTTAGCACCATGTGTCACAAAGAATTAGAGAAGGGCATTGCAGAGTAATGACAAAGCCTTGGAGCCACAAGTCCGTACAGCCAGCCAGGTGCATTAAGATGCATGGGACAGCAAAGGTGAGATCTGACATCTCATTAAAGTGAAAACCTGGCTATTTTCGCCTTCTCCTAGTTAATGGAGTTGTAAGACGCTGCAATTTGAGACTATACTTCGTGGACATATCTTAGAGGCACCCTTCCATCACAGGGAAAAAACTATAAACCATTCCTTCCTGTTTTAAGTGATGTGTGCTTAATATACCGAAGAGGCTGTCCTATTCATTTATGTCTCAGTACAATTTCTCATTTTTCCAAACCAAAGACTTGATTTCAATCTCAATCTACAACTTTTAATTCATATGTTATTTTGCCTTTACTATATCTCTAACTCCTAAGGTCCTTCCTTGTTTTTCTTCCTTTTCTTTGTGCTTTTTTCCACCTTTCATTTTGTTTCCAAAAGGTGCCAATGGCAACAGACCAAATTCCAAGTTGGGATCCCTCAAATGAAGACCAGTCTCTTAAACTGATGCCAATGCCACTTTTATAAGTGTTTAAGTGTTTATAAGTGGTTAATAAGTGGTTAACACTACAGATTCTTTGACTGACGTCCCATTCCACAGCTTTTGTATTTTGTACTTTTATAAGTGTGCCATAGTAGGACATCAACTGCATTCTTCAGTCCTGAGCCTGTGCATCTTTCACAGTTATTGCAAAAACTCATTTGTCTGGCATCTGGTGGTCAGAACTTACACTGTTGGAATTTTTGCAGCATTCATTATTTTATATTTATGTGATTTTATATGTAGATCAGTTTCAACAGCCTATTTTATGCAATAAGCAGCCGTCTGGAGATGGTAGGCAGGCTTCAAGGTGCTTGGTGTGGATCATGCATTCAAACTGGAGATCAGAAATGGGCTCATTGACTTGCTCAAAACCACAAACAAACTTAAAATAGCACAATGTTGCCGTAGAACTCCACTATATTTTCTCACTACTGCTAGTATGTTTTTAATAGTATTAGCAGCACTGGATATTTCATTTTCATTTCATTATCTTCCAGTTATATTACGTTTCATTCATTAATTGCAAATATTTGTATATTGCCTTTTCACTGTTTCTGCTTGAATGGTCTAATAAAAGGTATCAACAATAAAAAACCCTATTTTCAAATGTATTTATCTTTGACAGTGACAAATAATTTCTTTCCATCACCATTCTGACTGGAAAAAAAGACAGAATAAGAAAATAGAAAAACCAAAATGGAAAAATGCGCTCCAGAATAAAAAGACACCTAAATAGCAATAATGAAGGTAATATGTAAACCTCACGGGGGAAGTTATTTTAAAGATGAGGCATACACTGTACTTCAGATGACAAAAAACACAAGGCAGAGAACAACCTCCGAGGAGGACCTTCATGAATGACCAGGTTTATATGGGTGCAAATTGAACTGCTGTACATATAGCCTGTAACAGAAAGGTAAATTAAAACAACTGCACGATATAAATCTAAGAACCCAGAATATGTAAGAATGTGGAGATGGGAGTCAGTGGGTTGGCACAACTGTTTGCAAGATTTGCCTAGGTAAATGGGCAGTGCTGTACACTATGACCCATGGACCCAAATAGGGATTTTTTGTTGCTTTTGAAGCAAATGGTTGTGTAACTTGAATAATCAAAGTGTGTGATTTTGTGGCATTATGATATATTGAAAAGATTTATTTATCTGCCTGTACACTGAGATAAAACTCTCTGAATAAACTGGGCAAATTTATTTCTGACATCCATAGTCTGTCTCTAAATTTAAGGGACACATTTGGCCTTCCATAAATACAAAGCTGGGAATCCTGAGCCTTAAGGTGGAAGAGAATGTGCCATTTCCTGACAAGCAGTACCCCTCCACACATAGACACACACACATGCAACTAACTGAACAGGACTGAGAATTTCATGTCATCCCATCAATAGTCTGGCATTTTCAAGTTTATAATGGTGTTAACAGTTTTGATACAATCTTGGTGCCATGTTACTTTTGTTCTGTGTTTAAATTTCCCAAGCAGCTAGGGACAGATCAGCATGTTGGCTAAAAAAACCTGCAAGAAAACAAATGTTGATCTAGGTAATGAATATGAAAATGAGATTAGAGAGATTTATTTTTTTCAGGAGCTGTCTTAGAGGGCTTCCAGAAAGAAGCATTTTTTATTACAAGCTGGCAAACACATCATTGTGGGAAAAGGGGTCTCAAAGTTTAATTTCTATTTCTGGCATAGCTGGCCCCTTGATTTGCTTGATTTAGGTCAGTAAAGATTCTGCAATATTTGAAACAGACTTACCATTCTCCCTAAAACACACTGGAAGTACATACAAACGCTTTTGCTTACAATGGCTTCTATAACTCTTGCCTCTACTATCCTTCCCCATCCCTACCCTCTCTGCACTGCCAAACAATGACTACAACCTTCAGGGCATGGTTTTTACTTTGTTTTGCTTGTGTCACAGTACCATGTACATCAACAGTACTGTATAAGTAGTAGTGCCATTATTATCAACAAATTTAGCGATGATGGGAGGTAATAAACTCCTTGGCATATTTCCCTTGACTGGCAAGTGGGGGAAACCCTGCCCTCAAATAGGGACATCACAGCACAACATCCCTGATGCAATGACATCACCTGGAAGTGACATCATCACATTGCCAATGTCAGCAGTAATGCTCTAGTTTTTGGGCAGACTCTATGGTTTTGAAGAAAAAACCACAGAGTTTGTCCAGAAACTAGAGCATCACCGCCGCCACTGACAACATGTCACTTCTGGGTGATGTCATAGTGCTTTGTGCACTTTGTGCATGTGGCAAAACATCTCAGAGAGGTTCCAGGAGCCCCCCCCCCCCAGCCTGGCAACCCTACCTAAGAATACTATACATTTTTAACAACTTTGAATATTTATTTCTCATCCTTTCTGCTTTCCTTTCCCTCTGATCCATCGTCACCAATCAGTTGAACCAGTTGTAAAGAAGGGCTCATTTCTCTGTTACAGAGTAATAACCTTCTCTCTCTAATATACAGAAACCTTGCCTCAGGAGTCCCCAACCTTTCTGAGCCTGCAAGCACCAATGGAAATTTGAGATGGAAAGTGCTACCTTAAAATGGCTGCTGCATGAGTCAGAGCTAAATACTAAAATGTCTGCCACAGGAGACAGAACCAAATACAATACCTCCTACCCTCCTTTCTCACCATGGGAAACACTTTCATTTGAATGAGGGAAGCCAGTAACAAGCCTTGCCTTACAATGGCTCCATCCACTTTCTGAAAAGCTTTGCAGACATCAAGAGAAGTACTGGTGGGTGCTCTAGAACCCACAGGTATCACGTTGGAGAACTGTGCTCTACCTTGTTTGTTCGTTTGTTTATTAAATTTGTATTTCGCCTTCCCCACCATGGCAGGCTCAGGGCGGCTCACAATATATATATAGATATATATAGTAAAACACCAAAGAATGTTAAAACACAATTAAATTAAAATCACAATCATAGCCTATAAAATCACAAATTCTCAGAATGTAGATGTTAATAAAAGACGGTGGCATTCTCTCAACATTTGGAACGGTCACCTACCACCACAGTCTAGGCTCCTGCCAGGCTGTTGTTTGTCGAGTTAGTACTGATGTTGATGTTGGGGCCAGGGCCTTGATGTTAAAAGGCAGCACCCTAATCGAAAACCTGGTGGAAGAGTTTCATTTTACAGACCCTGCAGAACTGTAAAAGGTCCTGCAGGGCCCTGATGTCGTCCGGGAGCTTGTTCCGCCAGTAAGGGGCTGCCACAGAAAAGGCCCTGGCCCTCACTGTGGCCAGCCTGGCTTCTTTAGGACCCAGGAGAGCAAGGTGGTTTTGGGATCCTGATCTTAGTGCTCTCTGGGGACTATGAGGAGTTGGCCACATTACATTGCCATAGTGGTAAAGCACTGTGAAGTTTATTGTTAGAGGAATTATTAACAGGTTGGATTCTACAGTTCTCCTTCTCCCAGTGCAAGGAGCCTTGTCTCATAGAAGAGGTGTGTTCTGTTGACACAAGGCTTCTTGTCTATATCCACACAAACCTCTGCTGTTAATGGAACACAGTTGCAGGACTCTATCCAATCATCATAATAATAACAACAGTGATGTATCTTTATTGTTTATGTATTTATTAAATTTGTATTCCATGTGGAATGCACACCACACAGTAAAATATTGCTGTAAAGGACTGTTGCCATCTTCGTCCGAGTGAATAAGATGCAAAATAGGTAAAGAGGCAGCTGTATACATAGCCATTCACGTAGCAATTTCTTATGGGTGATCATCTGAACAGGAAGCTAGTTTGCACTCTATATTAAGACTGAACCATTATTTGATTTTAATAAATAAATATTTTAAGCAACATGCAAATTTAGCAAAATGCAGATAAGACAATGACAAGCAAACTGCTTCAGCAGAGAGAGGAAGCTGGCCATCCCTTTGTCTGACAAGGCTGTTTTGTCTCCCTATGGTCTTGCAGAGACTGGCTGTTTAAGGCAACAAGGAAACAGATAGGTCTATAAATCCAGAGGCAAAGAAGGCCCATGTCTGCGTCTGCCACTGGTTGTCTTTGGTTTCTGAGTCCATAAAATTGTTGGCAGAGGACCAATACACAAAGATCAGTTCTTGTCATCTTTGTTATTGGCTGATTTCCAGAACTGCATGTGCAGACAAAACTGTTGGCGCTTCTGTAACCAATAAAACATTTTTTGCAACCTCACACTCCCTCATTGCAATGTTCCATTGGTTACCTATCTAGTTCTGGGATAAATTAAAAGTATTAGTTCTTAACTTTAAAATTCTACATGCCCCAGATCCACCATACCCAAAAACAGCACTTTATCCCAGCTATGCTGCTCATTCATTAAGCTTTAGCAAAAATAGTTGCCTGCAGATGCCATTTCTAGCATTGGTTAGAACATCTTGCACAAACTTTTCAGAGACAGCTCTATGCTTATACAATGCTTAAGCACCTGCCACCTCAGGGTTCTTCACCTATTTCAGAATGCTATCATATAGGCAAACCGCCTTTCAGTATAGTCACTACTATAATGGCTGGCTCATATTGTCCACTGGATATCATGACGCATTGCACGTTATTATTGCGTGTTAATTATTGCCTCAAATTGCATTCATAATTGCTCTGTGCTGTAAGAATTTATACAAATTCAAAATCAGACTATAGTTCATATATGAAGAAATAATGAAATAAAAAGCATCTTGCTCAATCTGAAAATGACCAAACAATGCACAGAAATGTCTTTAGAAATAAAACCATCTAGGTGTATCTCATATGCCTGCTTTAAAAACAACAACAACAGGCATCAGTATGAAGTTCTGAGGAGGTCTAGAAAGCTTAAGTTTCCAAACAACAGCAAGGTCAGCAGTTAATAACAGACTACTTGGGAAGAAAGCTTTTGCCTAGAGCAGAGGAGGCTGTCAATCTAAAAAAGAGAAACAATCAAACTCCAACAATTTTGAAGAGTAATAAAAATGTCAGTATGAGTGAATGATCTGTTCCAGGTCCTTGGTTACCAACTGGGACTCCAAGGATATTTGTATTTAATCTGTCTTATAAGATTGATAGGGGGAAGCGTGTAATATTTTCACACACACCCCAACTCCAAATAATTTTTCATTGTTTCCATACATCAGATACAAAGGAACATTAGATTGTGTTGTGATTTGCGGGGGGGTTGGGGGCGGCTTGTGATGAGTGAAATAGTCCAATGATGAAGATTTGTCTACATGGTGCATTTTTTACAGTAATATGTATGGGGAGCGGTTGACACACCCTTCTGAACTCCCAACACCATGACACCAAATGCAGAACTACGCTGCTTTTGTTTCAGCAGCCTGATATACTTTGAATGTAATTTTATTTATTTATTTGTGTACAAGTGACACTATCTCCTTTTCTGGTAATATGTGTGGATGCCTGGGATCTCAAATAAAGATTTTGTTGCTTATTTTAGTTGGTGTAGTAAGGCTTGGATTTACTGGAAACACATGAACAAACAAAATCCATTGCTTGCCAGCTCTGAAAAGAAGACTCCTAACTTATATTTTTGCAGATCTGCATACTACTGTATTATTATAACTTGCAAGATACATGTGAAAGTCAGTATCAGTAAAACACCACATTGTATATAAGGAAACTGAGGCAATAAATTAAATTTGTGCTATGGGTAGTTCCAGTAATACACAGAATTTTTCACACACACCCAAAAAAGAATCTATACATTTGCTGTTGTAGATAAGTATCCTGAACAGAAAATAGAGATGATAGTGTAGTTATCAGATCTAGAAAAGAAAACAGCAACTGGGTACAGAAGATAATCTGTAGCTAAGAAACATCAACAATACCTTCCTTGCACCAGATCTTTTCTACAGGGCATTTCTTGTAACTCATTAATCCTCCTTCCCAACTACCTTCGTCCCTCCCTCTGCTGATTTTATGTTGTAAGCTCCTTTTGGGCAGGGAGCAACCTGTTTGGTTTACAAAACTCTGTAAAATACTGTGCATATCAATGGGGTTGCATTATTAATAATAAAATAATATTAATAGCTGTACATTTACTGTGAAGTAATGACTCAGATCTGCAATATATTGCTTACAGAGGTGACTAAGCTTTTGAATGGGAACATTTCAATTTATAGCAGATAATAAGATAAAGCAATGTTTGGAATTTATATGCCTTCTAAAAAAAATTAAACTCACTTTTGCTAATAAGTGTCCTGAACATGAAATATAAGCATGCAGGAAGGTGAAAATATCTCCAGGAATAAAGGGGTAAATTTCATACATCCTTGCTTCTAATCTGTTACAAGAATGGCAATCTGTATTTTTTCCCTATGGCTGCGCACATGATACTTTTGAAAAGATGAGTCACATTTTTGTTAGTAGCTTGCTATTTAGATTTCTTTTCTTTTCTTAGACTTCCCCCCCCATCCTCTGTAAATGTCAGCCATGAGCAGCTCAATTGCTAATATTCTCCAGAAGGAAGATTCCTAGAATTGGGCATAGGGGAGAAAATACTGCTTAATTCAGATGATGGCTCTCAACAGTTTTACAGATAAAAAAATTAAAAGCCCCCTCCCATATAGAAAAGCACTACACTTAATAGTATGGAAATGCTCTTCACATCATAAAATCCCTTTTAATGGCTTTTTAACTAGCTAGTTATAAAAAGGCTTTCCTTCTGCCTCTTGGCATAACATAGTGAACATGTAATTAAAATTTACTTTTGCTATTTTTCTGTTAAAAAATTTAAAACCTGCATCAGCAAAGGTTTCTAAGGAAATACCTAAGACAAAGATATAGCTTGGCAGGGAGTGGTGGGTGGTGGGAGGGAAGTAAAGTACCAACAGCATAATGTTGGTGCTGCTACAAATACTAAAATACATTTGATATCTGCAACTATCCATGACTTTCTAAACCTTATGTGAAAAGTATATTCTGCAACACACACAACAAAAGCACAACACCCCAACATGCAACGGCAACATATGGGAAGATGGAAATGGCTGCAGAATAACAGAATAGTATTTGCACATCCCCAACTATAACAACTACTATTAACATTCAGCACCAGCAGCATGCTCAGCATCATACAAAACATTGTCCCTATCCAGCCCAAATGAAAGGATCTCTCACAGTTTAGGTTCAAGTTGGTGAGCCATTAGGAAAACAGTGTGCAGGTACTAACTCTCAACATGTCCTGGAAAATGAGCTTTTGGTGCATCAATGGTCCTGTAAAAAGGGAACCCTTGGACAGCTCAGCCAACTTCCCAAATATACTATTTGTCTTAGAAAAACAGCTATAAGTGAATCAGAATGATCCATTTTTCTTATGAATGTTTGATACTCCCTTCCTCACAGTGCACTAGAGCCAGATGAAGATGGGTATATAAAACCACAAAGCTAGAAGCACAATGGAAGCTGGGGGAGGAAGAAAGCCGGAAAGCAAAAGTATTTTGAGTACACCAAATTCCTTACTCCTCATCCTCACTTCTGTCCCCTTTACCAGAACTTGCACTCATATAGCCCCCCTCTGCTCCACATGCCTGATTGCAGGCAGGAAGGGGTGAATCCCTTTCCTTTCTATCATTCTCCTTTGATCCTTAGCTACTCCTTCAATTGTGGCTTCTCATCTTCCCCTACTGCCTATGTTGGGGTGTGTGTCAAATCTTTATCATTCCTTTGTTTGCTGTTGCCTTTTTTAAAAACAAAAAGGTCATTCATCTTAATCTACTTTAGTCATGCTTGAAATTGAGGTATTTATACACAACTAACTGTGGATGGAGATGAAAAACACAGTACGGACAGCATTCACACTTTAATGTGCATTCTGAGCATGTGGATGCACACCTGATTCATGCTCACAGTGCCAGATCCAACAGTCAATATATATGCAGTTCACCTTAAGATGGATCAAGGCAGGTGTCTGGAGAAATCCAGAGCCAAAGGTGGTAACTCTAGTTATTGGATATTCTTTTTTCCCCCTTTCTGCTACCATGCAATTTTCAGCTATAGTTAGTTATTTGGTCAGGTGCCTACAGCAGCTTTCCCCCACAGACGGACGAAGCATGCAAGTAGAAGGAGATTAATAACCAAAATTGCAAGGAACTATTCTCTTCATAGGGCATACGTTATTAAAATTCATTCAAAGGCTACTCTCTCTAATTACATTCACACTGTCAGGACTTAAATATCAAGACAGTGTCACTGCCAAGTGACTGCTCCCATGTGGATTTATTACATTCTAGAGACAAAAAAATACTACAAAAATAACCTTAAAAGTGATGTGTTTATGTATATCTTTGCTTCAGGATAATATCTACCCTTTTGCTCTAAAGAGACTAACATTTTTATATCCCAAGCCTTCTTTGCTTCACTCTATTAGATAAAACATTCAGGATTACTGTCAATTTTTCAAAGTAAAATACCACATGAAGATTGGGGGCTTCTGTCCCTCTAGCTGAACTAACCACTTGCTAACTTGATTTGTCTGATTATTATTTAAAATTTTTAATCTGATTCTGTAAAATTATATTTATTAAATGTTATAATGTAGTATTGAAATGATGTGAACCACCCTGAGCCCTGCCTAGGGGAGGGTGGTCTAGAAATCAAATAAATAAATATGCCTTTAGGAATGTCAGCCCTAGATTATACAGTATGGTACAAGACAAATTAGTGTGTTCAAAAGAGGCAAATGCACCTACTCTTTGCTCACCCCATTAGATAACAAGAGAAACATTAACCTCCATTTCAGTTCAAGGTCATACAAGGGCAGAAGAAGACTTTTGGCTTATATTGCTAATGGGATGTGGAACCTCATACACAAATAGGTGTTGTGCATGGTTCTTCCCTGCTCTAGTTGCTGGACTTGCACGCACAGAGCGCCGTTATTTAATGTATTTTTTAAAAAAATTATCTATACCCCCCTGATTCTCAAGGGTCGCAATAAGATAAATGAGCAAAAGATAAGGCCTCAGAAGACATTCCTGATATGGTTCTACCGATACAACACCAATTGCTTTGCAAAAGCATGATGCCAGGAAAAAAGACGTTATTTGTATTGCTTAAATCTATTCCACTATATCCTGGATCACGATATGCCACTAATTGAGATAATAGTTTGGGTCAAGAATAGCCTGCATTCTCAGAAGCTCTAGTGTCCACACACCACTCTGGCAACCACATCTAGCCAATTTCCTCATGAATGACTCTAGGTGGGCAATAAGGACTTCATGGGTATAGAGCACATGGTATGAGATCACTGATAGGAAAGCACTAAGGACCTTAAAAATAAAAGAATGGTAATGCTAGCTCAGACCAATCGTCCATCTAGAGCAGCATCTCGTTTTACACAGTGTCCAATCAGATGCCCCTGAAAGGCCTACAAGAGGGCATGGAAGCACAATCTTTCTATCGTTGTCATACCACAGCACTGGTATTCAAAAGGCAAAAAATGTGCTTCCTTAAAGATTCCTTCAAGAGACAGAATGCTAACGGGTCTCTGCTTTTCTAGAATGCATTTGCCATAACAACAGACTAACATCCATATTAAATACACAGAAAGATTAACTGCTTCTTTTCTTTGTAAATGAAACTGCGGACAACTTTTAAGCATATTTTGTTTTAAAAAATTTTCACCATGAACCAGATAAAAGTCCTGACAAGGATGCAATTTGATGGAGGGTAAACAGCAGTCCATCTAAAGTTTAAGTCACAGAATGTGAAATATTAACAGCTTGACTGAGGTCACATTATACAGTCCCATCAACTCATTTATAGCTTTCTGGTTTTTACCAAGAAAGTGATGGCCTTTGGCTAATAATAAACATTTATCAAGACAGTTAGCTTTCTAGTTCATGGATGCATCCATGAATGAATGAACTCGTACTTCAGAAATTTGTTTCCCCAGCATGTTTGTTAAAAATGCCCTTTTGTTTTACTTAACTGCCCTAACCTTACAGCAACACAGTAACCAATCATTCCAATGGCATATCTGTTTATAAATCCCAATTTCAATTAAAATGCATATTATGCAGGTGAAAATGTCTCTTTAATTGTATGTTTCTCCACAACCTTACTTTTAGAAAATATAAATTAATGGCTGAATTTATTACATTATAATCCTCTTAATAATTTACAAATAGAAAAAAGCCTGCATGGTTAATAAACAAAGTAATGGAAGCTGTAAAATGTAAGAAGGATTCCTTTAAGTGGCGGAAAGCTAGTCTCAGTGAGGTTGATAAAAGGAAACACAGGCTGTGGAAAATAAAATGTAAGTCTGTGATCAGGCAGGCAAAAAGGGAACATGAGGAACATATAGCAAAAAACATAAAGATCAACAATAAAACTTTCTTCAAATACATTATAAGCACAAAACCAGCCATGGAGGCAGTGGGATCCTTGGATGACCAAGAGGTAAAAGGAGTACTGAAGGATGATAGGGAAATGGCTGAGAAGCTGAATGCATTTTTTGCCTCTGTTTTCACTGTGGAAGATGAGAAGTCCTTGTTCACTCCAGAACCACTGATTTCGGGAGGGGTGTCAAATTGAGGTGACAAGAGAGGAGGTCCTATGACTGATAGACAACTTAAAAACTGATAAATCACCAGGCCCGGATGGCATACATCCAAGAATTCTGAAAGAACTCAAATGTGAACTTGTGGATCTCCTGACAAAAATATGTAATCTTTCATTAAAATCTGCCTCCATTCCTGAGGACTGGAAGGTAGCTAATGTCACTCCCATCTTTAAAAAGAGTTCCTGAGGATATCTGGGAAATTACAGGCCAGTCAGTCTGACATCGATACCGGGTAAGTTGGTGGAAACTGTTATTAAGGAAAGAATTAGTAGGCACATTGAATAACAAAAACTATTGAGGCAGACTCAGCATGGATTCTGTAAGGGAAGATCTTGTCTCACTAACCTGTTAGTGTTCTTTGAGGAAATGAACAAACATGTGAACAAGGGGGACCCAATAGATGTTGTTTACCTTGACTTCCAGAAAGCTTTTGATAAAGTTCCTCATCAAAGGCTCCTAAGTAAGCGCAATAGTCACGGGATAAAAGGACAAGACCTTTTGCGGATCAAAAACTAGCTAATTGATAGGAAACAGAGAGTGAATATAAATGGGCAATTTTCTTGGTGAAGGGTGGTAAACAGTGGGGTACCACAGGGCTCAGTACTTGATTTGATGCTTTTTAACTTGTTCATTAATGATTTGGAGTTGGGAGTAAGCAGTGAAGTGGTTAAATTTGCAGATGACACAAAGTTGTTCAGAGTTGTAATAAAGTACTAAGACTGATGTGAAGCGTAGTGATTCAGCTCATACTTTATTTAAGAAGAAGAACAAGAGATGCATTTGCCAAAGAAGATCGAGGAGAACACCTACGAGGAAATCATCGCAGTCCTCACCGAATAATAAGCACCAAAGCCCACCATGCTGGCCAACCGCATTGACTTCCAGTCGCACCTTCAGATGCCCGGCGAAATGGCCTTGGCATTCATGGCCCAACTCCGCCAGCTTGCAGTGGACTGCAAGTTCGAGAAGGTCAAGGATAATCTGCTGACCCAATTTGTTTGGGGCATCCGTGATGGACACAGCCCTGCAAATGGCCACCACATTTGAGGGCTCTCACCGTGACTATCCGCCATCAGCAACACACCACGTGTCCCTGGCGGTAGACAACTCTGACCAGAAGGGGGTCCTGCAAGTGAGACAACCAGCCATCGGAATCAATGCCTGCCACCAACGATGCCAGCACACAGAGACGCTGGTCACTCTACAGTTTGTACCAGCTGCAAGGATGGCCACGAACGCAGTTCGTGACAGTTCCACAACACCATCTGCAGGACATGTGGAAAGCAGGGCCACATTGCTCGGGCCTGCCACTCCCAAGGACACCGGAGGTCAACCTCGACACACCAGGAGGACCTGGAACTACACTCCCTCACCATCAACCACCACAAGATAATGAATCTGCCCCCCGATGGCCCTAATAAGATGCATGTAACTGTTAATCGAGGGGTCCCCCTGTCACAAGGAAGTGGATACGGGCTCTTCCTTCTCTATTATTTCAGCAGTTACACTACGGAAAATATGTCCAGGGGGCCCTCCTAGAAAAGCCATGGGGGTTGTCTCTGCGGGACTTTCAGAAAAACCCGGTGGCAATCAAGGGCTGGGGCAAATTCAGGGTACAATTCAGAGACTTTGATGGCCCCTTAGAATTGCTGGTGGTGGAAGGGAAACCCACAAGCCTGTTGGGACTGGCGTAGTTTGGGCCCCTGGGTTTTGCTGTGACGGGCATCCATGCCCTACAACCGCAGGACTTTGATGTGGTCTGCCAGGACTTTATGGGAGTTTTTGATGGCACGCTTGGCCGTTACTCCGGACCCTGTTTCCCTGGACCTTGACCTGTGGTGCGGCTGATCAGAATTAAAGCCAGTTGGGCCCCGATCGGGCTTCAGCCAAAGATAGAAGCTGAACTGGATCATCTGGTCAAGCAGGGGGTGTTGAAACTGGTGCTGCAGGCCCAGTGGGAAATTGGTGCTGCAGGCCCACTGTCACTTCACTTAGATCGAATGGGGACATACGCATTTGCGCTGACTATAAGTGCACCATTAATAGGGCACTTCAAGACCATGTGCACCTGGTACCGGTGGTCAGCCAAGCCTTGGCTTCCTTGGCGGGGGCACAGGTTTTCGGCAGGTTGGATCTGGCTCAAGCCTACCAGCACCTGCCGGTTGATGACACCTCAGCCAAGGCACAAACTATTGTAACACACAGGGGGGCTTTCTGGGTCTGGTGCCTGCAATTTGGAGTAAGCGTGGTGCCAAGGATTTTCCAGAACCTAATGGATTGTCTGCATTCTTCAATGATGTTCTGATCGCAGCTCCGGATTCTGAGACCTTTGCGGCGCAGCTCCGGTCTGTTCTTGAGTGTTTTGACACTGTGGGGCTAAAGTTGAAGAGGGAGAAGTGCATCCTGGGAGTGCCCTGGGTGGACTTCTTGGGATTTACGGTCAATGTCCAGGGAATACACCCCACACAGGACAAGATCCGCACCATCAGCGAGGTCCTCACTCCCTCCTTGAAGGCGGAGCTGCAGGCTTTCCTGGGGCTCTTGAATTTCTATCATTCCTTTCTCCACCACAAAGCTGCCATCACAGAGCCACTGCACTGGCTTCTGGACAAACAGGCTCCCTGGGTCTGGGGCTCCACTCACAATGCTGCTTTCAGGGTGGGGGCAGTCCTGGGTCACTGGCTGGCTGATCGCCATGAGGTTCCCATGGCCTACTATTCCCGCACCATCAGCCACAGAGCGTAACTACGCTCAGATTGACAAGGAGGCCCTTACGATCGTTGCCAGTGTGAAGAAATTTCATGACTTCCTCTATGGCCGGCTGTTCATGATTGCCACTGACCACAAGCCCCTGCTGGGACTGCTCACCCCGGACCACCAAACCCCTCAGAACTTGTCCCCCTGGGGTCTCCGCTGTTCTTCACAGGGTACCAGTATGCGCTTGTTCACCGCCCTGGTAAGACGATGGGCCATACCGACGCTTTGAGCTGGTTGTCGCTGCCCTCCTCTGACCCCGCCCCTGCCCATCACATCGCCCTGCTGGAAGACCTGCCCGACCGCCAGGTCCAGGTGGGGAGGTTGCCCGCCACTCCGCCGGGGATCGCATTCTATTCTGGGTCCT
This sequence comes from Gekko gecko, assembly GCA_029375565.1. Taxonomy (NCBI): domain Eukaryota; kingdom Metazoa; phylum Chordata; class Lepidosauria; order Squamata; family Gekkonidae; genus Gekko; species Gekko gecko. The sequence goes on from JAPDNY010000006.1 coordinate 37,397,790, forward strand.
TGACTGGGTGGGGAGGGGGTGGCCTGCAAGCCAGATGGGTCCTGAATTTGTGGCTTTGGCCAGCCACAGGGATGAGCTGTCATCCCACAAGGGGTGTTTACTGTGGGGGATTCAGGCGGTGATTCCACAGCCGCTGCAAAGCCGTGTACTAAGTGCTTTGCACGAGCACCACCCAGGGATAGTAAGGAAGAAGGCCCTGGCCTGGAGTTATGTATGGTGGCCGGGCCTAGACACACAAATAGAAGACATCATTAAGTGGTGCCAGAAGTGCCAGGAGTTGCAGCCGGAGCCCCCAACAGCTCTGGTGCAAACCTGGGAGTCGTCCCACAAGCCATGGACACAACTTCATTCGGACTTTGCTGGGCCATTCCAGGGGCAGACCTTTTTCATCCTGGTGGACACGTACACAAAATGGGTGGAGATGATACCCGTCCCCTCTACCTCATCCCAGTCCACCATCAAAGCAATGTGGTGGATTTTCAATTCCCACGGAATTCCAGACTCTTTAGTAACAGACAATGGCACCGCCTTTACGTCAGCTGAGTTCCTGGAATTTGTGGAGTACTATGGGATCCAGCACATCTGCTCTGCACCTTTCCGCCCCGCTACCAACAGCCAAGAGGAGTGGATGGTCCGCACAATGAAAGAGGAACTGCGCTGCATGGACTGGGGTGACTGGGACTACAAAATGGCAGCTTTCCTGTTCAGCCAGCACACCACACTGCACTCCGCTACTGGTCACAGCCCGGTGTCTGATGACCCAGTTCAACCACCTCCACCCTGACCAGGCTCCAGATCACAATGCTCACTCAGTTAACCAGGAGGCCCCAAGGGATTTTTTTCTGGAGGATCTGGTCTATGCTCACAACTACGGCCAAGGGCCCACATGGGTCCCAGTGCGAGAGGTTCAGGTGACCAGTCCTTTCTCCTATGAGGTCACCAGCAAAGACTGACACTACCGGGTCCTGCCCCTGGCCCCAGACGGTCCGGAAAAGGCTGCCATCTACCCTGAGGGACTGGCTGCTGTGGACCCCCCACTTTTGGGCATCCAGCATGATCCCTCGTGGGGAAGATGGCGACTGATGAGCCCAGCATCGCGGCTACCCTGATGGAAATACTCCCCGCGACAACACCAGCCCCAGAGCCTGCAGCACCAGCAGCCGGAAGCTCTGCTCCAGTTCCAGCCATCCACCGCTCCACACAGGAGCACAAGAAGCCAGCATACCTCAAGGACTATGTATGTTAGGGCCAACTGGACCAAAGGTGTTGTGTACTCCAGGAAGCCCGCACATGTGGTTGGGCAAACACGAGGTTGGGTGAAGAAACCTGAGCTTCACTGCCAGAGACAATAGCCCAAACAGATCCTAGCACGCACCTATAGGAACACTAGGATCCTAGGAGGGACCTATGGGTCTAAGTGTGCACTTTAAATATCCAACCACGGGTGTGGGTATGTGGATCTTCTTCTTGGCGTTCCTATAGGTGTGCACTAGGATCCGTTCAGGCTATTGTCTCTGGCAGCAAAGCTCGGGTTCCTTCACCTAACCGTGTGTTTGCCTGACCATGTGTGCGGGCTTCCCGGAGTACACAACAGTTGTGAAAACCAGGGAGGATTGTGAGACACTCCAAAGGGATCTGTCAAGGATGGGTGAGTGGGTATCAACGTGGCAAATGGGGTTCAATGTGGCCAAGGGTAAAGTGATGCACACTGAAGCCAAAAATCCTAAATATAAATACACACTGATGGGATCTGAACTGGCAGAGACTGACCGAGTGAGAGATCTTGGAATCATAGTACATAACTCAATGAAAATGTTGAGGCAGTGTGCAACTGCAGTAAAAAAGGCCAACACTATGCTGGGGATTATTAGGAAGGGAATTGAAAACAAATCAGCCAGTATCATCATGCCCCTGTATAAATCAATGGTGCAACCTCATTTGGAATACTGTGTACAGTTCTGGTCCCCACACCACAAAAAGGATATTATAGCATTGGAAAAAAGTGCAGAAAAGGGCAACTAGAATGATAAAAGGATTGGAACACTTTCCCTGTGAAGAAAGGTTAAAGCGCTCAGGGCTCTTTAGCTTGGAGAAACAATGGCTGAGGGATGACATGACTGAGATTTATAAGATTATGTATGGGATTGAGCAGGTTGAGAAAGAAGTACTTTTCTCCCTTTCTCACAATGCAAGAACCCATGGGCACTCAATGAAATTGCTGAGCAGTCAGGTTAGAACAGATAAAAGGAAGTACTTCTTCACCTGAAGAGTGATTAACACATGGAATTCACTGCCACAGGAGGCGGCTACAAGCATGGACAGCTTCAAGAGGGAATTAGATAAGCATATAGCAGAAGTCCATCAGTGGCTATTAGCTACAAGGTATAAATAGGAACTGGGGAGCAAGTGATGCTCTGTATTCTTGGTGCTTGGGGGGGGGGCAACAGTGGGAGGGCTTCTAGTGTCCTGGCCCCACTGATGGACCTCCTGATGAAACCTGGTATTTTTGGCCACTGTGTGACAGAGTGTTGGACTGGATGGGCCATTGGCCTGATCCAACATTGGCTTCTCTTATGTTCTTAAATGTGCTTATAAGTGGGTTAGTAAAGGATAGCCCAGTCTGATTTTCCTGGAATGTGGGTCTTTAATTCTGATTTATGAAAGACACTTTTAAATTTTTGCTTCAAAATAAGCATGCATCCCACAGCAAGCCTCCACGTATGTATACTGATATCAGCAGCATTTTGTATTGTTTTAATGAGAATAAAAGGGATGTTACTTCAAATACAAAACCTATAAACAGGCACCTAGGACATATATAGAAATAAAAAATAATTTGAAATAAATAAATAGGTAAGGTACTGATAAATGAAGACAGCCATCATACACTAAGGTTTCCTTGCTTGAAAGCCAGTTGAATCTGACTCTGGTAAACAGGTTTCCAAGCTGAAGAGCCAGCACTGTCCAAAGATGTTTCCGTGATCATGTGGCCAGCATGACTAAATGCCAAGGCACACAGAACATTGTGACCTTCCCAATGAAGCAGTAACTATTTATTACTTGCAATTTCTTGCTTTTGAACTGCTAGGCTGGCAGGAGCTGGGGCCAGGAGATGGGAGCTCACTCTATCACGTAGCATTCAGGTCTCAAACTGCCAAGCTACTGACCTTCCAGTCTGAAACTCAGCATCTTAACCTCTGAGCCACCACTAAACACATGCAACTAGTGTCAGTCTTCATATGTTAATCTGATCCTGTAAATCCCCAGATTAGTCTGAGTTGTGGTGTCCATCTTTGAACCAAAAGTGAATGTGACAACAGAGAACATATGCCAGGGACCAAAAGTCTTCAGCCTTTTTGTTTCAGCAGAATGTGTGGCACACATGTTCTCTATCTAAACATACTAATAGCATTAAAAAAACAACCCAGCACCAAGGGGAGCTCCATGACCTACCTGAGGGTCCCAACCTCCAGACTGAGGACCACTGCCACAGACAGTACATATCCTGTGTGCCTGACTGATATGAAATGGAAGACCATGCTAATTGGGCATGCATGGGTACCACTTGCATACAGTCACATGCACAGCAAGAGGCTTACTGAGCCTCTACACCCCACCATTATTGGAAGCTCTATAGGCTAGCAGAAGAATCAGCCCTCTAAAAAGAAAAGTGCTTCATTTATTTCATTAATTTCTACACTACACCTCCAAATATTCAGAATTGCTCTATGCTTCATAAAAACACAAAACTGCAAAACCATAAGTGTTAAAAAAAAAAAACAATCTCAATTTAAAAACCCAACCACAGCCAAATACAACACTTAGGGCTTGTGTAACTTTGTGTAACACACAAAAAAGCATTAGAAGCTTTTTACCAAACTAGGAAAAAAAGAAAGGCTTACACTTTAAAAAGATTTCATATAAGGGTAATGGAAGGCATACAACCTGTATTGGTTATTTTCTCCCTCATGATAAATTACCAGCCAGCAACCTTCCCAAGTAGATTTGTTCTTGATATTACAGCAGCAGTACCGTATTGATTTGTTGTCCTTCGGTATCTATGCATATATTATTAAAGTAATCCAACCCACTCCTATTTTAATTTTACATTTTGCCTTCTAAACTAACCTGACGAATGGAATCCACTGGTTTAATTATTTCAGTAAACATAATCATGGCCTTGCTAATGACACCAGAGAGTCCTTTATTTTCCTAAAATGTTAGTAATGTGAGCTTACTTGTAATGAAAGGCCTGACGCATTAATGAATCCAAAAATCTCTAAGGGAAACATTTAAGGCCCAACTCATAATGTTATGCCAGAATTACATGCACAGAAGACTTTTTAATCATCTTTGTTTCTTAATTTAGTTTTGATTGGCTATGAAATCCATAGCGGCACTCAAAGGCTCGCTTTTCCACCGCCATCAGCACTTGTGCTCCATAAATTGTACAAACGTACATGACTTCCTCTGTCTGTAGGCTCCTTCAAAGCTTCTGTATAACCTCTCCAGAAAAAAAAATAGCTGTCGGTTGCAGATAATTCCAGGATAATGTTACCAATTTTAAGCCACTCAGATGTTGTGTTGGGCTGTGACAGCCAAGGCTGCTGAAGCACTAAGAGCAAATCTTTTCTATCGATTGTCACTATTCTGGTCCTCAAAACCTGCATTCCTAATTGCAAGTTGCAACCGGCTCCTTGCAAGCTGCATTTCAACTCTTTTTGCTTCCCCTCCATGCATGCTACCAGCCATCTAGGAATTCTACACAGTACCATTTTTAAATAGTTTACCATCCTCACTTCAGTCAATAAGCCACCAAACAGCTAGGTAGATTTATGTCATCACACTGACCACTGGCCCTTTTAAACTGTAGATAAGTTGACACAAATATTTAAATTTGACATGTGGGATACAGCTCCCAAAAAGGATGGTTGTAACATCTCCAAGTCACTTTCGGTTTTAATATGCATTTTTGAGAGCCAGTTTGGTGTAGTGGTTAAATGCACAGACTCTAATCTGGTAGAACCAGGTTTGATTCCCCACTCCTCCACTTGCACCTGCTGATGTGACCTTGGGTCAGTCACAAGTTCTGGCACAGCTGTTCCCGAAAGAGCAGTTTGTGTTATAGTTCTCTCAGCCCCACCTACCGTACAGAGTGTCTGTTGTGGGGAAGGGAAAGGAAGGGAGTTTGTAAGCCGCTATAAGACTCCAAGTGAAGGGCGGGGTATAAATCCAATCTCTTCTTCTTCTTCTGTTCTGTTTTTATGCTGTGATTTAACCAACACACGTGTGCACATATTTACTCTGAATAACAGCACAAAGAGGAACCCTGATGACATCAGTATAACTTTTTGGCTGGAGATTTTAAGCAATGTGCATATATGCTCTTGCACACTGATATCTTGCAAAAGATCTTACATGTGTTGGCTCTGCGCCAGGTATCAGTTTACAAAACGTAATCCCGCTCCCTGCAATCTTAAACAGTACAGTCTATTCTACCACAACAGCACTCTGACAACTAATTACCACCCTGTTCCACAGCATGTAAGTTATTCTCAGTTATTCTCCACCTGGACACTCTAAACATTTGGATGGGGTGGGGAAATGGGAACTGGGAGGCTCTGTACACTTTGCCCAAGAAACCTCTGGTGATTTACTCTGGCAGACATGCAAAAGGTAGTTTGATGCATGCTGTACAAGGCCCCACCCACACCGATCCCCTTCTTCCCCCAACCATTCTCTTACACTGCTGGCAAAAATTTAGAATCATCACCGCATGGAGCATGGGTGGAAAAGAGGGACACAACCAAATCTGGGGCTGATGTGCCAAACAGGATCTCCGGTCTGGTTAATTCTTCTTCTATAAAGCACGTTCTAGCTTTTTAGTTAGCATCATTATACGTTCTCCACTTTGCTTGTAGAAGAAAACTGGTTAACAATTTCAACAAAAGGATAACCTTGCAAACAAGCCCACCCAAATGGTTATCAGGCCACCTGCTCACACATACCTGCTCTGGTTATGTATGACCTAAAAGAACCAATATGCCCGCAAGTTTCCATGACTGCTCACCTGGAAGCAATTCTGACTCATTAAAAGTGACTAGCAAAGTAGCCACATACATTTGTTCCCCCTGAGACATCCTTCTTCCTTTCAAAGCTAAAGTGCAATCTTTCATGAGTGTATTTCTCAGACGTCATAATGCATATAGGTTAAAAAACACACAAATGCACAGCCACAAGACATACACAGTACTTACTCTTTCTCTCAATGTGTCAACTTTTGAACAGGCTACGGTGAGAATAAACCAATTACAGATTTCAGTATATCTCCTAGTGCATTCTACTACATGTGTATGACTAGATTACAGTCTGTACACAATACCCTTCTGCTCTTTGAAGCCTCCAGTATTGTAGAAAAGGAGCTAGAAAATAATGTAAGCCTGCCAAAGCTCCAGTTATCAAGCTGAAAAAAAAATCTACAATGTGTGAGTCATGTGTTCAATTTATGAAACAACAGGTTAGAACAATCTTGAAAAACCTTCTGTATTTTGCGCTTTGTCTTTGTAAAAGCATAGCAGTTCAAATCCAAATCTTCCTGATTTCAGATAACTATTGGCAACATGTAACTCCCAATCATTTTGCAACAGAGGACCCTTTGCAACACTCACTTGGTATTTCAAAAGCACATGTCATGACCTGAGCAGACTAGGAACACAACTAGATGAGACACTGTCCCTGGATCAGACCTGGGAGTGTTGCTGCCATTTTAGAGCCTACTGGGGGCAATTTAAATATGCCATGAGGGCCTGATGGACCTGCAGAGCAGAGGGAACAGGCACTCTTGTCCCCTATTGTGGCTGCTTCAGCACTTAGAACGGCACCTGTAAAGAGCACCTGGTACTGCTATGCTGTGGGGGCCCTTGTGGCATTTTACACTCAGGCAGAGGTCTTTCAATTCATCTACTACCTGATCATTAGAACTGGAAATACCAGAAACTGACCCAGGGTTTTCTGTATGCAAAGCAGATGCTCTATTACTAAGCCATGGTGCCTCCGCTTCACAAGCACTAGGAGCACCATCTACTGGGAAGGCCTTCTATGCAACTGGAATTAGCAGGAACCATATACAGTAGTGCTCTCACACAGCTTCTATTCAACTGGGTGGAGCTTTCATAGGATGGATTTCACTGCAACAGTTCTACCATTTGCACTATCAAATTTATTCAAGTTGAGGTAGGGTACACATCTACCATTTGTGAATAATAATCTAAACAACATGCCATTCTGTCTTTGATGCTACTTCCTCATATATTTTTGTCTTTTTGCCCTAGTATTTTCCTGAAGTTCTACGGTTTACAAATCTAACCTCGAAGTATGCAACACCAGCATCCACAGTATAAAAGCATCTTGAGCTGACTGCTCACAGCTGATTTGCATATAGTCCTCTGAATGAATATAGCAGAAGTCAGGCCAAAGCTGGAGGGTATGCTGCAATTCTTAAGCACTACTTCTTCATCAAATGTGAAAGCCTGTAGAATCAGCCCCACAAAAATTCTGGAACAGAGTGCAGAAATGTTGAATTCTGACCAACAAAACCAATATTTGTCTTTCTCCATCCCCCCACATAGCCCTTTAAATCATTATGATGATGCCAGCATTTCTGTCCACGACCAATTTACATCACTGATAGGCCATTCTTTTCATCCTAAAAAGTACTCATATCACTTGTAAAGAGACCTTTGAGTTCAGTTTCAGATGGTAAACATAATTTATGAAAACATGTTTTATATCTCTCCAGAATAAAAGTGAGCATCATGCTTAAAGCTACTCTCAAAAATATGTCTGCTGGAGAACCAAATGTGTCGGTTTAATTGCCCAAGAACCTATAGCCATGCAGAAGCTAACATCTTCACAGGAGAACTTATCTGACAAAGTATCAAGTTTTGTGCACCACTATATGATGCTATCAACATTTAAACATACTTAAGATCACACCTACCAACCACATTTTAATCCTAAACAACAGCTGAATCCAGGCACACATTCCCTCATGATGCAACATTTTTTTTGAAAAAATCACTGTTTATTTATTGAAAATCTGTAAAAATTTCACCATTGATTTCAACTGGACCTAAAGAACTTTGGCTACTTATTTCTGCTCTCCAATTTCAATGCTTATTTGCCAGAAGCCTTTCAGACCCACAACAAAGAATGTTACACAGTTTCCCCCTTGGCTTTGGCCTCAGGACTGAAATTAAAGACACTCATTTTGGCTTATGATGCAGTATTCTTTTGTAATTTTTTTTTGTTTTTTTGCCTTACCATTCCACAGACGTTCTCTGGTGGATTTCCACATGTTATATCAGGAGGATCCAAGTTTACTTTCACGTATCTCATCATATCTATGGCTTCTGGCTGACAGGCCGTGTAATCCCAAAATTTTCCATCCTCTGTGTAAATCTGAGTCTTACATACATCATAATGTCCCCACACTGAAGGATAGTGCTGCATCACTGAAGACACAGTAACCCAAAGGGCATGAAGTGACAAGAAACTTGACAAATACATCTCTAAATCCTTCACAATGTGCCTCGATAGCTGTGACCAGTGGAGACCTAAATGCAGTCAGTACTGCACATATATGTACACAGGAGACCAGAGTTACTGTGACACGTGTTCCAAACCAGACAGGAAGAGTTAGATTACAGTGGTTTCTTTATACAGGAGGAAACTTTGGTGGATGTCTAGCATGTCTGAAGAGATGTTGCTCAGAAAAACTTCGAAGCAAGTTCCTTTTCTTAAAATGTATCTGTCAGGGCTTTTTAAAAGCATGCATGTAAATAATGTCCAAAAGCAGATGACAATTCAGCAAGGTTGCCGGTCCTTAGCTCTGCTGTCGATAACCCTGAGTGATCCTCCTCCTTCCCGACTCATGAAGAACAGCCAGCCAAACTGATAAATCAGTTGAGGGAGCAAAATGATGAGCATCTACAGCACCACGTCTGTCTGCTATCAATCATTCTTTTCTTCTGTCACCAGCACCCTTTTAGAAACAATAAAAGAAGAGTTATTGTCCAAGGATCAATGCATTAGAAAAATATATGATATGTTGACATTTCAAGAGGCTTGATGCAATATGAGGCAAATTGGAATAATCTGGATAACCTTTACTGAAGGTGTTTTGCCGGAGTGAACAAAGTACCAGAATCACTCATTGCCCAAACTGTTTTGACATGAGGGATTTAACTCCTCTCTAACAAAGACAGATATATAATGTTTTCTGCAAGTCCCCCCCCCCATTTTGTTTGTTTCCAAAATGATTATTTCCATCTTGGCAAAACCTGAATGTGAACAACAGAACTTAAATAGTTCTCATATTTCATAACCTGATAGGGATAGAAGCCCCAGCCCACCAGGGGTGGTAGATCTTTTATTACAATGACAAAGGACTGACAACAACTTGTGTGCTTTTCATCTCCTGGAAAGAGGGCCTCGGAGAGCTCAAAATGTCGGGTACACCTTTCAGCTTTTGTTAGCTTAATAAGAGAGATATTATAAACACACTTCTGTCTCCTTGGGTTTTTTCTCATTAGGATTGGAAGAGTTCCACTTCTTTTGTTTAATTGTGTTTAATGACAAAGATAACAGTTGGCTCATTTGCAGCTTATAATAATAATTTCCCCTTCATATAGGCTTTCTGTATTTTCTTTAAAAAATATTGCTATTTTAGTGTCTTTTTATGCATTGATTTCCATAACAGAAAGCATCCTCTCAAAACCCTTTTTTTCTGTATACTGTATCAAGACATAAATTGATACGCTATAATTTCAATTATTTAAAAACCCATATTTAAAAGACACCCAAATCTCTCTATGATTGATGGCCAACTTTACAATGCATCATTGCCAAAGTTGGTAAAATGATATTCAGCAGACCAATTCCGGGTCCCCAAAGCAAATATTCTGCTCACAGGCACCCTGCAAGATTGAAGTCAAATTAGGGTGAAAGACTTTCCCCCATTTTTATTTAAAAGGATTTTTTTTCAGATGGTAAGAAATACAGATATTCCACACATTAACACTGTATCTCTCTTTGGACTGTGTATGCAGCAGGCATTTTTCCATACAACGCTGTGCCTGGCTCGTAAGCAATATACCCTTAACACTACATAGAAATAACTATGTAGTTTGACCATTGCTGAATGGTCATTTTAAGAGGCAAAACACACTTCTGAACCCCAGACAACTTGCTGTGGAATAGAATGACCCCTGACAATGGAGAAAATGGCCATCTCTAGAACATGTAATAGTCCTAGGAACAAAACTACCACTGCTTGCATGTGTGTTTTTAAAGTCAGAAGTGTTTTTATGTGGCAGCCTTTTTTTCTTCCATGTTATACTCTGAGCAACAGGATGATTACAGATTACAAGGTAACAAGAAGTTGTTCCTTTTTGGAACACTTTTCAGCAGGAGTGTCTGTGTATTTTCATATTTTCATGCTTTTGTGTCTCTAACCACTATCTCACCAAATTCTTAATATCAGCATGTAAATATATGAAAGTAGTTAGCTGCTGCATAATGTTGCTTACCCCAGTTGGCCAGTTTTAAGTCTGATCTTTTAGCTAGTCGTGAAATTCTTTCTATGCTCCTGCATATATACAAAAGAACACACCATTCTGGTGAGTCCATTCCAAAACACCTACTTTCAGTGAAAGGGAACCTGGCCTTCAAAGTAATTTTGTAAACAAGTTCCTTCCATTCAAATAAGGCACTGTCTTTAAACTCAGCTTAGCTACAGACACTCTACAGTGCCAACAGATGGTTGAATTGTGTTTCCATAGCAAATTACAATAATTGCCTTATGGACGTAAGTACAATTTCCCATTATATTCATTTCATAAAATGGTATCGTACAGCTGTTATATGGGTTGCATTGTATTACAGAACGTGATGACTGGCTGGATTTCCTTTCAGCAATGAGCTAAACAATACTGAAACTTCAAATTTTAAATTGTCACAAAAGTTAGAAGTCACTTAAGAAGTGAATATAATTTTAATTTCAGCAGTTCTTTTCCTTCTGTCTTAAATAATAATCACCAAATTATATTATGCCTTAAATACACATCTATTGCTCTGGAATTTCTTGCACTTTGTGTTCCAAAGGGGGGGGGATCTGATTGTAATTTTTTGAATTATCACTAGGAAATAAAAGTTTACTGCATGAATGAATTTTCCTTTCTTGTACAATTTGATTAAAACCCCAATATATGTGTTTACCAAAAAAGCTGCACATAGCGGACACTGAAGAAATGAAACTTGAAATAATAGTAATAGATAGTAAGGTTTCTGAAAGAACAAGAAAACAGTACATATCACTACTTTCATTGAAACTTAGTGCAAGAATATACTGAAATATTCTGTTTAAACAAAAACTGAACATTTGTTGAGTGTTATTTTAAACTATAGGAGAATGATTCCTTTATTTCTTTTTTCTGTTTTCTGCAACTAGGACTAACTGTACCAGCCTAACCAGAGTTACACCCTTCTAAGCCCATGAACTACAATAGACTTATGAGGGCAACGTAAATCGGATACAACCAGAACATTCATCAGAACCACCAATGCAGAATATGGAAACAAAATGCAACACTGTCCATTCTGCTCACTAAGCTACGCCCGTCTCCTGCTTAACGAACTGGCATTAAAGCAAGTGAAGAGTCATAATGATGGTCATTATACAGAATTATAGACTATAGCATTGATCAAATTCAGTGTGCTGACAAGGAAGTGGAAAAGATGGTGCAGGTTATCTGAGTATCAGACAGATGCCAAAATATGCGACTGGTATGCTTGACAAGAAGCAGCCAATTATAGCTTAAAATTTGGCACCTATCCAGTATGTGATTAATAGTTCTCCATTACATTACAGACTTATTATTAATGTATTAAAAATGCCATGCTTTGGCAAGTGCCAACACAGCATATCTTAGCTAGCTCAGCAATATCTCATTATTAATGAGCTCTCGTAGACACAGAGGAAGGTATTGACTAAAGAGTGTTATGCTAAGAGTCACTGGAGCTTTGGTAACAGCATCACACAATCCATGTTGTGTATCACCTGACCTATGTTGTATTTGTGTATGTAGGGGTCACTCAGGAAGTCAAATCAAGTTGATTTGAGTGCAATCTAGATTAATTAGATTTCCATGTGAATATTTCTAGGGTTTTTACCTTTCTGAACTTTAAAATCTATGATGTTAAATGGTAAACAATGCAGAGCAGAATTAACTTGAGTTTTAAAACATACATATTTGGTTAATCACAGCCAAGTGTCCCATGTGAATCAATGACAGATGCCTGTTTTTTTAATCCTCTCTGACTTTATAGCCCCGGTTAACCATCTGATCATGCAATCTGCTGTGTTAAAGTGACTTGATCCACAGAATCCCACATACAGAAACTGATGCCTTCACTGACTGAAAGCAAAGGTGACTGCAACACACTTTCAAAAAATGGATTATGCTAAACATATTCAATAGTGCCATGGCACATGATCAGCCAAAGCTGTCCTTTGTTACTGTAACTCGTCACTGCTATGGCTGACCTCTGAATTTTCCACATGCACCACCATACCCCCTACAAGCTGAAACAACATCAGGCATCTCCCCAGGCAGCCAAAGAGCAAGAAAAACACCGCTGGGGACCAACACTGTTGTGATTGCTTGACAGAGCTTCAAAAGTATTACCCTGTCGCCAATGCCCCCTCCTCACACCACTCATTGTGAGATACACACCCATTCTTCAAAATTATTTACCAGAACCAAAAATAATTGCATAAATGAGCAGCAATCTCTTCATGGGTATCTATGGACAGCTCCTGACCTCAAACATATTTATTATGCAAGCCTATCTTATATGCTAACTCAGACTCCAAAAGTGTGCTCCAACTGTAATTAATTGTTGTGAAATACAACAGTCAGTTCTTATCACACAACAGCTTGTAGTGGGATTGGCCCCGGTGAACCACCTACTCTTCTCACATGTACAGTTATAATTTTCTCATTATGAAAACTATTCTCATTGAGAATTCCATCAGGACAATTCTCCTGGTAAGGATTGCCTCTATTCAGAGACCTGATTTGAAATAACTCAAACAAAACCCAAATATCGAAATATTTCTATTTTAGCCATATTCACTGGTACCCCTATCCCAGCACTACATATTTAACTTACTTTTAAAGTCAGCATGCCCATGCTTGCAACCTCTGTTACATCATCATGTGCAAATCAACAGAATTTAGGGCTTTTCTTTAAAAATAAATAATTATCTGTTAAGTTACCCATGTCGTATTATAAAAATGTGATAAAAATTGAATATATACAAAATTAGTGCTTGAAGCTATCTTCTACCGATTTTCTTTTAAATCCTTTTGTGACATTTTGGTTATGTGCTCTTAAACCTCTCTGATAACCATTTTTAGCACAATACAAATAAGTAATTAAAACCCCCAAATTTCCATTTTTCTCCTAGCATTTAAGAAATTGGATCTGCTAGGATATATATGAAATGTCAGCATTTAAAACCAGCCCACTGCTTTAAAAAAATGCTCTCATTTGCAAGCTAAATAGGAGCACACATATAATGGGATTTACACACTATGCCCTCGGACGTGGATCAAAGGTGATAAATGTCAATTTTCCATGGTGCCACACCATTTGAGAAACCTGGTTTATCATAACATATGTGAAATCTCTTCATTTAAAACCAATCAACTGCTTTTCATAAATGCTAAATTAGTTCTCTGAACATGCAAAATGGGATAGATGGTTGAATGAAGGCAGGAAAATTTAACCTTAAGGACTCCAAGACGATTTGGGGGGTGGCGAGTCTATGTAATTTTATTTTCTTTTTATTTAACTTTAGGAAGGTGAACATATTATTCCTGTAAGGGAAATGGGAATTCTAAGACATAGTAAGAGAGAGAACCTGAAGTTTCATAATAAAAAACAATGATTCAGAACCTGTTTAAAACCAACATCACAGATCTTTGTTTCCTTTAGCATTATATCTAAAAGTTCATAGTATCTTGCACTGCAGCATTGGTATTCAAAACAGAGTGAACACGAATCATCACGTGCTTTCATGTGAAAGCGATATTATTAGTAACTGTTTGAAACACTTATTGTAAACTGATAAAACAGGTCTCATTCTTTTAATGGCTTATATAGAAATTCATTTCTTTTGAAACTGTTACACACAGCACTGCTAAGGCCAATCAGATCATTATGGAACAGACCAATCCCTTAAAACTGTAACAAATAAGTTGCTGGAAAGCAAGCACCTGCTGTGGCTGGAATCCTATGCACAGTTATACATTCCAATAACCATGGACCAGGATTAGTCCTATGCTTTTGTTACATTTTCTGGCAATGTTTCAGTATTTTTGAGATGTTAAATGTATGCAAAGAACTAACTACTGATAGGAGGGGGGAATCCCTGGTTTTGTTAACAGATTTCTGTGCTTCAAATAGTTAATTTTGTGCTATTCTTAGGTGTAATTTAAGTCAGCTCTTCCACCAAAGAATTAACCCCAAGATCTTATGAAAAAATTCAGATATGATCCAAAACAGCAATATTTTAATTGACAGCATAGCACAGTAAGCTTTGGAGTCAGCCAAAACACTTCTTCAGACAGAGAAGTATGGACAGCATGCTGTCTACTGGGAAACATTATAAACTACTTGCCTGCATTTTCTTTTATAGTTACCTTATATTCTTGTAACAGACATTTGCATTTCTTTTTCTCAGCAGATTCCCCATGTAAGAAATCTTCATTTGTTGGGGGCTTTAAAGACATGAGCCCTGGGAAATATCAGGTGCTTGTGTTGCAAGTACCTAGGTTGCCTATTCATTCACTACATTTTTTAATGTTTGGGAAAAAAGAAAGATGCCTAATATGGAATTAGTGCCAGACCTTTTCATTTTCGTCCCTCAACCCTGGTGTACAAACTTTAAATGTCCTTACTATTGAATTCACCTTTTCATTGCAGTTCCCCATCATCCGTTGCTATTATTTACTTATTTTGGATGGGCTCATTTTTCTTTATATTTGGCTGAGTTAAGAAACTGTCAAGTCATTTCGGTTCTGCTCAAAGAAGTTCTTTTCGGGTGAATGTACAAACTCCTAGTGCCATTGGAGCAAGGGGTTCTGAGACCCATTCCAACCTTTTGTTGCTGTGTTGTGTATCCATATCCCCCCCCGCAGAATAATCTTTATTCATAGAAAAGAACTGTTCAGATTTTGAATTACTGACACACGCTTAGCAGCCCCTGCTCTGTTCCACACTGTTTTTATTTCCTGGCTCCATTCCTTATTCAGTATGTTATTGTTTCTAAAGGAATGGTATTTTTTAACAATTGTATTTATAAGATTGAAAGTTGGGTAGAGGAGTTGTCCTTTCTTTTTCTCATTCAAACTGATGTCTCTTCCCTTCTTAAAAAAAAAAAGTATCATTGATCACATGATTTTAAAACAAAAAGGCTAAGCTATCCATATCCTTGTCAGCAAGATGACAGAATGAAGGTTTCCATATGAGCCAGAATGTAATTATCAGTAGATGGTTCAGAACGGAGGACACCCTGCAAAGAGTCTAGTGCATCACAGTTCTCCACTGCCCACCTAATAAATTTATAGCTCCATCACTTTGGAGAGAGAGAGACCAGTTCCTACCAATAAACAGATTCTACATGTTATAATAACAGGGCAACTGCCTTTGAAAACACCTTTGCTCCCTTCGGCCCAGCATAACGGACTCCTAAAGCGACTGTCTTCCCAACGGAAGACGTCTAGATAGGACAGTAGAGGGCGCAGTTTCTATTCGTATCTAAGTTTGGTCTCCTTTTCCTCTTCTAAAATCTCTTAATTGGTTCCTGCCGGGGGGGGGGGAATGCCGTAAAATCACCATGATCCCGTTTGTTTCTTGATATCTTCCGTATCCATCGTGCCTCGTCGCATCAAAACACTACCGACCCCTCGTCCTTACCAAACGTGGCGAATGACCCACTGACTGTGCGCGCAAGATGTTAAAAACAATAACCGCCCAGCCCGGCTCCCGGGTCTCCTTCCCCCTGCGAGTTCCGAAGCCAATCTCCGCCGGTCGCCCCCTTTGCCTCCTGCGCGACCCGACGGGCCGCTTTCCTGCCTCCGCCCTGCAGCCAGACAGCCACGAGCTCCCTTCAGGGACCCCCGGGAGAGTAGCCCGGGAGGGCGCGTCAGGCAGCCGAGCGTCAACCTCCGACGCGATTCGGGTGGCTTTGCGGGCACCTAAAGTTTTCTCCGGGCCAGTGCTTCCCTCACCCCTGGCACGGGGAGGGAGGGCGAGAAGGCGTTTCTTCGGAAAGTTTCCTCCCGCCGCCCTTCCCTCCTGGCGACCCACCCGGCACTGGCCGGGAGGGGGGGGCAAAAGGCGAGGCTGGAGCCGCTGCGCGCGGGTACTCACCATGTGGGTGGAGAAGAGGCCAAGGCAGCGGCCGCCGCCTGGGTGCGAAGGGAGGCTGGAGCCCGAGCCCTCTCCGGCACAGGCGACCCGGGCTGGCTGGCTTCGGCCGCTCCTCCTGCCGCTGCTCCCTCCTCTCCGTCGCCTCGCAAAGTTGCGGCTCGCGCCAAAAAAACCAAAGGGGGGGGGAGAGAGCAGAGACTCGAGCGGCCGCTCCGCGCTCCCTCTGCGCGCCCGCCGGGCTTAGCCACTCCTCCGGCGCTGCCCCTTTGGAGAGGAGCCCGCGGCGGCGGCGGCGGCCACTGACGGGGCGCGGGACGCCGGCTGCGCGGGGCGGGCGGGGGGCGGGAAGAGAGAGAAGACCGGCGGTAGCGGCCTCGGGAGTCCCCCCGCTGCTCCGGCCCCGCCTCCGCCCTGCCTGCCCGGCTCGGGCTGGGTCCCCCTGGCCTGGCGAGGCGGCCGCGCTGCTCGGCGTCAAACTTTTGGTCGGGAGGCGCGAGGCGCTCGCTGGTTGCCCGCCGGCGGCGGCGGTGGCTCGAGGCGGTGCGGCTGCTCCTGGGGCGGCGGGACCCCCGCCGCGTGCATTTTATTTTCCTGCGCCGACGTTGAAGGTACTCGGAAGGGACATAAATCACCGCAATTAGCCTTGGCGCCGTGGAGATCCTCCGCGCCTCCCCGGGCCGACGGGGCTTCCCGGGCGCGTCGCGGCGCTCCAGTCAGGAATGTCACGGCACATCAGCGTCGACGGCGAGAGACACCCAAGGAAAGTCCATCGGAGGGAAGAGGCGCGCGCGCGCGCGATCCCCCCGCCCGCGCCGGTGCCGGGATCTCTCGTGCTTCTCCGTTCTTTTTGGCTCGCCTTGCAAGAGGACCTTCTTGGGCGGCAGCGGCTCTTCGACGTTCGCCGCGGCCCCTGCGGTGGCGGAGAGGAGCTGGCAAACTTAAGGACAGGACGCGATCAATGGGGGGGGGGGGAGAGGCAGACGCGGAGGGGGTGGCACGGCCGCTTCACTTAAAAGCAATCTTCTCCGGCAACTGCCGGCAAGTAGGGAGATTGCAAACCTTATACCACCTCCAGACCTGAGCGCTCCGAGCGGTCCTAAAGCCGATGTAATCTTGAGGCGGCGCGGTCTTCCCCTCCTGACAACCCACCGACTGCCACCACCCAAAAAATAGACCTCCCCTTCCCCTTATTCGATCGGCTTAGCAACGCGATGATGCCCCCCCACCCAGTCCCTTAAACAAATGAAACGTCTTCGATGGAAACTTCCAAGGAGAGTGGTTTAGGATGGCAACCTGCATCCCATTCTCTCCTTCTTCTTTGGCTTTTCTAGTTCACTTGGGAAAGGGTTCTGTGCCACCTCTTGTGAGTGGCACCCATGGGTTGGAAATTGACTAGGTTCCCCTGCTTTAAATACAGAAGTAGCTGTCAGGAAAGTTTTGGGTCCCTGCTTCCCTTCTCTGCTGCCATCAAAATGTGCCTGCTCTCTTCATGGTGGAGGGTGCCACACATCTGCTTGGCCCTTTTCACTCAGGTCTGATTGGCCTGACTGCAGTGGGACATACCTAAGCAACAGCTTGGTTTATATATTTTTGAAGTAGGCTTTTTAGGTATGAATAACAGGTTCCATAAGGGAAAGGTTACAAGTACAATACTTTTAGAAGAAATAAGACAAGATGGAGGCTAAAGTGTCAGATTTCCCATTTTTTTAAAGAGGTCAAACCAGAGGTGTATTAGTTGGGGTGGCTGTGCATGGGGGGTATTTAACCCTCAGTATTCACTTTATTTACATGATCGTCTTTCCCACTCCTTCACGCTATGCACACGGGAAGACCAGTCAACTTCTAATAGGGCTGAACTACAAATTGCACTGAATCTTCCAATGTGGGTATTTTACTCAAAAAACAGATGATTCCTGATTTCTTGGATCCCTCCTGATCTTTCTTTGCCTGTTGGCTTCCCATAACATTTGAACTGGGGGAAACGATGCAGTGGGAATGAGAACTTCTGCATGCCCATAGCTGTTACCTGTATCCACTGTGACACACCCCCTCCCTTTCCACTGCTTTTTAAAGTAAAAAAGAAGATCAAGGATCTCCAATGTCATTATAGTAGTTAGTTTGGCCCTAAGGCAGTTCCATTATATTTATTTGGAAACAAGTTCCACTGACATCAGCAGGACTTGCTTCTGAGTAAATGTGGCTAATGTTGTCCTTAGCCAGCATAGCTTCGGTCGCTACAGACAAAGGCTATTATGCAGCTAAGGTTAAGCCCTTTAAGTCCCAGTGACTGTACATGCTTCATTCTCTCAGGACTACATTACAGAACCCCAGTTTGTGGCTCCTCTGTAAATTACTTACATTTAGAGTGAATTCAAATGGGGACTTACCAGCGTGAAGTCTGCATTTTTAAAATGTGTGGCTTTACCCTATGGACCCAAATTTGGTAGGACCACTAGGACTGGATAAAATTGCTTTGGGGGCTCACGAGCTCCAACTCACAGGCTGCCTGTTGGCCATCTCTGGTTTAACAGATTAAATGTCACTATTTCAAAGCATCTGGATTCTGCTAGCTCACTAAGACAAAATTGCAGTAGTTTTCCTGGCAGTGCTCAGTCTAATGGGAGAAGAGGGTTCTGTGACTTTAGGTTACTTTGAAGCCTTTGTTTAAGTATTGTAGGCAAAAAGACTTGCAACTCCCACCTGACCTGTCCCCAGGGCTTGTTCAGTTGACCATCCACTCAAGCAAACTCAACAAACAGGCAATCTGCCCTGCTCATATTTGCACAGTACAATCATATGCAGAGTTACTCTAGTCTAACACTATTGAAAGCAATGGATTTAGACTAGAATAACTGAATATTTCCTATACTATCTTCAACCCTACTAGCAAGCATAGAAAAGGGATAACTAGAACGAAATGTATTCAGATGGAGCACCCCATGAGCATAAATTACCAGCACAACTGAAACTTGGCCAGCAGTGATGCATAACTACCGAAATTCTCATAACTTGTAAAAAGTCATTGCATAGACCTCTTGTTCACACACATCAAGCCTTCTCACTGCTCTCAAGTACATGTAGGAGAGAAAGAATGATGGGGAAGGGCCATAACTCAGTGTCAGAACACTTGCTCTCCCAGATTCATTCCACATTATCTCCTATTAAAATGATGTAGTGGTTGGTGTGAAAGACCAGTCTCTGCCAGAGATCCTGGAGAACACTTTCCAGTCAGAGTAAACAATACCAACCTTGATAGACCAATGGTCTGACTCAATATGAAGCAGCTTTTTGTGTTCATGTGATAACCATGATTTTGGGTCAATCTTTTTTCATGGATTTTAGGCTTGTTCTCAGTTGCCAGGATCCAGGAAAGCTGTATCTTTTCTATGTGCACATGAATTACTATGAAGTAACGTTTTGAGAGTGTGTGGACAGTTTTGCCCATTCTCATTCACCCTGCAGACTTCAAATGGAGGCGAGGAGAATGCTGTAAGCTGCTTTGTGCCCCACTGGGGGTGAGGGGGGAAGCAAGGTATAAATGAAGTAAATTAAAAAATTAAAAAATAAATCTTCAACTTTTATTTTTATTAGCATTAGCATCCTGCCTTACTTCAAAGCAATCTGGGTGATGTAAATATTCTGTGTTATGTTTATTGTACTTGTGACTGTGTAGAAAACATGAAGTATAGTTTTGACCGTTCTTCCTTTTGGATCTGTTGTCAGAACCAGCAAGTCAGAACGGGCTTGGGGAATAGTACAATCATCTTTCTTCCCTAATGTAAAATTGTATTTCCTACTTTCAGTTTTTAACAAGAGTGGTTTCAGCTGCCCTGCTCTTTGTTATGTCTAACAGAAAATGGCCTTGCTTTATTGGACTATAACATTCATAGCCAAACAGAAGCACTGAGTAGGGTTACAAGAAGCCATTTGGCTGAGAGTTTAGTTAAGGGAGATTTTTTAAAACAACAACAACAACTAATAACTACACAAATGTATGAGAAAAAGAAAGAACATACATTGTTGGCACATTGCAGCTGCCACTCCTGATACATATCCATCTCTTTTCAACTATTGTTGACTTAGGCAGAGGCAAAGGCCGAGCTCCCCAAAGCCCAAGCTTGTCTGTCCGAGTTCTCATTGCTTTTTCTTGCCCTAACTCAGCTTCCAATTTGGCCAATCAATAGACGATTATTTGGATATTGATCTAAGCCTCTGCCTTTAGTGCCTTTAGCTGCTTTATTTGCAGTTCCCTTGAGGAGAGGAGGGGCTGGAAAAAATGCACAAGAAAGAGAAATGTCTTAATCGAAAGGATGCAGCACTCACCAGAAAACAACTGCCTAGAGCAGTTGAAACAACAAGAAGTCCTGTAACATCTTAAAGACTAACAAATAGATTGCATGTCTTCCAAGATTTCACAGGGCATTAAATACTTGCTTTCCCCTCCTTTTCCTGTTTATTTTGGGAAGGATTCTGACTTGTGATAGAATATTGCCAACAAAGAATGGGTGGATTCCTTCTGCTCTCTCGTTTTCTTACTTTGTGCTGCATTCCACTCTTCTGTAATTCTAGTTTCCACCTTATTCTCTCTCTGCTTTACGTATACACATTTGTGCATTGGCAAAACTTTGCAAAAAAGCAATCTCAGTAAAGTGCCTATGAATACATCAAGTTCTTTTATGTGCCATGTTTTGCTGGTGCACATGTGAATTGTACTTGAATTTTAAATAGGCCACAAAAAGAAACTTGATACAACCATACAGTCATATTAAGATTGCTTTACTGTAATATTTTATCAATGTATACAATGTGTCAGTAACAGGGAAAGAGAAAAAGTGCACGTGTAAGCAATAGTGAAATTAGGTAATTTTAGGCTCTGGGCTTAGTGGTCTTGTGCTCCTCCCCCTTTAAACAGTAACATATACTTCAATTCTGAAGTATGAGATGAATATTTAACAACTCACCATTTCTTCAGGTAACATACATGGTGTAATCTGATTCTATGCATACTTACTTAACTGTGTTCAATAGGGCTTGTTGGCTGCAGCCTGTGTTTGAGCTCACCTGTGGAACCTGTGAGCTGGAGCCCCAGATTTCCATCTCAAAGTCTAGACCTGATTGTGCCAACAAACATAGGAACTGAATGCTGAAGTAACCTGTACATTCCCTAAAAAAACCTGGAAATAAAAAACAGAACAATGAAGAATTCCTAATCTATTCATCCCACAAGAATAGATAATTCAGAACTCCACCATCCAGGGGAGGAATTGAGATGTGGACCAAACATACTTTCTCATAATAAGATAAAACTAGGTCTTTTTTTCCTGGTGAGAATTCATTTTCACCTTTGCCAGCATGGATTCTGAATTCTAGCATGGAATTGGATCTGAATACCAGAGATGCCGCATGTGTGTCTTCTCATGGATTAAAAAAAGGTGTGTTTTTGAATCTTGAAATCTAAATGGGCAGCAGTATTGAATACCTGCTCCTTGGATTTAACATTACTGATTGAAAGATTCCATAAGGATATAGAATATTTTAATACTTGTTAAAAGGAGCCTCAGACCAAATTGTCACATTAAAAGGAAGCTCAAGAGAAAAGTACTATTCTGTCCTAACTGGATAAAGTATTAAGATACACATATAGGGATTTAAAGGCATTTTAAATGAAAAGAAAATTAAGAGACATGAAACAAGGATCATTAAAAAAAATATATTTCATTACTGTAAAAAGGCAAAACAGAAGACTTTGGTATTCACAGACATTCAAAGAGTGCCAACATTATTCTACTGCTCATAGCCACATTCATAATTACCATCAACCTAAAGACCAATATGACTACTGTGTTCTCATTGTGCCCCCACCAAAGACACATATATAGTAACTAGGAATAAGGCCCATTGTGGAAATAAATACAACGGCCTCTAGAAAGAGGCTCTGGGAGAGTGCCCCGGCTTTGGGCACTCAGTGACAATTTGCTGTGGCAATCTCAGCAGGGTATAATGACAGAGTCCACCATTTTCTCCAGAGGAACTGATCTTTGCTACCTGAAGAGCAGTAGTAATTTTGAGTGATCTCCAGCCCACCCCCAAGATTGGTAACAGTGGTTCCCCAGGAGGGAATGGCTGGTTTGGAGGGTGGAGTCTATGGCATTGTACCTGTCTGAGGTTCCACCCCTCCTCAACACTCACCCTCTCCAGGTTTGACCCCTCAAATCTCCAGGAATTTCCCAACCTGGAGTTGACAACCCTATCTCCCTCCCAGCCAACCATCAACCTACCTTTAGTTTTCCATCTCCTCCCCCATCCCTCTTACAGAGCAGTTGTAATTTTGAGTGATCTCCAGCCCCCACCTGGAGATTGGCAACAATGGTTCCCCATCAGGGAATTGGAGGGTGGAGTGATCTCCAGCCCACCCCCAAGATTGGTAACAGTGATTCCCCAGGAGGGAATGGCTGGATTGGAAGGTGGAGTCTATGGCATCGTACCTGTCTGAGGTGCCACCCCTCCTCAAACCTCACCCTCTCCAGGCTCCATCCCTCAAATCTCCAGGAATTGCCCACCTGGAGTTGGCAACCTGATCAGGACTGGGCCCAATGAGTTTTCTCCCAAAGGCCAACATAGGTGTGGAAAGGGCCTTTTACTGACATAGGAGAAAGTACAGGTGCCAACTCTGATTAGGGAAATACCTGGATATTTGGGGGGGTGGATCCTGTGGAGGGCAGCATTTGGGGTGTGTATGGAAGGACTCAGCAGAGTATAATGCCATAGAGTCTACTCTCCAAAGCAACCATTTTCTCCCGGGGAACTGATCTCTGTCATCTGGAGGTCAATTGTAACAGTGGGAGATCTCCAGGTCCCACCTAGAGATTGGCAGCCCTAGGGGAAAGTCAGCTGCACAGCGGGCAGTTGAAGAAAATGGTCTGATGGTCGCTGGCCCACCTCGTTAGCCAGCCAGCCATGCTGAAGCTAAGCAGGAGAAAGAGCCTTTTTCCATTTATTCTGACAGGAAAGTGGCCGTTGGGGAGAGGGTTATGCTGAAAGTCCTTTGTTTTTTTACTCACAGAACCAAGCTTGGCTGCCTACCAACAGCCACTGAGGGCACAGTCCCTCACAGGAGTCAAGAGAACTGTCTTCCTCAGGAGAGAGAGCTGTCTGCCAGGGGGAGTGGGTGGGGAAGAGGAGCAGACCCAGCACCTGGCCAATGGCACGCAAGTACTCTTGAGTGGTGGCTGATGGGCCAATGGCTGAGGGAGGGCATTTTACAGCCAATGGGAGCGCATGGAATCTTGCGAAACCAAAAGATAATTATTTATAAGGAGAGATAAGTGGTTGTTTTATCAGTGGGAGATGATGGTTGGTTAGGGATGGGCATGAATTGTGTGACAAGCCAAAATTCGTGCTGAATTCTGGCTGAATCGGGGCTCGGGAGGCAACATTTGGCATGCACGTGGCCGCCAAAGAAATCTCTGAGCTTTGGGGTGTGGCTTGGGGCGGCATGAAAAACGAAACCCACACAGAAACTTGGGGGGGGAATGCTAGACCACAGTGGGGGTGATTTTCCAGCCTTGGAAACACAAATAGGGACCCTCCAAAGATTGACAGGCACTGCTGCCTGCCAATAACAGAGTTCCCATTTGTCTCAATGGGACTGAGATCTATATAAGTGTAGGATGAGTGTGCATTCCCTTTGTTGGTGTTGTGGTTTTGGACAGAGAGGGTGTACTCATGACAGGATGAAGAGCTTTGCTGCTGGGCGTGGTGGGGGGATTGCTTAGCTAGCTCAGTCAGGGGCCAGGGGGCTTTGCTTTTCCCTGTTGCAATTTGGGGTTTGTTTGCTGCAAAGGGTGGAAAATCAGGATTGAATTCTTCTTTCATGTAACATATTTGTTTAGCAGGATTTACTGCTGTCTTGTTCCTTGGTGGTTTCCCTTCCTTTTTTCTTTTCATTTTCTCTCTCTCTCTCTCTCTCTCTCTCTCTCTCTCACACACACACACACACACACACACACACACACACACACACACACACCACTTTGGGTTGCAGTAAGACAAGGGATTGCTCTTTGGGGATTTGGGGTGGCTGTTTTTTGAGAGGGCTTCAATTTAGTTGTCTGACATTTTATCTCTCCCCCACACACACACTGGGCTGCTTTTCATTTTGGGGTGATCTATGTTTGTCTTTACAGTTCACTGACTTTACTGCCCACTGCTCTCCATTTGAAACCCCCCTACTGACCTGCTTCTCCTTGGGGGTGATCTGTGTTTGTCAGTCTACCTCCCTGCACCCACCCTGCCTTGGGGTACTTGTTCCAGAGTTACTGGGGTGAAAAGTGCCCAGGTCTCCATGAACCCCCCCGGACCCACTTCTCTTTGAGGGTGATCTGTCTTTGTCAGCGGGCCTGCTTTCCTCCTCCATCCACCTTGCCATGGGGGAATTGTTCTAGATCAGTGTAATTTGGGTGATTACTAAGTTTACTGTCCAGCTTTCCATTAGACCCCCTCCCTAGCCCATTTCTCCTTGGGGGTGGTCTGTTTTTGGCAGCCTGCCTCCTTTCCTCCTCCACCCACCCTGCCTTGGGGGACTTGTTCCAGTCTCAGGGAGCGACTTGGGGTGATTTTAGTGCCCAGCTCTCTACACCTAGTTTGAAACCTTCCTCCTGACCTGCTGCTCCTCGGGGGGCGGGGGGATAAATCTATGCCTGTCTGCCTGCTTCCCTGCCTGCCTGGCTGCCTGTCTGTTTCCCTCTCCTTTTCCCCAGGGATATCTGCCCTTCATTCACCCTGTTGTGAAGGTGATTGCAGGACGTGGCCAATCCCAGCTGCGTGGTCTCTGGTGGTTGGTTTGAGCCACCCCACCATGTCTTTCCTTTTGCCACCTGGTCATTAACTCCACAACATTCTCATTTGTTCTCACTCCACTGGGAAGGTGGCTAAAGGGCAACTCATCACATATCCAGAGCATTTGGGTGTGGTGCGGGTCAGTGCTTAATTGGCAGACTCCTCACTGTATAGGTGAGCAGGTTGGGCTTCCTTCCAGGGTGTGTGTGGGGGGGTCAGACCTTGAGTGACCACCACCAGTAATGACCCGGGCCAATCACTCTGATCAGCACCTGCCTCAAGCCATCAGTCGTTGAGGGATCCTGTGGGGTGGTTGTCCTTGATGGACTCGGTTTAGATCTGGCATGTCATGGAGAGGTATCGTTAGCTTCTGTGTTCAATGTCTCCTCCTCTATATGGGAGCCCAATAGGGCCTCCCCACATTCCATGGCTCCATCTCCACACTGGCAAGGTGACTGTCCAGAAGGTATGGATGACCCCTCCCATGTCATGTGGGTGTTGCTTCATGTGCCAGGGCTTTTACCTTTAGCCACCCCTTATCACTCATCCTGTAGGCTAGGTGAGTACAAGGGCCAAGTCTGACTTCTAGAGGGATGTGTCTTCCTTCTCATGGTGCTGTTTCCCATCCAAACTACATGGCCTGCACATCCATCTCCTTCAACTCACAACACTAGAAAGATGATTGTGGGGCATGATGATGCCAATCCCACTAGTGGTGGATGCGGGGGAGGGGGGGAGATCTCAATTCCAGTCAACCTCAATTTCATTGAGGGGTGGGCTGTGACCAGAGAAAACTTGTATTTGGGAAGTTGGAGTGGGAATGTTCCTCCAACACCATTACCCACCAGCCATCCCTTTCCAGTCACACTGTTGGCAAGGCAAGTCCAGTGGGAGGTCAAGGCCAACTCCTCAAGGCAGGCCAATTGAGTCCTAGTTCCCTGGGCAACTTGTCTTCCTGCCCATGGCTGCTTTTCCCACCCAGGCCACACAGTCCTCTCACATCCATCCCCTTCCACCCACACTACTTGCAGAGCGACTGATTGCACGGCCATCTCTTTCCTGTCCCTGGGCTTTGTTTGTTTGTTGTTGTGACAGTGCACTAGGGCACAGGATCTGACTGTCATCACTGTCCCCCCCCCGCTCAAGGTAATTGCTGTGATTGCGTGATCAAGATCTTTGCCAGGGGCTTGCCTTGTCCTGAAGTGTGGGTGATCTTTCTGTTTCCTTTTTTCCCTCTCTTTGTGTGTTTGCTCCCATTGGACCCCAACTCTCAGCCACTTCACCTTGTGTCACGAGTGACTCCCAACCAGCAGCCACCTCCACCATTCCACACTTACCATGCCCAGACTATCGAGCCACTGTCAAGAACATGCAGTGCATGTGGGCAACCTTGTTTGGTGGCATGAGCTATGGCACCCTCGTGGGGGATGCTGTGGTGTCCTATTCTACGATGACCTGGGGTCTTCATGGCAACATGTCATCAATGCACATTGCTGGCCAGTGGTCATTTTTGATATAGCAGGGAGGTTCCCATCCGGCAAGGTGATTATGGGGCATGGCCAAATCCTTCTGGGGTGTTGGGGTGGTGGTGTCGGGCTGCATTCCAGAGCCATCGCCATCCCTGGCTTCTTTTTGCTCTGGCAGTGTTGGGACAGATCACCTGGTCGAGTAAGGTCATCCTGCTGGCAAGGTGTTTGTGGGGCTTCAGAATCCAAGGTGACTGTGGGAGGATAATAGTGCATGCACAGCCAACCCTTCCTGGGAATAGGATGCTGTTGGCAGCAGGTTCGACCTGGAGCCCCCCCCTTACAGTTGTGATCTGTTCTCTCAAAGATGGCTGGCTGTAGCTGCCTATTAAAAAACATTTGTGCAATGTTTGTCTGCAGATGGAAGGTGGGCCCAGGGAGACAACTGTGCAGGTGGCTCCCAGGCCCCAGGCAGGGTGGGAGGTTTGGCTTTGCCTCATAATCACATCCATCCACAGAGGGACAGTGGGCCCAGAGAGATGCAGCCACCCACAACTGTGTAGGTGGCTCCCAGGCTGGGGTGGTGGTAGTGATGGCCCTGCTCTACATTTACTTTGTCTGCAGTGGGAGGGTGGGTGCAGGAAGACATAGCCTCCTTCAACTGGCTCCCAGGCCTGGGCAGGGCAGTCATGTCGTCTACAGAAGGAGGGAGAGAGGGTGGGCCAAGGGAGATGCAGCCACCCAGAATTGTGTGGTTGGCTCCCAGGCCCCAGGCAGGGTGGGAGGGTTGGCCCTGCCCAGTAATCACCTTGACTGCAGTGGGAAGGTGGGCCTGGGGAGATGCAGCCACCTGCAACCATGAGGATGGCTCCCAGGCAGGGTGGGAGGGTTGGCCCTTCCCTGTAATCACGTTGTTTTTCCGCAGAGGGAAGGTGGGCCCAGGAGGACATAGCCACCCACCACTGTACTGGTGGCCCCTGGGCCCTGGGCAGGGCAAGAGGGTTGGTCATGCCCCATATTCACATTGTCTGTCTGCAGAGGGAGGTTGGGCCAAGGGAGACGCAGCCACCCGCAACTGTGCAGGTGGCTCCCAGGTCCAGGACCCTGCAGTCTTGTTGTCTGTGGAGGGAGGGTGGGCCTGGGAAGTAAGCCTCCATACCTCAGACCTCCCAAGTCCAATCCACACATAACTTGTAGAGTATATAGGGGGTATCCTGAGGAGGCCCACTGTGAGTATAATGCCTCTACCTCACATGGAGTCCGTTCTATACACTCCAGAACCCGCACCTGACATCTTTCCTGGGGGTACCTTCTTTAGGAGGGTTGTAACTTGGACCCTCCCAGTCCAATTTTCACCAGAATTGGTGGGCAGGCAGAAGAGAGTCAGCTGGAGAAGCCTTGTGATCTCTAGGATCCTGTGGTGCTACCCCACCATGTCCTGAACTTCCCAAACAGGTTTGGTTCAACATAGCAGCTGGGTTCAAACTGAACCGGGTTTTCCCAGTATGTGTCCTTCCCTAGTGTTGGTGACTCTTGAATGTTGGTGACTAGCTGGGGAAGCAGGACAGAGGTGTTAATTTGTTGACCAGTGCTTTTTTGTGGTGGTCCTCATTGGTACTGAGTACTGGCACCTTTGGGGGGGGTTCCTTTCAAGTTTTGAGGGGGAATTGCTGGAAATCAGTTCAAGCTTCTATATGAGTATTAGCACCTCTTAAAAATGAAAAGGCACTGAAATAAAGGAGATTGGTACCGACAGAGCTGTGTGCTGGCTGAAAATGAAGCACCTTTGGTGTAGGTTCAGACATGGTTGTCTCTTCCCTATTTTAGTCTTAAAACAGCATTGTTAAATAGGCTGGGCTGAGAGGGTGTGATTGACACAAGGTTTCAAAGTGAGCTTCATAAGAGGGTGAGAATTTGAACATGGACCTCCCAGATCCAAGTCCAAATACTCTCTCTCTCTCCCTCTCTCTCTCTCTCTCTCTCTCTCTCTCTCTCTCTCTCTCTCTCTCTCTCTCTCTGGTTATCTGATACTGGGCAGTAGATCACTGTGTCATAAGAACATTTTTTTGTTTTCACCACAGCCATATTTGCAAACAAAGCAAATATTACAAAGAAATCATAAGTCTCTAGCAGTCTTTCATCTGAAGAAGCACAGTCACAGGAACTTTTCATCACCCATGGATATGCAGATCAATAAGACACCTAGTCCTGATGGCTATCAGCAAACTCCTTAATGCTAGGACTGATACCTCTTTGCTCTGTTTCAATCTTTTAAAGATCTTTGGTAGAAATTGGGGGGTTATCTTGAGGACAGGGCGAGCAATAGAATACAACACTCTTCCTCCTCTGATTGAGAAGCCACTGCAAGTGGGAATAAGGAGCTACCCAAAATCCTAATATCCCAATGACCCCCCCCACTTGCTTTCAAAATTTCTGAATTCCTTCAACATTTGTAGATCACCTTCCTTGGAGACAAAGGGATAGTGTCTGGCCACAGTTAAAAATGATTGGCTTAAGGGAATGTAGTTGCAATTTTGTTCAGCAATTTTCACATGTTCCCCAGAGAACACTGCGATCAGGGTCCCAAAACCGACTGACTCTCCCTGGACCCAAGGATGCCAGGCTGGCAATAACCAGGGCCAGGGCTTTCTTGGTGGTGGCTCCTCTCTGGTGGAATGAGCTCCCAGAAGAGATCAGGGCCCCGCAGGGTCTGTAAGACAGAGCTCTTCCACCAGGCTTTCAATTAGGAGGAGCCGTCCCGATAGAGAACCCTGTCCCCTGAAGTAATCAGAACAGCCTGTGCCAGCTACATAAGGTTAGATCCACGGGCTGACTGCTAGGACGGTATACTGAAAGTTGGCCGCCATCTTTTAAAAACTTTAAAATCTTTAACATTTCTTTATCAGTATCATTAATGTTAGAATGTTTTATATGGTTTTAGGATTAAACTGTTTATTGTGTGTTTTACTCTTTTGTAAGCTGCCCTGAGCTGGCCCTCACTGGGAGGGCGGTGTATAAATCTTATCATAAAAATAAATAAATATTTTCTATCTGTGTAGGCATTTATGGGATGGTAGAACCCCGATCTGAATAGCCCAGGCTAGCCTGATTTCATCAGATCTTGGAAGTGAAGCAGGGTCAGTCCTGGCTAGTTTACAGATGGGAGACATCTAAGGGTGGTGACATGGAGGAAGGCAATGGTAAATCACCTCTGGGACTTCCAGTTTTGGCGACTTGGAACTTGGATGCATCTCATTGACCTCTCGATGGAGGTGCGCCAAGATGCAGCAGACAGGAGGGGTCTCAGCTGGTTCTGGACCCCTGGAGTCTCTGTAGGAGACTCTCAGCCTGGGGAGCAGGGAAGAGCCTCTCCTGAAGTGACAGTTTAGAGATTGAGGCTTGCCCATCCCCAAGAGGTCCTGCCACCACAGAGCCATCATGGTGTGGAGAGCTGACCACCGGACAAGCGGACAAGGGATCCAGTGAGATTACTTCCTACAATGATTTAAACTCAAGCAAACAGTGAGTTAAACGATCCCCACGTAAGCGGCCAAGTCTCTGCCTGCTGGCTTGACTCAAGAAAGGAACAGTGGGTGGGGGAAGGGTTGGGGATTCACCCCCACCCCGAAACTGAATGGTCCCTGAGCATTACAGAAAAAGAAATAAATGAAACTAACCGTACGAGACTATAATTGAGCTTGAAAGGTGCAAATTAATTCAAGGCGTATTAAAATCGGAGAATCTTGACTTTAAAATTAAAAACTTTCTTCTTGTATAAATATCTGGTAGATGGAGGAGAATTGTGCTAGAAAAGAAACCTCTCACAGGAAGTACTATACCGACAACTCCTACCCAGACACAGGAAGCAGCTGCAGATTTTCCCAATATTCTGGCTACGGCGCTGTGCCCTCTGCTGGAGCAGGTGTCTAACTTCTACAGTAAACTGGACTGTGTTTAAAAGCAACTAATACCGCTGGATAAAAGAGCTGATAAAACAGACCGAGCAATCAAGAAAGTTGAAACAAAGACTAAAGGTATTGAACAAAAATTGGGGGAAGTGAAAAAAGAAAGAACTATGGATAAAGATCAACTCCTGCAACTCCAATTGGAAAGATCAATGTCTGTTTTACGCTTTCAATGAGTGCCTGAACAAAAGGGGGAAAATCTAAAAATAATTTTAAGCGAAGCATTAGCTTTAATGTCAGATCTTAAACAAAATGTCCTGCAAAATGACATGGACCTGGCTTATCGAACTTATCCACATTTTATTAAGAAATATATGTGAAATTCTCTAAGACGTCTACTAGAGATAATGTTTGGAAAGCTGCATCGGGGAAAGTTTTGAAAGTTAAAGATGAAGAAATTAAAATCCTGAAAGACATTCCATTTGCGATGCAGAAACAAAGACAACAATATAAAGATTTAAACTTTTTCCTTCATAACAACTCAATCACCTATAGATGGATTTTTCCAGAAGAACTTGTATTCAACTTCAAAGGTAAGAAAAATAAAATTGACTCTGTCCAAAAGACCAAGGGTTTTCTGAAACAACAACAAAGCCCAAGTAAAGACAACAAAATAACTGTGGATGATGTTGAAGATGAGGGAACTAGCGATGAAGGAACAGACAACATCTCGAGTGACTCTAGCAGTACCACAGAAACTTCTGAGTTGGAGAAAGGAGCAGCTGCACCCAAGATGGCTAAAATGAATTTGAAGTACAAGAAGAAGCAGCGTAAAAGATAAACTGATAGTTTAACAGAACATAAGGGATTATAAACACACCTGCATTTAATTGAAACCAAATTTACTTAATTTATTCTGTTGAAAATTTGAATTTTGCTTTTATTGCAGGATGGATATATAATGTAACATTTAGTATGACCCTTGTCTTATTTTTGGTTTAGTTGTAGTGTTTTCCCCATTCCCGTTCCTTTATGGGGGGGGAAGTATATCACCTCTGAATGTCTCTTGCCTTGAAAACCATACAGAGTTGCCATAATTCAGCTGTGACTTAATGGGGGAAAAAGTGGAAGGGAAGTATTGCACTGGCATTTTACTAATGTGCATTAAACATATGCATGCACTAATGGGCTCTTGAATCTCTCCCCTCAGGAGCAATTGTTGTTAATATGAGAAGAAGGGGATTAAGGTGTCTCTTGCCTCTCAACTTGCCAAACTGTTGGATTTGAGACCATTTGAGGGTCTCAAATGGAAAATCCTTGAGACCAAACTGAGCCCCTGGCTCACCAGAGGCCTATCTTTAATGTACAGCTTTACCACATTGTGGCTAAGGGACAATGGCTCAGTGTTAGAGACTTTGCATGCAGGAAGACCCAGGCTCAAACTTCTCCACTTAAAAAGAAAAAAAGAAGAAAAACTTCCATCTGGAGAGCTGCTACCAGTCAGCGTACACAATACTGACCATGACAGACTAATAGTTTGACTTGGTGTAAAGCAGCTTTGTGAGTCTGAGACTAGCTAAAGAGCAAAATACAACCAAAGGAAAAGAAGCTTTCCACATGTTTGTATATTTTGATGGCGTGGGATGTGGTGGCACTGGCAGCCTTGCTTTCAAAACTGTTTCAACAATGATGCTTTCAGGTGAGCTGTGCCAGAACTATCTACAACAGGAAATGTGAGGCAGAAGAGGGAAACATAATATCCAGTTGACACTATGAGGCTCTTGGCCTCCATTTAACCTAATCTGCCTTCCCAGAGGGGAGTATGATGTTGCACTGATGTGCAATATATAAAGAGCTCCGTGAGTCTGACATTTTACTCTTCCCTTTATTTCCCTGTTGCTCAGTAATGATTTTTCTCCCTCAAGGGCAAGGAAATCCTTCCCAGTCTTGTCTGGTGTCTCAGAACTCTTTTGGTACAGGACCTCTCAGTCTGAAATCTTTCAAGTAAGGATGTGCAAAACCAAAATGAGAAAAATAAGCCTGAATTTGTTTTGTTTTTTGTTTTCATTCTAGGCACCTTGTTTCCCATAGACTGTGAACACATTTCTCAGAGCTGGATTGAAATGCACTATTTCTGATGTACTGGAAAGAAC
The DNA here is from genome assembly GCA_029375565.1 of Gekko gecko. NCBI lineage: Eukaryota > Metazoa > Chordata > Lepidosauria > Squamata > Gekkonidae > Gekko > Gekko gecko. The sequence goes on from JAPDNY010000006.1 coordinate 37,430,652, forward strand.
GAAGCGGAGCGTTGGTACATGCCTGAGACCAGAGCTGTTCTGCTGAACTTTTCTCAGAATATAGATCCAGTTAGTCAGCCATGCTGGTCTAAGGCTGTAGAACAAATTTAGAGTCCAGTGGCACCTTTAAGACCAACAAAGATTTATTCAAGGTATGAACTTCTGTGTGCATTCACACTTTTTCAAATACATAGGAATGGCAGGTAAGGTTCAAATTCATAGCCAGAGAACACTTCAGCCTTCCAGGACATTCAACAGGTGACCTCAAAGTAGCAGTTTTATTACAAAGGAACTTCATGAACAGAATGGAAAGGGGAAATGCTGAATTACAAGTTATTACAACACTTGGAGCCAAAGCCTTCCCAAGACTCAACAGGGATATTGGGTTTTTTAATCTTATTACATATGCTAACTCATCTAGTCCTCACTTGTATTCTCAACATGAAGGATTATAAATCTTCTGTATTTTAGTGTATTTCTTTTTCAGAATAGTATATTAGAATACTGAATGTAATGCAAGGGATATTGGGATGTTTGCTGGCATAACACTACACCCCCCTCAAAAAATGCTGTTAAGTGCCCTCCATGCCTGAGAGGAGAGCATTAAGATTCTCAGTTACTTCCCACAATTAGAAAATACAGCTTTGGACATTTATCTGCTATTTTGACATATTTATTGCTTCACAACTGTTGACCTTATAACCTTAACTTGTTATTTAGTTGAACAAAATTAAATTGTTACTTAGTTTTCACTTTGCACATCATGACCATCATCATGTTACATGCTAATTTGCTGTTCGTTCTCTGGCTATAATTTTGAACCTTACCGGCCATTCCAATGTATTTGAAAAAGTGTGCATGCACACAAAAGCTCATACTTTGAATAAACCTTTGATGGTCTTAAAGGTGCCTCTGGATTCTAATTTTTTTCTCAGAACACAAACCCATTCTAAACAAAAGCCTGTATCCAAATATGCATATTGGGAAGGGGGAAGGTACACAGTTTTTCCTGATCCAGAGGAGTTAGCTGTGTTAATCTGTTGCTGTAAAATAGTAAAAAGCCCAGTAGCACCTTGAATCCAGCAAACTTTATTGTAGCATAAGCTTTCGAGAAACACATCTCTCTTCGTCAGATGCATGGAGGGATGCTGTGTTTCTCGAAAGCTTATGCTACAATAAAGTTTATTAGTCTTAAATGTTCTACTGGGCTTTTTACAGTTTTTCCTGAGTTTATCTACATTTTGGCAACAGCCTCCAGCCCTTGCAAAGATCATTCCTGTGGTCATGGGACCCAGCCATGAGGGCCGAGGCACTGTAGTAAAGGAGTAAAAGACAAAATTGCCCCCTCCTTTGTCAGTGAAGTTGTAACACAGATGGAGCCATGTCTTTCCCCTCCCTCTCCTTCTTGAAGTGCCCCAGCTCATAGGGCTATTTCTTCATGTGGGTCTTTCGGCCCCAGCAATAATCTTTCCAGGAGATGGAAGGGGTTGCAAGAATGGAGAAGAATGTGGGGAAAAAACAGTGTCATTGCAGACATGGTTCGATATAGACTAGGTCACCAACTTTTTTGTGCCTGTGGGCATCTTTGGAATTCTGACACAAGGTGCTGGGCACAACCACAAAATGGCTGCTGCAGGAGGTAAAGCCAACAACAAAATGGCTGCCATGGGAGATGGAGCTAACCACAAAATGTCAGGGAGTGAAGCTATGCATAACTCTAAAATAACTTCAACATCACAGGCAGAAGCTCTGCTTAACAGGATGCTTTTTAAATGAAAACATTGCTTAAAAATATTTTCTTGCTCACATACAGTTTACCTTCAGTCTCACACTGAAGATGCTTGTGCTGTGGTGGCAGTTGCTGTGGAAGCATTTTTTTTAAAAAAAATATGCACAGCCAATCAGACCTCTGATAGCCAATCAGAAGCCCTGCTGGGCAAAAGCCCCTGTTTAAAAATACCTGGTATGTGCCAGGAAAGTTGTCAGCAGGCACCATAGCCATAGAAACCACACTGGGCCCCCCTGGACTAGAGGGTATAGTGTGTGAACACTCTTTCCCTGCCCCAAGGACAAAGAACAGGGTGAAATCATTTCCTCTTCCCTCCCTCACGAAGCCTCCTTGCAGAAGAAGGAGGGGGAGGCAATTCTGCCCAGTTCCTCCTCCTTCCAACCCACATGGGGAAGGGAACACATGGATATTCTGCCCATATTGCAGTAGCTGTTGGATACATCACATGGGTTCTGAATGCCATTTAAAAACTTGCTTGGCTGTGGGATAAACATACTGGAATGTAACAGACAAGCCAGTTTCAATTAAAGCAGGATAAAGCTTATAGTAGCGTATTTCATTTTTTTTTCATGAAAATGTTTGGGGAAAAGTCAAAACAGGTGTTACTCCAAGTAATGTTATGTTTACATACAGGCACAGATAGCAGCTGAGATTGTTGACTTTTTTTTTTAAAGCAGAATATCCATTCTTAACAGCTGGGATTTTGACTTGAAATCAGGTACTACACTTGGCACGCAATTGTGAAATTAGCTGCTAATATTTTAATACCTAGGTTTTGGATTTGGAATGAACAACCTAATCTATGGCTTTCTAAAGTTCAGGGCATGTACTGAAATTAACCCATGATATTTAGTTCAAGCAAAATAAATTCATATTCTAGTATAACTGAGCATGTGCAGAGCAGGTGATGCTGGCCTGTGGTCCCCTAAAAGAGCTAAAATGTCAGTGAAAAGAGGGACTCAGAGCAGTCTTCCCTTCTGAACAGCTGTTTGAAGAACTTCGAACTGTTTTGAACATGAACACATCCTCAGTTTGGTGTAGTGGTTAAGAGCTGCAGATCCTAAAAGGGGCAAGAACTGGGCTGGATTCCTCACTCCTCCACATGCAGCTGCTGATATGATCTTGGGTCAATCATAAATTCTTTCAGAGCTGTTCTCTCAAGGGCAGGTCTTGGTAGTGCTCTCTCAGTTTCACCTGCCTCACAGGGTATCTGTTGGGAAAGGAGATTGTAAACCACTCTGAGACCATGAGTGAAGGGCAAGGTATAAATCTAATCTCCTCCTCCTCCTTTCAGTTGTTGGATCAGAGTAGTGTACCCCATGCATAGCACCATACAGTGAAAGCTGCTTCAATGTGCATCATTCGCTTAGCTGGACTGGGACATAATTTTATGTGATCATTCATCAGAATGGTCCAAACCTGTAAACTCTAATAATTCATCTGAAGGTGTTGACAGGCTCATAAATAATGATTTGAGAGGCTTACTAATTGCTTAAGAAAATTTATTCTCCCTTCACGATGAGTTTTAACTATGTGAAATCTACTCTCTGTCTTGAAACTCTGTGCCTGTTGAAAACACATATCCTGAAAGGATTAATTAAAAATGGTAAAACCCAATGATAGCAAAACATGAACAAAAATATACTTATTTTGTGAAGGACTGAGATGAGATGGGGAGGTTGCAGAAGGTCCCAGGTTCAATCCCAACATCTCCAGTTAAAAAGGACCAGGTTGTAGGTGATGTGAATGATCTCTCCCTGGGACCCTGGAGAGCCACCACCAGTCAGAATAGACTGTACTAACCATGAGAGACTAATGATCTGACTCTGTATAAAGCAGCTTCCTGTGTGTTTGTGCAAGTTTGAAATTCTGAAATGTTCTCAATCAATTTGCAAGAGACCTTAGCTATGATCCAGTGCAACAAGGAACTCTGGTGAACATCAGGAGATCCATCTGAATAGCTGCATCCCATTTAGTCCAGTGTTGGAGAATACAATGGTTACATCAAAACATTCTAAATGAATATGACTGGTCACTGTTCACATGAAGCTCACATGAAGTTCACATACAATGGAGTTGCTGGACTGGAGTACTTTGGCACAATTTAATTTTTATTGAAATCAATAGCAAAAATCCCACCAAGTTGTAGTCTCAGGTACCCTTCACAAGAATGATATTGAAAGGTAGCCCTGACCTGGGTAGCCCAGGCAAGCCTGATCTGGTCAGATCTCAGAAGCTAAGCAGCACTGATCCTGGCAAGTATTTGGATGGGAGACCTCCAAGGAATACCAGGGCCAGGACACAGAGGCAGGTAATATCAAAGCCACCTCTCTGAAACATCGTAGCCCCACTAGGGGTCTCCAGAAGTCACCATGACTTCCTGGCTTGCAAGTGTGCATGCACACACACACAAAATACCAGAAAGAAAGAAAGAAAGAAAGAAAGATTTTTAAAGGCAAAAGGCCACTTGTCTGTCTACTATGGACAGCCATGTTTCCCTCTCTTTAATCTTGATTGATCAAAGCAATGTACATCCAATTACACTGTGTATAATTCTGGGTGGTGGGTGGGACTTGTGTTAGCTGTTGGATTAATTAATGGGACAATGCAGTTGATTGTTGGAGCTAAATCTTTATTTGGACATGAAGTTCATTGGATGAACCAATCATTATCTCTCAGCCTAATTTATCTTACAAGACTATTGGGAAGATAAAATGGGAGAGGAGAAGGAGCCTGATCTCTTTAAATGTGGGGCGGGATAGAACTGAGACCAGTCTGGTGCTCCTCTTACTAATTCTGGAATGATGCAACCAAATACTCAAAGGGAACCTTTTTCACCTTCCATTTAATAATGAAGAAGAAGAGGTTGCATTTATACCCTGCCCTTCGCTACCCGAAGGAGTCTCAGAGCGGCTTACAATCTCCTTTCCCTTCCCCCTCCCCACAACAGATGCCCTGTAAGGTAGGTGGGGCTGAGAGAGCTCTCCCAAGAACTGCCCTTGAGAGAACAGCTCTGAAAGAACTTATGACTGACCCAAGGTCAACCAGTAGCTGCATGTGGAGGACTGGAGAATCAAATCCAGTTCTCCTGGATTAGAATCCACACTCTTAACCACTGCACCAAATTGGCTCTCTCTGGCTGAAGTCCCCATGATAGCTTTTTGAGTCTCCCCAAAATGTGTTTGGGCATCAGTGTCTAACACATCAAAAAATTATCCTACCTTTATCTAAAAAGAGTCTTATAATTCTAAATTTTATCCTTAGGAAGACGAAAGTATGTCTTTTTAGTATGTTTTTTTCCTTTGCCGGATGGAGTGTGGAATTGCCATTGACAAGAATACATAATACCCATTTAACTGCTGTAGGTTTGCAGAATGTTTTGGCAGTAAGCTGTTAGTTTGATGTGTGGTATTCTATTCCAAACCAGTAAAGGGCAGCACTAACCAATTGTTTCAAGTAATGAAAAATGGCTAATTACTTGTCCGGGTTTTAAATAATGGAATAGTTTCACTGGATAAGCAATTAAATTAGTAACCAGGGCAATATTATTTCCAAATATCCTACTTGGAGCATTTTTGAACACTCTTTAAACATGAGGATTAAACATGAGCTACAAATAAGCATCTTTTAGTTATTAAAAACTTTGGTAAAGAGCATCATGTTTGCTCTTATTTTATCTGGTCACTCTAATTATTTATTAACTCTCTTCCAGGTGTACCTGATTTGGAATGAAACAACAGTCATTTTTTCCCTTGAGCATACTAAAGAAATTCAATGGAATTATGACTATTCACAGCATTACTTGTTTCTGTATCAGTTGTGTATAAAATGTGTATAATGTGAGATGTACAGTGCTAAACTAAAGCCATTTAAATCAGTGGGCTTAGAAGAATCTAAGTCTGTTTAGGATTGTGCTCTGAAGCTAGTAAACTTTGCTCCTCAGACCAGTGTACATATTTGATAAGAATTACAGCATACATGTAGCCCCAGATTAGTTCCAAACCAGACAATCATTTTCTGAGCCTCTTGGCTGTGAAACAGCCATAACCACAAGCAGAGAGCAGCTTCTTTGGTTGGGACAGCCAACCTGAACTCCTGCTTGGTTAGATATGCTTCAGAAAGCCACTCCTTTCTTCTCATACACAGGGACTTGATTTCTAATTCACCTTTGAATGGTAGCATTTTTCTGACTTAGAATATCTGCCCAAAAGATACATATGTGGTAGTTAGAGGGTCTGTTTCTGTCTTAGATTTTTGTTAGTCTTCTTAGATTGGTAAGTGTGATGGACAGCAAGCAACTGCAGGCTTTTAGGCAATGTTGCTGAAAAAAAGGATGAGCTAGCTGGAAAATGATTGACAGCTCATGGAACTCCTTTTGATTGGGTGAAGGCAGCTTACTGTGGAATGGAACACTGAGCTGTTGAAAAAAATCAAGTGGGAAGGAGTTAGTTAATCAGTTGGTGAGGATCAGCTGGAGTTGGAGCTAGGGACGGGCTAACTGGAAACTCCTAGTGAGAGACTCTGAAGAGAGAAAGGGTCTGATAAGCTCTGTCTGAATCAGAGCAAGAGTGCTGTGGCCTTTGCAAATAACAGACTTAAGGTGGAGACAGTGAGTCTGATAAAGAAGTGTCAGTACCTCACCTATTCAAGGAGTGGAGAGAAATCTCCTTGTGTGAAACACAGAAACACTACCTGAGTGGCGAATTAGATATTCTCTGTATGGAAGCTGATTAACCATTTTACAGAGACTGTTCTTCTGGAAGATAGGGATTTGACCAAAAGGTACGAGAAGCCACAGAGGCCCCTCAAGCAAGTCAAAAGACATAGGGTTACAGCATAATAAAAACTCAAGTCTGTGTGACCCTCCAGAAACATGTTCAAAAGAAGGTATAAGGGATTCTAGTAAACTCTGTAGTGAAACATCTCTAACAGCATCAAGCCAAAATAAACCAGGGGGAAAAAAAACTCACTAAACATATATATTTGAACCTCTCTGTACCAAACCTACCCAAGTTCACTTGTAAATGTAATTTTCCAACCCCTGCCTGTTTATTCCAATACATTTGGTTTCTGTTTCAACTTTCAGCATTCCTAGGTGCCTATTTTTGAGGGAGAATTTATAGAGGTACATACCCTCCTCAGTCACAGTTCCTTATTTGGGGTATAAGCCAACAAAGTATCAAATAGTGGGACAACAGCTTTATAATAAAAGTTTATCTACCACATGAGAAGAGTTACATGCTACCTAAAGGCTACCCAGTTATCAGATGAGGAACTGAAAATTCATAGGGAGATTGGAGGGAAAATCTGAGACCTTATAAGGGCAATAGCCTGGCGGGAGTACCCGTCTAGTACAGTAAGCTTTGAGTCATGCTATGTGGGGGAACTGTAAGTTTTTTTTAATGTATAAGTTGCATAAATGCTGCATCAAGACCAGCCCAACACATGTGAGATACACAGTAAAGAATATATAGGAAATACAAAACCATGTATAATATCTAATATAAATCAATGTAACTACCACAATCTTTAAATAAAGATTCTAAACCACACAAATATTAATTTTCAATGTATATTATAAAGTATTACAAGCATATATAAAACCTACAAAGTCAACAAACAAGGAAATGTACTATATCATAAATGAGTCCATGCATAATATGAATAATGTCTCAGTTTATACACAGGGTATTCAGATTCTCTCACTCCATATCATATGTAAGGTGGAAGATGGTCTCCGATATAGTGGTTCCAGTGATCCCAATGCACGCTAGCTAATGGAAATCACGTTTCGCTGAAGGCTTTCTCAAGATTGGAAAGTTTCAATGATAGAAAAATGTTCTGAAACAGTATAGAACTTTTAACATTTACAAAGCATAGAGAGCACAAAGTGGAGAATGAATCATAAACCATATTTAAAAACATACCTGTTACAATAATCAGGAAAAAACAATTCAGACAGGCAAACAGCTCCAAATAATTTCCAAATGCTCAATGCTAGTGATAGAATCACCAACACATTTAGTTTAAAAGGACAGTCAATGTAACCCATTAATAAAAAAATGGTCTCCAGGTGCCCCCACTTTGCCAGATCTACTTGCAATGAAGGAACTTACACTACAAAATCCAATGTGAATCAACTATACAAAGCAACTGAAGTCCAAATTTTGATTCAACCTGTGGGGTGACATAGAATTCAATTTAAAGGTAAATTTTATTTCCTGTTGAAGCAGGATTTTACTAATGTTTACTGTGTTATAGCTTCGACCCACATATTTATAAATGACAAAAAAAATCTTAAAGAGACAGCATTACAATTGCACTGAATGAAATGTTTATCTAGAGGGGCCTCTGTAATTTTATTTCATATTCATGACCAGTGCTCCAAAATTCTAGATTTTATAGCTTTAATTATGCTTCCCACATACGCCAACCCACATGGGCAGATTATTACATAGATGGATCTTTTGGAGTTATAATTCATGAATGTAGACAATTTCACTCTTAACACTGTTACCAGGGTGAACAAACCCTGCTCTCCAAAGCCATGGAACAAGCTGCACATGAATGGCACCTGAACTGCCCACTATACTCCTGGGGTTCATTCTGAATGGCCATAAAATCAGATCTTATCAAAACATCACAAATATTTTGAATCCTTTTAAACCCTCTTTGTGGGGGTCTATGGCCCTCTGGTATGTCCTCCACTACATACCAGTATTTTTCTATGATCTTCTTAATGGACTAGGCTCTTGGAGAATATTCAAAAGCACAAGTGATCCTCTCCTGCCATTGTTCAATTTCTCTACTGTTGTTTTTACTGAAGAGGTTCTTTCCATCTTTCTGACCTGCTCGTTGCCTGGCTCACTGGATCAAGGGCATAGACTTTCCAATTTCCTGGGGGGGGGGGCTGGGGCTGGGCCAGGCATTACTAAATCATTAAAAGAACTGGGACCCAATGACATCATAGGGAGGAGCCAGTGACATCACAGGCCATTGCGACAAATTGGACTCTTAATTCTTGGATCTATCTGCAGGTCAGATGTGTTTTGGAGTTCATCAATATGCAGGGATTGGGTTCAAATTCATGTCAGTAAAATAGTGCAGCCAGCTGGAAGACTTAAGCCCTCCTCTCTTTGCTAGCCATGATTCCCATCTGAATTGCACCCATGCACACCTAAGAATCAAGAAACTCCTAGCATATGGTGGTTTATTTGACCAGCAAACAGAACCAGGGAAAGTTCATCATATAGTTAGATTCTTGGCCTGAATGGAAAGCTGAATTCAGACACAGTGGTAAATCACAGTTTACTTAAAGCGCACTATCTGCAACAAACTCTTTTCAGCAAATAGTAAATCCTGGTTTGAGTCCAGTGTCACCTTTAAGAGCAACAAAAGTTTGAACAAAATGTATGTTAAAAAAGCTCATACTAGGCTTGCCAGATCCCTTGGCCACTGACAGGAGATGCCAGATCCAGGATGGGAAACTCCTGGAGATTTGGGGAAAGAGACTGGGGAGGATGAGGAGGGGGTACAATGCCATAGGGTTCCCTTCAAAATATTAGTTCTCCAGGGGAACTGATCTCTCATGTCTATAGATAAGCTGTAACTAGCTCAAGTTTTTTAGCCTCTGGCTCACACATTTTTGTCCTAGGTCAGGAAGGAGGGCTCCAGAGCAAACTAATGTATGCAGTAGTCAAATTGCTTGCCCACAACTTTAATGCCAGTAGGTCACAAAGTAGATATTTTTGCTCACAAGACTCCACAGCTTAGAGGGAGCCTTGCTAACAGGGTGTCAACATCCAGGTGCGTCTTTCCTAATGTCCAGCAATTTGGCACCCACGAGTTGGCAAACCTACAGCAACCATGGATGAGAATGATCCCAGCCTTCCTCCCTTCCAAGATCTCAAAGCTTATCCTCCAATGTCTTACTCCAAAGTAAACCTTCCCAGGATCTGGCTTTGGGGTTTTTCCCAGCTGTTGATTATCTGAAGCCCTTCCAGTCCTCTTTTGCTGTTCAAAAGCAAACCCCTCCCCACCCCCGGAAAAGAGCTTTTCCTCTTTTCCAACCCCTCCGCCCAACTCCTTGCTTGGTCTCCCTAGCAAAAAACCTCTGGGAGTTTAACCCTTGCAGTGCCACAGAGGAAGGAAAAATGTTTTCTGTCCTCTCCAGGAGGGAGCTTCAGCAAGGCTGTCATCAGCAATGCCCTATGCAACCCAATGGGGCTACTCTGGAGTAACTCTGCACGCGGCCTTGCTCCCAGAATCTCTCCAGTGCTGTTCAACCACCTCAGAAAAAGGATTCATGTCACCTTCTCCTGTATTGCAGATCACAAGGCAGCATCACAGATTCATATTTGCATCTCCTTAATATCCAACACAGTCTTACAAAGCAGAAAAAGAGGCTCAGAGCTGGCCCTGGGAGATGGAGAGTTGGAGGAGAAGTGCCCCGATGCCAGCGGCACTTTTAAAGACCCACAGACATTCAGACAAAGTAGAGGGAGGGGTGGTGGTGGACCCGGGGGGGTGGTAGCAAGGCCCAGAGGGGCCTCAGTACATTTGGGCCAAACCCCGAGGAAAAAAGAAACACAAGAAGAAAAGACTCTGAAACCAAGATAATTGTTGATAATGCAGTTTTTGTTATCCAGCTAGTTAATGCAACTCTTTATTATTTTTTGATAAATTTTTACAAGCAATAACAACGCTGTATCAATAGGCGACAGGGATATATACCTATGTAACCAGATCGTGTCATCTGGTTAGTCTTCCCTTCCCTATAACCATTAGTTGGCTTAGAGTTAGCGTGGTAGTCTCCCTCCCCCATTCCAGTAGTTTGTGTTGTATTAGTTTTCCCTTCCCCGTTTCCTATAGAATTTAGAGGTAGGGATTTAGTAACCATTCCCCAAATCCTGTAGTATTGCAAAAGCAATACAATACATACATACATACATATATATATATATATAAAAATATATATATATATAAAATACATTTGGGAGGGGCACAACCTCTTCAGCCCCCGTGAAGATTACATCGGTGCGCTGGATAATATGGTGGGGATAAAAGCTGCTTTTTTACCTGTATTAACTAATATTTTAAGAACTAACCTGTTACTTTCCCAGGGACATCCAAGGAAAGTGTTTGTGTGTTTGTGTGTGTGTGTGTGTTACAGGTACACCTTCTTTCCTACAACTAGCTCAAGATACTCTCACTCCCTCTCTTCCCACCATCTTATGCTCACTACAGCCATGTAAGATAAGTTGGGCTGAGAGAACATGACCTATCCAAGCTCTTCCAATGAGTTTCATGGCTGAATCAACTGAACCAGGCATCTCCATCATGACAACCACTACATCACATTGCTGCATTCATGTATGTGCATATGTGCACGTATGTCAGCTTCTGGCATGTTATAGTATGAGAAAATATTCCAAATCAGGCAAAACTCCTCCTTCTGTGAAACAGACATTCTGCTGATCTTCCATCCTCTCCTTCAGACCATTAAGTGTTTCTCTTGGGGGGAGGGCAGTAAAGAAATGGCCTTTCTGCATTTTTTTTTAAATCAAGCAGGTCTATGTATTAGCCACAGAACCATCAGGATGCCTAGTCTGTGAGAATATAGGTTTTTTTAAAAAAATGATGCTAAGGATATGCTGTAATCAAAATAACAGAAGGGTAAAAAAATGGATAAATGTAGTATCTGGAAAACATCAATTGAAGCTACATTGTCAGAGAGAGAAATTGCAAAGAAATGCAAAGCAGAAGAATGCTTGACTACAATTGCCACTCATTTGAATGCACTAGGAGTGTTCCGCGCATAGCATTAAATGGGGTCTCTCTTAAGTGGCTCATGTTAGATTTTCCTCTTGAGTTTTCAGCACATATTTGTTGATGGTTGCATTGTAGTTTCCACAGAGGTGATAGTTATAAGTAGAGTATTATTCTAGTGCAGTATGCAAAGAAATACCACCAAGTAGACTGGAAATCCTATCAGTTAATCTAAAAGCAGAACTGAAATGCATTTCAACATGCACCTGTGCAATCTGTTGTATCCTACCTATGCTATAGGTGGAAAGATTTTTGGAGAATATTTGCAGCAGATTCATGATTGATTAGCAATTTTCTGTATATTCTGTATACAGAATTCTGTATATTGTTATAATGTTATCCTGCCAGGAATATATATGAACTTTGACACTACAAAACCCAAAATGCAGTGTAGTTCAGAACAAAATATTCCCAGGAGCAGTTAAAGGAAAAGCAGTAAAACTGGGACTGGTTGCAATTATTTATTTATATTTATTTATTTACATTATTTATAGTCCACCATTCTCATATGGACTCAAGATGGATTACACATAGTTAACACAGATTTTCCATGGGCATTTTCTGCTTAGGATTCATGTGGAAAAAGAATTATTTTTGAAACTTTTATGTACACCTAATTTTGATATGAAAAAGTTTATATTTGTGTCTTAAAATGGTCAGAGGTCTGAATGCCTCTTTTGTTTCACTACGCAGAAGACCCTTTTGCATGAGGATCACTTTTGAGGCTGGAGAATCAACATCTGATGATAGATTTTCCTCCAATGTTCACTCAAAGTACCTCCACAGGGTAAATTACCAGCTCTTACAAATAGCTGGTTTAATTTCTGTAATTACCAACTACAGGTGCCATCATAGTATGGCAACTCCTGATATTTTTGGGGGGAGATTTTATGATTTTGCAGATTGTAAAAAGGACTTTTAGTTATTTATTATTGGAGGTGGGGAGAAATGTAATATGATAATATAATAAATTATTAATAAATAAAATATCTTTACAATGATCAGCATTAGATAATTTCATCCTGACAAAATGGAGGACCTACTGGTGGAGGGAAGGCCTGACCGGGAATTAGGGTATCTTCCGTTCTGGATGGAGTTACCCTCCTCCTAAAGGGGCAGGTTTGTAGCTTGGGTGTACTCCTGGACTTGGGCCTTCTTTTGGATAAAACAGGTGGTAGTGGTGGCCAGGGGTGCCTTTCACTAGCACCGGCCCTTCCTGGGCAGCAAAGATCTTGCCACTGTGGTGCAGGTCCTGGTAACATCTAGATTAGTACAATGCACTCTATGTGGGGCTGCCATTGAAGACTGCCCAGAAGCTGCAGTTGGTACAGAATGCTGGACTGGGTTATAGAGACCATATAACTCCAGACCTGTTTAGTCTATACTGGCTCCCAGTTTGTTTCTGAGCCCAGTTCAAGGTACTAGTAATGACATTTAAAGCTCTGTACAGCCTAGGACCAACATACTATAAGGACCACCTTCTCCCATACGAACATGCCCCCCTTAATCCAAACAGCTTCCAAACAGTCCTCAAGGGCAGTTCCACATAGAGCACCCTGCAGTAATCTAATCTAAAAGTTACTAGGGCATGCACCATAGTGGCAAGATCTTTGCTGCCCAGCAAGGGCCACAGCTGGTAGAAGGTTCCCCTTACCTCCACTGCCACTTGTTTATCCATCAGAAGCATTGGGTCCAGCAGCACCCTGAACTGACAAACCTGGTCCTTTAGGGGGAGTGCAATCCCATCCAGAACAGGAGATATCCCCGTTCCTGGATCAACACCCGCGCCCCTGGTAGCATCTTCATTTTACTGGGATTAAAGCTTGCTGTAAAGCGGGGAGGGTGGGGTATAAATCCAATAAAATAAATAATAAATAATGAAACCCAGCAGAGATTTATGTATACACCCTCACAAATCTACAATCAACAGAAAAAGAAACAGGTCTTGTCCTGGTGCAGCAAACAAATCAGACCAGAGAAATAGATTTGGGGAGGGATTCATAGTGCAAAACCAGAGCTTGAGAGAAGGGGTGATAGCCTGGTTTTTTGAATAAAGCAATTCCATCTTTACTGCATTGTATACTTTTTACTTGCAACTGCTGGTGATGCCCCCAGGCTGGTGATGTCCTCAGGATTTAAAAGAGAGCTGGGCAGATTATCACAGTTCTATTGATTACTGTTAGCCATGACAGCCAAATGGGAGTTCCAAATTCATGGGCTCCTATTATCAGTTGGTCAAGGAGTGAGTGCTGTAATTTATGGGCCCTGTTTGTGGACTTCTCTAGGGCATCTGACTGGAAATAGGATGCTGGACCAGATTGGTCTGATTCATTATGGTTACAGTAGTAAAGCAAAGCCTTGACTTCAAATCACACCTCTGCTAGTGTTGCCAGGTCCCCCTTGGCCACCCACAGGGGAACAGATCCAGGTCAGAAAACTCCTAGAGATTTAGGGATGGAGCCTGGGGAGGGCAAGGACCTGAGTGGGGTTACAATGCTATAGAGTCCACTTGCCAAAGAATGATTTCTCTGAGTGAACTGATCTCTGTATTCTAAAAATAAGATGTAATTCCAGCCTGGAGGCTGGTATCCTTACCTCTGCTGCAGAATTTTCTATGGGGCCTTGTAAGGATTGTTACGATAATACATACAAAGTGCTTGAAATATTTCTAAAGTACCATTTAATTGTTAAGGATTCTTCTGAGAAGTTTGTTACTGGCTATACAAAAGTATGTCCTTCTTACTCTGCCCTTCTTTAAAAGAACTTCCAAACCAGTGGTAGCCTTTTTTATTATTATTATTACATAAAGGCTTTGAAACAGTTAAAAGAAAATTGGGCTAATTTTGCATAGCCCAGCAGTCTAAGAGTTCAAACGATAAGCATTTCACAGCGTGAATAACCTGAAATGTGTTTCAAGATAAAGTCATTAAAAACACTGGCTTCTAATACATTTTGCAGTTTCTTCATGCTGAGCAGTGCAGAAATGGTGGGGGAAATACAACTGAGTGTCATTTTGTCAGTGGACCATCCCAGGAACTGTGATTAGAATCTGATGATAATGAATAATAAACAAAGTGTGGCTAAAAGGACTCGATCTTGACACATGTCACTCCAGAAATTCTATGGTGCTAGTCATAAGCATGTAACATTCCACAATATATACAATGTTGGGATGAATACTTTACCTGTACCTGCAATTTTTTTCTTTATGTTCTCTCAGTTGATTCTGTAGCAGGGAAGTAGGGTAACAGCAAAAGCTGGTAGTGCACTGTGGCTCCAAAGTCAAAATCACGCCCCTCCTCCCCCCGAAGGAGCCAGATAACTTTTAGGGAAAGGAGGGGTTGTGGCTGGGCCACAAACCATCTGCTTTGCATGCAGAAGCTTCCAGATTCAATCCCTGGCATCTCCAGTTAAAAAAGGACCAGGTAGTTGGTGATGTGGAACACCCTACCAAAAACCATGGAGAGTTGCCACCAGTCTGAGTAGACAGCGATTACTTTGGCAGACCAATGATATGACTCAATACGAGACTGTTTCTTCTCAGTAGAATACTTGAGGACCCTTGGATTCTATACATCCAAACGATTCATAAAACAAAGATTGTTAGACCAAGGTGCTCAAACCAATGTAGGTTTAGTAGGCACTCTGAGAACATCCATTCTTTATAGACAGATATCTCCATCTCCCCTGACTCTTCCAGAGTACTTTTAACAGTGTAAGGAATTGCAAGTACAGAAAGACCTTTACCAAGGCACACTTTTTTTTAAAAAAATTGAACACTTTAATGAATTCAAAATGGTTACACAATTATAAGACCATTAGAATAACATTTAACAATTAATATCCATTTTCAAGTCAGGAGTATCACTGATACTGAAAACTATCATAGTAAGTATATAACATGACATCGTTGTACAAAGTAATACAAAGTATCAAGAATATAACCTCTCTGTGACTTATGACAAAGAAACATTAAAATAATAAGTTAAGAGACTAAATTTTGTCCTGAACTATACTTTGGGATGACATAAAATCTAGAACAGGAAACCACACTTAGATATTTTACTGCTTGCCATCTTGGAAGGCCATTTTAATGGCATCTCATACAGGAAAAGAATCTGCTCCTGTGATCAAAAGTATGTTGAAGATCTGTCCCACATCACATTCCTGTGTCCAAGATATGAGGCTGAATACAGTAGATTTTTGCAGGCTGTAATATCCCGCTTCCCAGAAAGGTCAGATCAGGAGAAATTAGTTATATTATTGGCAGTCAGGGACAAATTCATTACTTTCCAAATGGCAAGATTTACTGCTGCCATCATAAAAGATAAAAAAGATGATGGGGCGTCCTGACCAAAGTATGTCTGACCTGTGACTGTTCCACGCTGGGTCACTTGTCATTTGTAATTTGTCTCTGGACTATATGGTCTTCCTTTCTTATTATTAGACATATTTTTAATGATGACTTTAATTTCTGCAAAAATGTCCAATTCTTTATTATTTTATTATTTTCCAAATTTTATCTTCTGGACATTTCCATTCTACTTTGTATTGTTGCTATGTCTTTCTTTTGCTAATGCAATCAAGATTGATTGAATTCTACAAGACAGCTTCATGTGTTCATGTGCCCGGTACAAGGATCAGGGGCCTTGCCCTCTGCTGTAAGAGATGCCAGTGCCAACAGCTACTGACTTGGATAGTAGAGTCACACATGACCCTTGATTTCCAGCTTGGTTTGGGAAAGTCATTGATCTCTGCCTCCCAGGTGGGACTGGCCTTGCTCCCAGCAGCACAAGAAAAAAAAGAGCACAATATGGTGGTTGCATTATTGGCAGTGCATGCTCTAAACCTGGCAGAACAAGGGCACTACTGTGGACTACTAAAGGTGTGAAGGTACTTACATAACTGATGTCATTTGATTTGCTTATATTCATCCCCTGTTGGCCCAGCCTTTTCCTTTGCATGACTCATTTGTTTACTTGTTTTTTCTGTTTCCTCCTGTGTCCTGCATCTACCTTTAGATTGCAAGATTTCAGACAAAATCTGTTTTATTTCAATTGTTGTAGAGCACTTAGAAATGCTGGTATGATGGTAACACCCGCTGATTTATTAAAATGTCTATATCCTGCCTTTCCTTTCAAAGCTAAAGGCAGCCTACAATTCATCCTTAAAACAACATGATTCATTTAAAAATCCAGTCGTGGCTCAAACGCTGTTAAATGCCCTAGAAAATAAAATGGCTTAGCAGTGCTCCCCTAAAACCTGCAAGGGCAGCACCCCTCACCTCCTCAGTGGATTCCAAGTGGGCAGCACTAAGCAGGATGTAGTATTAGTGTAATGTATTGGGTTAGCCAGGCCAGCTAAGGATCCATAACAATAGCTGGCTAGGATCCTAGAAGACACCAACAGGGAAGCAAGGATCCTAGAGTAGACCAATGGACAAATAAGGACTTGTAAATAGCCAATCGTTGGGAGTGGGGTGTGTTAGGGGTGCTACCTTTTGCATGCATATAACCAGGGCTCTTTTTGTAGCAGGAACCCCTTTGCATATTAGGCGACACACCCATAATGTAGCCAATCCTCCAAGAGCTTACAGAGCTCTTCTTACAGGGGCTACTGTAAGCTCTTAGAGGATTGGCTACGTTAAGGGTGTGTCGCCTAATATGTAAAGAAGTTCCTACTACAAAAACAGCCCTGCATATAACCTGGCTCTGGCCAGGGCTTTTCTATCTTTTTTCCTACTTATTGAAATCACAGATAAACTATGAGCTGATCACTCTACGCGTCTGAACCCAGTATATTTCAGTTAGGTAGGAGGACTAGATGATGAGCTGTAATTGCTAAATGGGGACATCTAGAATGCATGGGATCCATGGAAGGGACAGAATGTTTTTCAGCTTTGTTTTAGGATGCTCAGACATCCACTCAGACATCCACTCAGACATCCAGTCCCTGTCCCCCAGCAATGTTCATGGCACCCTAGTTTGTTTTCAGAAACCCAGTTATATTATATGGAATTCTATTCATAGGATCCAATTATATTATATAAAATTCTATTCATAGGATTAACTAAACTGAAAAGTTTCCTGGAACTTCATAACTTAACGTACCTATCTGTCCCTCTGTTTTCCACTAATCCCCAGCTATCATTGCGTGAAGGGAAAGTGTCATGTGGACATTCTTTTTTGCTAACCATGTATTTGTGCGGTGTCTCAGATCATTACATGCTGCATTGCCAGTGTGGTGTAGTGATTGAAGTGTCGGATAAGGATCTGGGAAGCCCAGGTTCAAATCCCCACTCTGCCATGGAAGCTCCCTGGGTGACCTTGGGCCAGTCACACACTCTCAGCCTACTCTACCTCATGGGGTTGTTGTGAGAATAAAACAGAGGACAGGAGAATATTGTGAAGTCATGTTGGGTTTCTACTGGGGTGAAAGGTGGGATATAAATAAAAAATGGGGGGGGAATTATCCATACAGATTTACATTTGAGAAGCTGCTGGTTCATGGGATGGTGGGTTAGATTGCCCTTGTGACAGCAGCAGGTAGGTGTTACTAGTTTTAACTAGAATATTGACACAATAGTTGTTTTTGTTTTTTAAATTTAGCTGCATCGAAAATGCACCCAAGGCCACATTAAAATCACGCATCTAGCAATGAATTTGAAACTCACAGTCCAATACCATCTCACAATAAAAGCAGATACTAATAATCACCCACACCAGTCCCACTTGGCTTTAAATTCTGCAGCAGTCTACATGCCGGGGGGGGGGGGCTTTTATTAAAGGAAGGTTATTACTTGCTGATGAAAGTGAGTTAAAGAGGTGGTCACGCAGCACTCATTTGAGCAGCTTGCACAAACTGGGCACCAGGACTGAGAAAGGTGCCCTGCTTGCCCTACTAGACATAAACAGTGCAGTCCTTTGCAGAATTCACACTGCAGTGAGCCTGCATCCCCCACCAGGAGACTGGAGGGGGGGTGGAGTCACACAACACTGCCATGTGACTTCCAGCTGTGTAACAGGAAGTGATGACGTGATGACGGTATGTTGCAGGAGCCATTTCTCCCATCCCATTTCCAAGCTAGAAGATGGCGGACTGCTCACCAAAGCTTCCGAGAAAGTGTTCTTAGATGGCAGCCCTGATGTAGTTTATTATTAACATTAACATGCTTCATCACACACCTCAGAAAATATTGTAAATGAGAATATACCTACGAGTTTGGCATGTGGGGAAAAAGATGGAGAATCTGAGTGGGAATTTTGGATCCCCTAGAAATGCAAACTAGAATCTTTGGCTGCATCCACACACTGCTGGATATTGTGCTCTCGTTGCATTATAGTGGTCATTCACGAGTGGATTGTCTTGTCTGCATCGGGAAAATTCAGCTGTGAATGATTAGGATAGCACAAAGATATCCATGTGTGGATGCAGCCCATTTGTCTCCCTCTCCCTCCCACCCACACAAGTCTCCTAGCACATTAACATCTTCCCGGGTAGATTTCAAAGATTTTTCTTCACTCAGATCAAAATGGTTTCCTATTCCTACCCTACCATAGACTGTTCTTTGAATAATTAAATCTGTGTACAAACGGAAAGGCTGTGGGGAACAATGGGCAGGATTCTATTTTAATTCTTGGTTTTAATTTAAAATAGTTATCCTGCTGTGCTGTGTCTTCTGTGGTTGCCAAAGGTCAAACAAAGAAACCAAGTGGTGTCTCTGGCCCATACAACAGATAATACAAACACTCCAAATTAATTAGGCTAGATTCATTTCCTATGAATCACGGTGATAGGGCTGCTGATTCCATAAGGTTAAGCTCTGACATGTCAATTTAGTATCTGCAGCTGGGGACCAATTGACTCAGCACCCCATTGAGGATGATGAGGTGGGTGCTTGAGAAAAGTCTAATAGCTATATTTTAAATATACCTGAGAGTGAAAACATTCTTTCAAGAAGAAGTGCCACAGCCTCTTCACCTGCAAGAGCAAGCCTAGTCTGACAAACATACTCTCTAGCGACTCAAATGCTGGTTCAGGTGTCAGTCCAGACTGAGCATGCCTTTTCCTCCTTGTGCACTACCCTGGCTGTCTGCTTCTTCACATTTAAAGCAGCACATGTTCATTTATTCAGTCATACTTTTATCCTTCGCTGCAAGCAGTTCAAAAGCAGTTCTGAGGATTGAATGCATGTGCTGTGGTGATATCACAGGGACAAACAGGGTGGCCAGGTTGGAAGATACCTGGAGACTTTGGGGGTGGATCCAGGAGAGGGTGGAGTTGGGGAGGGGAGGGGCCTCAGCATGATACAATACCACAGAGTCTGCCCTTCAAAGCAGCCATTTTTTCTAGGGGAGCTGATCTCAGTCAGCTAGAGATCAGTTGTAAAAGCGGGAGATCTCCAGGCCCCACCTGGAGGCTGGCAACCCTAGGGCCAAACTAGACATCATGGCATCCATGCTGTGCGGGCCCTATCCTGATCAGGCCTATGGCTCAGCAGGACCAGACGATCTTGACCTTCTCCCTGCACGTTTTTTCAAGTGCTGACACAACTCTCTCACAAATCTTTTGGAATTAGAAAAGGTTTTTTTGGGGGGGGGTTTGCATTGTCTTTCTGCTCCTCAGGCCTGATCAGGATTGGGCATTTGCAGCATGAGAGCCAGCTTGGTGTAGTGGTTAGGAGCAGCAGACTCTAATCTGGAGAACCGGGTTTGATTCCCCACCCCTCCACATGAAATCTGCTGGGTGACCTTGGGCCAGTCACAGTTCTCTCAGAATTCTCTCAGCCCCATCTGCCTCACAGGGTGTCTGTTGTGGGGAGAGGAAGGCACAGCAGTTGTAAGCTGCTTTGAGATTCCTGAGTGTAGAGTAAAGTGAAGCATAAAAACCTACCCTTCTTCCTCTTCCTCTTCATTTTTAAATGGTCAACTTCTTCTCTAAAATGGTGTTGGTAGCCATTTGGTGCACAGGCACAAGCTAGTCAAAGCTCTCCTCAACCAATTCATTCAATTTCTTGGTTGGAACTGAACTGTACTGCAGAGTTCAGAAAGGGCTTTTCAGAGTTTGGCTCAAGAAAGGGGGGAAAAAACATATCTGGACCAAATGCGGTAAGGTGCTGTCCAACCATTTCGACTGTCTTAAAAAGGTGATGTCAGACTTCACCCAAAGTGGGGTTAAAAGGCATTTACCCTATCTAATTTCAAAGTTTACACTGAGATGTGGAGTGATTTTTGATCTGTGTGTGGGATTTTGGAGTGCAGATCCAAAATGGCATTTCTTCCAGTTTAATTAATTTTTCAGCCAGATGGCCTGAAGAGTTTGGGGAATGGCTTGTTCAAAATAAGAGGCACCTCTGGGCCTTTCAGATTTGTTTTTGCACAGCATGTACAGATCCAAGGAGCTCTGTTATAAGTGCACAGGCTCAATGCGGTTGGAATCTCTCTTCTGTTCTTTTCGGCTGTTTATTATGCCCTCTCGTTCATACCAATACATGATTTTCTGGGGACAATTTCATCTTGAGTTTTTGATGACTGAGCATGTGGAAAGGAAGGAGGAACTGGTCATCTAAGAAAAAGTTGACCTCTAAAAAGTATGACACAGCGACCCCTGAAATTCTGTGACACACACATTTGGCATAGCCATTTATGAGCTAGGAAAGAACATAGTAGAATGTACAGTCTGTGATTCTGTGCCACAAAGGCCAAATGAAACACTTTAGTTTCCCATTGATCAAGTTTGCTTTAATCCTAAACAGAGTTTTATGTGTCTAGGTCATTTGAGGTCAATGTGCCAAGAAAGGGAGTAACTTTGTCTAGGACTGTGTTGTAAATACTGTGGCTGATCATAGAGGTAGTCAAGGAACAGTATTTGGACTCATTGTCCAGAATTATTGCCTAAACGATGGAGAATTACATCCTGAGTAATTCTTCGGTTTTTAAAAAAATGTATTAAAATTAATGTATTTAATGTATCCATTTCTGAATTCCTAAAGTTCAAGATTTTCAGTAATATAGATGAAAGATTGATTGCACAGTCCTAAGCAGACTTTTACCCTTCTAATCTCATTGATGTCAATAGTTTTAGAATATAACTCTGATTAGAATTGCTGTATGATTCTGGAAGATATTTTTGTGCAATCTTTTAGCAACTCAAGGGTATTTACAAAATCTAACAAACTACATTTGCTCAAAGCTTACTCTATGTGAATGCGTGATGAGGACAGGATCCAAACCCAGGTATAAAGCCAGCATGCTATTATGACAAATTGTCTGGATCTGCATTAATACATTGATGGGGGGCATAGCTCAGGGAGTGAATTTTTTTCTTGCACTAAAAATTTATTGCGGCTGCTTGCCTGTCTATCAGATACAGGCAGACAGACTTCATTCTATGGTAATTCTTTCTATTATAATTGTTATACTGTACTAATTATTGTTACCATATTAACATCATATTGTTTAACATTCTCTCTCTTATGAAAATAATTCTGTCGGATTAAGGCTGAGCTGAAATTACTCATGCATTTCCATATTTATTCTGGGAAGAAAAATTACTCCTTTTTCTGACTATTTTTGGTACCCTTTTGAAATGTTCTTGGGTTTACCATAGAGTTTCTTACAATTCCTAGAGAGGTATGATGTCACTTCTGGGTTTTCTCCAGAAGTGGCATCATATCATCACCTGATGAGGTCCCCCATGTCCACACCACCTGGGCCCCCAATAATTGCCAGCTCTATGTTGGGAAATTGGGTGTGGAGCCTTGGGTGTGGAGCCTTGGGAGGATGAGGTTTGAGCTTGGAAGTGACCTCAGCAGGGTATAATACCATAAGCTCCACCCTTCAAAGTAGCCATTTTCTCCAGGGGAACTGATCTTTGTTATTTTGAGATCAGTTGTAATTCCAGGAGATTTTCAGCCCTCAAGTGAAGATTGCCAACATTAGTTTCCCTGGAGGAAATGGCTGCTTTAGCGGGTAGAGTCTATGACATTATATTTGTCTGAAGTCCCTCCTCGCCCATCCCCAGGCCCCACCCCTCAAATATCCAGGGATTTCCCAACCTGGAGTTGGCATCCCTATCTCCTTCCCACCCAACAGCCAACCTACCTTTATCTATCGCTCTGTCTTCAGCTTTCCATTTTCTTTCCTCCTGCAGCTTCTACTGAGGAAAACTATGCTCTTTCTTCACAGTGGGGACTTAAGCACTTTACATTATTCTCCTCTTTTTTATCCACACAACGACCCTATGAGGTAGGTTAGGCTGAAAACATGTGACTGGTCCAAAATCACCCAGTGAGCTTTCTCAGCGAGATGGGAATCTAAACCTGGGTCTCACAAACCCTACTCTGAAGCTCTGACCATTATACTAGACCCCCTGGAATTACAACTGACCTCCAGACAACAGAGATCTGTCCCCCTGGAGAAAATGGATGGACTCTGTGGCATTATATCCGGCTGAGGCCTATTCCTTCCTCAAACTCTGCACTCCTCAGACTTCACCAAAGAATCTCCAGGAGTTCCCCAACCTGGAACAGGCAATCCTAGTCCTAGGCTTGGCTCCAAACCCCCTGCAATTTAGCCATTCATACTGCAGGAGGAATCCTTCCCAATTCAAGCTTCAATCCTGCTTTTGCTTCTTGCCCTCTCTGTCTCTCTTCCTCTGGCTATCACAGTCTATTTCTCCCTGTCTATGCAGCAGGGCCTGGAGTAGATCCCTGCAGCAGTAATTTCAAAAGGTATGGGCAGGATTCAACCCTCCCCAAGTTTTTTAAAAACTTTTTGGCTTTTTGTGCAAACCAATGGAGCCCCCCTGAGTTTGTAGAAAAACCTGTTGGGGAGAGTGTGCCCCCTATCTGTGGAAATAAGTATTCACATGCAGAGGCAACTGTTGAGAATTAGATATAGAGATATTTAAGTAAGTATGAATACAGCAGAAATGTCTTGGGAAACCTCTTTCATGTGCAACACAGCCATCAAGATGGTTTTCTCATCCATCATTTAGCCCATCTAGGGATATATGTCAAGGAGAGGGGAGAATATGCCACTGAAGACTACAACTGATTTTTCCTGGTTGGTAGAATGCTTCTCATATACCTCATTTTACTATCACAGAGCTGGATGGAAAACCAGAGAGCTTCAGGGCAGAAGGTATTCTTGCTTTATAAATTAAAATCCCCTTGGTGCACCACATTAATTCTTATTAAAGAACAAAAAGAGTTCACCACACAAAACAGGCCTATTGGTCTAGTCTGGTCTACTAGGTCTACAGAGTCTGGTCTACTAGGATGAACGGGTTAGTGCCCCACCAACTCAGGGTGCCCCCAGCTCTCTCCTCCCTGCCTTCTTAGTAGCCCCCTTCACTTGTTACAGTAAATGTGAGTACATCTGTTCATAAGAAAGAGCCAAAACTTTGCAACTGAAACCAGGGACTGCTATCTGGATAAATATGTAGTTTGTATCACACATTCGGCTGCACATGAATTGAATGTAACATGAGAATTACTCACCACACATATAACAAACAATCAAGTGTACACTGTACATGGACTGAAGGAGCATTCATTGTAACTTGTGAATAGGGCTACAGTCATTACCAGACAGTCAGGGAAAAGCAAACCGTCAGCAGCTATGCAGTCTGTCTCATTTTATTTATTTACTTCATTTATAACTCAGTATTTCTCCCCACTGGGAGATTGTTGCCTGTTTAACAAAGGACCAGGATGGCGTAGTGAAGGGAATTCTAGACTAGGGAGACCTGAGTTCAAATCCCTGCCTAGCCCTGATCTACTTCCCAAGTTTATTGCAATGATAATAGAGGGAATCATACCTACTGTTCCGAGGTCTTTGGAGGAGGGAAAGAAATGTATAATAAATAAATAAACCGCTAAAAAGCTCCCTTCCATTGAGGCTTAAGCTAACTGAATCCACTATAATTTGAATTATCCAGTCTCCCTAGTGTGGGGATAATTTTCTAACTATTAAATCACTACTGCCTGCTAACACCCATTTTTAAAAAACAAGTCTGTTGAAGTTGTCCACGCTTTATAAATAAATTGTGTTCACTTAATCTCATATGAAATATTTATACACTTAGTGGGAAAGACTCACTTTCCATGCAAGGCGATTAGACATTTTAAATTGGAGGAAAATTGAAATTGGTCAATCATGAGAAATTATGAGGATTCTGACTCACAAAGCTCTTATAGCAAAAGAGACACAAAGTCAAATTTCCAGCTGAGTTCAAGGAGACTGACAGATTTTTACTTTTCTTAATTATCTTTATTTCCCAATCGTATCGCTCTTTGGTTCAATTTACTGTATGTCAATGAAAGAATAATCAGCTTCAGGCATAATGTTATTTGGAATGGCAGAGTTTGAGACTCTTGCACTTCCAGAATATAAAATTTTAAAGTGCCGGCAACTGAGTAGCAGACTATGAATATTATGGATACCATATATTCTTCCAGTATAATCGTGACAAAATATGCTCCAAAGACAGCATTCCTGTAGGTTAGTGCTTTTCAGATTTTAGCTCATTGTTATTCACCCAGGATTATTTTCGGACTGTGTAAGAGTAAAAACGAACTGCCTGTGAGGAGCCGAATCCTCTGTTCTGCATTAGTCTCTGAGGGCCAAAACAGATGTGACACTGGGACATCTGTGATCAGACCTTCAGAGTATTTTAAAGAAGACCAATAACTGCCTTGTGAGACTATAGTTTGGAATGGGGCTGGAGCACAGGAAGGAAAAGGGTTAACCCTTCCACCCCTACATAGGTTTTATCAATCAAAATTGCTTCCCCACCAGCTCTGTTGCTATCCCTGGGAAAGAGGAAAAATGGGCAAAGAGGGTGCCTCCCTCTCTTTTCCTTTCCAGACCAAATGAGAGAGAGATGTATTTCAGCTGATGACACCATGTGGGATGGTGTTAAATAGTGGGTTCCATGGATGTGCAGACCCCAAGTCTAGTGATCAGCTCTACTTTATTAGTGATTTCAGCAAGAACGAGACAAGACTCCAGGGCTGCAGCCCTGTTTAAATAGCATGCAATTGCCACAACCAAACACACCCCACTCCCAACAATAGGCTATATACGTAACATTACTTTTTGACTGGTTACATCCAGAGTCTTGGTGAGCTATTGTTTTTGGGCTCCAAGCTCAGCCCATCTCTGGTAGAATAGTCCTGGAATATTTCAGTCCCAATACATAACAGATGGAGAACTTAAATGCCGGTTCTGGTTTTGGTGACTCACAGGTCAGATGTGTCCCATCGAGCTCTGTTGGGGACACGCCAAGACACAGCAGACAAGAGGGGTCCCAGATGGGTCCGCCCCCCCCCCTGAGTCATTGTAGGGGACTTCTGGCCTGGAGTGCTGAGGAGAGCCCCTTCCAAGGTGACGGCTGAGGAATTGGGGCTCTCCTTACTCTGAGAGGTCTTGCCGCTGTGAAGCCATCATGGTGATTAGAGCTGGTGGCTAGAGGAAGCAGACAAGTGATCCAGTTTGAACGAGCTCCTACAGTAACCTAAAGGCGATAAAACTGTGAGTTAACCGATCCCGTCTACAAGTGGCTGAGCCTTTAAGGTGAACAGCAGTAATTCACAAGAAAAGCGGCAGGTGGGGGAGGAGTTGGGGATTCACCCCCCAAAACTAAAAAGTTCCTGATTGATAAACTGAGAAGGAAAAAAAGTGAAACTGACAGTGAGAGACAGCAAATGAGACCCAAAGGTGCAAAATAGTCCAAAGTGCTTTTAAATTGGAGACCTTTCATTTTAAGTTTGAAAACTTTCTTCTTGTGTAAAAAATGTCTGCTAGAGGGAGAAGAATGGCACCGGAAAAGAAGCCTCTCACAGGAAATAATCAACCAATGGCGCCTTCCCAGACATAGGAAGCAGCTGCTGACTTTCCTAATATGCTGGCACTAGCATTGCACCCTCTGCTGGAGCAGATGTCAAATATCAATAGTAAGAAGGATGGAATCCAAAAGCAACTGACACGGATGGATAAAAGAGCAGATGATACCGAGAAAGCCATTAAGAAAGTTGAGACAAAAACAAAGGATATTAAACAGAAACTGGAACAAGTGGAAAAAGAGAGCATCTCAGATAAAGGTCAACCGTTGCAGCTTCAAATGGAAAGTTCAATGTATGTCTTGTGCTTTCAAGGCATTCCAGAACAAAAAGGAGAACATTTAAAAGAACTTTTAAGCAAAGCATTAACACCAATGACAGAACTTAAACAAGATGTACTGCAAAATGACATGGATCTGGCTTATCAGATCTACTCAGATCTCATCAAGAAAAATAAGCTACCTGGTGAGATATTTGTGAAATTCTCCAAGAGATCTACCATATAAGCTGTTTTGAAAGCTACATCTAGGAAAATATTAAAAGTAAAAGATGAAGAAGTGAAAATTTTAAAAGATATTCCATTTGAGGTGCAGAAGCGAAGGCGATAATACAAAGATTTAACTTTCTTCCTTCATAATAACTCATTTGCATACAGATGGACATTTCTAGAAGGACTAGTGTTCAGCTATAAAGATAAGAATATCAAGATTGACTCTGTTCAGAAAGCCAATTTTTTTTTGGAACAGCAACAAAATCTGAACAAAGATGAAAGAAAGATTGATGATAACAATGAAGAAGATTATAAAAGTGACTCTGAATCTGAAGCTCTGACAGTACTTCTGAGGTCTCAGATTTGGAAAAAGGAGCAGCTGCTCCCAAACCACTTAAAGTTAAACTGAAATACAAGAAGAAAAAGCATGGAAAATTAACTGGAAGTTCAATAGAACATAATTTGACTATAAAACAACTATAGATTTGTATTAAAGACTCAAGCCAACTTCATTTAGAAATCAATATCTTGACATAATACCTTTGTTATTATTGTAGGGCCGATATATAAGAATGATATTTTTTGAAATTTGATCCTTGTCTTAATTTAGTTTCTGTATTAGTTTTAGTATTTCCTTTGCCCCCTTCCCTAGGATGTAGTATATAAAAGCAATTAAAAAATTATATAAAAAAGAGAGAACTTAAATCCCTTCCCCCACAACTGCTCTTCAGCCTCCTTTTAAATCAGAGTCCTGCTGGCAGCTAGGGTCTTCTTAAAATTACAGCAAGATCCAAAGCCATTCTTCACCCAAGTTTTTTCTTTTCCGGGAATAACAGCAGCTCTGGAGAAAGTATTGATTCTTTTTTATATATATAAACTCTCCTAAAAAGGAGAGGACTTTATTGCTTTTTATAAAGAAAGGGGGAAGGGTATACAGAGGGACAAAGAAAAGAAGTGAGTGAATTTCCTGTTAGTATATTAAACTTTTTGTTAGTAAAAAATAGAGTTCATGGCTTCTACCGTGGTTGAACGATCTTCTTTTCGTCTTACTAAAAGTCCAAAACAAATCTGTTAAAAAGATTAGTAAAGTCCTTTGGGGTTAATTGTTAATATACTCCATTCTTGCGCGTCACGAACAAATCATATCTTGGGGTGTCTTCCTTTCAAATCTCTCAAATTGTACGATGGTCCCTTCTTTGCTTTTCCCTCCTCCGATTCTCCTTCCTCCTCCTCTGGGCCACTGTCTTCTTCGCTGCTTAACATTGTCCATTTAGCGAGTTCTGCGTCTTCCTCTGAACTGGCGTACATCTTCAGAAATTCTTGGGCTTTGAAGACGGAATCAATCTTCTCTCTTTTATCGTTAAATTTAAAAACCAGTCCTTCGGGAAGCCACCATTTGTAACTGACTTGGTACTTTTGCAAAAATAGGGTCAATCCTTTATATGCTTTTCTTTTCAGACGAATTTCATATGGAACATCTTTTAAAATCCTGATATTCTGTTCAACAATCTTCAAGGGCATTGCTGAAGTCGCACGTAAAATTTGATCTCTAGTACCTTGCTTAGTGAACTTGACAACCACCTCTGCTGGCAAATTATTTTTCTTGGTAAAGTTAGAGTAGTATCTGTATACCAGATCCATCTCTTCGTTTAATTTTTGCGCTTCTTTGCCAGTTATTGGTGCCAAGGCATTCGCCAAGATAGCTCTGAGATCTTCTTTTTCCTCTTCCTTTATGCCCTGAAAACGGAGAGTCAAGTTTGATTTTTCCATCTGAAGCATTAATATTCTTTTTCCCTGTATCTCTTGATGTTTCTCTATTTTGTTGACCTTTTTCTTAATTTTCTTGGTGTCTTCCATTGAAGTCAAGCATTTCTTTGCAATCTCTTCCATCTTCTTAGCTGTATCTGTTAATTGCTTCTGTTGAGTATTGAGGACACCTTCCATGTTACAGAGAGTTTCGCTGATTTTTTGCATTTGATCCAGCAGAGGGCGCAGCATCTCACTCTGCTGATTGACAACTGGCTCCGAGGGGTGGTGGTGCCAGAACCGGAAGTCCCTCCCAGGTTCTTCACTGGCTTGTCTGGGAGTCTTTTCTGCCCCAACATTTTTATTGTTTACTTTTACACAGTCCGTGCCGCGCAGCTCAGGAGTCCAGCTATTTTCTTCAACTTCAATACAACCCCAAAAGGTACTTTCACCAATTCGCTTTTTCACTCCACCCCCCTTCCATTCTCCTTTATAAGTTCCATTTTCTAAGGGGGGGGGATTCTTCCCCCCTCCCGTGCGCTTGTGCGATTAGGGGGGGGAGTGCATTTGAAATGCTTGCAAGCAGATCTCCAACTCACGGTTTTCTGCCGATTCTTCCGTTTTTAATTCAGCCTTCGCTGCTTCACTCCGGGAAGTCAGTGGCGTTGCTAAGTCCCATACAGGCACAACACAGCGGGGCCACTGGGGCAGGGGGAAAGTCTCGATTTCCCGGCTGTCAGGCCGGCAAAGAGGCTACTCCCCAAGCGCCCCCTGGTTCGGAGCTTGTGCGAAGACCCCCCCGACTGTGTGTGGGCTGACCATCTCCAGGAGAGTCCCGAGAGATGGCCGCCATTCGCTCCACCGAAACCGAAAGTCCGAGAAAGTATTGATTCTAAACAGTGGAAGTTTGTGAGGGTGAAGGGTTAAATCCTTTCACCCCAATCATATGGCCCTGATCTGAAAAAGGACCCTGGCAACTATTTGAAATCATAGGGGAGATCCAGTCCTAGCTCTCCCAGTGTGAAGTCATTCTGACTCTTGGCACTGATTTGGGTGAGCTTCCTGATTGCTCTGTGCTTGTTTCCTTTTAGTGGCAAATGTCTTTAGATATTCATACTGTTTTTCTCCCCCAAACAGCTCACAATATGGTTCTCCCCAACTCCATTCTATCTTCCCAACAACAACCCTGTAAGATAGGTTCACTGGAGGGAAAGTGACTGGCTCAGTATTGGAAGTTTCCATCACAAGTTTCCGGAGGTCGTCAGTCAGAGCAACCAGCACTGTTTCCATCCCATGACCTGGACAGAGGCCGGACTGGAAGGGATCTAACATGGAAGTGTCCTCCAGAAAACCCTGCAGCTGTATCGCTACCACCTTCTCAATCAATTTGCCCAAATAGGGCAAATTGGAGACCAGCTTGTAGTTGGCCAATTCGGCTGGGTCTGAGGATGGTTTTTTCAAGAGAGGGTGGACCATCACTTCCTTGAGTGCCCCAGTGATTAAGTGATAACTTAATGGGCTTTTCTGAGGTGGACAATAATGTGTGAGAAGTTTGATGGCCCTACAAGTACCTGGAAGGAAGGGCTAATGGATTAGGTGAATAGAATTTAATGTTGCTGAACTGTTGCTTAATTAGGGTAAGTGGGTACAGAGGGAGTAAGGTTGGACTTCATGAGATTAGTCCTAGGGTGAGTCAATAGGTTCTTGAGAGACCCATTGTCCTAAATTATGCATCTCTCCGGGGCGTGGGGGGGCACCTGACTCACCTCCCAAAATAATTGCCCAGGCTTGTTCTTGACTGGAATCCATTTTGTTTTATTTTGGGCCAGGCAGTGTACTGTACTTATGATTTTTGAGATAATATTTTAAGAAGGGTGTTTCTGCCTCTCTAAGCTATAAACTGCCCCTCAGCGAGAGGAGGGAGTCTGACTGCTAACAGCAAGGATGGAGCTAATCCTGAACATTCATGAACAGAGTCTGTGTATAATCTGCATTTTAAAAAGTCAAAGCACTGTGCCAATAAATTAAGAATTAAGCAAATACAATGGATTTGTATGAACTTAGTTGTGATTAGCAATACCAGAATAAATAATAGAAAACAACTGCATACTGGATTTAAGAATCCACAATTGTGCTTTGCATTGTGGTAATTTTGTTGTGAAAAGCTGTAATTGCTCTTTCAGGTAGCAGCTTGATATACAGGAAATATTGCTAGGGGAAAAAATTGTGAAATGTTAATATTCCTTTCAAAGTCCAGATAATTCTCCCTAGAGGGTATTGGTGAAGAGTGCTACTGTGTTTGCAGCATTTAAGATCCATATTTTCTCCTAGATCTGGGCACTGCAGATATTATTACTGTAGATATGCAGGCTGTTTTATTATTATTCTTTCCGAATGTTGCAGAAATGGCCTGACAGTTTTTATTAATGTATGCCTCCATAATAGCTGTCAATAACTATTCATCAATGTGCCTTTACCAGCCAGTTGTTTTCAGCATTTTGCAGTTCCCGTAATGGGTTGTGATCATGTTAGTTTAAAATAGCTATGGTTCCAGTCACTTCCTATCAGCCCAAAACAAGCCAACAAAGCATAGGAAAAAAGGAACTACTTAAAACCTAGCAAGTGTGCTGATTTGGGGGAAAGATCTTGGCCTCAGCCCAACTCTATGTGCAAGCAGCAGCTGGGGATGTAAAGCCCTGGTCTTCTCACTGATGAAGGTGTCTCTTCTCTGATTTTGCATGGGAAGGACTGAATCTAGTCTCCATGTTCTCTACACTCCTCTCACTGATGATCTAACTGGAACTATAAGCAGTTGCTGGCTCAGGCTAGGAACTGTGTATGTATGCAGCTCTCATATGTGCACTTGGCTTCCTCATTAATCGAGGTCTAAGTACACAGTTTCCATGCACATGTGCTTTAGCTGGATTGGGGTGAATGTGAATTGTGAATTGCAATAGGAAGCTGGTCCTAAACATTATAGCAGATGTAGGGATGCCCCTGATAGCTATCCCAAGTTTCTCTATCTCAAAACATTTAGGGATTACGGATGCTTGAACTCCCGCCAGTTCAGCTTGTGTCCTGTTTGCCAGTTGTAAACAGAGACCTGACTTTTCAGTAGATGGTTTGATCTGTTCCTCAGTTTTCAATAGGTTGTTTCACTGTAATCCTTTCTAACTATGTAGCACAGTGCAATTGGCTTTTCACACAGCCCCACTGAGTTCTACTATCCTCGGCATCCTTGCTACATGCCAGCTCCTCTCAACAGGCATTTTTTTAAAAACAGACAATTAGATTACTAAAAAACCCCAATATTAATCAGTCATCAATAAATGCTGCACTTCAATATAATCCCACCCTTTGGTGTTTGTCTAAGTGATGCTAATGGCCGCCAATCAGTTTGAGTTGGCAGCACCTTTGTGCATGTGCAGTTTTTGAAAAACCTGATGCAAATCAGTTTGGCAGGCATTCGTGGCTGCTTGGCTCTTACGGAAAAAGACCCAGTGATTGGCTTGTGTCTGATTGCTACCGTCAAACACAGTAAGTTTGACAGCCAGATGTGTTCATGGTGAAATCTGCAACCTCACTACTAGGGATATTTCACATCTGAGGGGTCTTCATCATCAGTTGCAAGGCTACCTGCCCTGACTCGATTTGGCTGGCTGTCTCTTGCAAAGATAGGGTTAGGTTGTATGTGCTGGTTGTTGAAGCAAAATTACACTTAGCCTTGTACACTCATTAAAATGAATGCATGTATGATTTGTGTGCAGGGTACCCTCATATTGAATTCATGTTACATTCAAAGCCTGTATAGCTTAATGCATGATTTAAACCCCATACTTATCTATGCACAGGCCCCCTCATTTTATTTTTGATACATGTAACTTGCACCTTCGGCTTTTTCTTATTACCATGTCTATTCATGTACATGCAGGATATACATGTATTCACTACAATGTGAGTACATGCCTACTGCCTGGAATGTAATCATGCCTTTTAGAAATACAAAATCTTCCTCTTGCAGAACATAGGTCAATAACATCACAGAAGAATCCATGTAAAACAATTTTGCTATTCTAAGCAGAAGATATAAGAACATTATGTAGAAAAATAAGAGAAATATTATAATGGGTTTATAACTTCACTTTAAATTACTTCAACATATTTAAAAACTTTCTTTGGGTATATAATATTTATATATATATATATATTATATATATATATAATCTCCTATACAATAATTCTGTTTTGGAGTGACAAGATTCGATGCATGCCAAAATCAGTTGGCTGCCTGAACTGCCCATCACAAGGTATCCCATTTTCCATTGGCTGCATTGCCTGATTCCAACCCACACAAGCCATGCCCAGTGTTTCGGCCTCAGTGTGCTCAGAGGCGAGGCACGGACTGGACGCTCTGGTGGGAGAGCGATGATGAGGCTGAGCCCTCTTATGGTGGCACCGCTGCCATGGTCAGCCATGCCTGGGTGCAGGTCACCATGCAGCCTGCACGCTGATGCTGCCAGGACAGAGGCAGGTGCGGGCAGCCGGGAAGCCACTGGAGGGCCATTCCCCTGGCCTTTGGCCCCAGGGTCTGGGGAGGGCCGACAAAGCAGATTGCTGCTACTGCCACCTGGTTCCGCCAGTGGTTCTGTGGGCCTCCTAGCAGCTCTCAGCTCCGCTTCTCCTGGCATAAGTTCTGGTGGGAAGCCGGTGCACCTGTCACCCTGCCGAGGAGGAGCAGGGGAAGGAGGGAAAAGGGTCTGCACAGTACCCACCACTTCCCCTGCAGAGGCTCGCTTGCCAACTCCTTCACCAGCACCCTGTGCTTCTGTGTTGGGTGAGCCAGGACTGAGGGAGGCATTGGCACCCCCCATTCCCACATGCAATGGCCTGAAGGGAAGAGCAGTGGCCACCATGCCTGCCGGGGACATTCGACAGGGCTGCCAGTATGGTTGATGGGGAGGTGGGGGAGGTGAGTTGGGATGGAGGCAGCTGCTGGAGCTGGCCGACCGACCGAGAAGGCACTGGCAGGCCGTTCCCCTGGCTCTGCACCCCAGGGTCTGGGGAGGGCCAACAAAGCAGACCACTGCTGCTGCCACTGCCACCACCGTCTGGTTCTGCCAGCTGCTCTGCAGGGCACCCAGCGGCTCTCGGCTCCACTTCTCCTGCCATAAGTTCTGGTGGGAAGCTGGTGTGCCCAGTACCCTGCTGAGGAGGGGCAGGGGGGAGCAGGGGGGAAGGTTCTCTACCCTATTGGTCTTTTCCCCCACTAAGGCCAGCAGCATCTGCGTTCCACCCCATGTGGCATCCACCACTCCCCCCTGTGGAGGCTCACTTACCAACTCCTTCCCCACCACCCTGTGCTTCTGCCTCGACCGAGCCGAGACTGAAGGAGGCATTGGTGCCCCCCATTCCCATGTGTGGTGGACCCAGGGGGACAGCAGTGGCCGGCACTCCTACCAGAAAATTTCAATGGGGCTGCCAGCAGGGAGGTCGAGGGGGAGGTGGAGGAGGCAGGTCGGCCCAGAGGTGGGTGGCAGAGCTGGGTGGCCAGGCATCCAGAAAGGCACTGGTGGGCTGTTCCGCTGGCCCTTAGCCTTGGGGTCTGGGGAGGGGGGTGAAAGCAAATTGCTTTAATCTCCTTCTCGGCCCAGAGGTGGCTGCAGGTGGCTGAGGCAGACAGGTGGCTGGCCGCAAAGGCACTGGCGGGGCATTCTGCTGGCACCTTGGCCCTGGGGTCTGGGGAGGGGGGAGAGGGCGGCTTGCTATCATATCCTTCTAGAGCTTATTGTATTGCTTCTACAATGGGCTTTATGGCTACGGTGTGTGTGTGTGTGTGTGTGTGTATGAAATAGACTGTTTCTTTGGGTCTATAGGAGTGAACTTTATGTTTTATTCTATGGTAGAAAAGAATACAGGGTTGCAGCCTAATGCACTCAGTAGTTGACTGGACCATGCTGCTGCAATATCTCTTCAGAGCCATTCCTTCTTATGTACTTTAGCCCTAGTTCCATGGCTGACAGCTCCCCTGATCCCTCAGCAGCCGTACTTTGGATACCATCCCTTGCCTGGCTGGACATGGCTTGCTGGAAAATTTGATGGAAAAATTGAGCCCCTTACCTCCAGTGTTGGTGGGAACAGATCAATGATGTGCGTGTGTGAACAGTATTTCTCAATACCCTGACAGATTATCAACTTTGACTCATGACATTACATTATGCTAAAATTTGTGGTAAAAGACCAGATCACATGCTGTTCTTTGATAGGAACAAAACTCAAATATATTTCATGATTCTATTTCTAATTTTATGGCCAAATATTTCAGTCATGAATATAGCACCAAGCTGAAGCATAGTAAAGTTGACTCAGCATTTTCATAAAACTTTTAATCATCACTATCACAGTCAGATTTATAGCATTGCAAAAGAGAGATGTTACAAATTCGGCATTAAAATTTTACTCCACAGTTGAGTAGGAGGAGGGGAAGAAGGAACAGGTGATATAGGAAGAAACACATGTCTCTGGCAGCAAGTAGCAATGACTGCACGTTGTAAGGCAGATGCAACGACTTAAACAATTTGAGGGGAAGAACTGGGGTAAAAGATGACTAAGGATCATTTTCATGGTAGAAATAACACAAATAAATCAAAGCTTGTAAGGAAAGGAGAGAGAGAGAGCAGAGAGAGAGAGAGAGAGAGAAGCTATTTGGGTCACCTTGTCTGCTACCTCCTTCATCTGAGCAAAGGCATTCAAGACATTCCCATTAAAATCCTAACTGAAACTACTTTTTGAGTTTGCTCCGTGATGTTACCTCCCTTGGGAATTATGTTTGCTCTTCCAGTTAAAAATGTCTGCTTCAAGCTTCTCTCTCCTTCACCTCTGGGCATGTGTCATGATGCCTGCTGGCACTGTGCCTAATGCCGTTTCTTACAAGGTATTAGGTATTTCGACATGCCCTGAATAATCCCTTTTAAAAATAATTTGGCATAACAATGCTCATTCAAGAGTACCCTTTATTTATTTGCATATTTAAACTGTTTATGTGTAAATATGAATATGCTGATCTATGTCATAAAAAACAAAGGGATTTGGTGGTGGTGGCGGTTTATGAAACCCCATGGACAGATGCCAGTCATTTCATTCTCTACTTTTTTAGCAGTTTTACTTTGTCAAGTGTTCCATTCTGTATCATTCTGATGCAGTGCAAATTTTTGTGGACTTTATTCTTGTCAATATGCACATAGTTCATTTGCATATATATTTGAATACATGTTTTATTAGAGAGATGTTGCAATCCTTACTTCTGCAAGATATTCATAATAATAATCAAATATTTACTGAACACACCAACAGAAAATGGGCCCCCAAAACGTGCTGTTCCATTTCACCACATGCACAGCTAAGACTGGAATGGAATATTCTTGGGGAGAATTTTCCTTGGGAAGAATTTCAGAAGTATCCATACCTGACAGGAATTAGCAGAACTGACTGAATTGTACAGAGGAGAAGGTGAGAAAGATCTCTGGTAGGTGTTGGCTGAATAGTTATGACTGCCATTCACCAAGCTGCTTTGATCCTAAAGAAAGGCCTCACAGAAAAGTCTAGGGGAAAGAGAGTTGGGAGAAGCAGGGGCAGAGCTCAATTTATACACAAGCTAAGTAAGTAGGGCTGACTTTAGTAATTATGAGGCTCTGGGCAAAAGTCAAGGACGGGGCTCCAGAATTACTATGTGGAGTGAATGGAGAAGAGAAGCAGCAAGCAACCAACATGCTGCCCCCTCTCCCCGTGGATCCCTGCAGATCTTCTAGGCCAGATGGGCTGGCTGGCTGGCTGTGCAGGTTCTGGTGGAAGGATGGATAGAGGTTAGGGGCATCTCCGACTGCCCATCCCTTGTAGCTGCCAAGTGTGCCCTTGGAGAGATGACTTCTGGTGACCCGGTAGGGATTGAAGGCAAAGGGACATTCAGAGGTGGCTTGTCATTGCCTGCCTCTGCATCATGACCCCTGGAAGTCACCCTTCTAAATACTAGCCAGGGCCAGCCCTGCTTAGCTTCTGAGATCTGATGATATTGGGCTTGCCTGGGCTACTCAGGTCAGGGCGAGAGATGACTCTGGAAGGGTTGTGGAGCATCAATAGGAAAGGCCTCAGAGCTGAAGACTGATGATGAGAGACCACAGCTAGGGCAGGGACTGGGTGAGCAACCAGTAGGGTGGCCAGAGCTCCTCCCACCAGGCTTCATCCATCACTCTCACCTTCCTGCTGGATGGCTGGCTCCTGAGTTGGCCATGCCCAGCAAGAACTCATTAGCATAACAGGCCACACCCAACAGCAGAAAATCATTAGGATTGGCTACATTAGGGTTGTGTAGCTTAACATGCAAAGGAGTCCCTGCTCCAAAAAAAAGCCCTGGGTTTTGACAACAAACAAGGTAAACAGAATAAGAAGCAAAAGGTGGGTGTGGCTGGATGACCACACTTCTGGTAACATGGGAGTGTGGTCTAATAGGCTAATGAGCTGTGCTGTCAGGAGTGTGGCCTAATATGCTAATGAGTTCCTGCTGTTGGATGTGGCCTATTATGCTAATGACTTCTTGCTGGGCTTTTTCTACAAAAAAGCCCTGCCTAGAATGATAGCTGTGCAGGCTGCTGCTGCCATGACTCAAGAGGGAGACATCACTTCCCAGCAGCAGCAAGTGATGACAGAGGCTGCAGGGACTGGTGGCTGTGGGTAGCATGGCTCTCCCTAGTGCAAGTCCCCAGGAAGCTGCCCCGGTTGCCCTGTGCTTAAGACTGCCCCTAACAGTTTAGGGTCTCAAATTATGAAGGGCCTCTAAATAGTTACTCAGTCACCATTTGGGGCTAATGCTAAAATGCTCTTAAACTTGGTAGTGTTTAAGGCCTCCATATGTCTTTCCCTGGCCTTGAGCTGGGCCTAGATAAAAGGAGATAGGGATTTGAGAAAACAGCAGACCAGGGGAAGTAGGGATTCCTGGAAGATAATGTCCTCAGACAAGTGAGGGAAAGTGTAGAGGCCACAGAGAGGGGCCTGGTGGAGAGAAAATAGACAGAAGAAAGGAACCCAAACCATGCCTGCTAACAATAGTTGGCACCCTCTGTACTTACAGAAATAGCATATACAATATGTTAAATACATACACTGTGACATTAGCTCATCAGGCTCCTGACTTGAGATGCTTTCATCCATGCTGAATAATGTCGTTTCAATCTACTTCAGCAACCATTTGTGAGGGGATTTTGCCATTTCACACAGTGAAATCCAGTTGCAAAGTGGATTGAAAGTACATTATTTAATGTGTGCAAAAGTCCCCTTAGATTTTATGTGGGCCTGAACTTTGAAGAGATGAACCAGCATTGATCTTTGTCCAACAAAAAGAGAGGCAAGCCTCAAACACTGCAATGAAGCCTTACATTAAAGAAATACTCCAAAAGGTTTACTGTGCTTGATGTGTTCTTGAGTGTCAAATATCACTCTTTATCCATGGTGATTATTCAGAGCCTTCTTCTTTCTTATTGTTTTAAGAAGAAGAAGAAGAAGAAGAAGAAGAAGAAGAAGAAGAAGAAGAAGAAGAAGAAGAAGAAGAAGAAGAGATTGGATTTATACCCCATCCTTCACTTGGAGTCTCAGAGCGGCTTACAAACTCCTTTCCCTTCCCCTCCCCATAACAGACACTCTGTGCGGTAGGTGGGGCTGAGAGAACTCTAATACAAACTCCTCTTCAGGAACAACTGTGCCAGAGTTTGTGACTGACCCAAGGTCACATCAGCAGGTGCAAGTGGAGGAGTGGGGAATCAAACCCGGTTCTCCCAGATTAGAGTCTGCACACCTAACCACTACACCAAACTGGATCTCTGTTTTAGGCAAAAGTTGGGTGACCCCACCCTTTTCTGCATTCCTACCATTGCCATTTCACATATTATGGAATACGTGTGTTGGGTATGGGGTTCCCACTTAGTGACTGTACAACCACACTTGAGTTGCAGGTTCTCTCCAGTTCCTATATGCATGGTGCATGATTCATATTGTATCTGTGCTGTGTATAGTGCCTGATTCATATTGTGATTGTGGCCAACTCCAGGTTTGGAAATACCTGGAGATTTTAGGGGTGCAGCCATGGAGGGCAGGGTTTGGGGAGGAGAAGGATTTCAATAGGGTATAATGCCAAGTCCACCTTCCAAAGTGGCCATTTTCTCCAGGGGAACTGATCTCTGTGACCGGGAGATCAGTTGTAATAGCAGGATATCACTAGCCACCACTTAGAGGTTGTAAGTGATACAAAAGATCAAACTGTGCATGTATAATGAAAAACATATTCAACAATTAATGAGTATAATAATATAAACCTATACAAATAGAGTAGTTTTTCAAAAATACAATATAGTAGTCAGAAACTCAAAAGTAGACGGTCCAAATTCAAAAACAGTCCTCTTAATCCATCTTCAGAAATAGTCCAGGTCAAATTCTTCAAAAAGTAAAAAGATGTTTATAATTCCTCTTCACAAAATCCTCATCTTGCCACTTGTGTATCCACTTCACAGCCCCACTGGCTTCAAGTTGCCATATTGCCTTGCTCCCTCAAAAGTGGAACACCAAAACTGTGCATCACTGCTCTTTGGACTACCTGGAGGTTGGCAACCCTAGGCGTGTATGAAGAAGGTACTTCAGTCTCCCACTCCATATCATTCTCCTAACTTGAAATAGCATGCATGTGAAGTTGTGTAATTCAGCCCACTGTGGAATACCACTTGTACACTTGTCAGTTTCCCCAACAGACCGAACAGAACCGCCATGGATCATTTCAGGTTAGGAAACTGGTGTGTGTGGGGGGGAAGGATGAAACTTTTTCTCTGTGTGTCACAGTCACAATCTAAATCAGGCAGCACATGAGCAAGAATTCAGGAGGACTTGCAACAGGAGTCTGAGAGAGCTTTTGTTGGAATAGTGCTAGTTCAGAGAACGGGGTGCAACCCCCCCCCATGCAAAGGTGCCTCTTGTGTCTTTAATATCTATGTAGCAAGGATATGATCTGCAGATGTGCTACAGTGACCAAAAAAGTACATTTGCTGGATTTCTCCCAGAGGAAGACCATCCATGAAATCCCCTGAACGCATAGAAAATTGACCCCTAGAAAGCAGCTCATTTACACGGCAGAGCAGGATCTCTACGCTTGGTCAGGCAGGTGTCAAGCCCCACAGTGTTCTCGTCCCACTCACGCTGGCATGGTGAATCCTGCTGAAAATGAAAGGTTATCAGTATGACTCCATGAAAGTACTGCTCAGAATAACCAGAACAGAACTCATTTATTGCCAGCATGTTTCATATTATATTATACTTGAGGCTGGGACACCTGTTGAGAAGAACTAGTCTGACGATTTTCCATCTGCTTGCTTGGCAATCCATTCTTTCAAATTAGTTCTGTTTACTGGCTACTCCAAAGAATCCCTGACACTCATTTCTGAGGAATCTGATGAACAGTGGCATGTCACCTGTGGGGAGGGCAGCACATTTGGGAAGCTGTTTGTTCAAATCAATATGTTGGCCTTTCCCCTCTCTTCCAACTGGAAGTCAGTTCTGAACATCCTCTTGGTAGAGTTGGCAAAGACGGCTTGTTTATGCAAGTCTTATTATGCTGTAACCATCAGTCTAAAAGTGCATTAAGATACTAAAATAGTTTCTGTTATACAGAAATTATTTTTAAAAGAATCTAAAATTTGTGAGTAATTACTAAATTGAAAGATACTAAATCCTAAAAGTCCTAAATGTCCTAAATAAAAACCAGTCTTTGACCCTTTGGGGTACACTGATTTATTTATGATCTCAAAACAGCTGAACACTAATATCATGTTCCCAGCTGAGAACCTAGCTCTAGAACTGTCCCATTGTTTTAAAATCACATTATATGCTTAGAATTTCATAGATTGTGTATTATAGAATAAGGTGAAATGATGCCCATGCAGACCTCTGACTTCCCTTGAATGATTTGGAATCTATGTGGCTGAAGTCCTGGGTCACAAGACTGCATGAAATTCCTATGCACAAATTCATCTCAGTTTTTTTTTTTTAAAAGAGGCATTATGGCAGGATTGGACAAACTGGAACTTTTTCATTCCATGTGGATACTGGGCCACTCCCAAGAGAATTTGACAGTCAAAACAGAAGTAGCATATTAATGTGCTAGGAAGCAATGACACATAGTGCATATACTGAGGTCTAGTGCCTGACCTGATAAAAATGCTTTTTTAAAAATGGCCAGAGGAGGTTGGTCCTTGATTATCTTATATGATAAACTGAGCTCAGGAAGCTCTGGACAAGCATGCCTATTGTGTACATCAAGTGGTTCTTCCCTGGCCAAAAGTGCAAAGTGTGTCTTAGAAAACATACAGAGTTCTGGACTGGAGTCCAGAGGTCCCTGCCGTAGAAATACAATAAAAGCATCAAAGCTTTTATTGTCAAAACAAGCATTTGCAAAAGGTATTTCCACAAGTCTTGTGTGTGTGTGTGATTCTGTCAGCATGAAATAGATAGATCAGCTGAGAGATGCATCAATTAGAATCTCAAGCTGGGAAAAGCATGTAAGGAAAATTAACCTGGACCTCTTTTTGATTAACCAGCTTTAAAAAGACTAACATAAGCACTTTAGTCCTTGGAACAAAGGGCTTCCAAGTAGGATTGAGAGTTGTTTTTAACAGAAGTAATCTTCTAATAAATTAATCCTGACCAGGGAAGCTATGGATGGGAGAGGTAATCCCACAGCAGAGTTGATTTGACCTTCATTAACCCTCAAGCTTTGAGGCTTTAGCATTACAATCCTACGCAGAGCAAAGTTTGATTCCAGTGGCATCTTTAAGACCAACAAAGTTTTATTCAGGGTATAAGCTTTCGTGTGCACGCACACTTTGTCAGATACTGGTATCTGAAGCTTATACCTTGAATGCAACTTTGTCAGTCTTAAAGATGCCACCAGACTCGAATTTTGTTCTGCTGCTTCAGACCAACACAGTTACCCACCCAAATCAATCCTACATAGAGTTACACATTTTAAGGACTAACTTCAGTGGGTTTAGAAGGGTTTAACTTTTGTTAAGGATTGCGTTGACTTAGTTGCATGCAATGTGCCCATTATGTTAAATAGGTTTTATAAATTGCTGAAGTTATTTTTTTTAAGATTTTAAAAATTCACCCTAGTTGACTCAATAGCTCTTCTTTCCAGTTTGGTGGGACCTCATGAATAGAGAGATGCTAGCATTTGATTGCTTGATATCTTTAATACCATCGAACACATTCTTGGGAGAATTTTAAATCCTCATCCCCAAGCAATCTAGGAACATGCTCCATTTGATCAGCAATAAGGAAGGTTTTCAGGGCAAAGGAGAACCAAACGGGATCAACTATATTATAGTTCTGTGATTCTTTTTCCCCAGTTGTTTTTTTCCCCTCAAGTAAAAGCACCCAGGGAGATTGAGTAAAGCACCCTTTCCCGCCTATGAATTGCTTTCCAGTGAACAGAGACCCCTGATTTTAAGCATCACCTCCTCTTTCCCATGAAGCATGTATGAGAGGGACAGGACATTTTCTCCCCAATTCAAGCCTCCTTTGTGTGTGTTTCCCCCCAAAAAAAGATCCCTTAAAAAACAGCAAGACAGACTATACATAATGCGTACACTGGTTTCACAGGAGGCCCAGAGACTGTGGTAAAGAACAAAATAAAACAAAACCCATTACAGACAAAGTAAAAACAACACCACAACATATATAGTTCCCACAAAACAACAATGAAAACTATTGGTT
Source organism: Gekko gecko (assembly GCA_029375565.1). Taxonomy (NCBI): domain Eukaryota; kingdom Metazoa; phylum Chordata; class Lepidosauria; order Squamata; family Gekkonidae; genus Gekko; species Gekko gecko. Next base: position 37,473,153 of record JAPDNY010000006.1, read on the forward strand.
ATTCAAAAGCCACCACAAATTACCAATATACGTCATTCTCAACATGGCCAAATCTGTATGCACTTAAATCCAGAGACTGGAGCCATGAAAGGACAAGAAAGAACTGAGCAAAGTCCCAGGTTGGCAGAAAAATATGAAATCTTAAAAAATGTGTCTGTGTGTGAGGGGGTGAGATGCACCTCACAAGTTATTACAGGTTCTCCACTGTGCAACTGGGCTTGGCTCAGTGACCCACACAATGCAAGTGGTCCATAGTTTTCCTGGGTAGAGTGTGCCAGAATGGGGGAAGGAGGGCAAACAGAAGACAGAGCGGCAGATAAAGGTAGGTTAGCTGGTGGTTGAAAAGAAAGTAATAAAAGAGGAGAGGTTATGGGGGCTTTCAGGAAAGGGAAAAAGGAAATAGTAGGGGAGGGGAAACTGAGATGTCCCCATCCCCTGCTTCTATTATTCTAATTCTTGACATACCTGCAGGAATTTTAGCACCTAAATTCTGTCCTGCATAGAAGCAGCAGCACGTACACACAATCTCCCCCCCCCAAGCCACTTTGTAGGTTGTCTTCCTTGTGTAGTTTTTTTTGTAAGATGTGTTGTTTTCTGCATCTTTGAGAGTTGTGATAGGAATAGTAATCCTCTAATTTCCCCACAGAGGCTGCATTTTAGGAAATGAGAAGCCTGTAGCCAGAGCATTAGCGGGTTAGTTCAAATTAGGATTGAGCATTTGCTTGATCAAAAAAGACCTGATCAAATGTTGTCCAGCAATATTAATTAGCATTTATTTAATTTAGAATAATAAAACATATACTTTAATCAACATGTTTGGTGCTTCAGCTAAACACAGTAACAACTAAATTAGCTATTATTAATTGCTGGCTAATGAAATTAACTTTAAAGTATGATTATGAATCAGTATATTTTTGAAAACAATGTTAGGTAAAGTTTCTATAAATATAAATAAACCATTCTTCTCTTTCTCAACTCAAAACAGTTCAATGCATCATCAGTAACTACTAGATAATGTCAGTTCTCTTTCACAAGTACTGGGGGGGAAACTTTTTCTTGCCCCCAGACCAGGGTCGTACCTAGAAATTTTATGATCAGGTGCATATTTTTTGTTAATGGGGCACCTTAGCACAGTGAAGAGATAAGCTTTTATATATACAGTGGATAATGGAATAGGCCTTAAGTGTTGCTCTCTTGATTCAATGGTTCTTTGCACTCCTTTGTTGATGATGGTGCCTCTTTATTGTTACCTTAAAATTGTAAAAAAGAGAGTGGGGGCAGACGTTAGGAGGGCCACTCAGAGCCAGGATGTATATGCAGAGCTGAAATTGGATCAGGGGGCCAGTAAGATCAATGGATAGCAGCAAATTGGCACGTAAATGCAAGAGGTAACAAAGAGATGTGAGTATGAAGCTAAAAGCCCACTCAAACTGGAGGCATCACCTGTGGACAACAGTGGGTGTTGCAAATATACAGCAAGACAGTCTTAGCAAGCAAGGACTGAATTGCCAGCCAATGCATCACATACTGGCTGCATGTACCTATCTAGCTGCAAACAATTGCTCGTGCAGGGTGAGTCAGAATTGCCTGCTCAGGTTGGCAGTGTCTCTTCAGGGACTTAAGAACTAATAAACAAACCTCCACAAAATGACCTTAAACAAAGACAAGCAGAGTTATATCGGACACAAGAAAACGGAGGAAGCTGCCTTATACTCAGACCATTGGTCCATCCATCTTGTTTACTAAGACTAACAGCAGCTCTTCAGGGCCTGCCTGCTGCCTGCCTGGTCTCTTTGACTGGAAAATGCCAGGGACTGAACCTGGGAGGGAACAACACCTCCCCCCCCCAATTACCTTAAACAAAGACAAGCATGCCAAGGAGATGTTCTGTTTAAAACTAAATACCAATGGAGAGTTCCTCTCTTTATCAGCTTTCAGGATGAGTGAAAAACATAGAAGAGCTGAAAGTGATGGAGTTCTCCAGAACACAACTCTCCACCTGGGGAAGATGTTTTAAAAATAGGTCTGGAGGGGCATGATGGATCAGGCCACAGGAATCTTCCTGTCCCTTTGTTTTGGGTGGGATCACACCCTCAACACACCTCCTTATGGAAAAATTTCAGTGGCCACTGGTCTCTCTTTAACACTCCCCCCTCAGGATTAGGTGTCTTCCTCAGATTGTCCCCCTCTCTGTAGATATTTCATCTTTTTTCTCTCCACCCTCCTTCCTTTCTTCTTCCAGCAAGGAGAGAGGCTGCAGAAACTGTCTTCATGGAAAGAGCTAATGGAAGGCAGTGGATGGAACTGGATGGGAGGGGTCAGGGCTATTTTTGGGCAGGAATGCACAGGAAGGGAGTTCTGGCTGGCTCCCAAGTTGGGCACGCCCAGCAGGAACTCATTAGCATAATAGGCCACACCCAGCAGCAGAAACTCATTAGGATTGGCTACATTAGGGGTGTGTGGCCTAACATGCGAAGGAGTTCCTGCTACAAAAAAAGCCCTGGGTTTTGACAACAAACAAGGTAAACAGAATAAGAAGTAAAAGGTAGGTGCGGCTGGATTACCACACTTCTGGTAACATGGGGTGTGGCCTAATATGCTAATGAGTTTCTGCTGATGGGTGTGGCCTATTATGCTAATGAGTTCCTGCTGGGCTTTTTCTACAAAAAGGCCCTGGGAGGGGTCTTTTCCTCTCTTCCCCCCTCAGTTCAGCAGCTGCTTGTCTTCTGAGAAACACCCCCCCATCCCCTTTCTCTTTGCAAATCCCCTTTGAACTCACCAGCTCCTTTCCCAGCCTCTGACGCATCCACCAACGATCCTGGGCAGGAGCATGTTCCCATCCTAACAGCATCCTTATTGTATTTTGTGAATTGTGCATGGGAGTATTAAACAGGCATCAGGAATAGCTGCCCCCTTTCTCCAGAGCTGGCTGCATCTTGCCACCCCAACCCTTTCACTCCCCCCACACTGACCCTCCCCCCGCAATGCATCTAAGGAAAGAGAGGCTGCCCTGCCTGGCTGGATCATCTCAGCTGCTAGGGCAATTCCACCTCCCCTCTTTTTCCAATCCAGAGAGATCTCCTGCAACTGTCTCCCACTATCTCCTCTCTCCCCCATATCTCCTCTCCCCCCAAGTGTAAATGCCCATACAGCTGCTCAAGTAAGCCCCCCCCTGGAACTAGAGACTTACCCTCTCCCAACAGGAGAGAGAACTGGAAACTTTTCAGTCCATGACTGGCTGCAGGGGGTGAGGATCCTGAGAGGGGGAGGCAGGAAAGCCGAGTGGACTCACCAAGCAGAAGACAGCATGCACTAGGCAAGGGGCAACCAGGGAGCCAAAATGCCACCAGATCCAGAAAAGCAGCTGAGCTGGGAGTATTTGGAAAACAGTCAGTGTGCTTTAAATGGAGCCACCTGTTATGTATTGGGACTGAAACACTGCAGGACTGTGCTGCCAGAGACAGGGTTAGCTTGGAGCCGAATAACAATAGACCAACAGGATTCTGGCAGTAACCAATTAAGATGTCAAGTTTTGTAAATAGCCTATCATTGGGAGTGGGGTGTGTTGGGGTGTGGCCATTGCATGCAATATAACTGAGCTGAGGTTCTGGTCTACAGTCTTGTTCTTGCTAAAATAACTGAATAAAGTAGAGCTGATCACTAGACTGGGAGTTTGTTCATCCATGGAGCCCACTATTTAACAACCCTTCATAACAACCCTTTAAATGGAGCTGGAGCTCTCCAAAACTTCCCATGCTTCAGCCCCAGCCCCCAATTTGGATGACATAAACGATGGCCAGTCGCATGAAGACCAATGAGGGCAGGAAGGCCTCCTCCATACCCCTCCTGCTTCAGGTGATTGGTGTAGGCACTTGAAAAATGGGTGAGGGTGCTGTGACCCACTGTGTGTACAGGCCTGCTACAGACACCCCACAATCTTAAACAACTCCTTGCCCACAATCATGCAACATCTAATTTGACTGAGGACACGGGACCAGAGCTTATAATAAACCCAGATGCCAATCTTGCAGCCATATACAACACAATCACTGGACCTAACAACATTAACTACACCATCTCAGACTCATTCACTGGTTCATCTTCTAACATTGGCCATTAAATTCCAACAATGCCCTTCAGTTCTCTACATATGCTAACAGGTCAAACCTTACACCAAAGGATAAATGGACACAAACCTGACATCAGAAATCACATGCCAACCTTCCAGGATATTCAATGGGGAACCTCAAGTAGCTGTTTTATTGCAAAGGAATTTCAGAAACAGACTAGAATGGGAGATTGCTGAGTTACAAGTTATCACAACACTCAGGACAATGGAACCCTGAGAACTTAACAGAGATATTAGTTTCTTATCCCACTGCACATGCTAACATCATTCAGTTATTGCATCTGTTCATAAATTCTTTTATTATGCTGTATGCTAATTTGTTGCTGTTTACAGATCTTACCAATTGCCTTAATCCAATCTTAGCTAATATTTATTGCTCAGTTACTTATGCATCTTCTTGACTCTAACTAGCTCTTCCTGGCAACACCCTCCCCACCCTCCACCTATATGTAATAGTTGGTGGCTTCTGTTTCAATGTATCTGAAGAAGTGTGTATGCACAAAAAAGCTTACACTCAGAATAAAACTTTGTGGGCCTTAAAGATGCCACTGGACTCCAAGTTTGTTCTCATTCTTCTCTTGGGCTTCTATTCTGGAATGGGAGGAAGGAATCAATGAAAATCATCCCCTTCTTCCATTTATGGAAGTTTTCTTCAGGATCTAACTCATTTGTTATATACCCAGCCTGCTAGTTGTCCAATTGGAAATGCTAACAAAATCTTTCCCAGCTTTCCTTTTCATTGATGCTTACTGTTGAACCTAAGACTAAAGCTTTCGAGCATTTCCGAGATGTTAACACACAAAAGAAAACAGCTTAGTCTCAGTTTTCATGAGTCTCTCATATTTGCCACCACCATGGTTAGTAGCACTGGGCCAATCCAAAAAGAGAAGTACTTTTCAGACTCTTGGATTTCCATGTGAGAGATATAAGCTTAACTCTTCCACTGAATCAATTGGACTTGAAAGTGCTTAGCTCTGGCTGGATTCGTGCCTAATTACATGGGGAAAGTGTTAAGTATTTTAATTCACTGGCACGCTGGTAGCAAGTTGTTAATGTCAGATAATTTTGTAGTAACTGTGGCACCATATGAGAGCAGTAAAAGACTGAGAGCCAATTCATGCTTATTGGCAGTGATGGGAGAACTACTTACCCATGGCACCTTCTCATAGTACTCTGGTAATGTACATATTTACTTTAGTATTCCATTGACATGCTCAAGGCAGTTAACAAAATCAAAGCTACAGAAGGCTGGTCTGTTAAAATTAACATTATATAATAATATAATGGCATGGCATAATAATTAGATATTAGGAGTGTTACCTAGTTTGGGCCATATCCTATGTACAAATATCTCTAGAAATGATAGCCATCTTGCATCAAACCTATTTGACCTGTTCCTTCAGATAGGAACTTTCTTCTTGTTGGCTTTATCCTTTCTTCAGCCCAGTACTCCACAGAAGAGCAGAGGGTAGACAATACAATATGCTGAGCCACCAGTGCTGTTACAGAAAATTCTAACCTTCCATTCCACATGGCTTAACATACACATGAAAACTTATGCCTTGCATAAAATTTTGTTGTTCTTAAAGGCTCTTGAACCCCTCCCCCCCCCCAATTATCCTCCACTGTAAAAGAAACATGTGAGTTAGTTTGGTTTTCTTTACTTGGAAAGGGCACAAAGAAAGTTTTTCTCCTTTGGAGTCCTTGTTTCTGCTTTAGCTTTGTTCCATTTTTTAAAAACTCCTTTGTGTTAGCTGCAGTACCAGTGACTAGTTCTCATGGGAAACTGCTTACTGTATTTGCCTTTCTAATTTTCTCTGACAGTAATGTTTCCATCTATGGCCTGCTACTTCTACCTCAGCAGGAGCACTTTCCTGTTATATCGCTATCTGGCCGAATTATATGATAATGAAGACAAAGGAAGCGGAACACCTGGGTGCTGTTCTCTCCGAGAACTATGGCTTACCCATATTAGTTATTGTTTTTGGGTGCTAATAACTGTGCAGCCCTTCCCTGTGTGTATGATTCATATTTCCAGCTGTTATACACTATGTAATGAATGATAACACTAGCTTGCTAGTTCCCTGTAGCCTTAGCAATGCAATCTTTTTTCCTCATTAGGGAGGAAACCGGCAAGTATTACAGAATACTTTTACATCTAGACTGTGTGGCTGTAAAATTAATTTTGTTAGCTTAATTTTGTCACTGTGGTTGGAGCAAAGAGGCATTCTTATATTTTGCAGTGGTTTAATATGATACTGTATGGTTTTCTTTTTTTGTTATTTTGCTATTATTAGCTGTTATAAATTGGGGATATGGTATGTTAAAGAGGCAAGGATGATGAAGGGGATCATTGCTGATAACTGTTACATTTATTGTTCTGTAATTAGGATGGTTTGGGCTGTTAACTATACCTGAGCTTTTCTGAATATTTTGATGAGGATATAGCCTGTGACAAAACCCGCACACCAATTAAAAAAAAAACACCCTTAAGTAACAAGAACAATATAGCTCCTGAAGTCCTAGTTACAATTTCACATCCAGTTTGAAAAACAGTTCAGGTAACTTTTGAAGTTTATCTATCACTTTGCAGTTGGTTCTGTTGATGTTTGGGTAATTCCACAGAGAGTTTGGGGGTGTCTGAATTGAGTAGCAGTGCAGTCCTAAACAGTAAATGAGCTTAGAAGGGTGTAACTGTTTAGGATTGCACTGTAAGCTTTTTACTTAGTTGAATTTAAGTCTGAGCCTTTGCAAAACGTTCCTTCTTCCAGCTATTTATTATAAGGGGCTCTGAAAGGGCTGAATGTTGTAAGCCACCCTGAGCCCACTTGCAGGGTATGGCGGGATATAAACTGAAATAAATAAAGTGCCTGTCCATTCATAATGAGGGCAATGTCGATGCAGGAAGCATGGTTCCCATTCTCAGTTGGTTATATTAAATCTGGTTGGCTATATAAGGATGTGACTTCACCTTAATCAACTAAATTCTCCCTGGTTTGGCTGGGATGATATAGAGAAGATGGAAAACCCAGGGCAAAAAGGTGGGTTGGATCTGGTCTAGTGCATGCAGTGGTGGTGGTGATTTTACTCACCTCCCTTCTATGGCAGCCTCAAATGCCTCATGAAATGCTGGTCCTAAGGAATGCAGTCCCCCAGAAATACCTTGGGGTGGGATCTAAGGCTTTCCATGGGAGAGGCTGATGAAAATTCCCCTCCCTCTGTGGCTATGGAAATCTAGATGGGCTCCAAGCCATGGTGCTGAAAAAGCTGAAGATTCTAGAAATGCCAGCAGTGGACAGGCAGCATGAATAAGGGCAAAGCATATGGGGTTGTCTTAGAAAATATTTCAAGCTCCCTTGAGAGCACTACTTTAACTCCAAAACTGAAATGATCATTTAGTGCAGCCCTAATTACATTACTTCAAAGTACTTTGAGTCTGGAGTGATGTTCCCTAAGGTCTGTAGATGTACTTTAATACTGGTTCCTCCAAACCAATGAAACCCAGCAGCCCATTCATGTACCATGGCCTGCCAGATGTCCCTGACAGTCAATGCTAATATAAGACTTAACATTCTTTTTAATATCACCATACATGACTGATCGTCTGCATTCATCTTCATGACTTTGTGCAGGGCTGGGACTGAACAGGGTGTGCCATGTGAATGGCATTCATCACACAGACATAGGCCTATTATGCACTGATGTTTTCCCTCACTTTCAGCATGCATGTCTGTTGAGTTTTCTTTGTTGTTCTGCATTGATTTTCATCCCTCCAGCAATCAGTTTGCTTTCTGGTCACTGTTTCTCCAGGTTTTCTGAGAGTGTTTTTGTGCTAATTTCCCCCCTGTTTCTGTTCAAAGCCAAAGGTAATTAAAAGGTGTACAAAAGGGATTCTGCCCACCAGGGCTCTTTTTGTAGCAGGAACTCCTTTGCATATTAGGTGACACACCTCTAATGTAGCCAATCCTCCAAGAGCTTACAGAGCTCTTCTGACAGGGGATCCTGTAAGCTCTTGGAGGATTGGCTACATTAGGGGCGTGTCACCTAATATGCAAAGGAGTTCCTGCTACAAAAAGAGCCCTGCTGCCCACCCTTTTGCCTCCCCTGGAAGGTCACTCCCACCCACATCTTCTGCCCACTCTGCACCTTCCATCATCCTCTCCCTTTTGTCACTGTACAAGCTCCATTTCCTACTTGTTTTATAATTTGTAATTTTTTCTACAAGCAGCATGAGTCTAGTGATATCAGGCCCGTAGCCAGAATTTTGTAATTCAGGGGGCCTTTAAATAAGTCAGGGGGCCCTAACATCACAAAATAAAAAATAAAATTTAAATTTAAAAACTCTCTTTTGCAGCATTCACACTCTGCTTGCCTACATGGGGCAGCAAGCCACACTCCGGGAAGGGGCAGTGGTGGGGAGTCCTCCAAGTGGCCTAGAGAGTTGGGAGTCCTCTGGGTGGTCCAGAGAGCCGGGGGGGGGCTGGGTGCTGGATGGAAGTTGGGGGGTCTTGGCAGGAAGTCAGGGGGCCAGGCCCCCAAATGCCCCACTGTAGCTATGGGCCTGAGTGATATGAGACTATCACTAGTCTTGGATTACTGATTTTTTTAAAAAAATTACAATGATGGAGGGAAATTTAAAATGAGCTTTGTGAGGTTTAGTTCCCTGCTGGTATTGACTTGAAGGGGGGGATTGGAGACCAGGCAAATGGCAGCATCCCCAGTGCAAAAAAGAAAAAAAAATCAATGCTGCATGCAAACAAAATAAAGGGGGGATCATCAGCTCGGAATGAAATTGACATGAGATGTATAGAGAAATAAGACACTGGTATGGGAAGTCTAAAGCTTTGAAAAGTTCCCCCCCCATTGCATGCTTTAGTGAACAAAGTTTTTTTGGGGGGAGAAACCATTTTGGCAGTCTCTGGAATGGTGGCTGAGCCACATGGATCTTCTGCAAACTGCCAAACTTAAGAATTGCTTGGGATTGATCCATTTTGAGGAAGAGTGCAATCTGCATGGGACAGTCTTTAAGAAACTGCCAAGAACACAACCAGTATGCAGGATCAAATTAGAGAATCACAAGGAGAAAACCACACAAATTTGCAAGAAAGGGCAGGAAATTAGTGTTACTATGCAGCTGAGCTAGGGCATCAGCAAAAATACCCCACCATTTTTTTCTGTTTAGTAGTACAGAGGAGTGCCAGAGGACTCCTCTCCCATACAAATTGCAGCCCTGTGCAAAGCATAGTGGAGCTGCAGCCGACTTCACACAGGTGTGTGTATGTGCATTCTGTACAACATGTTCTCCCATATGATGAGATTTTATGACTCCCATTTTTCACAATGGCTGATAACACAACACAGAATCCTCTAGTGCTTGGCAATATGGAAAACAGGGCTTTGCAGCTGCTTATCACTTTCAGAAAAAGTCTGGTCAGTTTGTCTGCATTCCTTTCTGTTCCCTTTCATTCGAGGATCTAACACTAAAATGCATGCGCAAAACCTGAACCACAAGGATTTAAATGGAAGGTGCTTGCTGGACACTACTGCGCAGCTGCTATAGGGCAATTGCGTAATTTTTTTTAAAAAAACCCTTTTGATGCCACCCCCTACATGTCACAAGTGACATTCCTCCTCAGTTTAGAAAAGTGTTTTTTTAAAAATTGTAGCTGCAGAATAAACACACCGGAGGAAAAAGAATGGTGCGTAAGGTGGGGACAGAATCTGAAGTCAAGATTAAAGGCTTACTGCTCTGAAAATCTGCAGTAAGATGTGTGTGCGTGATGGGCCATAAGCTACTTGGTGCATAATCTGAGGAGATCCAGGATGCACATATGAGTAAAAAGAACATCATATGAACACATATCTCTTGGTGGAAGGACATGGATATACATCAAGAAAGTGCAGTTATGCAAGTCTACGTTGTAGATAAGACTTAATGGAGCTAGAAATGTATTTCTCTCAAGTACACTACTAGAAGTAAAGGAGTTCATGTATCATTAAAGAATACAAATATTTAGGGATTGATTTTTATGAAGCACTATGGGAGAGCTTGTCTCTTAGGTTCTCAGCTTGGATGTATGCTTTTTTATGTGGTTCGTAATAAGTGCCCTCATCAAGCATCAGTTTCTTACTTTTTGACTTCCTGGGCTTTATAATAAAGATTAGAGTATCAGATAATGTTCATCAGGCTGTAACTCTAAACTAATAAGAAGGGAAGAAATCACTTTGTTCCCAAGGGCCATAAATATGTTGTAAGACTGAATATCATTTTTGTAGACACACACACACACACACACACACACACACTCTTACATGCCATAACAAGAAGGAGGGGAATAAACTTTTGTGTTTTTCTACTATCAGAGGATTTAATTGACAAAATTTGCACTGACTGCAGTGGTTTCAGAGCTTGCCAGTTTATAGCATATTTTTCTTTTTTGAGCCAGAAATGTTTTAATGTCTCCTATTCTTCCCTCGCTTTTTATTTCCAAATTCTGACAAGTGTAGTTGTAATTGGCTTTTGTGCTGGAATGACCTGTCCTTCTAATGAATCCTGAGTCAGCAGCACAGCTGAATTCCCTGGTGTCACACTACTGCTAATTCCCAGCTGGCAACTGGTTTGCGATTGGTGCAAGGTTAAATAAATTTTAGCTTTGCCCTTCCAAAATGTTGGGCTGTGGGGCCGATGTCAAGACCCAGCATTCTCACTGGTTTGTGATATGTTGCACCTTTATAATATCTTCAGAGAAGCTGAGATGTCAGAATATTAGTGTGAATTAAAAGGAGTGCATCCAAGCCTATAAATTGCTAAGATGGCTCTTCTTTAACTTACACACCAGAGGGCCTGCATACCAGAGCTCAGCTATTTACCAATTCACACTCAGGGTGAAAAGCTTTGCCTTCCCTCTCCCTCACTGGTGTAATGCTGTCATTATGCAGCCAGATCTCTTGATTTGGCCATGTATAGCAAGTGTAGGAACCATTATCTGCACCCTGAACTGGCTTCATGAAGGGCAACAATGCACAGGTGGGAGCAGACCTGTTTAAACGCATTATTTTCTACACCTTCTTATCCGCACATGATGCACCTGGCCTTATCTTCCAGTCTAGATAATTTCCCTTAGATAGGGAAAACAGACCTTCTAAGAGACAGCACACTGCATTATCATATGAAAGTATTATATTTATTTATTTTGTATTTATAACCCACCCTTTCCACAAGCGGGCTCAGGGTGGGTAACAAGACTTCAACAATACAATAAGTATAATGAACAATTTAAAATACAGTAATATACATTAAAATGATAGTCACAGCCCAAAGACAGAATTAGCTGGTTGTGAGAGGTTCCCTGGCCTGGTGATCATGGTTGAATAATAGCCAGCTGTTAATAAATGGGTGACAAGGACCTCAAGAAGGCCATACATGGACGCCCACTGCCTCAGCCAGGGCCTGGTGGAACAGCTCCATCATACAGGCCCTGTGGAAGTGAAGAAGAGCCCACGGGGCCCTGATCTCAATGGGGAGCATGTTCCAAGGCAAGACGGACATCTTTCAGGCCAGGGCCCACCAGGTGATTATATACAGTTTTCTCTCTGTTTGTGTATGTGTGTAAGTGTATGCCTACCACGTGAGTGCTTTGAAAATCTCAGAGATAACTCAATATAACTCATAATGGTTACAGGTGGCACATTTCCCCCTTATATTTGTCTGGCTTCCAGCTTTCAAAATCGTCACTGCATATTCTTTATTTTCCCCTTTGAAGCTAGTGAATGGATTACACTTCCTAAATGAATATTTTAACACATTTTAGTAATAACCATATTGACTATTTAGAACGTTCTAGACACTCATAATCTAAGGTGTGAATGTTAAATGAGGCAGCAAATAATATATTATTGTGTGTTGCCATCATCTATTTTTTAAATATCCTCTTTAATATTTTAACCATTATTTAGGACCAATGGTTTACTGATTTTAGCTGTAATATTAGATTATTTACAGGTGATACTATTTCATTCTATTGGTACTTTTTGTGCTTTTCTTTCTGAGTTAGCTTTAGATACTTGTGCTTATAGCTGCCCTCGAAGAAGGGCTTCATACCTCAGATACACTGAGTTTACCTCTGATCACTGTTTTTCCAGTACAGTCTGTCTCTCCCCCTTTCCACTATTCCTTTTGGTGCCCCCCCCCCAGCTGACTCTGTACAAGGCAACTTTATATGTTCAAAGAAGCCAAACCATTTCTGTAAAACAAAATTAAAGAGGCAACATTAAAAACAGAGTTGAGGTAAAAATGACTAATGAACAGTATTGGCTTTCCCTCTCGCTTTCTATTTCATCCTCCCCTTCAACTAGATTTCTCTCCTTCTTCTGCCTCTAAGGTATTAAGAAAGTATTTCCAAGATGGCATCCTTTATGTGCATTGTGCACGGGCTTCCTAGAGTGGCTGTTTTGGGGCAGCACCCTCTTATACAGTCTACAGCTGCATCCATGTATCATTAGATATCGCAGAATCATTATGCTATAACAAACATTGCATTGGGTTTATCTTGCTGAACAGGACAATCTAGTTGTAGATGACTGTTAAAGTGCAATGACAGCAAAGTATGTGTATGCAGCCCTAACAGCCCTGTCTTTTTCTTTAGACACACAGCTTCTGTTCAGATATAATATGAAACCATGGTTCATTTTAACCATGGTTAGGTTGTGAAATCAGAATCTGGCTGGCAATCACTCAAATCCTAGATTAAGTTGGGTAGCTGTGTCTTCTGTCTGCAGCAGTAGAAAAGAGCAAGAGTCCGATAGCATCTTAAAGACTAACAAAATTTGTGGCAGGGTATGCGGTTTCATGAGTTGTGGCTTACTTCTTCAGATACAGCAAATTTTAGTTTGCCTTGAGAAATGCTGGGTTGAGGTCTTTGGCATGTCTGTTGCTGGCATATGCATGGATACAGGGCCAGTAAATAAAGCAGAATAAAGCCGAGATGACATACAGCACATGAACCCATAGCTAAATCAAAATGTATCTAATAATACATCTTCCAACCATAGGGTTACCAGGCCCCAGTTGGCACCTGGAGATCTCCTGCTATTACAATTGATCTCCAGATGACCAAGATCAGTTCCCATTGGATACAATGGCTGCTTTGGAGGACAGATTATATGGCATTATACCCTGCTAAGGTCCCTCCTCTCCCTAAACTCTTCCCTCCCAGGCTCTACCCACAAAATCTCCAGGCATTTCTCAGCCCAGACCTGGCAACCCTATCCAACCATGGTTGGAGGTTTTGGCTTGATGGTCTCTTAACTAACAAGAGTCAACAGAGTGGCCTTCATTTAGATGATCACACAAACCACAGGTAGCTTAATTAAACCATAGTTTTGCATTATGGCTGGACTGAGCCAACACATACCTTGCTTAATGGTGCTCAAATACAGCAGGCAGAGATGTAAGATGGGAACAAGATGGCAAGATGCCAAGAGTGGTACAATGGATGGCTCCACATCAGGAGGATGCCATTTGGGCATGTTCTACATGTTTATAAAGTACTGAGACTGATGCATGGCAGAGTGAATTCAGCTTAAACTTTATTGTTGATCATAGAACAAGAGATGCCTTTGCTGGCTCGCAGGCCAGTTTATATTTCCAACTGACACCACACCCAAACACACACCCACACCCATGATTGGATATTTACAGTGCACGCCTGGACCCATAGGTCACTCCCAGGATCCTAGCCTCCTAATAGATGCATGCTAGGATCCATTCAGGCTGTTGTCTCTAGAGGCAAAGGTCAGGTCCTTCGCCTGACTGTGTGTTTGCCCAACCATGTGTGCGGATTTCCCTGGGTATACAACACCCCTCCTCCCTTGGTCCAATTGGCTCGAGTACACATAGTCCCTGAGATATGCCGGCTTCTTATGCTCCCATGTGGAACAGCAGATGGTGGGAGCTGGAGCGAGGCTCCCTGGTGCTGGTCCTGTTGGGTCCAGGGCCAGTGATGTTACGGGGGGTATCGTAGTCAGGGCAGCCGAGGTGCTGGGCTCTGGGCAGCTTGGTGGTTCTGGGTCGTCTCCGCCCCTGGTGATTGGGCTGGGAGCTGGAAGTGGAGGACCCATGGTTTCCAGTTCCTCGGGGTCGAGGGCAATCTCATCCAGGCTGTCTGGGGCCAGAGGCAGGACTCGGTGGCGGAGCTGATCTATGTTTCGCCTGCACAGCTGTCCATCCTCACTGGCCACTTCATATGAGAGGGGACCGGTCACCCTGACCACTCTCACTGGGACCCACGTGGGACCCCGGCCGTAGTTGTGGGCGTAGACTGGGTCCTCTGGAAAAAAACCTCTCGGGGTCTCTTGGTCCATTCAGGCTATTGTCTCTAGAGGTGAAGGTCGGGTCCTTCACCTGACCTTGTGTTTGCCCAACCACGTGTGTGGACTTCCCTGAATATACAACAGTTTTAAAACAACAACCCTGCAAAAGAAGTCCACAGGCAAAAAGGGGTGCCATTTCCCTTGTTGTGCTAGCTTCCTGTTTACAAGGAGTTTTGTCATGTTAAAGAGCATTCAAAATGGGAATCCACTGCCCGTGGTGTGAACTGGTATGCTCCAATCTCCCACTTTATTCTCTTGTCTGAGTGAACCATGCCTTAAGCGTAGACGGGATAAATGGGATGGAGCAGTGGAGGCTCTGCTCTAGTTAAATCACCTATAAATTAAGCCTAAATTCTTCTTTCCTTGCATTACTGATGTAAAAGATAGAGAAATCTTCCAATATCTATTTATGGTTATCAACCTCCAGGAGGTGGCTGGAGATCTCCTGGGCTTACAACTAATCTCCAGGCAACAGAGATCATTTCACCTGGAGCAAATGGCCACTTTGGAAGGTGGACTCTATGGAATTATAAACCATTGAAGACCCTCCCCTCCACAAGTCCCACTCTCCTCAGACTCCACCCCCAACATCTTCAGGTATTTGCCAACCTGGAGCTGGCCACCCTACTTATCATTCAAATGTCCCATTTCCTCAAGGTTTGTATCCAGACTGCTACACTGCTGTTGGTCTATTAATGGTGCATACTGCTCTTCATAGAAGCGATGTTTGGAGTTGGTATGAAGTTGCTCTGCTGCAGCTGAAATGGCCTCTTCTGCAGGGTGAGTAGCAGTCAGCCACTCCCTTGTGCCATGCTTGCAAGACAAAAAGATCTCTAGTTTATCTGGTTTTGTCTAGATGGAAGACTGGGAGCACAGGGTGGTTTTGCATTCTCTGAAAAAGCTGTAACTTAGAAGAATATTAGACATTTTTTCCAGTCAGAAGACACTTTTTCTCATTAACTTTTCTCTTTAAACTAGATTGCATTCTTCATTCTACTGTTTGAACATTCAGCCTTGCACACCCACCTATGTGTCTCCCCCCCCCAGTTTTGTGTGAAAGCCTGAGCATGCTAACAATAGAAAGTATGTAGGAATCTGGCAACTGTTCTAAGAAACAGTGGAGGATAGAGTGTTTCTTCTTATATCATGAGAACTTCATTTATTTAGTCATTTTAAAATTTCTCCTTTTGCTTATGGTTTAGTGCCAAGTCTGGTTTCCTGACAAAAAAAAAAAAGAGAGGATAATTAAATATAACAGATTCTAATGAAAGGAATATGCTTTCTGCTGAAATGTCAGGAAGCCCTGCCTTGCCTGTTTTGCTTTGTATTTAAAATTTTCTGTGCCACCTTGCAGCACATAGAGTACCCAATCATTCATAAAAATCAGTAAAAATACAATTCCAACTACAAATTCAAAACAAAGCGATTACTATTACTTATAAGTTGTGATCCAACAATCTAGACAGAGGCCACCAGGGATGTATGGAAACTGTAGCGTATCCACAGAGAAACATGGACTCAGGGCAACCATGTGCTCCGACCGGTTCGGGCCGGTCTATCACGTGGTCAGGCAAAGGGCCTGAGCTTCGTTCCTGTAGACAATGGATTGTAGGCTCCTCGCATTCTTCCAATTGGGGAGCCTGGGTAACTCAATTAACTGTAAATAGCAAATCACGGGTGTGTGTGTGTTTGGGGTGTGGGCTCACTTGGGAATAAAAGCCGGCCTGCGAGCCGGCTTAGTTGTCTTGTTCCTGTTCTAATAAAGTATGTGAGAGCTGAAATCACTCGTCAGTCTCAGTATTTTTCAGAAACTGAACAGGGTTTCAGTATAACTTTTCTTTGAGCGACCCACAAAATCAAGGAGGGAGGGGGTTACAGATCTGGTAGGCTGTGTTTGAGTTGGTGGGTCACGAGATGGGAAGTCTTAAATTACTGGTAGTAATGCAGTCTTTCCCATTTAGCCTAGTCAGTTCTCATGATTCCTGTATTTGTAGCCTCAGTTTGTGCATTCTGTGGCAGAACTTGGAATGACTCTTGCAATAATTCAAAGAGAATAAAACATTTTTAGTTTTCACTTATCATATCATGTAACAAAAACATGGATCTTAGGAACAAAACAGAACAGTGATCTTTTAAAGTCCAAACAACTAACTTTTCCCTCCTTCACAGCTTGCCACCCCCAAAGTCCATCTCTTTCCTCTTGTTGGTGGCCCAAGAAGTCTCCAGCTGAACCCTCAATGCACCAGCTTCCAAGATGAGGATCCCAAATGAACTCCCCATCAGATAATGCAGCCCTTAAACAAGGTTAAGAGTTTATGATTAGGGTTTAAGCTCTCCAGCAGAACAGTCTTGCTTCCCTCCTCTGCTTTCCATGCATACTGCATTCTTCTGCACAGGGCTTTTTTTGTAGAAAAAGCCCAGCAGGAACTCATTAGCATAATAGGCCACACCCATCAGCAGAAACTCATTAGCATATTAGGCCACACCCCTGACAGCATAGCTCATTAGCATATTAGGCCACACACCCTGTGTTACCCGAAGTGTGGTCATCCAGCTACACTCAGCTTTTGCTTCTTATTCTGTTTACCTTATTTGTTGTCAAAACCCAGGGCTTTTTTGTAGCAGGAACTCCTTTGCATGTTAGGCCACACACCCCTAATGTAGCCAATCCTAATGAATTTCTGCTGTTGGGTGTGGCTATTATGCTAATGAGATCCTGCTAGGTATGGCCAACTCAGGAGTCAGCCGGAACTCTGTTCCTGTGCGTTCCTGCCCCCAAATGGCCCTGCTTCTGTATCTAGAGGCTCCATCCCTTCCTGGCTCATTCCATTCCTAGCTAGGGGTAAATGTCCATTTATTAGCAGCAATAGTTTAGTGGTTCAGGACACACTGTCCATTCACATAGATAGTCTCACCCAAACACCAATGGTCCACCAGCTATGGGGCCTAGTGACATGCCCGCTCTCCTTTCTTTTTTCTTTTTTTGCTGTTCTTGGAGTCAGCAAAACCAAAGAACATATTGAACCTGCAGTAGGTTACCACACATTGCTGGTGGCCTGTGTTCTGCTTGGTGGTTCACAACTTACTCAAGACTGCTGCCCTGCATGAACTGAGAGTATTCATAAAAGATACCCATGCTCTTGTGCAATTATGTATTGCATAACCAAATAGATAATGATAGAGAGGGAAGATGCAATGGTATAACCTGATCTTATAAGATCTTGGAAACTAAATAGGGTCAGTACTTGGAAGGGAGGCCAAGTTTGGTGTAGTGGTTAAGAGTGGCGGACTCCAATCTGGAGAACCGGATTTGATTTCCCAGTCCTCCAAATGCAGCCAGCTGGGTGACCTTGGGTCAGTCACAGTTCTTTGAAAGCAGTCCTCGAAAGAGCTCTCTCAGCCCCACCTACCTCACAGAGTAACTGTTGTGAAGAGAGGAAGAGAAGGAGATTGTAAGCCACTCTGAGATTCTGAGTGAAGGGTGGGATATAAATTCAACTCTTTGTATTCTTCATCATCTTCATCATCTTCATCATCTTCATCTTCATCTCCTCCTCCTCTGCAGAGGAAGGCAATGGCAATCTGCCTCTGCTTCTTACTTGCCTTGAACGTCCCTTGCTGGGGCTGTGACTTGATGGCATTTTACACACATAGATAATGATGAATAAATAGCCTTTAAGCAAAGTCTGTTTGCCATTAATGATTTTCACTGACAATCCTCCTAATAATCTTCAGAGGAACCCTGCAGCTCCTCAAAGCTCAGTTTGGAAACCACTGCTCTAAATGAAGACTTGTGCACAAATGCATGCAACTTGCAATTGATTCTCAGTTCTTTCTCAGATGAACACGTGTCCCCATCCAGTGACTGCCACTCATGATCCCACCAGTGTTGCTTTTGTTGATCTTACCTTTATATTCTACCTAAGCAGGATACCACAGATTAGACAGTGCACCAACTGGCAGGGAGCATGGCAATTAAGACTGAGCAGCTTAATTGTTTCTCAGATGGAAAGTGCCAAAAGGAATCAATGGCATTGAAGGCAATAACAGGTATTCACCCTAACTCAGGTTTTTGTTTACAAGGCAATTGATTTTTCCTTGATAGTTCAGCAAGGTGTTTTGTGTTTGATCATTTCTACATAAAAAATTGCTTCAGCAGCTAACTTTCATGGACCTTTCATCTTGAGAACCTGTAACAAGCAAACATCATTTTAATTCTGTGATACTGAAATATTTATTCACTCAAGTAAAGCAAAGCTGAGCTTACAGCTGGGCATGATTTATCTGTTGGAATATTTATACTCTGCCTTTTCCACATGGGCTCAAGGTGGTTTACCAGAAGATTTGGTGCCAGAAGATTGGAGGCGGGCAAATGTCCCCATCTTCAAGAAGGGTAAAAAGGAGGATCCGGGTAACTACCAATCCATCAGTTTGACGTCTATACCTGGGAAAGTTTTAGAACAAATCATCAAACTGACAGTCCTTGAGTATTTAGAAAGGACAGCTGTGATTACTAAAAGCCAGCATGGGTTTCTCAAGAACAAGTCATGTCAGACTAACCTTATCTCTTTTTTGAAGAAAGTTATTACCTTGCTGGATCAAGAGAATGCTGTAGACAGAGTTTATCTTGATTTCAGTAAGGCTTTTGATAAGGGTCCACATAATATTCCTGAAGACAAATTGGTAAAATGTGGTTTGGATCCTGTGACTGTTAGGTGGATCTCTAACTGGTTGACAAATTGCATCCAAAGAATGCTTGTTAATGGTTCCTCATCCTCTTGAAGAGGAGTGATGAGTGGAGTGCCTCAAGGATCTGTCCTGGGACCTGTTTTGTTCAACATCTCTATAAATGATTTGGATGAAGGAATAGAGGGAATGCTTATTAAATTTGCAGATGATACTAAATTGGGAGGTAGAAGACAGAGTTGGGATACAAGGCAGGAGCCACCAACTAACAGGAATAGGCTCTGGTGGATGCCATACTGAAAGCCCTGAATGGGGATAGAAGAAGCTGGTCTGGAAAACACAACTGGTGCAAAGGAGACATGGAGAGAGGGAGAGAGAGAGTGGCTGGAGAGCATATCTGGGTATTATCATAAGCAAGAGAAGTTATACTGACTTCCATAATGACAACAGCTGGTTGAAGTGTACAGCAATATGTTGCATAATCTGGCTTGGCATCATGGACCCCTGGAGTAATAGCATCATGCTGATATTTAGTATATGTCTTAAAAAGAAATAATGACACCAACTGAGGATGCTCACTGCACCCCAGGGAAATGTATGACAACAGCGACTTGAGTATCTTCATTGTCTTTTAAGGCTGTGTTGAAATTTGGAGACCAAAAGCGGGGATCATATTTCCTGGGGGAAAAAATCCTTCGTTTACCCTTCTTTCTTTCCTTCTTGAAGCTGTTTGCTGTTGTTTCTCAACTTGCTGTTGTTTTGTTGACATATCGCTCCTCATTATGGCTTCTCAGAGTGGTCCCAGCCTGAACAGATGAAGACCTTAATCTCATTTGTTAGCTCTACCTTAAAAAATAATTGAATGGTTCTAAGGAAGATGCTTTAGTGCTACGAAAAATGTTCACAAAAGCCTCTCCCTCTTTTTGCCCTAATGCAGTGCTTTAAAGCAGGAGTGCCCCATGGCTGCCATGACAACTATCTCTTTGTCTCAGGTAACACCTGCTCCTGGTTGTCCCTGTGGTCTGCTGCTTTATGCAGAATGAGAAAAGCTGGATATAAATATCTGAATCAATCAATAAGTTCCCTGGGTTTGCCAGCTGCAGCTGTTCATAAAAAAGTCGACTTGGCCACTATCACACATGCATTAATAACATCCTGACTGTGACACACTCTACATGTGGCTGCCCTTAAACATGGTTCAGAACCTTCAGCTAGTTTAGAACATGGCTGCTAGAGGTAGGGTTGCCAGCAAGTGGCTGGCGACTGGTGGGAGATCAATAGGGGGTAGAGACTTTTTCAGCCTTGCACCAACACCATGACGTCCCAGAAGTGACATCATTGCACCCAGGCATTGCTCTAGCATTTGCCCAAAACTCTATTGCTTAATGCTAGGATGGCCCTTGATGAGATGATGTCAGTTCTGAGTTGCACCAGAAGTGATGTTATGACATCAATGTGACACTGTTCACCTCCTCATGACAATGAATCTAGCTAGCCAATGCTTTGTCCGCAGCACTGATTTCTGGTTTGTTTACCAGGCCCAGTTCAAGGTGCTGTCAAAGACCTAACAGCTTGGGGGTCCAACTTATCTGAAAGACTGCCTCCACCCATATTAACCTACCTTAACCTTGAAAGTGACAAATGGGGGCCTTCCTTAAGGAACTTGTCTGAAGTTAGGCTGCCAGGGAACTGCAAAAGGCTATGGAACAACCCCTTGGATGGTAAGATTCATGCCATTCTTTCTGACTTCCCAGACATTTTTTAAAAATCCCAGGAAGCCTTTGAAAGATGTTTTCTAATTATTTCCCTGCTACCCTGTTTTAAATTGATGGCTGTTTTTGTGGCTCATCAAGATGTTTTCCTGCTGTTCTGAGGATTTAATTGTTTGAAGGTTTTCAGCGTATTTTATGTGTGTGTGTTTCAGTATAATCCTATGAGTTTGTACTCCGAACTAGGTTCATTTGGGTTTACTCCCAGGTAAGTGCATTTAGAATTGTAAAAGGTATTGTGTGGACAGTAGACAAGTAAACTAGTTTGCATGTCACCTTTTGCTTTTGGCTTCTATGAGAACATGCACATAAAAACCCAGCTTGGCATAGGCTGTTAATATGAAAACATGTCTATAAATTTATATGCCTGTATTATAAAATGAAAAACTTACCTTCCATTTTTTCTGTTACGTGATAATTTACAGAGCCCCCCTCATCAAGAATATTGTTGCTGAATGGCAGCGATGCATTGTCACAAAACCTTCTTGCTAGAGTATTTGCATCTGGGATGTGCAGAGTCTCTTTAAGAAATGTTGATGGTATTACTGACATTTATTTTACTCCCCTCAGAATTTCTCAGAGGTTGTGCTGGAGCTGAAACATCCAAACTAAAGTCTAGGTGGGATTTAGTGGCTGCTTAAGGATGTTGAAACCCCGCTGAGAAATTTTGCTTCTCTTATTGAAGCTCATTTGGTTTACCTCAAAAATCTCTCTGATGTTTAGGCAAAATTGGAAGGCAACAGACTTCAGTACTCTCCTTTGAAAGCAGCCAAACTGGGAGTAAGCTGTTACTGATTCGTAGAAAGATCATGAGCTTCAATATGTCTGATTTTTTTTAAATTGGAATGCAAAACAGGGGAGTGAACAGTATCAGACAGCCAGTGCAGAAGTCTAAATCTGATGGAATCTAGAGACCGACTGTAGTGCAGTGGTTAGACTGGGCAGATCTGGGTTCAAATCCCTGATCAGGTGTGAAGCTCTCTGGGTGACCTTGGGCAAGTCATTCTCTCAGCCTAACCTACACAACTAGGTTGTAATGAGGGTAAGACAGAGGAGAGGAAAACAATGTACTGAAAGGATAAGATGTAACAGGTTATGATGAGAAAGGAGGAAATTTATTTAGTGCACCTGGCTGGGGAATAGTACAAAAAGTGTCTCTTTGGCATAGCTGCATGTATCTCAGTTGGTACAGAATTCTAGCCATTTCCCCAGCATTTCTAGAACTCTGATTCTATTCATGGGAAGACACTAATTGCTTGGCCTACTGCCAAGATTACCGTATGGTTCCAGCACCTGATCCTGGAATGAGATGGAATTCCTGGTGGTTTAGTGGCACATTTTTCAAGAGATGCTTGTTGCTGCTCTCCTTGGCCTTGCAAATCACTGAGGGTGGGTGCCTAGAGGAGGGAGGGGGGCTGCTCGCCAGCTTTCAAGCAGTTGGCAATGCTAAGGAAGCCTTCCTTTCAAATGTGTATTGGAACTGACAGGGTGGCAGTCAGAGACAATTAGGCGAATTTCCTTTGCTCTCCTTGGGATTCATGCACCTTATTTAATTCCCTCAGCTGTGCAAAAATGTTGGTACTCGGCACTGAAAGGAATGCAAAATTGAAACAGGTAGTATTGGCTGGAGGACCACTATGGATGTCGACTGGCAACAGACGTTGTAGAGGTTTAGGCTGGCTCTAGGGTTGCCAGGTCTGGGTTGGAAAATACCTGGAGACTTTGGGGGTGGATCCAGGAGAGGGTGAGGCTTGGGGAGGGGCCTCAGTATGGTACAATGTCATAGAGTCCTCCCTTCAAAGCAGCCATTTTCTTCAGGGGAGCAGATCTCTGTTAGCTGGAGATGAGTTGTAAAAGTGGGAGATCTCCAGGCTCCACCTGGAGGCTGGCAGCCCTATTAGGAGCAGTTGCTGGTCATGGTGCATTTTCTCAGGGGGTTCCTAAGAGCAGAATGGGACTAGAATATGGGCAAGTTTGTCATTTGTTTGATGTTTCTACCACATACTGAACAGCCAGGCCACTTTTCAGTTGTGGGGCTTGTGATGGGGCTCCAAAGAATGTGCAAGCATGATTTCATTACTAGCCACAGAGGACAAGCACAGCTTTTAGTTCAACAACTCAGAGTTAGATATGCCAGCTGATTAGCTGCATTTCTGGTTTACATATGGTTGCATGGGCAAAGCTGATTTAATTCAAGTGACAAAGCTCCCATATGGATGGACTTGCAGGACGTGATGAGTTGGTGAAAGGATTCATTAAGGCCGAAGTTCTTAGCTGCATTCTGATTCATGGGAGCAGTAGGATTCATACTACACAGAAGCAAAGCCAGGAATAAATGTTTGCAGGGGTCATTTCATAGAAAAAGAGGTGCAGGAACTCATTAGCATAACTTATTAGCATATGTCACACCCCCTGACATCACCGGAAGTATGGCGAGCTTGTAAGAAAGAAGGAAAGATAGAGAGAGACAGACAGACAGAGATATGGGGAGGAAGGAAGGAAGAATGAAAAGGAAGGAGGGAGGGAAAGAGGGCAAAGAACTTTGGGAAAGAAAGAAAGAAAGAAAGAAAGAAAGAAAGAAAGAAAGAAAGAAAGAAAGAAAGAAAGAGAGAGAGAGAGAGAGAGAGAGATGGGGAGGAAGGGAGGGAGGGAAAGACGGCAAAGAATGGGGAAGAACGGGAAAGAAAGAAAGAGATGGGGAGGAAGGAAGGAAGAGAAAGAGGGAAAGAGGGAGGGAGGGAGAGAAAGAGGACAAAGAAAGCAGGTAAGCAGAGAAAGGCCGGGGGTGTACTCCGAAGAGCTTCCTCTGCTCATCCGCCGAGGCGGACGGGCAGAGAAAGCAGGGGAGACAATCCAGAAGGCCTCTGCACTTCCACCGAGGTGGATGGGCAGAGAAAGTGGGGTGTGTGTGCTCCAGAGGAAGCCAGGAATGGAGCAGGAGGCCTTCCTGGGGCTGCTGCGCCTCCGCACAGCCCAAGGAACTGGGGATGGGGCAGGAGGCAGGCAACTTACCTTCATTCTTCTGCCTCCTCATGGCCTGAGCACTGCTGGGAGCAGGGGGTGGGGTTTGGTCATGTGCCTGCCCCCCCCCCGGGCGCCTCACATCCGGAGCGCTGCTCCTGTGCGCTCTGGCCCCAACCGAGGCCTGAATGTTTGTAAAATGTCTAGACCAATATAAGAGATTTCTTAATGGAAGTTAATTGGCTAGAGGTTTACATGAGTACAGCTACTCACATACGGCCAAGCAGTCTTCAGGAAAAGATGCTGTCGTAGGAACTCTCCTCCTTTTGCTTCTTCAGATTTTAGATTCTGTGCCTTTTGCCAGAGACTGGAATTTACTTAAACTTTGGTATAGAGTACCAGATTGTTGCTTCTGCTGTCCTGGAATGACAAATGCTCTTCTGCAATAATAAAATCATTGAAGGGGTTGGATCTATCAGAAGAGTTAATGGAAAGTGCAGATGGAGTGAATTGGTTCTCACCTTGGGAGGGTTGCCAGGTCCCCCTGGTCACTGGTGGGGGTTGTGGGTTATGGTGGACAGCTCCAGGTTGGGAAGAATTGGGGGTGGAGTCTGGGGATGGCAGGGACCTCAGTGCGATACAGTGTCATAGAATTCACCCACCGAAGAAGCCATTTACTCCTGGGGAACTGATCTCTATAGCTGGAGATGAGCTGTAATTCTGGGGGGTCTCCAGTTCCCACCTGAAGGTTGGCATCCATATGCTTTGGCCATCCTGCCCTTTGTCCTGAAACTGCTCCCTGAAGATAGGGAGGCTTTCACAAACAAGATGTACCAGAAGTGCTGCAGGAATGCGGGGGGCGGGGGTGGGAAATTAGGTAAAATCAATTATTTTCTCTCAAAAGTCATGAGCAAAAGACAGAAAAAACAGGTGATCTTACTAGATTCTATCTCTCTCTCTCACACACATGGTAAAGAAACCCTGGAGATTTACACCAGGCATTCAATGACTTTCACCCCACCATCAACCTGACAATGAACCAATCTATGCAAGAAATAAATTTTCTGGACATTATTGTAAGACTACACGCAGGGTCGGTGCTACTATTAGGCCAACTAGGCGACTGCCTAGAGTGCAGACATCAGAGGAGCGCAGAACTGATGGCAGGGGTGGGGCTACCTGGCAAAGCTGGTGTGTGCCTGTGACACAGGAGATGATGGCACTTCTCCTTCCCCACTGGCAGGGACAGGAGAACGGCTCCAGGAGGGCACCAATGCCTGCAAGCCCACAGGTCCCGCTCTCCCCCAGGCACCCTAGAAGAAGATCTCCCCTCCCTATTCACGTTAACCCTCTGTCTCCCAGTCAAGCTGGCCCATGAACCCTGCCTACTGCAGTTTGGTGTAGTGGTTAAGTGCATGGACTCTAATCTGGGAGAAACAGGTTTGATTCCCCACTCCTCCACTTGCACCTGGCTGGATGACCTTGGGCAAGCCGTAGTTCTGATAAGAGCTGTTCTTGAAAAAAGAGAAGTCTCTGTCAAGAGCTCTCTCAGCCCCACCTACCTCACAGGGTGTCTGTTGTGGGGAGGGGAAGGGAAAGGAGTTTGTAAGCCGCTCTGAGACACCTTTGGGTAGCGAAGGGTAGGGTATAAATCCAATCTCTTCTCTTCTTCTTTTTCTGCAGCTAGCCCTTCAAGTCCATTCCCTTGCCCCTGCCTTGCCTGTGATGGGCCAGTCAACTGTGCCTGGGGGAGGGCAAAGGACCATGGAGGTGAGCTGGGACCCAGGGCCGAGGCAGAAGCCAAGCTGCAGACAGGGAGGGAGAACAGCTACAGAGGATGAGGGCCGGGGTGAATGCCCTCCCTCCTGAGCGTGTGTATGCATGCAAGCCAGGGTAGGGTGGGAAGGCCATGCACACCCTCCTTCCCCCTCGGCAATGTGGCCCAGCAGCCCTCATGGGTTGCCATTGCCAGCGCCATCAAGAGAGGAAGGAGTGTGTGTGTGCATGTGCAAGCTGGGTTGGGGTGGGAAGGATGTGGGTGCCCTCCTTCTCCCCATATCTCTCTGTGTGTGTGTCTCTCCCCCCATCTCCCTCTCTCTGTCTTGCTCTCTCTTTTCCCCCTCTCTGTCTCTCTCTTGCTGTCTTTCTCTCTCTCTTCACCCCTCACTGTCTCTCTGTGTCCCACCCTTTCTCTCTCTCTCTTCCCTTCTGTCTGTCCCTGTCCCCCCTCTGTCTCTCTCTCTCTTTCCCTCTCTATCCCTCCCTCTCTCTCTGTCTGTCTGCCCCCCATCTCTCTCTCTCTCTCTCTCTGTCTTTCTCCATCCCTCTTTTAACTGTCAAAAAGAGATGGGAATGACCTCTGCCTGAGATCTGCTGCCAGTCTGAATGGGAAAATTTGATGGACCAGTTTCCTGATTCAGTAGAAGGCAGCTTCATGTATTCAAGGGCAGAATGCCTAGGAAAGTGCACGCAACGTGAGATTCTGATGTGCCTGAAATGGAAACTTTAAAGAGACTTAAATTTCAACATCACAATTAACAGGATTTTTCAAAATGCTTTGTGATTTGTGTTTTTCTGCTTGAGAGAGAAAATCAGAGATCGTATTACTTGTTCTCACAATTAAAAAAAAAAGAAATTAGCAATTTCAAATGTTATTTCATTCTTCCTATAATGCATTTATGTTTGGAAATTGGTGGGTGCACGGGGGTTGGTGATGGTGCCAGAAGGTAGCTTCGCCTAGTGTGCAAAAAACCCTGGCACCAGCCCTGACTACACAACAGACATATAGACACTATCTTATACTGGAAACCTACTGATCAACAAACATACCTACATGCCTCCAGCTACCACCCTAAACACACCAAAAGATCCATTGTATACAGCCACACTCTGTGCTACAGCCACATCTGTTCTAATCCTACAGACAGAGATTCCCACCTGAGGGATCTTTAACAGACCTTTTAGAAACTAAAGTATCCACCTGATGAAGTCAGGAAACAGATTAACAAAGCCAGAATGGTACCCAGAGAAAACCTGTTACAAGACAAGCCCAAAAAAGACAATAGCCCTCGTGGTCACATATAACTCTCAACTCAAAACAGTTCAACTTATCATCAGTGACTCAACCTCTACTGGACAATGATGGTTCTCTTTCAGAAATACTGGGATGTAAACCTTTTCTTGCACACAGGCAACCCCCCAGTCTCAAACATCTCCTTGACCACAATGATGCAGCATCCAATTTGAACATGGACACTGGTACCAGAGCTTGCAATAAACCCAAATGCCAACTTTGCCACCACATACAACCTGCCAGCACAATCACTGGACTCAACAACACCAACTATATAATCTCAGGTGCATTTACTTGCTTATCTTCTAACATTGTTTATGCCATTAAATGCCAGCATTGCCCTTTGGCTCTCTACATAGGATAAAATATGACAAACCCCACGCCAAAGGATAAATGGACACAAATCTGACATCAGAAATCACAAGACTGAGAAGCCTGTAGGGGAACACTTCATCCTTCCAGGACATTCAATGGCTGACCTCAGAATAGCTGTTTTAATGCAAAGGAACTTCAGGAACAGAATGGAAAGGGAAATAGCTGAATTACAAGTTATTACAACACTCGGAACGAACACCCCACCAGGATTTAACAGGGATATTGGTTACTTATCCCATTACATATGCTAACTCGTTCAATCCTCACATAAGTATTCTCACCAAGAAGGGCTATACATTCCCTATATTTTGATGTTTTTCTTTTCTTTTCTTTTTTGAAATAGCATAATAGTGATTTTAATGCAATGCAATATCTTGTTGATCTCTGATATAACATTGTACCCTAGGAAAAGGATTCTGTCAGTTAACTCCATGTTTTAGTGAAGCAAAATGTTATTACTACTCTTAACAATTAAGAATATAATTGAATATGTAATGTAATTTGGAATGGTAGATTTAAATGTAGTTCTCTGTTTTGGGGACAAGGAAAATACTCTACACAGCCAAGATGCCGTAAGGTTAGCCTCCATGCTAGAAAGGAGATGGATGGGGTCTGATGGGATTCTCACAATTTAGGGCACATCAGTCTCTAGTTCTGACATATTTATTACCTATGTTGTCCCCCCCCTCCAGTTGAACCCAAATAGATGATAACCAGAAACCGAGCGTGTCATTCTTTTGATCTATTAAAAATACCTTCACTATTTTGCATGCTAAGTTAACAAGACATCCCTATATATACAACTATGATATGTCATTCCATTTCATCATCTGATAAAGTGTGCATGCACACAAAAGCTCACACCTTGAATAAAACTTTGTTGGTCTTAAAGGTGCCACTGGACTCTAACTTTGTTCTGTTGCCTCAGACCAACACAGCTGCCCACCTTGATCTAGATTCCCCTTTGTCACTGTAATACCCTCTCCTGTGGCTCATTTTGCTTGTGAGTTCTTTTAACCTAAGGGTTTTTTGGCACCCTAGGCACTTGGGCTACCTGCACTGGGGCCTAGAATTGCTATTTCTGGGTTGGGAAATTCCTGGAGATTTGGAGGTGGAGCCTGGGGAGTGCAGGATTTGAGGAGGGACCTCAGCGGGGTATAATGCCATGTTAAAAGTCCAACTTCCAAAGAGAGCCAGTTTGGTGTAGTGGTTAAGTGCATGGACTCTAATTTGGGAGAACCAGATTTGATTCCCCACTCCTCCACTTGCAGCTGCTGGATGACCTTGGGCAAGCTATAGTTCTGTCAGATTTGTTTTTGAAAGAGCAGTTCTTGAAAGAACTCTCTTGGCCCCACCTACCTCACAGGATGTCTGTTTTGAGAAAGGGAAGAGAAAGGAGTTTGTAAGCCACTCTGAGATTCTGAGTGAAGGGCGGGGTATAAATCCAGTCTCCTCCTCCTCCTCCTTCAAAGCAGCCATTTTCTCCATTTCTTTCATCTGGAGACCAGCTGTAATTCCAGGAGAGCTCCACCCCACCTGGTGTTTGACAAGCTTCCATCTGTTGTCTGAATGCCTTGGCATGTCTGTGCCTATGGTTGTATGGCATCATGCTTCCTAGACCCCACAACAAGGGAAGGCTGGCCCTTGCTTTGGTACAGCTGTACCTGAGGCTGTGGTTGCTTGCTTGCTGTGGTTGCCTTTTGGACCTGGTGATGGGAGAAGATCCCACCTGCTGCCCAGGTGCCTCCTTGTGGTACTGCCTACCACAGCCAATCCATGATTGTTGCTGGAGGGCTGGCTTGGCACCTCTCCAGCTCAGGAGAGACTGGGACCATATGCAATTGATTTGGTTTGCTTAGTGGATGGGCCAGTTCTGAGCTCTCCCAGGACAAAGAGAGAGAATGTTGAGAACTGGCTATTTGTCTATCTTTATAGTAAGAAATGTAAAAAGGATTCTAAAAATAAGATGTATTAATCTAATCGTTCCATTAAATTTTGATATATTAACATCTCCTTTGATTTGGGAATGATCTGACTTACATTTCAGAATGTGGAAGGAGTCTCTTGAGGGAAGTTCTCAGTGTGTATTAGAGGCCCAGAATGAAGGTAAAGCCCTACACAACCCCCCACCAACTCTAATTCCAAATCATCTCAATTTTGCATAAACAGAGAGATTGATAGTGACAGTTTATTGTTTAGAATAAACTGAACGGGATAAGAAGGAAGACAAGAGACCAATTAGTGGAAGGGCAGAAGTAGCTTTTAAGTCATGCACCCATAAATTATCTGTTCCCACAATGCACATAAATTAAAGTTGCAATTTTGCCTTGATGTTTTGGTGACATGATGAAAACTCTGGAGTTTTGCTTGCAGGGATTCTGTTTTCCACAAAGCCCTAGAAGGGTTTTTTATTCTTTGGTATAAAGTGATATGACTCTTTGCAAATTCATATTTTTGTCATTGGTTGCAGTTCTCAGTTGTTTTACAGATTATTTTGTATTGCATGTGCATGTTTATGGATTTTGTACACAATTTATATGGTATGTATTTACTCAATGCATGCCTTTATATGTATACTACACAGGGTACAGTGGGTACTCTGATGAATTGGGATTTGGACCACCCATGTTCAAATTCCTACTCAGCCATTAAGTTTGCCAGGTGACATTGAGTCGGTCAGCTTGTCCCAATTTAATTTAACTCAGGATTGTTGTGAGGAACATGGGAGAGGGGAAAAAACCTTGAGGTTTTTGACATAAGGGTCAGATACAGATAGATATGTATAATATATCATGCTGATTTATTGGTTTACAAATAACATTTAAAAATGCTACATATTGCAGGAGAAACAAAATTTCCATGGGGAAAAAGAAAGAACAAAACAACACAAAAAGGAAAAAAAAGAAAACAACAACAAAAAAGAGTTATGATTCATGGAGACATGGAATGAAAATGGGCATAACAAGAATGAGAAATCTACAATCATCCCTAATTTAGAGAGTTCGTACTCCATTGACAAAAATATAGGCTCTAACCTCATTATCTTAACAAAATGAAATATGTCAGCTTCAGTTAATCTTTGATACCCATAAACCAACTTGGTTTCCTTTGGCCTGAGCTGAAACAAAGGCTGAACCCCCACCAATATTTCTCCCAGCAATTTCAACTGTGGTGCTTTCACTTAGCCAAAGAAAAGTCCAATGAATACAATCACTGAAGGTGACGAACAGCAAGATTTACATTGCTATTGTGTTAGCTTTTACAATTAGTTGCTCACAGAATTTTTTGATAAGGCATTCCCACCATCCTCTCCATTTTCAGTAAATGGATCTGAATTATCCCCATATCGATTCTTTCTGAAGTGCATCAATTTTAGTCATCACTGCTATTGTCCAGATTGTTTTTAACCTATCTGAGTTTGGCAGCGGATCTGCTTTCCCCCCAACACGTTTGCCTCTGTAAGGAGATTCATTATTCAATCTAATAGTGAAGGCCTGAACAGGACTTCTGTTCCATAGACTTCAATGAATTTAGAAGGATGCAACTTGACTTAGGATTGCTCTCTAAGTCACCCTATGGAAAAAAAATTCCTTCGACAAAAGATCACAAAGTAACAGGAATCCTGTTCTTTTCTTAATTAAAGTAGGTTTTCCTCCCTGAATTCATTTAATCAGAGAGCATACCCAGACTATTTTAATGTCTGAACTTTTGTGCCCTCACATATCCGAAGAAAAACCAGATGAGTCCACAGCACTGGACATGCTGAACTGAAAGATTTGCTTTGTGATTCTGTTACTTTTAAAAATTAGTTCATTGAAAGTTTTTCTTTTAAATTACAGAACTTTCCCATAATTCTCTCCAGTGGCAAGCTGGTCACTGAGTCATCCTTGTTCATAAATCCCAGTTCCCACTATGAGTTATAAACTATACACCATTACAAACCAACCTAGCAAAAAAATACAATCATAAATTAATAACATGGAGATGTAGGGGGTGAAAGTAGAGCATAAGGAACAGAAAACTGCAGTGGTGGCTTTGGCATCTGAATATATATTCTCCTAGGTGTTGACTGACTTTTCTGTCCTTTCCCCAAGAGCATAGAAAGCTGCCATCACTTCAGGACAAGGCCTTAAATATTAAACAAGAACTCCAAGTACATTTTCAGGATATTTTGGTAATTTTTCATTTCTAAACTGAATAGTGTATTTCAGGAGTCTGCATTATATAGCAGAGATTGCAGCTGGGCAGCTTCTTACCTGTTCAGGAAATGGATTTTGTATTAACTGGACATTCCCCTGGCATGACTAGTCTCTCCTGCTTCTGGCTAGGGGCCAGATGAAGGTCCCCCCCACAAAAATCATGGAAAGAACAGGAAAGAAGCTGATTTTTAACTGTTTAGTGTGGTTTAAGGAAAAGGAGCCCTGACCCGAATAAGCCCAATCTCATCAGATCTTGGAAGGTAAGCAGCATCAACTCTGGTCAGTATTTGGATGGAAGACCACCAAGGAAGTCCAGGGTTGCTACGCAGATGCAGACAATGGCAAACCACCTCTGAACATCTCTGACCTACAGGGTCATCATAAGTCTGCAGCAACTTGTCTGGGAAGGAAAGAAAGAAAGAAAGAAAGAAAGAAAGAAAGAAAGAAAGAAAGAAAGAAAGAAAGAAAGAAAGAAAGAAAGAAAGAAAGAAAGAAAGAAAGAAAGAAAGAAAGAAAGAAAGAAACTTGCAGCTAATTTCAGGGCTTTTTTGTAGAAAAAGCCCAGCAGGAACTCATTAGCATAACAGGCCACATCCAAAAGCAGAAACTCATTAGCATATTAGACCACACCCCATTTTACCAGAAGTGTGGTCATCCAGCCACACCCACCTTTTCCTTCTTATTCTGTTTACCTTGTTTGTTGTCAAAACCCAGGGCTTTTTTGGTAGCAGGAACTCCTTTGCATGTTAGGCCACACACCCCTAATGTAGCCAATCCTAATGAGTTTCTGCTGTTGGGTGTGGCCTATTATGCTAATGTGGGGCATGGCCAACTCAGGAGCCAGCCAGAACTCAGTTCCTGTGTGTTCCTGCCAAAAAATAGCCCTGGCTAATTTAAACTTCATTTTCAGTGCCTCAAAAGCAACTTATCTAAACCTTGCAACTATGCTAGGCTGCTTTTACTAATTTCCTGATATCACCTCAACTGGGGGAGGTAAGACCAAAAGATGAACTAAAATTTTCTGCTGGCTCTGCCCTTTAATCCCTCAGGTCCATCTCTTGGTGCTCTACCTTGTGACCCCACTGAGCTGCACACCTTTGACTCCAGTGATGCTGGCCCTGGATGGTGCTAAGCTAGGTCCCATATCTGGCCATTCCTAGACAGATTCATGTCTTCTGAGAGTGGGCAGTCCTAACAGAGATGTTCTTGAATTACATAGTGAACAGAATGTGGAAAGCAGCTCTGGTTGTCAGTTGGTGGATGCAGGAATATATTCAGGCCACTCTAGAGTGCTACTTTACAAATAATGATGATAGACATTTTCAATGATTTTTCATGCCTGTTGGCTTAACTGGGAGATTCTGAGCATGCAGAGTTGCTTCCTAGAGTGGTTTGAGCTGTCCTCCATCTCCTCTAGGATGCTGCCTTATATCCTGTCATTATGTGTCGCATGGTTAGTGGGTGGTAAAGACACCATCAACTGGCCATAGTAGGAACTGGAGATGTCCCTGGGCTGTGCTAGACCACCACCTCACATGCTCCTTGTGAGGACACTTTGTGTGTGCCTGGAATAAACAGCAAAACTTTTGCAATCCATTGGAGAGGATTGGTAAAATGGAATGGAGGAGAATGGTCTGATTCTGCTGATCCCTAATGCCAACTACATAAATTCTCTTGAATTCTGCACAGAGAAATAAAAGGATCTTATTTTGAATCTTGATGATACAAAGGAAAACGGGACCCCTGTGTCCTGAATGGTTTTTCTGAGTCCTGCTGAAATCCCTTCCTCTGTACAATAATTGCATGGGAGGCTTGCCCTCCTTCACATTGCATCTTCACCTAAATTCTCATGTAGTTCTTCCTGGAGTATTTCTTTGGCTTGAAAAGACGTTGTACTCAAATAACCACTTTGCCTCATGGAGAAAGAAGTGAAAAATCACAGGTAAGGAAGATGTGTTCCTATTGTTGCAGGCATTTGGCTATTTTCTCCCATACAGTGTTCACGGCACAGCTGATGGAATGTAAAAATTTCCATGCTTTTGGTTGTCTATTCAATATTGTCTTCATTCCATTCATGCTACAGTAGCATATTTTTCCTTAGCCCCTCACCCCACTGGAAGTTTTTATAAAAAATGTTTTTTGCACCAGAGGAATTTTCTTTCTATAGAACACTCAGGTTGTGCTAGATCTGATGGTCTCTTTTGTTATCCTTGATCCCAGAGGCAATTATGTTTTCTTTTTTGACGCTACTAAACAATGCTTTTCAAAAATTTTCCTCAACTTCTGGATATACCTTGCAACAGGATAAGGGTTGATTAAATTTACTGTTGCACTTTTAAGACATTCAATCTGAAATAAATTTGGACCTTGTTGGGTGGAATGAATCTGCCTGCTCTCAGAGCCTGAGCAAAAGAACATAGGAGCCTTGGGATGGAATGTAATCAGCCTGATGTGTGCACGGATGTTTGTACAGTCACTGACCCATAGAACATGTATTCTCCTATGGTAGTATATAGAATGAGGAATCCCCACACATATACATTCTGCACACAGAGAGATCCCTGCAGAACATAAAGAAGGATGATTCTCCCCTGCCGTGTTACAGTGCTCTCAGTGTGACAGCCCATTATGGGAAATAGTAGGTTTATTCTGCACCTCCCCTACCTATCCTTCCAGGAAAGCTCAATGGAGATATTGCAGATGCACACAATCCTGTAATAGTCTGCTGCTGTTCCTGCTGTGGTACAGAGGGAGGGGGCAAAGAGACTTCTGTTATGCTCCATGGGGATCCCTCTACGCAAAGGTGCTGCACACAATAGATATTGGATCAAGGCTTCATTCTTATCTGCTGCATCTCAACAAACATTTACATGCATTATTGAAGACACGGTTGAATCCAAACACTGTTAATGGGACTCCAGAAATTACCAATAGCTCTCCTTGCGTATTCCCAAGACTTTGGCCCTCTTGTACATGGGGTCATAAATCAGATGGATGAGATCTTGCAGTTGCCGTCTTTGTCTCTAGGCCATGATATGTGACATAGGTTTGGGCTCTTTCACTAAGAAGACAGGAGAACTTTCCTTGTGTTAAATGTTAGAAATACAACACTGTAATAATACATTGTGCAATGATAGTGATATTGTAAATACAAATCATGTTACAAATAAGACTATCAAATCACTAAGAATATTTTTGGTTAATTATTTACCGTCTAATTTGTACATTTAAATGAATGTGCATATTAACAAACCTTAATGTACTAGGTGCCTTTTAGAGATTGAAGTACAAGATAAAGTATTATTTAGTCATGCCAAACTACCATACATTGTTGGCTATCTAAATGTTTTATTTTTCACTGCTTTTTACACTAACATACTGGAACTTTACTTGCTTCATAAAATAAATAAATACAACTTTAGTACCTAGTTCCATGGATTCAATTTTGTCCTTAGTAATTAAAATCCATTTAGATACTGAATATCTGTGACCAGGGCTTTTTTTTGTAGAAAAAGCCCAGCAGGAAGTCATTAGCATAATAGGCCACACCCAGCAGCAGAAATTCATTAGCATATCAGGACACACCCCTGACAGCACAGATAATTAGCATATTGGGCCACACCCCCATGTTACCAGAAGTGTGGTCATCCAGCCACACCCACCTTTTGCTTCTTATTCTGTTTACCTTGTTTGTTGTCAAAACCCAGGACTTTTTTTTGTAGCAGGAACTCCTTTGCATGTTAGGCCACACACCCCTAATGTAGCCAGTCCTAATGAGTTTCTGCTGCTGAGTGTGGCCTGTTATGCTAATGAGTTCCTGCTGGGCATGGCCAACTCGGGAGCCAGCCAGAACTCCGTTCCTTTGCATTCCTGCCCCAAAATACCCTGTCTGTGACTGAATTTTATCTTTCCCTGGAAATGCTGTAAAGGTGATATTTTCCAACCTAGGGAAAATATTCAAGGGTAAATAGCATGTCCAGGGGGTAGATTTATGTCAGGAAAAGACAACAGAGGAATGGGTTAATGAGGATGATACAAAACTGCAGTTGTATCTCTCCCCTAACCATATAAACAAAACTTGATAGAAACATTATTGCGAAAATTGATGCCAACATTTCCATCAATTGCTTATAAGAGACATAAAAGCACTTTACACCATATAAATGCCATCAAAGAAATAAAACAATTGAGAATACTAGCAGTGAAAATGGGTAAAATGAAAAGGTTCAAAAGGGATGAAAGCTACCTTCCACTTGAAAAAGGACATATTTGTAGATCTCTTGGGTTAACACTGTCTTACCTAGCACCATAGTCCCAATCCAAATGACTCTCAGCTGCTAGTTGTAGACAAGATGTGATATTAAATATCCTGTAACTTGTAGGGTTTGGCTCTTAGTCAATAAAGACTTTGTTTAGCCTCCTGATTAAATTGATGAAATCCTGTAGCCCTAATTATATTGTGTACCTGCCAGGACTGCACTAAGGCTATGTAGGAAATATCAAATGCTAGTTGTAAAGTACCTCTTTTTCCTATCAGCACAATGAACTACATTTGTTTAGCTATTTAATTTATAAAAGTTATCAGTTGAATTCATGTTTCTTCCTGTTCAAGGCAGCTTACCCCCATACAAATAAAATAAAATAAAACCAGAGAAACAAAATCAATATATATGACTCCAACTCTTCGGCTGATCCTGAAGCCACTGGGCTAGCTCACTCATGGCTACAGACTGCAACCTATAGGCTAAGAGCAAAGGACTAACATCCCTTTGGCTTTTGCCTTTCAGCCTGTACTTCTGGCCATGGAACACAGAGAAGAAACAGATGCTCAACCCTGAAGCTCTTCTTCAGCTGGCCAGTTTCCCGGCTAAGAGATGAATGGAAGCACAGTAGTTGAATGTAACCTAACAAGTGATAATCTGTTGTAACTCTGAGACTGGGGAATACAACTACCAATAACCCCTGACACTGAAGTAAGAAACAGTTGATTTCTTCCCGATGGGGTGAGGAGAACCAAAGCAGTGTTCAGAGAAAGCAGAAGTCTGAAAGAGAGCTGCAACTAGGAGCAAGCCTCTGAGATTTGGAAGTAGGGCTGCCAACCCTCACCTGGCAATGTCTGGAAACACTGGGGGGAGTGTAGAGACTTCTAAGGTATCACTTCTTGTTTTGGAACAGCAAATGATGTCATGTCCTCTAGGGATTTTAACATCTCTTATAAAATCATAGAGATTTTTGAAATTCCCAGAGCATCATGTCATTTACTTCCTGTACCAAAACAGGACATGGTGTCCAAGCACCAACTGAAGCTATCCCCCTTCCTAGGATTGCCAGCTCTGGGTTGGGAAATACCTGGACCTTTTGGGGGCAGAGCTTAAGGAGGGTGGGATTTGGGGAAGGGAGGGACTTCAGTGGGATATATTGCCACTATATTAAGTGAGGATGACGCTCAGGGAGCTTTGCTGGAAGGTTCCTTGCCATAACAAGGTATGTTGCATCACTATCTGGAATGGCACTAGTGGGGCTTGTAGCAACAAGTAAAGGGAGTACCATTGTCAGACTGTACTGAAAGGTAAATATATTTGACTGCAACAGGAAATCCTAGATCCTGTACATTCCAGTTCATTAATTGGCAAGCACAAAAAAGCCTAATTAAAGATTCACCCCTTGGAATTGAGATATCTCTTCTCACCCCTTTGTTCCTGTTGACTGACCTCATTTAAGAACTTGCTGCTGCTAACTACTAATTAGTACAGGTGCTGGAAATACCAGAGTTAATATACAAGTTACTAGCCCTGAAAAACCTTTAGCATTTGCCTCAGATCTTATCCACATAGGTACCACTACACATCTTAAAAACCATATCCTGCTTTTTCGCATGATGGGGACCCAATGGACATTTTGCATTGTTCTCACCCCTCCATTTTATCCTCACAACAACAACAACACTGTAAGGCAGTTTAGGCTGAGAGACTGTGACAGGCCCTGTGAGCTTCCATGGCATTTTCATTGACACTACACTGTTTTTTAAATAAAATAAAAAAGAAATACAAATGACTCTGCTAAAACAGCACCAGCAAGCCAGGTGAGGTAATAAATGGGTAATAAGAACAGCTGAACTGACTAACAATGAACACTTTTTCAGAATGCAAAATGTTGACTGTGATGCAGCTTGTTTGACTTATATGCTGATACAGGACTAAAAAAACTTGTAAGAGCCTTAATACACCTAATAAAGGCCATGGCTTGTAACAGCACATCTTTATCTTTTTTTAAAAAAATCTCTTATTAGAGCAGAGCATTTACCAACTGTTCACATGGGAATGGGCCAGGATTCATCATTTAAGGCAATACCTAATTAATCCTGCCTAGCAACAGATGTCAGCCTCATTCTACCACCTCCTATACATAAATTCAATGTTTGCTGCATTTTCCCGGAGATAAACACTCCATCGTCATCTTCTGGTCTAGTGCAAAGCAGCTGCAGAGCTGCTCTGAAGAGACTTTCAAGGAATCAGTTGATGGAAGAGAATTCTTGAAGGGGTTGTAGATGAGATTACCAGTTCAATAATGATACCCACCTGTCTCTTAGAGCCAAACTAAAGTTGGTTTCACATGATATTCTGAAGGGAATGAATACCAAGGGTGGTGGGGGTGGAAAGAGAATGCAGCAATAAGCTCCAACCCAAGTTACACTTACCATGCAACCCTAAATTGATTGAAATCAGTGGGCTTAGAAATGTGCAACTTTGCTTAGATTTGCGCTATTAATCATTAAGGTGGAAGGGAAGGCAGCAGGGCATACCCTGGTCTCCTCAGATCTCAGAAGCTAAGCAGGGACACTACTTGGAAGTGAGACCACCAAGGAAGACTGCAGAGGAAGGCAATGGCAAACCACCTCTGCTTCTCACTTGCCTTGAAAGCCCCTTGCTGGGGTGGCCATAAGTTCAGCTGAGATTTGAAGGCTCTTTACATACATACATTAATTAAGATAAGCATGGAGATGCCAGCCTTCAGGTGGGACCTGGGGATCCCCTGGAATTACAGCTCATCTCCTGACTACAGAGATCAGTTCCCCTGGAGAAAATGGATGCTTTAGAGAGTGGATTCTGTGCCATTGTTACCTCACTGAGGTTCCTGTCCTCCCCAGGCTTCACCCTCAAATCTTCAGGAGCTTCCCAACCTGAATCTGGCAACCCTATCCCCAAGCTTGTTTGGAGGTTCCAGCAGGGAAGCACAGCTATCATGTACCCTTGACTGAAGAACATATACTCCTTCTACCTGAGATGGTCATCATCTTCCACTGAGTGTGCAGCTTTAGGAGGGATGCACACGGAGCAGTGAGGGAGGTAGGGGACACCTGCCTAGCCAGCCAGATGAGCGGAATCAATCCTGGAGATCAATGAGGTGACAGATGTTACAGCCAGATCACCCTCACATTCTCACTAGAGTACCCTTGGATTGATGACTCTGGAATTCTATGCAGTCAAACTGTTAGACCAGAGTGCTCAAACCAATTTATTTAATTATTTGATTTATACCCCACCCTCCCTGCCAGGGCAGGCTCAGGGCGGTCTAGTAGGCACTGTGAGAACATCTGTATTTTATAGACAGCTTTCTCCCTCTCCCCTGACTCTTCCACTGTACTTCACCAATTTAAGGAACTGTAAGTGCAGAAAGGTCTTTACCAAGGCATGCTTAGATATTTTACCACTTGCCATCTTGGAAGACCAGTTTAAGGAACTGTAAGTGCAGAAAGGTCTTTACCAAGGCATGCTTAGATATTTTACCACTTGCCATCTTGGAAGGCCATTTTAATGGCATCTCAT
The DNA here is from genome assembly GCA_029375565.1 of Gekko gecko. Taxonomy (NCBI): domain Eukaryota; kingdom Metazoa; phylum Chordata; class Lepidosauria; order Squamata; family Gekkonidae; genus Gekko; species Gekko gecko. The sequence goes on from JAPDNY010000006.1 coordinate 37,512,542, forward strand.
ATAGGAAAAGAATCGGCTTCTGAGATCAAAGGGTCTGTCCCACGTCACATTCCAGTGTTCAAGATATGAGGCTGAATGTAGTAGATTTTTGCAGACTGTAATATCCTGCTTCCCAGGAAGGTTGGATCAGGAGAAATTAGTCATATTATTGGCTGACAGGGACTTCATTACTTTCCAAATGGCAAGATTTGCTGCCACCGTCATACAGGATAAAAAGATGATGGGGCATGCTGATCAAAGTATGTCTGATCCGTGACTGCTCCACTCTGGGTCACTCATCATTTGTAATTTGTCTCTGCACTGTATTCTCTTCTTTTCTTCTTATTAGGCACACATATTTTAATGATGACTTTAATTTCTTTAAATATGTCCAATTCTTTATTATTTTATTATTTGTCAAATTTTATCTCGTCGGACATTTCCATTTTATTTTGTATTGTTGCTATGGCTTTTTTGCTAACACAATAAAGATTGATTGATTGATGGCAACCCTATCTCCTCATCCCCTGCCAGTGGCAAGGGGGGAATCTGGCAACTCCAGATAGGCATTTGTCTGGGGACACTGCTTTCCAAGCATTCTCAGTCATGGGGAAGGAGTGTCCACATGGGCACGGTCTCTGCATGTAGGAAGCATGCTTGTGAGCAGACAATCACATGGGCAGTGGACAATGCTCCCTCTAAGCTGTGGAGTTTTGTGAGCCAAAATTCTATTTTGTGAGCTACTGGCATTAAAGTTGTGAATGAGCAATCTGGCTACTGCATAAATTGGTTTGTTCTGGAGCCATCCTTCCTGAGCTGAGACAAACATGTGTGAGCCAGAGGCTAAAAACTGTGAGCTAGCTCACGCTAACTCAGCTTAGAGGGAACACTGGCAGTGGAACCAGTGAGTTCATGTCCACTCTCCATCTCCACACAATCAGTGTGGAAGGGTAGTGTGTACAGGAGTCTGGAGAGGTGCCTATGTAAGTACATTTGTATATATACCTATGCATTCTTCCTGGAATATTATGCCATTTGGCATGTGCTTGTCTGCGCTGTAATCCTGTCAGATGTGTCTGTTTCAATGTTACTCTGAATTAAACTAAAAACAACAACCCCTTGCACGTAAAGAACTGTCTTGCTAGTAATAGGTAATAGGACTACATATGTGGGAACTAGTGAGTCCCATCTGGTGTGGGGTGTGATTTGGTGGCAGAAAGATTGATAGAGGGACAATGTTGGTAGAAAACTAGGGGGTGACCTGAGAAACCCAAATTAACTGGGGCAAGAACAAAGTGAGCAAACATTTACATCTTTTTGACTGTTAGTGAAGTGGGAGGAGAACAGAAGGGCCCAAGGGGCATGCAGAAATATCTGGACAAGGCTGGGGAGCCATGCAAATAAGGCCAGAATTTGGCTACTGCTCACGCAGAGTCAGGGCTGATCTGAGTGGAGTTTCAAAAGCAGTTTCTGAGATGGCATTTACCTCTCAAAGGGGAAAAAAGTCACCAGTCCCACTGACCACACTGCTAAAATAGCTCTTTGAATCCCATCTGTAGGTATTTATGGATCTGAAGTGTCTTGTCTCTGATTATATTTGATTTTGGTGTATTCACTCAGGAGGGGAAATCATGTTGTCAGTAAAGGGATTCAGCATGCTAAGTTCCTGGGTTCTTGGTGTGGGTGTTTGTGTTAACATAATGGTTTTAGTGTTTGCACATGATTCCTGTAGAGACCAAGGCTGAAAGATTCTCTGATGAAGCCTCTCAGATTAGAAATTCAGAGTGATACAGCTCCTAAAAGCATTTCTATATTATGACTACAAAGGTGCAAGTACACAGAAATGAAGGTGGCAGAATCTAGCTGGCGTAATGTGTGAAAGAGAAGGAGAGTCTTGGCAAGGAATCACTCTGGTTACACACTGTCTTGTACCGCTTGTGGATGGTGCACGTTCCTTTTTAATAAGTGCCATCCCTACTGCATGCAGAGCACATTATTCATATCAGTGCCTCTGTCACTTTACAAACACATCCAAGGAGCTTGTGGTTTAAACGAGACAAAGAACATAAGGAAAAAAATGTCAAAGCTCATGAAGGGACCGAAAAAATGGAGCTACAACCGAGAACAAAAGCAGAGCCTAAACATTTGTGAAAGACTGAATCATCATGTGTTCCCTCCCTCTCTTTTTCGCTCATTCCCTGCCTGCTGTGCTTCAGAAGTCCGTGAATGAAGTCAGAAAAAAGAAGACAGACCAGAGGAGGTTGTATACTTAGAGAACCTTTCTAAATGGAGAGAGAAAACACTTGAGAGCAGCATCTATGTTCAGTACCATTGGGAGGGGGGGTTTCCTTCCATTAATTTAAAAAACATAGGCAGTATTTTTTAAAAAAGCAATCTTTCCCTGCCCCCTTGTTGTGATTCATTTCTGAGATAACACACTTCTTGGGACTGAGAGTTGGTATTGAAGTACCACAGGATGAACGCTAAAACTTGCTTACTATTTTTGTGATTTTTTTTACAGTTGGCCCTGGTGAAAGCTTTTGTAGGCAACCTGCAATTTATGTCAAGGTAGGATCAGTGAGAGCAGGATGTATTGGGAGTGGGTAAAAGCCTTCTTGTCTGTGGGTTGTTATGGTCCCTCACTTCTAATTTCTCAGGCAAGGGAAGGTGGAGGGTTTGGCATGGGGGTGTGTGATTCAGCATTATCAGGTATATGTGGGGCAGAGATGCCACTCTGATAGAAAACTCTTGACAAAAGAAAATTAGTTCCAATTAATGTTTTTGCATTTCTGCTTTCCCCCAATCACTGCACTGTGTGAGAACATTCTGATTTTGTATAAGTACAGGTCATAGCTGCCTAACCTAGACAGTTTTGGGGGATGCACATATCCAATGCAGGCAGAAGGCAGTGCTTTACTTGTATCCAGTGGTAGACAGGCAGAGCTGGAAGGGGGAGAATAAATGCATAGAGGAATAGGCAGGAACTCATTAGCTTAATAGACCACACCCATCAGCAGAAACTCATTAGCCTATTAGGCCATGCCCCCATGTTCGCAGGTGTGGTCATCCAGCCACACCCACCTTTTGCTTCTTATTCTGTTTACCTTGTTTGTTGTCAAAACCCAGGGCTTTTTTTGGAGCAGGAACTTCTTTGCATGTCAGGCCACATACCCCTCATGTAGCCAATCCTAATGATTTTCTGCTGTTGGGTGTGTGCTGTTATGCTAATGAGTTCCTGCTGGGCGTGGCCAACTCAGGAGCCAGCCGGAACTCTGTTCCTGTGCATTCCTGCCCAAAAATAGCCCTGGGAATAGGAGGTAGATGTTCCGACTCCTACCTTCTGGCAATAGGCAGCCCACTGTCCTGCACAGAGCCTGGAGGAGCACTTCAACACACACTGAGATTAGCTGGAAGTTCTCCCATCATTACAACTTATCTCCAGACCACAGAAATCAGTTTCTCTGGAGTGAATGGCAGCGTCATGGGGAAAACTCTATAGCATCATATCCCTGCTGAACTCCCTCCCTGAACTCCACCCTCCCCAGGGACCACCTTCCAAATCTCCAGGGATTTCCCAAGATATTCTTGGTGACCTAAGGACACATAATCCTGTTCAGGGTTGCCAACTTCTCAGAAGGGTCTGGAGAACTCTCAGAGTTACAACTAATCTTCACAGAGATCAGCTCCCCTGGAGAAAATGGCTGCTTTGGAGGGTGAACTTTATGGCATCGTACCCCACTGAGGTACCTTCACTCCCCAAGCTCCACCAGGCCTGTAGCCAGGTTTTCTTAAATCAGGGGGCCTTTAAATAATTCAGGGGGCTCTGAAATTAAAATAAAAAGGTCAGAGCTGAGTGCTACAGGATGAGGCCAGGTGAGGGAGGAGGGCCATGCTGGGCTGCCAGGCACTCTGCCCACTGGCTGGCTGGCAAGTGCATCTCATCCAGGGCCCATCTGGTTGCCTGCCTGCCTGCCTGCCTAGGGTAGTAAGTTGGGGGACCCTGACAGAAAGTTGGGGGGCCAGGCCCCAAAATGATCCAGTGTAGCTACGGGCCTGAGCTCCACCCTCAAATCTCCAGGAATTTCCCAATCTGGAGCTGGCAATCCTAATACTGACCCTAAAGGAATGTGGAGTACCTCATAAAAAATCTGAAAGCTTAAAGTTAAATTCCTTTGATATTTTGTTCAACTTGTAGGCTCCAAATTTGCCTTGAAATTACTTTAGGTGAAACTCATGAGGTATGTATGGGTGTTTGATACCATTTCCCCCCTTGAAGAATTTTAGCTGTCTTGAAAGTTAATCACACATTTCCCCCAAGCAGAAACCACTAAATTTGCCTTGAAATGGGGTGCTAACACTAACAATCTCTGAATCCCTCAGATTCCCAGCTCACTCTTTTACAGTAGGAAACATTTGAAAGTTAGAAATCTACATTTTCTTAAAAATGGTGTCCACAGGATTCTTAATTTGTGAAACTGTGAATTTGTTGTCACTAAGGAATGTTAAGGTTATTATATAATTTTAGCTGAGTCTTGTAGGCAGTGAAAGAGTAAAGCAAGGCAGAGAGCTCACTTGAAGTTAATACCTTGTTGGCTGACACACACAGGCTGCTTCAATTCTCTTTAATTAGTTCAGAGTTAAGTGACAAAGTATTTAATCAGCAAGCTAACAAGTGTAGCAGCAGATTGCTCCATGTGTGTGCATACATGAGGGTGTGACAAAAAGGTAAATAAATTACTTTCCTTGTTTTAAATGTAATGGAATCCCTAATTTTATTACCCAGGCAGTTGGCTGAGAGGGATTATAGAGTAATAAAAATGGATTCTTTCCTTTGTTTCCCTCGGTCTAATAAGGTATTTTATTAAAAACTGAACCATTATAATTTAGCTCCCTGTGCTTGTTGCAGTATTATAGTTTCCACAAATTAGGAAATGTTCTTTAAAAGGAACCATCTGTCAATATCTAATGGTAATAAGTCTTACTAATACTTATAAATCCCCATGTGACAGACTGTCTTGGGTTTATATTCCCACATTTCTCCACTTGCCCTTGCAGTTTACAGCTTCTGAGACACTCCTTCTAACACAGGGTTGTTGCCCCATATTTTCCAGCCTGAGATCTTTGAAGGCAAACAAAGCAGTACAAAAACTATAGCTAGAACTTGACCATCCATGAATGGTCAGAATACAGTTAAAGGTAAAGTAAAACTTCTCAATGTAGTATGGCAAAAGCCTGTTTTGTTATAACTCCCAGGGTAAAGGTGTCCCAGGGTAAAGGTGTCAATCCTTGCTATGCTAATCCAGAAATATACCCAGGACATCTAGACATTGTAATAAGGAAGATACCTGGGAAATTTTGTCCATGGATGTATGCAAGGGGTAGGAATGCACAGAATGTACCTGAGAAACTCTTCTGGTTGAACCAAAACCTCCAAATTCTTCTTAAATATTGCTTTGGTGAAATTTAACAGCTGTGTCCTAGAAAGCCTACCGGTCTTCTCAAATCTCCTTCAACATTTTTTCTTGAAAGTTATCAGTACAGACTACCAAATATGGTCTGAATTTTTAAGCGAAGAAAAAGGGGGCTGCACCAAGGCAAAGTGAGGATGAAGAAACAAATTGGTGCAGAGGGAAGTAGAACCTTTAATAGTTATACAACCTCTACATGTTTTGCATGCCACTTCATCAGAGACAGCTAATGAAATGATAATAAATAGAACATATTTGATACATAATTTTAAAAATTGTTAAAATACAGGGCATTTTCACAGAGCTTATACAGAGTGCCAGTCATAATAAGTTGTTGTTATTAAGAAAAACCAAACCAACATTAATATATACTACAAATAACATATTTATAAAAATTCAAAAATTAAATAGTTTGTTAATTTGACTTTTTAATGTCCAATTTAACAAACTAAATTCATGTTCCTTTGGTTTTCTTAATAACAATTTATTATGAATTGCACTCTGTACATGCTCTGTGAAAATGTTCTTTGTTTTATCAATTTTTAAAATTATGTATCAAATATGTTCAATTTTTTATCATTTCATTTAGATTCCCCTGATAAGAACGTAAAAGAACATAAGAGAAGCCAATGTTGGATCAGGCCAATGGCCCATCCAGTTCAACATTCTGTCACACAATGGCCAAAAATATCAGGTGCCATCAAGAGGTCCACCTGTGGGGCCAGAATAATAGAAGCCCTCCCATTGTTGCTCCCCGCCACCAAGTACCATGAATACAGTGCATCACTTGCCCCAGACCAAGAGTTTCTATCTATACCTTGTGGCTAATAGCCACTGCTGTACCTTTGCTCCATATGTTTATCCAATTTCCTCTTGAAGCTGCATGCAAAACTTGTAGGGGTTGTATAACTATTAAAGATTTTGTTTCTCCTCTGCACCAATTTGTTTCTTCATCTGAATTTTTTTTAAGCTTTTTATTGCACAAATAGTCACAAACAGTTGAAATTATGTACAACAAATTAACAAAAACTATCAAGAAATAATATCCAGTTTCAAATGCTTATATTATTTCTATTATACTTTAAAAATTAAAAATTGAAACTAATCTATATTCATCTGAATTTTTCAGTGTCATATAGTAGATAGAGTGCTGGGCATGTACTGGTGGACACTTGGATTCAAAATCCTACCTTAGCCATGAAGCTCGCAGAATGACCTTGAGTGGGTCTGTATCTGAAACAAACCTGCCTCACAGGATGTTGTGAGGTAAAAATGGGATAGCACGGTGTATGCCGCCTGCTGAAGTAGTAGGGTAAATAATGAGCAATAATTTAGGCAAAATTCAGGTTGCCTGGCTAGATTTTGCCTGACATCTGAAAACATCCTCAGATGAAACTGAGAATCAAAGCCTTTGTTGCTGTAAGTGCTGAGAGAGAGTAAAATAAAAAGCAAGGCTTATAAGCAGACCCTCAACTGTGAGGGTCAGCAAATGTACAGGCTGCGTTCATAGCTGAAATGTTCTTGGCTTGACAGGTGATGTCTAGGACAGTGTATATTAAGACACAATCCTTTTGGATCTGGAGCATTTTTCCTTCATTCGAGTTATTCCTGGAACACTCAACCTTTTAAGACAGGCATTGATTTTGTTTTGCTGAAGGCCCTTATCACCTGTCTTTTTTTTTTCTTTTGCCACACCACTCATGGAAAATAATTGTGTTTTTAAAATTCTTTGATTTACTATTTAGAACAGCAGCTTGTATTCGCTGTGTGCATGGGCTTACTTTGCCATCAAAGTTAACCAGATACTGTAAGCAGATGACAATGGAATATGGTACTAATGACTGTAAGGTATTATTTTCTTCCAGATGCTGAGCTAACACCTGTCAAATGCACAGAAGGAAGCGCAGTATCATATCAAAAGGACGCCCTTATCTACAAAGAAATGGCAAATAGCAACCAAAGACTTCTGGATGTGAGTTGAAGCAATGTTTAAAAAACAGCATTTTGCTTGATGGGGGAATATATCTGCATTTTTCAATCAGGGACATAATTAGTGTTAAGAGAACAGCCAGCTAATATATACTGTTGTTATAAGGAACCTGGTATAATAAGGATTGAGCTGAATTGTCAATGTGTTTGATTTTTGACTTAGTAAAAGTTGCATTTGAAACAAGGATTTTCCTTGGCCCATGCTAGCTCCCCTTATCGCAAAATCACATTTCATTCCAAATTTAATGGTGGCCTTTTTGGACCGCATTGCTCATCTTTTACTGGGATCATTCCACTCCTCTTAGATGATCTCTTGGTTGTGCTTGTGATACTTCCCTTCATAATTGTGGGCCTTTAAAGGTGTTGTCACACCTCAGGTATGTATGTTCCATATACTGGCTGGAAATCAGATGCTGTTATTGGCCTCAATTGTGTACCTGAAGAGGAGTAGGTTTTTATACCCTGCTTTTCTGTACCTTAAGGAGTCTCAAAGTGGCTTACGATTGCATTCCCCTCCTCTCCCTACAACAGGTTACCCAGCAGATTTCATGTGGAGGAGTAGGTTCTCCCAGATTAGAGACCACACACTTAACGACTACACCAAACTGGGACAAGGGGGCAAAAATAAGTAAATGTCAAAAACTGGAGCCATCTTCTGGAAATGATGAAAAGCAAAAAGTAGTTTTGGCACAGGTCTACTAATATCCTATAGAACATTCTGTGTTTTTAACTACTCTTGGCAGCTTGGTAGTGTTGCAGTAGCTAGCCTGACTTTCCATTGTTCACGCCAAGCTCTTCGTTGCCAATTGATGCTGAAATGCTCAGAGCTTGCTTATATGGTTAGTTGGCCTTGAAAAGGCAACCACTTCACTTTCTTCAGGCTCCTATAAAAACAGAAAGGAGTCAGTTTAGGACACTGACAGATTTACAGTACCATTCTAAGCCCATTGACTTCAGTGAACTTAAGCCCCGGTCATACTGGGGGAAAAGGCACGGCTGAAGTGTGGCTTTTTAGAGTCGCATCAAAAGAGATGCGCGGCGGCGGGATCAGATGGATCCCCCGAGCCACCACGCAGTTGCTCCCCGGCATGATCAGATGCCGGGGGAGGGGGGGGAGACATGGACAGGGGATGGAGGTGAGCCTGCTGCGCACGCCTGGGCATGCACAGTTCAACAGGGCCTGGGAAGCTATGCAGAGAGGGGTGCGGCGGTGATCAGACACCTGCCTCTGCTGCGCATCAAGCAGTTGGTAGCACTGTTTTGGTGCTACCTTTTTGATGCACGGTTTCACCAGGATGGGACGGATCGAGGACAGGTGCGCTCCACTTCCCAGATGTTGAAGTATGATTGCGCCCGCTTGATGCACCCCCGATCCGCCCCTCTTACGTGGCAAATCCTCTCATGTGACTGGGGCCTTAGAATGGTATAAGAGAGAAGAAGAAGAAGAAGAGATTGGATTTATACCCCGCCCTTCGTTTGGAGTCTCAGAGTGACTTACAAACTCCTTTCCCTTCCCCTCCCCACAACAGACACCCTGTGAGGTGGGTGGGGCTGAGAGAACTCTAACACAAACTGCTCTTTCAGGAACAGCTGTGCCAGAGCTTGTGACTGACCCAAGGTCACATCAGCAGGTGCAAAGTGGAGGAGTGGGGAATCAAACCCGGTTCTCCCAGATTAGAGTCCGCACACTTAACCACTACACCAAACTCTGCTTAGGATTGCACTGCTATTGTAGCATTAAGTAAAACCCCAGCCAGCAAGTAAATATAGAGACACACATACAATACATACATCAAAGGGAAAAATAGATTAAAAATACAGTTGGGTCAAAAGATCTTGAAAGTATAGTTTATGACACTTTCATACAAAACTCAAAAGCATAAAAATAAAGCATAGCTCTAATTGCTGGTAACAGAAATTATCTAGTTATGATAAACTAATTTAATGCTTCTACTGGGTGAGGAATCTCTGTTGAAATCTCTGTGTTCTGTTTGAATCTCTGTTTGTGTTCCAGTCAGTTTGCCAAATTTGAAGCTTTATTAGCTGAAAATCAGAAGAATGGTCAGTTAGTGAGAACTCTTGCACCACTTCTTTTCTTATCTTATGATCATATGGTTACAAGAGCAAATCAGCTAATTTCCACATATATGCCTCACTGAGATGCAAGAGTAACATTACAGTGGATTTAAAAAATTTCTTCTTCTTTAAAAGAGAGGCATTTGTAGGTTATAGGGTGAACACTCATTCAACAACCTTCTGCAACCAGTTCTAAAATGGCTCCACCATAGGAAGCAGAATCTATTACTCCAGAGAGGCATGATGCAACAATTGCTAAAAATGTACTTTTAAAGGAATTATAGCATTTGAGAGGGTGGAGGAAGAGATTGTTGAATTGCTTCAAGAGCAATCCTACAATACAAGTTGTTGGCTACTTTGTGGATAAACTGATTAGTAGGACTTTCTTCTAATCACATTTCTCCTGATGAATCCATGCCATAGGAGTCCTTGTGGAGTTTTCCTGTAATTCTTTAAGGAGATTAAATCCTGGAGCTCTATGAAACCACCTGTTGTTTAGGCCTGTGGCTCTTCTTGCTTTTCATGCAACCTTTTGATAACTGAACAATTTGGTTTTCAATATGCCTTCTCCATGTGTATACCTAGGAGGTTTGCAAATAGGGATTAATGTATATGGAGCACTGGGAAAGTCAGTTCTGTGGTTGTCCAGGGTGGGGCAGTCTTCAACCACTGTGGAAGAAGTACCTCTGTGGAGGCAGCCAGGGGGTTAGCCTTTTTTTTTTTTACTCCTGATGATAGATGGGTGCCACTCAGAGACCTCTGGATTACACCCATCATAAGTAAATATCACCTGCCTGTTGAATCCTGTGTGATCTCTTTTTTGCTGGCAGATCCCAACCTGGAAATAATGTGTTCTGTTTCCATATTTTTGGTGCTTGTAGTTTCTCCATGCCACGATAGAGATGGGTTTTATTTCACCATGTTGTATTTTAATATTTACTGCTTCGTATTTTATCTTTGCATTTGTTCTTGCTTTGTTCAAGGCCTTTGGCCAGAGGGGCATAATAATCACAGGAAAGGAAAGGAACTCTCTGCTCCAGGGAGATCTGTCTGTCCCTTGCTGCTGCTGTCTTCCACCAGTGGGTGAAGATTTGTTCTTCTTCTTTTAGCATTCCCTCAATGATCCTTCCTTCTTAATCAATGCTTTTATGTTTTGTATGTGTTTTAACTCTGCTTTGCCTTTGTTTTAATGATATGTGTTTGGGAGTGCGGTTGATTTTAATGGTTTTGAAATGTAATTTCATCATGCATGTTTTAAACTGTCAGCCTCCTTGGTGGTCCTTGTGTGGGTGGAAGGGCTAGATAGAAATTCTGTAAATAATCATAAATAAATATTATAATAATAATAATGATAAGGTTGGGCTGCTCTCTCTGTTTCAGTCTGTAGTTTGCCTAGAATGAGGATGTTATAGCCTGGACATGAGAAGGGTGTTCCCTTCTTGTAAGGACCGAAAGTTATCACAGAGCCTTGTGCTTGGTTTGTCTTGTTCAGGCAGACATACCTAGGTCTGGAGGCCGGGTTAGACCTGGGCAGTTGAACGAAGCATGGTAATTTCTTAGCATATTGTGCTGGAGTTCTTCAAGCTCCATACATGAATGGCTGGTCTCCGTCAGAGGAAAGTGCTCTACTCAGAGGAGTTTAGAGATTCCCCTCTTTAGAGGGGTGTGACAGGCAGCAACCTGGAATTTTGTACATTAATCTGAGTGCTCATAGTTCAGGTAGCATCAACCAGTGTCTCCATGGGTAGAAGGTCTTCCACTAGGTCCCAACAGGTCTTCAGTAGGACAGCCCACCCAGGGATACACTGGTTTTCTATAGCCCAATGATTTAAGACTGATCCAGCCTGGGCCACTGGTTAACAGAAAATTTGTTCGCTTACTGTAAATGTCCCTTCTCAGTGGTCCTAAGTTGGGGCAGTCCTCCCCTCTTTTTATATGAATTCTGACAGAGACCTAGAGATGACATGTTTGGTATAGCCCAGGGGTGGCCAAACTTGCTTAATGTAACAGCCACACAGAATACATGTCAAACGTCTGAGAGCTGCAAGACATGAACAAATATTACAGATACGTTTTTATTGAAAAATATGCAAATTTGCTTTTTATTAACATTAAATTATACTTTGTGAAAGAGCTGCATGTGGCTCCCGAACTGCAGTTTGGCCACCCCTGGTATAGCCTGACAGCCTATTTCAGTCTTTGATAGTTAATGCATGGCTAGATTTTTCTTTGTATTCCTTCTGTCCCATTGCTGGCACCTTAGTCTTTCTGACCATGAAGAAGAAGAAGAAGAGATTGGATTTATATCCCACCATTCACTATCTAAAGGAGTCTCAGAGTGGCTTACAAACTCCTTCCCCTTCCCCTCTCCACAACAGACACCCTATGAGGTAGGTGGGGCTGAGAGAGGTCTTTTCAGAACTGTCCTTGAGAGAACAGCTCTGACAGAACTATGGATTGCTCAAGGTCATACAGTAGCTGCAAGTGGAGGAGTGGGGAATCAAACCTGGTTCTCCCAGATTAGAGTCCGTGCACTTAACCACTACACCAAACTGGCTTTCACCAAACAACATTAAACTTAAAGGCTGTTTTGAAGTGGAATGCCCACCCCCCAATATATCCGGAGTTAGATTGAATTTGGACTGGTCTAGGAATCAAGGGAGAACCTGGTCTCATCAGGAGTCACAACAAAGTCTTACGACCCTGCTTGCCTCCTGTGAGGTGCTGCTTCCCCAGTGGTTCAAGACTGCCTTACCAAGTGGCAAAATTGCTCCTACCCAATGTAATGTTAACTCTGGAAGGGGAAAAACACCATGGGTGATTTCCCACTAAAGCTGCTGCGGGGTTGTGCCGCCGTTTGCCCCGAGATTTTTAGTCAATTTCACACCCGAAGCCGCGGGGCTGCATTTTGACCCGCGGCTCGCCCGATTTCCCCCGCAGTTTCGTAATCCTGTTTTTTGAGGATTACGAAACTCCGGGAAATCGAGCGAAGCCGCGGGTCAAAATGCAGCCCCGCGGCTTCGAGTGTGAAATTGACTAAAAATCTCGGGGCAAACGGCAGCGCAACCCCGCAGCAGCTTTAGTGGGAAATCACTGCATGTCTCTGCTTGCTTGTATTGCTTTTCCTTGGAAGGCCAGGAGCCGTCTGGACAGTCCATTTCAGTGGATGAAGCTGCATGAGGGGAGGGTTGAAGCTCCTCCTCTCCAAGTACTTGTCTCCCTGAGCTGAATTGGAGCCCTGCACAGCAGGGGGAAATATTTCTATGGATCTCCCTCTGGCATGCTAATTTTAGTGTCATATCATTGGTCTATCTAGCCTCATGTTGTATCCCTGTAATCATTCTGAATCCGCTTGCATTTTGGTGAGCACCCCTCTTGAACACAGATATACATACATACATATTTCAGCTAACTCCGCATCAGTTCTCCCCCATGCAATAAAAACATCTCTCTGGATGGGGAAAATAGTTTAACATGGAGGATCGTTCTTTAAAAGTAGCTCAGGAGGCCATGTCAGGGCCTGTCTTTCTTATAAATCCCTTTCCCCAGTCTTCCAAAGCACAACTTTTCTGCTGGGCTTGATGGAAGTCAGTTCTGGGACCTCCCAAACAGAATCAGAAGGCTGAACAGTTTTGATCATTTGCCAGCAGTAGCTGCTGACCAGTAGCATATATGAGTGTGAATGCCTCCAACTGCAGGGACAGTCAAAATACTTCTTGAGCTGTAAAAAAAAGATGATTAGCACATGTATAGGGGACGCTCAATTTGTCAGAAAATGGCCATTGTGAGCAGAGTGATTTAATTGACAGACACATTATTTGGGGCTATAATAGCATCATTACTGTTATCTTCTCTGTCAGGCAACAGCTCTGCAAGGTCTCAGACACAGAAATGGCTTTCCGCATACTTCTACCTGAGATCCTTTAAACGGAAATCCTGGGAACTGAACCCAAGCCCTGCTGTTAGGGCTATAGCACTTCTGCTTTAGAAGCTGGGCACAAAAGAGCAGGTAGCTCTGTCACCTCTGTTTCTTCTTGTGAGGAGAAAAACATGGGTATCACTCAGTAGGGTCATCAGAGGCCAGATACAATTTCATTGTGTCTGTCAGTTTGCTATACCTGATTCAATACAGCAGTGCATGTACATCTTTGGCATGAGCATAAAAATAAGAACATTCCTCTTGCAGAGCGATTAATGTTGGAATTTTGAGAACGTAGAGTGCAGAGAAAAGAATAATGGATATGAGAGTATGTGAGACATGTGTTTGAGTTCCTAGAAGATTTACCTTTTTGAAAGCTTCCTAGCATGAATGCTAGCTCAGAGAGACTGTAGATGAATCCTGCCACACAGATGTTTATTGTGATGGGTTCTTTTCTTGACAGTGTATTCATCAGGGCACTGGTTGTCTCCCAGAATCCAGCCGTACATTTGCTTGTAGTCATCAGACTGAATAATGCCTCTGTCACTCAGAAATTTGGTTGCGTGATCTTGCTTGGTTAGCTGTGCAATAATATGGAACTGGAGCACTCTTGATCTAAGTTGTGTTATCATCTGTCTGCTACCTCAAATGGTAATATCTGATATTCATAATCATAATCTCTTTGGTTGGGTATTAGGTATTTCTTTTCATGGAAATGTTTTTCAGGAAATAACGATATAGCTGAGCTGTTCCAAACACCTCTAGGACAAATGTTATCAATCCACTGTCTGACATGAACATATTCAATTAGGTGCCATGTAATGTTAATGATGATTACTTGAGGTCAGACCTAAGGCCAATCAGAAAGTGACTTATCCACATTTAGGCTTCCCAGCCTCCGCACATCATGTCAGGGAAGATGAAAAAGCAGATCAATCAAGGGTAATTGTCATATGTTGACAGATGTTTCTTGATAATAATTCTCCCCACAGTCATAGCCCACTACCTTATGACACCATAATATTGAAGTGTTTTTTTTCACACCCCCAAACACACTGTGTAATGTGTGTAATTATCTGCATCAATTAACCATAACTATGACAATCAGTGTCAATCAGATGTCAAAATAATTTCTGAATGGGCTGCGTTATATACTAACTCAAGTATTCCTTAGGAGTGATGGGACTGGGTATTCTGTTTGTTTTATTATATGTATACCATATTTTAAAGCTAAAATTGGCTCCTAAATCCATCACAGAATTGCAATATAAGATTGCAGGGATTTCATGGCAGTGGCAGATTCACAGGTCTCACTCTAGAGGTTTTCACCCCTAACAATTGCCAGCTCTTTCCCCTTGTATTCTGTTGTCAGAACACATGGGTAACTTTTGCTGAGTCATATGCCATTTCTTTTGCTCTCACTGATTAAAATAGGCACCATGAAACCTCATAACTGGGCTGGGTTACTGTTATTATTTTTACAGTTGCTTAGTGTGATGGACTACATTTAAAATGCTGTTTTCTTAATGCAGCTAAATCAGAGAAGGGAGGTGAATACACCTCTAGTGCCATTTCAAGGGATCTAAAAAGTGGGCTCCTGTTTTCTCCTGCCAAGTTCCTGGGCTGGACAAAAGCCAAATTAGATTCTGTCATAGGATGGGACATTTGGATTTGTAAAGCTGCAGATATTATCACAGTACTGAGGGCCATCTCTGTACCTGAAGGGAACTAAGAATTTTGGCAGGAAAAATCTGCCTCAAAGTGAGGAGAGTAACAGGGGGTCCATCATACTTAGTATTGTTGAGTGTTAGAAGTACTAATCATGACAAATAAAACAGCAACTTGTTCAGTACTAACTGATGTGAGAGTCCTGCATTTTATGTTGGGGAAAGGTAAAGTAGTGGGGGTCCCTCAAAACTATAGAAGTTTGTTGGAGTGCGGACAGTGATACCTGTTGGCATCAGAAGCGTGTGAGAGGGGGCTAATAGTTTCCCATGTTCCCTACTTCACTCCTCCCCCCTACCTTACTCCTTCCAGCATCAGAAGCTAAGGTCTGACCTGTCTTCATAGGCCAGGTTCTAATTCTCTTTTAACTTTCGTCTTAGGGCTTTTTTATGGGGCAACACAGCAGAACGGAGTTCCAGAACCTCTTTGTGAAGACAAGATTCTCAAAAATGTTTAAAAGTTCATGATATTGTTTCAAAGAATCTTGCGTGTTTCTCCTTCATTTTTCTCTTGAGAGCTCTGGCATATCATTTTCCAGAAAAAAAGGCCTGTTCAGTCTCATTACCTGTACTGCTCTTGGCTCTGCAATCTCATGATAGGATCTCATGCCTTCAACTTTCCTGGGAATCTCCCGCCTGAAGTCCCACTCTGGTACCGAGCCCCGTCCCGGCTGTGGGTGGTCAAGCCTAGCTTTCTAGATATTATCCTGCCATAGGGTTGCCAGGCCCCTCCTGGGATGGGGGGACTTACCTGGAGAAAGAGAAAGGCCCAGGCCTTGTTGCTGGCATCACACAGGAAGTAGTGCCATTGTACCAGTGATGTCCAGGTGATGCTCTGGTATTTGGCCAAAAACTGGTAGAACTGGCTTCTATCATAGAGTTTTTTCCCAAATACCTGGGCATCACTTGGATGTCACTAATGTGATGATGTCACTTTCAAAAAGTGATGTCATCACACTAGTGAGGTCCAAGTGATGTCACTGGTATGATGATATCACTTTTTTCTTCCTTGGTTAATCAGTGTTAAAAGCATGTGACTAAATTGATTTATGCCAGACATATACCCATTTTGATGATAGGAGGATGTGCTCTCCGCTTGCCTTGGGCCTTCCATCTAAGGGTAAACTCCCTTCCTACTTAAAATCCTTGGTTAGTCCAACATTATGTAGGACCTTTATGCATGCACAATTTAACTGTCGTTTTTCAATGGTATTGTTGAGTCATTTGCTAAGGATCCCCTTTTCGGACCAGTTATGTCCCTGCCCCCTCCATTGGTGGACTCTCTTGCACATATTCTCCTGCAATGTCCTTATGTGCTCCAGTTTAGGCTACAATTGATTATGCCTTGTCTTGATACATGGACTGTGTTTCCTCTAGCAACATTAGAGCAAAAGGTTAAATTCCTCTTTGAGGATTCTGTCTCTAAATGTACTTATTCTGTTGTTCGGTTTCTAGAGTCTGCAGAGTCAATGGTAGGTGTTTTCAGACATGGGTTCTATTTAAGTTTTCCTTACAGTTTTATTATTCAAGGCCTAGGTATAAGAACAGGGGAGGAGGAGAAGGCAGAAGAAGAAGAAAAAGTAGTGGTGGTGGTGGTGAAATTTCCTGTGTGATGCTGGCAATGAGGCCTGGGCCTTTTTCTTTCTTGGTGGCTAGGGGCAGGGCTGGTCAGTGGGGGCCCCCTATCTCCACTGGGGGGTGTCCGGCAACCCTATCCTGCCACCATGCAGTCTATCCCCTTCTTCACTCTTTCTTTGTCTGCCTCCCTGTTGGGCACCGAGTGGTGATTTAAAGGGCAGCTTCAGCGTACTTCGCAATTTGGTCTATCACTGCTCTGTCACAAGACAGGCTAAATCATAGGGAATTGGATATTGGCTGTGAGGCTTTTGCGAGTTATTTTGTGGATAAAGTCTTGTCACTCCGCCATGACCTCCCAGCTACAGTTGATACAGTGAATGAACCCGAGGCTCCAAGCCTGTCTTCTAATCACATTCTGGATTACTTCGACCTGCTCAGCCCAGAGGAAATTGACAGACTGCTCCGAACAGTACGCCCTACCATGTGCTCCCTTGACCTCTGTCCATCATGGCTAATTAAAGCTGGCCATGAGGGACTCCGGGGTGCCTTGCGGGAGATTGTCAACAAGTCCCTCTTAGAAGGGCAGTTCCCAGAGGCACTCAAAGAGGTAGTGGTGAAAAAGTCACCCCCCTTCTGAAAAAGTTGTCTTTGGACCCGACCAAATTAGCCAACTATCAGCCAGTTTCCAACTTGCCCTATTTGGGCAAGATAATAGGATAGTGGCAAGTCAGTTACACAGCTTTCTGGATGATGCTTCCATTTTAGATCCCTCCCAGTCCTGCTTTCGTCCGGGTCATGGGATGGAGACGGCACTGGTCTCCCTCACAGACAACCTCTGGAGGCATCTGGATCAGGGTGGAATGGCAGTGCTGCTGCTGTTAAACCTGTCAGCTGCGTTCGACATGGTTGACCACCGGCTACTGACCCACCTTGTAGTAATGCTAGTAATGCCCTCTACATGGGGCTGCCCTTGTCGCAGATCCAGAAGCTTCAGTTGGTGCAAAATGCCATGGCCAGGTTGCTGATGGGATTCCCTATCTGGGAGCACATTCAGCCTGTGCTAAAGGCATTGCACTGGGTGCCTATAGCATACCGGATTCGCTTCAAGGTGCTGGTTCTTACCTTTAAAGCCCTTTATGGCCAGGGACCTTCATACCAGTGTGACCAGGGATTCAGAATCGACTGGTCCTCCCAAGCATTAAGGAGGCCAGGTTGGCAATAACCAGGGCCAGGGCTTTTTCTGTGGTGGCTCCACTCTGGTGGAATGAACTCCCAGACAAGACCAGGCCCCTGCAGGACCTTTTACAGTTCTGCAGGGCCTGTAAAATGGAGCTCTTCTGCCAGGCTTTCAGAGCCACCCCCCCCCCACTATTACCACCAGGAATGCCAACTGATATCAAATGGCAAAGATCCCTGATCCACTGGACCCCTAACAACTACCCGAGCGAATTCCCCCACCTTATGACATCTGAAGCATTTTCTTATGACATCTAATGCAGACTAGCGTTACTGACGCATAAGATTAGCACTTTATTGTTATATTCGGATTTAATTTAGTATTTTAATGTTGTATTTATTATCTATATGTATTTTGGAATTTTATCTGTTGTAAGCTGCCCTAAACCGGCCTCGGCTGGGAGGGCGGGATAAAAGTTAAATAAATAAATAAATAAATGATATTGACATGTCATTGGAACCCAGATTACAAAATAATAATAATGGTGTTTGGAAGGTCAATTTGAGTCCCCCTCCTGTCATCAGGCTAAAGGACTTGCCCTCTCTGTGGGATCTCAATGTCAGTGGGCCCGTACTCCTAGAGCACCCACCAGTTGGGGGAGCAGAGCTGGTAACCCCCTCCCAAGTTTAGAAGTCAGTCCTACTACAACAGTTAAAGAACTACTGCTTTAAGAGACGTTTACCAAAGAGAGCCTCTAAAATATTGGTGACTTTTTGATTTTCTGTAAACTGGCAAAAGGAGAAATTATTCTTTGGGCTGGCAAAAAGCCAAACAAACCTGCACATATGGACATTTTTGACATCAAAGCAATTTTTTAAAAAACTTCTACAACTAACTTACTTTATCAGACTTTCTGAAGTTTGTACCTGTCTAACCAGGCTGATTCTTTCATACTCCTGGAACAAACATTCTTGATTTTATGGTGATTTTTTAAAAGGCTGTGTAATGCTAAGAGGCTAGAAACCATGCTCTGAAAATTGTCCTATATGATCTTTCACAACTCCAGTTTCTTGTGTGAAGTTTTGAGGGAAGCCTGCTCAATGACAACTTTTAATCCAAATTATGAGCAATTTCACATGGCACTACTGTATTTGTTATTTGACTGAAAAACTGCATCTTAAGTCAGAACTCTCTTTTGGCCCTTCAATGATAAAAAAAACAATTAGTGTGATTTTCCATATTCTGGATTTATTTTTCTTTATTTTTGCAGTTCTAATTTCTGGTAGGTCAGTAGCTAATCTTCAAACAAGAAAATTTAGGATATGTTTACATCACTGCCAAATTGCTTTAATAGTCCTACTCTGGGAATGTTATGAACTGTAGTTGCTATGTGTGTGGGCCAGGGTGGCTACAGATCTCTAATAGATTTACATGACTTTCATCAAATTACAATCCAGGATGTTTCAGGGCATAAGAATTGAAGTAATAAAAGTGGTATGTTTGAGATATATATGGCCCTGATCTGGACAGTCCAAGCTAATGTGATTTTGTCAAGTTTTGGAAGCTAAGCAGGGTCGGCTCTGGGTAATATTTGGATGGGAGACCTCCAAGGAATACCGGGGTTATGATGTGGATGCAGGCAATGGCAAACCACCTCTGAATGTTTCTTGCTTGCAGGCTTTTTATTGAAACTTCTGAGCAATTAAATTGTAATTTCCAGAACATGATATAACTATATTACAGGGGAAAGAAGGGAGAGGCTAGTTGTTAGCTATAACAGGAAATGGAGCCTTCTTGGTTAGAGGTAGTATACCTTTGAATACTAGACAGCAGGTGGGCTGGGTTTGCCTTCCTATTCTGTGCTTCCCTAAGGCATCTTGTGGGCATTGATGAAAACTGGAAACTGGATTAAAAGGATCTTTGGTATAATCAAAAAGAAAGAAAGAAAGCTATTGAGTACATAAAGAGTGCTAAAGAAGGCAGTTTCTTGAAATTACTAGTGTCTGTTCTTTGCCTGGCAAGACCCATATTTCTTGTTGCAATAAAAGAGAAGAATACAGACCCTAGAGAACAAAAGTGATTGTAACTGTATTTAATATGGCTATTTGCATATTCTAGATGATAAAAAAGATCAAATGAGGTGCTCCTTGGATCAGTATAAAAGGATTTTTCAATATTGTAGTCATTAATTTTGTATTTTCCATAAAATACTCAGAAGTCAAGACAGTTTATCTTCATGCCAAGGTCTTGCTAGAAATTAGCTGTTGCCCTGCTGGAAGGATTATTGCTAATGCCGGGGAAATGGAAGCTGATAGCTTGTTGGAAGACTTCGCAGTATGTGATATTCACCTGTTATTGGAACCCAAATTACAAAATAATAATAATAATAAATCAGTTTAATGGAAGCTCACTAAAAAGGTAAAGAAAAAGCCTGCAAAATATGGAGCTGCTTAGATTTTTATAATTTTATGTAGATTTTTTAAAAGCCCAGTCTCAAAGGCTTGGGCACATGAAAACACACATAAAACTGGAAATATATAAGCCATGCCAAATGTTAAAGCCTTACTCCACCCATGTCAGACATTGCTTGTGAAAAATGCTCATTCTCAGCTGCAGAAAGGGAGACCAGTGTGTGCAAATGGCCTATGCTGACACAAATGTACATCTAGCCATACAGTGCAGGTATAGCATAAGGACTAAAAAGTGAGTTTTGAGTAATGAAGTCCTCACGTTGAATCTCGTCTCTGCTGGGAGCCCATTAGGTGGTGTTAGACAAGCTACAAGATCTTAGTTTCAGTCCTGCACCTGGAGGGATAATAATATCTTATATTCTAATAGCGAAGATGGCCACATCTTTGGATACTGGAAATCCTGTGACTGGAGCAGTGAAGGAATGAAATGTATGTTTCTACAAACCTGAAAAGGGTCCCAGATTTGCAGAAAAATGTGAAATCTAAAAATAAAACAAAATTGAGTGTTTAAAAAATCCTGAAATGATAAAGGAGCACCTGTAGCTTTAAGCAATGAATTCCCTCGGTGTCTGTTGCTAGGCAATCACAGTATTCCAGGCTTTAGTTTCTGTGAGTAAAAAGGGAGGGGGGGAGAGAGAGAGAGAGAGAGAGAGAGAGAGAGAGAGAGAGAGAGAGAGAGAGAGAGAGAGAGAGAGAGAGAGACCAGTTCCTCTGGAGCAAACCGCTGCTTTGGAAGGAGAACTCTATGGCATTATTTCCTGCTGAGATTCCTTCCAATCCCTGCCCTACTAGGCTCCACCCCACATCTTCAGGAATTTCCCATCATGGAACTGGCAACCCTACAGGATGTCTAGTATTATGAACCAATATCAGACTATGAATCTTGATGTGCTCTGTGTTCAGGATGCAATGGGATATATGGAAATGGCTTTTCATAAGATCCATATTAAAGGGATTTAACACAGCTAAGGTTTGTTACAGATGTTTTGGGCTCACCCACCCTGACAACATGCAGTTGATGGAATATAAGCACAGCACTCAAGTAATCTGATCTGCACTAAGTAAATGGTAACTCTCCTGCCTTCCCTGTCTCACTGCATTCTTCTGCACTCCTGTAGATCAGTGGACCCACGAGAACATTATGGGGACAGGGAGGGTTGCAGTGGGGTGTTATAGTGAGAGGGTGGGGAGTCAGTTAATGTTGCCCCTCTTACTTAGGATCCAAGCCTTAGTTTCAAATTGGCTATACCCAATTTAGCCTGAGGTCTGTTTGAATATTCACACTTCGATGTCTTTCATTTATGTACTTAGAGATGGTATGTCCTGCTTTTTATGATCAAATATCTTCTCAAAGTGGATAACAAAAATATTTTTTTTAAAAGTATAATAAAGCATTACACGGCACATTGAACAGTCTGATGTCTCACAGGGGAATGGCAGGTTGGCATAGCAGGTTTTTTTATTTTTTTTAACCAACTTTTGCCTGTCGTTTTTGTTCACTAAAAAACCCCCAAACCAAAATTATATGTTGAGGGTGGGAGCACAGTGAGATAGTTGTAATTCCATGTTGTGCACTCCCAGGAAAAGAAGTTCTTTATGGTCTGAATTGTTCCATAAGCAGAAAAATGCTACCAAGCAGTTTTCCTGGATATACTGAACATGTTCACAATAATTTCCATGTGGAATCTTGCAAAAGTTATGAGCCTATAGATTGCTGCAGCATTTGGTTTATATAGAAAATTAAATGTCCCACTAGACTGCATTTTCCTCTTACATATGCAGAAGGGCTCGTAATCTAATTGTGGTATATGTAAGAAATGGTCATTGTGAATGGATTTCCTGTTATTTGGAGGAGCTAATGCGAGATTTAACTTTTACTATCCAGTCTGTTTTTTTCCTGACTCTAAACTTCCCTTGAACTTGACTGTATCGGAAAAAAATATTAGTCATAAAGCTCTCTGTCTTTCTTGCATGTACACATATGCTGGAGTTCAAAAGTGACTCCTCATAAACCTTCAGGAACTTTAAACTCTGATTAAAGATTTGCCAGTAATGAAAAATTCACCAATAACTGTTACATTACATAATGAAAAACAACTAGATATACAATAAATAATGGGGAAAAACTCTAGATGTACATTGGGTTGACAGCTCTTGGAATATCAGATTCTGGTACCTGGGTGAGGACTGAAGGGCAGGAGGCAGACCCCAGAACAGACTCCATAGAGAAGCCAGGGGCTGGACCGTAGTGCAGTATTTTCCTGGAGGCTTCAGTTTTGGAGCTCAGCACTTAGGATCATAGAATCATAGAATGTTAGAACTGGAAGTGACCTTGCAAGTCATCTAGTCCAACCCCCTGCACTCTGCAGGAGCACAGCCAAAATATAGCCCTACATACCTACAACACACCCAAAAGATGGTTGTCCAGCCCCCACTTGAAAATGTCCAGGGAAAGAGCATCCACCACCTCCCAAGGCAGACTGTTCCACTGCTCAACCACTCTTACAGTTAGGAAGTTTCTCCTGATATCTAGCCAGTAATGACTCCCTTGTAATTTCCACCCATTAGATCTAGTCTTGCAATCTGGAGCAAGAGAGAATAGACCTGCTCCATCTTTTACATGACAGCCCTTCAAATACTTAAAGACTGCAATCATGTCCCCTCTAAGTCTTCTCTTTCCCAGGCTAAACATACCCAACTCTTTCAGCCTTTCCTCATAAGACTTGGATTCAAACCCTCCCACCATCCTGGTTGCCCTCTTCTGAACATGCTCAAGAGGTGTGAGTACTAGACCCAGGTTTTTTTTCACAGCCTGGAGGGAAAAAAAGTACATAGGCTTTTAATGGCCCTAGGTACGGAGTCTGGTGTAAAAGCTGACATCTGTCTCTATCCAGTCTGTATTTGCTGCCTACTTTGTCCTTGGAGGCCTGGGATGAGAAACATATCTTCCCCACTTCTCCACATGATTCCCCACTGCTCCTCATGAAGCCTGCTGGGTGACCTTGGCCCAGTCACAGTTCTCTCAGAACTCTATCAGCCCCACCTACCTCACAAGGTGCCTGCTGTGGGAAAGAAGAAGGGAAGGCAATTGTAAGCCACTTTGAGAGTTCTTAAGGTAGAGAAAAGTGGGGTATAAAAACTTAGTCTTCTTCATCATTGTCAGCATCAGCTGTATTAACAGAAGTGCCTGCTCAAAGTATCCAGATTCCAAGTCTTGAATGAAATCTTGCGGAGTGGCATTGTGTTTTAGTAACTGTTTTTATGGTGTCTCTACTTTCCCCTTGTGCCAGTATTATTCTTACTTTCTTATCTATGATATTTATAAGTCTTAGCTAAGTGTTATGATATCAGAGTATTGCCCCCCAAGCCAGAATAATGAGGCAGACACAGATGTTGGGTTTAAACTTTGGGGCCACTTTATTAACTGACAACATTAACTGGAACCAATGGCAAGGGCAACACAGCTTGCAGTATGGTCAAGGCCAGGGGTCCAAGGACCCCTCCCTTACCTCTTCAACAGGATGAGCCACCTTGCCCTGAGCAGGAGCCCACTGCAGGAGCTCCCAGCTGGCCAGCTAGTCATCGCAGGGCAACCCCATAGCTCCATCCTCCGAGCTGCAAGGTTCAAAGAGAGGACCTAACAGGGCAGTCCTGAAGGCAGTCTGTTGTCCCTGCCCGGGGCCACAAGGCACAAAGACTGTACTCACATGACCCCTTCAACCCCAACGATGGGTGACAGCTGATGCTCACTGGACTGTAATCTGTATACCGCCTAGAAACCTTCCATTGCTGAGGCCAAGCCCATCGGGAGGCCCAAGCCCCTCTGAAGCCCTTGCCGTAAGTCTTCCAGAAAGATGTCCATGCCCAACTCAGACAGGTATATACCATCCTGCCGGTAAAACTCAACACGCCCAGCATGAATGTGTGGGTGTGGCAAAAATATACCCAAACCACCTTCAAGAGCTCGCTGCAACTCCCGATTTGCCTTGCATCGAGCCTTATCAATAGCAAGAGGGTCCACCACCCCCTGCCACACCCGGCGGGGTATCAAAGCTGACCAGACAATCAGGGTGCCTGGCCACTGCCTGCGAATGAACTGAAAATCTGCAAGGGCCTGAAGGATCAAAGCCTTTCCCTTGATCAGCCTAAATCATTACCTCCTAAATGTATGACTAGAATTTTAGGTGGAGGGCCAACCCGCCTCCGAAATAAGAACTGCAAGAGGCCCGACCACTGCAAGTCCCAACGCCTCTGCCACTCCACCATGGCCCACTGACTTAGGTCCAGCTGAGAGCCAATTGTTGTTGTCTTGGTGTGATGAGCTGCCCAAAAAACAAAACTGTGCCCGCAGATTAACACGCACGTCCTCTCTTGCTGGCAAACCAAACCTGCAACAAAAAACAATGAGCAGGGGAACAAATTCAGTGTTCAAGGTGGCCATTACTTCCCCTCAGTGCCCCCAAAAGGGGTGGACATAGGACTTATACGCTGAGGAACACCACCTCCCCAGCCACTGAATATCACATGCCGAGTACCCCATGGCCGCCACCGTGGAAGCAGCTCCAGTGCAGAAGGAAAAAAGTGCACCCCCGTCAACCCCAACTTCACTAAAGCCCTTGTGGTGACTGCCCCAAACTGGTGCCTCGTTAGGGGAGTATTAGCCTGATGTTGGACCAGCCTGCATACCCCTGACCACTAAGTGGCCAATGCCACCACAGGGCACAACTGCTTCTCAGCACAGGTACCAAGTTCCACCAATGAGCCCCTCTGCCACTGGTCAGTTTTGGAATGCTGCAAGGCAATGGAGGCCTTGACAGCACCCAAACACACATCCTGGACCTGCAGTCCATGACCAGACTCATCCCTCTTGGATTGGACCACCAGCTCATTAATCTTAAATGCCCCGAAAAAGGCGACCAGGGCAGCTGCGTGAAACAGAGCTGCCCCGAACTCAGACGAACAAACTTCAGTCCAGGTGGCCTGTAGGCCCCGAAGAACCTTGGGAGAAATAGGCTGTCTAAGGTCAGCCTGCATCCCAGCCTCACGTGACCATCCTTCCAACATTTTATGGATTCGAAAATCCCCCATGGAGTCATCAAGCCCCCTTGCCTTGCTGACATAGGCCACTGCGGATAACAGCCCTTTTATCGAGCTGACCGCCAAACCCTTACCTTTAGATGCCACACAAAAATGCAGAAGATGTTTAAATTCCGCAAACTGGTGGACCACCTGGTCATATGCTCGCTTGGTGCTTGGCGCTATGGCTAGTCCTATTGTCCTGTGTACTTCTGCCTTCCAACCAACCATAGCCCCGTTGGCATCTGTACTAGCTGCGAGTCGGCTCCCGGGGCCATCTGATGGAACCTCTCCATCTGTTTATGAGAGAGAGTGTTAGCCACCCCATTGTCAACCCCCGGTATGTGCCTGGAAAAAAACCAGAATGTTGAGTTGTAGGCAACAAAGTGTAAAGGCCCTAACCAACTGCATTACTCGTGGGGACCTGGATGAAAGGGAATTGATGACCTGTACTACCCAAGGTTATCACACCAAAAATGCACTGTGTGATTGGCCAACTCGTCCCCCCATAGGTAAACAGCAACTAGAATGGGGAAGAACTCCAAAAAAGTCAGATCAGCTGTCAGCCCACCTGCCACCCTGGCCACTGGCCAGGACTCTGCACACCAGCACCCCTGGAAGTGAACTCCAAAGCCAGAAGATCTGGCAGCATCTGACTGAACTTGCAGCTCTGCCTCCAACCTAAGGTCCTCCTCTGAAAGGAAATGCTGTTAAAAGAAGCAAGAAACTCCATCCACATTTCCAAGTCCTGCCGGATGCCTGCGGTAATCCGAATCCTATGGTGAGGGAGTTGCAGCCCGTTCATTGCGATGCACAACCTACAGGAGAAGGCACGGCCAGGCACCACAACCTTACATGCAAAATTCAGGTGACCTACCAACTGCTGAATTTCCCTCAAAGTGGCCTTCCTTTTTTGCAAGAAGTCACAGATTCGGTTCCGTGAGTCAACCAGCTTGCTTGCTGGCAGCCGGGAAGCCTGCGCCACCGAATCCAACTCTACACCAAGGAAAGTCAGGACTCACGCCAGGCTCTCAGTCTTCTCATGCACCAATGGCACCCCCAACTCATCTGCCAATGCAATGAAAGATTCCAACAGCTGTTTGCATTGCCCAGAATCCTGGGGGCCAACAAAAAGGAAATCGTCTAAATAGTGTGCCACCGTGCATAACCCGGTGTGTGAACAAAGGGCCCACTCCAAAAAGAAACTAAAGCACTCAAAAGCAGCACAGGAGATGGAGCAGCCCATAGGCAGTGCCCTGTCCAAATGGAACTGGCCTTTGAAGCAAAAACCTAAAAGCTCAAAATCCTCTGGGTGCACTGGGAGAAGGCAAAATGCAGACTTAATGTTGCATTTTGCCATCTCCGCTCCTTTGCCACAGCGGCGTACAATCCTCACAGCCTGGTCAAAGGAAGAGTACCAGACCGAGCATAAAACTTCAGGTATAACATCATTAACTGAACTGCCCTTGGGATAAGATAGGTGATGAATGAGGCGGAACTCCCTGGGTGCCTTCTTGGGCACAATCTCCAGTGGGGACACCTGAAGGTTAGGGACGTGCGGAAAAGGGAAAGGTCCCAAGACCCTCCCTTCTGCCAACTTGTTCTCAATCTTTTGTTGCACCACATGTTCCATCCCGCGGCTATGAAGGGAGCCCTCTCACCCTGGTAGGGAATACAAAAAACCTGTGAAAACCCATTCAACAAAAATAAACCATTCACATGCCTGGGATAATTACACAATAGTGCTTCAAGCACTTTCAACCTTATGGGCAATGGCCCCCTTTCTATGCGCCTGCCTGAATCCACTCCTCTCTGGTCATCTTCGACCCTTATGGGGCTTACCCCTGGAAGCATGCTGAAAAGGGGTGTGGGCCCCACAAAAAGGGCACTCATGCCAGAACTGGCATGCATTTTGGCTACACACCCCATGCCCCAAATTCCCCGCAGATCTGGTGGGGTTGAACCGCCTGCCCCGCCTGGTATACCAGGTGGCCATTATGCAACTGGTCACCAATGTTTGGCCTCAAAGAGGTCATAACCTGCAGCCAGAGGTGGGTGTGGATCTGATTCCAACACAACGAAGGGTTTATGGCAGCCTGCATTCTGAATTCATCATTGTACTGGAGCCAGGCAGGGCCAGTGAACCCAGTGTAACCCTTGTAAATTATGTCAAAATACTGGAACAATGAGGCGGCCCTAAATGGCTGCGCCTTTGACAGCACACCTGCATATATCAGGAAACCTGCAACCCAGTTTGCCCAGGTTCTATCCACTTTCATCTTTCTGTACTTTTCTTTATCCCTGTCTTCAAGCTCCGCCTTCTCCTTCTTCTCCAGCTCCCAGAACAAGAGTGTAAAGACATCCACATATTCACCCCTGCAAATTTTGTCTCTAGTTGTGGGTAAGAGGTGGTCACCAAGTGGGAGTGCCACATTCCCAAAGGGGAGAGCTGCAGCAGAAGCATAAGAAACTCCACAAGGCAATGGACCCGCCCCCCCCACCAAGGTATGCTAGGCTGGCTGCATGGCTGTTGTGGTGTGATAGGACAGCCTGCTTGAGGGGTGCCCGGTGCACGTCCATGTAGCCTGGGGGGCAAAAACTGTCCCCAAAGATGCTGGCTAACCCCAAGGCCAGCTGCCTCCAGTGTTGTACATACCATACTTACCTACCGCCGAAGAAGGGCCAGCTGGGGCATCTTTCAGTTGTTGTTGGTCAGCAGCCGTCACCACAGAAGCTGAGCCAGGGTTCAGCTCCACTGCAGCCCTATCCTTACTTGCCCCCTGCGTGGCAGTATGCCCTTCAACAAGAGACAAATGGGTTAGAATGTTTGCTTGAAAATGCTTATTGGCTGTAGAGTGGGTTTCCTTCTGCCCACGTGCTCTGTCCCCAGGCCTCGCATAAGTGTGGACACTCCTGTGGCCTGCTCCACGGCATTCAGCTGGTCCAAAATGACTTGCTGTACCTCATGATCATCCTCATCCGTAGAGGACAGAGCAGGAGCGGGCCTCTTGGGGGGTGGCTTGGGGGGTAGGTGTTTGCCCTTAGAATGGCCAGATCCTTTTTTAGGAGTCATGCTGACCTGTCAAGAAGTATGAAGGAGTACCACCCCCACTACTAGGCTGCTTGCCCAAATTGCCAACCTGTGCTAGATTAGAAAAATTTTCTTCCCGATCAATGGCCCAAAATGGCTGAGCAGAGCCAGTGCTCAAAATGGCCAACCTGACACATTCACCAAATGGTCGCCTGAGCAAGAACACAAAATGATGCCACCCAAACCCTTATATGGCCAATCCCTGCTGGAATAAGCCTTGCCGGGCCACTAGTGTGCTCCACAAGGTGCCAAGACGACCCACAAGGTGCCAACACAAGAAGGGAGGGTGGAAGGGAGAGAGGGAGATGCCAAGGGCCACCCCTCCCAATCGCCCAGTGATGGGCCCAGGACTATGATCCCTAGTGGCCGCTATCAAGATGCCCTAGCCCTGGTCAGAGAAACCTTCCTTCGTGTCCAAACTGCTGGGAGCAGCTGCAGGCCCTTCCTGCCCGCAGCTGTTCCAAAATGGAAAACCATGCTCCATACATCCCTATACACTACACGTAGTACATGCTACCACCCAGGGCCCCTGCACCCTCTATGAACCAGCAACCGGCCACTGCCTCCATCTGCTCCTGAGCATGGCGCTGCTGGCCCTGCCCACTTCATGCTGCCACCAGGTGCTCTGTTCGTCATCTGCTGCCACTTCAGTCCCCCACCAAGTCCCTCACTGCCAGGGAGTGGCCCAGGCCACTTGTCGCCATCATGCTCCCATGCTGCTCTCCTTTGCCTCTTCTGACCAGCTGCACGTCAATGCTGCACAAGCCACAACCAAAACCATGAGCTGCCGCAGCTGGCGCTGGCTGCTAGGCCCGCCGAGGAAGCCGCGTCCCAAACAGTGTTCCCTCTAAACTGAGTTAGTGTGAGCTAGCTCACAGTTTCTTAGTCCTTGGCTCACACATTTTTGCCTTAGCTCAGGAAGGAGGGCTCCAGAGCAAACTAATGTATGCAGTAGCCAAATCACCCACTCAGAACTTTAATGCCAGTAGCTCACAAAGTAGAATTTTTGTTCACAAGACTACACAGCTTAGAGGGACTGTTGGTCCCAACCCGCTTTGGCCCACGCCAAACATCAGCCCAATGAGGAGCTCCACCATGCGCCCTGAGCCCGGGTAGGCCCTAAAAAGAAGGCCACGCTGCGGAGCTCCTGCCTTGCCCGAAGACCATGTGGGACTGCTGCTGGGAAGAGGAGGGGCCGGGCTTTTAAGGCTTTTGGCCCCACCCCTTCCAGGTACCTGTATGCAGCACTTTTTGGCACCACAAACTGGCCGGCCTCATCTGGCTGGGAGGCAAAGGCGCCTCCCCCAACCCAATGGTTGTAATGGGCATGAGCTGTTTGAATCGTGTTTTCTATACTCCACATATGAGTTGATTTAACATTCTAGCGAAGATGAAGAGGTATTAGTTACACTTATGACTCCCTACATAGCTAAAATGTAGACAGATTAATTTGATAAATTTACATGTTGGATAAAGCTATGCCATTGATAAACCAGAAATCTGAAGCTAAACAAGGAAACCATCCCATGTGACATAATAAAATGTTTTTTGCAGCTGACTCTCTGAATTGCCAGCATCATTGAAAGCTATTTTGGATTACTCGCAATGACTATCAGTGATCACATCCCACATAGAACCTACATGGAATATTCTTGGAGGTGTCCTTGTGAATTGGAATATGCTTAAGCCCACATAGCTGACAAATTTAAAACATGTTGACAGTGGAACAATTAATATATTCTTTTTATTTTACCCTTGTATCTTAATATAGTCTAATACATATTATGGATAAATGTGGCTAAAATAATCCGGAAAAAATTCTACTCTATCAGTTTCTAGGAGTTTGCTTAATTAATTTACACTGGGTCTGAACCAAAGATCTAGTGGCATATCCAGTGGGTGCGGTCAGATGGCGTGCTGAGATCAGTTTAAATTGCTCTGTTTTTGACTGGATTATATTTGATCTGGACAATCACGATCACACTTACCTCTCTTATCCTGATTTACTGCGCAGTCACTACGCTCCCCACTGTCTACACTACTGACGTGTGGGAGCGTGCGTCGGCAGTTTTTAATTTTTTTCTCAGTTTGCGCATGAACATAGGTGCCCCTCTGTAGAAGGGGGAAACGATCATGGCACATGTGCAGAACCACCCGGATGAATCAATCCAACCCCTCCAACAAAAGACTTCCCTTTAAACGTTTGACCTGAAAATGGCCTCCGTGAGATCCTGAACTCATCTAAATGCTAAAACAAGTGACCATTTAAATGTTGGTTTTCTAAATGCGGTGGTGGAGCTCCGCCTATGTGCACACTGCCAATGTGTAAAAAAAAATGGTGGGTAAAAAGCGGAAGCCTCGGGCAGCTTTCGAGCAGGGAGGGGGTTTAAACTGCAAGTGGCTCGACACCGCAGGAGCGATCAGACATCAGAAAAGTGCGGCTCAAAACCAGAGATTCAGGAAAACACCATTTGGGGAACTGGTAACAAAATACTTCATTTTAAAGGGGGTTTGAGCTGGAAAGCGATGGCTGGGGACGGTGCGCAGATGTTGGGTGTGTGAATGTGCACATAAAATCTGTTACTGAAGCGTGCTGAAAGCAGACTATGGCCTGTCTGAATGCACCCAGTGAATGTCAAAGATGAAACGACAGGAAAATTATTACAACTAGCAAAGAGCTTTAAAGAAACACATTTAGGCTGCAGTCAAACACTTATCCACTTCCAATCCACTTTCAATGCACCTTCCAACTGGATTTTACTGTGTGAACTGGCAAATCCTGTTGGAAAGTGCATTGAAAGTGGATTATTTTGTGTGTGTGTCTGCGGTCTTAGTTGGCTAAATGCCTAAAAAACAGCAGTGGGGAGAGCTTGTTGTACTTCTTTAGGGAAAGAGTTCCACAAGACACGGTTACTCCTGAATCAACCCTGTTCTTTCTAGACTCCGGTTTAGATTCTGATGACTTTGGCACTCTGAGCATGGTGTCATGAGATAATCTCAGCTCCTGGACACAGTGGGGACTCAAAGTGGAAGAAGCAACCTCTGAGGTTGCAAACTATTGTCTCTTGTAGGACAGACTTTTAAACACTGGCTGACAACTATGGTTAAGACATTGTAACTGACACATGCACCCTTCCCTCACAAAAGAAATCCCTTGTACCCTTTTTTCACCAGCTTCATCTCTGGCTAAATGTTACATTTGCAATGACATTGGCTGTGGTTAATGTTAGGCAAGTTTCCCTGTTGACCAGGAGCTGAACCCTGGGTTCCATTCCCAATGATGTCAGTCATGGTTAATGTGAACCAGCATTCCTCATTAACTAGAATTTGAAACCAGGAGTCTGCTCCCAATGTTAAGGGACAGGAAACATTGCTAAGGCAGCCCTGTGTACAGAATCCCAGGAGCATTGCTATTTTGTACAACGGGTGTGGGAAATTTGGATAGGGGTTATTTGGATAGGGAATTATATTTTTGTGCACTCTGCGTGTTCACTTAAGAACATAAGGAGCCCTGCTGCATTAGTCCAAAGGCCTCTCTAGTCCAATATTCTGCTCATATACTCCTCCACTTGCACCTGCTGATGTGACCTTGGGTCAGTCACAAGCTCTGGCACAGCTGTTCCTGAAAGAGCAGTTTGTCAGAGTTCTCTCAGCCCCACCTACATCACAGGGTGTCTGTTGTGGGAAGGGGAGGGGAAAGGAGTTTGTAAGCCGCTCTGAGACTCAAAAGTGAAGGGCGGGGTCTAAATCCAATCTCCTCTTCTTCTTCAGACAGTAGCCAACCAGCTGCCTCTAGGAAGCCCATGTCTGCAAAAGCATCCTCCTACTCGTGACCCCAGCAACTGCCTCTGGTACTGAAGAGTAGATATCTATCATGACTAGTAGCCCTCATGACTAGTATCCCCCACTTGTTAGGTGTATGGACCATGATTCATAATGTTTTGCTGTGAAGAACTGCTTTATTGGGGAAAAAAAGATATTAAATGCCTTGAGCTTTGAAGTGAAATTGAAGGAGTCAGTCTGCCCATGACATTGCAGAGTTCCACTAGCTTTGCCCTTTCAAAATTGCTGTACAGAGATTCTACCTTGTTACCCACAGGTTACCTCAGTAAAGAAATATCACTTAGGGAGATCCCTGCTCTCTCTCTCTCTGTGAGAAAGAGACAGAGAGTGAGAGAGAGTAGATAGTTCCTTTTCACTAAGCCCAACAGCCTCATAAAGAGCTAGATGACACTATGCTGCATTTTAAATCATACAATAAGCTGTTCAAATATTAAAATAAAAAGGGATAACATTTTCATAGCTGAAACATCCAGGTGAAAATAATTTATGATAGTAATTATGGCATACCACAACTTGTCAGTGGTTTGTTGTTTAAAATCTTCCCTTTCTATATTCTGAAATTCCTGCCTCTGTGGGGAAATTGTTCAAAGAAATGACCCCCTCTGTATTTGGCATATTCACCAGATGCTACACACGAACACTTAAATTCATAATGAAAAAAAAGAAAAAGAAATCTCATTTGCAATGATCCCAGAGATGCATAAGGTCAGTAAGTATTCTCGTAACTGGGCTGATATTTTACCAGCAACACAAGTCACTAATTAATAATCATCACACATCTTTCACTGACAAAATCTGAACAACATTTATGAACATTGTTATTGAGTCATCTGTTTTCTAGTGCTTTGACAGGCACAATTTTTATGTTGTATGTCCTCCATTTTACTTAATCATCCATGAGATAACTAGGCAGCGTTTTACATGGCAAAGGTGTTGCAGAATGAATGCTGACTTTATTTGGCTATAGATAAATTTGTTTCACCATTTGTTTTACCATTGCCCTCTATATTGTAGTTTGGATACCATACAGCATGCAGGTGTGCAGGAAAATGGTTTCCTCAAAACAAATTATAACTGCTTTTAATCATTTTATCGACAAAACTTAAGTCCAACCTCTCTATTAAGACATCTGAAGCAATTTACAGAGAATTAAAATGAAGGGTAACATTTCACATTGAAAAAATGTTAAATTCCATCAAGTCCCACCTAAACCAGAGGTATTGAACTCATTTGTTATGAGGGCTGGATCTGACATTAATGTCACTTTGTTGGGCTGGGCCATGCGTTCCATAAAATGTAATGCCAGGTACCAGAGATATAAATTGTATAAAGGACAGCAGCTCAAAAACTCCGAATTGGTGTGTCCTCACTGCAAGGCCCTATGGGCTGGGAGGGGGGGCAGAGAAAAATCCACATGGGTGGACTGGAAAGCCAGTGGTACAGCACTGGGAAGATTCTGCCATGCTGCTTGACTGCTGCGGATGACGGTGTTCTGCTGTGATGAAGCCACAATTGGAGTGGATCCACCTACTCCCCTCCCCGAGCAGTCTTCTGTTCCCTGCCTTACACTGGTTGCTTGCAGGCTTCATAAGAGCTTTTAATGGGCCAGTTCTGCCCCCCAGGCCTTACGTTTGACACCCCTGATCTAAACATTTGATGCCAAAAGAAGATATTCCATCTGAATAGTACAATAAAAAACAGAGGATCAAATTCTATTTATAAATGCTGGGTCAATAAGGAAAATCTTCATCTTCCTTCTAAAGGAGGCAAGTGTTTGACAGTGCTATCCCAAACAGGTTACCATTATTCGATGGTACTAACTCCCAGAAAAGTGTTCTTATGATTGTACTGTTAGTTCCTGACAGTGCCATTTTAAAGCTACAAAGCCCTTTGATTTCAGTGGACTCAGTAAGATGTAGCTTTGTTTAGGACAGCACTTCAGAAGGAGACAGTTCCACAGCTCTGGAGAAACTAATGAAAAGGTCCTGCTCCTGTGATGGTAACCTAAGCAGGACTTTAATTGGCAGATTCTAAAGAACAGGAAGATTTATAAAGGAGTAGGTAACCCTTTTATGAGCTACCTGGTTCCAAAAATGTACCATAAATAGGGTTGCCAGGCCAAGCCCAGAAAACAGCAGGAGGGTGGGGGTGGAGACATGGGGGAGTGCAATATCAGCTGTATTTCCATGGCACTTCTAGTAAAAACCCAGAAGTGACAGGCTAGCTCTAGGAATTTTCAGAAAACCTGTGGTAAAGAGCCCAGGTTAGCCTGATCTTGTCAGATCTTGAAAGCTAAATTGTAGCCAATACAAAAAAGAATTTCAAGAATTTTTTAAATTGAATATTCAACTGGATATTTCTATGGATATAGTCTGGGACACCTTTAAGGCCTATGCAAGAGGATGGCTTATTAAACAAGATGTAAGGACCAGAAGAAAAAGAAAACAAGAATATATACAAATTGAAGCACAAATTAAACAAGAAGAAGACAAAATGAAACTAGGCCCTACAATTGTCCATTCAAGGATCAAAATTAAGAATTTACAACACCAGCTTAATTGTTTATTATCACAAGAGATTGCAAAAAAAATGTTTGCAAAACGATTTTTTTTGAAAATGCAAATAAACCAACAAGATGGTTGGTGTATAAGCTAAGAAAAGAATCAGAAAAAAAACATATTAAGATATTGAAGAATGAAACAGGGGAGGATAAAAACTCCCTTAAAGATTTAAAGAACATTGTATAGAAAAAATACTTTCTTGGTTCAGTCATACTAGGCCCAAACGGCTTAGCTGATAACATGTCCTTGTGAATTGTCACCTGCACCAAATGGCATGCACAGATGCCAGGCCTAGATACACATTTCAAAAGCCACTTTGGCACCTCGGAGGGGAAAGCCAGACATTGAGGCTCTTCCCAAACTTCAAAGCCCAGCGTACGTGCCTTCCTCAGCATAGGCGTGGTGGCTAACCACACCTCTTAAGTCCCTTGCGATTGGATAAATGGCCATATCCGGTTGTGACGGAAGAGGGAGGGAGTGGGGATCACCTATGAGAACTGAGACAGAATTTTCCTGAAAAGTTAGCTTCTTTCTAAGAGTTAGTCTCTGTTTGGATTACAAACCTGCAACATGGAATTTGACTAGGGAGCAGTGAAGCTGGTCTTAACTGCTCACTGCAAACATGGTTTTCCTCTTGAGGATTCCCTGGAGAATGAACTTTATTCTACCTGGTCTATGGACCCCCAAGGATTGGTAATTATGATATATTTTTATGTTTAGTGAGAGCTGTACAAAGCTATAGGATTGTTCTTGTTTTCTAATCCTTGCAAGTCTCTTGTCATATAACTGCTTTGCTTAATAAAGATCTTATATAGATTAAACTGATCTGATTTGGATTGATGTTGTACCTGGATCGCTAGGGCTAAATCTAGAGCCTAAGCTGCTCGCCTAGAAAGCTACTACTGTGTGTTAATTACCTGCAGCTCTACCCCAGAGCTGATAAGTTGTTACTTCCCAGAAACCTGGCAGGAGGTGGGACCTATTCTCCTGTCTGAGTTGGGAACGTCCTTAAATAGGTCCTGGTGGCAGAATACTGATTTCAGTGTTCCTGAAACATGTGGGTTTTTGGTTTATCTCACTCCTGGAGGGGTGTGGGACAGACGTGAGATTCTCCACATGCTGGCATAGTAACAAGGACTTGCCTCTTTCTTATCTCCTGGACTGGAGGTGAGAGGGTGCAAGAGGAAAGAACCTTGTACAAACATTATTGAGAATTTTTACAAAAAGCTATACCAGAGAGGGAATAGTAATCAAGAGATGATTAGAGATTTTCTAAAAGAACACAAAAAGAAAGAATTCTCAGAGGAACAAAGAAAAAATTTAAGTTAAGCAATTTCTTTCTTTGGAGTAATTGAAGCAATTCAAAACCAGAAAAAGAAAAAAAAAAACCCTCCAGGCCCAGATGGGTTACCAGCAGAGTTTTACCAGACATATGAAGACCAAATAGCATTATCACTGAAAGTTACAATTCAAAATATTTATGATCAAGGAAAATTACCAGAATCTTGGAACCAAGCACTGATTACATTAATACATAAACCAGACACGGATGAGAAAGAAATTAGAAACTACAGACCAATTTCATTGCTTAACGTAGACTACAAAATTTATGCATCTATCTTTGCAAACAGATTGAAGAAAGTTTTATTACAGACAATACATCAGGATCAATCAGGCTTTTTGACCAAGAGGCAAATGAGAAATAATGTTAGAACTATTTTGAATGTACTAGAATACTTTGAAGCGCATCCTGAAAAACAACTGGCACTTATATTCCTAGACACAGAAAAAGCCTTTGACAATCTCAGTTGGGCTTTCATGTTAGAACAACTGTTGGCCTGGCAATGTGGGTGACTGGAAAAAAACCCACAGGAAAAAAACCCATTGGAAAAAAGCCCATGGACATAAATGCTCACAGGAAAAATACCCATGTGGAAAAATGCCACATGGAAAAATGCCCACATGGAAATAAGCCCACACAGAAAAAAGCCCACATGGAAAAAAGCCCATAGACATAAAAGCCCACACAGAAAAAAGCCCAC
This sequence comes from Gekko gecko, assembly GCA_029375565.1. Classification (NCBI taxonomy): domain Eukaryota; kingdom Metazoa; phylum Chordata; class Lepidosauria; order Squamata; family Gekkonidae; genus Gekko; species Gekko gecko. The sequence goes on from JAPDNY010000006.1 coordinate 37,549,536, forward strand.
ATGGAAAATTAGCATGTAAAGCAAAAATCTGTGTTGTGATTTTATCAAGTATAATCCCATATATATATATAATTGTCTTACATGTTGGCCATTTCCATGTCTCGCATTGGCTGAAGGAAACCCTTTCCAGGATGTTGTGAGGAACTCATAGAGGCCAGGCCTGACTAGGGTTGCCAGCTCCAGGTTGGGAAATTCCTGGATATTTTGCGACGGAGTCTACAGAATCCAGAGTTTGGGAAGGGGAAAGGCCTCAGCTGAATAGAATGCTATAGAGCCCACCCTCCAAAGCAGTTATTTTCTCCGAGGGGAGGAGAGATCTGTTGTCTGGAGTTCAGTTGTGATACCTGGCAATCTTCAGGCTCCACCTGTAGATTGGCTACCCTAAGCATGGCAGTTAGCATTTCAGAGCAGGGTCTGCTAGACCCAGGTTCTTGATGTATAAACTGAGAAGATGATTTTGGATCAGTCACGGACTTTCAGCCTAACTTACCTCACAGCGTTGTTGTGCAGATCAAAAGGGGGAGAGGAGAATGATGTAATCTGCTTTGGTCTCCACTGTGGAGAAAGACTGTACTTTTCCTCCTGGGGAATCATTGCTGCCAATCTCTAGGTGAGGGCTGGAGATTACACAGAATTAAAACTGCTCTCTAGATGGTAGAGATCAGGGGCAGATAAAGGTAGGCTGATGGTTGGTTGGGAAGGAGATAGGGTTGCCAACTCCAGGTTGGAAAATTCCTGGAGATTTGAGGGGTGGAGCCTGGAGAGGGTGAGGTTTGGGGAGGGGTGGGATCTCAGACAGGTACAATGCCATAGACTCGACCCACCAAACTAGCCATTCCCTCATGGGGAACCAGTGTTGCCAATCTCCAGGTGGGATCTGGAGATCTCCCGCTGTTACAATTGATCTCCAGATGACAGAGATCAGTTCCCATGGAGAAAACAATGGACTCTGTGGGTGATTTCCCACTAAAGCTTGCCGCGGGGTTGTGCCGCCGTTTGCCCCGAGATTTTTAGTCAATTTCACACCCGAAGCCGCGGGGGCTGCATTTTGACCCGCGGCTTCGCCCGATTTCCCCCGCAGTTTCATAATCCTGTTTTTTGAGGATTACGAAACTGCAGGGAAATCGGGCGAAGCCGCGGGTCAAAATGCAGCCCCGCGGCTTCGGGTGTGAAATTGACTAAAAATCTCGGGGCAAACGGCGGCGCAACCCCGCGGCAGCTTTAGTGGGAAATCACCCTGTGTCATTATACCCTGATGCAGTCGCCACAGCAAATTGACACTGAGTGCCCAAGGCCGGAGCACTCTCCCAGAGCCTCTTTCTAGAGCTTATTGTATTTATTTCCACAACGGGCCTTATTCCTAGTTAATAATTTTGCTATGCTATTACTTAATTACTTCATTTCTATATAGAAGTGGCCTTATGAAGAGGGCCTTAATGCTTTTGAGTGTAAAGGCTTGGAAGGGAAAATACAGGAAATAAAAGTGACCGTTTTGTTATCAATGAAGGAAAAACAATAACAGAATTAAACTCTATATAGAAATATTTTCAAATAAAATTAAATACTTTAAATTTATTAATTTACCATTCATCAACCTTTGTAATGTTGGGATGAAGTAATTTCTAAAGTAAGATGGAAAGGCATTAAATTATGTATAGACTTTCTAGTATAAACAGCTTTTGAACAACTATATGGCTTAAATTCTTCAAATGATTAATATTGGCCCTGTTCACACGGAGCATTTGCCCTGCTGAAGACACGGTAGCCCTGTGGAGTTTCCATGTGCGATCACACAGGCACATCTGGGAGGCGTAGCAGTCCCGTGGCCAACCCATGGCTTCCCTCCGAAGATGCGGAGTAAAAAACTACCAGGGAAGAAGCAATAGTTTCTAGAAACCCCAGGGCAAAGGCCGGCCTCTGATCGTGGGAGCGCCAGTATCCCGCAACATCCAATGCCCGCCCATGTCCCAGGGTTTCTGGATGTTGTAAGTTTCCATGGGATGTGTGCCAATGCCAAATGGCACATGCGCATATGCAAGACACCGACAGTGGCCCACCCCCCCAATGGTGCATGCGCACTTTACACCAGCACGGCTTGCGTGCTCTGCTGCACCGCTTTTTTGCTGCTCTGCAGCAGTGTGGTGTGATCAGCGCTGGGAGCTGGAGCGTGGCAACCCAGTGGTCCATGTGATCAGGCTACCGCACCTTATTTTGCTCCAGGGCAAACAGCCACGCCTCCCCCCTGTGTTTTCTGGCCCGTATGACCGGGGCCATTATTTACTTATTTTGTTATTAAAAAATAAAACCATAACATAAAACCATAAGATAACATTAAAATAAGTCAATTTCTTAGCTTGATTTTCCTTTACTTGTCTTTTAACAAACACAATGTGGTACACCCAGTGACCACAACAAAGAACTACCTAACCCTAATAGTAAAAGGAACAATTATTTAACAAAAGCATTTAATAACAACAATAATAATAGCAATACTTTAATAACAGCAATGATAATAATTCAGATGTAATTCTTCGTTGCAAATTAGCCAATTTCCTTAAGTAATTAAGTTTATCTTCCATATTGCTGCACAGAAGTGGCAATCATGTCATGTAGTGCCTCATATTTCCTCTTTTTCAGCTCTAGGCAACCTGCCTGTGCATTAGCCAGTTTGTAGCAAGCCAAGTCCCTCTGTAGTCCATCAAACAGAGACCACACACTGGGATGACTGCTGTGGAATAGGGAATTAAGAGCATTGTGAAATCCCTCACGACAATTTGGAGTTTTTGCTGACCGTTCCAGGGCTGTATCATGATGATCCTATATTCTTATAGGAAACTGAGGATCTCATTGCAGTGTGCGACTATAATCCCTCTAAGATGTGGAGTCCTATGAGCAAAAATTCTACATTGTGAGCTACTGGCATTACAATTGTGAGTGAGCAGTTTGGCTGCTGCATAAATCAGTTTGCTCTGGAGCCATCCTTCCTGAGCTAAGACAAAAATCTGTGAGCTGGAGGCTAAAAACCTGTGAGCTAGCTAGCTCACACTTTAGCTCAGTTTAGAGGGAACACTGGTGTATTGTCTCTATATGATGGATTACAGAGGGACCTTGCTTGCCACAAACTAACACTGGCTAATGCACAGGCAGGTCGCCTAATAACATAGCAAAATTATTATTTACTTATACTTGATAAAATCACAGCACAAATTGTTGCATGTGAATACAGGTAATACCTGTTCATTCTCATAAATGGAGATAAATAGTTATCAACAATCATAAATATCTATGGCGCTTTACATGGTATTTTTCCATGTGGGTTTTTATGTCTATGGGCATTTTTCCAGGTGGGCTTTTTTCCGTGTTGGCTTTTTTCCACGTGGGCATTTTTCCATGTGAGCATTTTTCCTGTGAGCATTCATGTCTGTGGGCTTTTTTCCATGGGCTTTTTTCCTGTGTTTTTTTCCCCTACAACCGGCAATGTGGTGAATATTTTTATACAATGGTGAAAGCAGTGTATAAGAAACAGTTTGCTAAAATTATGGTAAATTTCTCACAAAATATTGAAATTGAAAATGGAACTAGACAAGGATGTCCATTATCCCCTCTTTTGTTTATTTTTGCCCTTGAAACATTGAATAAAATGGTAAGAAACAGTATGGCAATTAAAATAAAAGGTGAAGAGTATAAGCTACAAGAATTTGCAGATGACCTGGTATTTATTTTGGAAGATCCACAATCATCTGTTACTTGGACTTGATAAGAGAATATGGACAATATGCAGGGATAAAAATTAATTACCCCCCCCCCAAAAAAAAATTAATAAAAAACTGTACTAGAGAGCAGATACTGAGTCTACAAGATCGTTCTGGCATGGAAGTACAGAAGAAAATAAAATATTTAGGAATAATTTTAACTAACAGATGCAGCTCCTTGTTAAAAGATAATTATATGAAACTTTTATCAATTATTTAAAAAAATTAGAAAATTGGAAGCATTTACAATTGTCATTCACGGGAAGAATCACTACTGTGAAAATGAACTTGCTACCAAGATTATTATTTTTATTCCAAACAATACCAGTTTTAAGAAAACAATTTTTTAAAAAGAAATGGCCGCTGGACAGGAGGGCCATTAAAAAAGGGGGGAGAAGACATCTACATACTCTCCCCGCAATATCTTCTCCCTGGTGGCTGTTGTAAGATGGTCACCTAACGGCATCGCCAATTCACCTGATGGCAACTCCTTCACTGGAACCATCTCATAAGCTCTGTTGCCCGCATCAGGAGCAAAACACCCTGTAGACTTGTTGTTGCTGTGTTGTGCTAGGGGAAGGCACCCAGCCAGCTGGTGGCTGGCTATTGCCTGACCCCCCTGACCCCTCCCAGCCATGATGAGGGTAACACACCTGTAGAGCCAAACGGGGATCCCTCTGTAGGTGCTGGGCAAGAGAACCCAGAAGTCGTCTGCGAGCCCACACCTCCCTGTTGGTCCTGCACTGTGCTGTGGGGAGGTACCCCTCTGACAGGAGGCTGGCTATTTGCTGCTCCCCCTGAACCAGATGGAGAAGGCACACTTACAGCCTCAGACGGGGAGCCTACTGTAGGCACTGGGACAGATGACCCAGCAGATGCCTGCAGGCTCATGGGGCCCCATGACTTAATGATGTCTGCTGTTTGTGTAGAGACCGGCATACCTGGAACCTGCGACAGACCACCAAAAGGCACCACTTGCCGTTCCTCATCCACTCAATCAGTTGGCCTTTCCTGCATCTCCACCAGTTGCGCTTCTTCATCCTCAAGAACCACAGCCGGACTGACCGCACCCACACACCTACTTTCAATGACAGAAAAATGGCTTAACACTTGTTCTTGGAAAATTTCTGTGGATGACATAGCAGGCTGCCGTCCCACCTAATGAGGATGAAGGCCTGCCTAAGTGCTGTTCAATAGCAGCCAGCCTATCTAATATAGCCCTGCTAACCAGAGTATCCCAAAAAGCCTCCATGAGAGCAGGTGAAACATTACCCATGGGTACCAAAGAAGAAGATGCTGTGGATGAAATCCCAGAGCCCAAAGGTGCTAAAGGCGCCGAAAACACTGGTGTGGAAAAGGCACCTGGAGTGATTGACAAAGGCACAGTGCCTCCAGGAGTAGAAAGTGTGGCCCCAGCATTATGCCATTTGGGTGGAGGCTGTTTGCCCTTTGCAGCATCCATGCCCCTCCCATTAGGGGCCGGCTGTTTACCTTTAGAAATCCCAAGGCCCTTTTTTGGAGCCATAATGCCCAATGAGTCAAATGGCCACTGTATCTATAGACCAAGATGCCCCCCCCAATGAGATGCCTAAGATGGCTGCTGTTTCTATCATCTAAAATGGCTGCCACGTCTACCACCACCTCGAAATAAGGCTTCTATGAGTCCAGCCCTATGCGGCTGATGGTGAGGGTAAGAGGGAATCAAGAAGCCCAAAGGTCTAAAGTGAAGCGGCCTTACCCTACTGCCCAGCTATAAATTATCCACTACACTGGGAAGCACCCTACAAAATGGCCACCAGACAGGAAAGGGGGCCTACAAAATGGCTGCTGGACGGGAGGGCCATTAAAAAAGGGGGGAGAGTTGCACCCCCCCAAGCAGCTGGGCAAATCGCTGCCTGTCCGAACTCTCCGCCACTGATGCTCAGCCCAGGCTCACTACTGCCGACCCCTTACTGCTGTAGCAGCCCCCCAGTGACCGTGGCTGTCCCAAAACTGCTGCCACCACTGCGATGTTCCACTGCCGATCTTCATCGCACACCGTCATCCCCAGGAGCCGCTGCCACCATCCAAGGTGCATCCAAGGTGCGTGCTGCCACCTCGGGCCGAAATGACGACGCCCAAGCCTCTCAGCTGCACTGCCACAGCTTCTCAGGCCTATCGCCTCCTGAAGCGGCAGCTCAGCTCAGTCCTCATGCTCGCTGTTCCCAAGCAAGCAAGAGGACCACTAAAGCAGAGGGGGGGAGCCGAGCCTAAATAGACTGGCTCCGCCCCCTGCCTGATGCTGCTTGAAGTGCAGTGCCAGCGCCGTCTCTACCTGCCTCACAAAGTGGCAAATCAGCCCCCTCGCACCATTGCAAGCTCGGCGCAAGTTGGGGCTTGCATTCTCTGTCTTTGTTCGTATTCCCTATTTCTGAAATTTATAGAATTCTTAAAAAAAAAAAAAGTTCTTGGAAGCAAAGCATGGTTGGCTCTGGCAAGTATTTGGATGGGTGACCTTCAAGGAATACCAGGGGTGTGATGCAGAGGCAGGCAAACCACCTCTGAAACATCTCTTGCCTTAAAAACAAGTCTAGCTCACCACCTAGTGGTGCATAATGCTAAAAGAGCTAGAACTTCATGATAATTATTACTAATTGCTAGAGTTACTCCCATTGCTTCTGCTTTTTACCCCAGAAATGATGTAGTGATGCCACCAATATTGCTACAGTGATGGATCACTAGGATTGCCTGCAAGGGTCTCCTGCCATAGTGGCAGGTCTGGCAACCCAAACTATAAAAGACATTGACTATCTAGCATAAGGCTTCATGATGTGTAAAAGGCTGAGCATTTTCTGCTAGGCCAGAGGCCAATACACTTAAAATTAGTTGTGATTAAGCAACAGAACTTAAAATAACACTAAATTCCTTCTTCCAGTGGTTTCAGTGGGATTTAGCCACAATGAATGCTAGCTGGATCAAGGCTCAGATCTATAGAGAAAAAAGTTCATCTTTTTCTAAGTGTTTGCATGTATAGTCTTCATAGTCAGGCTTAGATTGCACACACTATATCACTATCATGTTATTTCTTCATTGATTTTATATTGGATCCTTTGACCTTTTAAATAAGGCAACTATAACCTATTCTGGATTTTATTTTTCTTAATCACTGACCCTGCTATATCTATTCAGCTATATTACCTTGATTGTGTTTTTTATCATGGTCTTGAAACATTATAGGATAGATGTCACTGCACCATTAAACTCTGAAGGGTGATTGCTCAGTGCATATTTTGCAGACAGAAGGTCCCAGACTTCATCCCTGGCATCCAGGGTTAACAAATCTGAGACACTGAAGGCTAGAAAAAAAATCTGTCTGAGGCTTTGCCAGTTAGCATAGACAGCATTGGGCTAAGGGATAAAGTAGGTGCTACATTTTTTTTGGTGCGTTGTGTGTCTGGGTTTCTCTCACCCAACTCACTTTCCCTACAGTCACACAGCAGCTTCAGGGAATGTCATTTTAAAAATCAGAGGGAAACCTTTTCTGCTTGGAACTGTGATGTGGGGAAGAGAGGGGTTCCTGCCTCCCTCCAACTGATATAAATAAGTCACTGCTAGGAAGGCATACTCTTTTCTGCGGCTTCAGACAGACTAACACAGCTACCCATCTTCATCTATCTCCCTGCTAAGGTCATTTCAGCTTATCAAAATGGCATGTGGAGGGGAGCAGGAGTCCGTCCTTGCCCCATGCTGCAGTTCCAAGTGGAAAACATTCCCTCCAATCTTTAAAGCTACATTTCCTGTGTCTGTTGAATCACTACAGGGAGAGCAGATTGAGTCAGAAGAATCCAGACACAATTAGCCAAAACCTGTAATGTCTGTTTTGGCCCTGAGATGGACAGTGATCCAAATCAGTACAAAGCAGCTTGGTATGTTCAGCCCTTAAACTTACCACTACAACTTAAGTTTGATTACACCAACAGAACTTTACTCAGAAAAAGGCCCTTACATCTATCTATCTATCTATAAAGTCCCCTCACTGTAAAATCAACGCCCAGGCCAAAACGCTGGACCTAGGGATGCCAGATTCGGGGAGAGAGCTCCTATCATGGTGTAGGTGCTCGCTAAGAAGGGATTTTTAGAAATTCAACCCCTAAGTGGGTCAAAAGGGGTAAAATATACTCCACCCATTGATTCCTATGCAGCTGCCAGGCAGCTGCCTCCCTGCACCCCCCACTCTCTGATTGGTCAGCTGCAGAACTCAGTGTTCTGAGGTTAAAAAAAAACAAAAGTTACAGAGGACTGCAGAAAGCATCTGTGAGGTGAAGCAAAGCTGCTGGCCTAGCCTCTCTGATGGCTTCCAACACACTCCCCTCACCTCCTACACCTAACAGGCAGTTGTCTATCAGGTGCAGCTTCACCTCCACAGTGGCTTCTAATATTTCTCCCCTCCCCCTCCTACACTGGACAGGCAGCTGCCTGTTGGGTGTAGGAGAGGAGGTGGGATGGCTTCCAACACACTCCCCCCCATCTCCTACACCTAACAGGCAGTTGTTTGTCAGGTGCAGCAGCGGTTGCAGGCTGCTTAAAGCCACGAGGGAGCTTGCCCCAGCAGTAACGTCTTAGTGATCCTGGCAACCCCACCTCCACCATGGCTTCTAATACACCTCCCCCCTCCTCCTTCTACACTGGACAGGCAGCTGCCTGTCAGATATAGGAGAGGAGGTGGGATGCTTACAGCCACCAGGGAGGTTTGCTCAGCAGGATTGCCTTAGCCCTGTTGCTGGCCCAGCCTTCCTGATGCCTTTAAATACAATCCCCCCCAACACCAGACAGGCCGGTGTCTGTCAGGTGTAGGAGCAGGACCAGGGTACTTTAATCCAACAGGGACACCACCCCAGCAGAATCACCTTAGTGATGCTGCTGGCCCAGCCTCTCTGATGGCTTCCAACACACTCCCCCATTTCCTACACCTAACAGGCAGGTTGTCTGTCAGGTGCAGCAGTGATTGCAGGGTGCTTAAAGCCACGAGGGAGCCTGCCTCAGCAATAATGCCTTAGTGATCCTGCCAGCCCTGCCTCCACAGTGGCTTCTAATACTCCTCCCCCTCCCCGTCCTACACTGGATAGGTAGCTGCCTGTCAGGTGTAGGAGAGGAGGTGGGATGCTTACAGCCACTGGGGAGGTTTGCTCAGCAGGATTGCCTTAGCACTGCTGCTGGCCCAGCCTCTCCGATGCCTTTAAATACAATCCGCCCCAACACCAGACAGGCTGGTGTCTGTCAGGTATAGGAGAAGGGCCAGGGTATGAATGTTTATGGGGAGATAGTAAAGGACTTTTCTAGGAGCCATTTTGATGCATGCCTCACTCATGAACCTGAAGAAATGTCCACCACATCACCACTGCCTCACACCAACTCTCCCTCACACCTTTCACCTCTTACTGCCCTCAAGAAAGCTCCTGGCAAATCCTGTCGAGCCAGATACACCAACACTACAAGGAGGAGGCAATTTAGGAATGCAACAAAGCCATTTGCACATAGTAGTCCTGCAGTGCACTGAGCTGCACAGGCCAAGTACCAGCAAGATCACCTGAGGTGCTCAGAACAACACAGTCTCCATTTGAGCAAAACAATCTAGGAACACAAGTAGAGAGGCCATCACTTTCATGGAAGGTAGCAGGAGCTGACTTAACAGACGGCCGCTTCTTAAATAGACAGTTCTATGTGGCCTGCTCCAGAGTGAGCTCATCAAGCAGCCTGGTGATCCTAGCACCTGAGGGCAGAACCGCCAATGTGGTCTACAGAGAGGTCCTTCAGTAGAGAAAAGAAAAAGTATGTATGTCTCACTTCATTTCTTACACTACAGTCTTCTCCATTAGAATGTCACATTTCAATTTTCACATCATCAGTATTATAACTAGATTTATGGAACTTAAATACCATATCAGGCTAGTATTCTATAACTAGGTACATGTAATTGTCCCAAATTTTAGGCCCAGTGTAAATTTTGTTGACAGGTCCTTCTTTCCACTGTCAGCTTGTACAAGTACAGCACAAGACACTGGGGTCCCTGCCCTAAGTAAAATCAGTGCTGGGATGCAGTGCCAGTTACCATGGTTGCACAGTGGCTACATTCATGTGGTACCTCATGTGAAAGATTTTTGAACATCTTGAACATCTTGAACCCACACTAAGATATTTATTAAATGGTGGCCATGAGGATGCTGTCATATCTAGTCCTATTCCAGTCACTTACACAAGAGAATTTACACTTGAAAGGCTCATCCTCTCTGTCTCGACTCCCCTTCCTTTTCTGAGGAAGTGAGCTGTGGCTGCCAAAAGCTCATATTGAAATAAATGTCATTAATTTTCAAGGTTCCACTGGACTTGGTTTTTTTTTTTTAATTTCTTCATCGAAATAGTGCAAATTGGGTTGGACTGTAGTTATCTTTGGTAGTTATCTGATACTGAAATCAAATCCAGAATTTTCTCCGGTCAGCGCAATGTGGCCTGAACAGTAGATGAGAAGGATATTTTTTTCCAAGAAAACCCTTTTGCAATCATAGCTGACAATGGTAAATAAATCTGGTGGCCCTCCCTTTCTTAATATAAACATTGAATAAGGAAAAACTAGTGGATGCCTGGTGGGTTGAATCCGAGTGGAGAGCATCCATCTTTGAGAATAAGGACTGAATTTAAGTTGTTCTGTTAAATGAAGCATGTTTGGCACTGCCTCAATTTAGGACTCCTGTCGGGTTGATATATATCTCTTTACTTATGTGTAATTCACCAAATGCTTCCTGTCTTTGCTGAGGGAGGTCTAGGCTGAATCTGTATAGAGGCTGATGAATAATCTACCTCTGGAGGACAGTTGCTTTTTGGAGGTCTTTAGAAGGTCAATGTAAAGAAAATTGCACTAGTGATTTTTCTGATATTTTTCACCCGACCTCAGAGCTCTACAATCTCCGGGGAGATCTGGCAATTGCTTGCTTTCACTATATTTTTGCCTTTGGATAAAAATGATGCTTTTAAATGACTATGCAAGGTTTATACTGATGCACTCAGTGAGCGAGCTGGTCTACTTTAATTGCCTATGTTCATGTTGTGTCCTTTGCTAGTAAGCTTTTAAGGTAAAGATTAATGCTAACTGTTGGGGGCATATGGAATTCAAGGACTGCAAGTAAATGGGGGTCAACCTTTAGACGCTGTTTAGATTGCCTGTTTTGAAACCAGATCAAGAAATCAGATGCTTGCAAAAAATAATTAGAACAGTGTGAGTTTTTTTAAAAATTCAATTTCCTTCTATCACTATAACTGGTGTAACCAGTATGCGGTATTTAATATAGTGCTAAAGAGATATGATAGTGGCTGCTATCATTTAGTTAATTATTTAAATATTTATATTCTATCCTCCATTCTGGAAAAAGCTCTTAGAGCAGCTTGCTGTACCGTTAAAAGACTGTAATAATAAAAAATAAATCCAACTAAATCAATTTATAAACAGCAGCAAAACAACTGTTATGCCTTCTTCCTTTTCAGAGCCAGTTTGGTATAGTTGTTAAGTGCACAGACTCTAATCTGGGAGAACCAGGTTTGATTCTCCACTCCTCCACTTGCAGCTGCTGGATGACCTCAGGCAAGCCATAGTTCTGTCAGAGCTGTCCTTGAAAGGGCAGTTCTTGAAAGAGCTCTCTCAGCCCCACCTACCTCACAGGGTGTCTGTTGTGGGGAGGGGAAGGGAAAGGACTGTGTAAGCTGCTCTGAGACTCCGAGTGAAGGGTGGGGTACAAATCCTCCTCCTCCTCCTCCTCCTCCTCCTCCTCCTCCTCCTCCTCCTCCTCCTCCTCTTCTTCTTCTTCTTCTTCTTCTTCTTCTTCTTCTTCTTCTTCTTCTTCTTCTTCTTCTTCTTCTTCTCCTCCTCCTCCTCCTCCTCCTCCTCCTAGTCCTGCTTTATGTTTTACAGGTCGCTAACATCACTTGCTGTGAGCTCAGAATGCTGCTACCAACCAAGATAGCAGTAACCATTAAGCAATGCCTGTAGAAATAGAAAGGTGTAGTGGCATCCCGGAAATGGTAAGTTAGTGAACCTGTTGGACTTCCTTAGACACGGAGTTTTACATCATCAAGTAGGCCCTAATCACTGTAGCAAGCCACTTGACTCAGATGGTGATTGGCTTGGCTTGGATTTGGCCTGTGCTAGCATTTGCTGCTGAATGATTGGACAACTAAGAAAATCTTAAATGATGTTCAGCATCTCATAAGGGGTTGGACAATAAACAACATTTTTAAAGTATTCGATTTCGGGAGGTGAACGTGGCGAAACTTAAAAGTCTGCTTTTCGGAGGGTACTCTTAGTGGTCTTTTGATCCATAGTGATTTAAGATTCCCTTTCACTTGGTCTGAGTTACATTTTCACACTTGAAAACCTACATTGAAAGTTGCCTTTTATTGAAAAAAAAGTGACAAGTTTTTGGAGCAGTTTGTGGAAGGCAAGTGATCAGTTTCTGTGTTGGTCGGTCCTGGAGCTATTGAATCACTGAGCAAGCTCTGAGTGACGATATTTAGCTTTTGGTAGAAGTGATGCCCAAGGGTCACAAGAAGCTGTGCACAGAAAACCCCCACATCCCCAAGGAGATGAAAGTGTGTCCAGCTGAGGTCATGCTGAAGGACTTCATGGGAATTAGCAAGTTTCCCAGTGCTTGGATTTGTCTCACTCCATGAAATTATTCATTAATTTTTGAGATGTGTCTTGGAAAACCAGTAAAAACTTCAACAGCATGAAAACAGGAACAAACTTTGTAAGCAGTTTTGGCTCAGCCCACTTTCCAACTCTGTGATGAAGCTAAAGGTTAAGATAAGGTTAATGTTATCTTTGACTTTGTGGATAGACAGCTGATGAAGCAGTTACTGATAGAACCGAGGGTCATCGTCTAACAGGAGAGTCTTGTCTGTTTTTACTTAAAATGCTGATGTGGGCAACCAAAAGCAATCTGAGGACCAATCAAAGAAATGGTGATGGAAATTATGAACAAGGGAACTAGCTCCTGGAGGCAAAATGGCAGATTCTTTATTTAGATTATTTACCCATTAAGAAATTTCATGCTACCCCTCCAGCTACCTGCCTGGTGGCTTACAAAACAGAAGTCTTAAAAGCAGACATTAAAAGATCTTAATTAAAAGCTGGCATTAAAAATAACCCAGAACAACATAAAAACATAGATAATAAAAAGAGAAGAAGAGAAGAGAAGATTGGATTTATACCCCGCCCTTCACTACCCAAAGGTGTCTCAGAGCAGCTTACAAACTCTTTTCCCTTCCCCTCCCCAGAACAGGCACCCAGTGAGGTAGGTGTGGCTGAGAGAGCTCTGACAGAAACTCCTCTTTTTCAAGAACAGCTGTGCCAGAACTATGGTTTGCCCAAGGTCATCCAGCAGGCATAAGTGGAGGAGTGGGGAATCAAACCCGGTTCTCCCAAATTAGAGTCTGTGCACTTAACCACTATACCAGACTGCCCCACAGATGGCTTAAAAGAGCAGTGTCCAGAATGAAAGCATTTAAAAATAAAACCTTTAATTAAAAGACTGGGTGAATAGAAACATTTTGACCTGGTGCCTTAAAGAAAGCAATGTAGGCTCCAGGTGAGCCTCAAAAGACATTCTGCAAGTGAGGTATTACTACTGAGAAAGCCCTGCCTCTGGGGTTCTTATCTACACAAAGAATTAGGCAGCCATGGTGCGAGTTAGAATGAAAGAGGGTGGCTTGAGAAGAACAGTGGACGCTCATAAAAAAGAGGAAGTTTAAAAGAAATGTGGAGAGAAGACAGGGAAGTCAAGGAAGTTTTCAAAATTTTACAGCATGATTATGAATATAGTATACACTTATTGATAAAAGGTAAAGGTAAAGGTTCCCTTGCTCGAAAGCCAGTCGAATCCGACTCTAGGGTTGCGGTGCTCATCTCTGTTTCAAAGCCGAAGAGCCAGCGCTGTCCGAAGACGTTTCCGTGGTCATGTGGCCGGCATGACTAAACACCAAGGTGCACGGAACGCTGTTACCTTCCCACTGAAGTGGTACCTATTTATCTACTTGCAATTTCTTGCTTTCGAACTGCTAGGTTGGCAGGAGCTGGAACTAGAGACAGGAGCTCACCCCGTCATGCGGCACCTGGGTCTCGAACTGCTGAACTACTGACCTTCCACAGCCTGCAGTTCAGCGTCTTAACCACTTGAGCTACAAGGCATTAAATGAGCTCCAGTAAACAACATATAACAGCATAAGAATAAACAACTTATAAAGCACTTAAAATGCGATTCCAGGTTTTTTGCTTTGATCTACTCATTTATCTACAGTATTTATATACTTAGTCTATTAATTGATTGGGTGTATTTCTGTGATTTGTTTGCTTGACTGTGTAACTGATGACTATTTTTATGGTTCACTTTGCTTTGTTTGTGGTCTTCTATAGTAGATGTGACCCAGTTTGGTGTAATGGTTAAGTGTGCAGACTCTAATTTGAGAGAACTGGTTTTGATTCCCACTTTTCCACTTGCACCTGCTGATGTGACCTTGGGTCAGTCACACGCTCTGGCACAGCTGTTCCTGAAAGAGCAGTTTGTGTTAGAGTTCTCTCAGCCCCACCTACCTCACAGGGTGTCTGTTGTGGGGAAGGGAAGGGAAAGGAGTTTGTAAGCCGCTCTGAGATTCCAAATGAAGGGCGGGGTATAAATCCAATCTCCTCCTCTTCTTCTTCTTCTTCTTCCTCTTCTTCCTCTTCTTCTTCCTCTTCTTCCTCTTCTTCCTCTTCTTCCTCTTCTTCCTCTTCTTCTTCTTCTTCTTCTTCTTCTTCTTCTTCTTCTGATATAGCCATTTGTGATGTATTTGCTTTCAAGGAAGTTTTTCTTGTGTGACCATGTATTTAAGAACTGGAGCCTATAGGCAATCTAGAGTAAGTTGGTGAAGTAGTGTTGTGTGATCTATAAATCGAGTCTGTTATCTTGGCCATTATAAACTGGTCCTATATTTTTTCCTGCCTTACTGATAGGGTTGGGGGTGAAGACAGTTTCCAAGCTGTGGCTATTGTCAGTCTAGCTGTAGCAAGTAGTATTGTTCTTGGTGTCTCTTGTTCTTTGGTGTCTCTTGTTATTGACTTGTCCCCTAGATTTAGCAGAGCTACTTCTGGTTTGCAGGAGATTGTTTGTTTCATAATTATGTTGATCTGTGTCATTACCATTTTCCAGAATTGTTGAATCTCCTGGCAGCTCCACCAGCAATGGAGGTAAGTACCTATTTGGCTGCATTTTTCCAGCAATTAGGTTGATTTGTTGGTACCATCTTGATGAGAGTTTAAAGAACTGCAAACGGATGTTGTATATTGGAGAGTTGTTTGCAGGGGAAGCCCAGATGGTGTTCCATTCAGTTTCCTACAGATTTAAGTTAAGCTAACACCCCCCTTTGGTGATTTTGGATATGCTAGAATAATCTTTTACAAGTTTGTTACATCTCTTTGAAATATTTCTAAGTCAGCTAGGTACTCTATTAGGTTTTTCAGTTGCAAGTATTGAAACCATGGGGTCTATTCACCTAATTTTTGATTGAAGTAGATTTTATCCTTAATTTTGCATTTTTGCACCAGGTCCCAGAGTTGTCCCTGTATAGAAAAAATACTTTTCTGCTTCAGTGAATAGGCCCAAATGGTTCAGCTGGGGAACATGTCCCTGTGACTTTCACACCTGACCAAATGGCATGCACAAATGCCAGGCCTAGTTCTGCATTTCAAAAGCCACTTTGGCACCTCGGAGGGAACAGCCAGACATTCAGGCTCTCCCAAACTTCAAAGCCCAGCGTACGTGCCATCTGCACGTAAGCTGTGGAGGCTCCTACAGAGTTAGACATGCCTTTCTACTCTGTCATGATTGGGTACTGGCCATGCTCAGTTGTGACAGAGGTAGGAGGAGAGTTGTCTTTAGCCTATGGAATGACACACAGAACTCTCTTGGAAAGAGGGCCCCTTTCTAAGAGTTAGTCTCTGTTTGGATTACACACCTACAACACTGAATTCTGCAAGTGGCTGACAAGCTGGCCTTAATTGCCCATTGCAAGCATGGCTTTCATCTTTAAGATCCCTTGGAGGATAGACTTTGCCCTAACTGTTCTCTGGACCAAGGATTGGTAATTATGATATATTTTCATGTTTAGTAAGAGCTCTACAAAGCTATAGGATTGTTCTTGTTTTCTAAACCTGTGCAAGTCTCATGTCTTATAACTGCTTTGATTAATAAAGATCTTACATAGATTAAACTGATCTGGTTTGGATCAATGTCTTGTACCTGGACTTCTAGGGCTAAATCTAGAGTCTGAGTTGCTCGCCTAGAAAGCTACTACTGTGTGTTAATTATCTGCAGCTCTAGCCCAGAGCTGATAAGTTGCTAACTCCCAGAAACCTGGCAGGAGGTGGGACCTATTCTCCTGTCTGAGTTGGGAACATTCTTAAATAGGTCCTGGTGGCATAACACTGATTTTAGTGCTCCTGGAGCATGTGGGGTTTGGGATTCTTGTACAGTCCCATATCAGCCTTTATCAAATTCTCAGAAGCATTTGGGGTCCTGCCTGTCAGAAACCAGTCTTGTTTTGTATAAGTTGCTAATTGAGATATACCTAAAGGTAGAAGTTTCCTCCTTTGGTCCCAAATTTTGATTGATGTTGATAATAATAAATTATTTCTTATGGTCTTTGGTCTACGGTTAGATGGGATCCAAAATATTTCTTGCAGATAGTATGGCCTGGAGTATTCTTGTTATATCTGCATCCAGGGTTTTTGTTGGTCTTTATATAGCATTTGAGTTATATGTGATAGTATCATGGCCTGATAGTAAGATTGTAGATGTGGGAAGTCAATTCTGCCTAAACATGATGGTCTGTGTAGTATATTTCAGTTGTTTCTTGATTCTTCCCACTCCATAGAAATTGAGTTATGGTGTTTTGCCACTGGTGAAATTCCTTGTTTGCTATGTGAATAATGAAGGCTCGAAAAAGAAATAGAAATTTTGGTATAATGAAGCTTTTAATTAGATGCAATCTATCAGATAGAGAGATGCAAAGATTCCCAGTTCTTCAGTTCATCTTTTGTGTTTAGGAATTACTTTTGGAAGATTTAGGGATATTTGAACTCCTAGAGGCCTCCATTCCTCTGTTATCCATTTATCCATTACGTTCTTTGTATTGTTGCCTTCATTGTCTGTGCAAAGTGTATACAATATAATTCAGATTTGGAAGGGTTAATATGTAGTTCTGCAATGATTCCAAACTTTGATAAATTTTGTTGTATTGTCTGTAAAGATTGGATGGGGTTTGATATGTATAGGGTTAAGTCATCAGTATAAAGATTTATTTTATGGTCTAGTTCCTCAATTTTAATTCCAGTGAGGGTTAGATCTAAGATCTTCAGCTAGTGGTTCCATCACCATGGCGAAGATTAGAGGTGACAATGGGCAACCTTGTCTCATCCCTCTTGATAGCTGAAAGAAGGGGGAGCTATTGCTCTGGCTTTATTGTGTGAATACAGAGTCTTAAGACATTTTCTCCGAACCCTAGGCTTTTAAATAGATTCATCATACATGGTGTTTCAACCGAATCAAAAACTTTTTTGAAATCCAAATCTAGAATTATAGAGTCTTTTTGAGCTTTTTTCTCATGAATGACAACGTATGTTGTCAGTGAGTTGCCTATTTGAAATGAAACCTGTCTGATCTGACTTTATATATCCTGTGATGAAGGTTTTTATTCTATTAGCTAGAATTGTTGTAAAGACTTAATTGGGCTTTATGATGAGGAAATGGTTGGATCTTTTCCCCCTTGTATATAACTATTACGGCCAATTCCGACCAGGTAGGTGGCATTCTGCCCTTTTGTAATATTTCATTACATGTATTTGTGAGGTGCTCAGCTAATGTAGCACTGAAAGTCTTGTAGAATTCAGCCAGTATCCCATCTAGTCCAGTAGCTTTATTGTTTTTTAGGTGTTTAATGGCATCCAGTACTTCTTTTGAGGAGATTCCATTAAATCTGTGTGCTCCTTAGTAAGTTGTGGTAAAGTTGGAATGGAGTCCAGGTAAGCATCAATCACTTCTAGATCTGGATTCTTGGTGCTATGTAGAGTTTTGTAGTATTCTGCAAAAGTGTTGGAAATTTTCTTCCCTGAGTATTTCTTCAGATCTTCTTTGTTTTTAAAGGAGTCTATAAATGTTGAGTTTCTTTTATCTTTTATTCTCCATGCTAGCATACGGCTACCTTTGGGAGATTTCTGCCAATACTTCTGTTTTAGGTATACAGGAATTTTTTGTATTTGTGTTGTTTCTAGGTTTTCTAGTATCTTACGCTCTGCCATTAGTTTTTGGTAGACTTTCTTGTTATCTGTTCTTTTGTGTTGTTCCTCTAATGCTGTGATATGTTCTGTTGTTTCTTTTATTAAACTTTCTTTATCTTTTTATTTTTGAGGTTATGGCAATCATGGAGCCTCTAATTACAGCTGATAGATAATGATAGGAAAGATGACTGGAGTTTTGTGAAGTGTAATTCAGGTTGAAATTAGGGGCAAACAAATGCTCCCTAATTTGTTTCTTTTTATATTTATAAAGCCCTGTCCATTTCCCCCACTCAGAGTCAAGATTTTTTTCTTTCTGTTTTTCTTTCCCTATTGTGACTGAGCCACCCTAGTTGTCTGTTTTCTCCTTTCCTGAAGAAATTCTGCTTGCCCCACCCTGTCATCTGTCCTTATATATATTTGAATTTTGGTTCCACAACATTCTATGGTCACCATAATTGATTCAACACAAGAACTGGCAGTCAGAAGATGCTGGCTGGGGCTGACTGGCTGCTTGGTGGAGTCCCACCTATGTCAGCCCCGGCCAGTATCTTTGGCTCAGTCTGCTCTGGTCCTCTGACAGGAGAGAACCGTCTGCAGAGAGAGAGCAGGGACAGGCCTTCAAGGCCAAGGCAGGTGAGAGAAGCCCCTTCCGCCTCCCCCACACCATCCTCTGGGCCTTCTATGGGCCCAGTAGGCCAGAGAAGCCCCTTCCGCCCCCTACACCATCCTCTGGGCCTTCTATGGGCCCAGTAGACCAGAGATGCCCCTTCCACCCCCCACCACCCTCTGGGCCTTCTATGGGCTCAGTAGGCCAGAGAAGCCCCTTCTGCCCCCCACTCCATTCTCTGGGCCTTCTATGGGCCCAGTAGGCCAGAGAAGCCCCTTCCACCCCCCACACCATCCTCTGGGCCTTCTATGGGCCCAGTAGGCCAAAGAAGCCCCTTCCGCCCCCCATACCATCCTCTGGGCCTTCTATGGGCCCAGTAGGCCAGAGAAGCCCCTTCCGCCCCCCACACCATCCTCTGGGCCTTCTATGGGCCCAGTAGGCCAAAGAAGCCCCTTCCACCCCCCATACCATCCTCTGGGCCTTCTATGGGCCCAGTAGGCCAGAGAAGCCCCTTCCGCCCCCCACCATCCTCTGGGCCTTCTATGGGCCCAGTAGGCCCAGAGAAGCCCGTTTCGTCCCTCTTCCCTTCCCTTCCTTTCCCCCTTTTCCTTTCTTCCTCTCTTCTTCTTTCTTTCACTCTCCCCTCTTTCTTTCTTTCTTTCTTTCTTTCTTTCTTTCTTTCTTTCTTTCTTTCTTTCTTTCTTTCTTTCTTTCTTTCTTTCTTTCTTTCTTTCTTTCTTTCTTTCTTTCTTTCTTTCTTTCTTTCTTTCTTTCTTTCTCTCTCTCTCTCTCTCTCTCTCTCTCTCTCTCCCTCCCTCCCTCCCTCCCTCCCTCCCTCCCTCCCTCCCTCCCTCCCTCCCTTTCTAGGAGGAAGGCCTGTTGTCTTCCTCCACAATGGGCTTTGCTACCAGTAGTATAATAATCACCAGAGCCTATGCCTCATATCAGGCAGAAATAATTATCCCCCCCAATCCAGGACAGCAAGGGCACTGGAGAGGGGCCATGGACAGGGGGGCCAGAAGGGTTGAACACCCACTGCCTCAACCAAAGTCCTGGCAGAACAGCTCCATTTTACAAGCCCTGTGGAACTGTATGAGGTCCCACAGGGCTCTGATCTTGAATGGGAGCATGTTCCACCAGGCCAGAGAGAGGTCTGAAGTGGATGTCCTTCAGGCTGGGGACCTCCAGGATATGTTGATCAGAAGAGTGTAGAGCTCTCCGGGGCTCATATGGGGAGAGGGGAAAGGTCAGATGAAATCAGGGGTTGAATTTTCTGAGGTAAAACCAGTACATGCACAGACTTTAGTTCTTATGTTTCAGGCTAATGAGAGTTTCTTAAGCTTTTCACAATGACTTAAACCTTTATGTTGAGAGGCTTCTGTTCCAGTTTTTCCCCAAACATTCCAGTACACTTTCTTTGAGTATTCTCTGACTCTTTTGGTTTCTAGAAGGCTGGTACTTGTTTTCCAGTACCCAAATCCCTTCTCTTGAAACACCAGTACTCGTCTTGAGTTTTTAACTGATTCTTAAGGTACTCAATTCAGTCAAGGCAGAAATCTGACTGACTGTCTCCTCAGCATGCAGTTCTCAAGTCTCTTTCTGCTCAGCTGATGCTAACCAATCAGATTGCTTGGAGCAGCCTGTTATTCAAGAATTAACTCTTCACTATCCTTTAGCTGTTTGTACAGCATTTCTAAGCATTTAAAAGGGTAGTCTGTCACAATTTGTTTACATATTCATCTATGGTTTTGCTTCTGTTTTTCACTGACATTTTTATAGTTTTGTGTATGTTTCATATGCATGTTGAATAATTTTAAATACAATTTACATGGTATTATGTATGTAATGTATGTCATTTATGACATAATGCTGATTTGTTAATATGCAAATTACAGGTGTACATTTTACTGGAAAATTGGTGCTAGGAAATGGATATGAAAATAAAGTATTAAGTACATTGTAAAATGTTATATTAAATCCTTATCAAGGCCTAGCTTCTTATTTTGAACAGTAACAGTAACAGATAAAACAGTAACAGATAAAATGTGAGGCCAGTTAGCATACAAAGCAGGACCGTCTTTCTCTATAGTACAGTATCTGTCATGCAGACCAGAGATTGTGGAATGCCCAGATAACCTGAAGAAGTGAGGTAAGCTACATGTTATAGAAGAAGAAAGCTGTATTCCATTTCTTACAAATTCCTTTCTTGTCCCAATAAATGTATTCCTCTTATGACTGGTTCACACCATGCATGGATGAGATGGTTATACATGGGCTGGGCCATAGGAAGAAAACCTCTGCTTCAGACATGGAAATACACCTCTGTAGTGGATAGATTATGGGGATGGGGCCTATGAATGTCTGTATGTAGAGCTCTGTTCAAATTAAGTATTCTATGTGGAGAGACACATATGAATTTAAATCATTTACATTGTGCATGCATAAGACTGAGATTTTCTTCTGCTTCAGTATTATTTTATGCCACAGGGATGATGATGGTTAAATGTATTAATAATAATTTTTTAAAAATATTTAAAAACATGAACATCTTGCTCTTCCCAGTGTTCAGACCAGCAGAAAGGATTTTATGAGAATATGTACTCAGCATGGCAATACATTTAATAGAAGCAGAACAACAACAACAAAAAAGGTTTTCACTTGGCACCTAAATATACACTAAAGAAGGCTACAGGCAAAACTACCAGAGAGAATTTCATACATGTGGTACAAGCACTGAAAAAGACTTAGCCAAGGTCACTGTCCTCTCCACCTTAGAAGGGTCACCTCACCTTTCACCACCATGCATATAAAATTTACTCTGTGGCAATTCAAAAGAAAAATCCCATTTAGTCTATTGTGCCACTCAGGTGCTACTGGACTTCTGTTTTTAATCTGTCACAGCCCACTCCAAGGCATTTTAAGTCATTGCACCAATGCTCTAGAATGAGTTACCATGGAAGTGAAACCTGTCCTTTTCACATCTGCATTCAGGAGAGTATGCAATATTGCATTATTCCTAAGTGCTTTGGCCTGATTATTATCTGAATTTACCCCTATATGTGTTGACTATGGATTTGGTTGTAGGTTGTTTGTTAATGTTGTTGATATGTTTAATAGGTCAGTTTGCTCAGTGTACGCATGCTTATAAGCACACACCTGTAAACTGCCTTGGACACACTGTATGGAAATATGATCTATAAATATTTTAATAAATATAAATACATTTGGGGTACCCAGAGAAAGGCCTGTCTAGGAGGCATCAGTTGTCATGTCCTCACTCAGTGATCCCGATATGAGATGAGAAGTTGTTCAGCCCAGCCGTTGATAGTGACCCACAGACCCTGGCTGTGTCAGCAACCTCATCTAGGGAAGAACAGGTTGGGGTGACATAGCACCTCTGGACCCAAACCCTAGTGCTGATAGTCCAGGTCGTAGTAGCCTCCAAGGTTTTAACACATGCTAAATAATGCAGTTTCAGTCCACTTCAGTGACCGTTTGCAAGTGGATTTCGCCATTTCACACAATAAAATCCAGTTGCAAAGTGCATTGAAAGTGGATTGAAAGTGTGCTGTTTAGCATGTGCAAATGTGCTTTGAGCCTCACTTACCAGAAACCTCAGAAGACCCCCCTAAAAAAAGCAGTTACAGAGTAGGAGACATTCAGTAGGAATGTCATACTTCAAATGTGGTCACAAGCCTTTTAAGAAGCGCTCTTTGCCCCAGGATGGTGAGTTTTGGTTGGATCTGTCTGAGTCCAGCTGTGGCATTTTATGAGCTCAGTCTGGCTCTCTAGCCTCTGTTAGAATATGTTGTCTGCAGCAGAGCTGTCCAAAGTACTGCAGCTTGCCTGAGATTGTGACATGTCCTCATTAACAACCATGCTGTAGGATTATGGACTAGTTGACATTTCTGAGAAGTCCTCAGAAGCAGCCATATGCAATCAAGCCTTACAGTAGTCAAGCCTGAATGTAACCAAAGCATAATAACTGTGGCGAGGTCATTTCTGTCTAACAAAGGACATATACTGCAGGATACTACACTGTCCTAATATATGAAATGTATCAAAATATTTTTCCCCTAGCAGATTTAAGGATTACTACTACTGTTGATTTTAGTCACTATAAAAGAGAATGGAAGAATACCTTTGCTCCCTCTTCTTATTGTCATTGTGCTGAATTAATACCTGGCAAGGTGTAATTAGCTTATGGTAATGTCCTTGTCTTTTCTGAATTATGGGTTAATTTTCCCCAATCAAAAGTTTTTTGGGAACATTATGTCTGCCCCATATTCTTTGTTAAAAATTGCCCCATGGAAAGACATCATTTACCCTTTTATAGTGCAGTCAATCTTATACTTCTGTCACTAAGCTCTTCGGTAATATTCTATTTCATATTTTCAAATTTTCCATCATTTTTCTAATGAAAATACCCTTTTCTATTGCAATATGGTTATTATCCAGCTATCCATTTAATTGCCAGTTGGCCTGTGGGCATTTTAGTGCTGGAAAATGAACATGAAAATAGTTCTCACATTAATGGGCAAATCTACATAGTATCTCCCAGAATTATAATCAATAATGTCCATGGAAACTAGAAGTACCATTGGGGGCTAACCTCAACATCCCTTTCCTGTGGGGGGAAATTCTTTTTGAGAGGTTTAGATCTTTTCTATGATCTGTCACATATATTGTGATTAAAACATTCCAGATTGCATATTCAAATGTTTTACTGTGACATATCCTTTACTTTAATAAGTTTAGAAAGTGCTCCTGATATGTTTAGTTAAGCTTATACTAAGCATATCTAGAGATAAGTTTGCCCCCATGGGTTTGGATTGTACTTGGGTTAGGGAAATCTAACCTATTGGCAAGCTTTCCCCCTAGCCAAACCCTGAGGTCAGAAAGACTTGACAGCATCAATCCCCCCTTCCGTCTCCTCCCTCCTTGCTTACCTCATTGGCTGGTAGTGGTAGCAGCAGCAGCTGCTTGGCCAGCAAGCCAACCAAAGGCCAGGCAGAGAGTATTTCAGTGCAATCCTAAGAATGTTTTCTGGGAAGTCAGCCCTATTAAGTAGACGTGTAGGATTCTGAATAGACCTGCTTGGGATGGCACTGTGGGTTGCCCTCCTGCGCTCCCCCTCTTTCTTCCAACAAATTTTTATAGCACTTTGGATTCTGTTCTCAGGTGCACCCTGGGAAATGTAGGCTATTTATGAAAACAAACCAAATCTGTGTCAGAATGGTGTTTGGTTGATCGTTCTCTCCCTCGAAACACACTATGATGCTAAATAAACTTCCTTTTTTGCTGTTCACTAGTCTTTCCCGCTTTTCTCAGTTATCCCTGCTTGACCTCACATCATTTTTACTACTATGGCTATCAGTCTACGTAAATGTTCTCTCCAAAAGCTTATTCACTTGTCCCTCTTAACAACTACTTTGGTGCCATTTAAGAACAAAAAAAGAACACCAGGGTTTGTTTGTTTTTTGCCAGCCAGCCAAATTATATGCTGACCAGCCTTATAACAGGCAACCCAGGCAACCTAGGCTATTGCTGTCCAGATTGTAGAAGTTGCAGTTCTATGGAATCATTTCATGCAAGTGAGAGCTTTGCATATGAGGCCATGCCCAGTAATTGGGACTAGTTTGCACTTAAAACTTTAGGTCAAAGACACAGATCAGCAATCACCACAACATATTTCAGGATATTATTATGATTTTTTTTCTTTTGGGGTGTCTGCTGTTGGAAGGACACCAAAAAAGATTCTGGAAGAACATCAAGACTAGTTGGAAAGCAGTCAATAGCAGCCTTTAGGCATAGATGTATGAATATTCTGCTACTTAGGTATACCAATAATTCATCCCAACCAATCTTTTTTACATATAAATATTGCATGATCTTGCTGGACAATTTATACCTGCTCTGTATTAATTAGACTGAACATTGGATCCTACATTACTTTCCAGAGGGCATCCATATGGCCACCTGGGAAAACCCTATTACTGGCAGTTGATAGATTTCCCTTAGTTGGCATCAATAAAGTAAGCTTCACCATTTTGACAGAATGCTACATGGCTGGCATCCATCAGAAGCTTCTGCTGATGGACAAGATTTCTATCAGCAAAGCATGACTTTCTCTTTTTCTCTTTCCATTGCAGTCCAAAATGCCTCATCTCCAGAAAAGTTTTAAGGGGGAGAGTTGGAAGAGGGGAATCAGTGAAATTCACTCTTCTTCCATTTGTAGAAACCACCCCTAGGACCCGGCTCTGTCTGTGTAGCTCTTTGTGTATTCTCCCTTCAGTTTTTGGGTAAAATAGTCCTGATAACAGTGTGATGGGTATTATGTCATCATATAACTATATTATGCTATGTGATAAAGTAATAAAGCAGATTCAAAGTGAAGGCTGTACTTTCTGAGCTCACTTTGAATGGTTGAACACTGTTTTGTCACTGTTTGCAGTGCCCCGACGTCTCTAAAGGAGAGCTGTTTTTCAGCAGCAGAGAATATTCTTCTGAAAGGCACTACCCATTTCTATTCAACACTGGTTCTAAAACAGTAGAGCAATCTATACAAAACTTATGTTCTAAAGGCGTACACACGCTTGTGTACAAAGTCACATACAGGGATGGGCATGAACCGGTTCAGACTCAGAGGTCAGGGCTGAACTTTGCCTGGTTTGAAGCTTGGGAGGCATGGCTCAGGAATCATGTACTCAACACAGACCTCTCTGAGCCTTTTACTGCAGCTTGGAAGCGCTTGAAGAAAAAATCCCACCCAGAAACTTTTGCACACAAATGCTGGTGAGGGGTGGCATTTTCCTGCCCTGAAAACACAAATAAAGACCCTCCCAAGCTTGATAGGCAACACTGCTTGCCAATAACAGGCACCCATGTCTATTCATCCCACTGGGAGGGATGAATGTAAGTGCTGGAGAAGTGCATGTTTCAGAGGAGAGGGTGTCCTTGCAATTGCAAAACAGCTTTGCTGGTGTATGTGTGAGGGGAATTTAGTGGCTTAGTCAGTCAGGGGCCAGGAGAGTTGCCTTTCCTGGGTTCCCCTGTTGCAATTCTGTTTTTTTCTGTTTATTTTTTTTGCTGCAAAGGCTTGAAGGCCCATTGGAAATAATGAGAACCAGGAATGCCAATTGACTTGAAATACATCACAGCACAAAAAAAGTTACAAAGAAAATGCAGAATGGATTTTCCATTAAAATCTCTGGGCCCAGATAAACTATTCTGGGGCTGGAATGGCAGCCCCCAGAATGGAATGACAGCCCCTGGGAACAGAATGTGCTCTAGGCCTGGAATGACAGGTTGCAGAGTGGGATGATAGCCCCTGAGAGAAGCAGAAGTGTTCTGGGACTGGAATGACAGGCCCTGGGAATAGCAGAAGCATTCCAGGATTGGCATGACAGGGTGTAGAGTGGAATAACAGCCCCTGGGAACAGAATCTGTGTTCTGGGACTGGAATGAGAGGTCATAGAGTGGAAGACAGCCCCTGGGAGTAGTGGCAGTGTTCTGGGACTGGAATGACAGGGTACGGAGTGGGATGACAGCCCCTGGGAGTAGCAGAAGCATTCTAGGAATGGAATGACACTGCCCAAAGTGGAATGATGGTCCCTGTGAATAGGAATGGTGTTCTGGGACTGGAATGATGGCCCTCAGAGTAGAATGACAGTTCCTGGGAGTAACAAAAGTGTTCTGGGACTGGAATGACAGGTTGCAGAATGGGATGACAGACCCTAGGAATAGCAGAAGTGTTCTGGGAATGGGATAACAGCCTGCAGAGTGGAATGACAGTCCCTGGGAGTAGTAATAGTGGGACTGGAATGACAGTCCCTGGTAGTGGCAGAAGCATTCTGGGACTGGAATGACAGGCCACAGAGTGGGATAGCAGCCCCTGGGAGTTGCAGAAGTGTTCTGGGGCTGGAATGACAGAGCGCAGAGTGGAATGACAATCCCTAGCAAAAGAATCATCTTCACCATGTTATCTCCCCCCACTGCATATTGCATGCCTCCAGTCCAATATTGCCCCCCACCAAATCATCACCAGATCTTATGTGAGGATGCATGCCAGACAAGCCACACAGAGACCACAGAAAAGACTGCAGGCCAGTGGTACAATGGGTTGCCAACAACCATTGCACCGGTGGAGATGCAGACACCTCCAATGGTATGAGTGGCACCCTTGCTGGGCAGGAGGGTCAGCCCTGCCCAGTAATCATGCTGTTGGGGCAATGGGAAGGTGGGCCTGGGAATGTTGGCCCTGCCCAGTCATCATTGAGACAGCTCACAAAGGGAGAAAGGGTGGGGTCAGGTGGAATTAGGCATGCACAGCTTGCAGGTGGCTCCTGGGCTTGGGTGGGCTACTCCAGTCCAGTGATCACATTTTCAGTCAGACAGAGGGTGGTCTGGGCTATGCACTCCTGAACCCATGCCTGATATCTCTCCAGAATGCAGTTTCCTGGGGGCATCTTGTTTGGGGGTCTGTAACTCAGACCCCCCAAGTTGAACACACACATAACTTGTGGGGTATGTGGAGGGGCCTTCCCATGATGTATTCTGCAAGTTGGATGCCTCTAGCTCACCCAGGGTCTGTTCTGTACACTTCTGAGCCTGTGCCTGACCCTCTCATTGAAAAGCACTGTCCTGGGGCACCTTGTTTGGGGGGTCCATAAGTTGGACTCCCAAAGTCCAATCTTCACCAAACGTGGTGGGCACATAGAGGGGAGTCAACTGAAGATACTTTGCAATTTTGGAGCCTCTAGGCCCCTGGGGGGTATTTTCTGCATGATTCGGTTTGGTTTTGATTTGTGAACCGTTTCAGGAATTGGTCCGGTTCAGTTCATGAACCAAACCAGGATTTCACAGTCTGTGCCCATCCCAACTCACATAGAACACAAAGATTAGAAGAAATTGAACACCAAGTTCTTATAGATATGATATTACTTGAAATAGCATTTAAGAGGCAACACAGTATATGAAGTATATTAGTATTAGACAATCTTGTTATTGTAATATTTGTTATATTAGTTGTACTGGAATGCACAAGCAAAAGCCACAACACTGATCTAGTAAAACCAAACTTTTATGACTCTGGATGTCAGATCAAATACCTGTGATTTCTAGTCTAACTAAGCTGAACACCTAGCTGTGCCTGACTTTGAGCCTCTGAATAGATTATATTTATTTATTTCTCACATTTATATCCCGCCCATCCCGTAAACAGGCTCAGGGCGGGTCACAACAGTTCAATAAATACAATAACATTTAAAACAGATAAAAACACATTATATTAATCACATGAGAAGTAATCATTATATTATATTAGTAATCATGTATAAATCACACATTAACTCTTCAGAATCATGTATAAACCACAGAATCATGTATAAACCATATATTAAATTCCCTCGGAAACAGAGAAAGCTGAAGGGGAACACAGTGGAACACAGGAAAGGAGGAGCCATCACCTGATTTTCAAGAGATGTGCATTAATATAATTAATCAATATCTGAATCAAATAATGAACATATTTGTTAATATGGTTATTACTAGCTGAAACAGGGAAATTAACGATATTCAGAAATAGAGAACATCACTCATTTCCCATGCATTCTCTGGTGTCCCACTGATATTATTTATGTTCCCTAAACTAATGTGAAGGAGAGGAAGAGATAATGGTGCAGGAACTATGTACCTGACAAGGACATCATCCAATCAGAAGAGTTTGATGATTTTCCCATTGAAAAACAATGTCCCAGTTGGTGTTTCTGCACACAGCATTTACATTTTATGCTGATCACTTTGCAGTAATTTTGGGAGAACATGCTGAACTGACACTTGACTACGTGTCCTGTTCTTGTCATTGTGTGTGTCCGTCTCTGGGGTCATTTATATATACTGGCAGACAGGATTGCAGAGATGGGAAAACATCGAAGGGGCCCAGCCTTCCCCTTTCAATCATGATAATCCATGCAGACAGTAACAGAAGCAAACATTTTGCTTTGCAGTATCTGGCAATCAGGTAGGATTGCAAATACTAGGGAAGGTTTAGTTCCTTTGGCACAATCTCCTGAAAAAAAGCCCTGTTGACAAAGTTTATTCTGGTTGACTGAAAGTATCTTTGTCTCTAAAATTGCACTTCTGCTGGCTGACCCTTCCTTTGTTATGTTGACGACTCGAATTTCCTCAGTAGAAGTTAATAGTTAGGAAAGATTGCTGAGGGGTATGATTTGGATTTTTGGAAAGTGCTTGAGGGTTCAGGAAGAGAAAAGTTTGGGTTAAATAATTTGTCATCAGCAAACTTTGCTATCTTGCTGTTCCTCCTGACTTTATCCAGAATGTTGGGCACTCTTCTGTTCAGTGGACACAATAATATTTTGTGATCAATTCTAAAGTGAACTCTTGTTGATGGCAACCTGGGAGGAAGACTTGTTGAGTGCTTTGTATTGCACGACTTGTGATCTGCCTAGCCAAATGGGGTCTAGAAGCTGAGAACAAATGCTTATCAGGCCATAAAGTAATACCCTGTTTTTGTTATCTGTCTGAGACAGGAAAACAGGAAAGCTATTGAGCATCAGAAAGGCAAAATACTTGGCTGGTGTGAGTGGCATTTAGCATGATGAGTCACAAATTTCGTAGGATTTTGGGTGACTAGGATTTGGTGCTTCAGTTGACCAGCCAAAAAGGTCAGCCAGTGTATAACAGCTGAATGTATTTTTGCCCCCGTTCATGTCTTGAACAGTTTTCGTTAGCACTGCTTTAATGAAATGCCTTAATGAGTGCTTTAGACTCTTGTTCTTGCACTCCTGGCAGGTGGAGGGTTCAACACAGCATGTGTTTCCTGCTGTTCCATTGCATGTCTTGACTAACTACTGAGGTAAAAATGCATATTGTGGAGTAGCGATGTTGCAGTACTGGCAACCTCCTTCTTACAAAACACACACACACATATATATGAGAGATGAACATCACAGATGCCTTTATTCATGTGCTTTTTCATATGCAATGCAGTTATTCCCTCCACCCCAACACTGTTCAGGAAAGTACTCCTCAAGGGCAAACACAAGAGGATCTGTATGTAACTAAGAGGAAGAGGTGCTGGGAAATTGGACAAATATTTACAGAAAGCGTTGTTGTAGTGAGGCTCTCTCACTTGAATAAAAAGCAGGAAGACTGATTTCCTGATTTAGAAGGAAAGAGTATTTGTAGGCTTATTAATAACAAACACCTTTCTAAAGGAATGTTTAAAAATATTTTCTCCATATGTATTAGTCTGCATAGCTTTCAGACCCTTGTGTATTGTTTTCCTCACCAGTTTTGGTTCATTTTTGGAATGGAAAAATGTTTCTTTCTTAAGCAAAGCTTTTATCCCTCACAGCCCGTTTTCTTCTCATGGCTGACCCTGCAGTGAGGTAAAAAAATTGACAAATGTATGACATCATACCCATTTTTTCCCCTCAGCTAGCAAACTGTGAAGCCATTAACAGAGGAGTGTGACTTCACTGCAGGACCAAAGAGAATGAACAGCTGGCCTCAGATGGAGAAAGCTCTAATTCAAACACATATATCTTCAATAATAGCAGGGGAAATACAGAAAATTACTGTCAAAATAAATTGCATTTTGTATAAATGCCACCTCCTTTCACGTTTGCCCCAGCATGATAATCCTTCTTTATTTAGTGGTATTGCCCTTTTCTCTTTAGAGACCTTTGCTGAAGTCTTCTTTTATATTTTATGTATCATTAAAATGACTTAAATGAGCAGAGGATGTATCTCTGCTGACATTTATTTTAATTATTTACATAAATAAAGAGGTTTTCTTATTCCACACCTGCTGCAATTATCAAAATATATTTCCTTCATTTATAATGTGAATTTAATGCCTGCAAGAGCTGAGCAAAACAAGCAGAGGTGAGAATGCTGGAAACTGTGTTATACCTCCAAAAGGGTACGAAAAGCACAGAGCGAGAACAGCTTCTTGATGCCTTTGGCTTAACCATTTCAATCTCAGCCTCCTAACTGACAAAATTTAAACATATTTGATCCCAACCATCCCTTGGTTACCCTAATCTGTCCCACCATCCCATTACTTTGTTGTTTATTGCCCTAACCTCTCCCAT
Organism: Gekko gecko; assembly: GCA_029375565.1. Taxonomy (NCBI): domain Eukaryota; kingdom Metazoa; phylum Chordata; class Lepidosauria; order Squamata; family Gekkonidae; genus Gekko; species Gekko gecko. The sequence continues at coordinate 37,580,349 of JAPDNY010000006.1, forward strand.
TGTTCCTTCCTTTCCTGTTGTAATCTCTGCCATTGTCCCTGTCCTTCCTTGCTGTTGTTTTCTCTACTGTTGGAGTTCAGAGTGAACAGTCCTTGAGAATGTGGGCCTGCTTTTTTATGGTTGTATTACTGCAGGCATGATGATTTGTGTCATCCTGAAAGCTGGAACATATCTAGAACTTGTCAAGGATGAGGATTTCCTCTGAACCATACTATTGGCGGGGCTTCTTCATGTTTTGCTGCCACAGATAAGAGGAAGCCATTTTCCTGTGGTTTCTTCTTATGCTGCCATGGTAATGCTTAGAAGCTAAAAATTTCATATGCAGAAAGAATGCCATCATTTTTACCCATTTGATTGTTGTCATCCTTCTCATTCAAGTGGTGACGTAATGGGAAGGACCTTTGTGTCTAGCTCTACCATATGTTTCCCAGCTTCCCAGTGATATCATGGGAAGTAACTGGGGGAAATGACTCAAAAGACTGGCCCCCAATAATCATGACAGTCATTCACATTGGGACATGATTGAGGATTCAGCAGATTTCCAAGCAATTGAAAACCTTACAGTGTAATCCTAAACATAGTTAATGCTTTTAAGCCCATTTGCTTAAATTACTTTAAAAGGTTGTAACTTCACTCAGGACTCTACAAATTAAACAGGGACAAAAAGAATAAGCTGTACAATGTGCATACTGTAGATAACACACATTCTTTCTAGAAGTTTTAAGCTTTTAGTTTGAAGCACCTTGATTAATAGCTTCTTAATAACTCCTTGTATGCTTGAATACTACATTGCTGAGTTGATGAATTTCTAGATAGGGTGATTGATTGTGTGACTAGTATCTGCATATGTTACTAGACTCATACAAATGATCAATATACACAGGGCCATTGTACACTCTTTCATCTGGAGAGTAAGACAATCTATTTCTCCATTCCAGTTTAACACTGGCTATCCATGCACCTCATAGCCTGCTGTACCTTGCATTGTTTCTTTGTAGTGGTGTTTCTCCTACTGCTTTTCATGTAGCTATCACAGTACAGTGACAATCACAGCAAAAAGACCCCCCCCCCTTCTTTTTGATATGTCAGCTAGAATGGCAGTTTTCACCCAAAGTTCTGCCTCCTGTGGCACATCAATTAATTATTAGCTTGATATAAAGGCCACTTAATCTTTCTAGTTAAGACTAAATAATGAAGCAAACATCTTTATGTGACTGCAGTCGGAGTGAAAGGGTATGGATTTACCCTTGTTTCCATTGAACGATAGTGCTGAATTCACACATGCCACTGAAATTGCTTTTCAGACCCATCTCCTGTGGCTGGTTTGCAAAAGTGAAACACCAAAAGGCAGTTTTAAAAGGCCTGTGCCTGGTTTCTGAACTGATTGATGGCCAAAGAGGAAGAATGCTTTACTGTCACATTTTGGCCTTCCTGGACTTTTCAGTGCCCATGTGATTTTGGCCTAAAAGGAGCTTAGTTCAACTGATGACATGACTGAAATAGGTGGTGGCCTTCACATAAATGCTTTCATGAGGACTACACATATTGTGGCAGTGTGCATGCATATGAACCTTGTGTCTGCATGCAAGCGCATGGTATCTCCCCATGCTTGGGTGGATGATCTCATGGAGGCCATCAAAAATGTCAAGTGTGACTGGTAAGATTTCTCCAATAGAAGCCAAATCCTAATTAGGTATGGAGACCATCATATAGCTGTGCACTGGGCTTATTTTTTAATATATATATTTGTGTGTGTGTTTTGTATGCTTGCCTGGAAGTTATGGTTGACTTCTGGTGACCCCTACTGGGGGTTTGGACATTTTAGCGAGATGGCTTGATTAGCCTGCCTCCTGCCTCCTGCCTCTGGTATTCCTTGGAGATCGCCCTTCCAAGTACTTGCCAGAGTCAGCCCTGCTTAGCTTCTGAGATGTGATGAAATTGGGCTTGCCCGGGCTATCCAGGTCAGGGTGAACTGGGCTTATGTTTTGAAAGATTTTAATTGATGAGTCTGATTAAGTATTATTTAAAGTTGTGCATAGATTCGTATAATCATTTGTGTTGATGGATGAGAGCATGAAGCCACCACAGGTTACCTCCTTTTATTACAGAACTATACTGACACCTAACAGCTCATGGCCCCTTCCAGATTTTATAAGTCGGGGGGGGCACTCTTAAATATGAGCACACAAACCTTCTTAAAATGAATGGGCAATACACAGCAGCAGAAGCACAAAGGCACCTGGTATCATGGCATCTGGTCCCATCACTCCTTGGCAAATAGGAGAAGTTGTGGAAGCAGTGACAGACTTCACATTCCTGGGATCCAAGATCACTGCAGACAGTGACTGCAGCCATGAAATTAAAAGACGCCTGCTCCTTGGGAGGAAAGGGATGGCAAACCTAGACAGCATAATAAAAAGTAAAGACATCACCCTGCCAACAAATGTCTGTATGGTCAAAGCAATGGTATTCCCAGTAGTACTGTATGGCTGCGAGAGTTGGATTATAAGGAAGGCCGAGAGCCGAAGAATAGGTTCTTTTGAATGATGGTGCTGGAGAAGACTCTTGAGAGTCCCTTGGACTGCAAGGAGATCAGATCAGTCAATCCTAAAAGAAATCAACCCTGACTGTTCCCTGGAAGGCCAGATACTGAAGCTGAAACTCAAATACTCTGGCCACCAAATGAGAAGGGAGCACTCACTGGAGAAGACCCTGATGCTGGGAAAGATTGAAGGTCAAAGAAGAAGGGGAAGGCAAAGGATGAGATGGTTAGACAGTGTTATCAAGGCAACGAACATGAAATTAAGCAAACTCCAGAGCACTACGGAAGACAGGAGGGCCTGGTGTGATGTAGTTCATGGGGTCGTGAAGAGTCAGACTCGACTGTGCAACTGAACAACAAAATTTTTTGGCCACTGTGTGACAGAGTGTTGGACTAGATGAGCCATTGGCCTGATCCAGCATTGGCTTCTCTTATGTTCTTATATTCTTAAAGGTGCATAACTTGCTATTCTTTAAAGTACCACAGGATGTTTTCTTCTTAAGTACCATGGCTATGCTTCAGAAACAAAGGCAAGGAGTTTTCCTAAATGTTATAATGCATGTATGATACTTTTGCATTTCCTCTCTCATATTTCTCACTTCCACATAACCTGCCCGGGATTGGGGACACACCCTGCTGCTATATGATGTTCTTTATAGGTAATCATGATTTGGCCTCTGTTGGATAAATCTTACCAGCCACACTGGAGGTTTGTGATATAGATTGCTGTCCACCACAAGTTAGACTGAGACCAGCAAATCTATTTATACAAGCTGCAGACAGGGCAATCATTTTGACTCCCCAAGCTTCCTTTCCTCGGTTATATTTTCATGATCATTATAAGCTTCTTTCTTCTCGAGTTCATGAGTGTGGCAGCCTGGAGCCATTTGGGACAGCATACGGCATGCAGTTCTGCGAAGCAGGTTTGCGATCAGAAATCAGTATTTTAAATACTGACCCTCCCCCCCCAAGAAGAGTATTATCATTGCAAGAATCAAAATATTTTGCACTTCCTGAAAGCTCAAAGAAAGATTCTGTGTGAGAGTTGACAGGAAGCCATAATCAAATTGTCAAGGAATTGCTCCTACTGTGGCAAAGTGAGAATGTTAGATTACATGTGTCAGCGTGTGAAGATAAAGACTGCATCGGGAAGGCAGCGTTGAAGGGTTGATAGGGGATGGGAAGTTTATCGCTGTAAACTGTAACCTGCTGCAGACAGTTCTGCTACCTCAGCGCTCTTCTGTTTGCATTAAAAACCTTTATGATCAATAAAATGTCTTCATTTTGCCTTTTTGGGGAAACACATTGAGATCCCTTGGATCACCTGTGTTAGGCCAATTAAACTGAAGACTAATTGTTATTCCTCCAGCTTTAAAAGCAATAAAGGAAGCTGACTGCTAACTCCTTGTTGTACATGTGGCATTTTTTCTTAAGTTTAGTTTCTAGCCAGCCCTTCCACAACAGCCCAGGCCATTTAGCAACAGTTACAGAAGCGCATAAAAAAGCACAGTAAAATTTAAGGACAAATCCAGTGTTGTATGAGCTGCTGCTGTGTCTATAGAGGAAGGTGGCCATAGGGCACAACAGAGCCTTACACACACACACACACACACAAGGACATGTCCAGATTGCATCATGGTGGCCATTGGATAAAGAGGAAGATTATTCATACATCTCATGCAAAGTTCCAGCCCTTGTTTGCTCTCATTCTCAAGTGATTTCTGCTCCTGTTTTCCCCATGCTCAAAATATCCACTTTAATAAAAAAGTACTCCACTCTTACTTAACCCTGCTTGCTGAATACCTGCATCAAAAGTAAAGCTTTTATAGATATTCCAGAAATGATTCAGGATTAGAACTGGGTCACACATGATTCCTCTATACTGAATCATTGTCTACTTGAGCACCCTTCAGACATTCTTTAAATGTATGTATGGGGACGGGATGGTGTGTGCTGTCTTTGCTTCTAACATCCATTTGTTTGGAATAAAATCTGCGAGTATAACTGTATGCTTTATAGAACTTTCTACATGCAGCTGGAAATCCTGAAAAGCAAAACAGAGTTATATGTGCATGGGTTCTGGTCTAACTTTTGGTTGAGCATGGGGGGGACAACATGCCTAATCCAGCTTGCACACATTCAAAAATCACCTGAAAGAGGGTTTGATGACGTACAGATGAATGTGTGAATTGACTTGTTTGAAAAATGTTGTGTCTGAGGGGTGATGTGAGGTAAAAGTTTTGCCTGTGTTGTGATTATTTGATGTGTGTGTAAGATGAACATGAATGGATGGACCAGCTTGACAGAACTTTAGGGAAGGAGTTCCATCACTATGGGGCAGATTCACTATATGCTCTTGGAGCAGGGACAGCATATTCAAAAAGATGCACTTACTTAATGGTCATAATGCTTGCAAGATGTGTTGGGCCTAGGCCATTATATGCGTTATAAATTAACAACAGCATATGGAATTTTATCTAGGCAGCAGATAGTAAAACACAGGGATGAGCATGGACTGGGAAAATGCGGTTCGGTTCGTGGCTGAACCATGAATCAAACCATGAACTGAACCAGGAGGCTGGTTTTTGAACCAATCTGATTTGTGGTTTGTGGTCCTGCAAACCCTGTTGAAAAGGGACCTCAGTACAGCTGTTTTTCGGGCTGTCTTCTGCAGTCCCTTTTAAGTTTAAAGGGATTGCAGAAGACAGCCCGAAACAGCTGTGCAGTGCAATTGCCTCCCTACCATGCAGCTGTTTTTCAGGCTGTCTTCTGCAGTAGATCCATCACAAACTTCTGTTTGTGAACCGTGAACAGGGCAAAATTTGAGATGAATTTTGCTTTGTGGTTCGGTTTGTGCCCATCCCTAGTAAAGCACTGGACTAAGGTCACAATTCTGAGAGCACATTCCTGGGAATAACCCCGCTGAATAAAATGAGAATTCTAAGTAGATCTGTTTGGAATTGCTCCTTCTCAGAGGTACTCTCTGTGACCCACTATGGTAAGGAAACAGGGTTCCACATCCTGTTCTAACTGAAGTGTCTGGACAGACGTGTGCTGCAGTAGTGTAGTTTACTAAGGTCTTAGTGACAGTTGCCAAGGCTTGCTTGAATAAAGAGGGGACTTTTGAAGGCATGCCTGGCCATTTTCACAGTGTTGGCTTCTGGGCACAGCTGTGCATCTAGTAGCATTTATGGACTCTAAATGTCATCACAATTGGAATATTTTCAAACAAGGCCCCCCCAGTGCATGCTCCTTTGGTTCTCTGAGTAAGAAAAATAGCTCATTTACTCAGCATATGCCATAGTTGATAGTGTGACTTGTAGCTGTCCAAAGATTTATGTTCAAATTTTTCTTCTGTTGTTCTGCATACTTACTTTTCTCTCAACTCTTGTTATTTGATAAATTTGCTTTAGGAACCGACGGTGTGCATCTGCCATTTATTGTTTAAATACAGAAGTTGTTGACTATTCTCTCCATACCTCAAACTCTCTCAGAAATTAAGACCAGCCTGAAACTAGTCCTGAAATCCATCCAGTGATTTCAATCTGTCCTTCAAAAATTTCTAATAATGCATGGCTGTCAGTTAACCATGGGTTTTTAGGTTTTGTCCAGTCTTCTCTGGGAGGAAAAAGGAGGAGGCTGGGATTAGTTTCCCAATTTCCCTGCACCATTGAATAGCTAATTAAGGATCCCAGTGGCCTTCAGCTCATGAGTTTAGACCCTCATGTGGGTTCCAGAACTTAAGCAGCTGGCATGGTTTTTTCTTTTTCTTTTTTACTGCACCCGTTGCTAGGGCAGTGGTTCTCTACCTTTTGTCTCTTACATCCCACTAGTCACTTTATCAAACAAACTGGTTTCCAACATGATAGAACCCTCCCCCTACACACTTTCCCCAAGATAATATTTAAATTATTATGGGCACTACGTTTATCATTTATGGTAAGCTTTGAGGGCATACAAACTGCAGAAAAACAGTATCTACTGCAGGCATTTAAAGCCTGAGTGTAGTGTGAGGGGGAATGGAGAAAAGATGGCTGCCAGCTTGGAACATTTAGGCTGACTATATTTCTCCTGCTGCATGCCTGGGTGTGTCTGGGGTTGGGAGCCCTTGATCATGAGCAGAAGGGCCTTTGGCTCCTAGCTTGCAGCTCACAGCCTGTGCCCTTGGCCAGATGGATTACTGTTGTGTACACCAACCCAGGATGTCTTGTCTTATTTTTTTCCCCCAATACTGTACTTTATGTACATTTGTTTAAAAGTGTATTTTTGGTGCACTTTGGGTTTCCTATTGGGGAGAAAAGAGGGATAAAATACACCAAACAAACAAACAGACTGCCAAAAGGACATGGACGGATATGAAGATTACAGGAGAATTAATTCTTAGAATTGTTATGAGAACCTTGCTTCCCACCTGTGTCCCGCCAGTGGTACATGTACCATGGGTTGAGAACTACTGTGCTAGAGCACCTGCATGGAGGGCAAGGGTTCAGTGCCTCCTGCCTTTTGTTGTACACTACTGAGATGAACAACAGGAGGATGAGGCAAGGTCACTCAGTGGAGGAAAAGATTCCTCTGTAGCTCTGATCCTTGGCTTGTTCCTCACTATGGTACACTTGCCCGTGGTCTGCTTGTATGTCTTTTCCCTTGCTTTGCCCTGTTTAAGGTCTCTGACTTGGTGAGACTGTAACTCTCTCCCACTTTTTCCCATTACAAGCTTCCAGCGCAGCTATTCTCATGCTCAGGGAGTCTCAGATCTGGGAAGTCTGAAGACCACAGAATTAGGGGATTTTTTAAAAAATTATTCTTTGTCTCCACCCCCATAATTTCTTAGGAGACTGCATTCTCAACCTAAACGTAAGAGCAGGAGTGTTCAGTGGTGACAAGTGGAATGATTAAACTTGGGCTTGCTGTCATTCTCAAGTAACTTCACATGGCCTCGGTGATATCATTACGTACCCAAATGTGATGGACTGTGCAATAACATGGCATCTTCACATTCAACACATATTCGGTAATTCAGTGGTCCTAAACTTTTCCAGACGTGGGAGTCACAGAACTAACCCACAGTATGGAACTGTGAAGAAGATTCAGAGGCAATATAATAATTTCTTTATGAATCATTTTCTTAAATAAACCTAAGCACCAAATGAGTACAGGATGAGTCTCACACTAGTTCCCTTTCTGCATTTCTGCTGTATCCACTAATATTCTTTGCAATTACCATTAACTCAAAATCAAACCCAAGCCTTTCTTTTGCCACAATAAGAAGAGGCTTTGTAAGCTTTCAACTTAATATTTTATTGTATGGCTGAGAAAATTCTTCAGGATCAGAGCAAAATGTCTTGAGGAGAAAGAACTCTACAGTGCAGTTTTAAACAGATGTACACCCTTCTAAGTCCTCTGAAGTCAGTGGGTTTTGAAGGGGTAACTGTTTTGGATTGCACTGTCAGGCTCTTTTGATTTTGATTCTTCTCTCAGAACTGCATCATCATGATTTTAGGAAAGTTATATAATGCTTTTTTACCCTTTCTCATAAAACTGCAATGAGGTAGCTCTACATGGGAAAACTTTGCTGCAGAATTAGAATGGAATGGAAGAATGAAACAGGTGTACTGCAGTATCACTCTAAAAGGAGGATTTTTTTTCCAGCCATAGTTTGAAAGGATGAAGAAATCACAGGAGGTGAGAAATTCAGGACTGATTTGTCCCCACGTTCCCAGATTTATTACTTTATTTATATAATCTGCCACATTTCCATATAAATAGCCAAGACTGCTCACAACCAAGTTTCATAAATTCTGAAATCCATGAATCTACAAAAAATTAGTAGTAACATCTATAAAACATCAAAACAGGAAGTAAAGCAAAATGCAGAGGCAAAATAGCAGGCTAAATTAAAAATACAAATTATACGTATACAGATACACACACAGAGACACACACACACATATATGGCCAGTACTAAAAAATGAATTATCAGCAGGAAAACATTCAGTACAAAAAAATAACTTCTGCAAGCCATCCAGCACATACATCTAAGAAAAACAACTGGGCCAATAAAACATTGACACATGGTGTCTAAATAATAGCAAACTAGGTATTTTCTATGAGAAAGTGTTTTACAGCATGGGCACTAACACTGAAAAAGCCCTGTCTCTGGTTAAGGACATAAGAAGAGCCCTACTGAATCAGACCAGTGGTCCATCTAGTCCAGCATCCTGTCTCACAAAGTTCCCCTGAAAGCCCAATAACATGGTATAGAGGTTGAGATCTCCTCCTGATGTCGCTTCCTGGGATCGGGATTCAGAGGTTGACTGCCTCTGGACATGGAGGTTCCATTTAGTCATCATGGCTATTAGTTGCTGAATCTGTCTAATCCCCTTTCAAAGCTGTCTATGCCTGTGGCCATCACTACACCCTCTGACAGCCAATTCTACATTTTTATCACTTTCTCCATAAAGAAGTACTTCCTTTTGTCAATCCTGAATGTACTGCCCATAAGCTTCATTGAATGTCCTCAAGTTCTAGTATTTTGGGAAAGGGAGAAGAATTTCTCTTTGTCGACTCTCTACCCCATACATAATGTTATAAACCTCTATCAGCTCCCTCCTGAGACAGTTTGGTGTAGTGGTTAAGAGTGTGGACTCTAATCTGGGAGAACCAGGTTTGATTCCCCACTCCTCCACATGCAGCTGCTGGTGTGACCTTGGATCAGTCATAAGTTCTTTCAGAGCTGTTCTCTCAAGGGCAATTCTCGAGAGAGCTCTCTCAGCCCCACCTACCTCACAGGGTGTCTGTTGTGGGGAGGGGAAGGGAAAGGAGATTGTAAGCTGCTCTGAGACTCCTTCAGGTAGTGAAAGGTAGGGTATAAATCCAATCTCCTCCTCCTTCGTCTTTGTCTCCTCCTCCTCACTGAAAAGTCTCATTCTCTTCAGCCTTTCCTCATAGGAAAGATGCTTCAACCTCCTAATCAGGGTGTCTGTTGTGGGGAAGGGAAAGGGATTGTAAGCCACTCTGAGAGTCCTTCAGGTAGTGAAGGGTGGGGTATAACTCCAATCTCTTCCTCCTTCTCTTCCTTTTCTAAACTGAAAAGTCCCTTCAAGCCCTTCCTCATAGGAAAGATGCTCCAACCTCCTAATCAGCTTGGTTGCCCTCTTCTGTACTTTTCCCACTCTACAATATCCTTTCTGAGATACGGTGACCAGAACTACACACAATATTCCAAGTGAGGCCATACCATGGATCTATATAGCATTATAATATCTGCTGTTTTATTTTAGTCCCTTTCCTAATAATCTCCAACACAGAATATGCCTTTTTCACAGCTGCTGCACACTGGGTTGACACTTTCATTAAGCTATCTACTACAACCCCAAGATATTATTCCCTCTCAGTTGCCATCAAAACATGTAGTTCACTAAGACCTTTGCACATATGAAACACAGCAATATAGTTGAGCAAAGATCCACAACTTTATTATTAAAATATAGATCCGGACTGTGACATCAAAATATCTAATTCTCCTGAACACATCTGTGGATACTTAAATCTGGAGATTGGGGCCATAAATAAACAAGGCAGACCTTTCTACAACCTGCAAAAAGCCCCAGGTTTTCAGAAAAATCTGAAATCTAATACATAAATAAAAAATCGGAGGACTGCCCTCCCATAATAGAAGCTGTATGTTTTAAACCTGTAGGTATGAAAAATGAATGCCCTTTCAATGGCCCCTGTGGCAGCTGCTAGGCAACTGCAACGGGAAGAAGACGACGAGTTGGTTTTTATACCCCACTTTTCTCTACCTGAAGGAGTCTCAAAGTGGCTCACAATCACTTCCTCTCCCCACAACAGATACCCTGTAAGGTAGGTGGGGCTGAGAGAGCTCTGAGAGAACTGTGACTGACCCAAGGTCACCCAGCTGGCTTCATGTAGAGGAGTGGGGAATCAAACCTGGTTCTTTAGATTAGAGCCCATCACTCTTAACCACTAAACCACACTGGCTCTCAACAGTATTGTCAGCCATAGTTTCTGAGAGTAAAAGGTAGGGGATATGGGCAGGGCCCTTTCCAGGACAGCTTTGAGAGATGACTCATTGAAGGAAGCCTGGCCTGCCAGCAACCACAAGTCTATTTGCTACCAATGTGACTTACATGATTCATCCAGGCCCATCTGCTTGGTATTATTCAACTGCAGCAACTTCACAAAAGCCAGTGTGGTATAATGGTTACAGTTTCAGACTAGGCTTGTGTTATGTATTGGGACTGAATCATTCCTGATTGAATCACCCCAGAGACTGGCTGAGCTTGAAGCATAAGAACAATAGCCTGCCAGGATTTTGAAAGTAACCAGTCTAGTAGTAATGTTATGTAAATAGCCTATCAACGGGAGTGGGGTGTGTTTGTGTGTGGCAATTGCATGCTCTTTAACAGGGCTGAGGCTCAGGAGTCTTGTCTTGTGCTTGTGGAAATCACTAATAAAGTAGAACTGATCACTAGGCTTGTGATCCATGGAACCCACTATTTAACAGTTTGAATCCCCACTCTGCTGTAGTGCTCACTTTATGACCTTGGGCCAGTCACACACTCTTAGTGTAACCTACTATGACAACCTAGCCCCATTCCCTCCCTTACAGGCAGGATTTTCCCTTGTTTTTTTCTTCCCTTCTGCCTAAGTAGCCCCTTTATCTATTTTCTTCATATTTGAAAATATATTTATTTTATTTTTATTTATTTGGTTTGATTTCTATCCCATCCTCCCCTGCAAGCGGGCTCAGGGCAGGTCGCAAAAGGAATATGAGACAATAAAACCACATCATAAAACCATAAAAAATTAAGAATCCAATTCTAAAACAGATGGCAGCTAGTAATAATTCTTTGTACTCCTTGCATTGAAAGGCAAGCAGGCAGAAACATAATAGTAGTCTGGTGACTACTGATGGAAATCATTGCCCTCTACACCACTGAATGAGTATGAGGGCAGTTTAAGCAGGAGGGGCCAAAAAGAGCAGTTGCCCACCAGTTAGCTGAAGGCTGTCCCACCCTGTCACTTTAATGTATTTTGATGCTGGCTCAGCCTAGGAACTTGAGGGAAGAGGCAAGATCATCCTCTTAACTTATACTTTTGAAAATGGCACATGAAAGGCTCTTGAAAGTTCAAAAATAAACAAAATATTTTATTCCATGTAGAGTGGAAAAGGTCAGGTGAAATCAGGGATAAAATGTCTGATGTGAATCAATAATAACTATAAGGTAACTTAGTAATTTCACATGCAAATGTTTCCAGCAAGTGAGAGTTCTTAAGCTTTTCACAAAGTCTTAGAATCTTGGAGATTAGAGGCTTTTGTTTCAGTGTTTCCTAAACATTCCAGTTCACTTTTTTGAGTTTAACTGACTGGGTTTCAGAAGGCAGGGATGCACTACTAAATACCCAAATTCCTTCCCTAAACATACCAGGGATCGCTCCACTCTTTAGAGCTATCTCCCTTTCAACTGGGTAGTTTCTAACTAGAAGATCTATCTTGAATAGGGATCTTCACTAATCTACCCACTCCTCCTTGTCAGCCTTCCAAGTCCCCAGTTACTATGAAACTGTTTTCAGTCAGAGCAAAACTTTCCTTAGTCGGAGTTAAACTTTCAAACTGAGTTCTCTTTGGCAGTCAGTTCCCAAGTCTTTCTGCTCAACTGACACTAACCAATCAAATTCCTTTGAACAGCCTGTCATTCAAGGTTTTCTGGCCCTGTGATGCTTTAACCCTTCACAGTCCATTACATGTTTATACAGCACATATGAGCTTTTAAAGTGCAGTCTGTCACACCTACCTCACAGGACTGTTGTGAAGATAAAGTGGAATATATGTAAGCTGCTTTGAGTCCCCACTGTGAAGAAAGTTTGGGGTATAACTTTTATAAATAAATAATATATATAACTGAAGATGTGGGGCAGATGAAATGTAGATTGGTTGGTGGGTATGAAGGAGAGAAGAAAGCAGGGAAAGGTAAGGATATGGGGGCTGCCAGGAGGAGGGAAAGAGGAAATAGTGTGGGGGAAAGGAATACAGTGGTTTGCAGGTTTCCCATTGCACAACTGATCCTGCTCTAATGGCCAGCACTGCAAAACATGGCTGGCCAGACTTTTCCCAAGGAGATACTGCAAGAGGAAGGAGGCAAACCTGAAGCCAGGAGGCAGACAAAGGTAGTTGGCTGGTTAGTGGGAAGGAAAGAAGGAATAAGGAAAAGATGAGAGGCTACAGGGGCTTTCAGAGAAGGAGAAGAATAGTTGGGGAGTGGAGAATGAAATCCCCCTGCAAGTCCTTCTTGGACCCTGTTTGTATGTGTCTACCTAGCAACCATTCCATACATCTCTGTGCGTATTCTTTCTGTCTAGATGATAGCTTGCAAATATGTCTCCAGCTGCTTGACTTCTTTGAGCAACTCCACCCTGGTTACAAATGTCAGATCAGTGATTTCAGACCTCCTTGTTCTTCACCAGCTGAGAGTAGAGACCTTAGCACTGAATCATGGCAGGACCATGGTTCTTAAAAAGGCAAACAAGAAGGGAGGCACAACATCCTATGATAATCCTCATTTGCCCCCCAAGCCGAAATAACAAGGCAGACACAAATGTTGGGTTTAACTATAGGGCCACTTTATTAATTGACAATCTTAACTGGAACCAAAGGCAAGGGCAACACAGTATTGCGGTATGGTCAAGGCCAGAGGTTGAGGACCCCTCCCTTACCTCTTCAATAGGGCGAGCCACCTTGCCCCAGATGCGAGCCCGCCACAGGGGCTCCCATCTGGCCGGCTAGCCATTGCAGGACAACCCTGTAGCCCCAGCCACAAGGTTCAAAGAGAGGACCTAATCAGGGCCGTCCCGAAGGCAGTCCATTTTCCCCAGCCCATGGCGCAAGGCACAAAGACTGTACTCACAGGACCCCTTCAACCCCAAATGAGGGGTGTCAGCTGGTGCTCACCGGACTGCAATCTGTATACCGCATAGCAACCTGCCAGAACAAAAGTGACTGTCCTAACTAACCGACCCACCCTCATAAACACCTGCATCACTGCTGCAATACAGGGTAGGCAAAAACACCCCTCCCCAAGTGCCAGTCAGGAAGGGGTGAAAAATTCCTACCTGGCCCCCAAAACTGGGCAACCAGCAAATGCCTGCACTACAAACAGGGTGGGAGGGTGAGCCGATGACTGTGCGGGACTGCTGAGGAGGATAGGCGGGGCCTGGCTTTAAGCCTTCTTGGCCCCGCCCCCTCCTGATGCATGTATGGGGCGCTCTTGGCGCCAAAATCGGCTGGGAGGCAAAGTCACCCCCCCTGTCCAATGGCCGGAATGGCCGTGGACTGTTGAATCGTGTTAGAGTCTGACCTTTGTTAATGCAGCATTCCATAGACCAGCTTGCTCTCTAGCCTGGACAACTCCACTGCTGAGCAGAGAAGTCTGCTTCTTTGCCTGCTTCTCCTAGTGGGCAGTGCTGGTGCAGTCTTAGCTGCCATCCCAAAAGTTTGTGCATTCCTTGTCTGCTTGGCAGCAATGGCCAGTTTTTAGAAATGGATAAGTTACATAGCTAGCGCAATGACCGGTGACCCTAAGCCAATGACCCTGCAGTTTGATTGAGGGAAACTCTATACACAAAAATGCCATTCAGGAACAATAAAGTCCAGTATGCATATGTTAAATGTTTTGGTTGACTGGCATGCTTGAATATCTGAATATCCAAAGAAGTGAGCTGTGGTTCATGAAAGCTCATAGCCTCCTGCAAATGTTGTTAGTCTTTAGAGTGCTACTGGACTCCTGCTCTTTTCTGCTGCTACAGACAGACAAACATGGCTACTCATCTTGATCTAAATACATACCTGCTGAGTCAGTTTCTCCTCTCACTGCCTTTGACCTGCCTTTGCCACCCCCAGGAAATGTAAAGACATTACAGGGAAATGGAAACTGAAAGCAGCCACAGACATTATGACACTGCCAGAAAAAAATGGTCAATTCTGATCCTAAAACAGAGGACATTTGGATTAGATTTCCTTCTGAGACTACAGGGCATGTTGGGTTCAGAATCTGGCTGCTTACATTTTGAATGCACATCCATACCTTTATGAGACATAGGTGGGAATGTGTACAAGCTCACAGAAAAATGCCACTTTAGACATATTTAATGGCTACCAGGGAAAATATATCATTTAGTGGCAGAGCACATGCACAAAGTAGTTCTCAGTTCAATCCCTGGTGCTCATCACTAAAAGGCTAGGAGATTCCTTTACTTGGAAGCTTGGAGCTGTTGTGAATCAGAGTAGACAAAACTGTGTTCTGTGGACCAGTGGTCTGACTCCATAAGGGAGCTTCTTATGTTTTTATTTATTAGATTTATTTTATTAGATTTATGTACTGCCCTCCCCAAACAGGCTCAGGGTGGTGTACAACAATTAAACTAATACAATTAAAATAATATTAAAATAACAATTTAACATAGTAATATCATATCATAAAATACCATGTAAACAGAGAGATCAGATGTTAAAGCAATTCAATATCTAATCAGATGTCCAGTCAGGATCAGGCCACTGATGGATGATTGGCCAAAAAGCTGGGAGGGGGGATGTCCACTGCCTCAACCAAATGCCCGGTGGAAGAGCTCCATTTTGCAGGCCCTGTAGAACTGTAATAAGTCCCACAGGGCCCTGATCTCATAGGGGAGCTCATTCTACCAGGCTAAGCAGACATCCCTGTTACTTGTTATTTCTACTTTTCTTTGATCCCCTTCTGATTCCCCCCCCTTTTCTGTTCTTTGGAAAAATAAAAAGCCTACCTCCAAAGTGGTACTTATGCTTAAGGCACACAGAGTGGAGCCAGGAGCAGCTTGCCCAGACTGGGGGGGTGCATGGGAGAGGAGACGAGTGTTCCCCCTACAGATGAGTTAGTGTTAGCTAGATTCATAGTTTTTTAGCCTCCAGCTCACACATTTTTGTCTTTGCTCAGGAAGGATGGCTCCAGAGCACACTAATTTATGCAGTAGCCAAATTGCTCACTCACAACTTTAATGCCAATAGCTCACAAAGTAGAATTCTTGCTCACAAGACTCCACAGCTTAGAGGGAGCATTGGAGGAGATTTGTCCTCCCTTGGTTGCTTGCAGCTGCTGCTACTGCTACTGGCTTGCTTGCCTGTGCCTTGCTGCTCTGCCTCTCCCCTTTTTCTAGTTCTTGACTCAAGTGGAGGGCTCTATGGTTATTTATTGTGTGGCTGTGTTGCATACTGTGCCTGCTGCATGGAGATGGCTGGCTGGTTAGAGAGGGAATGAGAGAGAGAGAGAGAGAGAGAGAGAGAGAGAGAGAGAGAGAGAGAGAGAGAGAGAGAGAGAGAAATGAGGGACAGACAGACTCACCCACCCACCCACCCACCGTGAGGAGCCCCTTAGCTGGCACTGCCAGGCCATTTCCAGTGGGTGAGTTCACCATTTTGTATTTTCTCATCTACTTTTAACTCTCCTGTTTGTTTGTTTCTCAGCCTCCCCCTCCCCATGTATGCTCTTCATTACCCTCTCCCTGCTTCTCAACCCCTCTCCCCTCCCCTATCCACATGCCTCAACTTCCCCCTCTTCTCCTCCCCCCATGTTTTGGCTGATTAACATCAACCAGGACTAGGGTGTTCTCTTTGGCAGCTCCGACTTATTGGAACGAGCTCTCTAGTGAGATCAGGGTCCTGCAGGACCTTGGACAGTTCTGCAGGGCCTTGAAAAATGAGCTTTTCTGGCAGGCGTTTGGATAGAAGCAGCACCTTATCAGCTATGCCCTGCACCAACCTCTTTCCAGCCGAAGCTTCCTGGAGGGGAGGCACTGCTGAACATGTTCTAAATGTACTTTACTACCTTTGAATCACCATTGTTTTTGTGCATTTTATTGTGTATTTTAAACTGTGTTGCATATTGTTTTTACTGGATTTTATGTAAAAATTGAAATAAATAAATAAATATTTGTATAAAGCACCTCGGATGCTGCAGCTCCTTCACCTCTGAAGTTCTTCCCCTTTCTTTATGTTCCATATTGGCACCTCATTCTTGCCCTCTCCTTTCCCTTCACCCTTCCCTTCTCTACATGCTGGACACTGCACCCCTGAGCATAGCAAGTTGAAAGCAGCCACCACTCTTTCTCCCCTGGTGCGCATGCGTGTGTGTTCTCCCTCTGGTGGAAGAAAGGGGGTTCTATTTGCAGGAGGGCAGGACTTGCTTGTTGGGCGTGTGCACTCTTCCCTTAAGAACGTGGGGCCATTTGTGGTGAGGTGGATCCACCTGAACAAACTTTTGCCCCATGTGTTGCTTCTCTTCCTTCTCTCTCTCTTTCTTCTTTCATACCGTAAACTTCAGTGAAGAAGCCTTTGGGGCTCACACATTTTTACATGCTCACTGAACTTGAACTCACTGGCTGTTCATATTCACACAGAGAGACCTTCAAAGCACCCGATCATCCGTCTCCCCCCCCTCCCCGCACAGCCTCCTGACTTCCCTCCCTTGCACCAGTTTCTCACAGGCTGGATAAGAGCCCCAGATGGGCCAGTTCTGGCCTGCAGGCTATATCTTTGACATTACTGACCTAGATTATAATAATATTCTCTAATGCACCAGGGAGATCTTGTATCTAGGCAATAGATGGCATGATGAGCAGAATTTGACTTCTCCTCCTGCTCTGTTTTGGATCAGACACTTAACAGGCTGAGTAGGGGAAAAACAAATTTCTGTTAGTCATGATTAAATTGTGACATTTTTGTTACCAGCTTATATCACCTTTCTCACTAACATATTTATTTCTTCAAAATAGTCTGTTTTATATGACAAAGATTAACATGACACAAAAGAGGAAAATATTATAATGGTGGTAATACTGGCAACATCTATCATGTCATTTAGTGTTTAATTCTAATTTGGAAACATAAAAACAATATACAGAAAGAGTGATCACTTTTATGTTTTAACATAGCTAGGTTATTGGCAGTGAAATCCTCAATCATCATTACAAAAGCTTTCCACTCCTTCCACTAATTTCATTACTGTGCTGATAGAACATGACAGTGTGTTCAAAAGAATGCCAGAATTTGACAGAAAAATTATGCTTATGAGATTCGAGCTTCTTTTTAGTGTACTAGAACTCTGATGGTAAGAGAAGATTGATTTACACCTCTGCAAGGGACCATGGAATCCAGCACAGTTTTATGTAACTAACTCTTTCCAAGGTCTTTGATATGTGGATTAACAATGCAATCCCAAGCAGAGTTACTCCCTTCTAATTCTTCTTGAAGTCAATGGGTTTAGAAGGATTTGACTCTGTTTAGGACTACAGTGTAAATAAAGAATTCTTTGATGTGAAAGGTATCATCTGTCTATTCATATGATAACAATAATTATTAATAATGATTAGCAGGTGTGAGATAGCAATCATGAAGCACTAAGATGTGCTGAAGAAAAGATGATTAATGCATCCTTGTTGCATCAACACTAGATTTGGGGAGGAAAAAAGTACGAGAAAAAAATTACTCAGATTCTTTTTTGCAGTCTAGCCGACAACCCTATCTTACATCTGTATAAATGAACTATATCTTTTAAAAGTTGGACACTATAATAATATTGACTCAGAGCAGGATCCTAAACTATCTGAGTGGTAGTATGGAGAGAATCGATTCTGAGAAGCACTATGGAAAAATAACCTGCAAAAGTGGCTATTTTATATTTAAAGCAGAAACCCACCATATGACAGTAGTAAAACATGGAACACTAACCAGATAAAACTACAGACACAGCATTAAAGACATAGTAAAACAGGAATAAATCATGGCTCCCATATTGGCTTTGGGTGACTTGGGCATTGGAACAGATCCCATTTGTGGGGGGAGGCTGTGCCTGTGCACCTGCCCCCCCATTTGGGGTCTTGGTGGTTGGAGCCATATAGCAGTGTGCCTAGATTGGGGGCTGGCTGCTGGGTCACCACCAGGTGGCAGGGGAACCACCCAGCAGGTGGGCTGGGGAGCAGGTGTTCACTGAGTGGCAGGTGGGATCTATCCCCATGCTTTGCTAATGTTCCTGCTGTTGTGTTCAATAAAGTTGTGGCCAATTTTATCCAAACATGTTTGTATGTGCATCTCCCTGTCCTCCTCCTGAGCCTGCAAACATCTAATAGTGCACCCCTATTAATGTTTACTCTAATTAGGATTCAATTTAATTCAATTGGGCTTACTCCCAGGTAAGCATATATAGGATTGCAGAATAAGACATCTAATCACCTAAAATGTAGGCAGATCACATTACATATTATTCTTTTTTTTGATGGAGAAATGTATTTATGGTTGTAGGTCATAGTGTACCCTTGTAGGGAAAGACATAAGGATAATGTCAATATGAATCATAGAAAGAAGCTTGTCATTTGCCTCATGAGACAAGCTGGGGAGTCAGAGTCTTATTGTTGTAGCCCATAACTGAAAAGGATAGTAGTGAAGGTCCCTTGTAAGTTACAGTATCTGTAGGGACCAGAAAGAATCATAGAATCATAGAATGTTAGAGTTGGAAGGTACCTTGCAGGTCATCTAGTCCAACCCCATGCACTCTGCAGGAGTGTAGCCAAAAGATAGCCCTACAACATACCCGAAAGATGGTCGTCCAGCCTCCGCTTAAAAACGTCCAGCGAAGGAGCATCCACCACCTCCTGAGGCAGTCTGTTGCACTGCTCAATGACTTACAGTTAGGAAGTTTCTCCTGATATTTAGCCGGTAACGACTCCCTTGTAATTTCCACCCATTAGATCTAGCCTTGCAGAGTCCATTGGTGTATCTTGTTGCACATTAGAGTTGGTCAGTGTACTCCAAGATTTAACCAAAGGTGACACACCTTTTGATGCTGCTGAACCCTGGGAGCTCCAGCCAGCAGAATTGTCCCCATATTTTATTTTGCCACCCCATGTAGACATCACAGAATAATCCTTAGTGTGGACACATATTAGTTGGCAAAATGCCTATTTTAAGCAAAACTTCTTCCTAATCTTAGCAACAGCTCTGGGGAAAGTATTTAAGTATAATCACCTCCATTAGAGCTCTTAGAAGGAGAGGGGCAGCTGGGCCAAATATAAAGCATTTTCATTTACTGCCTGGATCTTGCTTATACAGCACCTTGTTCTGACTAGTTCTGTCTGTGCTGCAGCTACTAAGATGAAGCATTCCCATTTAGAACATAAGAAGTGTTTGCTAGATACATCTAGTCCAGCATCCTGTCTCACATAGTGGCCAACCGAGAGCTTCCCCTGATGTTGTGTCCTGACACTGCTATTCAGAGGTTTACTGCCTCTGAATGTTAAGGTTCCCTTTGGTCACCATGGCTAATAGCCATTGATAGACCTATCCTCCATGAATATGTCCCATCCCCTTTTAAAGCTGTCTATGCCTGTGGCTATCACTACATCCTCTGGCAGGGAATTCCACATTTTAATCACTTGCTGTGGCCCATTCTGTTTTATTCGGTCTGATCTGGATCATTCCACTTATCCTGATGGACAATTCTCCTGCCTCGCCCATAGACAGAAGACTCTGAGCTTCAGGTGTCAGTATAACTAGCAATGGGACAATGTGGCTCTGGATAGGAGGCAGTTCTTCATTGTGCTCCTTCTAAATCTGAATCTTCTCCACTCTTTCTTTGGCCTGTCTTAGTTCCTTGAGTTGGTTGCACCCTTCTAGCCAAACCTGGCCATGCACTATTCCTCAGTACCCTAGATAAAAACACTAGGGTTGTTGCTTCCTACCCCCACTCTGTCCATCTTCTTCTCCCACCAATACTATGTTCACACTTATGGTGCCCCTTATGTGAATGCCTGAGAACTATATGGGACTTACTGGGCTTGTGGTTGGGCAGCTCCAAAGCGGGAGGTGCTGGTTGTTCAATTAATTGTATGTATTTGTTTTTTTTTTTGTGATCACTCATATCAAAGTGACCATGAACTTCTCCATACATGATGGTTTTTAAAAATGATACCTCCCCATTTTAAGCACTCTTCATCTATGAACATGGCTGTGGTCCCCACCAACGTTCCCTCTAAGCTGTAGAGCCTTGTGAGCAAAAATTCTACTTTGTGAGCTACTGGCATTAAAGTTGTAAGCAAGCAATTTGGCTACTGCATTAGTTTGCTCTGGAGCCACCCTTCCTGAGCTAAGACAAAAATGTGTGAGCCAGAAGCTAAAAAAACTGTAAGCTAGCTCACACTAACTCAGCTTAGAGCGAACACTGGTATGCATAGATAATTATATGGTGGGAGTCACTATTGAGATGAGTGAATGTTTCAATTAAATTTCTTTTTGCATCTATTTATATTTTTATTTTATTTTATTTATTTATTTTGATTTATATCCCACCCTCCCTCATTAGGGGTTCAGGGCAGGTCACAACAGGTCATTTCACACTAAAAACAATATTAAAATATACAATTTAAATCCAATTTAAAACCAATACAGAATAAGGTGGCAGGTTGGTTTGTGGTAGTCCAGAGTACCTCCTGTGTGGGTGCTGGCTAGATGTTCAATAAAGCATCTGATTTGCCAGAAGATGCTGTGCAGATCTCTTTAGCATCATAGGGCCATTAAACAGGGCAGTATGAGCAGGAGAGGTTGAGATGGTTGGACATCCATTGCCTCAGCCTAAGGCCTGGCAGAACAGCACCATATTATAGGCCCTGTGGAATTGTAATAGATCCTGCAGAGCCCTGATCTCAGATGGGAGCATGTTCCATCAGGCCAGGGTCAGGGCAGAAAATGCCCTGGCCCTGGTTGAGGCTAGGTGGATGACTTTCGGGCTGGGAACTACCAGAAGATATTGATCTTCAGGGTCAATAGTTTTGGTTTTTCACTCATTACAGTTGATTTTGTATATTTGTACTGTGTACAGACCCCATTTGTTATTTAGATGCAGTTCATACACTATTCATACATACTATGTCATCAGTATATCTCTGATGTACGTATAGCACCCAATACAGCTCTATTAATGCACATATAACTTTGAAACATTGCACACATTTTACAGGAAAAAACTGGTGGGTTTCTTCCATCAGCAAATTTCTGTTAAGAGAAGGGGGTGGTTTTTGTTAGTTCCCTCGCTCTACTGCTGCAGCATTCATCTCTCATAGTGTTCCCTAGAATCCTTTAACAGCATAATTTTTGGGTTGCAGCAGGATGGGAGAAATCCTTTCTTGAGGACAGAAAATGAGACTGGATCCAAGCCTGAAAATGATATCCAAATAAAGAGTTGCACAAGGGAGATGCAAAATCGGGATAGGGGTTAGAGCGAGAAGAATGAGAAATTCAAGACCACCCCCAGATTACTGTAGGCATGAACAAGTATTCTGCTTTATACCAAATAATCTCTTCCCGTAGAAACTCCATCCCCTGGGCTGCTTGCCATTCTCTTCTCATTTGGCTTTGTTGGTGTGATGCTATTATCTTTAAGCAAGGTGAGCTGTAGAGTGAATCCTGTACAATGTTAAACTTCTTACCCGATGTTATTTGATCTGGATCCTGTCCATAAAGCACACAGTCTTTGCTTGGACAAGAGCTTTTATTTTGACAAATATGGTAATTTCTGAACAAACTTGTCTTGTGGTTTATTTAGGGAACCTCATTTTGAGTGACTTGATTCTTGAGAACCATCTGGTCACACACCTTCAGAAGTTTTAAACAGAATCTCCACATGCCCATTATCATGCAATTCACATTCTGTTTTTCATTTGTCTCTTGAATTTATACTGTGTGACAGGATGAAACCACCACTTGTACATGAGAAATTGAAACAGATCTGAGAGAAATTACCTGTGCTCCCTCATTTGTGTTTGCAGATGAGTGTCCAAACTGTGGAGCAGTGGGGTGATGGTAGACCAGCAGGGTGAAGGGTACAGAGGAAAGAGGGAATGTGATTGCCAAACATGGATTAAGATCACATAATGTGAATGTGGAGTTCCTGCATACCCAAAACATCCAAGGAACTCTGAAGAACATTGGAAGAATGTTGATAAGACCAGCAAAATTCTTCAAGGGGCTTTAGCACATCATTAAGTTGCCAATGAATCCTGCCTTTTCATTTCAGAGTAATTTGGAAGTTCCTGCTTGGCAAAACAGCACTGGAATTTTAAGGGGAGTTTATGGATGTTTGCGTGTGGCATGTCTGTAGATATGAAATGTGGATGGAAAGGCATAGGTAACTTTCCCCCCATGTGTTTATTGTTGTAACTAGGGCTCTTTTTGTAGCAGGAACTCCTTTGCATATTAGGTGACACACCCCTAATGTAGCCAATCCTCCAAGAGCTTATAGTAGCCCCTGTAAGAAGAGCTCTGTAAGCTCTTGGAGGATTGGCTACATTAGGGGTGTGTCACCTAATATGCAGAGGAGTTCTTGCTACAAAAAGAGCCCTGGTTGTAGCGTATCTTCCCAGTCAAATGTTCACAGGAAAGAGTGATAGGACTTTAAGATACAGCACTGAAGTGAGACAAAATTTTCCACTCTTTTCATAAGAGCAGTGAAATTTCCAGATATGGTGGTTATGGTCACAACATCCATAGAAAAATGGAACTTTTATTATGGATCAAGAGGACTTTATGTTGCCCACTTTTTTTTCTTATTTTTACTTGGCATCAACTATACTAACCAATGACAATCAAGCCTGTATGAGATAAGTGTGTTGCAGAGATAATGTTGCAGAGAGCATGAATGGCAGCCTAGCTGGAAACAAGTCCAGTTTTTCTCTTCCTAATAAAAGAGTCGTTTGTCCATGAGGTTCCATACAATCCTGAGGTTTTTCTGATTCTACACAATTATGCTATCTTAGTAAGTATGGATGCTGTACATTGTAAAATCACAGCTGCACTGTGAGTTTATGAAGACAGTGGGAACTTTGTTCATTGTTTCCAAGAACTAATGATTTAGGGCTCATTGGCTGCATTGCCCAGTATTCATGTGGTGCAAATATACAAAATTATATGTTTGATTTTGATAAGTTTTCAAGTAGTGAAACACAAATGGGGTCTGTCTAGTTTACTGAAATCACCAATGTACGTGTTTGGAGAGCTTCACGACTCTGTAGTATGAGGGAGGGATTTAGAATAAAGAGAGACCAGGAGAAGGGCAGACAAGTGTGGGAAGATGATTTAACCTTAACCTGACCTGTTGACATTTTTTAGAGCAAGAAAAATTAGTAGAGTGCTGATATGTGCTGAAGGTGAACCTCTGCGGGAGAAGCAGGGAATACAAATGGCAAAGATTGCAAGAAGGCAAAAACTAGAAAAATAAAGGGCTGATCAAAACAGTAATAAACGGGCCCCTGACAGGTCTGTGACAAAACGGGTCTCTGCAAAAATCCTTGATTTCTTCCATTACTCTTTCTAGGATGTTGGAGTTTAAATCCTAGGGATTCTCTCTGCTTGCTTTGGCTTCCAGTGCTTTGCCAATTCTACCACCCAACTTCACCCCAAAAGCTATATATTTCTTTGAAATATCAGCTTCATACTTTGTCACCCTTACCATGTTTACATCTTTCTTTACACTTTCCAAAGTGCTTTCTTCCTGGGTACCATATTCATAAATAAACATTTGTCATTTTAGAAACAGTTTTCCCTCTAAAAGCCACATCAAAATGCAAAAACAGTTGAATTACATGCACAAAATCAATATGTATAATTCTAATCGTGTCCTTATCTGTTGATGCTTAAGTCTGGAGACTGGAGCCATGGACAGACAAGACAGAACTTTCTATAAACCTGAGAAAAGCTCTAGGTTTGTACAAAAATCTGAAATACACTAGGGATGCTAAACCCCCCCCCCCAAATAATAGAAGCAGGGCTTTTAAGAAACTTATGTCCTCAGTGGCCATTTCTAGGCAAGCAAAATAGTATTGCCAGCCTTCCAGTTTTGGTTTCTGTCAGTAAAAGGCAGGGGAAGGGGGCAGGGCCCTGTCCAGGGCTATTTTAAGGGAGGAAGGATTCACTGGATTAGACCTGTCAGCAACCCACCAAGTGACTTGATAACATGCAACTTGCATGACTCACTCAGGCCTGGCTCCTTGCTACTGTTCAGCATCCATCCCATAAAAGCCAGTGTGTTGCAGTGTTTGGAATTTCAGAAAGGAAGACATATTGGCTGATTTCCCACTACAGCTGCCTCGGTGTTGCGCCACCGTTTGCCCCGACACTATTGGTCAATTTCACACCTGAAGCCGTGGGGCTGCATTTTGACCCGCGGCTTCGCCCGATTTCCTCCGCAGTTTCATAATCCTGTTTTTTGAGGATTATGAAACTGCAGAGGAAATCAGGCAAAGCCACGGGTCAAATGCAGCCCCGCGGCTTCGGGTGTGAAATTGACCAATAGTATCAGGGCAAACGGCGGTGCAACACCGAGGCAGCTGTAGTGGGAAATCAGCCCCAGATTTGAATCCCCATTCTGCCATGACCTTGGGCCAGCTACACATTGTCAGTCCAAGTTAACTCACAGTGTTGTTGTGAGCCTGAAAGGGAGGCAAGGAGAATGCTCTAAGCTGCTTTGGGTCAGCATTGTGGAGAAATGTGGGGGTATAAAAGAAATGAATAAATAATAAATATAGTTGAAGACAGGGGCAAATAAAAAGTTGGCTGGTGGAAAGGAGAAAAGGAAGCAGGGAATGGTGAGTATATGGGGGATGCTGGGAGGAGGAAGAGAGGAAATAGTATAGGTGGGCAGGTTCAGCTGCAAACATGTTGTGCTTGACTATTGTGAGCTCCCACAGGCCTAACCTTGGACCTGACTGCCTCATCAGGGCTGGACTTGGGCAGCTGGTGGGCAGTGGTGGCATGGCATGTTTGTGGAGAAATGGATGGGACTGCTGTTGAGTAGCAATATGGTAGCTCTATGGGCCAATGATGAATGGCAGCAGCACAGTGGGTCTGCAGGGGAGGTGAGTGGCAGGGGGCTGTCAAATGTGTAATTTTTTAAAACAGCGTGATTTTTCACTGTTACATAAGGGTTGCCAGGCACAGCCTGGAGACCAGTAGCCCTTGGCCAGTGATGTATTGATGTCACCAGTGACATGCTGATGTCACTCCCTGCACATCCAAAAGTGAGGTCAGAGTGTTGTTGGGGACACTCCAGCATTTGGGCAACAACTCTATGGTTTTGCTATGAGTTTTTATGGAATGCTAGAGCATCCACTTACAGTTTTAACCAGAAGTGACATGGGCTGGCTGGCACAATGCTGAAGTAACAGGCCTTTCTTCCCCCCCACCCCAGTTTCTCCTGCTGGTTTCTGAAACACTGGTGGGCATCAAAGGGAATTTCTAGGAGGAAACTGAACCATGCTAAATAAATGTTGTACCTAGTGTTGTACCATGCTACATGACAGGAGTGTCATATGAAAACATATACCATGCAAAATTACCATGGAACATTTGTGATTATATTACTACAAATTCTTCATATATTATCTCACATCAAATTCTTATACACATATCCATAGTAAGTAACATCCTAAGTAAGTCAATCAACGTTCAACATATTGAGTTCTCAATTAAAGTCAAAGTGCTTTGTGCTGTTAGAAACTAATCCTTTTAACATCCCCTTCATAGGCTTCTAAATTCAATGAGACTTGGCTGTGTAGTAGACAGTATGATAAGTAGTAGTAGACAGATGAAAGGACACCTCCGTTCTGTCTGACGGAGCCTGCCAGCCTATGAATCTGTTTCCTTTGCAAACTTTCAAAGCTGGAACAGAATTTTGTCCTGCATGTCCATTTTCCAAGTGTCTATTCAAAAATCCTTGCAAGCATAAAGAACAAAAATATAATGCCTATACTGACAAATTGGGTGGGGCCCCTCCTGTGTGGCCAAACATTCTGTCAAGTGTCAGCTCCTTACCCATGACTGGCAAGCAAGGAATGAACTGATTCAGTGGGTGTTCAAGCATCCCTAGATAGAAATAGGCAGGTGGAACTAGCTTTTACAGCACCATTCATCCCTAAAAGCAACAGCAATCTTTCAAACTGCTTCTTTCCAGGCACATGGCGGAAAAGATAGACTATCATTATCTCTGGCCAAATTCAAAATGTTCTTCCTTCCCCAGATTGATACACAGCCTTCCAAGAAGAACTGTGACCACAGACTACTGATCAGGAAGGAATGATCCATATTTCTGAATGAAGTATATTGTCAATGTTAGTGCTCCTCCATTTAGCAAGACAGCATATGTCTCATTACAGTATTTTGCATAGAGAACAAAGTTTGATACTTCTGAAGAAGTGTCCTTGTGCACACAAAAGCTTATATCTTGAATAAAATTTACTTGGTCTTAAGGGTGCCTCCGGACTCAAACTTTGTTCTGCTGATTCAGACCAACGTGGCTACCCACCTGAAAGTGGGCAGCATATTTTGCATAGTCCTTTGTTGTGGCGATTGCTGTATCAGTTTGGTCATCTAGGTCAACGTTCATCTTGGGATCAACTAACCTTCCTGAATATTTCTCCTCCTGACTCAATTATAGTTGACAAAACCTGAGCCAGATATTGGTGATTAATTCCCAGCTCTGTGAACATACTACTAAATTTCTTTTCTTTCAATTACTATTAGTTCATGAGGCCATGCACTTTCCCTCTTGTACAACTTTACTGTCTTTATTTTTATTAACAGGGCCTCTCAGCCTAGTGGTATCAGCAACTTCTCACATCGATACACATGTACTCTTCTTGACAAGGTCATTAAGAAAGGTATTACAATGAATGCACCCTTAAGGTAGTCGTTCAGTTATTGGTGTCTGTCACAGACAATACCCTTTGAGGGGAGATCCAACAATTGGAACTAAGGACACCGTGGTAAAACCTGTTTCCAATAATCTGTATCTGTTGAAAGTCTCTTTTATCCCCTCAAAGGAAAGATACTTCTTATGAACATATTCTCAGACAGAAAAGGCAGGTCCTGGACAGTGTTCTTTTTCATTTATTGGAACACTGCAGTAAAAAGAGGTGACAAGCATGATTTGGGGTTGGCAAGCAAGTTCAAGTATTCTTAGCATCAATCTGGGTTTCCCCTTTTTGTAGGATAAAGAAGCAGCCTTCAATAACATGGCAACATGAGTTTAAGACTAATTTGTTCTACTGAGAAATGCAGCCTCAATGGATCTTGAATCTTGGGCAAACATCTGGACTTTTGACTTGCACACAGATATTCTGGTCTCTGCTGCAAATATTGTGCTTTGCCCTAAAATGTAGTCTGGGTCACAGGGTCAAGAAATCTGTCAAAGTTCACAATGGAAAATTCTGGTTGACTCCTATCCATCACATCGCATTTCAGATGTTTCTGAAAGACATGGGATTTCAAGTAAGGGACAGGGTAGATTTGCAGTGAACGCAACAGTATTCATTTATTTTCATTGATGCCACCCTTTCCTCCCCAGTGGGTACCCAAAATGGTTCACATCATTCTCCTTTCCTTCATGTTATCCTTACAACAACTCTGTGAAGTACGTTAGGCTGAGAGACACCCACAGTTACCCAGCAAGCTTTGATGGCAGAGTGGGGACTTGAAACTTCCAGATCCTAGAGACATGCTGGCTGTCTCATAACTTAAACATCTCTTAAGTAGGTTTCCACTTTGCAAGCCAAACACCACTCAAGTCCCTTTAAATTTCACGATGCAATGACTGAGGAGGCACCTGCAATTCCACCTACCCATAAATAACCTCTAGCATTTTGCAGATGAGAATAGGGGCATGTTTGTAACATCCCATTCTCATATCAAGACTCTGTCTGTGACTTCATGTTCTTAAATGTTTCACATTGCTAACAGCTCTTCATGATGGGCTGTATTTACCCTACAATAGCCTACTCCACCATTGATTTAAAGCCAAAATGGTGATGGCTTGTTCTATTACAGATGTAAGGGAGGGGGAACCACCACAATTGGTTTCCAGCCTGTTTGCAGTGGTTTGAAGCAATGCCTCAGCAATTCAGTGTGTGAAATGGTAGTTTATGCATTACATGGTGCCTTTCTGTTTATGTATAAGCATTTATTTTACGTGCATGTTAGAGACAAGATGTGTCTGCCTTTGCACTCAGAGACCTGAATTTCTAGAGATCCTGGGCCACAAGCTTAACTTGAAGAATGATAACCTTACTGACTTATACTAACAAATTTTTGGCAAAACATTCTCCAAAGGGCAAAAGCAGGGACAGTACTATATCAGGATGGGATCTGAGAAATCCAAAAGCTCAGCCCAGCTGGGAAATGGCAAAAAGCCATTTGGAGGACGTGAATGTGTGTGTGTGGCAGCCAGCTCCATACCCTTTCCATGGTGGCTATGAGGGAGTATCCTGAGGGATGCTTCACTTGCAGCCACCCCACAGATTAAAGCCACAGGAATACCATGAGCTGTGCTTGCAATGAGCATGAGGCCATGTGAATGTTCCCTTTTAATTCATAGTCTTTTTGTATTTAATGTTGGGGGGGGGGAAATCCCTGTGTGGAAGCAGCCATGGACTTGCCTAATTTTCCTGCCCTCAGTCTACCTTGTGCAGTGCCAAAAATCCAGTCTTGCCAAGTTTGTGGGCCTTACCCCAGTTTGGTTGGTGCTTTAATTTAATGAAGACAGCACAAAGGAAGATTTCCATCCCTGGTTTCTGTCCCTGTTTCACCATTCTCTGGGATTCTTCCTCTACTTGCTTTGTAAGGACCAATTCACATAGGAAATTTTTTTCCCCCTCCATCTGTTCCTTGGGAAATCCCCAGTATATGAATGAAGGTACTAACATCTACTTCCATGATTACAATGAGTGAAAAAAATTATAGTGACTGTAAAAAAAAAAGGCGGAAACAGCTGTTAGTCTTATGATTTGCATCTGCTTATTTATTTATTTATTTATTTTATTTTTATTTATTATTAAATTTCTATCCTGCCCTCCCCGCGGACGGGCTCAGGGTGGCTCACAATCAGGGCACCATGTGCCAAATATAAACACTTATAGTATAGGACTCACCCTGAATTTTCCCCACATGAACTCTAATGTAAATATTTGTGAATGTGGAAAAAACCATACTGGAAAACTATGGTTGAGTTCAGACTGGCAATTAGCCCCATGAGAGCCACGTTCCAGCCCCATTTCCCAAGCGGATTAAAGGGGGCATTCACACAGACACATCTGCCTGGTGTTCCTCAGCCGTAGGCAACCCGTGCCGTTCTGCTTTTCCCCCGCATGAAAAAGATACCTCAGTAAAGTGGTAGCTAATCCTGCAGAGTGCCTTTATCCCACCGCATTCTGCTTCTCTGACGTGTGAGCACTCAGCCAATAAGCCAGGAGCAAGCCGGAACAGCAACAGCGGTTTGATCAGGGCCGGCTCCAGGTGTCTGGGTGCCCTAGGCTGGACAGCCTGGGGCGCCCCCACTGGGGATGCCAACCTCCCGGTGGGGCCTGGAGACCGGGGGGCGGCGGTGGCGGAACACTGGCTTTCCTGGAGGCTCTGCAGCTGCGGGGCCCCCAGGAAAGCCAGGGAAGGGGTGGGGGGTCTAGCCGCCACCCCTCCCTCCCAGACCGCCTACAAGGCAGAGGGGCTGCAATTTATGGGGCGGGGAGGCTAAGAGAGCACCGGGGGGCGTGCGTGCCTCTCTCTCTGCCCGCCCGAGGTGAGCGCGGGGATGCGGAGGCCTGCGCGGGCGCTGCTGCTGCTGACTTTGGATCCGGCGCACTTGTCGAGGAACTCGCGCAGCTCCTTGTGGCCGGCCTCCTGCAGCAGCGTCAGGTTGACCCGGCCCGAGCTCAGGTGGGCTGCCATGGCCGGACGAGGGGGAGGGAAGGAAGGGCGGGAGGAAGGAAGGAGCCGCGATGCTCAGGCCCGGCCCAGGCGGAGGGGAGGCCGGCCGCCTCGGTCATGTGAGGAGGTGGAGGAGGAGGGCGGGCTGCGGCCCTCCCCGGGAGCCCGTCTGAGAGGTGGTGATGGGGGGAAGGTTTGCAAGCAACACTCCCTTTAAGCTGTGGAGTCCTGTGAGCAATAATCCTACTCTGTGAGCAGCTGGCATTAAAGTTGTGAGCCGGCGATTTGGCTGCTGCACCAGCGCCGGTTTTCCTGGGGGCTCCGTGACTGCAGGACCCCCAGGAAAGCCAGGGAAGGGGGTGGGGGTCTAGTTGCTGCCCCCTTCCTCCCAGCACCGGCTTTCCTGGGGGCTCCGCGGCTGCGGGACCCCCAGGAAAGCTGGGAAGGGGGCGGGGGTCTAGCGGCGGCGGAGGCGGGCGCCCGGTTAGGGCGGCGGGGGGACGCTTTTCGGGGGGGAATGGGGCGCCATTTGGCACCCCTGAGGCCAGGCGTGCCCTAGGCGAATGCCTAGTTCGCCCTATGGGCGATCCGGTCGTGGGTTTGATTGGCCGTGCTCCGCTCTACCTCCCAATGCAGTGCCAGGATCTTCCCCCAATCGGTGAAGTGCAAATGGGAAGGGCCAGCAGTCTGAATGCTCCGTCGTGCTTCCTCCCGGTAAGCTCCCACATCAGATGGCCCCATGTGACCGGGGAACCCCAGAACAGTTTGTTCCAGGGCTTTTGTGCAACGACTGGCTCCCGCTGCAAAATGCCAGTCTGAACTCAGCCTGTGTTTTTAGATACAGAAATTCTTAGTTTCAATCCCTAGCATCTCCAGCTGAAGTATCTCACTATCAGGTTCAACAGATAATCTGGAAAGCAGCTGCCAGTCGCAGCTGGTGATACTAGGCTAACAGGGCAGTCCTAGAAAGAGAGACATCTTGCCAAATCCATTGACTTCAGTGGACTTAAAAGTGACACCCTGCTTAGGACTGCATTGTAAGTGGACTACTGGCTGGATTTAGTAAAAGCCAGTCAGTTCATGGGGGAGGAAAAAAACATGCCCAGATGGCTTGTGTGAACCAGCCCTTAAAGTAAACTGCACTGATGTTTCTCATTTCCTGTTGAAATAATGATTTCCTGCATTGTATTAGGTTAGATATAAATGTGTGGTCCCTTGATGTGGCAAGGAAACTTGGTGACAGAAGGATTTGCAATCATTCTTTAATGAGCACAGAACTTGGAAATCGAAATGTCAGGTCACTTTTGCATGGTTGTTTGCAAGCAAGCTGCCTGGTACCATCCTTTGCAGTTCCAGGATAAAGTTATAGTGGCATGCAGTGCAAGGTTGCCAAGACATAACGCTTCTTCACAAGCTGAGACCATCTGCTGTACTTTCAAGCTTATGGCTGTCAGTAAATGGCTTTCAGGGCTATATTTTATAGTCTGATTTTCACTATTTGATTATTCTTTGTGATTTTTAATACAACATTCAGTTTTGTCAGTTGATTGGAGAGCTCTTATTAGTTGAAAAGAAATGAATGAAAGGAATGAATAATTAATTTATGAATACTCCGCTTTCCTGTGCATCTAGGATTTTTTGGCTGAAGTCAGCAATATATATTGGAGTGATCTTGGCTCTGTGAGAAGATAATAAGATGGATATTCAAAGGAAATATTTAATAATAATACTTCCTTGCATGTTTGGAGGTTCTATGATTTTATGCAGAAAGAGGAAATCAAAATGACTAATCTCTTGAATCTGTGGGGTATTCAAAACCCAGCAGAGTTCTGTGACTTCACAGGAGACATAGATAAATGCCTTTTATGGCTTTAGCTTCCCTTGCTTGTAGCTTTAGCTTCGCTTATTTGGTCCTTTAAGTCATTTACTTGGGATGTTCCAGAAAATTCATGGTGGAAGAATTTAAAGTCATGCAAGTTCTCATTCCTAGACTGAATAACCACATCAACAACAATCCATGTTTACTTGGAATTACATCCCTCTTAACAAGTTGCTAGAATTTGGCCTAGATATGTAGCCTAATAAGAGGGACACCTAAAAGAAAATGGTTTTAGGAATTTGCAGTCATTCTTCCTGTTCTTTTTCTCTTAATCCACTCAAGTAATTTTTTCTTCATCTCCCACCAGCACTTCACAGAAACACTTTCCTTCCTT
Organism: Gekko gecko; assembly: GCA_029375565.1. Taxonomy (NCBI): domain Eukaryota; kingdom Metazoa; phylum Chordata; class Lepidosauria; order Squamata; family Gekkonidae; genus Gekko; species Gekko gecko. The sequence continues at coordinate 37,612,891 of JAPDNY010000006.1, forward strand.
GCTTTACTGAAGGCATGTTCTCCTTGCTTGATTTTTCCATGTTGTTTAAGACTGGGATGTTTGGAAGGTAGAGGTTTTTTCCCCGAATAGGCCTGCCTTAGCTGAAATGGGACGATTGGAACGAACGATGGTCTTACCCAGATTTAATGCAAGGTGGGCTGCTTCGTGGTGCAGAATGATGGGAACCATTAGAGGGTTGGACTAGGTTCTGGGCAGTCCAAGTTTGAATCCCACCTGGGTCAGTCACTCTCTTTCCTTGTAATCTACAAGGAACAGAATTCTCTGTTGTGGCCCCCACCTTATGCAATGGCCTGCCTCATGAGGTATGGAAGACTCCCACTCTCCTGGCATTCCACAAACTATGCAAAATTGAATTATTCAGGAGGGCATTTTTACAAAGGTAATAAGGCTATATCATAACAAAATGGTTCAGGAAAATGACTTAATAAAGGGAAAGAGACCGTGGATTGTGTCTAGTAAGCCCTACCTGTTGTTATATGTATTATCCTACCACATAATTTCTGCATTACTTAACACATCATGTTAATACTTATGCTTTGTTTTAGATCTCTGCAGTCCTAATTCTATCACACAGCTTATTGGTTGCCCCATCTTGTTGACTGTATTGATTTACCTTGGATAACCCACCTTGAGTCTCAGTGAGAAAAAGTAGACTATAAATAACATAAATAAATTGTGAGGATAAAATAGAGGAGGAGAGAATAATAGATTGCTGTTTACTCAGTTGTGGCAGGGACCTCCCAGCAATGCTTCCTAGCCTTGCCCTTGCTCAGATGGAGAAAATTGGGGGAATTAATTGATGCCTAGACAACATTTCCTGTTCAGAGACAGAAAGTGATATTATGGTAGTTTAGAATTTCTTAATATGTGTGTTTATTGACACAGAGATGTGAAAATCCTGTGTCAGAAGACCAAGCAACTTCTCAGACATCTCCATGTCCCCAAGGGCTGGAAATCCTACAGTACAATATTGTAAGGCACTTTGGGACCCTGTTGGAGAGAAAACCCAAAGGAGTGTATAAATATCTCAATAATGAATATCTCAATAAATAAATAAAGTAGAATCTAATTCCAGTACTACTGAGTTCCATCAGCTTTACAGCACTTTTGCAGCACCATGAGTCAGCAGCAGACATCGTTGTTCTAGGCTGTTCCATTTGAGAGCCAGTTTGGTGTAGTGGTTAAGAGCATGGACTCTAATCTGGGAGAACCATTTTTGATTCCCCACTCATCCACATGCAGCTGCTGGTGTGACCTTGGGTCAGTCATAAGTTGTTCTCTCAAGGGCAGTCCTCGAGAGAGCTCTCTCAGCCCCACCTGCCTCACAAGATGTCTATTATGGGTAGGGGAAGGGAAAGGGATTGTAAGCTGATCTGAGACTCCTTTGGGTAGTGAAGGGCGGGGTATAAATCCAATTTCACCTCCTCCTCCTAAACATTCAGGAATATACTAGGCCCAGAGATGATCCAGGAAATAGGTTCTGGTTTATAATCTTATGATTTGTCTCGGATCTTTCAGATTTTTTTTTTAAGAAATAAAGATTTCCTAATGGTTAAATGCAGATAGGGTTGCCAGGCCCATCTTTGTCCCCAGTGGGAGACTTTGGGGGGGCATTCTTGGCGGGGGCGGGATGCCCCAATGTAATGACATCATGTTGGATGTCCTGGCTCCAACCCCCACCCCTGTGAGGCCCTTTCGCCCTGGCTGCCTGCACCTTTAAAAAAAAAAATCACTTTCCTTTTCTAAACTACAAACCTACAGGGTCAGGGGAATGGATATAAACTAAAAGAAAGAGTAGCAAGGATCATAATACAATTATTTATTTATTTTTGGATATTTCCCTTTTGCCCCCATAGTAAAAAGTGAAAATTAGTTATAAAAAAGTATAACTTTTTTATACCTGAGGGACCGCCTTTCCCTGTATATGCCCCAAAGAGCACTGCGGTCCGAGTCCCAACATCGCCTGGCGGTCCCTGGCCCGAAGGAGGCCAGGTTGGTGGCCACGAGGGCTAAGTCCTTTTCAGTGGCGGCTCCTACCTGGTGGAATGAGCTCCCGGAGGAGATCAGGGCCCTGCGGGACCTTTTACAGTTCCGCAGGGCCTGCAAGACGGAGCTCTTCCGCCAGGCCTTTGAGTAGGAGCCGCCACTCCATTCCCCTCTGCCAATGTGACTATCTTATGTGGTGGAGGGAGGGGACAGCCGAGGGAGATCTAGCTATACCCGCTGTGTGCAACATCGCTGCGACCAACATCGCTGGGACTAACACCGCCATTGTATTGAGGTTGTGAAGAACTGTCGAGCACCTTGGATGGTTACTTTTTAGTATGTTATTTGTTAATTGTTTATATGGTTTTAAGTTGTTTTGTCTTGGCACATGGTTGCCCCTATGTAAGCCGCCCTGAGCCCATTCGCGGGGAGGGCGGGGTAAAAATGTAATAAATAAATAAATAAATAAAATAAATAAAGCAAACAGTCAAAATCATGTTCCACTGTAGTGTGCACAACTTAGCTTTAGGTTTACAAATAAAAGATAAACATCAGGCTATCAAGAATTAATCTATTTTGCTTTTTCTTTCCTCTGAGCTTCTTTTTTTTTGCCAAAATCCAGTTTAACTTTCAGGGGTTTAGGGGCAGCAGCCCCTAATTCTGCTTCCAAGTCGGATGATTCTGCCAAGCTAGTTGAGGTGTTGTCAGAACTTTCCTCCTCTTCTTCAGCTTCTGTATTTTTGTTATCCTCCACTGTCTCAGATCCCTCTGTGGCTTTCTGTTGTTGCTCTAAGAACCCTGTCACTTTAGAAACAGAGTCAATCTTTTCTTTTTTTCCATTTAAGCTGAAGATAAGCCCTTTAGGTATTATCCATCTGTATGGTGTGTTATTTTGCTGTAAGAACAATGCCAAGTCTCTGTATTATCTCCTCTTTTTTCTAATCTCAGATGGAATGTCTTTTAGTACTTTAATTTGTTCTCCTTTAATTTTCAGGGTTATTCCATTTGTTGCTTTCAAAATTGTATCTCTTGTTGATCTTTTTGAGAATTTCACATATACTTTATTTATTTATTTATTTATTTATTTATTTATTTATTTATTTATATATTCGATTTCTATACCGCTCAGACCCCCCCAAGGGGTCTCAGAGTGGTTTACACAGTTTATTCTTGCCTAACTAGGGCCACAAACATATTTGGAAGGGACCTCCTACCAGCACCTGAGCAGGGCTTCTTCTTTGTCTTTCTTGTTCCGGCGGGGCTTCAGACGGTCGCGCTTCAGCCTTTGATGTCCTGGGGCCCCTGGGATCGATCTTCTGTCCTGGGCCAGGAGGCTCCCCGCGGCAGGCCCATCTTTGACGCGCAGGTAGTTTTCCCCTACTTCCCCAGGTAGTTTTTTTTTTAAAATAAATACTGGATATGTAAGATAAACCAAGTCAATGTCATTTTGTAGATCTTCCGCTGTTAATCCCACCATGGGGGCCAGTTCCTCACTTAGAATCTCTTTTAAATTCTCTCCTTTCTGCTCTGGGATGCCTTGAAGTCTCAGGACATACACTGATTTTTCCATTTGGAGGAGAAGCAGTTGCTGTTGTCCAGAGATTTTTTTCTTTTTTCACCACCTCCAACCTTTGTCCAAATTCTTTGGATTTAACATCAACTTTTTGCAGCTTCTTTACTATCTTCTTTGTTATTGTTGAATTTTCTTTGAGCTCTTTTTGCAATGTGTCAAATTCGTCATTGAGGTTAGTCATCTGGTCCAGCAGAGGGTGCAAAGCAGCAGCAATCGTTTTAGGAAAGTCTGTGGTTGCTTCCGGTTTAGTAGCCGGAGATGATGTGCTGGCAGTTCCTGCTGCAAATTTCCCTTTAGCCACCATTTTTTCTGCTCGCTGCGTCATTGTTTATGTTAAGAGAAAAGTTTTAAAAAGTCTCTGAAAGCCTGCAGATTTATCACTTTCTTGCTGATTACGCCACACTCAGTCAAATATTCTCTCACTTCAAGCTGCCTTCTCAGACCCCGCTTTAAACTCAGTCTTTTTGGGATAGGGTATTCCCCACCCCCTCCACTTGTTTGGGGCTTTGGCATGGCTTTACTACTGTCCAGGGTCGGCCCAAGGGTTTTCTGAACCCTAGGCGAGGTTACATTCTGGCGCCCCCCCCGTGCGCCAACCAATTAATGGTTGCCATCCTCCAGGCTGCTCCTGGGAGGAAGGGGGCGGGGACATTCTGCCACATCCCCCCTTGCCCCTCCTCCTCACCCGGCCTGGTGCAACCCTTGCAGGGGGATGGAAGGCGCCACCAGCAGCCCAACCACCCCCACCCTGGCCAGCTCAGGGCTTGGGAAGCGCCCAGGCCAGGCGCTCAGACCCTAGTTGAATCTGGCCGCCATGCCACCCCACCTCTTCCCCCCCAGGGCTTCAGAAGTGCCCCAGCCGGGCACTTAGACTGGCGGTGGCGGTGGGGAGAGTCCCCGCTGGCCGCCATGCCACCCTGCCTCTTCCCCCCGGGCTTCAGAAGCATCCCGGTTGGGCACTTAGACTGGAAGTGGCGGTGGCAGTGGGGAGAATCCCCACTGACCGCCATGCCACCCCACCTCTCCCCCCCCGGGCTTCGGAAGCACCCTGGTAGGGTGCTTAGACTGGCAGTGGCAGCGGCAGGGAGAGTCCCCGCTGGCCGCCATGCCACCCTGCCTCTTCCCCCCCAGGGCTTCAGAAGCACCCTGGCTGGGCACTTAGACTGGCAGCGGTGGGGAGAGTCCCTGATGGCCGCCATGCTGCCCTGCCTCTCCCCCCCCGGCTTCGGAAGTGCCCCAGCCAGGCGCTCAGACTGGCAGCGGTAGGGAGAGACCTGCTGGCCACCATGCCGCCCCACCTCTTCCCCCCCAGGGCTTGGGAAGTGGCAGCAGGTGCCCAGTTAGGGTGGTGGTGGGGCTTTTCGGGGGCGCCATTTGGTGCCCCTGAGGGCCGGTGCTCTAGGCGAGCGCCTAGCTCACCTTGTGAGTGAGCCGGCCCTGCTACTGTCATTTGAGCGGTTGTTCGCTAGTACATGAGTCAACTCACATTTTTGCTCGCGCTTCTTCAAAAGGTAGAGAAGATCAGGGTTTTTTCGAATTGCTTGTGTGCTCTGTCTGGTCTACGCCTCTTGGCGCCATTGCTAGCTCCGTGCTGCAGGAACCTATCAGGGTAAAAAGGAGCCTCAATCCCTGGGCTACTGCCTTGGGAGAGGTCTCCCACATGCCCCAGTCTACGACTCCCCTACAAGGAGTCAAGAGGGCCTAAGATCAACTCAGACCCTTCCCCATTGGCACGATTCATAGGTTGCTCACATCAAAGCTGTGATGGAGTGCACCCACTTGCAAGCTGCCAAAAACCAGAAGTCCCTGGCTGCCTGCACTTAAAGGGTTCCCTTTAAGTGTAGGCAGCCAGAGGGCCCCACATTCCGGATCTCCGAGTGGAGATCGGGTGTGCAGGGCCCTTTTGCCCTGGCTGCCTGCACTTAAAGGCTTCCCTTAAGTGCAGGCAGCACAAGGGCTCTGTGCACCCAATCTCTGAGTGGAGATCGGGCACACGGGGCCCTTTCGCCCTGGCTGCCTGCACTTAAAGTCTTCCCTTTAAGTGCAGGCAGCTGGAGGGCCACACCCTGCATGCCCAATCTCTGAGTGGAGATCAGAGACGTGAGGACCCATGCACCTGATTTCTGAGTGGCAATGCTGCTTGGAGATTGGGCGTGGGCCTGCAGCTGACCCTCTCCCTCCTCTCTCTCAAGAGAGACGAGAGTGGGGTGGCTGTGGGTGTTGGGGCTTGGGAGCGGGTAACCCCCGCCAATCTGGGGGTCTGGCAACCCTGAATGCAGAAGTGTGTGTGATTCTTGCTGTACTTGTCACCAGCCAGCGTTCTTCCTGAAAAGGGCTTGCCAAGGCCAGCACATCCTGGGTTGCCCATTCTGCATTGAAGGGGGCCTGAAACCAAAATCATGCTTCCAATTACCGTACTAGCATTTCGAAGGGTTTAGGCCTACCCATTTCTGATCATCCCAGCCAGGCAGCATCCAGGTGCCCAGTAGTTATGTGGCAGCCCCAGCTACCCTCAGACTGCTTTTGATCACTTCCTGTGATAATTTATTAGAACCACATGATCCAATTATAATGCATAACCATTTCAGGAAAATATAGAATTATGTTATCTGTACATCAGTCTTTCTCTATAATGGTAGCAGTGTGTATGTGTAAGAAAGCTGCCGGTCTGGAATGGTAATTAATAGGCAGCATTAAATCTCTCCTGGACAAGGAATGAGAATTAAAAAAACAACAACAAAACACCCAAACATTAGCCTGGTTTTAATCTGCTAAGGGAAACAGCCTTCACGCCTGAGCCACTGTCACAGCTTGGTATTCATTCAATTAAATCCATGCTTGTCTCAAGCAATGAGGACTTGGAGGACAAGATCAGGGCACAGACTAATGAAAGTCCCAGAAGAACAAGGACATTAGACAGGAGCTGTTACAAGACAGGAAGCACATAATCTGTTTTAAAATTCTCTCTTAAATTTGTATTAGGTTACCTTGGCCTATATCAGGTGCTGGGTACAGTTTTGCTCATGAAAATGTTTGTTCTGCATATAGAAGAAAAACGATTTGGGGGGAAATTTAATTTCTGATTTGAGGGGCAGTGCATTCCCAGGAAAAGTATGAGGAGGGGGTCAGAGGTCTGCTGTGGGAGGGTGGAAGTGACAAAAATTTGCCCTCTTGCGCATGTGGAGGTGATTGATGGGATCCGACCCAACATACTGTTGGATGAGAGAGAAGGAGAAAGGCTGCAGTGGTGAAGTACTATTTTGTTTGAGCTTCACTGGAAAAAAATGTGTGGCTTTCCAAATCAAGGGATGGAGACAAAATGATTCAGTTATCTTTTTTTTTTTTGCCTGTATCAGAATTTCATTTGAGACAAGTTATTATGGGCTGCATTTTATAATCATGATACATGTGGACTTTTTGGGGGGATTTTTTTTGTCTGCCAGTAAAATTTATCTAATTTTGTCAGATTTCACTTTATCTGGTTCAGATGCCTCAAACACTGACTAGCTTTGAAGGGACTGCAAGATGACCAGAATCTTTTTTCATAATTCCAGACTCGTCAGATCAGTAACATTAGCGTGGAACAAGAAGAGCAGTTTCCCCTTGGAGGAGAACTCTATGCTGTTGAGAAGTCATCTTGCCTGTAGTCATCTTTTGAATTGCTCACTATGGTCTGGATTATTTTATGTCCAGTTGGAAAAACTTCTCTTGGCTCATTTGATTTTTCATGTCTTGTTTTTCAGTCTGTGCCCCCCCCCCCCAGTGCTTTTAAAACTCTGAATCTCCTGAGATATTGTGGAGGGGCCATGGCTTAGTGGTAATGCCTGAGTTTTACATGCAGAAGATTTCTAGTTAAACCCTTGGCATCTTCCAGCTAAGGGCAATTCTAAATCTTGCATAATGTTTACTAAGAGATCCATTTTACATTGCTTCTAGACCACATTACTACATGGGTGAAAATGCATGAGCTTGTAACTCACCACGATGTGCATGTAAATGAAAGCTGGTTGTCTGCATTATCAGACCAAAATGATGGGAAGAAGTTTTCTGCCCTTCCACACCTGACCAGGGATAACACCTGCCAGTTTAGTTCATGTCTTACTTGCTAGTTGCAAGCAGGAAGTCAGTTGTTGGGTGAGGCATTTAGAACAAGTTTGGATGTGTCAGTCTGCATGATTCTGCACAGGTGCTAAGAGGCTTGCCACAGTACTATGCTTCTGATGAGCTTTGCGAAGAAACATTGAGATTAACAGATCAGGAGCTTGCCTTGGAGGAGCTTGCCTTGAAGGAGTTTGAACAAGGAGCATTTTATGTCCGCTGACCACCACTAGGCGACAGCAGTATGCAACCGGAAGTTGGCTCCCAAAGAACAATAGGTACTAGGATCCTGAGCCTCCTAGTTAGCACCTATAGGAACTGTGGCAGGAAGTTTAAACCCTCCAATGGGACCTGTGGGTGTGTCTTGGGGACTGTATATAGTTGGCCGTTTCGGCCGGTTGTGTGTGTTGTGTTGTGTACAAGTAAACTATGAGCTGATAATCACTGAGCATCTGTCTGCTCTAAGCGTCGAACCCAGTATGCAACAATGGCGATGAAGGTGGGATCCCACTGAGCTGGCCAGGCTGCTGGGGCATCAGAGGAAGGCCAGGAACCGCTGCTGCTTCAACCGATGAGCATCGAAAGTGCACAGCCGCTACCCGCCACAACTATGCAGCACAATGGCAGTCACTCCGGGATCAGGACTGGTCCCTCTGTTTGACCCTACTCAGCCACATCACTTGGAAGCCTGGATCAAGGGACTCAAGTCCATCTTGATATTTTACCAGGTCACTGACAGAGAGAGGAAAAAGGGCCTCCTCATCGGCTCCTGTGGCCCCGCCACTGTGGAGCTGGCTCGCAACCTGCTCTCCCCAACCAAGCTATCTGAGGCCACGTTTGAGCAGATTGTCAAGGCACTCCAGGACCACTTCATTCCCTAGCCATCAGAGATCTCATGCCACATGGCCTTCGACTCCTGGCAGCAGCAACCGAGGGAACCTGTAGTCATATACGTAGGTGAGCTCCGCTGGCTCGCCTTGGAGTGCATGTTTGGGGCCTAACTCGAAATGACCCTCTGCGACAGACTGGTCTGCAGTCTCAATGATGAGAAGCTCAGGTGATGGATCCTGGAGGATGAGAAATGCACCCTCACATTGGCCCTCTCCACTGCCTCAGCTTGGGAGGGGTCTCATCCTGCTGCATCGACCGTCACACACCAGACAAGCATGGACTCAACCAACCTAGCAGAGGAGGAGTCCCCAGGTCCCAACTGCCCAACTGGAGGCAAGATCCAGTGCTGTCACCCTGCTCCATTCTTGCCAAGGAGTCCGGACGACACAAGTGTGCCAACTGTGGAGACCGGCACGACTGGAAAACTTGCCACTTCAGATATGCTGTCTGCCAGAGCTGCAGTTGCATGGGACACATCGCCTGGGCCTGCCGTTCTCAAGGGTCCCGAGCCCTGCCAACTCAACCCCTGCAAGGCTGCCTGACTGCCGTATATTACAAGGATGACGTGTCCCACGATGAGCTCTACCTACTCGTGAGTGAATCATCAGAGCAGGTACTGTGGCTTCCTGAGCCAGACCTCAGCCCCTAAAATCCAGGTCCAGGTCAAAATAGAGGGGTCCCCTTGTTCCGTGGAGCTGTATTCCGGCTCCATGTCCTCCATCATTTTGGCAGAGACCCTTAAGAGACTGTGTTCTGAGGGGGGACCCAGCCTACGGCCATCTCCTATGACCCTGACAGACTTTCAGAGGAACCACATTCCTGTTCGGGGTGTGGGGAGTTTCTGGGTCCAGCACCGGAGGTTTGATGACTACTTGGACTTAATTGTGGTTGAGGGCAAACTGGTTAGTCTATTGGGCCATGTGTGGTTCACCCCTTTGGGAATCTCGATTGAGGGACTTCAGAAAGGTCTGCAGGGAGTTTCCAGCTGTCTTCAATGGGACTCTAGGTCACTACACGTGTCCCCCCGTGTCACTGCAACTTGACCGACACATGGCCCCCTTCTGCATGCATTCCATGAAGGTCCTGTTCACGCTGAAGCTGAAAATAGATGCGGAACTGAGTGTCTCGTAGAGCAAGGAATCTTGGAGCCGGTCTCCCATGCAGCATGGGAGACCCCCATTGTCAGCCCCGTGGAGCCGAACGGGGACGTCTGCATCTGCATGGATTATAAGTGCACATTAAATAAGGCTCTTCAGGACCACGCATACCTGGTCCCAGTAGTGAGCCACATGCTGGCCACTTTGGCAGGGGCAAAGATCTTTGGTAAACTTGATCTCTCCCAGGCTTACCGACAGCTCCTGGTTGACAAGGCAACCGCTGCTGCGCAAACAATCGTTATGCATAAGGGGGCTTTTAAAGTTAAGAGACTGCAGTTTGGGGTGAGCATGGCCCTGAGGCTCTTTCAACATCTGATGGACTCCCTTTTGAAAGGAATCCTGGGTATCACGCCGTTCTTCGATGATGTGCTGATCACCGCGGTGATGCCAGATGAGTTCGCCTCCAGATTGCGTGCCATCCTCCACCACTTCCACAAGGCTGGGCTGAAAGTGAAGTGGGAGAAGTGCCTCCTAGGACTCATACTCGAAGTAGCTAGAGATTAACCCCGTCTCCACCACATCCACCAGGGCCACCATCTGGGCACTCTGCAAGATCTTTGTGACCCATGGGTTGCCTGACACCATCGTCTCTGACAACGGGACAGCATTCACATCAGAGGAATTTCAGGAGTTCCTGCACAGCAACCTGATTAGGCATGTGAGATCTGCTCCATTCCACCCTGCCACCAACGGCCAGGCAGGTGATGAGGTGACATCATCAAGCAGGGCATGTTGTGTATGTGGGGGGATGCTCTAGCATTTGAGAAAAAAAACTACAGTTACCCCTACAACATGCCCTGCACGATGACATCACCTCTGAGTGACATTGTCATGCACATGCTGAAGACTCCTTGAGGAAGACAGGACCCCACCCCCACCAAAATAAAGTAAGGACCTGGTAACCCTAAATTCTATTTTTGCAATTCCTTTGTTATGTATAGTTTGGTTCTTCAGATTAATAATAGTTCTCAGCTGCTTTGTTCACTTCCCTAATTTGAATGAGACCTCCCACTCAAAGTTCAACATTCAACAGAATATAAGCTGTTAATGCTGAACCTTGTGACTACATCTGTCTCAATACACTAATCATACCTAAAGCCTTCCATCATCTCCCTTATAGCTGTACAGAGGACATTTCTTCTGAAATGTAAAGCAAGCCCCAAGACTGCTTTTGGTTGGCTACTTGGCCCATGACAGTTTCATACCCAAGGTAACGATTTGCCTTCCATTTTCAAAAGAAATCAGATCTACTTCTGTGCCGTGTACAATTTTCATGCTGCTCACATTTTTCTTCTATTGATTTCCAGTGCCAGGATCCTGTTTTATTGGAAGTATCTTCCCTACCAATTGCAAAATGTCAGCTCAGTTTACAAAATATCGCATCCTCTCCATCACTGGATTCTATTCAATTAAGTGCCTCACCCCCGCCAATGTTAAAAGTGCAGAGCTTGCCAGGAAAAAAGTAATACAGTACAGGATGCGACTTTTGTTGATGCCTCGTGTTTCACCCAAATGAGATAGATTAAGACAACTGTCACTGTTTGCAACAGCTGACAAGAATTGAAGCTGGCTGAGCATAGCGTTCATGTTTGACTTGATGTCAGACTTTCATAGCCTAAATACATTTACAAAACAATCCTAAACATGTTCACTTAGAAGTCCCATTGACTTCAATGACACTTACTCCTAGGTAAACTCATGTGAAGGATCAGGTAGTAAGTTATGTAAAATTCCTCTGCCTGAGGCTCTGGAAAGCTGCTGCCACTCAGAGCAAATGATACTGACCTCAACAGACCAGTGGTCTGACTCAGTATAAAACAATTTCATATATGTTATGCGTTACCAAACCAGCAGCTCACGTCCCAAGCTGCCTATTTCTGAAATTCACTGTCATTCTACTCTTACAACATTCTGCTGTTTCATCTGCATGTTTAGAGTCCTCCCCCCATATAACTTGCATGTGTATGTAAAGTACCTTCAAGCAGGGGCATAGTCGGGATTTTTTGGCCTGTGGGCATATTTTTCCTTGTGGGGCAGCCATTACATGTCTGTCTGTACACAACTGTACAAGACTGTTATGCTTATGCTAATACTTTTTCAAGAGGTACGATTTCATTACTGAACAAATAATGCAATTTCTTCAAGTTACGTCATTAATACAGAAAGCTTATTCTGAAACATCCCTCCCTCAATTACACCTCCTTGTTTGACCTAAGCAATCAAATAAAATCCTGGACTTTTGGTTCTTTTTTTAAACCACAACAATGAATTGTTGCAGCTGTTCAGCTTGTAACTCTTCACACTAACCCCCCCTTTAAAGAGGTATGAATCATTATTGGACAAGTAATGCAATTTCTTCAAGTTACCTAATTAATGCAGAAATCATATTCTGAAACATCCCTTTCTCAATTGAACCTCCCTTTTTTGACATACAACAATGTCCTGGCAAGGGGCTGGAGTGGCAACCCACCCCATGTCCAGGCCCGAAGCAGCATGCTTCTCAGTGGATGAGGAAGGGGCCATGGGAATGTGGTGCTGTAGGAGCTGTATCATTCCTGTGGCCTGCATCAGGACACCAAAGCCACCTGAGTTGCACCCCCCTCGGGAGAGTGGTGGCTCACCTTGAGGGGCCCTGCATCCAGGGGCCTGAGCGTGGGAACAGGACTGACAGTGGGCTCCCCCAAGGCAGGCACTGGGCCCAGGGAGGCAGGTAGAGCAGCGGGGACATGCTTGACAATGCTCATGTGGGCTGTGGCCAGGCATGGCATCCCACCAGGTCCCAGAGAAGAACTTTCCTGGACAGTGGGGGACTGTCTCCAAGATGGCATGGAAGCAACTGATGAAGCTGGGACAGAGTCCCTGCCCCACCCTGACTGAACAAGCTGTGGGTGAAATGGAGGAAGAGCAGGACTGGTCCAGGAACGAGTCAGCAGCCCAGCCAATGGGGAAGGCAGGAATAGGAATGATAGGGAAGGTAGCCACTGGGGAAGGGGGAGAGGGTGAAGCAGGGGGGAGACAGGCTGAAAGAAGGAATAAAAAGGCGGGAAATTGCTGAAGCCGAGGAGGAAGAGAGGCTGACTGCTGCTGGGGGGGGGGAGAGGGAGAGGGAGAGAGCGCGCGCCTGTATGCAGCAGAATAAGCCCGGGGAAGCAGCCACAGAGGTGATGTAACCCCACAGAACCCCTTTCTGAGGTTTGAAGTGCAGCCTCCGTCCCCTTTTCAGCACAGTGGAGGGTGGGGCTCTGCAGGCGGACCACTCTAGGTGTGACAAACAATCAAATAAAAACCTGGACTTTTGGCTCTCTCTTAAAAAAACACAATAACCATCATGAATTGAAGGTATTCAGCTTGTAGCTCTTTACCTGTTGCTGCCACAATGAAACCAAGCAAGAGGACTTGAGGGTTGTTTTTTTTAAGCATTCACAGTGTGTGATTCACAGACTGGTCAACATGAGATGGAATTGGAATGGTAAACAAATAGAAAAGGTGTGCAGAGCTGTTTAGGTCATGTGTGCCAGGACTGGCTAATCAGGACAACAGGCTAAAGCTACTAGACAGGAATGAGGGAGTGAATCAGGCTGTTAAGGTCATGTGTGCCTGGAGGATGGTGAAATCAGGACAACAAGGCAGGAACGAGGAGGTGGAACTGGATATTGGAATATTGGCTTGGCGAATGTAAATAAGGTGGTGAGCTGCAGGCAGGAAATGGTGTGGTGAAATTTACTAATTTAAAACATCAAGGTAAATGATTAAAAATTAGACCACCTCAACAACATCCACCTGAACATACAATTCACCATGGAAAAAGAAATCAAGGGTAAACTCCCATTTCTAGTTATCACAGTCATCCGCAAAGCTAACTTTCAATTAGGTCACAAGGTCTACAGAAAATCAACTCACACAGATCGTTATTTACACAAGAAGTCCAATCACCACCCTCAGCAAAAAAGAGGCATAATCAAAACATTAGTAGACCGTGCAAAACGGATATGTGAATCACACTTTCTCAGTGATGAACTAAATAATCTAAAACACTCATTTCAAGCAAATGGATATTCCAAGAATGAAATCAGAAGAGTGATTAAACCAAAGGTAAAGCAAACAACTGAGGAAAAACAGTCTCCCACAGGAAAAGTGTTTTTGCCACATATCAAAGGAATCACTGATCAGATGGGAAAACTTATGAAAAAAACACAACCTACAAACAGTATCCAGACCCACCAGAAAATACAACATGCTGCAATTGGCAAAAGACCCCTTACTTCTGCAGGAGTATACCGCATACCCTGCAGTTGTGGACAGGTTTACATCGGGACCACACAGTGTAGCATCCAGACAAGAATAAAAGAACATCAAAGACACTGCAGACTTGGCCAACCTGAGAAATCAGCAGTGGCTGAACATAGCCTAACTTATACAGGACACAGTATCTTATTCCAAGACACTGAAATGGTGGACAACATATCCAATTACCATGTCAGATTACACAGATTACACACATAAACACGATTTCAACAGGAAAGAAGAGAGTTTAAAAATAAACAGGGCATGGTTTCCCATCCTGAAAAGCACAAATGCTCTACATCTTACAACAGCACTACAGATAAGATTAGAATTTCAAAAGCCAATACATATGCAAAAGAACCTACTCAAGAAAGCTCCTCCATTAGCATGTCACAGCCTGGGAAACTCCTACAAGGTAATGACTCAGCCCTACCCCACCTTCCTGAGTAGATATAAATTACCTGCTTACTATTTTTCTTGTCACATTGACACAGAGAGTACTCCATCTTTCTTGTGTTATACCAGAGGATGCCATACCTGAGGATGCCATACAGCCCAGAAAATCTACAACAACTAATTAAAAACATTGTTTCTGGGAGCAGGACTTGTGGGGCATGGCTGGATGAGTAAGGGGACATGGCCTTGAGATGCCCTGCCGTAGCTAGACCCCTGCCTTCAAGTCACAGCTGATTTGTGGCAATGACATGGGGTTTTCAGGGCAAGAAGTATTCAGAGTTGTTTTGCCATTGCCTGCCTCTACACAGCAACCCTGGAACCCCTTGGTAGTCTCTCATCCAAATACTAGCCGGGGACGACCCTGCATAGCTTCTGAAGTCTGATGAGATTGGGCCATCCACATCACAATGATAACTTGTGTGGTGGTAAAGAAATACACACTGTTTTTACTGTTATTAGCTAGAATTTGCATACCCATACTTTTTGTTCGTTGCATGTTAATGGGTGCTTTCCAATCCCTTTCTTCTGGGGACAGCTCCTTCACATACATATACTCCTAGAAAATCTAGCCTAAAGATTAGGTATCCTTCTAAAATTGCTTTCTGAGAGATATGAGAGGCTGCTACTGGGTAGGGAAAATGGTGAGCTGTTCACATGCTGGTGGAAGCCTAAAGACCTCTATGTATTTCAGCCATGAGGATGAGGGTGACAACCACATGTGCCATTCATTCATTGAAGTGAATGGATAGTAACTATTTCTTATAAATGGGTTTACCTGTTCACACTGTCCATGATGCTAAGGGTCTTGTGTAGCAGTCAGATCTGTATATCCCTCCACAAGCAGTAGGTGGTTTCATAAACAGCATTTTATTTATGTATTTATTTATAAAATTTATATCCCTCTTTTCAACAATTTAAAACATACAAGATGAAATTACATTTAAAACCATTGAAATCAACCCTCTCCCAAACATACATCATTAAAATAATTTTAAAAGGGTTAAAAATAGAGTTTAAACATGCAAACCAGTTAAAATACATACAGAACATTAAAAAAAATTGGGGTTTTTTTACCCGCTGGTAGAAGACAGTTACAGAAGGAAACAGACAAATGTACCTGGGGAGGGAGACATTCTGTCTGAAACAAACCACAGAGTTGGCTTGTCAACCATAGTTTAAATGCAGGGATGCTCAACTTTTATAGGATTTTTTTTTTGTCAAGAGCAATGTTGCCTGAGACTTTCAAATATTGTTACTATTCTGACATCTGTGACAGCTTGTTGTATAATGTCATGGCACCAAGTTAGTGTAGATTCTGCTTAATGTATACGTTAGTATTGCCAGGTGTCCAGTTTCGATGGCCCAGGAAAAGATTGAGACAATACTGGACATATAAATATTTTCTCATTAAGTAGGAAGTAGCCAGGGCAGGGGCAATACAGGCCTTGGTCAATCCCTGAATTGGCTTTGGGAGAATTTGATCATTTGCTGCCTCCTCCTTTCCTGCCCCCGCAGCTCTGCTCTGAGGCACCAGAACCATCTTTTTACATTCTTCTAAGCTTGTTGACTCAAATGGACTTAAAATTGTATAATTCTGCTTAAAATCACACTACATATTGTTATTGTTGGTGCATCATAATGACCCTGGACAAATCTATGGTATGGCCTCATTCAGAATGCTGTGTACGGTTCTGGTCACTGCACCTCAAAAAAAGATATTACAGCATTGGAAAAGGTGCAGAAAAGGGCAACTAAAATGATTAAGAGGATGAAACATCTTCCCTAGGAAGAAAGGTTGGAGAAATGGCAGTTAAGATGTGATATGATAAAGGTTTATAGAATTATGCATGGGACAGAAAAGGTAGAGAAAGAAATACTTTAATCTCATTCTTACAGTACAAGAACTCATGGACACTTAATGAAATTAATGAGCAGTAGGCTTAGAACAGATGAAAAGAAGTACTTCTTCACCCAAAGAGTAATTAACACATGGAATTCACTGCTGCAGGAGGTGATGGTGGCTACAAGCTTAGACAGCTACAAGAGGGCATTGGATAAACGTATGTGTCCATCATAGTTGGTTAGCCACAAGGTGTAGATGGAGCACTAGGTCTGGGGCAGTGATCCTCTGTATTATTGGTGTTTGGGGGGGGGCAACAGTGAGAGGGCTTCTGGAGTTCTGGCCCTGCTGGTGGAACTCCTGATGGCACCTGGGTTTTAGCCACTGTGTGACACACAGTTGGACTGGATGGGCCATTGGCCTGATACAATATGGCTTATCTTATGTTCTTAAATGCTCTCTCCTCTCCATCAAATTTCTAGTCCTCATTAGCTCTGTTAATGCAGATTGGATTTATATTACTTCAGTTGTTATCAACGCTCCCTCTAAACTCTGGAGTCTTGTGGCATTAAAGTTGTTGTGAGTGAGTGATTTGGTGATTGCATAAATTAGTTTGCTCTGGAGCCATCCTTCTTGAGCTAAGACAAAAATGTGTGAGCCAGAGGCTAAAAAACCTGTGAGCTAGCTCACACTAACTTGGTTTAGAGGGAACACTGGTTGTTATGGATTTTTAATTGGGTGCAAACTCTCCTTTTGAGAGCCCTAGACCTCTCCCCACCCCTCCAACCTACTTTTCATAAAAATGCAATTTTATGGTTTCTAGGAAAACAGAAAACTGCTAAACCCATTCAAGTCTGTATAGTCATAAGAACATAAGAGAAGCTAATGTTGGATCAGGCCAACAACCCATCCAGTCCAACACTCTGTGTCACACAGTGGCCAAAAATACCAAGTGCCATCAGGAGGTCCACCAGTGGGGCCAGGACACTAGAAGCCCTCCCACTGTTAACACTCCCAAGCGCCAAGACTACAGAGCATCACTTGCCCCAGAGTCCCTATCTATACCTTGTGGTTCATAGTCACCGATGGACCTCTGTTCCATATGCTTATATAATTCCCTCTTGAAGCCATCCATGCTTGTAGCCACCACCATGGCTGCCTTTCCCTTCAGAAAGCACTGCAGGCAGCACAAAGAGCAAGTTATGGCAGCAGCCAGCAGCAATTAATAGACTGATTCCTAGAAGTTTAGTTTTTAAAGTGCTGAAAATATTAACTTTTTGAGAAATTAAAGAGTGCTAACGTTTTTTATATGAAATTCAAGCATCTTTAGCTTTTTAAAAAATATTTATTTATGTGAGTTTAAGATTATACAGCCAAATATATATACATTATTAAGGTACATCTTTTGAGTCTTCAGATATTATTGTTCTTAATATATTCATAAACTCTTGACCAATGCATTCGGAATACATGCTCGTCTTTACTGTGTAACAACATTTTCAATTTTTCCATTTCTGCTAAATTTAACAGCTTTGAAATCAATTTGTCTATTGATGGTATTTTATCCATTTTCCAATTCTGTGCTACTAAGATTTGGGCTGCGATTACTATATATGTAAGCAGATATATGTCGTTTTTAACAATTTTATCTAGCATAATGTTTAATAAGAAAATCTCGGGCGCTAAATCCAGACTAATGCTTAACATATCTATAATCAGTTTTCTGACCTTTTCCCATAACTTATGTATTTTTTCACAATTCCACCACATATGATAGAAAGTACCTATATTTACTTGACACTTCCAGCAATTCTTAGACAAGCTCTTTGAGCATTTGGCAATCCTATCTGGTACCCAGTACCACTGATAGAACATTTTAATTATATTTTCTTTATACGAAGTAGCTTTAAGAAATCTTATTGCTTTCCACATTTTACTCCAATCATCTATCTGAATACTATGGCTGATATCTTGCATCCACCTTATCATATTTTCTTTAATTACTTCATCCTGCATATAATCCATTAACAAAAAGATATATTTTTTTGTATTAATTTATTGTTCAATGAGAGCCAAATTTTGTCCAGTTCATTTTTATTCATATAGAAACATAGCACTTTATCTTTTGTGTGTCTGGAATTTAATTGTGAAGTTTCCCACCAGGATAAGTTTATATTCAGTATACTGAATGCATGTGCATCTTTAAGTTTATTGTTTTTATCCAACAGGATCTCATATGAGTGCTTTTTTCCTTCATTACGGAGAGTGGGTTTAATAAACGCTTCAAGTGGTGATACCCATCTTGGAATTTTGTCATAAAATTTCTCCTTCCACTTTACCCAGATCTTTACCAACGCTCCTCTTATAACATGTTGATGACAATTTGAATGAACCTTATCCTTATTATACCAAATATATGCATGTAGGCCCATATAAAGGTCGTGACCCTCTAGTTTTAATATTCTCTGATTTTCTAATGTTAGCCAGTCTTTGATCTATGTTGCTGCTGCCACTTGGTAATAAAGATTCCAGTTTGGAAGACCCAGTTCTCCTCTTTCTTTACTTTCTTGTAACATTTTCCATTTAATATGGGCCTTCTTAGGATACCAAATATATTGTCTAATAATTTTATCCAAATCTATGAATTATTGCGCATTTTTCAGAATTGGCAAATTTTGGGCCAGAAATAGAAAACGTGGTAAAACATTCATTTTAACCGTTGCAATCCTACCCATTAATGATAATTGTAAGTCTTTCCACTTAAGAAGATCTTTTTTAATTTCTTCCAATAATTTTTTTGTAATTATTTTCCATTAATGTGCTGTTCCTGTTCATCATTGTAATCCCTAAATATTTAATTTTCTTCACTATCTCAATTTTTGTTTTTTCTTGTATCATTTCAATAGTTTATTGAATACAGTTTTTAGCAAGTATTTTAGTTTTATGGAAATTTACTTTCAAGCCAGCCACCTTTCCAAACTTTAGAATCTCCTCCAACAAGTAATTAATCGAAGTTGCTGGTTCTTCAATTATAAACACCAGGTCGTCTGCGAATGCTTGTAGCTTGTATTCTTCGCCTTTTATTCTTAACCCCCTTATTGCATTATAGCATCTTATTATGTTGTTTAGTGTTTCCAAGACAAATATAAACAGCAAAGGCGATAGTGGGCAACCTTGTCTAGTATCTTTTTGAATCGGTATGTTTTGTGTCATGTCACCGTTGACTATAATTTTAGCATATTGTGTTTTGTATATAGCTGATATCATGGCTAAACAATTTTCCCCACAATTTTTCCTCTAATTTTTGGATCAGGAATTCCCAAGATACATTATCAAATACCTTTTCTTCATCTAGGCTTTCATAATATTCCAAAACATTAATTACTGTTCTTATATTATTTTTCAACTGTCTTTTTGGCAGGAATCCAGCTTGATCTTGATGTATAGTTTGTGCTAGTATTTTCTTTAACCTTGTTGCTAATATATTTGCATAGATCTTATAGTCCACATTCAATAATGAAATGGGTCTGTAGTTCTTAATTTCTTTCTCTTCTGTTCCTGGTTTTGGAATTAACGTTATCAGGGCTTCGTTCAATGAGGTTGGGATCTTCTTATTTTCTGTTATTGTTTGGATTAGATCTTTAAAAGCTAATAATATTTCCTCCTCAAACACTTGATAGATTTCTGCAGGAATCCCATCCGGTCCTGGTGTTTTCCTCTTTTTCTGTTTCTTTATTGCTTCTATTATTTCATACGGTGTAATGAGTCCATTTAGGACCTCTTTTTGGCTTTCATTAAATTTTCCTTCATAGTCATGTCTTAAATATTCTTTTATCTGCTGATCTTTCTGTGTTTCTTGCAAATATAGTTTGGTATAAAAGTGTTCAACAATGGATTTCATGTCTTGCGTAATATATTTTACTTCATTTTTTTCATCCCTTAAGGCTATTATAGTTCTTTTCTCTTTTTCTTTTCTTAGTTTATACGCCAGCCATCTAGAAATTTTATTTGCATGTTCAAAGTAGTACAGTTTTGAATACTCTATGTTCTTTGTTATCTCTTGTGATAGGAAGATATTCATTTGGTGTTGTAGCATTTTAATTTTAGACCTGGCTGCTCCGATCTGAGTCGATCTTTTCATTACCTCTTCTTCCAATTTAATTTTGTTCCTTAAAGTTTCAAATTTTTCTTTTTTCTGTTTTGTTATCCAAGCACTTTTTTTTTTGCACTTTGATTAATAAACCATCGTCATAAAAAAAGCTTTAAAAGTTCCCCAAATTACATTAATTGATATTTCTGGATGGAGATTTCGTTTAAAAAATTCCTGTATTTCTATTTTTTGTTTTGCTATAAATTCCTGGTCTTTTAAGAGGTTAACCTTCATACTCCATCTAGTTTTCTTCTTCCTTTGTGTTAATTCAATCGAGGTAGGGTTATGGTCAGCAAAAGTATTTCGCAGAATCTCTGCTTCCTTTAACTCTTTAATCATAGGTGTTGTTATCCACACCATATCTATCCTGGACCACGATTTGTGTCTTGATGAATAAAACGTATAGTCTTTTTTATCCATATTTCTAACTCTCCATGTGTCCACCAAATTATACTCTTCTGCTATTTTTAGGAATAATTTATGTAAGGTTCTACTTGATTTCTTGTTTTTTGCTGCATTTTTAAAATCTAATTGTAGGTCAAAAACTGCGTTAAAATCCCCCAATAAACATAAAGCCTCAGAATTCTTGATTGTGAGCATTTTCCTTAATTCAATGGAAAACTTTTCTTGGTTTTGATTTGGAGCATATATGTTTACTATAAGCATTTCTTTCCCTTCTCTAATAACCATAATTGCTATAATTCTTCCATCTTGTGATTTATAAAAAAGTTCTAGATAAAGGCGGTCTTTGGCATAGATCACCACACCACTCTTTTTCTTTTTATCTGCCGCCACAAAGGCTTGTCCTAGTTTCTTACATGTTAAGAGATGATTTTGGTCTTCCTTAATATGAGTTTCTTGTAGACAAATGATATCGCTTTGAAGTTTGCGGTTTTGTAGGAAGGTTTTGCTGTATTTCTGTGGGTTTTTAAGACCATTTACGTTAATAATAATTTCAGATTATTAGTTTTCAACATTTTTCTCTTTATCGCCTCTAGTTTTGTTTCTCTGTTGATACCTAGTTACCACCTGGGATTGAATTGGTTTCCTATATCTATCTTTTTTCCCCCTCCTGTCAAATTGTTGTAATTGCAGTTTAGTTTGAGACTCACTTTTCTTTCCCTCCTCCTTTTCTTTTCCTTCTTCCTCTTCTTCCCTACTCCATCCTAGCTCTTCTCCAAATCTTTCAAGGAAGTTCTCTAATTTGAATTGGGAATCAAGTCTTTGATGCTTCCCATTATAATTAAATAGCACCCCTTCTGGAATGAACCACCTATATGTTACAACGTTTGATTGCAGGAACTTTGTCAATATAAAATATTTATGCCTTTTCCCCCTTACTCTCCAGGGAATTTCTTTTAGAAAAATAACTTCTTCATTGTTAAGTATTACTTTATTATCTTTGGTTGAGAGAAAAGAAAAAAAAGATCTTTAGCGTTTGTTGTTGTTCAGTCACACAGTCGAGTCTGACTCTTTGCAATCCTATGGATCACATCATGCCAGGCCTTCCTGTCTTCCATCACCCTTCAGAGTTTGCTTAATTTCATGTTCATTGCATCAATATCTTTAGCTTTACATATACACAAACAGAGGGAAAGTTCAACACAGGAGAATCAAAACAGTGCATGCAAAATACAAACATATGCTATGTAACTACACATTGTTCAGTTTCTTGGGAGGTGCAATGTGGAAAATCTTCAAACAATTCACTATAGTTTTAGTCCATATTTGCACTCCATCTCAGCTTCACCTCCCGAAACTCAAACCATTTTACTTAAACCTGTACAGAATTTCAGAGAAACCAAGGAAATTTCCTCAAGGAAAATTTAGTTGTTGTTTATATCTGGATGGCAAAATTTCAGTGCAAAATCTTGAAGTGTTTATGGAACAAGGAAAGCGGAGAAAATTAAATTGATCAGAAATGATGGCTTTCAGTAAAAAGTGGCATCAAACTAAGAATTTTCAGAAGAGATATATAAGGGGACGGGAAGGTTGCAGTTCCTCATTTCTGTAATCCTAGTCCTATACTGCATTGATTAGAAGAAGAGAAGAAGAGATTGGATTTATACCCCACCCTTCACTGCCCAAAGGCGTCTCAGAGCAGCTTACAAACTCCTTTCCCTTCCCCTCCCCACAACAGACACCTTGTGAGGTAGGTGGGGCTGAGAGAACTTCTGACAGAAACTGTCCTTGAGAGAACAGCTGTGCCAGAGCTTGTGACTGAGCCAAGGTTACATTAGCAGGTGCAAGTGGAGGAGTGGGGAATCAAACCCGGTTCTCCCAGATAAGAGTCCGTGCACTTAACCACTACACCAAACTGACTCTCTTCTTCACTAAAGATTAGTGGAGGTCCATGACATTTGATTGAACTGTTTCTTTAAAATTCTGTCATCCACCTTGAGCCTCAGTGAGAAACATGGGCTGTAGTTGAAGAATACAATACAGTACAATACAATTAAATGATGTCCAGTATCTGTACAATATGAAGTGTGTCCAGTATTTATTTTTGTTGAAACAATCTGGCAACTCTAGCATACATAATGCCACCGTAAGGAACAGACAGGAGCTTTGGAACGGTGAGTACCATCGTGCCACTGATACTTGGATCTATGTCTCATTTTGATTTCTAGTAGAATGGCAATGGGACTCATACATTCTTTCGGCTTTTGGCAGATTTGGAGACTTGGATGCAAAGCCCCTGGCTGAGAACCAGAGAAAGATGGATGCAATTCTGTTTTATAGAGGGAAAGAGCTATAGAATGTAATAGGACCAAGCTCAGTTTCATCTTTTTGTGCTTCTAAAACCATGGCTCAACAAATAGAGTGACAGGCAAGGGCAATGCTTTGTAAGTGACCTTCTTGTGCGTAGTGCAACAAGTAGAGCTTGATTCCAGCTAGTGCAGATTGGGAATCAAAACAGAGCTCCACAAAAATTTGGAAGCTGTTGCCTTTGCAACATGAAGTAATCTGTAATTTCCATTTGTCATTTGCCAGCTGAGGGGTACTTTGCCAGATGTGGCAATTTTTGGAGAAAGCTCACCGTCTATCACATATGCATGCTTGGTAACAGCCAGGTTAGATTACTGTAATGCACATTACAGGAGGTTGTTGTTGAAGATCTACTGGAAATGTCCGTTGGTACAAAACATGGCTGCATGTGTTATTGCTTGGATGTACCACAATGATCAGTTCAACCCAATGCTACTCCAGCAGCATTTGACTCCCTGTTTATTTTCAGGCTCAGTTCAAGGAGCTGGTATTGACTTTCCGAGGCTTAAATAGCTTGGATGATTTCACAGTATCTAAATGACCATCTCCACCTGTATCAGCCTAGCCAGGTTCTCAGATCCATGCAGTAACTGGCATTAGCTAAGGCTCAGCTGGCTAGTAGGATCTGGCAATTTTGGTTTAAAGCCACTGGCTCCAAATTGTGGAAATTTTTCCCTCCTAGATGAGAGGCTGGCAGCATTTCTCCAATACTTTGTGGAAAACTTCTCTCTTCCGGAAGATCTCTGAATTGGACTGAAGTGGGACAGTGCATTAGATAGCCACTTGAAGTTTTTACTTCTGTGTCTCTTGAGGTGGTTTGCGGGTTTTTTTTAATGTAGTGCTTTATCTGAGTTTTGCACCTCCTCAAGTATCTTTGGATGGGAATGAGGCTGATAGTCTAAATAAATATGGAAATGCAAAATTAGGGGTGATATATGTTTCAGTGTTATTTGGGGTAGAAATGTTGTTTGTATAGCAATTCCAAGGGTTCAGATAGTTTCACATGCTTTATTTTCTTGTAATCCTCATAATAATCCTGTAAAATAGTTCCAGATGGGAAGCTGTGGAGCTGTTTAAAACAAGATCCAATTTAAAAAGTAATCAATCCACTCAGAGTGAAAGTGATACAAAACTAAAGAATCAGGTGTTCCGCTTGTTTATTTAAGTGGATTTAATGGCTAATGACATATTTCTGTTCCATTATTGCCCGTTCATTAGAAAACACTCCTGTATGATATCGCACTGAGTACAGACTTGATGTTATGGGTGTTGATTGAGAGACAAAATTTTACATCATGCTTTGTTGTTGTTTTTCAATTTGAGTCAAACCAAGATGGAAATTAATACTGTGAATGTGCAGTTAGAGGCGTTCCTATCCCTAAAAATCTCCTATTTTTTCTCTTTGGAAGACATTTAAAGCAAAGAAAAGGAAGCACACTATGGGAGCGTAGGGGGAAAAATGACATGGTGCAAAATGAAGAATCCTGGTGGGGATCAATGGTTTTTAAAATTTAAATCACATCATTGCAGGACATCCAGTAGTCAATCATTATGCTGCCCTATCACACATGACGTCAGCGATCTTTGGATTCTCCCATGGTGGTTTTTCAACATTGCTAGGTGATCTGATTGCATTACAACACAACCAGACAAGCACATAAGGAGAAGAGAAGAGGAGATTGGATTTATACCCTGCCCTTCACTACCCAAAGGTGTCTCAGAGCGGCTTACAAACTCCTTTCCCTTCCCCTCCCTACAATAGACACCCTGTGAGGTAGGTGGGGCTGAGAGAGCTCTTGACAGAAATGGCTCTTTTTTCAAGAACAGCTCTTGTCAGAGCTATGGCATGCCCAAGGTCATCCAGCCAGGTGCAAGTGAAAGAGTGGGGAATCAAACCTGGTTCTCCCAGATTAGAGTCCGCACACTTAACCACTACACCAAACTGGCAAAAAAATAAAGGGGCAGGACAAAAAGGAATGATGGGAAGGAGGAGTGCAAACAACCAGAACATTATGCAGAACTTCAGGTGCGGGGCAGGAAATAAATAGCTGTGAAGATAAAGAATTAATGTGGAACCTGTGCACCAGACCCGGAACAAGAGGCAAGCTCCTAATGCGGAAACAGTCAAAGTGAAGCTGAAACAAGGGTTAGGGGATTAAAGCAGCAAAGGTGAGAAATTTAAACTGAGGATTCTTGATTCAAACCTGAGCCTCTTAACTGCTATGATACAATAATGTCCTGGTTTCTTGGACCAGGGGCACCATTTCTGATTTCAGTTTGAGAGCTCAAGATTCAACTAAGGATGTTAAGTAGGAAGTAAGTTAAATTAGGCAGATGCTGGAAAAAGTAGTTCTTATCCATGTAAGAATGCTGGCAATGGGAAGGGGTGGAGGAACATACGATCAAAAGAAGAGCCCTGTTTGATCCAGAGTCCTGTCTCATACATTGGCATAGAGGCTGAGGTTGCCTCCTGATATTCAGAGGTATACTACCTCTGAATGTGGAAGTTCCCTTTAGTCACCATGTCTAGTAGCCACTGATAGGCCAATCCTTTATGAATCTGTCCAATCCCCCTTTATAGCTGTGTAGGCCTGGGGCCATCACTACATCTGTTGGCAGCAAATTCCACATTTTAATCTCGCTCTGTGTAAAGTAGTATTTCCTTTTGTCCATTCTGAGTCTACTTTCCATCAACTTCATTGGATACCCTTAGGTTCTAGTATATTGGGAAAGGGAGAAAAAGTTATCTTTGTCAAACCTTTGTCATGAAGACCAATTCTTCATGAATCTGTCTAATTCCCTTTCAAAGCTGTGTAGGCCCGGGGCCATCACTACACCCTCTGGCAGGGAATTCCACACTTTACTCACTAGTTGAGTAAAGAATCACTCATTGAATGAAAACAGAAAAAAAAACCCCACTCATCGCCTTTTTACTTATTCTACAAGTGGAAAAAAAGTAATGGCCTACAAAACAGGGACCCTGTCTGCATTTGAGGAGGGGCAATCTCTTGAGCGAATGCTACAGTCCCCGAGAAATTCATTTTAGTTGAATGGCAATTAACGATTACAGGCAGAGACAAACAAACCATGTTTTTGTGGCATCTTCAACACTCAAATGTTTATTCTATCACCAGCTTTCATGAGTTTATGTAAAAACAAAAACACCTTAGTATCTTTAAGGTGCCACAAGAGTCCTGTTTTTTGCTGCAGCAGACTAACATAGGTACAAATCAGGCAGAAATGTTATTCTCTTTGATGCAAAGCAAATGGAAATGACTATTTCAAATGTCCCCAGAGACTGAGGAGGCAGGCTGGTAATTTTGCAGGCCAGTTCCCCCCCCCACCCGCCTGCAGAAAACTTGGAGACCCCTGAGTTTATTTTAGGACATTAAAATATATGTGTGCTTTCATACCAGCTCAAGACCCTTAAAATGTTACATCTGTCTTCACCTTTAAATGGAGAACTGAAATTCCTACCCCATTAATGATACCGTAGTTAGATCTGGAATAGCATAGACATTTGAAAAATATCCCTTTGCTGGTGACTCAGACTCATTTATGCTGTGTCAGCCTGTATTACCATACAATCATTTCTTAGTAATATAAATACTTTATTTGGCTTGCTCTTCAGTTTTCAAAAGGAGACGAGTGAAATGTCGACAAAAAAAAAGGTGAGATTGAAAAGTGCTATTCTGTGCATGGCCTTCCACTGTGTTCCACAGTACTTACCTCTTTTAAAATCAGCTCATTTTTACAAGAGGTCAGAACAGCCACATATAATATTTCTCCAAAGCACTTAAAAAAGAGAAACCCTTTCCTTAGTGTTACTCTAACTAACAGCTTGAAGCCACCCATGAGCTTCACTCTGGCCCTTGTGCTTCAGCTGACTGTCAAAACCCGGACATCCATTTAGGACTTAAATTATTATGCTATCAGGGGAATTAATTCACTTGGCTAGATTTTTATGGCCATCTTAGATAAACAGCATGTAGTCATTTTGTTTTATTAGCATTGTGATCCATTTTATTACCCTGTACTAGATAATGATGATAGGAAATGAGGGTACCTGAATAAATTTTAAAATGGATTCAGTCACTGAGAGTGCTTGCCCTTTTGCAAATGGCTTTAGGACTAGTTTGTCATGTCTCAGTGCTTTTGCCCCTTTATTTCTACAGCTTGGAGATGAGAGGGAAACAGTAAATATCTTAATATGACTGCCTGAATACTTGTGGTATAGCCAAATGAAACAGGCTTAATCATAATGTTTTCCATACACTCTCCTCTGATAACAGTTATTTCAAGTAACGGTGATAGGTAATTGGATTACCCTTTTCCTGGGAAGGATGTATAAGACAAGTCTGTCCTGAAATGATTATAGTAGTTATAGCCCCTAACTTAGCTGTGCTTTTTCAAACTGTAGACAAATTAGTTGTTGTAGATTTTCCGGGTTATGTGGCCATGGTCTTGACATTGTGTAGGACCTGAAGTTTCTCCAGTAGCTGTGTCAGAGGTATAACACAGAAAGATGGAGTACTCTCTGTGTCAGTACTCAGCCCTACCCCACCTTCTGGGGTAGATATAAATTACCTGCCTACCGTTTTTCTTCTCACCTTGACACAGAGAGTACTCCATCTTTCTGTGTTATATGTCTGAGGATGCCAGTCACAGCTACTGGCGAAACGTCAGGTCTTACAATGCCAAGACCACGGCCACACAGCCCGGAAAATCTACAGCAACTAATGAACTCTGGCCGTGAAAGCCTTCGTCAACATATTGTAGACAGATTCATAGAAAATGAAGCTGTTAATGTTTATTTGTTGTAATGAACAAGAGGAAGACAGGGCTCAAATGTGCACTTGAGCTGTTTGTTGTGACAAACAACAGAAGATAGTCATTGGGGAAAATCTCTTTTTTGTGAAGTTTTAGTGCAATGGGTTGGCTATTTGTGGAAACAGAATGGTGGTGGACTAGATGGACCTTGGTTTCACCCATCAAGGTGACTTTTATTTTCTTATGATGGGCATGGATCTATGGGTTTTTTTTCCTTCTAGTGTGGTGACTTTCAAACTCCTCTAAGACCATTTGGCTATATATTTCATTATACCTTTTCTATGCTGATATCTCATATGCCCTCCAAGAAACTCAGGTTGGTGTTCATGAATGGGATTATCCCATTCTGCTTTTCTTACAACAGCACTGTGAGGTGGCTTAGGAGGAGAGAAAGTGATTGACCAATGGCCACACAGTAAGATTCATAGTTCAAATGGGGATTCAAAGCTGAGTCTTTCCTATCCAAGTGTGACACTCTAATCCATGGTTATTAAAACTACTGGCTGGAGGGCTGGCCTGCAGGCTCTTTTCATCTGGCACATAATAAAAAAAATTGACCAAACCTGTGCCTGATTACCTGTACCTGCTAAAACCTTTTATCCACCCTAAGGAGAGATGCTAATTATGAACATTTACTCTGACCAAAAATAAAGTAGGGTCGGGACAATGTGTTCCTTTTCTAAATTTTATTGGAATACAGCAGTGAAAAAGATGACAAGCCTGGTTGGGAGTGACAAGCAAGTTCAGATTCCCCTCACATCAGTCTGTGTTTCTGCTGTTTGTAGGAAAAAGAAATAACTTTCAATAACATGGCAACATTGCTTTGACTCCACATGTTTCCTCTAAAGGATGTGGTCCCAGTTAATAGGCACTGATTCTTGGGCAGACATCCAGACCTTGGCTAGAACATACCTCTCCAGGGCTCTTTTTGTAGCAGGAACTCCTTTGCATATCAGTCAACACACCTCTAATGTAGCCAATCCTCCAAAAGCTTACAGAGCTCTTCTTACAGGGGCTACTGTAAGCTCTTGGAGGATTGGCTATGTTAGGGGTGTGTCGCCTAATATGCTAAGGAGTTCCTGCTACAAAAAGAGCCCTGCCCCTGCCACAGATATTATGCTTTGCCCTGAAATGTAGTTTGGGTCACAGAGCTGAGAAAACACTTCAAAGTTCACAATGAAAACTTCTGGTTGAGGCCTATCTGTCACATCCATCCTCCTCCTCTCTTACATGACCTGCCCCTCATGTTAGGGCTCTGGCCTGTGTTCATCATTCTTAGTTGTGCCTCCACCCAGTCCCCTAAATAGAGATGTCCATCCCATGCAAGCCAATGGATGTCCTCATCCTCCTGCAGAAGTTGTCACCCTTGTGGAGCACGGTATATAAAACCTACATTCTTGCTGGCTGGTCTGGTCTTCACTGTGGCTTGCATAACCCAGCTCATACTGACTTAAGCCCTGCTTCTTCTCTGTTGCACCAGCCAGGGCATTTTCCTGTGAAAAATTGCTGCCATCCTGCTGCTGATCCCAGACAGGTTCCAGAGCTGTCCCTGCATTGGAGAAGCCTCCCTCCCTCGAGGTATGTCTCTATCCCTTGACATTTTCATTTAGTGCTATTTAACTTTGTAAAATTTTGGCACTTGCTTTTTCAAGGACAACTTTGGGCAGATGGGCTTTTAACTCTTCCCTTCCCTTCTCCCCCCACTTTTTCACACCATGCCAGATTCACTGGGTTCCCCTAAGTTTTTCACAAATGGGGTGAAATACAGTGAGCAGGCATTTTCCAGTGGGAAAATATATGGGGAGGAAAAACTAAAGAGCCCTTCTTCTCCCTATGTCATTCTCATCTTTGAAACATCTCTGACGGCAAGCTTGGTGTAGTTGTTAGGAGCACAGACTCTAATCTGGGAGACCTGGGTTTAATTCCCCACTCCTCCACATGCAGCTGGTGTGACCTTGGGTCAGCCATAAGTTCTTTTGGAGTTGTTCTCTCAAGGGCAGTTCTCAAGAGAGCTCTCTCAGCCTCACCTACCTCACAGGGTGTCTGTTGTGGGGAGGGGAAAGGAAAGGGATTGTAAGCCACTCTGAGACTACTTTGGGTAGTGAAGGGCAGGGTATATATCCAATCTCCTCCTCCTCCTCCTCCTTTTGGAAAAGAAAAAGAAAAACTCTTTAAAAATGAAAATTGAACTAAAAATAATGTATTGTTCTGTCCTGAGATTTTTGACAGATGTGTAGTCTTCCTTCCCCTGTCTCATCTCCTTATATGAGTAGTGAAAAATCTACACCTAATGAATTTTCCCCTTTTTTCCTCTGCAGACAATAAAGACACAGCAGCCCTGCCCTTGATAGAGCCTGACAATTCTAATTTAGAAGACTGAATTTCAAGTATGTTTTCAATAAATAGATACAGTCAAACAAATTGTTGCTCTAAAAGGAAGCCTACAGTTAGATAAATTAAATTTTATAGTGGTATACCTCCAATAGCCTCTTTTTTTGCTACACAGATGTATCACAACATCATTTTCTGTTCTAATAGTCAAATGGGGGCTCATCTGTAGTTACTTAAATCTGTGGTTCAGGCCCATACTGACTAAAAACAGATAGCTCTGCAAATTTGCCCCCCCCCCCCCAGTTTGCAGAAAAATCAGAAAAGTTTTGACAAGTACATTGGGGGGTTTAAATCCCCACCAATCCAAAAGTGTTCTCTGTGTATGCTCCTGCCTACTCCTCTTTTGGACAGCGATGGCAAAGGCAGGAAGCCATGGCAGGTTGATGGTGGAGACTGGGAGCTGCCTAGAGCTTGCCAGCATCATCAGTGACAAGGAGGAGAAGCCTCAGTGGGCCTGGCAGAAGAGGTCGAGAATTGCACAGGGTTCATCAGCAGCACTGGTGATGGGGGGGAGCCTTGGCAGGCCTGATGGGGAAGCCAGGAGCTGATCAGGGCTTGCTGCTGGTGTCAACGGAGGAGGAAAGAAGTCTCGGTGGACCCAGCAGTGAAGGCTGGGAGCTGTGCCAGGCCTGGTGGCAGCAGTGATTAAAAATTAAATGTAAAAGGGGTGAGGGATCCCCCTGTGAGTGTTGTGGGTCCCCACTTGTAGTTATGGTTTTTGTGAAATGGGAGGCTTGGCTGTTTTAGTGACTGCACACACATCGAGCAAGAAACTTTTAATACAAGCCTTTGGCTTACTTCCTGAGACAAGAAAATCCCATTTGAAAACTGCATGATAAACTCTTCTTTTTTAGACAGGAGATTCACTTTCATAATTTTCAAATGCATCAAAATAAGATCAAATGTCAACCTCTGAGTTTTGCATCTAGAAGGCTTTGAGGGGGAGAAAGTCTTAATCTTTCCTTGTGATCAGAGGCAAACATTGTTCCTTGTAAAGGACATCAGAATTGATTACTGTAATTTTACTTCCTGATACATGAAGTTCTCTAGCGTAAGGTTGTTTTTCTGGTCTCTAATTTGTGCTAGCGGAAGAGAGCTCAGACCAGATGGAAAGAGCTGGCAGTATAAATAGGTAGTCATACAACAGGCATAAAGCAGATATGAATAAGGGAATGGAGACTGGTATATATACTGTTCCCAAATCATGTATGTCTATATAAAATGTACATCCTTGGTGTGAAGTTCCACAGCCATGGATTACTGTTTGCTTGAGTGTGATTCCTTTTACCGCTCTTTGTATCATTTTCTTCTGTATGGAACAATAGCAAAGCATTTTATGTGGCCACTGTGCTATGAATACCAAATAACTCATTGGCTAGTGATGAGGAAGAGAGGGGTGCCCTGTTATCTTACAGACACATGAGATGACTTATGAAGATTACTTATATCTACATTATTACATGTGCATGCACAGAAACACAAGCTGAAGCAATCTGTTAAAAAAATCTTAGTTGAATTCACTTGCAAATATTTTAATCTAATTATCTTAATTTGCATTTGTAAATATTCCTTGTTTGTTGTTATTGCCGTTAGTTTAATGCATTTTAAAGCAAGTTAAAAGCTTGACATTATTTGAAAATAATGAATTTCAAAATTTCCGATTTCAAAAATGAGGTTACACTTCAGCTCACACGAGGCAATCCAATGAAATGAGTTATGACACTATCCAGTTGACAAGAATATAATTTACATCCTCAGCTAGGGTTGCCAGGTCTCACTGGCCACCAGTGGGAGATAGTGGGGAGGGTTGCCAGAACCAGGTTGGGAAGCTTCTGGAAATTTGGGGGTAGAGCCTGGGGAGAACAGGGACCTCAGTGGGGTACAATGCCATGGAGTCCAAAGCGTCCGTTTTCCTCCAGGGCATCTGATCTCCAGAGTATCCTTTTTCCCCAGGGGACCTGATTGCTATAGTCTGCCTCTGTACAATGAGACTGTGATAAATCTCAGGAGCTCCTCCTCCTCCTCCTCCTCCTCCTCCTCCTCTTCTTCCTCTTCTTCTTCTTCTTCTTCTTCTTCTTCTTCTTCTTCTTCTTCTTCTTCTTCTTCTTCTTCTTCTTCTTCTCCTTCTCCTTCTCCTTCTCCTTCTCCTTCTCCTCCTCCTCCTCCTCCTCCTCCTCCTCCTCCTCCTCCTCCTCCTCCTCCTCCTCCTCCTCCTCCTCCTCCTCCTCCTCCTCCTCCTCCAGTTTACAAGGATGGCTAGTGCACATATGAAATAATTCGCTTGTTTTATCTGAGAGTCAAGTAGGATATCAGGGAAGAGTAAGCCACCTAAGCTCCAAATTCTGGGCCAGTCTGGTGTAGTGGTTAAGTACGCAGACTTTTCGTAATGAGAATCGGGTTTGATTCCCCACTCCTCCACTTACACCTGCTGGATGACCTTGGGCAAGCCATGGTTCTGGCACAGCTGCTCTTGAAAAAGAGCAGTTTCTCTCAGAGCTCTCTCAGTCCTGCCTACCTCACAGGGTGTCTGTTGTGGGGAGGGGAAGAGAAAGGAGCTTGTAAGCTGCTCTGAGACTCCTTTGGGTAATGAAGGGTGGGGTATAAATCCAAGCTCCTCCTCCTCCTCCTCCTCCTCCTCCTCCTCCTCCTCCTCTTCTTCTTCTTCTTCTTCTTCTTCTTCTTCTTCTTCTTCTTCTTCTTCTTCTTCTTCTTCTTCCTCCTCCTCCTCCTCCTCCTCCTCCTCCTCCTCCTCCTCCTCCTCCTCCTCCAGTTTACAAGGATGGCTAGTGCACATATGATGTCTGCATATGTTAGTTGACCCTATTGAAAAAAACTGCCTTTGAGGCAATGTGAAAAGTGTTGATGTTTGAACTACAATGGCTCATCCACTTTGCCATAATCATCAGGTGATAACGATCATGCATGGCAGACAACTCCTTGAAATCACATTTTGGAACTCGTTCAGAGGGTTAGGTCATTGCCCTTCGTACTGCTGTCTTAGCTCAAATTATTGAACCAGCTCTCCCCCCCCTTTTGTATTCAGCTAAACTAAAATGCAGAATAAACCAATGACATTATGTGCATCGGGAATGCCCTTTCTTGGTAGCAAAAATATCAATAATGCTTGCTAGCACTACAAATTCCTGATGGATATTTCCCAGTGCAGTGTATACTTCATAGGTTTAATGAGGATCTTATTGGTTTGTCAGTTGTCAAATGCAAAGCTAATGGAACTGCAACTGACAAAAATGATACATATGTATCATTAATGTTCTATGCTTCTTCCTTGGTGCATTTTTAAATTTGGAAATTACATGTCTGGTTTTATTACTTGATCAGAAAGGTCCTATCAGAAGCATATATACAAATGGTGAAAAACCCTGTTAGTATTGTATTTATATATGTATTCAAGATGACCATAAGAGTATCTATGGGTTAAAGATGGAGGAGGGCAACATAAATGGGCATATGAACCACCTGGTCATTTTATTTGGTCTACAAACTGTGTTAAGATGCTCCAAGGTAAATTGTGCCTCTAGAAACTCACAGAATATTGGTGGTGGAAAGTGCTATTAAGTTACAGCCGACTTATGGTCATCCTGTAGGGTTTTCATGGCAAGAGATGAACAAAGGTGGTTTGCCATTGCCTGCCTCTGTATCTTGGATTTCCTTGGTGGTCTCCCATCCCATATTGACCCTGCTAAGTATCTGAGATTTATTTATGTTGATTTCTATTCCACCATCCCTGAAAGCGGACTCATGGCAGCTCACAAGTAAGTTCTTGAGCCATTTGGTTCATCACAGTGAATAGAAACATTAATAGAATAATTTTTTAAAAATTAGAACAACAAGATTTTAAACAAATCACACTATTTGTTTATGTACACACCGGTGCTGCTGGTCTCTGAGGTCTTCTTCTTCTTTTTGATCTGGGCTGCATGGAGGTAGTAAAACTTCAGCAGGGGAGGACAGCTTTTATTGGACATTTGCCATCTCAGCCAAAGGCCTGGTGGAGCACCTGTGTTTTACAGGTCCTGAAAAATGGCAGTAGGTCCTGCAGGGCCCTTATCTCTAACAGAACCATGTTCTACCAGTCTGGGACCAGGGCAGAAAAAGCGGCGGCCATGGTCAAAGCTAAGCAGACTTGGGATGGGAAAAACCAGGATATCTTGATCAGAAGAGCCAAGGCTCTCTGGGACACATATGGGGAGAAGTGATCCCTCAGATATGTTAGTCCTGGGCCACACAAGGCTTTAAAGGTCAGTACCAATACCTTGAAGCTGATCTGGTACTCAGTCGGAAGCCAGTGCAATTGGTGTAGCACCAACTGAATGTGTGCCCACACAGGTGACAAAGTCAGAAGGCACGGCACCTCATTTTGCACTAGCTGGAGTTTCTGGATCAGCTGCAAGCCTGCATAAAGTGAGTTACACTAGTCAAGCCTGGAACTGAGCATTGCATGGGTCACTGTAGCTAAGTCCTGGGGAGAGAGGTAGGGAGCCAGCTGCCAAAGATGGTAAAAGGCAGACCTGGCAACTGTGATGATTTTGTAGAAAGTCACCCCAGTGATCCAAAGGAGTTAGCCATGTTAGTCTGTTGCTGCAAAATATCAAAAAGCCCAGTAGCACTTTTAAGACTAACAAACTTTATTGCGGTTCCAGGTCCTACTTGGGACACCGAGGTCGGCCCGCCTTGTACCCCCCACCCCCGCGCTAACTTCGAAATGAACTCATACAAACAGTTTCCTTTGGAAATTAAGTGGATAAATTTGGCCACAACTTTTATTGGTTACAGCTGTAGAGCATTGGCACAGCATGGGTCCACCGGATCCGACCTATCGGCTGGCCAGCGTGCCAGCCGAGTTAACCATTACCCAGCCAGCCGGCATGGGTAGAGAAGGCGGGAGGGCAGGTTATTGGAGTTCACGCGGACGCTTGCCCCTATGTGAGCTCCCCTGCCCTCTGGCTGTGAGGGCAAGCACTGTTATTCCTTGAGCTAGCCAGCTCCGTTCCGCCTTCACGCCAAGACCCATAAAGGGGTCCCCAACTCCGGAATTGGCACACAGGCCGAATTCCGCCAACAGATCCGGCCCCATGCTGTTACCGCTGAAAGTTGTGACAAAGTGTGCAAGAAACAATAGGTAAACGCTAACAATATCATAACCTACAAAAACCCCGCTAAACACCCCTTTTCATACACCCAAATTCAAAATACCAAATCCCAACAGCATAACACACAGGGAGGGATGGGTGGGCAAACCGGGTTCGCCTCGTGGTCGATTGGGGAGGGGGAGTGGCTTCCCTGCTGCTTTTAATACCTCCCCCTCCCCGACCGCCCTGCTGACCCCCATTGGCTAGGGAAAGGGGGGGAGGCGCGTCTTTCCTGCCACCCCCCCGCCCCCTTCTGGCCGGCCTCTTTGTCCCTGCCCGTCCCCGCAAATGGCGGGCCCGGGCTACCCGGACCCTTTCTGCTTGCGGTTCCAGGTCCAACTTGGGACACCGAGGTCGGCCCGCCTTGTACCCCCCACCCCCGCGCTAACTTCGAAATGAACTCATACAAACAGTTTCCTTTGGAAATTAAGTGGATAAATTTGGCCACAACTTTTATTGGTTACAGCTGTAGAGCATTGGCACAGCATGGGTCCACTGGATCCGACCTATCGGCTGGCCAGCGTGCCAGCCAAGTTAACTGTTACCCAGCCAGCCGGCATGGGTAGAGAAGGCGGGAGGGCAGGTTATCGGAGTTCACGCGGACGCTTGCCCCTATGTGAGCTCCCCTGCCCTCTGGCTGTTCCGGCTGGCTCCCGAGTTGGCCACGCCCAGCAGGAATTCATTAGCATAATAGGCCACACCCAACAGCAGAAATTCATTAGGATTGGCTGCACTAGGGGTGTGTGGCCCAACATGCAAAGGAGTTCCTGCTACAAAAAAAGCCCTGGGTTTTGACAACAAACAAGGTAAACAGAATAAGAAGCAAAAGGTGCCTTTGGCTGGATGACCACACTTCTGGTAGCATGGGGTGTGTGGCCTAATATGCTAATGAGTTCCTGCTGGGCTTTTTCTACAAAAATAGCCCTGCTAATACTACAGATCTTTGCTAGCACTTTATAATATTGAATGGTTTTAGAAGGTTTTTATGATGTTATAATTGTTTTTATGTGCTTTATCTCATGTAAGCTGCCTTGAGCCTGCTTCAGTGGGGAGGGCGGGGTATAAATTGAACAAATAAATAATAAATGAATCTCTTCTATGGAGGAATCTGAATGGAATACCTGAAAGGCAGTTACTTCTGGTAATGAGATAACCATCCAAAGTATTCCATCCAAGTCTGACTGAGTCAGATTTACATTTAAATTCCAGTTCAGCAGCTTCCCATTGGATTTTGGTTTTGAAATGTTTCTGTTGAACTATGGTGACCTTTAAGCCCTTGATGGAATGTCCTGGTAGATTGAAGTGGTCTCCCACTGGTTTCTGGACATTGCCATTTTTGATGTCAGATTTATGTCCATTTATTCTTTTGCATAGAGGTTGGCTGGTTTGTCCTATGTACAGAGCAGAGGGGCATTGTTGGCACATGAGAGCATATATCATGTTGGAGGATGAGCAGCTGTAAGAGCCAGAGATTGTGTAGTTGATGCCATTGGGTCCTGTAATCATATTTCCTGGGTAGATATGTGGGCATCTGGGTCCATTGCAGGGTCAAGTTCCTGGGCTGGTGGAGCATCCAGGACCACCTGCTCCTCACCTTCTGGGCTGGCACAAGTGATGGCACAAGAGACTGGGGATAGCCTAGGCCATCCAGGTCAGGGCCACATAATATTAGGGTTTCATCAAACGTTACATTTGCATTCATTAAAATCGTAGAGCTATAGTATGAATAATTATCATTATGCACCCCAAGTGTCTCCTTTGATAACTAGGGCTCCATCTATGTGAATAATAGTTGCCAACAGACCCATGGAGGAACGTGCTGTTCTTCATATGATGGCAACTAAACAATAAACTAAACAATGCACTGGAATCCTTCCCTATAATAATTAAATTAACAGCTGTGATCAGCAGTTCTTCTAATCTGATCCTTTTGTCACTCTGCCTTGAATGCTGCCCTTGGGTTCTGATGTAAGGTGCATTTCTAAAGTTAATTTGCAGCATGCACAGCAGAGGAGGATTAGAAAGTTAAATTGGCAAGCTGAGCAACCCCTGTGGCACTGTGGGCCAGCACTGTGAGGGCCTCTCAACTCGGACCCAGCCAGTAGTGCTGATGATCCGTTAGGGTTCCCAAGTACTTACCGCATGCTCCCCGGCCAGACCAGTCTTCCCTGTAACACACCATGCCGTCACCAGGAAGTGACGCCAGGCGATGCTCTGGCAATGGGGCTGAAAACTTGATGGTACCATCAAGTTTCCAGCCGCATTGCCAGAGCATCGCCTAGCATCACTTCCTAGCGATGGCATCATGTGCGCATCTTTCCGTCCCCCGGGGATGGTCCTGCCAGGACATATCCGTCCCCTGCTGAAATATGGTAAGTTCTTGGCAAGCCTATGAAGTGTATCAAGTTACCCACTGCTTCTGGCTGCATTGCTGCTGACTGGCAGCAGTGTGGGAGGAGGCAGAAGAAGAAGAGTAGGTTTTTATACCCCACTTTTCTCTACTTTAAGGAGTCTCAAAGTGTCTTAGAATTGCCTTCCCTCTCTCTCCCCACAACAGGCACCCTGTGAGGTAGGTGGGGCTGAGAGAGTTCAGAGAGAACTGTGACTGGCCCAAGGTCACCCTACCTGTGGAGGAGTGGGGAATCAAACTCAGTTCTCCAGATTAGAGTCTGCCACTCTTAACAACTATACAATGCTGGCTCTTGTGGGTGAACTAATGCCAGTTATCATAACTGCTGAATGGTCTTAGTCAAGCAGCCCCTGCAGCACTGGTCAAGTTGCTGGGGCATGGCTCTGCTTGCTCCTAGACACTAAATAAATGATTGTATGGCATTGTGTGTGGAATAGCCAGGAGATCTGGAAGGATTGATTGGCTGCCTGACATTGTAGCTCTCTTTTGATAACACTAGGTGGCGAGCTATGATTATTTTTAAGTGTCATGGGTCAGTCAGGGGTCAATGAGGACTTCTCAGGAGAAGGGGAGCTATGTGTAGCCAGCTCTGAGTCAACAGAAGCTAGCAAGCAGGAAGACAAACTGCAGGCTTGTCAGGATTCACAGTGAACAGCTGGTGCAGAGCCACTGACAGTCTCTGCCCCTAACAGAGACCAAATTAATTCAGACAGCCAGAAGATTAGGGGTTGCTGTAAAGCACAGTTTGATTGACAGGCTATTGCCTGCATGCACCTCCCCTTCTCTCTGATTGGTCAGCACTAGCTGAGGAGAGCTTTCAAAAGTCTTGTCAGCCTCATTGGAGAGTCAGTCATTGTTTGGACTTTGGCTTGGCAGTTGCCAGTCAGGAGGAGTGTGTGTGTCATTCTGAGGGAAACAGACATGTTCACTTGGGAAGTGCAGGAACATGACTCCTTGCCCGTACTGTGTACCATCACATTTGAGGGGGAAAAAAATCAGAAACCAGAACTTAAAGTCTAAGTATCAGCCCTAGCTGAATTCAATTTATTCACAATCTCCAGAATTGGGATTTAGGTTTGACAGAAGAGACTGGACAGTTGGTTGAAACTTCCAGTCTAGCCAAATAGAAAAGGATTATTGCTCGTAGAAAGAGGAGGATATTTCTTACCTAGTTATTCAGAGGGTTCAACTCAGAAGGAACCCCTGGTTTGTGTGAAAAGGGAAATGGTCTTAGACTCCTCAAGAGTCTAAAAGGGAAAGTTATAATCCCACAAAGGAAGTATTTAAATACAGGAAGAAAGTACTAACTTCCAGGAAACTAAGATAGTTTTATGAAACTTTATTAAGACACATAGTTGCTGAAAGAAATCTCCAAGACTCTCTCACACTCAAGGACTGAGTCTCTAAGAAAATAAGTGGCAACTATACTCTGTTGCCTGTTCAAAAGATTGTGATAATTTGTATAAACAACAAAATTTACCTCAACTTCTCATCCCCTGCCCTATTCCTAACTCAACTATGCCTGTTCAATAAAATCAACCTTTCTGTTTGAACTTTACTTTGTATCAAGTGCCATTTCGAAAGGGATTTATAAGAGGGCTCCTGCTTAGTTACAATAAATCTCTTGGCTGGGCAAAAGCCAAATAACTTCTCTATCATAGGATGGGACAGGCAGAAAGTTATCATTCTGTTGCTGAAATACACTACTAAGATGCTGCTCAGTCAGAGTGGTGATCAGCAGCCAGGGGCCTGGAAACTGGCAAGAGATGGGGGGAAGGGAACTCAGGGGGCAATCAGTGCCAAAGTGACGTTATCGTGCTACAGTGATGCTCAATCATTTGCCCCAAACTCTATGGTTTAACCATAATGTTTTGGGTGAATGGTAGGCATTACCTGATGTGATGATGTCACTTCTGGGTTTTTCTAGAAGTGGTGTCATTGCCTTGGGTGCTGCAGATCCTCCGAACAGTATAAGGGGAGAGTGTGAAGTCTGCATTGGGTGGGGATTGACCACTTTGTCTCCAGATGTGCAAAATTCGGTACTGTATTTTTGGAATGCAGCCAAGTAACTTTGAACACCAAAATTCAGGAAGAAATTTGCATCAGGAGAAATTTGAAAGCATCCTAATTTGCAATCTTACTTCCGGTGCATTCTGAAATATACCATACCTCTAAGATACATACATAAACCTTACCTCTAGGATAAGGACTGTGCATCTTCTGATAACAAAATTTTCTCAGTCTCAGATTCCCTTCTGCAAAACTGGGATAAAGATATTGGCCTATCTTCTAGTGCAGTTGTAAAGACTGCTAAGACGAGATCCCTGAAGAACTCTGAATATTTGAAATTCAATATGTAAATGTAGTGTTAGTGGTTGTTGTTCTTTTAACTGTTGTGATAAAAATACACATTTATCACTGTTTTAAATAACACTAATTAGTGTTTAACTAAATATTATGAAAGAATTGTATTGAATGTAAAAAAAAGGCAAGGCTGGATTAGTTGCTTGAATGTATAAAATAGGCTGCAATCCATTAGTGAATTTAAAAGTCATTTTTACCTATTACAGATTACAGTCTTGTGATCACATCCTTTTATGTGTTAAATGAAAAGGTCGCCTTCTCCATTATCTGGCAATTACTCTTTTCAGTGTGAAAATTCATTACCTGCTAAAGAACTCCTTTGACTGTCACATATTTCAGTGATATGCAAGCATTTTCTTCTTATGCTCTGGAACACTCTGGCTGTGGAGCACACCCAAAATAAAGGCTGAGACAAAGAGAGGGTAAACATGAAGTGATACGACTTTGATCTGTCACTGATGTAAATGTTTGGAACTTCTATGGAGAGCAGTGAGGTCCCTTAACATGATTATCGTTTAAGTGGTGGCGTTGTTGAGCTGGAGGGAGCTCTGAAAATATTGAGTGTGTTTGTATTGAAATGAACCCTGATGTGCGGTCCTCAGATGTGCCATGGTTATGTGCTCTTAGTACTCCATGGTGAAAGGCATACTGGGAATGATCCAGAAAGGGGGTTGTGTGACATAACACTCAGGTTCCTTAACCCCATGGGTCATCTTTCTTCCTACACGCTCTCATTGCAAGCATAACCTGAAGAATCTTTGAGTATTCTTGTGCTGGCAATGAAAGCATGTTTCTGATCCCATGTACCATCTGCATTCAGAAACTACTGCAGGTCCAAAACACAAGAGGAGTTCCTCGTTAAGGTGTCCCCACTTTGTGAAGTGTGGTATGTGGCTACAAAAAAAAAAAAAAAAAAAAAAAGTGGTTGTTGAAAACTCATGGTTGCACTAGGCCTGGATTTCTCCCATTATTGAAACTGATATCCAGATGACGGACATCAGATCCCCAGGAGGAAATGGCTTATTTGGAGGGAAGAGTCTACTGCATCACATGCTGGCTGAGCTCCCTCTTTCCCCCAAACTCTGCCCTCCCCAGCCACTGCACCTCCCCAATCTCCAGAATCTCCCATGCCAGAGTTGGCAACCCTAGTTTGTGCTGAAATCATTATGAATAGGCAGCTCTGCAAAATTCTTTCTCTCTTTTTTTATCCAACAGTGCAGATTTAAGTAAATATTGGTTTTTCTTGAAAGACAGATGCAAACATAGAAGATGAAAAATCCCCATCAAATTAATCGTGCTTCAAAATATGATGGTGTGCCCTGTTGCTGATTACTCACCAGCTGACAATATTGTTCTTTCACAGAGACAAATGGGTTGAAACAAACCTGGCCTCGTGTCAGGAAGCAGCCTATTCACATTCACACATTGTCAACACCGTTCACAAATTGCAACTTTACCATAACACACATCTTCAAGATTTTTCATTCTAACGATAGTTTCTCTTTTATCTTCTCTTGGCAAGACTAAGTTGCCAGATGACAGACCATGAATCTTTGTTCCAAAGGCAAAAACAATAGTTCATTTGCTGATCATCACTAGACTTGTGTACCGTGCATTACTGATCATCTGCAGTCTCCAAAAAATGCATGGAGAAGCTCAAAAGAACATTTGCATTTTGATACTCCCACATAAGGAATCCTGGTCTAGTCAGACCAAGTCTTTATTATGGTTCAGCCTTAGTCTGAGACTGTTTGGTCCACTTTCACTGCTGCCACTCACCTACAATTCAGATGTGTGGGCTTCCTTGAAGCCATAATTTCCTATGTGAGAAGAACCTCTGTCTCTCTTCCTGATCCAAACTTATTTGGTTGGCTGTGGTGGAGGTAAAGCAGCAAAGACTCATGGAAGGCCTTCCATCACATTTGACACTGCTGTGACAGGCCAAGCAATATCCAAGGTCTAATAGAGACCCCACTATAGGACTTTCCTACAGCCAGGGTCTTGGATCCTATTCATCGAGTATAGCTGAGTTGCTGCATGAACAGCAATGTTCTTACCTCTTCCCTCCCTCTGCAGTCCTCTTTGATCTTCAGAATCATACCCCTGTGAGTCACTGGACCTTGAGGAACAACATTTGGTCAAGGGTATGTGTCTGTGCAGAGAGAAGGTAGAACAAGCAGAAACTGCCCTCTAGGGATGGGCATGAACAGTAAAAATGTGGTTCATGTCAGTTTGTGGTTCATGTAGTTCATGTCCGTTTGTAATTCATGGCTCCCTGACACTCAGCTGTTTTTTGGGCTGTCTTGTGCACAAGACACTCCAAAATAGCTGAACAGCAGGGAACAGGCTGCTCCCCCCTGCTCAGCTGTTTTTTCCTTTTAAACCCCAGATTTTTGCTCTATCCACAAACCCTACAGACAGCCATAAACTGCTTTAGAAGTTCATGGAAGTTTGTGACAGTAGACCTGTCATGGAGTTTGGTTTGTGAACCACAAACGGGGCAAAATTTGTTATGAATTTTGCTTCATGGTTTTGTTCATGCCCATCCCTCTTGCCCCCTTCTTCTATGAGTAGAAGGAATTGTGAACAGAAATTAAATAGCATCAATGGAATGGGAGGCTAGGATTCAAGCTGTACTTTCTATTGGGAATTGAGAAGCTGGGTGAGGGGGTTGTGTGTAGTGGTGTGTCTACACTGAGTAAGGGGGAGGAAAAGTCTGTTTTGCTGTGGGACGAATCAATCATATAACAATTATACAAGATCAACTGGAGTGGGCTTCAGCTAAAAATGATTTATTTTCAGTTTTGTCTGCACCCCTATCAAATTGTGTGTGTATGTTAAAGATGGAGTCATCTATTAGTAATGCTCAGTAATTAATTTTCCAGGATGAATAGCCAGTACATACTGTTCCTAGGTAGGTAACTATAAATGGATTAATCACTAATCACCTCCTCTTAGTGGTTTGGTGTAGTGGTTAAGAGTGGCAGACTCTA
Organism: Gekko gecko; assembly: GCA_029375565.1. Classification (NCBI taxonomy): domain Eukaryota; kingdom Metazoa; phylum Chordata; class Lepidosauria; order Squamata; family Gekkonidae; genus Gekko; species Gekko gecko. The sequence goes on from JAPDNY010000006.1 coordinate 37,656,254, forward strand.
ATCTGGAGAAGTGGGTTTGATTCTGCACACCTCCACATGCAGCCAACTGGGTCAGTCACCGTTCTCACAAAGCTCTCTCAGCCCCACCTATTTCACAGGGTGTCTGTTGTGGGGAGAGGAAGGGAAGGAGATTGTAAGCTGTTGTGAGACTCCAACCTCCCCCTCCTCCTCCTCCCTCCTCCTCCTCCTTGCTGTAAGAGAAGCCAGCCCCAGCTGAGGCAGCACAGAGTTCTCAGCTCCTGCCGCCCCAGCTGATCCTCTCTTGCAGCTTGGTTTAAACCAAGCTGCAAGAGGAGCCAGCCCAGGATCAACTGGGGCAGTGGGAGCTGAGAGCTCCCCATTGCGTGCAGATCCTGGGGCCAGCTTCTCCTGCGGTGCAGTTTAAACCATGCCACAGGAGAAGCCCTCCCAGCCAGGTCTGTATTCTTGGTGTTTGGGTGGGGGGCAACAGTGGGAGGGCTTCTGGAGTCTGGCCCCACTGTTGGACGTCCTGATAGCACCTCGTTTTTGGCCACTATGTGACACAGAGTGTAGGACTGGATGGGCCACTGGCCTGATCCAACATTGCTTTTCTTATGTTCTTATATCTGTGTGCGGTGGTGAGAGACTTCCCTGCTGCACACAGGTCTTGGGGACAGCTTCTTTTGCTTTACGGTTTAGACCATGCCTCAGGAGAAGCCAAGCCAGCCCCAAGGTCAAGCTGGCTTTTATTTTAAGTGGCATTTTTTGGTTCAGGTCTATTGGAACCCCTCCCCCCCCCGAAAAAATTGGGATTTCTGAATACCATACCGGTATGGGGACCTGGGACTTTTCAGAAATACTGAGATTTTTGGGGAGTCCAATAGACCCAAACCAAAAAATGCTGGGTGGGGGAGTTGCACACTTCCAATCAGCAGTGATGGAAGGCATGTCCAGAACAGCACATCACTGGCTGAGCGGTGGGGAACAGCTAGGAAGGAGTGACTTTGGTGCTGAACAACATCTTTCTGAATCTGGTAGTGGCCCTGTGGCACATCAGGGGAAAGGACTGGGGCTGGGTGCCTCTCAGCACATTGTGTGCAGGTGGTGATTAACAAAACCAGAGTGATTAACACATGGGATTCACTGCCACAGGAGGCTCAGTCACAAGCTCTGGCACAGCTGTTCTCTCAAGGACAATTTCTGTCAGAAGTTCTTTCATCCCCACCTACCTCACAGGGTGTCTGTTGTGGGGAGGGGAAGGGAAAGGAGTTTGTTAACCACTCTGAGACACCTTTGGGAAGTGAAGGGCGGGATATAAATCCAATCTCTTCTTCTTCTTCTTATTATTATTATTAATTTAAAAGAAAGAAACAAAAACTGCTTCAGAAAAGGATGGGAATATTCTTTGTGTCGAGGGAGAAGGGCCGAGGCAGCCAATGAAGGCCTTGCACTGCCAGTTTCTAGTTGTTTGGGGCTCTGGCCAAGAGTTCCAGGTTTGCAGAAATCCCAGTTGTATGATGTGCGATCCAGGTTTGCTTACAAGGCTTTGCAGATAAGAGCCGCTAACAGGCCCATAGCCAGGATTTTTATGTCAGCTCCAATCTGCCCCCAAGACTGGCTGTCGGCAGCCACCTCTTTCCCTCCCCTCCTGCAAGATTTAAAGGGCTCTTTAGCTAATCGGCAGAGAGCATGTGGCCTGCCAATCAGCTGGAAGGCCCCTTATATCTTGCAGGAGTGAGGGAGAGAGGTGTGTGCCATTAAATGCTTTTGAGATTAAGCGGGGTGTGTGTGCATGCCCCCTGTTTTTCTCAAAAATCTTCTTTAAAAAATCTCCTCAAAATGCTTGAGGGGCTGGCCTTTTAAGTAAGGGGGCAGAGCTCCCAATAACCCCACTGTAGCTATGGGCCAGACTGCTAACAAGCATGAGAGATATAAAATATTCTCCTGGGAGCAACCTGACCACCGTCTTCTCACCGAGCTCAAAGCAACTGAAGGTCACTTTCATTCTGTAACAAAGATTTATTTATTTATTTATTTATAATTCGATTTATATCCCGCCCTCCCCTAAGGCTCAGGGCGGCTAACAATTGGGGCCAAAGCCATAATTAAAACAAGATAAAAACATAACAATAGTACAACAAAGTGCTGGTGCTCTGATATTCCCAGTTCCAAGATGGGTTCCAGTAAGGTAGATCCAGACCAACAACATAAGTTCCAAAGTGGTAAATAGCCAGTCTTCTTCCCAGGGCCGACTTGCAGCCAGATGGTATCTCTGCCAATTTCCGGCGACGGTGCATTGATGGAACAGTAGCGGCGGCGGCTCCTACTCGAAAGCCTGGGGGAAGAGCTCCATCTTGCAGGCCCTGCGGAACTGCGTCAGATCCCGCAGGGCCCAAATCTCCTCCAGGAGCTCATGCCACCAGGTAGGAGCCACCACCGAAAAGGCCCTGTCCCTAGTCTTGGCGAATTTGACATCCCTGAGGCCTGGGGTAGTGAAAAGATGTTGGCCTCTTGACCGTAGTGCCCTTGGGGGAACATATGGGGAAAGGTGGAGTTGGGGAAAGATGGAGTTACTAAGGCTATGCACTAGTTCAAAGTCTGCTTTTTCCACAGAGGTCAGCCATAGAAAGGAAGGAAACTTTTGGACTGAGGATATTCCGAGTCAGCCTGATAAAAAATATCTTGTCTTTGTGTATCTGTGTGTATATCTGTCCACTGGTAGAAGATTTGGGCTTGGCTTATTTTTGGTTCTGAGAGGAGGCGCTTTTCACAGTGGTACAAGTAGAACTGGGGAGGTTTTTTTTTCTGTTTAATGACATAAAATAACCATTTAGAGATTTGGAATAAAAAGATTGAAACACTGCTTATTTCTGAAGAATAGCCAATGTTTTCCCAGAACACACACAACTCTTGTATTGGAAAAAAAATTAGGAATGTGATATGCTGTTCTGCTCTGATGATTCCCTTGGTTCCCACTAGATTATTCCAAGTCTGGCATTCATAGGACTGAAGACTGGGATGAAATGTGACATTATTGCTATTTATTGTTTTTATGTGTGAGCATTAGATAAATTTTTAGCTGTCCATTTATGGAACCACCCAATAGAGTATATTTTGCTTCAGCAATGTACACACTTAATAGGAAGCTGAAGTCAGGTGTGTCGATATTGCCTGTGCCCTGTGACATGTCATTTGTTCAAAGTTTCTCAGATGTCCTTCCATTATTTGCTCTGGCTAATCTTTATCCACTTAAGAAATAAATCACAGTGGAATAATAAATCCTCAAATGAATCTGAAAGCTTGGCAAGGAAAACATTTTTTTTCCCACAAACAAGCAATATTAAATGTGCACCTGCTACGTCTGGTGTGACGGCAGTGATGAATTCCCTGCTCCACACAACACCAAATCCGCTTTTTGATTGAAAGATTACTTCATAAAAAAACCCAGCAGGTTTTGATCTTTGGCACTTTGGGTTCTCAAATGCTTTTCCAATCATCATATTAATTTCTTATTTGCTAACTTTATGGCACCGTATATTTCTTTGTTGGTAGATACACTGCCTGGTCTTTGACAGGTAAAAATTCAAGCAACACATGCAATTTATATTGTATTATCCTTGTCGTAGCAAAGCCTTGCTATGAATAGTTTGTTGGTGGGGAAAGGGAGAGAGTGAAAGGCACAAGATGAGCAAGAGAGAAGCATATATGTAGACTTTTGTATGAGAGAGGTGCACCTGAGAGGCAAAGAGAGATGAAAAAGGGAGAAAGTGATGGGAAATCCTTGTCTGGTGTTGCACATGGAGGGCAGGAATTCATTGCTATAGCCCTGTAGCCAGAATTTTGGGGTTGGTGGGGCATGGGGAAATTCTGTGGGGCAGCAGTATACCTTCCCTAAACTACAAGCAGCGGTTTTGCCATTTGGAGTTCAGGCATGGGCAGCTCCTGCTTGAAAAATACCATTTAAAGGAAACCCTTTAAATCTTGGAGGAGGGGAAGGAGAGGGGTGGCTGCAAGATTTAAAGGGCCCTCCAGCTGATTGGCAGGCCACACGCTCTGCCAATCAGCCAGAGGTCTCTTTTAATGTCACAGGAGGGGAGGGGGTAGGAGGAGGAGGGGGTAGAGGGGCAGCAGATGTTGTGGGGTGTGCCTCACATTTGAGAGGGTGGAACCCCTAAATGCTACACTGTAGCTACAGGCCTTCATTGCTAACCTTTCACCTCCATGTTCATGTGGTCTTGCAAACAAATACATACAGATTATACAAGAAGTGGGGACCCGTGATACTCGTGGCGGGGGGGGAGAAGGAGCTCCACGTGGAGGAGGAAGCAGCCACAGGTGAGCCTTCTCCCCTTCTCCCCCACCCCAATAGTGAGGCCCGGGCCCACCATTTGTCCCTTCCAGCCACCGAGCCTGCCAATCCTTCTCCCCTGCCCCCTTCTCCTGCTCTCCCCAGGTACTGGCAGTGAGGCCTGAGTGGCTCCCAGCCACTGGGCCCCCTGAGCCTTCTGCTGCCCCCCACTGGCAGCGAGCCCTGAGCAGTTCCCAACCACTGGGCCGCAGAGCCTCCTCTCTGGACAGAGAGTTCTCTGTGCATGCACAGGGAATGCTCTTTTACTTTTGGAGGAATTTAAGTATCCCTCATATAGTTTTTAAAACTTTTCAGATTTTTCTGTACACCTGGGGACTGCCCCAAGTGTGCAGGAAAATCTCTCTGCCCCTAAGTGCCCCTGATGTGCGGATTTAGATATCTGCACAGAGGGAGCAACTTGGCTATTAGATATATAGATAGTTACCATTTTCTGTGTGAATGGAATTCTGGAAAAAGGGTGCCTAGCTGCACAGGGCCGGCCCCAGGTGTCTGGGCGCCCTAGGCAGGACAGCCTGGGGCACCCACCCCACCGGGGATGCCAACCTCCCGGTGGAGCCTGGAGATGGGGGGTGAGGGTGGCGGAGTGCTGGCTTTCCTGGGCGCTCCACAGCTGTGGGGCCCCCAGGGAAGCCAGGGAAGGGGTGGGGGTTCTAGATGCAAATAGCAGAGCTGGACTTGGGATGGGTGGCCGGTGGGATGAAGGGGTGGCAGCTGGCAGGGGGCATTCAGTGAGGCCAGGCAGAGCCCTCGGAGGAAGGAGTTGGTCTCGTCACAGAATCCCCCTATGAGATGTACCTTCCCCCCTTCTGTCAATCCATATACAGCCTTTCCCCCCTCTCCCTCTAAACCTCTGAGGCTGGGGGTTGTGGGGGTGTCTCAGTCAGAGGAAACGGGAGAGAGCCAAGGAGCGTAGGAAACCAGGCTGCTGATCCTGTAGGAACTGGGGGCTGACTCGGAACCACCGCCCCCGCCCAGCCTCTCTTTTTGGAGAAAGGAACGCGGACAGAGTCCAGCCTCTGCTTCTCGGCCGCAGACAACCAGAGGCCGGCTTAGGCTGACAGACCCCCATTCTGTGAGCCTCGCCTGCATCTTTGCCACCCACAACAGTAGCCCCAGGTGTAGGTAGGCGAAGAATATGGAACGGCTGGGTGGGTGAGTGAGCTTCTCTGATGGGGTTCCAGGGGATGACAAGCCCCGCAAGCACCTGCCACAGGTGACCCTTGGAAAGGAGGTCGAGGCTGCATGTCAGGCTTAGTGCAGATGTCATGCTGATGACGCAGAAGCGCCCCCCCATCCGGCCTTTGCCCAGCCGCGGCTCCTCTCTTACGAGGACGGAAAAGCCGCTGTGCCACTTCGAGGAGGTGCCCAGGGTCCTGGCTGCCTCCTGTCTCCTCCCGCTCTGTCCTTGAGTTCCTCCCGGCTTCTCTCCCTGCTGCCGCGGCCCCGATCCCCCGACAGCAGTGGTGGCCGGCCCCGAGCTGCCTCCAGAGGCGCTTCGCCGGGTGGGCAGGTGGGCGGCGGCATCATCGCGCACAGGCCTCGGGTGAGTCACCCGCAGCTTTTGGTTATCCCGAAGGTGGCTGACCAAATTGTGACACAGGAGCTGGTATGACATGAGTCGAGAGAGCGGCCAGAGGAAGAGTCCTGCCGAAGCCCGGGGGGGGGGGAGGCGCAATATTGCTGTTCCACGCCTGTCCTTGGCTCGATCGTGCTGTCGTTTGCACTTCCCCCTCCCAGGCTGGGGGCTGATCCTCTGCACTGTGGCGAGCCCACTCCGCCCCTGCTGCTCCCAGCCACGCAGAAGCCCCCCACCCCCACCCCAGAGGGCAGCCCGCCGCCAGTCACCACCTCCTCCTCCTCTTCCCCCCGAGGGAGGAGGGGAGGGCAACTTACGCCCTAGCTGCTGGGTGCTTTTTGGCAGTGGTGGCGGTGGGCGCCCGGTTAGGGCGGCGGGGGCGCTTTTTGGGGGGAGCGGGGTGCCATTTGGCGCCCCTGAGGCTGGCGCGCCCTAGGTGAGCGCCTAGTTCGCCCAATGGGCGATCCGGCCGTGTAGCTGCATGTATATGGAAAAGCCCTATACTTCTGTTTGAATATATGCAAGCCTGCTGAGGGAAGAGCTTGCTGCTGTGATCCAGCTCCCTTCTATGTACATTCATTTCCTTTCTTAGAATGTCTGGAAAGGGCAGAGTCAGAACAGAGGGGAGACAGAGTGAAAATGGGTACAAAAAACAGATGAATGCCAGCAAGGAAAACAAATGTGATAAAGGGAAACTATGAGACAAGGGATGAAAGATGCAGGCATCAAGTATTAAGTGGTGAGCAGAAGAAATCACCCCTTATCTTTTAATGCACTGGGGGAGTTACAGCACAATTCTAAGCAAAGTTACACCTTTTTAACCCCACTGCCTTAAATGGACTTGGAAGGGGTGTAACCGTGCTTTGGATTGCATGGTTAGTGTAGTGTAACTGAAAGAGTGTTGATGATTTTCAACTTCTTGCTCATTCATGAAGCTCACTGGGTGTCCTTGAGCAAGTCACTGTCTTGTAAACTACGTTGTGAGGTGGTTATCAGAATAAAATGGGATATAAAGTAATAAATAAAAATTCCCTGAACTTTTCAGTACTCCATAAACTACAAAATATTTTTTCACTAAACATCCTGACTCTAGTTGATCTTCTAGTTTTGAGAGGGCACTTATGTGGCTTAAGCGACTGGAGGTGCTTGCATATGACACAAGCCATGTTTGTCAAGCTGTCTGATCATTCTGTAGAAGGCTACTCAGTATGTGTGTTTAGTTGGGGAAGCAATGGCTTATGCCTCTTCAATGTGACATGTAAGAGGGAGTTCAGTTTGCCCTTTTCTCAGCTGTTCACAGCACTGTTGAGCCCATGAAGCCACCTGATACTGAATTAGACTTGGGTCTTTCAACACCAGGTTGCTTGACATGCAGGGAGTTAGTACTCAGTGTCTTGGGAGAAGGGTTTCCCAACTGGGTGATCTTAGTGGTTTGGAGACCCAAAAGAAAACTGAAAGATGACCCAAGAATCAATTACATAGCTGGGGAAGGACAATCAGCTGTAGGACCATGGAGAATCCCTTGATCACCCTATAATTTATCACCCTTCCACGGCGCTGTCTGCATCTCAGACAATGCAGTGGGTCCACTGTAAGGTAAAGGTAAAGGTTCCCTTGCTCGAAAGCCAGTCGAATCCGACTCTAGGGTTGCGGTGCTCATCTCCGTTTCAAAGCCGAAGAGCCAGCGCTGTCCGAAGACGTTTCCGTGGTCATGTGGCCGGCATGACTAAACACCAAGGCGCACGGAACGCTGTTACCTTCCCACCGAAGTGGTACCTATTTATCTACTTGCAATTTCTTGCTTTCGAACTGCTAGGTTAGCAGGAGCTGGAACTAGAGACAGGAGCTCACCCTGTCATGCGGCACCCGGGTCTCGAACTGCTGAACTACTGACCTTCCACAGCCTGCAGTTCAGCGTCTTAACCACTTGAGCCACCGCAGCTCCGGGTCCACTGTAGGGGGGGGGAACTGCCCTAGTGTTGATTGCCATCCCCTTGTCTGAGTCTCAGGCAGCTCAAGGGATCAGTGGCAACTTTGCAGTGGTGGAGGCTAAGGGGAAGCAGCTGAGGCAGCTGGTTGCAGGGCAGTGGGTCCCAATGTGTTCACCCCGTGTGCGGGGCCTGGGGCAACTAACCTGTATGCCCTATGGGATCATTTAACTAGAAAGGCCAGAAATTAAACCTGGGACATTTCACCTGTGACTTTGCTCCTGGTTATAGTGGTAGAGCTCCTGAGATTTTGGCCCTACCTGAAGCAGCCAGGCTGCCTTTGCCTCCTCATGAGGAGGAAGAGGAATAAGACTGTAGTAGCAGCTGGGCTTCCAGAGGGGGGCAGAGCCGGTGCCTCCTTAATGGCCAGCTAAGCCATGCCTTATTCAGTTCACCACCTCACGCTCAGCCCACTCTGTCTGTAGTGCAGGCTTTGCCCCATTGATGGTTGCCCATTGATGGGGGGCCAGGTAGGATTTTTTTTGGCCTCTTCTCTGATTGGCAGTGAGTGGGGGTGTTTTTTTGCCTACCCTGCATTGCAGTTAGTGGACTGAGGAATTGGCTTGGTATGGTGCCATCTGTAAAATTTGTCACTTTATTTTGAGGCAGAATTAGGTCTTGGATAGAGTTTATGCAGCTCAGTAAGCACCAATCAGCAACCCCATGGGGGTACAGGGGTCTGACAGGATCATCCCTGTGGCTGTGCGGCCAGGAATGAGGATTGCAGACTGCCTTTGGGGATTGCCAGGACGGATCCTCCATGCAGGCCATGTGGTTGTGTTGGAGGGATCCTCAGGGCACATCCTATTTATTGGGCTGCCCAGGTTGTGAACCACTTGAAGTTGGCTCCACCCAGGGGCCAGGGTGTCCTGCCCATTGTACGGCAACGGTGGGGTCAAGGAAACCCCAGGCCTTGTCCGTGCCACTGTTTACTGTCTGCCGTTGCCATCTTTCTTATGTATGGTACATAAAGTGGCCCTTAGTTTTCCCAACCTTTAGTTGTCTGACTCTTTCTTCCGTCTGGGGAGGGGCAAACACTACTGAAGCTCAAAGAATCCCTTTGGAACTCCCATACTACTGTGACCTAACCTGCACATGATATGAAAACAAATGAGATGACTTGCCCAGCTCCAGGGACTGCCAGGGTGACCCAGGCCTCCAGAAAACCGCTCCCCTATTTCTCCTTCCCTTCCACTAGATCTATATGCATGGGCTAGTATAATGACATGGCCCATGCTTGCTGAATGGATGCAGTATTCTGGTCTGCATTATAATGCAAGTATACTTTTTCTAAAAGAGGGTAACAGGCCCTCTCCCCCAATCTGTCCTATAAGCCAGTGGGTAAGTCCTTAGCAAAAGAGAACAGAGGTTGATTCAGCTTCAGCCACTATAGCCTTGCTCCTTCTTTGCTGACTCTACAAACAGCCTTCATATGTACAGCCATGACTCTATGTCTCTCCCCTTCCCTCAAGTTCAGAAAATTGCACTGTTCCCCTGAGTCCTATTTTTCCTCACTGAGTTAGCTCTAGCAGGGCTCGATTTGACTCTCAGCCAAGCAGCCAGCTATCCCATGATAGCATATCAAAATGTGGGGCTGATATATACTGGTTTTCTTTTGCGTGACTCGAAGTTCTGATTCTTTACTTGCACTATTTTCTGTTTGTGCACACAATTTCCCCAGTAAAACGTACAAGTTTTTTGGTGTTGTTTATGCATCATTAAGTCAGCATCATACACATATTGTGTACATATACATAAGCACCATGTAAATTGCAAATATAGATCTTCAACATGCATGTACAATACAAACCAACAAACCTTCCAGTAAAAGTCAGAGACCCTAAACCATTGACAACAATATAAAGAGAACCAAAAAAATCCCCATAGAAATGCTGGATTTTGGAATAAAATAATATGAGAGATTCTTCTTAGATAGTTATAGTTGAATCCTGAGCTTTGTGTTGGGCTGCAGTCTTTCTAAGGCTGCCTGGGTTGCCCATGAATATAAGATTAGTTGATAGTGCTCCAGTATCTTCTGTCATCTATGGATGACTTCAGAGAGTTTCTACAGCAGGGCTTTAAAATCTAACTCATCATGAGAGTTTCTGGAGAACTTATGCTGAGCTCTTTTTTATGCTGCGTAAACTTTTGCCATCACCAAAAGTCATGTTTGTAGGTCTCATGTAAGTGCAACATTGCAGCTTATGTTTGTCATTTCTCATGAGGATAAGAACATAAAAGAAGCCAATGTTGGATCAGGCCAACGGCCCATCCAGTCCAACACTCTGACACACAATGGCCAAAAATACCAGGTGCCATCAGGAGGTCCACCAGTGGGGCCACTGTTGACCCCCTCCCCCAAGCACCAAGAATACAGAGCATCACTTGCTCCAGAGTCCCTATCTATACCTTGTGGCTAATATCCACTGATGGACCTGTGCTCCATATGTTTATCTAATTCCCTCTTGAAGCTGTCCATGCTTGTAGTCGTCACCACCTCCTGTGGCAGTGAATTCCATGTTTTAACCACTCTTTGGGTGAAGAAGTACTTCCTTTTATCCATTCTAACCCGACTGCTCAGCAATTTCATTGAGTGCCCACAAGTTCTTGTATTGTGAGAAAGGAAGAAAAGTACCTCTTTCTCTACCTGTTCTATCCCATGCATAATCTTGTAAACCTCAATCATGTCAACCCTCGGCCATCATTTCTTCAAGCTAAAGTGCCCCAAGTGTTTTAATCTTTCTTCATAGGGAAAGTGTTCCAACCCTTTTATCATTCTAGTTGCCCTTTTCTGCACTTTCCCCAAAGCTATAATATCTTTTTTGAGGTGTGGTGACCAGAACTGTACACAGTACTCCAAATGAAGTCACACCATTGATTTATACAGGGGAATTATGATATTGGCTGATCTGTTTTCAATACTCTTCCTAATAATCCCCAGCATAGCATTGGCCGTTTTTTATTGCACTGTCAGTGAGTTATCGACTACAACTCCAAGATCTCTCTCTTGGTCAGTCTCTGCCAGTTCGGACCCCATCAATGTGTATTTATATTTAGGATTTTTGGCTCTAGTGTGCATCACCTTGCACTTGGCCACATTGAACCCCATTTGTCACATTGATGCCCACTTGCCCATTCTCGACAGATTCCTTTGGATTGCCTCACAATCCTCCCTGGTTTTCACAACCCTGAACAACTTTGTATCATCTGCAAATTTAGCCACTTCACTGCTTACTCTCAATGCCAAATCATTAATGAACAAGTTAAAAAGCACTGGACCAAGTACTGATCCCTGTGGTACCCCACTACTTACCACCCTCCACTGAGAAAATTGCCCATTTATACTCATCCTCTGTTTTCTATTAATTAGCCAGTTTTTGGGGCTTCCAGGCTTCAGCAGCTTGCAGATGGATGCACCTCATCAAGCTCCAATGGGTGTGATTTGTATTGAAGTGGCAGGGAGGGGGACCAGATGATTTCAGCCCCCCCTAGAGCCCTTGTAGGGAGCATCTAGCCTGGGGCATGAGAGGAGCCACTCCTAAAGCTGCGGCTAAGGGATTTAGCTCCTTTTTGCCTTGAAAGGTCCTGCTGCCCTGAGGCCAGCAATGGCATCAGAGGCACACTCTGGAACAAGAGTGAACAAAGGATCCAGAGGGAAATCTTCTACAGGAACTGCCAGCCTAACATCACTGGTCACTAGACCAGAACCAGCTATAGACATTGCCAATATGATTTCTGAGGCAGTGCACCCTCTGCTGGACCAGATGACTAATCTCAACAAGAACTTTGATGCTCTATAGAAAGAACTCAAAGAAACTAATATAAAAACAGAGAAGACATCTAAAAACTGAAAAAAGTTGATCATATGACAAAAGCATTGGACTAAAGAATAGAAGTAGCGGAAAAAGAAAGAGTCTCTGAAAAACAACTATTGCAGCTTTAAATTGAAAGATCACTATATGTCCTTAGATTTCAAGGTATTCCAGAAAAGAAGGATGAAAGCCTGAAAGAGATCCTAAGTGAAGCACTGGTCCCCATGGCAACTGTAAAGCAGAATTACTACAAGCGGGTATGGATATGGTGTGTCAAACATATCCAGAATTTGTCAAGAAAAACAACTTGCCAGGGGAAGTATTTGTGAAATTCTCTAAAAGATCAACAACGGATTTAATACTCAAAATGACTAATGGGAAGACCTTAAAAATCCAAGGAGAGGAAGCAAAAATTTTAAAAGATGTTCCATTTGAGATACGAAAGAAGAGGAAGCAATACAGAAACATTACACCATTTCTACAAGAAAATTCCATTCCCTACTGATGGATTATATCAGAAGGATTTATTTTCAACTTTAAAGGAAAAAAAAGAAAAGATTGACTCTCTTAACAAGGTGAAAGTCTTTCTGAAACAGCACCAAAGCTCAGCGAAGGAAAAAGGAACAGCAGAGGACAATAATGCTTCATAATATAAAAGTGAACAAGCTGAGACAAGCAGTGACAGTACCTCTTCTACATCTATAGATGCACTCTTTGACTCTGACTCTGAACCTGAACTGGGAGCGGCTGATCCTAGAGCATACAAGGTTAAATTCCACTTTGAAAAGAAAAAGAAATGTAAAGGAAAGAAAGCAGTTAAATGTAGCCTCGAGAATCTGTTTTGTATACTGTAATTGATAATGCACACATGATAATTAATCTCATTTATTCTGTATACTCTTTTTCCCATTCTTTAAAGCTAATTGTAACATTGGTAAGCTTAATTATTAGGGAAGTATCAAGAAATCGAAAGTAGACTATTAACGAATCTTTACTACTCTGTATTTTAGATGGGTAGTGTGTAGTATGTAGGTTTTAGTGATAAAAGCAATAAAAACATTATATATATATATAAAATAGCCAGTTTTTGATCCACAAAAGGACTTGTCCTTTTATCCTGTGATTTTTGAGCTTACTTAGGAGTCTTTGATGAGGAACTTTATCAAAAGCTTTCTGGAAGTCAAGGTAAACAATATCTATTGGGTCCCCCCTGTCCACATGTTTGTTCACCCCCTCAATGAACACTAACAGGTTAGTGAGGCAAGATCTTCCCTTACAGAACCCATGCTGAGTCTGCTTTAATAGTTTTTATTCATCAATGTGCCTACTAATTCTTTCCTTAATAACAGTTTCCACCAATTTACCCGATATCGACGTCAGACTGACTGGCCTGTCATTTCCTCGATCTCCTCTGGAACCTTTTTTAAAGATGGGAGTGACATTATCTACCTTCTAGCTCAGGAATGAAGACAGAGGCAAAAAATGTATTCAGCTTCTCAGCCATTTCCCTATCATCCTTCAGTACTCCTTTTACCCTTTGGCCATCCAAGGGCTGCACTGCCTCCCTGGCTGGTTTCCTGCTTCTAATGTATTTGAAGAAAGTTTTATTGCTGATCTTTATGTTTTTTGCTATATGCTCCTCACAGCCTATTGCCCCCACATACGGAATAAAAAGACGGACAACAGTTTTGGATCAGACAAGGGCCACTTTATTAACTACATAACGTTTAAACAACTAAAACAGCAAGGAAGCATTTCAAGAGCAGAACAGACACGGCAGGTGTCAGCCAGACCAGCCTCCTTGTCCAGGATACGGGCGAGCCACCAACCCCGATCTTGAACCATTAATCTGGCTTGCGACCAGCAGCCCAGCCACTGGTGGCCTCCTGGGAGCGCCTACCCCTGAAACCATAAAGTTTGCAGAGAGGAGCTTATCCAAGAGGTTCCCAGAGGGAATCATCATTCACCACCCAGAGCCTTAATAACCCGCAGAGGCCGTTCCTGATGACCCCATGTTCCTATACTAGGAATGGCTTAAGGTGCTCACCAATTTCTGCTTTCTACTCCCTGCACTATTCAGCCACTAGCGAGGACAAGCCTCTGCTTTGTCCAAAGCGGCCACCAAACCCAGTGCAGCCTTAATCCCTTGCTGAATATCCTCCAAAAACAATTTATTGCCCTTGTCTGACATGTGAATGCCGTCCTCCCGGTAGAGGTCAGTATTTCCAACCAATATTCCAGGATGTGGCAAAAATTGACCCTGGCCACCCTCCATAGCCTTTCTCATTTGTCGGTTAACCTTGCGGCGAGCCCGGTCAATGCACCTGGGATCCCCCAGGTTGCGCCATACCCGCCTCGGCAAAATTGCCGACCAAATGATCAATGCCCCGGGCCATCTGCGCTGTATTACTGACAGATCCTGTATGGCTTGAATCACCAGGGCCTTGCCTTTCATCAGGCCAAGGTCATTGCCACCCAGGTGAACCAGCAAAATATCAGGAGGCGGCCCATGCCGTTCCTCGAACAGTAGTGGGAGCAATCTGGGCCAATGCATGCCCCGCCTTCCCCACCATTCAACAACCGCAAACTCACTCAAGCCCAACTGAGAACCAACCGTCGTCCTCCTGGCCTGATGAGCTGCCCAAAAAATCATACTGTGGCCACACAATATGACTCTCCTCTGCACCTGCCGGCCCACAGCACCTGAAAAAGAACTATTTTAGTAACATGAACCACTTAAAACTTACACCGACGAACATAACTTTTGAAACTACGAGTTCTCCAACGTCCTATACCTTGAATGTCCTCTCGAGAGTACCCCATGGCAGCTGCCGTGGAAGCAGCTCCAATCCTGAATCAATGGGTCCCAAAACGGAAACCACCCAAACCCAATGCATCGAGCTCTCGTTTTGTCACTGCCCAAAACTGAAACTTTGTGAGAAGTGATCTGTCCCTGTGTTGAAATAATACCCCCTTGTCGTACCCTCGCAGCCCCAGGTAACGATGTAAACCTGATACAGGGCACAAATCAGGCTCATAACAACGTCCTAATTCTATCGTTGTGCCCTTACCCAACTGGTCAGTCTTCGACCGCCTAATATGTATGACTACATTGTCTTCATTAACCCTTTTTTGTTGTTGTTGTTCAGTCGCACAGTCGAGTCCGACTCTTCGCGACCCCATGGACCAGATTACGCCAGGCCCTCCTGTCTTCCGCTGTCCGCTGAAGTTTGCTCAATTTCATGTTCGTTGCATCGATGACACTGTCTAACCATCTCATCTTTTGCCGTCCCCTTCTTCTTTGACCTTCAATCTTTCCCAGCATCAGAGTCTTCTCCAGTGAATGCTCCCTTCTCATTTGGTGGCCAAAGTATTTGAGCTTCAGCTTCAGGATCTGGCCTTCCAAGGAACAATCAGGGTTGATTTCTTTTAGGATTGACTGATTTGATCTCCTTAATGTCACCTAAATTAATAGCCCAATTAGATGTGTCATGTCGCGAAGCAGGGACAAGCTCACTGACTCGAAGAGCTCCAAAAAATGCAAGCAAAGCTGCTGAGTGAAAAAGAGCGGCCTCGTATTCATCATTGCATAGGTCCGGCCACAACGCCCTCAAGCCCTTCAGAATTGAAGGAGTTAACGGCTCCCTGGAATCAGTTAGCTGCCCTGCCTCGCGAGACCACCCTTCCAGAATTTTTCGAATCCGAAAATCATTTGTCTTATCTTCATGCCCAGCAGCCTTACTAACATAGGCCAAAGAAGACAACCTGCCCTTTATAGAGCGGACCGATAACCCCCTGCCCTTCAGATAAACACAGTACTGCATCAATTGATGCACTGGAATAGGCCATTCATGCCGTAATCCAGCCTCCCTTTGGAAAGCCACAAATTGTTGACCGGCTCTCATATAAGATTTACGTGTTGACGGGGCAAGGGCCATACTTATCGCCCGCTCAGCTTCAAATCGCCAATCTGCCAAAAACTGGGGGGCATCCTTACCGGGCGCTCATCCGCATCCGGGGCCAGCTGACGGAATCTCCCCATCTGTTTCCGAGAGAGAGCGTCAGCGACCCCATTACTTACGCCCGGAACATGCCTTGCACGAAATAATATATTATTCTTTAAACATATTAGTGTAAATGCCCTAACTAACTTCATGACCCGCACGGACTTGGATGTCAGAGAATTTATTACGTGTACTGTAGCCTGATTGTCGCACCAAAAGTGGACCGAACGACCAGCAAAATCCGCTGTCCAAATCCCCACTGCTACCACAATCGGGAAAAACTCCAGAAAGGTTAGGTCTTTGACCCAGCCCGCCTGGAACCAATCCGGAGGCCACTCCTCAGCACACCAATGACGTCTAAAGTAAACTCCAAAGCCGGATGAACCTGCTGCATCTGACATAACCTGTAACTCTGCCTCCAGTTGCAATTCTTCCCTCCAGAATGACACCCCATTAAATGACCGTAAGAACTCCTTCCAGAGTAGAAGGTCCTCTCGCATCCCTAAAGTCACCCTAGTCCTGTGATGTGGAAGGCGAAGGCCCCGCATAGCATCACAAAGACGCCTGACGAAGGCCCGACCGGGAGCCACAACTTTGCATGCAAAGTTAAGATGACCCACCAGTTGTTGCAATTCCAGCAATGATATCTTCTTACAGACACTAAATCTGTCCACCAAGACCTGAAGAACCTCCAACTTCTCCAAAGGAAGCCTAGAACACTGTTGAACCGTGTCTATCTCAATACCCAAGAAGGTCAAAATAGGCTTAGGACCTTCGGTCTTCTCCTCAGCCAAGGGCACCCCCAATTCAGCTGCCATGTCTATGAAACTAGACAGTAAAAAGGCACACTGAATAGTCCCTGCATGGCCAACAAACAAAAAATCATCCAAATAGTGAGCTGTAAAGGCCAGTCCTGTCCTGAATCGCAAAGCCCATTCCAAAAAGGAACTAAACTTCTCAAATGCAGCACAGGACACTGAACAACCCATCGGAAGGGCCCTGTCCATATAGTAAAACCCTTAAAAAGCGAAACCCAATAAATCAAAATCAGCCGGGTGTACTGGCAGAAGTCGGAAAGCCGATTTGATGTCGCATTTTGCTAAAAGTGCACCACGACCACAGCCCCTCACAACCCTCATGGCTTGATCAAATGACGTATATTTAACTGAACAAAGCTCATCAGGTATAGCATCATTCACAGATCCGCCCCGAGGGTACGATAAATGATGAATGAGGCGACACTCACCAGGCGCCTTCTTTGGTACAACGCCCAAAGGAGACACCCGTAAATTAGGCACTGGGGGGGAAAGAAAAGGCCCCAGGATTCTCCCCTCTTTACACTCTTTTCCAATTTTAGCTCGTACTATGTCTTCCATCCCTATGACTGACTTTAAATTAGGAGCACGAAAAGGTGCCCTCTCACCTTGGTAAGGAATCCAAAATCCAAACAAAAACCCCTCAAGTAAATACGTACCATCTGTTTTATTTGGGTAACTTCTCAAAATCCTCTCCAACACCTGAATTTTAATTGGGCTGGGCCCCTTTGTCATTAAAGGCAGCTTGACTTCCACTTCCACCCCCACTGGGACGCTTACCTTCCCTTGCTCCGAAATGTCCCTTCGGCTTGGGGCAACCCGACAGTGCAGCCATAGGTGGGGATGAATAAGGTCCCAGCGCAAGGACGGATTCATCGCCACCCTTGTGCGAAAACCCTCGTCATATTCCAGCCACGCGAGTCCAGTGAAACCCGTAAAGGCTTTGTAAATTATATCCATGTATTGTAAAAGTGCTGATGCCCTCCAAGGCTGGTGACGCACTA
The DNA here is from genome assembly GCA_029375565.1 of Gekko gecko. Lineage (NCBI taxonomy): Eukaryota > Metazoa > Chordata > Lepidosauria > Squamata > Gekkonidae > Gekko > Gekko gecko. The sequence continues at coordinate 37,673,783 of JAPDNY010000006.1, forward strand.
TCACGCCAGAATAAATGAGAAAACCTGGGTACCAATTACCCCAGGTCCTATCTACTCTACGCTTCCTAATACGCTCCCTGTCCCTTTCATCTAAGTCTTCTTTGTCTTTTTTGTCCAATTCGCGGTATAACAGAGTAAAAACATCCACATAGGAGCCTTTAAGAATTTTTTCCCTAGTAGCCAGGGAAAGGTGATCTCCCAATGGCAGGGCTATATCGCCCACAGGCAAAACTTTGGCTGGAGCTTGCTCGGAAGAATATCCCACCGGATTAGATGGAGTAGAGGGATACCACCCACCCTGTCCGGGATATTGTGAAGTTCCCCCGTCTAATGCAGGTGGTACAAAATGCCACCCACTGGGCGCTGAGGAGGCCCCCGCCCTTGTTGTAGAACTCTTGCCAGAAGATGAAGCCCCTGATGTGTCCTGATTACCTGAACCCCAAGGCCACGATGTGTCATCCTGACTAGCAGCACCAGCCTTACCATCCTGGCCAGGAGGACGTACAGGACCCTTGTAGAGCTCCAACTGATGAGACCCCTCGCCTTCTTCCGCCGGCCTGCTCTCTGTATCACCAATCCCCGAAGAAGACGATTGACCATCCTCGAGCATTGCCAATCTTGCTAACACCTGCGCTTGAAAAGAAGATATATCAGAGTTTTTTGACTTCTTTGCTACAGATGGAGCGGAATCGAGCTGCTGAGGCCTGGCCCTCTGTTTCTCCAAAGCCTCCAGCCTAGCCAATATTGCCACATTGATAGGATCAGTGTGATCATCCTCAGAAATTGGCGGGGCAGGAGCAGCCGGGGGAATCTTAGGTGCAGGCTGCTTACCTTTTGACTTGCCCTGCCCCTTCTTGGGAGCCATCCTATCTGAATGTATGGACAGTGCCAAACTGTATTGCAAAGTAATGCCGGAGGGATCAGAGAGGAAAACAACACCCCAGAATGGCTACTCCTTAAAAGAGCACCAGAAGTCCCTCTCAAAATGGCTGCTAGCCAAAATACAGTAGCAATCCCCAAAATGGCCGCCTATCTGTATTTGCCACACTCCCCCTCAACCACACTGAAGATGGCCGCCACACAAGCAATATGCTTTATCCAAAATAACCACCAGGGGGCTGGAGCCCGCCTAAAATAACGGTCCCTTGAAACTCCCCTCCAGGGAAAGAAAAAACTCCACCAGCCAAATAGGCCCCTAAAATCAACTGTGATAAAAAGCCAATGTGGTGAAAGAAAAAAAGGGGGGGGGCGACTATAACCCCTAGGCCTAAACTAAACAATCTTGCACACCCCGCACACAAATGCCAGCGACACCACACCCTAAAACGGCCACTAAATTAGAAAATAATAAATTTAAAATAAAATGTGGCCGAGAAGCTACTTGGCACGATCACCGCCACCTTTTAGAAGGACGCCGCCGCTCTGCCCAGCTTCCCGGCCTGATCCGGTTCACCGCCTCAGGAATAAGGATGCCGCCGCGCTGCCAGGCCTCCTGGCCCGATCCTGACCACCGCCGCCCCGGAGCCCACTGCAGTTGTTGCTTGAGAAGCCCCTGACGCCAGGAGCCCTCCGCTCAACCAATCGCCGGGACGTGCACAGACTGCAGAGCCACAAGGTCTCGGAAGCCTCCTGCAAGCCCTTCCCAGCACGAGGCTCCAACTCCAAACCGTTGCCGTTAGGCGCTTGCTGATCAAGACCCTGCCGCTCTTTCTAAGCCTGCAGGACCGAAAGGACTGCAGGCACGCTGCCTCACGCTGCCGTCACCGCCAAGCACGAGGCTCCAACTGCTTTGGGCGGGAGAGGGAGCCGTCCTATATTGGGCTGGCTCCTCCCTGCCCACGTCATAGTGCGTTGCGCTATGACCCAGCTGTTGCCCCGTCATTCCGGCGGCGGCAAAACAGCCCCCGGTCCCCATTGCTGTCGGCTGGAGACCGGGAGCTCCAATCACAGACCTGCATTTTGTTTGCTACAGCCTGTGTTCCTTTTTATCAGCCTCACTGAGACTAGCTTTCCACCGCTTAAAGGAATCCTTCTTATCTTTTACAGCTTCCACTACTTTATTTGTTTATTTGCAGGCTTTTTTCTATACCTATTAGTGCCTTTCCTAATCTGCGATATATATTTTTTCTGAGCTTATAGGATTGTAGTTTAAAATAGTCTCCAAGCATCCCCAATGGTTTTGACCCTTTCTACTTTTCCTTTCAGTTTCTTCTTCACATGTCCCCTCATATCAGAGAAGTTTCCTTTTTTAAAGTCAAAAGTGGTTGTGTCAGTCTTTTTGGCCAATTCCCTATTTATACAAATATTAAACTCAATAACATTATGGTCACTGTTCCCAAGCGGTGCAATCACTTTTACGTCTATCACCAGGTCTTGGGCGTTACTTAGGACCAAATCCAGGATTGTCTGGTAGGTTCCGTTACCATCTGCTCCATAGCACAGTCATTGAGAGTGTCTAGAAACTCAATCTCTTTTTCCCAACTAGAACACATATTGACCCAATCAATGTGTGAGTAATTCAAATCACCTATTATGACACAGTTTTTTTGTCTAGCCGCTATCTTTTATTCATTCATAATTTTATAATCCTCCTCTACCTTTTGATCTGGTGGGCGATAACAAACTCCCAGTGTTAAGTTTCCTTTTGGGCCCACTATTTCAACCCATTGCATTTCCAGAAGCGAATCCAATTCTCTTACCCTCTCAATCTTACTGGACTGTATACCCTCTCTGACATACAGAGCCACCCCACCTCCAACCCTTCCCCCCATCCTTATGATATAATATATAACCAGGATTCACCGTATCCCACTGATTCTCCTCATCCCACCAAGTTTCTGAAATACCCAGAATGTCTATTCCCCGCCCCCCCCCAACACCAAGCATTCCAACTCTCTGATTTTACCTTGGACAATTCTAGCATTTGTATGGGAACACCTATAATTTCCCATACATGTTAAGTCCTCAGCCTTCCTCTTGCTGCCTCAAGACCTTGTCAGGCAGTCCATATCACTAGCCACAGTCTCAGTGGACAATTCCAATCCACCTCCCTGTAGAAAAGCAACAGCTACCCCCTCATCTCTTTGAGATGAGCTATCCCAAACCAGAGACTTTTCATCTCTTGTCAGCTTTCCCCCAATATTCAGTTTAAAAACTGCTTTGCCACCTTTTTGATTTTAAGCGCCAGCACCCTGGTTCCTTCTCAAGACAAGTGGAGACCATCTCTTTTGAATAGCTTCCTCTAGTTCCAAAAAGCATCCCAGTGCCAACAAACTTGAAACCTTCCCCCCATACACCATCATCTCATCCATGCGTTGGGACTCCTGATCTGTGCCTGTCTCTCCGGCCCTGTGCGTGGAACAGGTAACACTTCTGAGAAGGCTACCTTAGAGGTCCTGACCTTGAGTTTCCTGCCCAGCAGCCTAAATTTCTCCTCCAGGACCTCTCAACTCCATTTCCCCACATTGTTGGTGCCAACATGCACCATGACCACTGGCTGCTCCCCAGTGTTATCTACCAGCCTATCTAAAACACGCGTAATGTCTGCTACCTTTGTACCAGGCAGGCAAGTCACCATATGATCAGGACACAGGTTCGCCACCCAGCTGTCTACCTGCCTAAGGATCGAATCACCAACTACCAAGAGCTGGCATTCTGGCTTCATAAAGGTAAAGGTAAAGGTTCCCTTGCTCGAAAGCCAGTCGAATCCGACTCTAGGGTTGCGGTGCTCATCTCCGTTTCAAAGCCGAAGAGCCAGCGCTGTCCGAAGACATTTCCGTGGTCATGTGGCCGGCATGACTAAACACCAAGGTGCACAGGACGCTGTTACCTTCCCACCGAAGTGGTACCTATTTATCTACTTGCAATTTCTTGCTTTCGAACTGCTAGGTTGGCAGAAGCTGGAACTAGAGACAGGAGCTCACCCCGTCATGTGGCACCCGGGTCTCGAACTGCTGAACTACTGACCTTCCACAGCCTGCAGTTCAGCGTCTTAACCACTTGAGCCACCGCAGCTTCATAATTGCTTTTAAAATCCCCTTTGTAAAACCTTTGTATTTATGTGGTTTTCCTTGTGGTTCTCTTTGTAGAAGTATGTATGCATACATACATACATACATACATACATACATACATACATATATATATATATATATATATATATATATATCCTGTCCTTATATATATTTGAATTTTGGTTCCACAGCATTCTATGCTTGCCATAATTGATTCGGCTCAAGAACTGGCAGTCAGAAGACACTGGCCAGGGCTGACTGGCTGCTTTGCAAAGTCCCACCCATGTCAGCCCCGGTCAGTGTTTTCAGCTCAGTCTGTTCCAGTCCTCCAACAGGAGAGGACCGTCTGCAGTGTGAGCGCAGGGACAGGCCCTCAAGGCTGAGGCAAGTGAGAGAAGCCCTTTTCCGCCCCCCCACACCATCCCCTGGGCCTTCTATGAGGGCACTAGGCCCAGAGAAGCCCTTTTCCGCCCCCACACGCCATCCCCTGGGCCTTCTATGGGGCACTAGGCCCAGAGAAGGCCTTTTCTGTCCCCCACATGCCATCCCCTGGGCCTTCTATGGGGGCACTAGGCCCAGAGAAGGCCTTTTCCATCCCCCACACACCATTCCCTGGGCCTTCTATGGGGCACTAGGCCCAGAGAAGGCCTTTTCCATCCCACACACGCCATCCCCTGGCCCTTCTATGGGGGCACTAGGCCCAGAGAAGGCCTTTTCTGTCCCCCGCATGCCATCCCCTGGGCCTTCTATGGGGGCACTAGGCCCAGAGAAGGCCTTTTCTGTCCCCCACATGCCACCCCCTGGGCCTTCTATGGGGGCACTAGGCCCAGAGAAGGCCTTTTCCGTCCCCCACATGCCATCCCCTGGGCCTTCTATGGGGGCACTAGGCCCAGAGAAGGCCTTTTCTGTCCCCCACATGCTATCCTCTGGGCCTTCTATGGGGCAGTAGATCCAGAGAAGCCTGTTTCCTCCCCCACATGCCATCCCCTGGGCCTTCTATGGGGGCAGTAGGCCCAGAGAAGCCCTTTTCCCCCACATACTGCCTACTGCCCCCATATAAGGTCCAGGGGATGGTGTGTGGGGGACAGAAAAGGCCTCCTCTGGGCCCAGAGAAGCCCTTTTCTGCCCCTCTTCCCTTCCTTTCCCCCCTTTCCTTTCTTCCTCTCTCCTTTCTTCACTCTTCCCCCTCTTCCTTCCTTCCTTCCTCCCTCCCTCCCTCCCTCCCTCCCTCTCTCCGTTCCACCTCCCTTCCTTTCTAGGGCCCGTTGTCTTCCACCACAACGGGCTTTGCTCCCTAGTGTGTGTATATATATATAAATAACACATTTAAATGCCCAATTTATTGAGGAAGGAAATAAACATGGAAGCAGTTCTTATTGCCATGGGACTCCAGATGCCTACTTGTTTAATGAATTACTGTGGGCCTGAAAGAAAATGGAGCCATTTCTCATTCCCCAACTACCAGGAAAACTGTTACACAGAATGAACTGAATCCATAGATTAAACTGTTAATAGATGGTCACATGGTCAGTTGCTCTGTTTGTTTAGAATGCTGAATCAGTCTTCACTGCTTTATCTTCTCCCACCTGGAGTGGAAAGATCACTCACACTGGAAATAGCAAAGATGAGTCAAGATCAAGTCTTGGCGATCAGATATGTACTCTCCTGGGTTCAGAAAAAGTGATCCAAGCACTTAAGAGAAGCATGCCTAAGTGTCTGGCTCATGTTGGAGAACTCTAAGGCTCGACCCAGAGATGTTCCTCTAAGTGCCTGTACTGCTTTTGAAAGCCACTTCTGAGTGCATACTTCTGAGCTTGGAGAAGCAATCCAGTTACTTAGTGAGCCATCTCTTAACTGTGCCAGGACTATATCTCAGACTTGAACTTTGCAGAGCTGCTCATTGAAAATCTGATGAAAAATCCAAGGGAAGTAGAACCCTATTTGATGGTGAAATCTGATGGAATTGTATTGTGCAATGATCCCTGCCCTTCATGCCAGGCAACATTTGCTGTATTCTCTCAAAATTATGCATGCATTAGAATCGATAACAGACTATGGGATGATTTTGAATTTTTCATCTTGCTATTTTGATTCGTTTCAATTTCTTATCTCCTTTTTGTGAATAAAACTCATGGTCCTTTATTTTTTTAAAAATCTGCATTGATAATTCTTGCAAACAGATACAACTTTGGGGGACTTATTTGTGCATCAGTAATTTAGCATTCTAGATTGTACATGTTTGATACACAAAAATTATGTCTGTCCCATGTCCAACTACAGTATAAATGGCATATGAACATGTACAAGATGCATGTAAACAAAACTACAAAATCAGCAACAAAAACTGGAGTACTGAAATGACTGACAAAAATGGAATAGAATCACAGACTCACAGAGTTGGAAGGGGCTATAAAGGCCATCTAGTCCACCCCCCTGCACAATGCAGGATCAGCCTAGAGTATTCCTGACAAGTGTTTGTCCAGACGCTGCTTAAAGTGTGCCGTTGAGGGGGAATGCACCACCTCCCTAGGCAGCTGATTCCACTGTTGCACAACTCTTACTGGAAAAAAAGTTTTTCCAAATATCTAGCCGGTACCTTCCTGCCCTTAATTTTTAAACCCATTATTTTGAATCCTATCTTCTTCTGGCAACAGGAACAGCTCCCTGCCCTCCTCTAAGTGATAGCCCTCCAAATACTTAAAGAGAACAATCATGTACCCCCTCAGCCTCCTCTTCTCCAGACTAAACATTCCCAAGTCCCTCAGCCTTTCCTCGTGGGGTTGGTCTCCAGGCCCCCAATCATCCTTGTCACTCTCCTCTGCATGCACTCCATTATGTCCACATCCATTTTGAAGTAAGGCCACTGGAACTGCACACAATACTCCAAGTATGGCCTGACGAATGCAGTGTACAGCGGGACTATGACATCTTGTGATTTGGATGCTATGCCTCTGTTGATACACCCTAAGATTGCATTAGCCTTTTTTTTTGCAACATTACACTGACTGCTGATATTTAACTTTTGCTCCACCCTTATCCCAAGATCTTGTTCACACGCACTGCTACTCAGAAGTGTATCCCCCATCCAGTATGTGCACTTCTCATTTTTGTTACCCAAATGTAGATTTCGGCACTTATCCTTGTTAAATTGCATCTTGTTCATATCTGCCCACTTTTCCAGCATGTTCAGATCTTGTTGAATTATCTCATCTACTGGCATGTTCACTGCTCCTCCCAGTTTAGTGTCATCAGCAGATTTAATGAGTAGCCCCTCCACACCTCATCCAGATCATTTATAAAAATATTGAAAAGCACTGGGCCCAGAACCAAGACCTGTGGTACCCAACTGGACACCTCCCTCCATTCAGATGAAATTCCATTGACAACTACTCTCTGAGTGTAGTTCTCCAACCAGTTTCCTATCCATCTAACTATCCTAGAGTCCAGTCCACAGTCCTTTAGTTTAACCATCAGAACATTATGGGGAGCCCTATCAAAAGCTATCAAGAGCTGGAAGGACCTGTTGGGGACAAATCTGTGCTGGCTTTCCTGGATCACCAAGTTGTCCTTTAGATGTTTTCAGACTGATCCCTTTAAAACCTGGGACAGAGGTCAGATTGACTGGCTTGTAGTTCCCTGGGTCGTCTTTCCTCCCTCTTTTTGAAAATTGAGGTAACATCTGCCCTCCTCCAGTCTTGTGGCATGTCTCCTGTCCTCCAAGAGGTCTCGAACAATGTTCCCTCTAAGCTGTGGCATCTTGTGAGCAAAAATTCTACTTTGTGAGCTACTGGCCTTAAAGTTGTGAGCAAGCGATGGGCTTCTGTATAAATTAGTTTGCTCTGGAGCCATCCTTCCTGAGCTAAGACAAAAATGTGTGAGCTGGAGGATAAAAAACTGTGAGCTAGCTCACTCTAACTCAGCTTAGAGAGAACACTGGTCTGGAAGATGATGGACAAAGGCTCTGCTAGCTCTCTAGAATGTTCTTTGAGCAGTCTTGGGTGCATACTATCTGGCCCTGGGGATTTGTACTCATTCAATGTAGCCAGGTGCTTCTCAACTACCTCTCTGTCCATGTCAACCAGCAGCCCGGATGCCATGCCTTGCCTTCTACTATCTCTAGATGAGCCTGTTCTGTTCTTCAGGGGAAAAAAAAACTGAGGCAAAATAGGCATAGAATCAGGAGGAGAAAGAAAAAGGAGGAGGAGGAGGAGTTGCATTTATACCCTGCCCTTCTCTCACAGTGGCTTACAATCTCCTTGCCTTCCTCTCCCCGCAACAGACAACTTGTGAGGTAGGTGGGGCTGAGAGAGCTCTGAGAGAACTGCACTTGAGAGAACAGCTCTGAGAGAACTGTGACTGACCCAAGGTCACCCCAGTTGGCTGCATGTGGAGCAGTGGGGAATCAACCCAGTTCTCCAGATTAGAGTCTGCCACCTTAATCACTACACTACAGCTGTATGAAATGTCTGCCTATCCCAGCCTGGCTGACTTTTGATATTAGAGCCTAGTTGGGATAAAAAAATCACTATTTGCTGGATTAAAGAGTGATGGGCAGAAGCAGGGGTCTTTTGGGGGGGAGCTCACCGGAGCGCAGTTCCGGGAGCTCAGGAGCCAAGCCCCGCCCCCAGCCGGCGTCCCGGAGAGTCTTTCAGGCAGCCGAATGTCAATTTCAGGTCCATTATATCCTATGGGCCATTGAAGTCAATGGTGAAAACATAGGGTATATTCTGGGGGCTGGAGGAGGCGGTTTGAAGGAGAGGCTCCAAACTCACAGGGTAGCTGATGGAGCCTCTCCCCAAGATAACCACCAAGTATCAAGAACATTGGACCAGGGGGTCTAATTCTATGGGCCCTTAAACAGGTTGCCCCTATTCCCTCCATTGTTCTCTATGGTGGGAAAAAATTAACTTTTTTCCCACCATAGAGAACAATGGAGGGAATGGGGGCAACCTGTTTGGAGGCCCACAGAATTGGACCCCTGGTCCAATGTTCTTGAAACTTGGTGGGTATCTTGAGAAGAGGCTCCAACAGCTATCCTGTGAGTTTGGAGCCTCTCCCCCAGACCGCCTCCCTCCAGCCCCCAGAATATACCCTATGTTTTCACCATTGACTTCAATGGCCCATAGGATATAATGGGGCTGAATTGCCGCCAAGTTTCTTTCATTCCCTCCTTTCCTTCTTTCTTTTTCCTCTTTCCCTCATTGTTCTCTTCTCTTTCTTTCTTTCCCACCTTCTTCTCTTCTTTTTTTCCTCCTTTCCCTGTTTCCCTCCTTCTTCCCTCTCTTTCTTTCCCTCTTTCCTTCTCTCTGCTCTCTCTCTTTCCTTCCCTCTTTCCTCCTTCTGTCGCCCAACTCTCATGAGAAGGAGTTTAAACTTTAAACCCCTTCTCTCTTAGCTCCCCCACCCAGGCCAGCTGGGGATGGGAAGGGGAGGCTTTTGAAGATACTGCCCCCCTTTTGCTTCCCCTTCTTACATCACTTCCGGTGATGTCAGGGGGTGTGGCATATGCTAATAGCCTAATAGCTCATTAGCATACCATATGCTAATGAGCTCCTGCAGCTGTTCTTCTACGAAAAGACCCCTGGGCAGAACTGTTTCATTTCATTTATCTTTGCAGTTCTTTTTACCTCCACCTGCTACTTTCTCTACACATTGATGACAGGTTGCCTGTCTGCCCTTCTCCACTGGGGCCCTGCTTGTTTCTTGGGGGTGGGTGGGTCCACAGTAATGAAAAGATGAATTTGACTTTCCATGCAATTAAAGTTGCTGAGAGATCTCAGTTCCCGAATTGGTGGTTCTCTTTCATATGGAGAGATAAATTCATCGTTTCTCATCAGTCACCTGTCCTTTCTCATCTGTGTGGGTAAATGTGATTGTGCATATTGTTAAATAAATCCTTAGCCTCTGTCCTCCTTCCCAGCCTACAAAAAGGTGAACTGTCCACCTCCCCTCACATCTGGAGTCCTACGTTGTCAGTGGGAATAATCAAAACATTTTCAAGACTAGTCCTCAGAAAAGGCAGCCAGCTGCTGGAGATGGGGGAGTTTGGGCCTCTGCCTCTGTCCCTGTTTAGTTTGCAGAGCTCTGCCTAGTTTGCAGAGCTCTGCCCAGATACCAGAAAAGAGCCTTGCAGATATGGCTCATGGAAATGGGACCCATACGTCTACAAAACTAGAGAGGTCTCCCAGCATTACTGAGTTGGTGCAGTCATTGGCAGAATGTGAAAATGTACATGTGATTGCTAAATCAAGTGGTCCTGTTTAATAGGGACATCAGCAAATTGTTGGAGTTGGGCAACAACCCTATCAGGCACAAATCTGTGGAGTCGTTCTCTTCCCTCAACTGCCCTAACTGTTGACCAGAACACTGAACAGACAGTAAAGCTCCAAAATAAGTGGATCTGAATGCTTTTCTAGTCATAACTCACAAATTACCACCTTTGGATTGGATAACTGAATTAGGAAATGGGTAAAATTTGGTTTGGGTCTTGTTTTTATAATCTAAATGCACACCCTGTAATGATGAGATTGTTTAATATTGTCTCACTGCTTTATTTTTTTCCTAACAAAAAATTTAAATACCAGCATTCTACTCAAACTCTTGGAAAGTGTTTTTTTAATTCAAATTTTAATTCAAATATTTAAGAAGATTGTTCTCTTTAAGTCTTGAGAGACTTCCCTAGTATTTTGCTAATGGAACTTAATTGCTAATGAAAATAACTGGGTGAAAGTTGCTATTAGTTTTATTAAATATAAGTGATGGCTTGATCATCTGTTTTATATTGACAACTAAGAATCTGAAACCCACAGTCTCTGAATGTGGCTTGGCCCAAGTCTGTATCCAGTAAAAATGTTATTTTTATTTTAGTGTCTTCAAATTGTCATTGATTTTTTCTAATCAAATTTAATTCCTGATGTAGTTAAGATCAAACCTGCTGTGCCATCCATCTACAAATCAAGTTGACTTTACAAGGCACTGCTGCCATCCACCTACAAATCATTTTGACTTGAGTCTGAAAATTAGAGACAGGTTTTGCTGGGGGGAGGGGAGGAGAAAAGTGATCCTTAAATCACTTACCTCAGCCATCTCAACTTGTGTTAAGACGTTGCTTACAATACTTCTTCAGTTGTGGGCATCTTAGAGCAGATTGTACTTGACTCAAAGTTTGACAAATCAGATTAGTCCGAATCCATTTTTTTCCGTTTGGAATAGTATTTGTTTTCTGAAATTTGAAAATATGCATTTCACGGAAGCATTTAAAGGACAGAGCCCCTTCCCTAACCCTGATATAGTTGTGTGCAACTTTTTTTTAATTTAAAACATTTGTGTCCCGCATTAGTTATATTGTATTATATATTTTATATATTATATTATATTATAATATATAGTGGATTGAAATAGCAGTCAGCAGAAGGAATATGGATCTTTACTGCATTCCTCTGTCTGCTTAGTTTTCCCCCAAACCCAAGAATATAAATTCCCAGGCTTGTGGGACCCATGTGCATTAACAACTATGTGGGACTGCAGCATGGAGGGAAGGGACAGCATTTCTCTTTCTGCCTCTCCTGTCAATGGCAATGTTGGGTCCATTGGGTGCATCTAGGTGATCACAAAGATATATATGAGGATGCCCAAACCAGCATTGTCACCACCCCAATTGCCCAAGGCATCATGGTCTGCAATGGCAAAGAGTAACCCCAGGTAGTGCCCCCAGGCCCAATAGGCTTCCTGTAGTGAGCCTGCTCCTTCCCTTCCTCCCTCTCTCTGTTGGGGTGGAGGCGGGTCTTCTTTCATCCTACTCCTTTCTGTTGTGGGTGGGGCCATGGGTGGGCTGGTAGGGACACTTTTCTAAGGCTATTTATGCTCACCAATCCACCCCCTATGGATGGTACCAAGCAGTCAACAGCCTAAGCTCCAGTGAAAGCAGCATTAGGGGAGGTGGCTTCCCCATGACATGGGCAGAAGGACAGCTTCCATGTGGTGCAGGAGGGAGGTTATTGTTACCCTAACTAGATCCAAAGAACTTTAGCTTTAAAAGGGTTCCAGAAAGGAATAATGCAGGACCTTGTCAGTCTGTTTATACCAGGGTGGATCTTGGCAGGGATACTGCAAAATAAAATAATAAAGAAAGAGAGTGAGAGAGAATGATTGTAAGCACAAATAGCTTTATTGTATACAAAATAAAATAAAGGAATAAAAATATAAAGAATCCACACCAGGCACCTGAAAACTAATTCTCCAAGTAACCACACACACAGCAGCAAGACGGTACAGTTATAAAGGATAGGAGAGAGAAAATTGGGAAGCTTTAGGGAAGGTATGACTTGGACTCCTGGACTTGAGGTCTGGAGATGTCCAGGGGCAAACACTACTGAGGTCAAAGGAGCAGAGCAAAACAAACCAAAAAAGGAAAATAAAATTTTAAAAAAATTAGCCTGTGAAGAGTCCCACAGCTGGACATGGGAACCCACTTTCTCAGGAACATGATTGGATCAAGATATATGAAGCTTGAATTTGACTGGGGAATTTGAAGGTAACTGCTGTCAAAATCTGATTGGAAGGAAGTGGGGAAAATTTATTGATTAGGATATTGTGAGCCAAATCTGTGTGGGCACAAAGAGCCTGGGTGAGGCAACATGATTAACAGACTTTAATTAGGCTGAAGTGAGCCAGATCTGCATGGACACAGAAGTTTGGGTGAGTCAAGATAGCTCCTGAAACAGGATGAAGGGCAAATTAATGACTCAAGTGCCCTTCTTGACTGCATAAAAAAGGAAGAAGTGGAATTGGGCATTGGTTAATGCAATAGCAATTTCCCTTTGGAGTATGCCAGGATTTTCCAGTGTTGAAAACTCTTTTATTATTGAGAATGAAGTGAAGTCTTATTGTTATTGAGAACCCTGAGCTGTGAGAGACTGCACTTAACCACTTTGTAATACCAGCACACCCTTCCTCTTTTCTCCCTGAAAATTTTCCAATTTCATGGCAGAACCCAGGTGCCTTTATGAGACTCCCCAGATTTCAGATCCTCTAAGCACTTAGGCTGTAAAAAGGGGTCTGTTAAAACAATTAAACCCAAAATAAGTGGGGGACCCCAATAACCAATGGGGTCTTGGCTGGAGGAGGGGGTGGGGTCCTCACATTAAGCACTGGCTTCCCAAGTGTGGGAGAAGGGGATTTGTGTAGGCTGCCAGAAATCCTTGGGCTAGTCTGGAGCAATGTACTGATAGAAGAGATAGGTGATTTTTTTTTTTTGCCTGCTTGCTTCCTCTTACTATTGCCATCTTCCAACCCTTGGGATTGTTAATCCACATGGGCATAATGATCCTGGGAAACTAATTCCTTTTTTAAAAATAATTTTAATTGCTTTTCTCACTACATCCTACATCTACACACTACAACCTAAAAGTATAGAGTAGGCAAGGATCATTAATGGTCTACTTTCAATTTTTGATATTTCCCTAATACTTATAATTACAGACAAATAGACTTATAGAAAGAAAAATATAAAGAGTAAATAAAGATTAGATAGCATAATGATAATATGCATTATTACACATCAAATACAGAAACTATTCTCAGATCTTCATTTAGTTGCTTTCTTTCCTTTATGTTTCTTCTTTTTCTCCCAGTGTAATTTAACCTTAAGTGGTCTGGGGGCAGCTGCCCTCAGTTCAAATTAAGGGTCAGAGTAAAAAATCTTGCCAGTAGATGAAGATGTGGAGGAGGAGCTATCAATGCTTATTTCAACTTGCTTGCTTTTATCTTCTACGGTGTTGTTTTCCTCTGCTTTTCCTTTTTCCTTCGTTGGGCTTTGGTGCTGCTTCAGAAATAGGTAATAGCCTTGGTAAGAGAGTCAATCTTTTCTTTTTTTCCCATTGAAATTGAAAATAAGTCCTTCTGGAATAATCCATCGGTAAGGAGTTGAATTTCGTTGCAGGAATTATGTCAGGTTTCTATATTGCTTCCTCTTCTTTCGTATCTCAAATGGAACATCTTTCAAAATTTTTATTTCTTCCTTGGATTTTTAAAGCTATTCCATTAGTCGCTTTGAGTATTGAGTCTCTTGTTGATCTTTTAGAGAATTTTATGAAGATTTCCCCTGGCAGATTATTTTTCTTAACAAATTCTGGGTAAGTTCGATAGACCATGTCCCTTTCAGCTTGTAGTATTTCAGGTTTGCAGTTTGCCAAGGGAGCCAATGCTTCACTTAAGATGTCTTTTAGATTTTCATCTTTCTTTTCTGGGATGCCTTGAAATCTTAAAACATACATTGATCTTTCCTCTTGTAGCTGTAATAGCTGTTGTTTTTCAGAAGCCCTTTCTTTATCCGCTGCTTCCATTCTTTGGTCCAATGCTTTTGTCTTATGATCAACCTTTTTCAGCTTCTTAGCTGTCTTCTCTGTTTTCATCTTAGTTTCTTTAAACTCATTCTGTAGAGCAACAAAGTTCTTGTTGAGGTTAGTCATCTGGTCCAGCAGAGGGTGCAGTGCTTCAGAAATCGTGCCGGCTATATCTGTAGCTGGTTCCAGTCTAGCAATTGGTGATGTTAAGCTGGCAGTTCCTGTAGAGGATTTTACTCTGGGTGCCATTTCCCCCCCTCACTAAGATATCGTTTATGTTAAAGGTAAAAGTTCATAGAAACTCTGAGATTCTTCTCTGCACTCAAAATGAGTCAAGTAATGTTTTTGCTTCAAAGTTTCAGTTTAACTTCTATTTTTTGTTACTTTTCTCATTGTTTTGTCTAGGGTAGGGTTCCTCTTCCCATCTGGAAGGATTCCCCCCTTCTCTAAGTTCAGGGCTCGCCATTTCTTTGCCGTTTCCTGCTTTATCACTTATTATTTGTAGTCTCTCACTCACATTTAGTTGCTGATAGTGTAGGGAAGATAGTGGAGCTTAGATCTTTTGTTCGCTTTGGATGTGGAGTGCGCGTCTGAGTGCCATGGCTGGCTTCGGGACGGCGGGACCTAACAGGGCAAAAAAGAGCCTCAATCCCTTAGCCACAGCTTTGGGAGTGGCTCCTTTCATACCCCAGGCTAGAAGCTCCCTACAATGGCTTCAGGGGAGGCTGAAATCATCCGGTCTCCCTCCCTGCTGCCCCGATATGGATTGCACTCATCAGAGCTTGACTTGGTGTGTCTGTCCATGAGTCACTGAAGCCTGGAAGATCCTGGGAAACTAATTTCTAAGGAACAGGTGAGAGGTGAGAAAGCAGCCAGGATCTGTGCTCCTTCCATGGGTGCTAGTTAGGATCCAATGAGTTGGAGCTAAAGAACTGAGTGGAACTCTACTCATGGAATGTATCTTTTTTTGTTTCTTTCCTTCATATTCCAGTCCATTGTACCCCTGAGTAACTCTTCCTGGAGATTTAGGGGAACAGCATGGAATTTGCTTTGGGGTCCGCAGTACATGGGGAGAATCTTGCACAGTTCAGGTTTGTTTCTAGTCTGTTGCCCTAGTTAACAATGCCCAATAGCATTAAATAATAATAATACCCTAACAATGGGAATCAAAGATCAAGGAAACCATAAATATAGTTTGAAAAAGTAAAAGATAAGAGCAAATGTGAGAAGCAGTAAAAGGCACTGATCACATGCAAAGCCAGCAAACCCCAGAATTAATTATCAATGTAGTACTTAATTATCAATGAAAGCAAAAAAGGAGAGGTTATTCACCTGCCACCTTCCTTTAAAAAGTGTAGGCATGAAGCAAACAAAGGCATTCTATGAGCAAGGTAACACAACAATGTCTGGTAGTCCTTGACTGCACAGAGCAAGGCCTCTGATGAAGATCTCAACAAATGGGTAGATTCCTATGAGAGCAATTGGCCTCAAGTTAATGGTTGAGAATGTGCAGTCATATCCATATGGTAACCTTTGCATATATAGCTGTATAAAACAGAGTGTGGAGATAGGTTTGGATGCCTCCAGTATCTGTATGCCAACTCTGATGCTCCAAGGATTAACAAATCTATTGTGGTTTTAGCTTTCATAGACAAGTGTCTGTTATATCAGTTCACACCACAATAAATAGGTTAGACTTTAAGTTCAAACTGAATTTTTAAATCAATTTTTAATGTGGTAAAGAAATCTTGTGCTTTAAAGTAAACATAACAGTAGTGGTGAGCTGAATCATTTCCCATAGAAAGCTCTCAGGATACTTCTCAGATATAACTTTGCCTGGTATGAAATGAATCAGGTTCAGTCTTGAATGTTCCCATTATGCTATAGGACTTTGGTACATAGAGCTGCAGTTCTGTATGCTCATAGTGATTCTTGACCCTTTGATTCTGGGTGTGCCAAATGTTTTTATGTTTTGACCCTTTCCTTAGTGTATGCTTGTTGGTATCTAGGTATGAAAATAGATCCAAGTGGGGACTGATGCAGTGGCAGCTACCATCACAAGGATGCTGATGGTTTTCTAAAAGAGGAGAAAGAAAAGCCTATTCTCCCATGTATTTTGTAGGGGATGAGAAAGTTAGGAGATACCTTTTCCAGGTAAAGCTTTTGAGTTTCCCAAACATGCTTCCTATTCTTTGGTAATACGTCTTTACCTTCTTCAGTGGAGCAATTTTAGAGGAGAAAGCAGATGCAAGGAAATATTTCTTTGAATTGGATGTAGCAGATCAGGATAACTGAGGAAGACTGCCACCTTATCCTCCCTCCTCTGCTATTATAAGCCATTAGAGGAAAAGGGAGCAACTTCTCCTGATTGTCCCTTGTTGCTATAGCACCCTGTAATGTGGTGCTTTTTGGCTGAGAGGCTCTTCTGACCCTCCAAGAGGAGTTTCAGTGCAAACAGCAGGATGTCTGGGAAATAAATGGAAGCATCTGCCACCTACCTGGAACTTTCTGAAACTTTTGTGCTGGATCCAACCTTTGGGATTTATTTTTTTTCTCATCTTACATGTATAGTGAACTGCCATGATCTTATTCTAACAATAAGACAACACTTGGCAATCTCAAATGCCATCTCTGGATTCTGGAACGTGTGGTCTTGCGTTCAGTATACCACATTTATGGTGGTTCCTGTATTGGTAATCCTATTGGTAATAATCCTGGTGAAGTTCAAGGATGGGAGTGGTCCTAAAGCAAAGCTCACCCCCCACCCCCATTGGCACTATACTGATATT
This sequence comes from Gekko gecko, assembly GCA_029375565.1. Taxonomy (NCBI): domain Eukaryota; kingdom Metazoa; phylum Chordata; class Lepidosauria; order Squamata; family Gekkonidae; genus Gekko; species Gekko gecko. The sequence continues at coordinate 37,690,928 of JAPDNY010000006.1, forward strand.
TTCTTAATCTCAATAAAAGTGGCATATGTATCGTGTATTGGTCCTATGAATGACAAAACCTGAAGTGGCTTCCAGACTGTGCAGAAACATTAAGTCAATACCCTTAAATTGCTGCCTCCCTTTTATTTTCATTTATTGGTCAAGGAGCACTTATGTCAAGGAATTCGAGAAAGACATCACTATGAAGAGCTGACATTTACTGAACGAACTATAGGGCTAGCCACCTGGAACACCTTCGTATCCACGCCAAGAACGGCATAGTAATCTTGCACTGTGATAGAAATCGGCTCTGACAGGGTAGATTTTTCCTTCAGGCTCTTGCCCTGTCACTGCTTTTCTTGAGCCGGTAAATAGTTTCACTTTTTAAAAGAAGACCATTACTGATGCAAAATGGAAGGGTGTGTGGAGGGTGGGGAGACTTCCTATATTGATTTTTCATTCCATGTTGTCTATATACAATTTTCAATGCAACATGAATTTTATACACACACACGATGATCCAAAAGCAGAGCTGCCTTATGGGATCTTTCACAGTAGTCTTTTTTTGTGTGGAACTTTTATCAGAAAGGAATATCACCAGCACCCACCTCTGTATATGTCTGGAAGTATTGTGCAAAGTCTGCAAGTCTCTCTTTTCCCCAGCCACAGAGTTTGCTTGGTTTTGTTGTAGATCTGACAAGTGCCTTGCCTTAGAATTACCTAAAGAGAAATTTGAAAAAAGCGGGATTCCTTCGTAGAAGAAACATCTGATGACTTCTGAATGAAACCCAAAGGGGTTTTGACAAAACTAGTGATATTTCTCAGAGCTGCCCACTGCATCATTGAGTTGAATTCACACATTCTACTTAAAATACTTTCCAGCACTTTAGAACTGCCTTTCTGCTTATCACTTAAACGGGGCACATTCCAAGTTGCTGACACAATTGATGACCAGGTAGTAGGGCCACTAAGAGTGAATTTGGAGTTTCTTGTTTGGGCAGAACACTGAAGCATATTGAGGGCAGCTTTACCATTTCAATAGAACAAACAAAATTTCCCAGAGTCATTTTGCATGATGTGGCCCAATATTGCATCTTTTCCTTTCTTTAAGGAGAACACATCTAATAAAAATAAATGACAATTTAGTATTTCTACAGGTGTTCAAAATATAATAGGCTGTTTAAATACATAGAAGAAGAAAACTTCTACCTTTCAGCCTTACTAGCCTTTCAGCCTAGTGTAACCATGTGGAGGTGGGGGTGGACTTGAAAAAAAATGGGAAGTGTGGCCCTTGCTAAGTGTACCTAAAAGAACAGAGAAAGGATTACAATATAAGGAATTCTATACAAATACCAAAATGAAAATATATAAAAAGGATACAAATAGAACATCGGGTCAGCTCTTGATATAATGCCTCTGAGAACAAGATGGTAGTCCTCAAATCACTTTAGCTAATAAGTCACTGGGGCAATGTTTCTAATGTTTATAGTGTTTCTAATTTATAATGTTTCTAAGTATATAAGTTTCTGCATATACAAGGTCCATCCTGACCTTGATGACCCAGGCTAGCCTGATCTCATCAGATCTCAGAAGCTAGGCAGGGCTGGCTCTAGTTATTATTTGGATGGGAAATCAGCAAGGAATACCAAGGTTGTACTTAGAGGCAGGCAATAGCAAACCACCTCTGAAGGTCTTTTGCCTTGAAAACCCTATGGGGCTGCCATAAATCGGCAGTGACTTGATGACACTTTTCACCATCGTACAAGCTAAGGAGTGCATGGCCACACAAGAGGCAAACCACTGGGGTGGATCCAACAGCTCATTCTCATATCCACAAGGAATTTTTGCTAGTGGAACATGACTTTCACAGCTTCCCCCTCCTGTGGCAGCTTGAAATGGCCCCCAAAATTCTGCTTCTGGTGAAAATCATGCTCTGTGGGTGGAAGTCCTTGCATCCATGGAAATGTATTGTGCGTTCCACCCCACTTTCTCATGAGTCATGACCAACATGAGTACAGCAGACGGACTGTAAGGCTGAAGAAGAAAAATAAGATATCTTTTTCCACCCCTTCTCATAGCATCAGAACTTGGAGTCCCTTTTGGCAGTAAGTTGACATTGAAATAGGTTGGAACTGTTCAACAACAGATTCAGGACAGAACCCTCCCCCCTACTGATACACATAAAGCATAATTGACTTGGGGAACCTCCTGTCATCAGATTTCATGAAGGCCATCAGCCTAATGGCTTTAAAGGAGGTTAGACACATTTGTGGACAGAGCGATTGGCCGTAATAGCTAAATATACTTCCAATTCCAGGCAGGATGCCTTTGAAAATAAATAGGGACGGGTTTACTTCATGGTCATAGGTGGGCTTCAGTGTGGGAAACAGGATGCACAAGTAAATGGATCTTTGGTCTGATCCAGGAGGGCTCTTCTTGTGTTCTTAGAATTACCATATCAAAGGCTGCAAATCACTTTTAAGAACTGAAATACACTATATATGCTAAGTACTGTTATTAATAGTATCAGATAGAAGAAGGCTGGGTGCTTTATATGGCCACCTGTCTGCCAAAACTCTCATGCATAGGGATTGGTGTCACACATTGTACAACACAAATGCAGGGTGCCAGCCAATCAATGTACATATAAGCTTCAAGAATGCAAATTTGTAGATAAAAAATCCCCCCTGTTGTCTCTGTGAATTTCAGGAACACATATCAAGAACTCACGAGCAACTAACCTAACAATGTTATTAATTGAGTCTGCTGCTGCAAAAGGGAACAGATTCATAAGTAGAAATGTGTTTGTCCTTAACAACAACAAAAAAAATGGCTTCCTTTTTCTCTGTGCTTGATAATCTCAGGGAATCTGGGAGGCATGTTAAAAATGCATCAAGTGCAGATTTAAAATGTTATTAGAAAATGCAACATAGAGAGAGCAGAAGCATTAGGTACGATAGCTCAAAATTTACAAAAGGGAACTATTTAAATTTTAAGCAAGCTTCAGCTAAGGTATATAAGTGGTTTCTTTCCCCAGGATCATTTGGATCAAACTAGAAAGGTTAAAGATTTTAAATATTTAGCAAGATGTACCTTTTAACCTTCACTCCTCCTGGGAGGTAATCTAAACTCTATCCAAATCATTAAATTAATCCTTTGTGGCCTCTGTAAAATCAAAATTTCATTTCTTTAGCACGCAAATGATAGCATTAATGTTTGAAAATATACAGCACAAAATCCCTTCCATCTGTCTAATTGGTGTTCCTGTCTAAAATCTTTCAGAGAGTCGCCATATAGAACTGCAATTTAAAAGAAATCTGAAATCTCTTAGAATTAGACTAGCAGTAATTAATAGATAAAATAATTTGTTTTTAGGAAAAGTCCCTTAGATCTGTGTTTTGTTTTTATAATATTTTATTGATTTTATACTCTACATCCTAAAACCTAAAGGAAAGGGTACAGGGGAATACTACCACTAAGTTACGACAAGAGTTTTACGTTACGTTACAGATAAGTAAATCACTCCTGCAATAACAATAATATACTGAAGAATATAATGATATACTGAAGATTATAAAAACAAAGAGTCCAAGCCCCTGCAAGATAGAATTTAATTATGCTAAAGTCAAATATTTTGTAATCCAGAGTGAATCGTTTATTTCTTCTGCTTCTTTTTTTTCACTTTTAATAATTTGGGCACTGCTGCTCCTTTCTCAGACTCTGAAGCTGAACTGCTGGAGTCACTTGAGGTATTATCCGACTCTTCCTCGCTGGGTTCCTCTCCTTCCTTCTCCTTTTTGGCCTTTTGGACAGAGTCAATTTTAATTTTCTTGTCCTTATATTTGAAGACAAGTCCTTCCGTGCAGCTCCATCTGTAGACTATTTGTTGATTTCCCAGGAAAATAATTAAGTCTTTATATTGACATCTTTGTTTCCGGATCTCAAATGGAATGGCTTTTAAGACTTTAATTTCTTTCTCGTTGACTTTTAATGTTTTTCCTGTTGTAGTTTTTAAAACGTTGTCTCTCATTGTTCTCTTAGAAAATTTAACGTAATTTTCACCAAGTAGTTTGTTTTTTCTTATAAAATCAGGATATGTATGATATACCAAGTCCATGTCACTTTGGAGATCCTGTTTTAGGTCTGAAATTGAAGCTCTCCCTCCACTTAATGTTGTTTTTAAATCTTCTCCCTTCTGTTCAGACATTCCTTGGAAGATAGATCTTTCCAGTTGCAGTTGTAGTAGTCGATTTTTGTCCGTATTTCTTTCTTTTTTTGACTTCTTCCATTTCATGCTTAATATCTGTAGTCTTTGTTTCAACTTTCTCGATCCTTTTGTCTGTCTTTTTGGCCTTTTTTCCTGTGTGGGCGAGTTGATTTTGCACAGAATCCAGCTTGTTGTTGATGGTTGACATCTGCTCCAGCAGAGGTTGCAAAGCTGCAGCAAGCACATTGGAAAAGTCTGCAGCTGCTTCTTGTTTCTGGGGGGGGGGGTTGTTGTTACAGAACTTCCTGGAGTCAGTTTCTTTTCCAGTACTGTTCTCCTCCCTCTCCCAGACATCTTGTTTACAAAGAAGAAAAGTTTTTATTTTTAAAGTAAAGTTTATCTGAATGCAACGTTTCTTGGCTTAAAATGTAGCTTTCATGCTCAGAAAAAGTCTCGTATGGTCAGTTACTTTTTTTCTCTCTTTTCTAAAATACTTAAGAACCACTCAGTTTCAGGTGTGTGTGTGTGGATCTCCAACACTTTCCTGCCTGCCGCTCCTTCTCGGATTGATCTAGCAGACCGAGACTTCTTCTCTTTCACAGGGGTTTGATTAACTCACTGTTTAGATGATTTTGATTGTTGCCGGGGTTACTTTCACTTATTTTCCTGTCCGCTCATGCAGAGGTGGGTCTGGTCATCATGTTGACTCAGAGAAGCCAGGACCTCTTGGGGACAGGCAAACCTCAATCCCTCAGCCGTCGCCACGGGAGAGGCTTATCCTGGCTCCCCAGGCTGAGAGTTTCCTACAGAGACTCTGCGGGGGCCTGGAACGAGCCAACCCCCCTCCTGATCACCTCAGCTTGGTGTTGATGGGACACGTCAAGGTGCAAGCCACCAAAAACCGGAACTGATCTGTGTTTTGTAAAACTAGATGATATGTATGAGATGAAAAAGAGGAGTGAAGGGTTCAAAGAAAGCTATTTGGAGTCATTTTGCAGAGCTCCGATAACAGATAGGGAAGAAATCTCTTATTTGTTTTCATTTCCGGTCAGATGGTTGGCAGTACTCAACTATTCCAAGTCCAGTTTCCCATCATTACGGGACTTGGCTAATCATATTTGTTGTAGAATGATCTGTACAAACTGATGACATTTCTTTATATGCATCTATGGATGCATTCTTAATAATCTTTCTCACCCAGAAATGTGCCTTTGACCCTGGTAAATAGTCCTGGATGATACAGTGGTCAACACATGGGAATAATAATGGAAGACTTTATTCTCAATTTATGTTGACCTTCCTTTTTTAAAATTTGAAAAATAGAAAATTGTACAATTAAGAGCAAACCTGTAACAACACATATATGCAACAATTAATAACAATACAGTGCTTTTGCTGGGTTAAGTTTTTCCTGATATAGTAGAGCCAATGGGTTTCCCAGGGGCTCATTTCTTTACCATATGTTAGGGCTGTCAACGCTTCCATTTTTATCATAGCCCATGCTTTTATTAACCATTCTGTTTTATTTGGAGTACATTAAGATTTTCAGAAGTGACCTACCAGTTCTTGAGATGACTTCTGAACTATCATGATATAATTTAAGAAAAATATTTCATCTCCGTTTGGGGTAGTGGTTAAGTGCATGGACTCTAATCTGGGAGAATGAGGTTTGATTCCCCACTACTCCTCTTGCAGCTGCTGAATGACCTTGGGCAAGCCATAGTTCTGTCAGAGGTGTTCTTGAAAAAGAGCAGCTTCTGTCAGAGCTCTCTCAACCTCACCAACCTCACATGGTGCCTGTTGTGGGGAGGGGAAGGGAAAGGAGTTTGTAAGCCACTCTGAAACTCTGAGTGAAGGGCGGGATATAAATCCAATCTCTTTTTCTTCTTCTAAAAGATATATTAATCTTTAGCACTTTTGCAATAGTTTTGGCCACCGTTTTCAAAGAAACCTGGGTCCCTGAACTTATTAACCACAGATGCTGCAAATCAGCTTTCTGACCCTCACTCTGTTAAGGAGAAATAGTTCATCATCACAATGTCATGGGCCTATATTATATAAGCACAGTAGTGCTCTTGGAAGGGAACTTTCCAGCCCTGCTGCCTGCAAGGTGATGGATCCCAGGAACAGTAGGAATGGATTGGGGAACTTTGAAAATCCACACAAAGAAGGGGAGGGGAATCTGTTGGCTCCAGTCATGGCCAATTAAGAAAGAGATTTTGGGGCTATGATGGATGGCTCAATGAAAACATCAATTCATTATGCAGCAGCAGGGGAAAAGGCAGATTCCAGGATGGGAATATTAGGAAAGGATTAAAAATTATATTGTCAGGCATCATAATGACCATACCCTGCTCATCCATATTGTCATAGTGCTGTTGCTGCACTATGAAAATACAAAGCCATTTGTGTGTATGTCTTTCAATTATTCTCATTCATACTTCACTCTTTTGGGGAGGGACAGATATCACGGAAGTCTGTAAGCAACATGTAAAGCTTGCATTACTGTGACAGGAGGCCTGGATGGATCAGGGACTCAAGGCTTACTATCGTTAGCAAAACAAAGGAAGCACTCCTACACACCATAGTGCTTGAACTAACTATCCAGCAGAAATGGTAAGAGATTCTTTGACACAGAGGGGGAAGAAATTGGCCCCAATGCAAGGTACTCCTGCTTAGACTGCAAAGAGAATCTTCAGCACAGCTTTTCCAGAGCTGACATGTAGCTGTAACATATTGGGAAACTAATTCATTGGGGGGATTTATTGGCCCCATTGCCTTGCCCAACCTAGTGAGGAACTAATTCATTAATCAGGAAGGGGAAGGGGGATCATCCCCATTGCCTTTCCCAGAGCAGAAATGTTGCCTAAATGGAGGGAGTAATTAATTCATTACAGGGAAGCAAGTGTGGAGAATGTAACATTGTGTTAATCTTTAGCTGGGCTGTTCAAACAAGGAGGCTTAAAAGAAAAAAAAATCAGTTTTGAGCTATTCCCAAGCAGTGGTGTGCATGCATCCCAAAATTTTTAAAAAAGGAGAAAAAAAACCCATGAGTAGAGAATTGTGAAGGTGGCTTGACACAAGGGATGGGTGCTTCTGGTGTGAAAGGGAAAACGGATTAGCCAGCTGCATTTGGAACCTATACTGCAAGTGCAAATTGACAAACCATCATGCCAGTAATATGACCACCATGGCCTCCCCTCCCCATGTGGACACAGCCAGATTTGTCTTATGAATATGTATTCTCTAGTACGATGAAGAAAACAACTAGATGGAAGTAGTACCAAGAAGTTAGAAGGAATGATTGCTGTTAGAAGGAGGACTTTTCTTGTTAATGAAAATGATTGAAATTGCTTGACTGCTCTATTGAAAAATTACAAAGCAGACACTCAGTCTCTTTGTCTTTTTCAGACAGCTTGCCATTATTAGCAGACACAGATCAATGAATGTTGCAGGGAAATTCCATCTACTGTACTTATTGCACCTTTTGAGAAGATTTTTGTTAACCTAATCTTTTCTATGGCAAATATGAGTAGATCTTAATGATTTTTTCCCCTGTGGCTAGGAAAGAAAATAAACAGTGAAAAGAATGACATGTCAAGTAGTTTGTGTCACAGTATTTAGAGAAAAAAATATATTAAAGTTAGAACTAGATGCTGGAAAGAATCTCTGTAGTTCACTTTCATCGGCACATCTTTCACAACTGGCAGCATTCTCTTTTCATGGGAACATTGCCTCTTGCATGTTTGCTTGCCTGAATATAAACAGCATATGAAGGTCCATCTAGCCAATATTGTCTAACCTGATAGATAGTGGCTCTCCAAGGGCTTAGAAAAAGGGCTTTCCCAGTCCATCTGCAAGAGACTGTGTAACTAGGGATGCCAAGGATTGAACCTGGGGCCTTCTGCCCCTACCCCCACATTAAACTATCCCCCTGCCCAAGAGTTATGGTAAAGACAGTCACATTTGCATTTGTTATACGATTTGCCTAATAGCTTTCCTCTACTATGTCTGGGTGTATTCTTCATCACAACCAATGTTGCTTGTCAAGTTTCTCATTGGCTGCTGCCATCCCATTATTAGGCTTCAATGGATGTGAGCATGTGAGATTGAGAGACAGGACAGTTAGCCTCTTATCAATTTAAAGCAGTAATACTTAGTCATTAGGGAGTGGAATGTGGATCTTTGGTATGGAGGGAGGAGGAAGAGGAGGAGGAGGAGGAGATTGGATTACACTATCCTTTCCCTTCCGCCCCCCACAACGGACACCTGTGAGGTAGGTGGGCCTGAGAGAGCTCTCTCAAGAACTGCCGTTGAGAGAACATCTCTGAAAGAACTTATGACTGACCTAAGGTCACACCAGTGGCTGCATATGGAGGAATGGGGAGTCAAACCTGGTTCTCCCGGATTAGAGTCCATGCTGTTACCATCTGTGGCTCTCTCCCCCCAGTCCCCATATCCCTGGGAAGTGAATAAGGCCATTGCCTTATTCAAGGTGGTTGCCACCTTGAAGCAGCCACTGCCTCAGGGACTGGAGGCTAGATAAGCTGCAAGCTGCCCTAAGCTGCCGATCATGTCAGAGAAGGGCCTGTCCTCTCCAACAACCACACCATTCTTTAGCCTCTGCACTCTCATCCTAGCACCCAAGCAGCTGCCAGGAGGATAGCAAGCTGGCTGCAGACAAGAGAAAGTAAAGCCGCTGCCACCACCACCACTATGGCAGCCATCCAGGAAAAGTGCAAGCTGGCCATAGTGGGGTGGTGGTGGTTTTATCCCCATTTCTCCATGACCACCTTACTCTCCTCTGGGTAGCTTGGCAATCTCACTCTCTCTCTGTGGTATTTCATGCTGAGGAGAGAGTGAGAATGCAAAGAAGGAGGCCCCTTCCCTCACTGTAGATGCACAAGGGCTGACTACGGTTCAACAGTAGTGGGGGCAGAGAACCCTACAGGTGCAGAAGTAGTTAAAAAAGTAATTCAAAAGGTTATACTTTAAAGATTTGACACTAATAGTTATATTTTTATGTTAATGTATTTGTGTATTTGGACATATAATAGTCATGTGGTGCCTTTAGTTGATGGTGATTGTAAATGTGGTTCTTTGTGTGTTGTGGAGTGAACACTACTGACCTACGGGATGTTTGTGAGAAGCCTTTTGAGAGGCCAAAGGGTAGAGATTTCCTGAATTATCTGTTTCTTCGCTCTCATGTTCCCAGTAATGTTTCCCTTGCCTGGGCTAGCAAAGCATGTCCATTAGTAAAGGCAGACAGGCAGCATATATAGACAGATGGAAAAATCTGTCATATTAAACAGGGGACAAATCTTGTACAGAAGGTTTAACCTAGAATCGTTCTTCACACCATCTTCTCTCTAAGGCTATTTGTTGCTCACCATTCCTCCTGCCCTCAGGAAATTAGTCTGACTTTACAAACTCATTGTGAATATAGTAATCACCTGACTGATAACACATTGGAACATTGCATTAATGTGCATCACAGCTGAATTTAAGTGCATTTTGACAATTGAGCTTTCTTTTAAGAGTGAGCATGAACTTAACATTGTAAGACAAGTTTCACAACTTGTCAGCTATCTAGACAAAATCCTTGAGGGCACTATTCAGCTCAAACTGGCCTCTGGCTATAGAGGATGCAAGAACATCTAAGAAGAGGCTGGTTTTTGTTTGCTTATTTATTTATGCTACAATTCTTCTTGAATGTTGCTCGCACAATGAGATACATGGGACACATGGAGTAGCTTGTATTTTAGCCCACCACATCCACAGGCCTGAGGGCAGACAGTGATGCTTCAAAGCTGAAAATTATATGAAATGATATAGAATTTGATCACATGCTGGCTTAAACCCAACCACTGAAAGTTAGTACAAGCAACAGACAAGTCTTATATAAGAGATGACTACAGTTTCATAAAGGCAGGTACTGAAACTGTGAGTATGCCCTGGTGGAGATGGTGGGTGTTTAGAGGATATGGTGACATGATGAGATTCACCAGAAGTGGAAAGGGGGAACTGGACATATGAGATCACTAGGAATGGGACAGTGCCAACACAAGGACTAAGGGGAAAGGTTAGAAGGGTACATAAAGTTGTCTGTAGGAAGAAAGGAAAGGGTCTTCTTCAGCTCTCCAAAGACTTCCTGAAACACTGAATGGAAATGATGTCCAAAACAGATGTGCCATTTAAAAAAATGTGATGGGGCAATAAAATATGGCATAGGGAATTCCACTCAGCCTCCAAAATAATAGAAACAAGAGTTTATATGTGATCCTATGCCTGTTAGAATACCAGGTTCTACCATAAGTACCACCAAGATTCTTAAGGAATTACTATAGGAGAAGCTGTAATATCCTCACCTCTGGTGGCCTGTAGAGAAAGATGCTGATGCAGATGTTGAATATTAATAAAACAATAATGAAATGTCTTTAAGCATTATACCATTAGCCAATAGAACAGTCTTAGTTGATTTTCTGTTCCTGTCCCCTTTCTTTCTGCTATTATGGTAAATCTCAGTGGCAGCTTGATACCCTTTACTAGCTCATTCCTTGTAAGCAGGGCTATTTCTGGGCAGGAACGCACAGGAACGGAGTTCCGGCTGGCTCCCGAGTTGACCACGCCCAGCAGGAACTCATTAGCATAACAGGCTAAACCCAACAGCAGAAACTCATTAGGATTGGCTACATTCGGGGTGTGTGGCCTAACATGCAAAGGAGTTCCTGCTACAAAAAAAAATGCCCTGGGTTTTGACAACAAACAAGGTAAACAGAATAATAAGAAAAAGGTGGGTATGGCTGGATGACCACACTTCTGGTAACATGGGAGTGTGGCCTAATAGGCTAATGAGCTGTGATGTTGGGAGTGTGGCCTAATATGCTAATGAGTTTCTGCTGTTCGGTGTGGCCTGTTATGCTAATGAGTTCCTGCTGGGCTTTTTCTACAAAAAAAGCCCTGCTTGTAAGCATCAAAAACAACTAATACACATTAATTAATAAAGTGATTTGTGAATTCTGTGTGATATAAGGAAGAGAAGAAAATTCAGAATCACTGCTGCCAGAAGTGTGTCAATTTCACTCCTAAACCTTAGCTACAAAAAATTGGAAGCTAGGCATACGCATGTCTCAGGACTCAGGAGAGAAATAATAGGTAATCATGCTATAGGCCTTAAATCAAAATTTAAGATACTGAAAGTAAATATGGGGCTCCTAGGATGTCCAACTTCATACTTTACAGAGTAACATAGTTCAAAAATAAGGTGAGACTCACTGATCTTTAGAAAGCACAAAAATGAAGACGAATGGTTCTCAGTGCTTCTCCAAGTTAAGTTTCATCCTTGAAAAGTTTTATTCTTCAAGTTCTAGCACTTTCTTCTTGTAATAGTTAGGTACTGCATTAGTATAGTTTTATTTATCTAATATTAATAATACATAGAGGTGCAAAATTAAATAATTGAAATTATCCTAAGAAACTGATGCAAGGAATCTACTTTTAGTCCTGCAACTGGTCAGAATAACACTTTCACTGAAGCAGCAGAAAAGAGCAAGAGTCCAGTAGCACCTTACAGACTAACAAAAGGTGTGGCTTCTTCAGACTGAAGAAGCGATCAGTGACTCACGAAAGCTCCTAGCCTGCCACAAATCTTGTTAGTCTTTAAGGTGCTACTGGACTCTTGCTCTTTTCTACTGCAACAGACAGACTAACATGGCTACCCATCTTGAACCTCCATGGAAGAATCTGTACAGTTTTTACAGTTTGGAGAGAGAGACGGAGAGAGAGGTGGGGTCATAGAAATATCAACAGGGAATTCCAGTTTGCAGGTTGGAGTTAAAAATTGTGTTAAGAGCTCAAAAATGCCTATACAACAAGAAACAAGATTTAAAATATTTTCTTTTTGGGGAAAAAGTTGGCACGTCATTTTACCAACCTCCAGGTGGGACCTGGAGACCTCCCACTATAACCTTTTATCTCCAGACTACAGAGATCAGTTCCCCTGGGGAAAATGGCTGTTTTGGAGGGCGAACTCTATGACTTTGTACCCTGCTGAGGTCTCTCCCCTCCCCAAACCCTGCCTCCCTGGGCTCTACCCCCCAAAAAATCTCAGATAGTTTTCTACCCACTGCTGGTAACCCCATTGGCATGGGTGATTTCATTCCCATCCTCGTCAAAAATACAGGTATAGACTGGGTGAATATTTCTCATCCTTCAATGAAATGAATATCGTTTCCTGTTGGATCTCACTCAAATTACTGAAAAAGGTGTCAGATTGTGTTTAACATAATGTTCTATAGCTCAGTAGTGGTAACCTCCCACATTCCCTGCCTTTAAATTAAAAATCCCTTCTTTTTTGTTAAGGAATAGGGTTTTGTTCAGTATGAGCCTGTACTATTAATGTTATCACACAATACATGGCTCTGAATTACAACAAGCCATTTTAATAATCTATTGGGACATCTACCAGCAAACCTGTTTAGCTTAATGAGACAGTGGAAATGTCGGCTTCTTATCTGGAAGCAAGAATAAAATCTGCTTAATGGAACTAAATTTGGCCACTTGTAAATGATCAAATCATGTTTAAGCTGGTGTCAAAAAGGCAAGAAAATCTACACTCAGACTTGTTTAATACTAAGAAGAAAAGAAACTAGTGTAATTGGTGAATACTGAGTTTGACATTTGGGTTAGACATTCCAAATTTTATTTCATGGCTTTCATTCCAGAACTCTGTTAAACTCTGTTTGAAGGGTGATAGGATCAAGGAGTACATCTAGGTGCTTATTATCAATATATCTGTTTCTCAACATGGCTCCATCTGTGGATACTTAAATCCAGAGACTGGAGCCATGAAACAAAGAAGACAGATCTTTCTATAAACACAAGAAAACCCCAACTTTGTAAAAAAATCTAAAATCTTTTTTTTAAAAACCCTCCCATAAAATAATAGAAACAATACATGTACTTTTAAGAAATGAACACCTTCTGAGATCTTACTGGCCATTGCAGAATTTGCTAGGAAACTGCAGCAATATTGCCAGACATTAAACCTTGATTTTAGTCAGTAAAAGGCAATGGGGAGGGCCCTTCCCAGGGCTACTTTGGCCACTCAGTCCACCCGTGTGCAACTCACCCAAGTGTAATGCAGGATACAGGATTACCTAATGCAGTGGTGCAGGTGGTAAAACGTCTGCATTAATATCTCTTGTGCAGCCATTACAGCTGTTCGAGACCCACCATGGTCGAAGTGAGCTCTCAACCCTTGTCCCAGCTCCCGCTCACCCAGCGGCTCGAAAGCAAAAATGTATTTATAATGCGAGTAGACAAATGGGTACCTACCCTTAGAAGGGTAGGGGGCACCCTCCTCCAGGGAGGTGTGTGGAGGAGGCAATGGCGGCAATGGCGGCGGCGGACATCAGCTGCAGCAGAGTACCGGCGGTGGAGGCAGCATGGTGTGGTGACACGGTGACAGCAGGCAGCAGCAGCAGGGCCAGACCAACATTGGGCGGCTGTCGTCAGCAGAAGTGGAGGTGCGCGATGACATCATCTGCAGGCGCGGCGGAGCCTACAGGACGTAGCCGAGGCCAGAGGAGGATGTATCGTATGTCGGCCCTTCCGAGCGCCAGGAGGAACAGCTAGCTGATGAACCACCGGGAAGAAAGCCGAGCCGAGCCAAAAAGAAGGAACACCAGCTTCCACCTGGGTGCCGGTAGGCAGCCCCATCTTCAGTACAATGTGGCCCAAGTTAGGATGAAATGTGCTTAGCACCCCCTCATGTAAACCGCCCAGAGTCCCCCTAGGGGGTTAGGGTGGTATATGAAATCGAAGGTTAAATAAATAAATAAAATAAATAAATGCAACTCATCTGGCTCGGGAGGCAGGCTCCACACAGCTTGTGTGACTTGGATGGGCTCAGCAGTGGCCACCACACAGCTCACATTAGCAACTTGCTACCACATGGCTTTTGCAATTGCACTGGATTTTTTCCAGGGGGAGGCTGTCAGGGCATGGAAAGAGAGAAAGCTGAGAGCCAGTGTGGTGTAGTGGTTAGAACATCGGAGTTGGAGCTGGGAGACTCAGATTCAAATCCCCACTCTGCCATGGCAGATTACTGGGAGAATTGGGATCCCCTCTCCCAGCCTAATCTGCCTCACAAGGTTGGTTTGAGGACAAAATGGAGAAGAATGATGTAAACTGCTTTGGGCTCCTGTTGGGGTGAAAGGTGGAATATAAATGAAGTAAATAAATAGAGCTAAAGACTGGGGGGAGGGTAGATAAGAGAGCAGTTGGTGAGTAGGAGATGATATGGAAGTTGCCAGGAGGAAAGAGGAAATGGGGAAAGATATACAAGAGAAAATAATCACCCCTGCAAGTCTTTGTTCCCTACTTGTTTTATCTGATTCCAAACCAGATTTTAGATTATATGATTACTATATGCGCAAAATGGAGCTACGGACAGATTGGGGGGGAAATTCATTTACAAGGCTGTCCCAGGATTGCAGAAAAATCTGACATCTTACCCACAGAGAGAGAGAGAGAGAGAGAGAGAGAGAGGGAGAGGGAGGGAGGGAGGGAGGGAGGGAGGGAGGGAGGGAGGGAGGGAGAGAGAGAGAGAGAGAGAGAGAGAGAGAGAGAGAGAGAGAGAGAGAGAGAGAGAGCAGGGGACTAAAACTCCACAAAATAATAGAACCAACACCTGTAGCTTTATGAAAAGAATGCTCACTGAGCAGTCAGTGGACATTTTGGGGGTTGCTAGGCAACCACAACAATATTGCTGAACTTTCTAAAGTTTGGTTTCTACAAAGTAAAGCTAAAGGGGCAAGTACTGAGGCCAAAATGGCTCTGGAAAAGGTGCTACAATTTTGCCTATTATGTCTTCTGATGGAGGAGGACTCACTGGGCCTTGAGAGTCCCCCAAGTGTCCTTTAGAATCCAGTGATCTGGCAGGCTTTAGAAGAGTCTTCAGCATTCATAAGTTAAACAATTTTTTTGATAAAATTTGAGTCCAGTGGCACCTTTAAGACCAACAAAGTAGGGTTGCCAGCCCCCAGGTGGGAGTGGGGGAATTTCCTGATTTTGAGGGCACCTGCCTACTGCCGGTCAGCTGGCCAGTGGGGGGAAGTCTTGCACCCAACAGCCACTAGCCTGTGCATTGTCCTTGATATGATGATGCCATACAGAAATGACATCATGCTGGGGATGATGTATGGTGATGCTCTGACCACACAATGTCCCCAGCATGATGATGTCACTTCTGTGTGACATCATCATGTTGGGTACAATGCATATAGTGACATTGCCCCATTCTGCAGTCTCCCAGAGCACTCCCTGCCACCCCCACCAGTGCCAGGTAGGGACCTGGCAAGCCTACAACAAAGTTTTATTCATGGTATAACACTTTGTTGGTCTTAAAAGTGTCACTGAACTCAAATGTTGTTCTCCTGTTTTAGACCAACACAGCTACCCACCTGAATCAAACTTTTTGATATTATTCTCAACACTTACTGATATATCTGAGTTTTTGAATGTTGACTTGGATTGCCAACGTTTACATTCAGATTATTGTATTCTTGCTTCTTATTTATTATTGTACAGAACACATTTTTAAACTGTATTTTGTAAAAGCACCATATGAAATTGTGTCTGGAAGGCAGTTGGGTTCCAGTGCAGATGCTAGAACACTGGTGGGATGTGTTCCCTGTTAGCTGAACTGCTTATCGACGCAGTAGGCAGACTAACTTATTTGAGTTGCTGGCCAATGTATACAGAGAAAGCGAACTTCGCACCAAGAACCCGTTTCCCCAAAGAGATCACTTGACAAGGTTTCTTGTTTAAATCAAGATTCTCTTTACTGAATATCTTTTAATACACAGGCATACAAAAACAGATTCACTCACACATACATACAAGTTCCTTTAGTTACAGTAGAAATGGAAATACAATATTGGGGTTTTAAAACTAAAAGTATTTAGGCAGGGGAAAAGCTCATAATACTTATCTGATCCTGTAGTTTCGACCTTCCACAATGAAGAATATAAGAATAATTTCTAACTAAGGAAAACTCTCACTGCACACTGCTGGAACCTGCCAACAAGTGTGGGCCTCTTGGCTGCAGTCCAAGAAAGCACGTGGAAGTTATCTTAAGTTACTTAGCTAAATAATTGGGGAAGATGATGAGGGTAGGAGGCTGGAGGCTAGGAAGCCTAGAACAAAGGTTGCACCTTGTTTTATCAGCTAGTATTGGGGCTGGCTTTGGGGTGTCTCTGGTCCATCCCATCCCTATACCTATTGGCTATAGGATGTGGGGGTACCCTCCTACTAAGGTGGGGCAATATTGAAAGTCTACACCTTTCTACAAGGGAGCATTTGGTCAAGGTGCAAAGATAGGTTGGCATGGAAACCTTAGATGTGCAGATGACTCTGGCTTGGTCCAAGTGACAGAACAGGAAACAGTCTTAACACATGCAAATGCCAAGCATCCTGTGGGTTACATGCGAGGTATGGATTCCTCAATGGTGGAAAGGTTGTTGTTTTTACATCCTTCTAGAGAACCATAATGGAGATGCTAATGGAGATGCTTCTTGTTCCCAATGTCTCATGGGTAGAGATATGCAAGGTGTGTGTCTGTGACTTCATTTACATGAAAGTACAAGCTGTGTGGTACCTTCCTAGTGCAGAGAGTCACATTAACAAAGCATATATTTCTCCCAATGCAAAGACGCTTGCTAGCACCATTCTGGTGTGTGTGCAGGTCAGAAAATAACAAATAAAAGCATTTTCAAAGTTACATCTCCTAACATCCCTTTTCCCCCAGCCCATCTTCACATTCTGTACTATTCAAATTTTCTGAAATTCATCAAAATAACTCCTCTGTAGAGCACAGGAATATAGCTAAGTCTCAAAAATGACCAAGTCTGAAAGACATTTCATATGCTACGCAGAAGCAAACCTTGGTTGGCAACTAAATGTATTGTAAGGCTGCAGCCAATGACGGCTGTAGTTTTTACATCTTTTCCATGTGCTGGTCGTGGAACAAAGCCTAGTCTTTCTGTGGCTTCTTAATTG
Organism: Gekko gecko; assembly: GCA_029375565.1. NCBI lineage: Eukaryota > Metazoa > Chordata > Lepidosauria > Squamata > Gekkonidae > Gekko > Gekko gecko. The sequence goes on from JAPDNY010000006.1 coordinate 37,708,176, forward strand.
TGCTCTAGGTATTAGGATTCTGTCAGATTGTTTCTTACTCTTTTATCTATGCCAGTAAAGGTGGTTGTTGTTATTGTTGCACTCTTTTATCGCCATGTTTCCATGCTCCAGCCCTCCTTTGGAAGCATTTCTCTGTTCAGTCCCTGGCCTGCAATCAGTTCTGCCACTGTTTTTGCCTGCTATGGATCTGTCCCAGTGATTTATTCAAGGGTGCCAGAAGTCCACAAGAGGAACCTGTGGCAACCCAAAATAGCACTTGAAGCCCAGTATTTTCCTTTTTGTTGTTTAACACCCCATTTTTCCCATGAAGTCTGGTGGCTCACCAAGTTTGATGAACTCTGTTTGTTTGAGCTGGACCTCATTGTGGAAATTTAGATATAGTTACTATTAGATATAGGGTTGGATTCTGACTGAATTAGCAGTTCCTCTGATATCACTTCCCTCATGTCTTTTCTCTGTGCTTCCTGTCTCCCAGAAGCAGCATTTTATGGTCTGCACTGCTGCAATGGGAAGGAGGAGAAAGGAACATCCCATCTAGCTAATGAAAGTCTGGATCTAGCCCATACTGATCAAATCCAGCTTTTGTGTGTGTGTTTGTGTGGGTGTGGGGGGGTCATTCCTGCAGACTCAGAGCAGTCAAATCACCACTGACTTTACTAAAAGATTTCTTTAGCTACATGACTGAGAAGTTTAGGATTGGAGCTGTTGTACAAGATCTGAATTTTAAAGGATTGCTTGCAGTCTACTCAGAGGCATAGCATTTGAGGTGCCAAAAAAAGAATTCACTGAATCCTAAGCCTTAAATTATTAACTCCTCTCTGGATTTTGTTATCTCTTACTCACCATCAAAACCTTGTGCTCAGTAAATATTTTGAAAGAGCATTACCCTGGCTGAAAGGGGTTTGATGTCAGGCAGATATATTGTAGCCTCCTGGCTCAGTTGGCTGATTCCTTGGCTATAGTAAGGGGAATCTATTTTTTAACGGGGGAAAAAATCCTTAAGTAGGCTTCAGCCATTAACAAATAACTTCTCAAAATATTTTTAAAAATCAGAAAACAATAAATAACATAGTTTCTAAGAAAGGGGGAAGGATGAATTAAAGAAAAAAAGATAACACAAATATAATAATCCTTGCTACTGGCTTCTGCTCAGAAACCCCAATTACTTTACTGACCACTGGCAAGCCTCTGTTATCATCCTAAGTCCATGGCTGAGATTGTCCTTGGGCATTTCATTGTTGCACAATAGGAAAAGCACATGGTACCATGTTCCCTGTTACTCAGCAACAACACTGCTGGGGAATTGCAACTTTTGCAGCTCTCTTGCTCAGCCGATATACAATCTGATTCTATGTGGAGAGCCTACATATCTCCCAGGCGAGGAAAATTCAAGGTTTGTATGTCCAGCATAGTATCGTCGGAGAGAGACAGGACACTCAGGTAGACACTCAGGACAGGACGTAGACTAATTTAATTCACATTATTGTTGGAGACTCAGGTACCTATTTCCAGGTAGAAATAGAATATCCAGACCCAGGGCTATTTTTGGGCAGGAATGCACAGGAACGGAGTTCCGGCTGGCTCCTGAGATGGCCATGCCCAGCAGGAACTCATTAGCATAATAGGCTACACCCAACATCAGAAACTCATTAGGATTGGCTACATTAGGGTTGTGTGGCCTAACATGCAAAGGAGTTCCTGCTACGAAAAAAGCCCTGTGTTTTGACAACAAACAAGGTAAGCAGAATAAGAAGGAAAAGGTGGGTGTGGCTGGATGACCACACTTCTCATAATATGGGGGCATGGCCTAATATGCTAATGAGTTTGTTGTTTCTGTTCTATTATGCTAATGAGTTCCTGCTGGGCTTTTTCTACAAAAAAAGCCCTGTCTAGACCTATCTAGCTTGTAGAGTTTTTTTAAAAACTAGTGCTAAAGTATATAGTAACACAGGATCTGACTCACAATTAGCCTTGCCAAGTATCTAAGCACAAAATTTACAGATATGCAGCAGAGCTGGCTCAAGTTAGGTGAAGACGAATGTTGTTGCTGCCCTCGTTACATCTTGTAGGGGACATGATTGTGGTTGCTCCTCCTGAGTGATTTATTCCCTCAGTGATAACTTATGGGAAAGGCACTGCAACGGGGAATGTTTTATATATGAGCTGAAATTATTGCCCCGGAGACAGGAGTCCTTGCCTCAAGAGTCTGGAACTGGACATGAAGAATGCAAGCACATTTCAGTGAAAGAATTTTTCCAGATTAGCCGGATGCTAAAATTAATGCCCAGTGTCGCTAGCACAAAAACTACCATGTTATTATTTCCTTCATCTTTTTTCTGCCTTACTAGGAACCCATATGTTCCAATTAGTGCCACGAGCAGACTGGGAGAACTGCTGAATTTCAGATTTTTCTAGAAAGAGTGCCTGTTCCTTCTGTAACCTGGCGTGCTTTGGTACATCCTGAATTAATTTATACTTGGCATAGACTAATTCAATTCATCTGCAAAGTGCTTCCTGAATCAGTACCTTGAGGGCCAAACTAGGCAAGACGGGGCTGGGTACCCTGATATTTCTTTCTTTTTAAAAATCTTCTTAATAGCAGGTCAGGGAAGGGAATTAGATTGGGATAAGATCTTGGCAAGGGAGTCTTCACCTTTCCCCGACACTATTTTTCCTGATTTTGATCAGGCCCTTAAGTTGCTGTTTTCCCCACTGCTCTTTCCTCTCTCACAACTGCTTTTAAGAAAAACAGCAGTTCTCTAGACTGACCATAACACCGTCACATACTGCAGACAGGCTTCTACCACCCCTTGTAGCAGAAACATTCTTTTTTCCTCTCTCTGCCTCTTTTTGTGTAACATCTAATGTTTAGAGTTTTCGGCTAAAAATTAGGAAAAACTTCCTGACAGAGTGGTTCCTTGGGAGGTGGTGAGCTCCTTGGGAGGTGGTGGGTTCTCCTTCCTTGGAGGTTTTCAAACAGAGGCTAGATGGCCATCTGGCAGCAATGTGGATTCTGTGAACTTAGGCACATCGTGAGAGGGAGGGCAGGAAGGGTTGCCTCGGTGCTTAGTTCTTCTGGCCCTTTCTTACATGCCCAGGGAAATGCTGATTGCCATTTTGGGATCAGGAAGCAAATTTTCTCCAAGCCAATTTGCCCAGGGATCCTGGAGGGTTTTTTTTTGTCATCTTCTGGGCGTGGAGCAATGGGTGTGGAGGGGGAGGTATTTGTGAATTTCCTGCCTTGTGCAGGGGGTTGGACTAGATGACCCTGGAGGTCCCTTCCAGCTCTATGATTCTATGATCTGATCGGGGAAAAATTTTGTGAAACTCAAAAGCTTGCTCACTTGTTACTAGGTGCCAATTGTCTGCTGACGGGGGGATCCTGGCTGCTGCCTGGGGTCTTCTGGCACATGTGCTCTGGGTGACGTAATCACACCAGGCATGTCAGGCATGGTGAAGCTCTTTGGGGGTGGAGCCAGCTGGCTGGTGGCACATTGGGTCCCCCAAAATTGGGGGAAACCCCACCCCCAGTGGGGCGATGGCAACCCTACAATGGTGACTTTTAGCTGGTCTTAATTTGTAGTGTAATCCTAAACAGAGTCATACCTATCTAAGCCTTTGCTCTTAGAGATGTTACGTCATTGCCACTGGTGGTCTTAGCTGTGGGGAAATGAGGGCAGCTCCCTGGGCTCCATGCTGGATGGCCATGTAGCTGTCCTGACCTGGCCCTGGCCCTCTCCTCTGCCAGCTCCCAGTAACTTGAGAGGTGATGGACAGAGACTGCACAGTTCTACAACCCTTCCTTTCCCGGTACATGGTGACTCTCCATGTCATTGCTGGCAGATAGGACCTGCTTAGCCAGCCACCTTCGATGTCTGGCTGGCTGGCATGCCAGGCTGCAGCTGCATGGGAAGACAACAGTGTGCACACATGAAAGCATCTCATACTGCTTCTCACTGGTGCAGTATCCACCCTCACACTATGTCCCAGTGCAGCAGCCACAGCAGCAGCAAAAAAAATATTTCACAGGTCTGTGATTACTGCTCTGGTGGTTTTGCCAGGTTCATATTTATTTATTTATTTTTGACATTTCTACCCCACCCTCCCTGCAAGAGGGCTCAGGGTGGCTTACAAGGGGCAAAGCCCACATAAAACATAATAAAAATGACAAAACCATTAGATAACACACATACAGTAAGGTAGTCCGAGACACTCTTCTTCAGGTGCCCTTACAGGGTGAGTTGAGATGGGTGGCCACTTGACAAAGGGCTTTCTTCACCGTGACACCAAAATTATGGACTTCTTTCCCCGGGAAGTTTTGCCTCTCCCCCTTTATCATTGTCTTCCACCAGTGGTTAAAGACTTTCCTGTTCTTTCTGGCATTCCCTCAGTGCCATTCCTTTCTGTTTATGTGATTTTAAATCATTTACGTGTTTTATTTAATTGCTGCTTTTAACTATTTCTATATAATATTTTAATAGTTTGTTTTAATGGTCTTCATTGTTCTTCACCTTGGGGACCCTACTTGGATGGAAACAAGGCATTAAAATGTTTTAAATAAATAGATCCTAGAAGATGCACCTTCAGTTCCCTGCCCTTATAACCAAGAATTGTTCACTCCAGAATAAGAGTTTGTTTAGTCTCCCAATGTACATAACGATTAAACAGAATCTCAGAAGGGAATGTGAAGTAAAATAAACTGAAATTGCCAACCTAGCTTTATCCAGACTTCCTTTCAATCGTAGGATGAGCCCAAGGAGAATCTGTTCCCTGAAGGATCTTCATCTTCTTACATTTGATCCTCAATCCCCATTATACAAACAACCATCCTTTTAGTTTCATTCAATCTGATTTGCTTTTTCATGCTTATTTTCCCCCTTAAACTATATGTTCTTCAAGAAATCAAATATGATTTATGCCATTGGCAAGAATTCTCTAACACATCTGCAGAAATGAATTCTACATACAGGAGCAAGGAATCCATTTTTATGGTGGGAGTACAGGAATCTCAAATGTAACCCTCAATTTCATTTTCCCCAAGGTATAATTCAGAATCTTGAGGAAAAAAAATATCAATTTGTCTCATTACTTTGTTTAAACATTGACATTTTACATTGCATCTTTTACAAATACCTTTGGCACCATTGTAACAGACAAATCCTTCTTTATTTCACTATTATCAGGCATTCCCCATGTTCCTTTTTTCTATATTGGGTTGGCTTGTTTTACATACTTTTCATGTCAGTCCTTGAACTCCAAAACAAAGGAATATGAAGTACAGTATGTCATTTCATCTAAAAGTTTTCTCCCCAAACTAACGTAACAGATGCCATCTCCAAGAGATGAGTTTACATGTCCTTCTTCTGGTGCCAATGTTTTTCAATACTCCCCTGTTCTGAATACAAAGCAGTCTAAAGAATATACATGCCTCTTTTTCTTTCCTTCTTTGTGACTGGTACTGCTTCTCAAGCTGGTGCTTGTACAGTGAGGATTTTAGTGGCTCTGAATTTGAGAGTGGAATCGTTTATGGTTTACCTTCCACATGTTTCTAGGCAGCTGTTCTGTTCGTCTCTTGGAAATGGAATTTGAAGCCTCTATACTGTTGCAGCTGTAGGAGTTATTTTGAACAACAGGGACATAGAACAAATTTAGAGTCCAGTGGCACCTTTAAGACCAACAATGGTTTATTCAAGGTATGAGCTTTCATGTGCAAGGCACACTTTTCCAAATACATTGGAATGGTAGATGAGGTTCTAAACTTATAGACATGTTAATTTGCTGTTAAATCCCTGTCTATAAGTTTAGAACCTCATCTACTTTCCAATGTATTTGAAAGAGCGCGCCTTGTACACAAAAGCTCATACCTTGAATAAATCTTTGTTGGTCTTAAAGGTGCCACTGGACTCTAAATTTGTTCTACTGGTTCAGACCAACACAGCTGACTACCTGGATCTATCAACAGGGACATAGGACAGGTTTTGAATTTCACATCCCTGCTATTTTAATCTAAGATTCCATTTTTGTTTCTCCTTTTTGCAGACTGAACCTGTGATTCCTTATTTTCTTGTTCCAAATTTCCTATGTCAATTAAATGGATTGCTGGTACTCCAGGCAGATTGCACATCAGTTACATGAATAAACGAAGTATATTACATAATTACATAGAAAAGTACACAAGAGGCACACAGTACAAACACATGAACAAAAACAACAACAAAAAAGCAGAGAACTGCAAGTATTGATGAAAAAGATGAATATCAAAATAAATGAAGTAGGGAACCTTAGTTCATTCCTATATGGAAGTGAACACAGGGCAGAATAAATGTTGCCAGCATTTTAGATTTTAGGAGTAAAAAAACCATTGTGCTGGATCTGGTGGAAATTTCTGTTGATGGAATGGCAAGGGGCAATTTACACCAATTGCCCAGTGCCACAGAAGACCTCTGATTTAACTCTTAGCCTGACCCCTAGGGGCCTTCTTTTAGAAGACACTTTTGGCTGCCGTGAAGGAGGGAAGCAAAGAAATCTTGCTGATGGAAATCCATTGTTTGTGGAAATTTTGCACAGGATTCAGCCATTACTCTTGTGCAGCTCACACTTTTTTGAAGTATAGGTTTCTGTTATTTTAAAATGGTATATAAAGTCTCAGACTGTGCAGCTGAGTCCCAGATCAGTTTAAATCCAAGTGCTTCTGAATAACATCAGTGTAGAGTTCTCCATTAGGAAGCCAATTATCTCTGGGTGTAACTGGAGTAAAATCTGATACCATTGCACCTAATAACTTGGCCCAGAATATATATTTTTAAAAGATTTCTTGGTTTAATAATCATACTTTTAAAATGTTGTCTGCAGCAGAAAGAAAGCTGGAGAATATTTTTTGATAGTTATAAATCTTGGTGTGAGATATGATGTCTCTTTTTCGACGAAATGCTTTGCCATGGGCGAACTTTCATTTTCTCCATCGGTATTCTTTTCTCTCATGATGTTCTGACCTTCAGTAGGCATCTCAGTAACATACATTAGACCACAAGGGCACTTCATCATGTAAATGACAAATTCCGTGTCACAGGTAATCTTTTATTTAATGGCAAATTTCTTACCAGTGTGCATTTTGATGGCAGTGATGAAAGAAGCTGCCTCCTTTCCCCGTTGTTATACCTTGCCCATTTATAGTGACAAAAGGTAACCTATAATTATAACAGAAAATATTTTACTTGATTTTATGTGCATTAAAGTCAAATTGGATTATAATGCCTTTTTGATTTGCCCTTTATTTATATGCATTATGAAAGGTAGAAGGGCACACACAACCAATAATATTTCCTTGGTGAAGGAAATGTAGTGCTAGTTCTTCATTACTTTAATAATCCAAAGTGATAGTAGAGTGTAGACATAAATGAAATGCATGAAAAAGCCTTTAATCCTAACTCAGTTAATAGGTCTTTCAGAAGTGACTGTTGGCTTACAGAAGGTATCAAAATGTCCTGACTTGTTTTTTTTAATGGTATGGAATGAGGTCACCTGATAATGAAGATTTAACACTTCACTAAATGGTTTCCTTCCCCTCGTGCTATTAATCATTCTTTTGAATTAAACTGATCTTGTCAAGAGCATAGGCTTAGAGATACATAATGGGATTTGGGGAAAGATGTATCTACCTTGGTGAGGTGACTGGGGCTTAGAATTAAATGCCATTCAGCTAAATGGCTTATTCTAGTTTATTAGGTTGTGACATCTGATTCCACCAGAAATATTGAGGGAGTATTTGGTGGCTGTACTGGGAGTTAACCTTTTTGAATCTGTACTCTGAACATGTTCAGTCATCTCACTCTCTTTTTCAGTACTCTTAGGAAGCCCCATTACAATATCAGCAAATATGATCCCTCCATACATACATTTTCCCTGTATGGAATGAAGATTCAAATATTCCTTCTCTGTTTCTTTATTTGGAGTGGTTTTCAGCTGGTTATGAGAGCTTTTCTGGCTCCCTTAATGAACCTCTGACCATTAAACTGTTGGAAATGGAACAGTTGAGAAGACATGGGAGCTGCTGAAAGCTTCAGCAGTGTGCTGAGAGAATAGCTCGCTAGACAGACTCTTATGTAGAGCTTATATTATGGTGACAAAGAGATGGGGTGGTGGGAGAGGATCACGTGAGGATAACTGCAAATGGGGCCAAAGCTGAATATACTCCAGAATGTGAGGTTTCTTAGGGATCCTAGTTTTTTCTTAATTTTCTGAAAACGTTCCTGAGAGGAGAAATCTGAAGAAAGGCAAAACAGACATGGCAAGTTGTAGCTTTTCAAAACAGCAAATAACTGAATTTTGACCGTAGAATTATGTAATGGCGTGACTTCCTGAGACATTGGCTGCAATCATACGCACAAATAGATCCGCCATAGGCATGAATGCCGGGTGGACGTAAAAGGCACAATCAGACAACATCTGGGAAGCATCCTGCAGCCTTTGGCAACATGTTCTGCTCCACTGCAGAAGCGGAATTAAAAGACACCGGGGAAAATCTGGTAGAAAATGGGTTACGATGGGCCACAGATGAACTTTCCCATGTCTCATCACTCCAGTGCGTTCTCATGGTGTTGGGTTGGTCTGATCAGGCCATCCCAACTCTGTGCCGTTGTTCACCCCCCTTCTCAGTATGCACATCATCGCAAACTCCATAGGGAGCCCTCAGTGCAGAGATGTGATTCATCGATTCCTTGTTTAAACACATCGGAAACAAACGGCAACCCCCCTGACTCACCTGCAGTTGCATCTGATCACACAGTGGTGGGCTGTGCCTGCAGCTTCCAAGGACTGTGTGATCACACAACTGTGGGTCAAATTCCTCTGGAGGAAATAGCCTCCCCCCCTTTTTCTGGTGCGTTTTCTGATGGTTTACTAAGGTGATATTATAAAATTGAATTTTCAGCATTGCTAGTGTAGGACAACTATATTCACTTTTCATTTTTTTGTTCATCTCCCATGGGCCTGTGACATGATTAGTTCTAAAGAGATTGATTCTGCTAACTGCTGATTTATGTATTTTCAAAGGGGAAGGGAGTCTCCTTCCTTCTTTAACCTGGAAATGTCTCCATGCAGCCAGAGTCCTCTTCTTACAAGGCTCGAACCTTGATCTGATTACTGTGCATTATTTTCTTCAACCACTGTTTTATAACTGAAGGTGCAGACCATTCCACACCATGCTCTTTAAACATCTTTTTTTACCTGTAAAACTTTTGCCTCTGATCTGAATGGATTCTGTGGATCTCAAAATCTTGCAGAACACATTATAAATCATAGTTGGTCTTTAGTAAAAGTAGTGTGGTTTTTGTTTCTAGGCAAAACAAGAATCTTTGTCATACTTGTGGATAAAACTGGCTTCTTGGTTTCTTTTGACAAGGCCTAGGATTCAGTGAGTAAACTAACAAGGCACATGTGTCATGAATAATGGATGAGGTTTTCTTTAATTGCTTTTTATATAAATAAGCAGCACAAAATGCTAACTTCTACCAAAGATCTATTGAAGAAGATAGAGATAGGATTGCCAATCAAGCCCATTTTGTGTCATGGTCAAAGTGTTGAGAAAGGGGTGGGAGAATCTAGAGACAGTCATTGTCTCTTAGCCTAACTTTCCACATGGGATTGACGTGAAACAAGATGGGAGGGTGGAGATCTGTGGTCTCTGCTATTAGTTCCTTGAAGGAAGAGATTAAAAATCTAGTAACTAAATAATGCAATAATACTTTTAAAAGAGAAGAGACAGTGTCTGGATGGGCCCAAAGAGGCACAGGGCATTTTGAAGAGGGAAGTTCTGTTTTATGTATTAAAACTTCCCAAATAGAAATGTTTCTCTATTCTACATTAATGTTCTGATCCTAAACAGATTTACTCAGAGGTATCTTATTGATTTCAATAAGAGTTACCTAGCAAGCATATTTAGGACTGCCTTCTTAATTAAATTTCTGGATTGAATCCCACAATATGACAGCAAAAAAGCACTAATGGTCATAGATCTTTCCTGCATTCCCCTCTCCTTAGCAGACCTTTCCAACCCAAGGAAAGTTTTTTCCTAGAGACACAGGGCCTGCTGGACTAACAGCTAAGTGGTTCAGGAGTCTGTAGTGGGGAGGAGCAAAGGAAAAAATCACCCTTTTTTGCCCCTTCTGTCAATGTAGCTGCCAACAACCATTCTGAGCTTTTCCTGGGAACTATGCTGAGGTGATCTGGAAGCTGTGGCTGGTGATGTCTATATGAGATCCTGTCCACTAGAAAGAGGGGGAAGCTGATTCTGTTCCCCTTCCCTGAGGTGAAGAGACCCTGCCCCCAGTTCTAGAAAACTGAGTGGGCATGAGAGGGGTTTCTATTCAAAAGCCATGAAATCATGCAGTAAAATACCAATAGAATACAATAAGTTTGGAACACTTGGGCTGTGGTCACACACACTAAATAATACACTTTCAATGCACTTTCTAACTGGATTTAACTGTGTGAACTGGCAAAATCCAGTTGCAAAGTGGATTCAAAGTGGATTGAAAGTGGGTTATTTAGTATGTGTGACCACAGTCTTGGAAAGGTAACCTGAACTGAACTATACATCAAAGGGAAATGCTCTGATTTTACCACATATTATCATCACTTGGTATCATGAGTGCATGGACAACAATTATTGGCATGTGTGCTCATACAGGTAGAGGTGCTCATTCAGGTATGTGGGTCCAGATTTGAAGGCATCTGTGCCTTGACATGAGCTTGAAATTGTGCTAGGAAACAACTGAGCTGCTGTAATGGATGGAGCAACATTTAAGAGTCACACTTCCTAATACCAGACAAGAGATCCTAGATAAAGCTTCTGAATTGTTTTTCAGAACAGCCTCACTTACAGCACATTAGAACAGTCAAGTCTGAAAGTTACTGAAGCGTGGATCATCACAGTAAGGTCAGACCTATCTAGAAGAGCTACCATACAAGATGTAGATGAAAAAGGGCATCCCGATAACAAAATCAACCTGCTTTATCTACCTTGGTCCATGAACACACTTTGATTTTTAACCTGGTCAGCCAAAGTTACAGCACCTCTATCAAAAAACAAAAGTCACTTTTTCCAAGCAGACCCATCTATAACAGGTAAATACTATCCTAGTACTAGTTGAGTCTCTTCCCCACTTCTCTTCCATGTTGCCTCAAACTCACTCATGTTGATTTTTTCGCCCTTCCTCCTTAGGCAAAATGTACCAAGCACTTTATGAGGAAAGTGTGTGGCTCTTCTGCTGATACATCACACAGTACCTTCTTCCTGAAACCTGGCAGTGCCTGAAAGAAATAAAGTTCATTGGTCTGTGCTGAGGCACAATGTATGAAATAGTGGTGTTTTTTTCAGAAAAGGGTCAGCCACTTGCTCATATATCTTTTAGTACTTTGTGTTTGAGACCAGAGTTCCAGCCAACTTTTATAAACAAACAACAAGGCAGAGAACAGCATGCTGCCAGGGCCATTTGCCAGCTTGAGGAGGAGGGTAACAGGTGATTTTCTGCATGCCTGCCCTTAACAAGCTGCCCATGCTGCCAACTTTTGAAATGAAAGAAATCCGCACCTACATGGACCTCTGGGTAAGGTGATGGAACCTGGAGCAGATGTGCTCCTTGCCATGACTTCAATAGACTTAACACTCTGCTCAGGATACTAGCGCAGATCTTTTAGATATAGTAAGGCTATGGTCCATTTGGGGTAAATTATCTGGTGATTCAGCCTTTACAAGCTTTATATCCATTGCACTATAAAATAATGCCTTAGGAAATCCAGTTCAGAAGAGTTTAACAAATATCATACATCAATGAAACATCCAGTGATCTGCTGCTGATAAGTGTTTGTAGTACTTGCTGTTCGATCTTTAATACCTAAATAATGGAGAAAAAAATTCTGGAGTGACTTTTTGGGTGGGCTTTTTTTTTTTTTTGCACATCACTAAACATAGTCTTATGACTTCAAAATGCCTAAATATGTTTTAGGCACATTTTATTCCTGTACTCTTCCAAATAAGAAACAGGATCTGGCACACAGTGTCATTAAGCTACACAGCTTCCCCAGGAGATATCCCAATAAATTATTAGAATGGTTTGTTCTAATTAAGTGCCATGTACTGTGTCATGGTACATAATCTACCGCAACAAGGTCTGCTTCCTAACAACAAAAAGAACAACGACAACAACAACAAAATTACAGCATTTTCCCTTATAAAACCTATGAATGTTGTAACCTATATTTGTTAAATTAGTTCTTAAATGAATGTTTTCTCATTTTGATAATCATTTTGACTCTATTCATGCAGCCAAATAATATTACTTAAAAAAAATGAAACATGGATTTTGATGCTATTTAGTGGCCTCTGTTTCTCTGCTTCCTCTCAGCTCCATTTCTGTTCTTCTTTGGCCAAACTGCACGTGACAGCTTCCTTGTGTCCACCACGGAGATGCTGCCAACCTTTTAAAGTGATTTAAAAATGCTGCAAGGCTGCAGTGTGGCAGGCTGAGGTGCTCTTCTCATTCTCCCCCCCCGGTCACCTTTCAGTGCTGGATCATCCAGGCCTGTATGCTCATTTTGGCACTTGAAGAGGTGCAGGGGAGGGGACACAACAGTGCCTCAGCTCACTACTCTGTGGGCTCAGTCAGGATCAGTCCCTTACAGCATTTTGAAATCATTTTAAGAACATAAGACCATAAGAAGAACTCTGCTGGATCAGACCAGCTGTCACGTGCAGTTTGGCTCATCCATCACCTATCCTACCTGTGGGGTGGGTCGGTCAATGATGCGATACCTCATGAGCTTTGTTCTGTATGGTACACATCATTTGACCAGGCTATGCAAGTTGTGCACAGCTGTGGGTTGGATGCAGACCTCACCAAGTGTAATGTTAAATCTGCTTTCCGTCTTCTCCCCATTCACCCTGGGGATTTTGAATTGTTAGGTTTTGGTTTTGAAGACAAATTTTACATGGACCAGGCTCTTCCCATGGCTTGCTCCATGTTATGTGCAGTTTTTGAAAAATTTAGTACGTTTTTGGAATGGGCACTGCATTTCAGGGCTGGACTGGACAGCATGGCGCACTATCTAGATGATTTCCTGTTTGTGGGTGGTGTGGGTACTGGACAGTGTCAGTTCTTATTAGACTCCTTTATGTCACTGGCCATGGAGCTGGAAGTGCCTTTGGCCCATGAGAAGACGGAGGGTCCCACAAGGGTATTGACGTTTTTAGGGATTGAATTGGATACCAGAGTTCAGTTGTCCCGCTTGCCATGGCATAAGCTCCAGGATTTGAAAAAAATTAATTGGTCAAGCTGTTAAGCTCAGGAAAATAACTTTATTGGAGCTCCAAAGACTTGTGGGTCACCTGAACATTGCTTGCAAAGTGGTGGCCCTGGGTAGGGTGTTTGTGCATCGCCTTTGTGACGCCATGGCTGGTTTGTACCTGCCTCACCATAGGACCAGGGTTACAAAGGGAATTAGGGAGGACCTCTTAATTTGGCAAGCTTTTTAGGAGTCCTTCAATGGGGTTTCATTCTGGCGGGAGGACCTATTAGTGGAGGCTGACCTCCAAGTAGCATCTGATGCGGCTGGCTCTTCCGGGTTTGGAGTTTATTTTAGAGGGCATTGGTGCGCTGAGGACTGGCCGAGGGATTGGTTCTAGGTGGGTTGGGTAAAAGACCTAACCTTCCTGGAATTTTTACCAATTGCGGTAGCAGCAGGGCTGTGAACAGCAGAGTTTGCTGGACACACAGTCCATTTCTGGTGCAACAATCTAGGCACAGTTCAGGTTATTGATTCACTGACCTCGAAGTTGGCCTGTGTCATGAAATTGGTTAGGGCTCTCACTTTAATCTGCCTCAAAAACAATATTTTGTTTAAAGCGCGGCATGTACCGGGGGCTAATAATGAAGTCACTGATGCTCTCTCCTGGAAACAGATTGAGAGGTTCCGTCGGTTGGCCCCAGAAGCGGATTGGTCCCTGGTAAGGATACCCGTGAGTTTTTGGGAGATTGGAGGGCTGAGTCTGACAGAGCAATTGGACTACCCTTAGCACCATCAACTAGAAAATCCTATAGAAGGGCAGGTCGGGAATTTATAGCTTTTAGGCAGTCAATGGGCCTACCTCAAGTTTGGCCCATCCCAGTACATCAATTAATTCAGTTTTGTGTGTATTCTAAGAAGAGGGATTTGGCGGTAAGGACTATCAAAGGTCAGCTGTCTTCCTTGGCATATGCTAGCAAAGTGTCAGGTTTTGGTGATTATTTGGGGGATTTCAGAGTTAGGAAGACGCTGGAGGGTTGGTCCTGAGAAAGCGGTCCCATGGTGGACACTAGGGAACCATTGTCCCCAGCAATTCTTAAAGGCCTTAGGGCCTCATGGCCAAACATCTGTGCTGATATGTATGAGACCGCTCTTTTTCATGTGGCTGTGTTATTAGCCTTTTTCGGGGCACTGCGCATTAGCGAATTAGTGGCAGCATCACGTCAGGATACTTCTGGGAGGGTCCTTGCTTTAGGTGACCTTATCATGTCGGCAGACAAGGTTAGGGTGGTTATTCGGCATTCCAAGACTGACCAGTGTGGAAAAGGCGTGGTCTTGGAGCTTGGTCAGTGCTTTGATCAGGAGCTATGCCTGGTATGGGCGGTATGGCATTACCTTGCCTGGCGGGGGTCAGAGGTTGGCATTTTATTTCGCCATAGAGATGGTTCCCTGCTTACCAAGTTTCAGTTTTGGTCTCTGACCCAGAAGGCACTGAGGGAGCTGGGTTTGGGGGCCTTTTGTTTCAGAACCCACTCCTTCAGGATTGGGGCTGCATCCACTGCAGCAGACATGAGGTATTCCGCCTCTGATATTTGAGCAATCAGCCGATGGTGTTCCTGTGCATACAAGAGTTATGTTAGAAAGAGCCAGTTTTGAGTTCAAGTGTTGACAGGTCTCTCACTGCAGGTGCTGTCGGCAGGCTGGTGAGGCAAGACGTTTTGGTCTGTGGCCACAGCATGATCTTCTGGACTGCCCACTGTGCCAGGAGGACACCTGTGGGATCACAGCTTGGCCTCAGCGAGTGGGCATGTGCTGAATGGTTGGGGAGGAGAGGCATGAGATGGCCCAGACTCCTCCCATTGTTGTTTGGGGAACAGCAAAGGCCTCCCCCGTAGGTTTTGGTTATTCACCTTGGGTATAATGACCTGGGCCTCTTGAAGGGCATAGCACTGGCACTGCAGGCCAAGGCTGACCTCGCCACCGTAAAAGCCAGGTGGCTGTGTACGCAGATTATATGGTCTTCAATGTTGCCGTGCTGTGTGTGGCAGGATCTGGGGGATCCCCAGGGTTTGGATAGGGCATGGAAGAAGGTGAACCGGCATTTGGAGAAGGCAATGGATGGGGGTGTAGGACAGTTTCTACCTCATCCTGGCATTCAGGTCGAGCTTGACCTATACAGGGACGACGGCATACATTTATCAAACAAGGGCAATGACATCTTCCGGGATGAATTACGGCAAGGTATTAGGGCAGCCCTGGGCTGTTAGGTGGCTGTGGCTGCCAAAGCAGAGGCTTGGCCTTGCCTGTGGCAAAGTAGGGTGGGAAATGAAAGCAGAACCAGTAAGCACTTTCAGCCAGTTCCGGTTTGGGACCAGGGGGTCATCAGGAATGGCCCCAGGGCTGTAGGGCTGGGAATGGTGACCAGCTCAGGGAGCCTTTCAGGTAAGCTCCTCCCTGAGGACAGGGGTAGGCACTCCTGAGGGGCGACCTGTGTGCTGGGCTGCTGGCCATGAGCCAAAGGCTTGGCTCTAGACTGGGGCTAGTGACTTGCCCATACCTGTAGGCAAGGAGGTTGGCTGGCTTGACACCTGTGGGGCCTGTTCTGCTCCCACTTAGTTCCCTTGCTGTTCTTTTATTCTGCAGTTAAATAGTTAATAAAGTGGCCCTTGTTTGAATCCAAACAGTTGTCTGTCTTGTTATTTTGTCTTGGGAGGCGAAGGTTATAGTCTAACCCTTTATACGCCATTCTGGATTTCCAAAAGGAAATTATTACTGTAGGAGAGCATTAAACAATGTGATCCCTCACCTGCAGTCTGAAGTGGCATGGTCCTTTCTCATACACTCATCATCTCATTACCTCTACATTCTACTGAAAGATTAGATCAAGACTAGTTTTGATCTTTGTTCACAGTGAATCAAAAAAACTACTGAAACAGGAGATACACTTCAACAGTCATGGCAAATGAACACTGATGAATGAAGTAGCTTTGGTTCCACTCTGTACTAAATATGGCTACATATTGTTTTGAGTGAAATCAATAGTTTCAGGGAAATTAATAACTTCTTTGTCTTAGCCAGACAACAGTGATTTGGTTTAGGGCACAGTATGGTTTTTCTCATTTTATACATGCCACCATAGGATTTTTCCCTCAGTACTGAGTTTATCGGAACTTGATCAAAGCTTGCTGTACAGGAGTTTCTTATGGCTAAAAGGTTTAGATTGTTGATGGAAAGCTAACAGTGCCATTCTAAGCAGAATTAGATCTGTAGATCACACTGTAGATCACTGTAGATCACACACACAGAGATTGACCACAACTGTGTATTTTTGCTGCTTGTGAAGAAGTCGTATTTTTAAAAGAAATCTATGGGAAAGCTGAAATACTTACTGTGTATTCCTGGGTTTGGGTGGGGGGTTGTCTTATAAACACAGATGACTGGATTTTCCTGTATTTTGTTCTTCTGTTGTTCTTGAATTTTGCTTTGTGCTGTGCTACGATCCTCCTAAGTTGTGATCCAGTTAGGAGAGTTTCTACAATTAGCTCCAATGTGCCATTGTGTAGAGTTTCTTGTATGCACTTGCATCTGCTCCCCCCCCCCCATATTGCTGATGTATACATGCCCAATGATAAAATAATGCACTCCCCCTTTAAAAAAAAACATGCTGAGCAGGGCTTTGTCAATTTGCACATACATACAGAACATAAAGAGGAATAACAATGCATAAAAATGTTATGTATTTGAACAACACTTTTCCATCGTCCTCCCACCAAACACCCTTAAGGCATCTTGCAAGATTAAAACAAATAAAATAAAATATTGTCCCTGAAAACCACCATACAATCCAACAGCAGAAATAGTGATCACAGTATATCGTACTGAAAGGCCATCAGTAATTAAGTCCCACCACACAATGAGACCACTCAGAGGATCTCAGAGCACAGGTAGGCCATATGGGTAGAAGTGGTTGGTCAGGTCCTTGTGACCTAAGCCACTGAGGATTGCAAAGGTCAAAAATCAGTACACTGAATTGGGACTAGAAACATTCAATGGAGGTGGCACAAAATTGGTTCATGGCAACAAGCTCCAGATGAGTAGTATTTTGGAAGTATCATGTTGTGTCAAGGCTACAGCTATAACCAATAAAGTTGTGGGCATTTTTATTCCACAGGTTGAGAGTAATTGTGTTTATTGGGGTGTTGTTTTAGGAGGGATCTTTCACCTTTGCTGCCCTTTTCCATCCCCTAGGCTCTGGGTCTGCAAATGATCCCTCTCCAATAATTGAATCGCTCCAGAATTGTATATAAATAATACTGAAATGCTCCAACAGCAAAATCTATAACACAGTTTAAAAGTATCTAGAATGACTGTGACAATGATTAATTTTAATGTTAAGTCATACCATTATAATAAAATGTGAGTTAACATTATTTGCCAGAGTGGAAAGTAAAAGTTAACTTTGTTTCAGGACAGCTTCTCATTTTCATTTTAGTATTTGCGTAGATGATTTTATTAAAATAGGGCATACCTCTATTGCATGCGTAGGAAAGCTTGTTCTGTATTGTAGGAAAACAGGCAAATGGAAACCCAGAATTTTGTACAGGCTGTAAACCAACTTTTAGCCAATCATTCTGCATCCACAGATGAGAACTGACAGCACAGTGGAAAACTTGAAGGCAACTGTACTCTGTGCAAGACAGGATATTGCTTTGGAGGTCATAATGAGACATTTAATTCCAGCAATAGAGGTAATTACTTAGACATCCTGGAGCAGGTTGATTCCACCTAGCTCTTCCTATTTTTAATCAGTGTCCAGCGCTAGCTCATTACAAAATGAAACATGGAAGAAAGACATTTGGAGTTAACACACACACATGCAGAGGTATGGTACTATTAAATGCCAAAGGGGTTTTCAACCTGATTTTTAAAGAATTATTGCCTTTTTGAGGTTTGATAATAATATCATTAAATGTTACATAGGGCTGAATGAAAATTATTCATGATATTTGAATAGGCTTTTACTGATATCTCCTCCTCTTTTGCTGTTGTTCTTTTGGGTGGATGGGGTGGGTAGAGTTCAGGTCAATAATAAACAAAGAGCTGAAATTGAAAGAATAACTTTCCTTCCAACATGAAGATGCATATGTATAAACACTAAGGCATTATCAATCACATGCACAGGCATGGTGATCTTGCCCTCTTTTTCCCCTCACACACAGGATTTTCCCTTTCTTTCTTGCTGAGCAGCCCCTGTATCTATTTTCTTCTTATTTGTTTATCTATGGTTGTCCCGCCCATTCACCTTAATATATAGAGACAAAATCACCTTTTTATATTCAGTTTCTGAAACGACACACAAAAGACTTTTGAAAGTTTAAAATAAACATTTTAACCATGCACTTAACTGAGAGACTGATGAATTGCACCTCCACACCGAGGGCTCCCTATGGAGTTTGCGATGATGTGCATACTGTGAAGGGGAAAAAAAAAAGAACAGCACGGAGTCGGGATGGCCTGATCAGACCATCCTGACACCATGAGAATACACTGGAAAGTCTGTCCATGGCCTGTCGCAACCTGTTTACTACCGGGTTTTCCCCGGTGTCTTTTAACTCCACTTCTGTGGTGGACCAGAATGGATTGCCGATGGCTGCGGGGCACTTCCCAGATGTTGTCTGATCACGCCCTTTAAATCCACCCAGCATTCGCTCCTATGTCGTGTCTAACTATGCATATGATCGCAGCCTTAAAGTCTAGAAGGGAGAAACCTACAACCAAGTTCCCAAAGTCCTTCTATATGTACAGACGAAGGATCATTCCTCTTTTAAGAGCTGTCTCCCTTTTCACTGGGCAGGGATTACTTCTCTTAAGTAGAAGCAATTTTGCTTTTTGGATTGAATGGGGGTCCTCTCTGATCCTCTTACTCTTTTGGCCTCCTTTCCAGTACACAGTCAATGCTAAACTGTCCCTTCAACTGTCAGTTCCCAATTGTCAGTCCTTAACTGACCCTCTCAACAGAATTCCATTTGAACAGCCTGCCACTCAAAAGTTCTCAGACTTTGGATTGGACAAGTTTTTATTGTTAGTGAATATTGATTGAAATGATAATAGGGGTGGAGCATCGCTGGAAGCCAGGTGTGGGGGAGGGAGGGGATATTAGAAAAGGATGTATCAAAAAATATTTTGAAATATGGAACGTGATAATATATCCTATTAATAAAGTTCTTTTTAAAAAAAAGTTCTCAGACTTTGTTAGGCATTAACCCTTCACAGTCATTCACAACAGGTGACGATAGATACAAATTTGTGTTTGTGACATATATGGCCAAAGAAAGCAGCTTCTTGCTCCATCATGGATAGTACCCTCAAACTGCTGTACTTGAACACCTCTGACCTGACAGGAAAATGTGGCTGAGAGCTGGCTCTGATCCTTTCCCAGCCAGACATTCTGAAAGACCCTCTTCAGTGGTCATGGATTTGGGTGTGACCTTTTGGTCAAAGAAATGGTAGTTTGCCTTTTTGTACAGGACTGAGCCTTTCAAGGGTTTGTTG
The DNA here is from genome assembly GCA_029375565.1 of Gekko gecko. Classification (NCBI taxonomy): domain Eukaryota; kingdom Metazoa; phylum Chordata; class Lepidosauria; order Squamata; family Gekkonidae; genus Gekko; species Gekko gecko. The sequence continues at coordinate 37,728,009 of JAPDNY010000006.1, forward strand.
AAGTAAGACAAATCTTCTCCCTAGAAAGCAGAATAACTAAACTGAGGCTGTTGTACTGTGATCACATGGTGAAAAGACTCACTGGAAAAGACAGTAATACTAAGAAAAGCTGAAGACAGTAGGAAAAGAGATGGATTGACTCAATAAAGGAAGCCATGGCCTTCAGTTTGCAAGACCTGAGCAAGACTATTAATGATAGGACATTTTGGAGGTCATCATAGGGTCATCATAAGTTAGAAATGACTTGGTGGCACATAACACACACAAGACAATCAGACAATTGAATCGTAACATTTGTGAGCTAACACTGAATCAGGCCCCAGGTCTTTGGGGCAGGAAGGCTATCTGTAATACAAGGGCATTGAGTAGTCTTAGGTTAGTTTGCATTTCAATGCTTGGATAGAGCAGAGGTACTGGTATCTTTGCAAGATATTCTCCTGACTTCAATGGCCCTTACTTCCAAATGTGGCTTGGAATGCATCCTTAATCATTTCTGACTACTGTACATATTTGGCAATTATGAGAAGCCTAAAATATTTATCTGTCCCCAGTGCATAAGCTGTAAGAGGAATGTGGTAAATTCAGCAGCCTGATTTGTAATCTGGAAGTCATTAGCAAAATGTGGTTTGACAAGTAACAGCTTAAACGGTAGCATGTCATTGTTTTTTACATTAACCTTTATGTGGAAGTCAAGGATACCTCAACCTTCATTGATGTGATTCAGAACTTATTAGTCATGATTGGTGCAACATTTAAAAGGTGCTGCTAAGTGGCTTAGTTAACTTGAGACTTTTCCTACACTGGCACTTTATAATCGTTCATTCCAAGGGTCAAGAGAGGTGAGATAAAGGGTTAATCTGTTTTGTATAATCATTTCCTTCCAGATTTAAAAGCATGTACTTTCACACAGAGATTGCCAATGATGTTTCTCTGTACTTATGATCCTGTTACATTGCCAATGGATCTTTTAAAAAGACATTTTCCTAGTTCACAAAAAAAGAAAATGGAATCCAACCAGGAACCCAATGAAGATTATAATAATTTAGGGGCTAGATTGGGTTAGCAGCCGTATTAACTAGGAATACTCATACCAAGAGAGGCATTGTCTCATGGGTCCTTTGGATGGGCCAACTTTGCACAAAATTGATCCCATTAGCAGGCTTTTCTTAAAGAAGAAGAAGAAGAAAGAGGAGGAGATTGGATTTATACCCTGCCTTTTACTCAGAGTCTCAGAGTAGCTTACAAACTCCTTTCCCTTCCCCTCCCCACAACAGACACCCTGTGAGATAGGTGGGGCTGAGAGAGCTCTTTCCAGAACTATGGCTTGCCCAAGGTCATCCAGCAACTGCAAGTGGAGGAGTGGGGAATCAAACCTGGTTCTCCCAGATTAGAGTCCACACACTTAGCCACTACACCAAACCTGTGTTGATAACATGGATTTAGCCTTCTAGTAATTGATTTGTATATGGATCCTAAACCAGGCTATCACACTATTTGACTCAAGCTCAGCAACCATGTACAGTGGCCCAAGTAGATACTTAACAAACTTTTATTCCCCTCCCTCATTTTTTGCACCCGAAGTAGGCAGCAAAATCAGAAGCTTTACAAAGTTCCTGTTGTGCTGTCATAAATAGATCAGGCCCCCAAGCTCTAATATTCAGCTTGAAATGTTACAAGCTTTTCAACACTCTTTTGAACATTGTGGATTCACTCTGGAAAAGCAAGCAACAACCTTGCTCATGCAGTGTGATTTAAGGGAGTGTTCCACATCTCAGTGGAAGCAGCTGCTGAAACTCACTGCTTACACCATAAGCAGTATCTCTTGCAATATAATGGATGTGCAACTAAGAAAGAATGTTTAAAAATAAAACACTGCACTCATGTTATTATGTATAAAAGTTCTTGCTAGATTGGAACACTGGATTTCATTGAGACTTGGGTTCTCTTCCCAAACTGTGTTTTAGGTGCACATCTAAGATTCAGATGCAAGAAGTTAAGGCAACTGAACTGTTATAGTATAGGGATTCTCTTTATCTCTTCATTCTTGATTTTTAAAGGTTTCCCCTGTGTAGATTTCAGCACCAGATCTCTGGTAGACTGTCTCGTGAATTTCATACATATTTCTCCCGGGAGTTTATTTTTTTTTCATAAAGTCCGGATAAGTCCTGTAAGCCCAGTCCATCTCCTTCAGTAAATCTTCCTGTTTGTAATCCATTAATGGGGCAAGAGCCTCTGCTAGATGAGACTTTAAATCTTCATTCTTTTCCTCTTGTATCCCTTGGAAACATAGAATGTACATGGATCTTTCCAGCTGGAGCTGTGTTAGTTGTGTTTTATTGGAGGATCTTTCTTTCTCTGCTTCATTCGCTCTTTTGTTGATACTCTCTGTCTGTTTGTCCATCTTTTTAAACATCTTTTCTGTTACTGAGGTTCTTTTGTCCATTTGAGTTAATTGTTTTTGCAAATTGTCCATTTTAGTGTTGAGGTTAGTCATCTGTTCCATTAGGGGGCACAGTGCATTCTCCAGCAGTGTAGACATGTCTGCTGCTACTTCCTGGTTCTGGGAGGGAGTCATTGGTAGGCTATTTCCGGCCAGCGTTTTTTTCTCCACTCCCACCTTCTGCCCTCTCCCCACCGTAATATCAACAAGAAGTAAATTTCCCAAAACAAAGTAAAAGTTAGCTGAATTTAATCTGCTTTACATTCTTATACAGCTTTTGATTTCGCTAGTAATCTGATGCATTTAGTTTAACATAAAGTTCTTTATTTGCACTTTAAAACCACCTTGCTTTAAGTGTGAGGGGAGTGAAGTCTTGAGTTTCCCCCTCCCGCATCACTTTGCACTTAGGCGCTTCTAATTGCTACCAAGGTTCTCATAGACGCTTTAAATCACCTGAGCATTGCTTAACTCATGCTTTGAAGCCTTGGAAGTCTTTTAGAAGCATTTCAGAACTTTTGACTGTGTCTGCTTGTCTCTTGGCACCATACTGGTTTTCGGGGAAAAAGGTGAGCCTCAATTCCTTGGCTGTCACCTTGGAAGAGGCTCTCCTCAGCTCCCCAGGCTAAGGATCTCCTACAGAGATCCTGGGAGGGTCTGGGACGATCTTGGACTCTTCCCGTCAGCTGAGTCTCGGCTCCCCCCCATCGGAGTGAGACGGGGTGCAGCTGAGCAGTGAAATGCTTAAACAGGAAGTCCAAAAAAAGGCCTCTTTCTATATATTAAAGAGCTAGGTAATGGTAACGGAACAGAAAGCTTCTCATAATTAATCCAGTTATCTATTATAATATTTACTTATATTTTTATCCCACCTTTCTTTCAAGGAGCTCAGGGCAGGGTACATTTTCTTTCCCCACTTTATCCTCTCTACAACCCTGTGATATAGGTTACACTGAGAGTTACAGGATCAGCTTCACCCAATAAACTTTGTGCCTACATGAACTTGAACCCATCTCCCCAGTCCTGGCCCAGCACTCTGGCTCCCATACAAATCCTCGTTTGGGAGTGGTTTTCTGCACATGCCACTGATGCAAATGCAGAGCTGCAGCTGGATATGCATCCATTTCTGCGTGCTTATCCAGACCCTATTAACTGTAAGGATTATGTGGATGGTTACACACTTCTGGACCCCACAGTTTTGTGTAAATGTATGCATAAATCCAGGGGTCTTTTCGTAGAAAAACAGCTGCAGGAGCTCATTAGCATATGGTATGCTAATGAGCTATTAGGCTATTAGCATATGCCACGCCCCCTGACATCACCGGAAGTGATATCAGAAGGGGAAGCAAAAGGGGGGGAGGCATCTTCAAAAACCTCCCCTTCCCTTCCCCAGCTGGTCTGGGTGGGGGAGCTAAGAGAGAAGGGGTTTAAAGTTTAAACTCCTTCTCATGAGAGTTGGGCCACAGAAGGAGGAAAGACGGAAGGAAAGAGAGAGAGTAGAGAGAAGGAAAGAAGGAAGGAAAGAGGGAAAGAAAGAGAAGGAAAGTGGAGGGAAAGAAATAGAGGGAAGAAGAAGGGAAACAGGGAAAGGAGGAAAAAGAGAAGAGAAGAAGGTGGGAAAGAAATAAAGAGAGAAGAGAAGAAGCAGGGAAAGAGGAAAAAGAGAGAAGGAAAGGAAGGAATGAAAGAAATTTGGCGGTAATTTGGCCCCAATATCATATCCTATGGGCCATTGAAGTCAATGGTGAAAACATAGGGTATATTCTGGGAGCTGGAGGGAGGGGTTTGAGGAGAGGCTCCAAACTCACAGAAGAGCTGATGGAGCCTCTCCCCAAGATACACACCAAGTTTCAAGAACATTGGACCAGGGTCCAATTCTATGGGCCCCCAAACAGGTTGCCCCTATTCCTCCATTGTTCTCTATGGTGAGAAAAAAGTTAATTTTTTTCCCACCATAGAGAACAATGGAGGGAATAGGGGCAACCTGTTTAGGGGCCCATAAAATTGGACCCCCTGATCCAATGTTCTTGAAACTTGGTGGGTATCTTGGGGAGAGGCTCCATCAGCTACCCTGTGAGTTTAGAGCCTCTCCCTCAAACTCCTCCCTCCAGCTCCCAGAATATACCCTATGTTTTCACCATTGACTTCAATGGCCCATAGGATATAATGGAGCTGAAATTGACATTCGGCTGCCTGAAAGACTCTCCGGGACGCCGGCTGGGGGCGGGGTTCTGAGCTCCCGAACTCGCCGCGAACTGCGCTCTGGTGCGCTCCCCCCAAAAAAGACCCCTGCATAAATCTAGAGCTTGATTGAGACAAAAGGCCATTATTTACTTGATGCAAAATCTTGCATGCATATAACTCAACCCTTTGAAATTGAAGGAGGTGCAATAACTTCCTTGCTGGAGGTTATCACTGTGCCCTTTCGTCACCCCACTGGTATTTCCTTTTGGTCAGATTTATAGCATGGCACAGAACACATATTAGTGTAATTTGAAATGGATTTTTACTCTGATAATACTCAGAAAATGCATTTCTCAAACATGCTTGGGGAAAAATATACCTTTTAAAAATAATACATACAACCATAAATTATCCAAGCAGCCATAGCTTGTGTGTCTGTATTTCTTGCCTCTCTCTCCCCTTCCCTCTCCCTCTCTCTTTTTTGAGAACTCTGGTGTATGAAATTTCTTTGAATTAATTTATTGGCCCAATTCAAAGGCTACAGAAGTTAGAGCAAAGAGTAAAGCAGCCCTGTTATAGGGATTTTAGGATAACCGACCTGTTTTTGGTATGCTGAATCTTATGATGGATTTTAATTGTACTTTTAAGTATTTGTGCCTTGGTAGGGAGGGCGGGGTATAAATTGAATAAATAAATAAATTGTTTTTTACTATAGTGTCCACAAATGGTACTTTGAATTGCTAAAGCTGTAACCATATCCTAGGCTGGTGAAATGGGACAGGCAACATTTGCTCTGTCCCACTGATTACAAGGAAACAGCAAGGCTGAATTACATTTCTGTTCCTCGCTCCAAGCCAGTGCTTAGGCTGTATGATGTAACTTAAGTGTAAAGCAGCTCCTGCTGGGCTCTCTGAAAGGCTAGCCCAGTAGGAGGCAAACTTGTGTCCTGAGTGCCCATGCCCCTCACAGCACCTTCTTGCTGCAAGCAAAGGGGCTGGGTGGGCAGAAGATGGTAGTACAGTAGAGGCTCATTTCATTTACTAGGGCAAAGGACTGTTGCAGCATGCTGAGTGAACTGATCTGACCTGCCACTGCTGGGCCATAAATGCTGACAGTTGCCTATCCCTAGTCTGTCCTATGCTTGCCCTGTCCTGGCCGAAGAGCAGCCCTCCATAGCAGAGCTGTGTCAAAGCAGCACTGGCCCGGAAGGAGGTAGTTATATTGCTTGGCTTTCAAGCCCTTTGCTGTGCCAGAGGTGCACCCATGCTGAGATCAATGTGCTTAATCCTATGAATCATAGCATACGAGTGCTATGACTCATGGCTTGAAAGTGAAAGCAGACGTTTTGTATCAGGTTCTATAATAAACTGCAAAATGTAACTCCAGTTGCCAAAATGTGTAGTTTCATATAAGGACATTCTGTGCTATTTTATTTTGTGCATTATTCGACTTCTTGCCTACCTTTCTTGCTTCACTGAACTCAAGATGGCATACATAGGGCTCTTGGAAGGTATCCCACCCAGGCTCGGACCAGATCAAGAACCGTTTAATTTAAGGAAGCTTACTTCATCATGCACCTTCAGGCCATGACTAAAAATGTTGTCCTATGCAGAATTTCTCCATTCCGTGTCATAAGAACATAAAAAGAATGCTACTGTATTAAAACAGTGTTCCATTTAGTTCAGCATCCTGTTTCCCACAGTGGCCAACCAGTAGCCCTGGAGTTATGGTTGCCAGCTTCTAAACTGGCCCCTCTAGCTGTCCCTTTAATTCTAGCTGGATCTGCAGCAATTATCAGATGATATTATTTACCTCCATGCCATGAAAAGCTTTAACTGCCCTTTTCCACATCTATTAGCTGCACGGGACATTTTCCCCCAGGCCAGTTGGTAACCTTACCTGGAGGGCTGAGCAATCGGAGTCTAGAGGCTAAGCTCTTTTCTCTATGTTACCTCCATGCACTAGTATCTGGAGGCTACTGCCACTGAATATGGAAGTTCCCTTTAGTTGGTACAGCTAGTAGCCATTAATGGACCTATCTTCCAAGAAATCTGTTTATAAATCTATTGAGGTCAACAGACTTAGAAGGGTGCAACTCTGCTTACAATGCCATTGTTAGTTTCAAGCACTGTAAAGTCCCCCCCTAGAAAAGCACAACATATTTTTTCTTATTATTGTACAAATAAAGTGTTTTGAATCAGCTCATCTACATAAGGAAAATAGGACATGGAACATGACCAATAGATAGGAAGTGAACTATGGCATTAAAATATATTAAACCTTTAGGCAATGCACCTCATTTATCCATGGAAGGAATGTCTGTAGAATCTGTAGCCAGTATAACAGACAGACTAGGAGACAGGAATAAATGGCTGCTTTTGTATTCTTCTTACATCTCTACTTTTCCCCCCAAGCACCAAAAGAGAAAAAGAAAAAAAGTTCCAGTAAACTCTTTCACATGTACTTCTTACTCAAATCTTCTACTCCAAGTTATAATAGTTCAGTTTCAAATCCAAATCACAATGTGTATAGAGTTACAGGATATTTGGTGACCTGTTCCAAAATATATCACCTCCTGATTCATTTACTTCCTTCTCCTTTTCAGGAAGAAGTCACTGGGAAGGTCTCCATATATCATAATAATCTAGCACTTAATTTTTCTTCTTGGCAAACCCCAGGAGGTAGGATGACCTTATGTTTAAAAAAACACAAGGCTGCAAGATATGGATCATATTTCCTTTCTGAAATATCACTTGAGGTACAAATGGCTCAAATATATATCCTGAAGTTGGGAGGTACAATATTAATCCCCCCTACAGGGCTAGATTTAGGATAAGTCATTAATACCCTGCCCCACACAAATCTTTAGTGGTCCCAACTGAATTTGGTAGGGGTACTAAGGCCACACCTCTGAATGGAGTGCCCTTGCTCTACAAATCAAAGTGTCATTTTAATCTTGCCCTTCTTTCAAAGAACCCAGAGCAGCATATGTGGTCCCTCCTTACCCTTGAAACAGACACATGAACTTTGACTGGCAGTGGCTCTCCAGGGTCCCAGGTAGAGGTCTTTCATGTCACCTACTATTTGTTCAACTGGAGCTGCTGGGGATTGAACCTGGGACCTTCTGAGGAGAGAGTGTTGCCATCAAGGGCAGAGCCATTCCTTCCTACTCTGCTCCCTCCCCACTCTTTCAGTACAGTTGTTATTAAGTTACCTAGGTTGAAATATTTGTGGTCTTTTGATGGTTTTCTCTTTTTTGTTTGTTGTCGATATTGGAAACTGCTTTGAGTGGGTTAATTGGATTAAAACTGGGTAAAATGTATGTACATGCAATGGTACACATAAAGCAGATGCTGTACAACTGAGCCACATTTTGTCTCCTAGATCTTCAGTCTTGTGAAATAGGTTAGGTTGAGAGAGATTGAACCTATGTTACACAGATAGCTTCATAGCTCTGAGGAGTTCTACCTGAGTATCTCCACTCTACCATACCAGCTTCTATTAAAAATTGTCTAGAACTTTGGAGAATGGTAGAACTGCCACTGAATTTGATTTGACTGTCCTTGTTCCAGGGAATGATCCTCTCTTGGTTCTGCTTTGAACTGCTCAAGATTTATTAAGCTATATGATACAGTAGGTATTGTAGCCCAGTGCCATTTGATCTCTCCAAGGCTCAAGCAGAGGTTTTCTCCATCCGCGTTACAACAACCAGTATGCTTACAAGTGAATCTCCCCTTTGTAACAGAGCCATACTCTCCATACTGTCTCACTTTTTTGGTGTAAGTGCTTTCTAGGCTGTAGTTAAATCTTTCCCCAATTTGTAGTCATGAAGATTGGAATGTTGCAAACTTATTTTTAAGAGGCCACCTCAGACATGAATCAAATTGAAACTCCTTCAATTAATTTATGTTCTGAGATTGGCAATAACCCACCTAGTTTTGCTCTGGCTAAGGATTTTTTAAAAAATGAATAAATAAAGAAAAGTGCCCTCCTTTTCGAAAAGGAGCATTTCTGGTTGAAAAAAGAGGTATCTAGTACTCCCCAAAGTGTAGTACTTCAACTCCCCTCTGCCCTCTCTGGAGAATTTTTCAAGATTAGTATCACCCAGAAATATTTAAGTGATCCTGAAAACATTTCATTTTAGACCATATGCCTTTGAACATGACAGGGTGCTTATCTTAAGGAAGTCACTATTTGTGAAAGGTGTTTGTTATAAGCTTCTAAATCAAAAGTAACTGTTCCAGTTGTATGTTTCTGACAATATATAGGCCTAAAATATACACCGAAACTGGAGTTTGGCAATGAGGTTCTAGAAGTTCTGTGAGTTCATAGATAATATAATTTTTTCCCCATTAGTATCTTTGAAGCCCACTTGGGAAAGTGGGAGCCCCACATAGTGAGAAGCTGTGGACTTTCTGGTCCCTGAATGGCTTCTTTCAGATTTCACATTAGTGACATTGTGTCATGGTTATCCAGAATACTTCCTTTATGTCATTTCCTTGTTGTTTTTAAAATGCTAGAGTGATTAATTAATTAGTCACGACATGATCCAGCCCCTCAGTAATTTGGCAAAATAAGTGACAGGTCATGTTGCACCCAGAATTGGGAATAGGTGGGAACTCCTTTGATGATCTACCCCTGGACAGTGTTTTAAGTATGTTGCTATAAGTCAAGAAATAACCAGTAGCAAACCATATATAACCATCATGGGGAAACAATTAAGTGTGTGACAGTAATAGTCCTCCTCAAATGAAATGTAGCAGATTTTAGTAGCAAAGTCAGGCATACACCACTTTGGACAGAAAACTCATAGATGGAAAAGCATTCATCATATGGTTGAGCAGAGCTGTTTGGAACAGAAGCTTTAAAGGCAAATCAATGAATCTAATTCTGTACCTAATCCTCACTCTATTGTGATCTTCAATCATATCTTTATTTCATATTGTGGTGTGTTTTTTTGGGGGGGGGGATGTTGATACATTTTGAAATGGAAGCATCACTATTGATTCTGAGGCCACCATCCAAGCAGGCCTTCTGTTACAATCCAGTGCATTCGCAGCATCAAGCTTAGCTCTAGCATTGCAGTGTGACTGATATTCTTGACTCACTGTGTCTGGTAGCAGCTAGATTAATTAATCCATACCTTACTTTTCTCTGCAATGGGTATCCAAGATAATTGGGGGGACAAATTTGTTGTCAGGATTCACTTGCCAGTGGACCTAGAATTTCCTTGTCCTGCTTTAAGTTTTGGTGCCCAACCATCCCTTCTATGCACACAACTTTTAATAAATTTACCAAATTCATTGCTACAGTACCTGAGCTTGCTTTGAAACCTTTAGGGAAGGATTAGACAAATTGATGGAGGATGTGTCTGTCCCTGGGTCTTTCCATCAGATAAGTAAATATAACATCAGGGTACGAAGGCAACATAGCTTTGAATATTGGATGGTGGGGACAAAGAATAGGGGAAGGAGCAGGGCTCTTTTTGTAGCAGGAACTCCTTTGCATATTAGGCGACACACCCCTAATGTAGCCAATCCTCCAAGAGCTTACGGTAGCCCCTGCAAGAAGAGCTCTATAAGCTCTTGGAGGATTGGCTACCTTCGGGGTGTGTCACCTAATATGCAAAGGAGTTCCTGCTACAAAAAGAGCCCTGGGAAGGAGATCCCATTCATGCCCATTTTGGGAAGTTTCAAAAAAAATATTTTATGGAGCTGTTAAAAATGGAGCATTTCTTCCCTCTCTTTTAGTCTTGTGGGTTCTGATTTTTCCTCCCAATCGCATATAAATATAATTGTTTCTTCAGCTGAACCACAGTATGATTCGCAAAGATACAAATCTTGGTGCCTGTGTGATGCAATTTTTTATTTTATTGTTGATTTTTATTCATTTCCTTAGGTTTCCCTCCACTTCAATTGAAATAGAAAAGTACAGTAATGACCACCCTCTTCTCAAAGGTTATGCCTGTCACTTGAGGAGCTGGGAGGAGCCTGTGGCCCATAGGGAAATCTGCTGTTCCATCATCTTCTTTTAGCTATCATATAATGCTGTGTGGCAAGAGGCAATGACATTCTGACCTGCTGCTCTTGTTCTCAGACATGATAAACAGGAGTCCTTAGGCCACAGAGATGGGATTTCTGTTTCAAGCAGCATGATGGCAATAAGAAAAGATAGCATTTCTTTTCAAATGCTGCAGTGATATTTCAAAGGTAATTCTCATTTTATTGCTTCTTTTAAGATACAAGTTTGCTTTTTTGATCTCTTGCAGGTGGACGCCAAGTCCCTAAAAGCACATTTCATTCTCTAAAGAATGTTTTCAACTAATTTCTAATAAGCCTTTTCAATATCAGCTTTCTTTGCCACACACACATACACATACACAAATGTATATGTATAAACACAATGTTTCCTGAAGATATACGTTATTTTACCCTTTTTGCTAAAGGACTATGTGAGGTTGGTCCACTGTAATACTCTGCCTTGGTTGGAGAGTCCTGTTGCGTTTGACATTTCAGCATTAATTCTTAGCTAATCTCCACATGAATTTAATTCATACTATGATACATTCAATGTGCCCTTAACAAAGAAAGCCAAAATGTGCTATTCTTGTTAAGAGGGTAGTATAGAAAATTCATGTAATTTACTTTAGCTACAGTATCTCATTAAGAAGACTGTAAAGCCAATGTGAGTTTTATAGTCTGAAGTGGTACAGAGATAATAAAATATTATTTCAGCAATGGAACACAATAAAATGCATTTCATTGATAGAACACCCCAGTACTTCTTTTAATAAGCAAAAGGTATGTGGTATTATTACAGAAAAACCTTTCTGTGATCAAAGTATTGGCAGGGGTTTAAAAATCTTATCAGTTGAACTAAATCTCTTACATTTCTCTGTAGCACATACAGCATTTAGGGCTAATTATCTCTGTCACTGTTGTAATCTATTACTCATAAGGGTGGAAAGAGAAGCTTTTAAATTTCACCACAGCTGTTACATGGTAATGGTTGGTATATAGTCAGTGGGCAACTTTCTGACTTTAGCTGTTTAGAATACTTCTGTGTCACCAAGGAGAATGACCCCAACACAGCGTGATAGAAATCTCATGCTGTGATGTTTTGTGGTTTTTTTTAAAGGGGCTCTGGAAATACAGGCAGAGTAGCATATTAAACCAATGGTTATTTATATATCTATTAGATTTTCATCCTTCATTTCCTCCAAGGAACTAAGGGGTTTACCTGTCTTCCCTTTATACTCACAACTACCCAGTCACCATGATTAGCTTGAGGGAGAGAATGACTGGCTCAACATCATACAAAGACCTCAAGGCACAGTGGGGATTTAAACTTGAGTCTCCCAGTTCTAGTCCATCCCTCTAACCTCTACATCACACTAACTGTCTATGGGGAAAGTGTCAATAAGAAAGAGGATCCCCACATATCCCTAATTACTTCAGACAATACAGGACTCTCTCTCTTTTTTTTTTTTTGCTGTCTGGTTGCACAGATGCATTGTAATGGTATGTGCAAAAACTTACCACATAAGGAAAGACATGTTATGTCTAGGAAGGGCCACATGTATCCAGTAGAATAAAAAAAGTTTTGTAAGCAATTTTCAGTGGAGTAACCAACATAACCAATTTATGGGGATATATGAACCCCTGTATCTCCCCAACTGTCTGGCAGATTTTTACCTCCAAATCTTCAGTTCCCTTCAGTGACCGAGTTGCCCTACAGTAGCATGTATATATTCTTTGTCATAGAATATTTGACTGTCCCACCCTATGTTTAGATATTTCTGGTTTAGGCTTTTTATCAGCTCAGGAACTCTACTGAAAATATAGGAGCTGTCCAGTTTTCTTTTTACCCTTGAGAAATGGCACTTGGGGCAAATTAACTTTCAAAAACAGAATAAAGATTTTATTAAACAGACAGGAAGCATATGTATAATAGGAATAGCAAGGTTCTGAGATTGCCGAGGTAAAAAAATTTCTAATATATACAGAGTTGAATTCTTCGAACATTCAAGAGAATGTATTAGTAGTTTTGTTTCAAGACTTTCTATTTCTTTCTTGAGACCAGGGTTCTCTTCCCAATCCTTTCACTGGCAGGAAGTTATTCTCCTTGTCCCTAAGAAGCGATAACTCCTTTTACTACTTGTCTTGTCTTGGAGTTCTCTCTAACTTTCAGACCTTCTGCCAAATCCTTCTCCAGTATCCTTTGTCTGTATAAAGTTGTTCTTTAGCTTTCTTGAGAGACTGAAGTTCTTCCTCAGAGCAAATTTAATATATTTAGACTATTATAGACTGTGGTCTATTACATATTATTTATTTGTTTGTTTGGTTGGTTTTTTTGTTTGGCAGGCAGGGCTCAGGGTGACTGACAACAATTTCACAGTTTACAACCAAATTTTACAGTTTAAACTTAAAAAATTAATCAGTCAAATCATATTAGATTGGCACTCCAACAGTCCTTAAGAGGTGAATAACTAAGGAGGCATTATACCTCAGTAGACCATCAGATCAAGTAATATAACCATATTCATAAAGGTTTTTCTCATGCAAGTTAGGACCATATGCCCCAACATTCCAGTATCATGTATATTTTCACCCTTCTAGAGGGCAGTCAACCATATAAGAGTGTAATAGTCTTTGACCTTGTTCATAAACAACCTTTTTGATGATATTTTCATTATTTTCCATGATTTTGATAATGCTAATCAAGCTGCAATTATACTGTATAATGAAATTACTCTAATTTTTTGGGGGATAGTGACTACAAAGTTCAGTAAAAATGGTTCAGGTTGTTAGGAGATGTACTTTGAAAATGCTTATTTGTTATTTTCTGACCTGCACACACACCTGAATGGTGCTTGCAAGTGTCTTTGGTCTGGGAGAACTGTGTGCTTTGTTTGATGTGACCACCAGCACTAGAAAGCTGCCTGTCTGTTTGCACTTTCATGCTAATGAAGTCGCACACACACACACATATGCATACATCTACCCATCAGGCACTGGGAACAAGAAAGCATCTCCATTATGGTCTACTAGAAGTATGACAAAAACGACAACCTGTCTACCACTGAGGAATCTGAATTCCACACGTAACCCACAGGATGCTTGGTATTTTGCAAGTGTTAAGACTGTTTCCTGTTGATGGCTTGGACCAAGCTAGAGTCATCTACACTTCTAAGGTTTCCATGACAACCCATCTTTGCACCTTGGACCAAATGTCCCCTTTAGTGAAAGGTATAGATTTTCAATATTGCCCCACCTTAGTAGGAGGGTACCCCACATCCTATAGCCAATGATATAGGGATGGGACGAACTGGAAGACCCTAGTGCCAGCCCCCAAGATAGCTGATAAAAGTAAGGTTCACCTTTTGTTAAGAGCTTCTTCTTCTTGCCTTTTCATCTTTTGGTGTACACCTACCTCGCTAGCAAGACATTTATTCCTCACACATGTTGGCAGGTTCCAACTGTGTGCAGTAAAAGTAACCTTAGTTAGAATCTTTATTCTTGTATTCTTCACTGTGAAGGTCGAGCTTCAGGAAACAGATAAGTATCACATGTATTCCCCTCCTAAATACCTTTAGTTAAAACCCCAATATTGTTTTCCATTACTACTATATCTAAAGGAACTTGTGTGTATGTGTGTATGCATCTGTTTTGTTTGCCTGTGATTCAAAAGATATTATTCAGTAAAGAGAATATTTGATTTTACTAAAGAAACCTTGTCAAGCATTCTCTTTTGGGAAACTGGTTTTCTGGGTGAAACTACTTTCTCTGTATACATAGACCAGAACTCAATATAAGTTTAGACCGATCAATGCATAGATAAGCATTTCGGCTAACAAGGTGAAAATTCAATAGCATGTCCAATTCCTTTTGTTAACATTATTGCCACCATCCTCCAATATTTAACTAATCTAATGCATTTCCACCACATATGGAGAAAGTCAGCATAAGATTCACTACAATACCAACAACAATTACTTATGCTGTTATACAATCTAGCTAACCCTAACCGAGCAGGTATATCATCTAGATGGCATTCTCATTTAAACTAATAGAAAAGGATAGTAAAGAAGAATTTCCAAACACAGGCATGTACCTCATAGCCAAGTGTCTGGTTCCATTTTTTATATATAGCCTTGACCAGAGCCCCAGGTAAGTACACATAGCAAGTTATTGTTTCCAGAATGAAATCCTCACTATCTATCATGTATAACTTGCTCAAAGGGGCAATTTCCTATTAAGCTCTCCTTTCCATATTCTTGCTACCAGCAGTCTCCTAATTTGCATGTATTGAAAGGCTGGAATACCCTCACCATTCCTTGTAACTCAAAGCAGGCTTTTAAAAGGCTGACACAAGGATAGGTCTGTAGTGTAAATGTATACCTGTTCATAAGAAACAGCCAACAAATGTTCCATTTCAAATGAAAACAAGGATCAATAGGTGGATAAATGTGCAGTTTAGATCACTCATTCAGCTTTGATTTGATCTATTGGATTTGCATACCTCTGTCTTCTGTGTCCAGGCTCAGAGAGGGTAACACCATTGATAAAAGCATTTAACAATTCAATATTACAATTCTAGTACATAAATACAATAAAATACCTAATAATATATAATAAAATACATAATATTGTAGACCTACAACATAATTAAAAATGGCATAAAAACCCAGGGGAGAGTGATGTATAATCTGTCTGATCTAAAAGGAGAGGGGAGAACAAGGGGAAAGGGAGAGAGAGAGGAGGGCGCCAGTTGGAGATGGAACCTGTTGCTGTCCTCAGACATATGCCTGGCAGAACAACTCTGTTTTACAGGCCCTATGGAACTCCATCAGATCCCTCAGGGCCCAGATCTCAGCTGGAAGAGTGTTCCATCAGGCCAGATTGAGGACAGCTGGATGCTTTTTGGGCCAGGGATCACCAGCGTGTTTTGGTTGCTAGAGTGTAAACAGCAAAACCTTGAATTTGATCTAGTCTTCAATCTGGAGCCAGTGTAGCTGATAGCGCACTGGTTGAATATGTACTCTAAACAGTATTCCTGTAAGCACCCATGCAGCTATATTCTGGACCAGTTGCAATTTCTGGGTCAGTCTCCAGGGTAGGTCTACATAGAATGAGTTAGATTAATCCAGTCTGGAGGTGATATTGCATGGATCACTGCGGCTAGGTCAGGGGGAGACAGGAAGGGAACCAATTGTTTAACCTGGAACAGGTGGTAGAACACCAGTTTAACTGCATTTGTGACTTGGGCCACCATTGAAAACGAGGCATCCAGAATCACACTGAGGCTCCTGACAGTCAATCCAGATGCTAATGGCACACCGTCAAGAGCTGGGAGTTGGCATCCAATCCCGCATCTTCCTGGCTCAGCCACAGGATCTCCATCTTCAGTGGATTTAGTTTCAGCCAGTTCTGTTTTAACCAACCAACCACAGCCTCCAGACCCCTGCCCAAAATCTCTGTGGCGGAGTTTGCCTGGCCTCTTGTCAACAGATACAGATGGATGTCATCAGCATTCTGGTGACACCCAAGCCCAAAACTCAGTGCCAGCTGGGTGAGGGGGCACATAAAGATGTTAAGTAGCATTGGGGAAAGGATTGCCCCCTGCATGACATCACACACCAAAAGGTATCGTGGTGAGACCCTTTCTCCCAATGCCACCCTCTGTCCCCAGTCTTGGAGAAAGGAGACAAACCACTGCAAGGATGTCCCCCAAATCCCCCATCGGCTATACATGTGTTAAATGTAACAGGAGAATTATTCAATGTACATATTTTTTTTTAAAAAAAAACATGAGTGTTCACTGTACACAGTTTGTACATGAGCTCCCTGTAACTTGTGGGAGCACGTTTCACCATGAATTTTATATCTCTCCTTATAATAATTATCTTTTGGTTTGGTAAGATTCCATGCACTCCCATTGGCTGTAAAATGCCCTCCCTCAGCCATTGGCCCATCAGCCACCACTCAAGAGTACTCGCGTGCCATTGGCCGAGTGCTGGGTCTGCTCCTCTTCCCCACCCACTCCCCCTGGCAGACCAGCTCTCTCTCCTGAGGAAGACAGTTCTCTTGACTCCTGTGAAGGACTGTCCCCTCGGTGGCTGTTGGTAGGCAGCCAAGCTTGGTTCTGTGAGTAAAAAAAAATAAGGACTTTCAACATAACTCCCTCCCCCGCCCATAACCCCCTCCCCAGTGGCCACTTTCCTGTCAGAATAAATGGAAAAAGGCTCTCTCTCCTGCTTAACTTCAGCATGGCTGGCTGGCGAACGAGGTGGGCCAGCAACCATCAGACCATTTTCTTTAACTCTCCGCTGTGCGGCTGACTTTCCCCTACGGTTGCCAATCTCCAGGTGGGACCTGGAGATCTCCTACTGTTACAATTGACCTCCAGATGACAGAGATCAGTTCCGTGGGAGAAAATGGTTGCTTTGGAGGGTAGACTCTATGGCATTATACCCTGCTGAGTCCTTCCACCCCCCCCCAAATGCTGCCCTCCACAGGATCCACCCCCCAAATCTCCAGGTATTTCCCTAATCAGTGTTGGCATCTGTACTTTCTCCTCTGTCAGTAAAAGGCCCTTTCCACACCTATGTTGGCCTTTGGGAGAAAACTCGTTGGGCCCAGTCCTGACCAGGTTGCCAACTCCAGGTGGGCAGTTCCTGGAGATTTGAGGGATGGAGCCTGGAGAGGGTGAGGTTTGAAGAGGGGTGGCACCTCAGACAGGTACGATGCCATAGCCTCCACCCTCCAATCCAGCCATTCCCTGATGGGGAACCATTGTTGCCAATCTCCAGGTGGGGGCTGGAGATCACTCAAAATTACAACTGCTCTCTAGGAGGAAGGGGGGAGGAGATGGAAAACTAAAGGTGGGTTGATCGTTGGCTGGGAGGGAGATAGGGTTATCAACTCCAGGTTGGGAAATTCCTGGAGATTTGAGGGGTTGAACCTGGAGAGGGTGAGTGTTGAGGAGGGGTGGGACCTCAGACAGGTACAATGCCATATACTCCACCCTCCAAACCAGCCACTCCCTCCTGGGAACCACTGGTACCAATCTTGGGGGTGGGCTGGAGATCACTCAAAATTACTACAGGTAGCAAAGATCAGTTCCTCTGGAGGAAATGGTGGACTCTGTCATTATACCCTGCTGAGATTGCCACAGCAAATTGTCACTGAGTGCCCAAAGCCAGGGCAGTCTCCCAGAGCCTCTTTCTAGAGCCCATTGTATTTATTTCCACAATGGGCCTTATTCCTAGTATATATATAAAGTTCATGGTGAAATGTGCTCCTCATAAATTTTGATAGACTTCTCCAGGAATTTACTAACAGCCCTTGTGATTTCTATTTCATTATCTTTTAATAAACAATGATAATCAATCCCATTTACCAGATTACAGGGAGGGAGGGAGAGATTACCAAACAATTCCCTCTGGGGATTAGAATATAGCTGGCAACCCAGCAGTATATGATGGATGGAATCTGGAATATTTGCCCCACAAGGACAGACTCTCTCACTATATGGAATTTAGAGGAATCTACCATAAACAATGTTTGAAGGAAAGGAATTCATCCTAGCCAACAAAAATGCTCTGCTTTGTTGGGGGCTTTGTCATTTAGTCATTATGGTGTAGGACAAGTACTGAGAAGATCAGAATTTAAAGCTGCTCAGCCATAAAGTTTACTGAGTGAACTTGGACCATTCAGTCAGCCTTGCCACCCAAGGGCTTTGAAAGAGAAATATTGTTATCCAGAATAGGATGCAGGTCTGGAAACTGTCTGGAAATTTCATTGGCCTGGAATGTATTGGCAAGGCTAATGGTTTGAGCTGTGAGCTATAGGTGACAATCAGTTATGCTCTGTTGTTTTTTCCCTTTGGGCCTATCTCGAAACAGTTTGCTTCTGAATACAAGTCTGGCTTTGTTGCTCTTTAATTTGTTAGGTGAGTATTGTACATGCCATCCATCTGATGAATTGAACTCTGACTCAGGGAAGCTCTTGCTAGAATAATATTTTATTCTTTAATGTGCCATTGGGGGAGGTAATTTTGAGATTCTGGTCTCATTCATAGCATGTAGCCCCTTTCATCATCTTCAGCTGATGCACCTGCTACAGTCATTCTTCAAAAAGCATGATGTAGCCATAGTAATTCATGCTCTAGTTGCATCCAGGTTAGGTTACTATAATGTACTTCACTGCCTTCGAAAATGGTCTGGAAATTTCATTGGTCTGGAATGTAGTGGCCAGGCTAATGGTCAGAAGCTGAATACAGGAATTGTATCATCCCTGTGCTGAAAGGGCTCCAGTGGCTGCCCATTTGTTTCTGGGCTTAATTCAATCCTGGCCCTAAATGACTTGCAGTTTGGGCATTTGAAGGGCCACTTCACAAGCTCTGCTCTCTGTAACCCTACCTGCCGAGCTAAGACAACCAGGGCTTTTTCAGCGGTGGTGTCTGGAATGCCTCATCTGGAACCTGCTTTACAAGCTTTCACTAGCCAGGCCAGAACATTTTTTGCTGGCTTTAAAACTGGTAGCTTCTATACTTGTGGTTCTATAATTTTATTATTAGATTGTTCTTACCTTATGAGGGGCTTCCAGCAGTTCTCTGGAGAGGGAGCATATATATTTTCTAGCTAGACAAATAATAATGAAGCCTGCAGAGGAAAATCTTGCAGATCATTTTACAGCCAAAGCCAAAGAACAAAAAGCCAAAGAACAAGTAGAGCAAGAAGCTTGGGAGTCAATTTCTAAGTGAAGGTTCCAAACACATCTTAGATACCTTTCATACAAACTGTTTAACCCACTTTGGCTTCTGAAGGCAAACTGTCTATTACTGCATTTATATTATGATGTTGAATGGCTTTGTGACCCACCCTGAGCTCATCTGTGGGGAGGCCGGAATATAAATTCAATAGGTAGACAGACAGACGGACTCGGAGTCTCCGAGCGGCTTACAAACTCCTTTCCCTTCCCCTCCCCACAACAGACACCCTGTGAGGTAGGTGGGGCTGAGAGAGCTCTTTCAAGAACTGCCCTTTAAAGGATAGGTCTTGTCAGAAATATGGCCTGCCCAAGGTCATCCAGCAGCTGCAAGTGGAGGAGTGGGGAATCAAACCCGGTTCTCCCAGATCAGAGTATGCGTACTTAACCACTACACCAAACTGGCAACCAGACAGACAGACAGACAGACAGACAGACAGGATTTTTTTAAAGGTTTCACTTACCTTAAGGATGAAATACTGTCCTTCTGCAGTTAATGAAACTTTAATACAGATTTTCCAAAAACTGTTTGGATCCATTTTTTTCATTGCCCTTTACTCTTTAGATATGTGAACACTTAAAAAAACACCCCTGTCATCAGAAGTCAAAGCAGGTTTAAACAGCCCATATGAAAGGGACCTTAGTAATAAAACAGTTGACACAGATTGTGAAACAGGTTCCTGAGGGTTACTGCATTGTTTTGGAGATGTCTGCAAGCCTTTCTTTTGGGATATTTGTGGAAATGTGTAGAAAACTTGCTGATCCAGGTGGGAAGAACCAGCCTCACCATGTTGCTAAGATATCACATGCTGTAAGCATGTCCATGAAAAGTTTATGATACTCTACCCATATCATTTGGTATAGTTTGCCAGCCACATGAGTTACAGTTTGTGTTTTCCATACCTACAATCTACTTCAAGGATGTTCACCAAGAGGTAGGGAAAGTCACAATGTAATATGTAGGTCAACTTGTACAAATTGATCATCATAATTTGGAGACTATCATACTGAGGAATTTTAAACAATCTGTGCATGGCAGCTATAGCAAGAAAAAATTATAAATACAGTCTCCATAAACCAGTTTAGAATGTACTTTGCGATGAAGTACATAAGCACAAATTTAAATTGGCTAACACTTTGATTTTAAGGGGGCTTTAAATCAGAATATGCCACAATGCAAACAATAGCTGCATATTTTCATCAGTAGCCATGATAGGCAGGGCTTTATTGCAGTCTCTGAACAACAAGGATTGGTTTACAGCATATGAATCTAAGTCTTGAGTGTATCTGTAGCCTTCGTAATCTGAAAGAATAACTTTAAAAGTGAAGGAACAGCTTCTTCTAGAAGAAGAACTGAGAAAGCCTGGAAGGAACACTTCTACCACTAGTCAGTCAGTATATTTAGTGAACAGAAAGATTGCTCAGATGTTATGTTTTAATCTGTATCTGCACTGAGCTCAGCTGTGGATTCCCACATGCATTAATATAATTTGATCTGTCATTACTTATTGGATTAGCACTTAAATTATGGCTGACTGCATGAACTGTCACCGTTTCAAAGTATTTGAGTGAAGTGCCATGGAAGCTTTTTCCCATGGCATTTGACCGAAAATGGCTGTTCCTCATATGCAGAATACCAATTTGCTGTTGCAGTCATTGGCTGAGAAACATAAATGACGGACCTGTGTGAATTGTAGGCTCCCTACATCATGAGGCCTATGAAGGTTGGTTAGCATGGTTTTGTTAGAGTTTAATCTGGAGCTTTCCACCCTGACCACTATCTCTTGGGGAAGATATTTCTTGAGGCCAGGACATCACTGCCTATGGCTGCCTCTGCACAGCTTGGACCACTGCTCTAACCCTGTGCCCTTCAAATGTCATAGGAGGAACAACGGATAAAAATCTGCCTATTCATTCAGGAGCCAAATCTATGTTGAAGGCACGGTTAATTTTTAATGATTTGTTTTCTCAGGAATCAAACTAACTTTTAAAAACTATAGTTGATATTAGCCCAGGAATGAATGACATCAATTGAAATGTACTCCCCCCCATTTCAAGGTGATTGATGTAATTTTCTATTAAAGTTACCTTTGCTAGAATTGTTTTGACTGTAATGATTTTCTGTCCTTTTAACTCAGCAGTCAGAGTAGCAAAACTGGCATGAGTCTGTTTGAGTTCCTGGATGTTAAAATGTAAAGGGAAGCAAACTGTAAACTACTGCAGGGTTGCTTGACATTGGGGACCACTGGTACAGGGAGAGTTAGAAAATGCCTGAGACTCCATGTGGATGCTTGCAGACTCATCTCTCAAGGCTCCGAATGACCTCAACTGGCATGAAATACCTTTGTCTGTGTGTGTTTCAGCAGTTCAAGTAAGGGTCTCCAAGGTTTAGCCTAGCATTTTTTCTGGAAGGCTTATAGTATCTGAGAACATATCCATTAATTTATAGGCTAATACTAGTTCCAATGTCAAATATAACATACCTATGGGAATGCCCATCTTGGTACACCCCCCAAAGAGCATTACGCTCTAGGGAGCAAAATCTCCTGGTGATCCCTGGCTCGAAAGAGATCTGGCTGTCCTCGATCAAAGCCAAGGCCTTCTTGGCCCTGGCACCAGCCTGGTGGAACTCTCTGCCTAGTAACATCCATGTCCTGAGGGATCTGGTCCAGTTCCGCAGGACCTGTAAGACAGAGATGTTCCACCAGGCCTATGGTTGAGGACAGCAATGGTTTGTCATTAAGCCTGACCTCCGTTACTCCCCTTTTCTCTAGGTGAAGGGTATAAATTGGTAGATAATGCCATCTGAACAAATTTTAATTTATATTGTTATTTTAGCTGTTTTAATTGTAATTGTTTTAATTGTAATTCATTATTATTGATATTAATAATATGTATTTACTGAGTGTTGTACACCACCCTGAGTCCTTCAGGGGAGGGAGGTCAATAATAATGATGATGATGATGATGATGATGATGATGATAGCAAAGATGTATATCTGAATTGGCTTCATCGAAGGGTTTGTTCATATATCTTCATCAATTGATCATAGCAACATCTGGTGATATAATCGGTGAATGAGATTGTGCGAAGCTTTGGTGTTCAGTTTCATCAATATCCTGATAATATTCTATTTATATAGGCAAACAGATTTTGCTTCTCTTATCTGAATCATTGCTCAGATGCTGTGGTCAAGTGGATGAGGGAAAACAAGGTAAAACAATTCAGACAAAACAGAGGTAATACTTTTGAAGAAGACAATTGCTGTGGAAGGGACTGAGGTACCAATCTTGGATATAGGGTCATCTTGTCCTTGTCTGACCATATGAAGAATTTGGGAGACATCCTACCTATCCTTGCTATTCAAGAAACATGTTGGCATTGTTGCTAAGATTGCTTTCTTTCATTTATGTCTAATTCCCAGCTGTCCTAAACTCAACCAGATTAGCTATGCTGACCCATTCTTCTGTAATTTCTAGGTTGGAGTATCATAAGGTGGCTGTATCTGTGACTTCCTTTGAAGAAAACTCAGAAACTTTAGATGGTTCAAAATGCAGTTGCACCCTTTTTGATTGATGTTGGGCAGTGTACACATATTAAACCTATTTAAAAACAGCATCACTTGTGTTCTGAATTCAGTTCAAGGTTGCATTTCTTCTTTATAAAACCCTCCATGACCTTGGATCTATGTAACCTGTATGAGCGCACACTGGATAAATGTTGTAAGTCTTTAAGGTGACATTGAACTTCTGTTTTGTTCTAGTAAACAAGGGCCTACTAGTTGTGTCTCTCTTTTCCAGATGCAGGCATTCATTGTGAGGGTGTGTAATGTCTTACCAGTAGCCCTAGTTTTGGGTTTTTAGTGGGTTTTTTTTTTTTTTTTTTGCAATAGGATGCCTGAAGGTGTGCACACAGTAGAGGAGGAGGAGGAGAGGAGTTTGGATTTATACTCCACCTTTCACTACTCAAAGGAGTCTCAGAGTTTACAAACTCCTTTCCCTTCCCCTCCCCACAACAGACACCCAGGGAGGTAGGTGGGGCTGAGAGAGTGCTAACAGAAACTGCACTTTTTCAAGAACAGCTGTGCCAGAACTATGGCTTGCCCAAGGTCAAGTGGAGGAGTGGGGAATCAACCCCGGTTCTCCCAGATTAGAGTCCACACACTTAACCCCTTTCTTACTGGTAGGGCCTACAGAACCATCCTTCCCCAGAAAGCTTTATCTCTTTTGATTGCTTCTTAGAATTTTTTTAATAAGGTCTTATTTAAAAATCTCATTCCTTCCATGTTTCTAATTTTTTAGTTGAATTGTAAACTGTATAGGCATTAAATGTGTGAATGGAGTACTGCAGATCAAACACAACAGGGTGAGTACAATGCTGTCACTGGACTCAGATCACATGATTCATTCAGTTTAGCAAACAGTCCTCCAATTTCAGCTTGAGTAATCAAGTGATGACCCATCAAGCGATTGCAGTCTGGCCATAAGGCTTATTGAATTTGGCAGAACACCCTCATTTCTATTGCTCAATCAGATAAAATGTATATAATGGTATAACCTGATATATTGACAGACTTCTCGACTGCTCTAGAGTTGACTACATTTGTCTTTCTCCAGAGCTGGAGTTAAAAAAAAAGCAGCAATGTCAACATAATGTCTGATTTTTTTTAATGCACTCTCCACTTGTAAACCCTTTATGTGTTTAAGTGTGAGATTCTATTTCCATTTTCCAATAGCAGCACTTGACTTTGGCCTTTGCCCCTAATTTATAGTTGCTGTCTGTAACTCTTTGGCTCTTTGAGATGATGGGTATATTACATGATTATTACTGTGTCAATCAGTGTCAGGCATCTTGAGCACAAGTGGCATAACATTAATAACAGGTACTTCATTTCATGCAATATTACGGGTAACGTATTCCCTCACTTAATATTTTTTTCTGTGTTCAGCAGAACATCTTAGTCCCTTAGCTCCATTGTTTGTACAGCTAGACACATCTTTCTTTTCAAAGGCTGAAGGAGGGAAAACAGAGAAGAATCTAGGATTTGACTAACAAGCTGTGTTCATATGTATAAGAGAAAGAGTCATTATCTTGACTAATGTATTTCATATACTGTCATATGCCAATGATGGTCCCAATTCCTGGTGCCAATCACTGCTAAATCATTATATGATATTGTGTCCCCTTTTTGCCCTTTGAGGAGATTTGGCGAATACAGATATTAATGTCAGTTGCTTGAGTTGTATTTCTTCAGATTTCAGCCTCTTTTGTTGTGTCTTAGAGAAACAGGGCACATATGCATCTTTGCTTCCAATTTGCAGACACACAAATGTGCATACACTTGAAAATAAAGGGACCAAGTATATCATAACGTGCCATGTCATATGCTGTTTTTGAGGTTAATATTGAGCAGTTGTGAAGATATATGACAATAATATATTTCTTTAGAATGTCTAATCAAAAGATCAAATATTGTCTTGACTTTTGATTCAAAACAGGATGGGCTGTTGCTCTGTAAACAAATACAACATGAAGTAAGCAGAAGGAGTGTTCAGGAAGAAAAGAGTTGGTTTTTATACCCCTGCTTTTCTCCACCCTAAGGAGTCTAAAAGCAGCTTACAATTGCCTTCCCTTCCTCTCCCCACAACAGAGATAGCGAGGCTGAGAGAGCTCTGAAAGAACTATGACTAGCCCAAGGTCACCCAGAAGGCTTCATGCAGATTAGTCAGGGAATCAAACCTGGTTCTCCAGATTAGAGTCTGTCACTCTTAGCCACTACACTATGCTGGCTCTCAAGGAACATGTAATGGAGAGAGATAGGAAGGAAGCTCAGCTCTTAGCACTGGGGCTATTGCAAGTATGCAAGAGTTCCCCCGTGTTCGTCCGAGAAAAGCTTTCTTCGCGTTTTCAACTAACACAGATGTAGATTTAAAATCAGTAAAGATCAAAGGAGTAGCAAGAAGACTCAGCTAGGAGAATCTGTGAGAAGACCAGTTCCTGCTTGATTATGCAGGAGCTGGCACTTGCCTGCCCCCCACAGTTTGAATGGAAACACAGTTTGAATGGAATTCTGTCCAGTGGGGAAAGTCCCCATTGGAACCATTCGTTAGGGCAAGCTTGGAAAGCCGTGGCCTTCCCTTGCCCTACAGTGTGGCTGGAGCTCCCCCACCCCCCTCCCTTATCTGAGAAACTGCAACATTAGCTGGTTGCCTACCAGGGGCTGAGCAGGAATTTTGGGGCTTTCACTCGAATTGGCAGTGCAGGGGTGGGGGGGGGCCTTTTTTCACTTGCTTTGCAGGGTCCATTTGTGGAGGAATAATTAGGCCTGGTTTTCTGGTTAGGCCCTAACTAGGTGGCAGGGAAAGCATGGGTTCAGGAACGTTAATTTGGTAAGCACCCCGAGAACTCTGTGATGGAGGGCTATCAAGCTGGCATCTATTGGCTATATAGTCTGGGTGGCACAGTAAGGGCCTCCTCTGGGCTGGCTGGGTACATTATAACCCTTAAGGCTGAACAGTCATTGGCAGATACTGTGCTCCTCCATCCCTTCTATGCACTCAAGTGCGGGCTGTGAAGAGAAAGGTTTGGGAGAAATTCTGGACCTGGCTCCAAGCTGGGGTGGTATTGCCCAGCTGAGGAGGCTTCCTTTGCAAGCTTGTGGTAACTCGTGCTTTATGAGTTAAATAAGTTGCGGATCAGCTGTGTTCAATAAAGTTCATAGTTTAACCCAAGTGATGTGTTGTGTTTTCATTCAGGGGTGGGGGGCAATAAAGGTGCAGTTATCTCATTCTCTGTGTACTACCACCAAAAAGCACTTCAGCCTTATGTAGACCA
Source organism: Gekko gecko (assembly GCA_029375565.1). Classification (NCBI taxonomy): domain Eukaryota; kingdom Metazoa; phylum Chordata; class Lepidosauria; order Squamata; family Gekkonidae; genus Gekko; species Gekko gecko. Next base: position 37,754,236 of record JAPDNY010000006.1, read on the forward strand.
ATGCTGTAGTCCTTGTGTTGTGCAATCAGGTGCCATGTTGCTTGGGATGGTGACACAGGAAATTTCCATGCTAATTAGATACCTCACTAGGGAACACTGACACTGGAAGGGGATTTTTCATATGATTCTCTCAAACAATGAGGTTTCAAAGATTCCGCACTAAGTTGTTTTTTTGGCAAGCACTGATTCCTATGTGTGTATCAGTGATGGGCAGAAAGGTCTGAACAGTGTAAAATGACCCCATCAGATTGAAATCCTCCAACCGGGATTGCCAAGGAAATTGAGGCATTTATTTGGAGACTCTGAAGACTTTTGATTTGATAACACTGATCAGTGTGAGGAGGCAATCATGTTATTAGGTTCTCGAGTCTCCTGAAGATAGACATTGATTTTAGTGGCAACGATGGCGCCCTCAAAAGGTATGAAGCAGATCTTAGTACTTCTTCACACAGGTATATTCAGTACTTGGGTGCTGCAACATCTGATGAAGAGTTGCCCATCTGAAGAAGCCGCCATCAGTCTTGTATCCCAGACAGAATTTTCATCTTACCTATTTATCACATGAATTTCTATATGGCCAATTCATACATTCATTTACTAGTAATCTAGTACAGAGAAACAAAATAATGCACTGACCTTTAATGAAAGAATAAGGAACCTTATGAAACATATGGAAGGTTAAGACCTATTCATGAAACATGATCTTCAGGAATTTTTCTTTAGCCTGAGAACTCCTCGGTGTGTCTACTTTTTTATTTATGAATTCATAACAATGTCAGACACCATTGGAATCAACTTATTTTTTAATAATAAAAAGACCGGCCTGTCCTCTTTGAACTACTTCTGTACATTGGCTTATCAATAAATCATTCAAATGATCTTGAGTCATCCACTGTGAAGCAGAGAGGTTTCACTTTGTCTTCATGGACAAAACTCTTCCTAAAGTTACCTATTCATGGATACATGAATATTTATACAGAAGATATTTTTCAGAGGTTCTTTTTCTCTCTCAACTTCTTAAAGTAGAATCACATTTGAATTTACACAGAGGTATAATTATTCTCTTCTAATTTCATATTTGGAACATTGTGAAAGGCAAAATTAAATATTCATTTATTGGTATGCCCCCCTTAACGGTGCTCATCTAGTTACAAGGCAAAAAATTAAAAACAAACATAAAAGAACCCAGAGATAAAAAATAATAATGCTGTTTCTAAACATAGTGGCACCATTTTTAATCTTCTTTCAGTCTCAAAGACTTATTAAACAAATATCTCCTGCACAGAAAGTTTATGATTAGTCATATTCTGAAATTGGTGAACCACAGGTGCATACAACTGATTTCAATATGCACAGGTTACATCCTGTATCAGCTTTGAGACAAAATGGAAACAAGGGAAATGAGGGGGGAAAGCTTAATATTTCTATTTAATCAGGATGGAATCAAGGTGTTTAATCACCCTTGGTGAGCTAAAGTTCCATCCCTTTCCCCACCATCTTGCATCTTGTACACTGTAGTAGTCTTGCCACCACTTCCTTATTTCAAGGAACAGTATTTTATTTAATATTAACATGTAGTGTTCCTACATTTTATATGATGGTCCATGATTGAAAAAGCAAACGTATCATATTGTAATATGAATTTTATAGGTTATGACATGTGTAATATGCCATTTTCTTATGGCCTCCCAATGTATCCCTTCTTTTGGAGCTAGTTGATATTAGGTCCCTGAGTCTGCCATGGGAATGCAGCCCTATTTTACAACATGTTTTTAATTTTTTTTAAATCACTGTGGGTGCCCGATCCTGCTTGGAACCCTGCTGTGGGGAGGATGAATGGCTCCTGTCTCTGCTCCCTGTGCTGTTTTCAAGAACCAGAAATAAAAGAAAAGGGATCAAGAACAGGCTCTAAAATGGATCCATGTCCCCACGGTGGATTCAGGGATGTGGGCAGCATCATATGGTTTGGACTTGAGATGGCAGCCATACCCAGAACAGAACATCAGAATCTTACATCTAAGTACAAAGTGAAAAGATTGGTACTGTGGGAACATAAACAGTATTGTTTCAGAGGGTAACTGTGGTGATCTGCAGTAGAATAGTTAGATTTGAGTCCAGTAGCATTAGGTGTCATAAGTCAGTCTGTGCTGAGTGATGCTTCGATTTCTCAGACAAAGAGCTTCCTGCTAGCCCTGAGAAGGTAATTGAACTGCCGGCTGCTGCTGGCTCTGAGCCAGAAGGACAACAATGAGAGATCAGGTTACCAGCTGATCAGGAATCATAGCCTACATCTTGTAGCTCTGAAGCAGTAAACAAGTCTTCAGCAGCCACTCCCAGGCCACCAAACTCACCCACACCCTTGCAGCACTGACACTGTCAGAGATGGCTGTGGTCACACACACTAAATACTCCACTTTCAATCCATTTTCAGTGCACTTTCCAACTGGATTTTGCCAGTTCACACAGTACAAATTCATTTGGAAAACACACTATAAGTGGATTGAAAGTGGATTATTTAGTGTCTTAAAGTTGCAAGAAAGGAGAAGAAGTGTGAGACCCACGGCCCATTGTCAGTTGTCCATTGAAGAGACGAATAAGTAGTTTCAGGATGACTGCCATGGAATTAGCTGGGAGCTTAGTTCATTAAGACTTGGCTATAAATTCAGCTGGAAGAAGCAACAGTTTGTGGATGTGACAAGAACACTTTGCCACTGAGGCACCAGCCTTGCTGCTACTGAACCTGACAACTGGTCTTGCAGTCTAGAGGGGTCCAAGGGCAAACACAGCTGAGGTTCAAGGAGTCTCACTGGCTGATTTAAAGCTAACTGCTGGAAAAGTTTGGCAGGAAAAAGTGGGGAAAATACCTTAATTAGGCTGTTGTGAGCCAAATCTGCATGGGCACAAAGAGCTGGGGTGAGGCAACATGATTAACATCCTTTGATTAGGTTGAACCAAGCCACTTCTTCATGGGCACAAGAGTTTGGGTGAGTCAAGATAGCTCCTAAAAGAGGATGGAGTGTGAATTAGTGACCTGATTCCTCTTCTTGATTGAGTAAAAAAAGCAAAAAGATGAACTGGGTATTGGTTAATGTAACAGCAACTTCCTTGGGCTGGGTAGACACCTCTTGGATATGCTAGGATATTCCAGTATTGGAAAGCCCTTTATTATTGAGAATGATATGAGGCTTTATTGAGAAGTTTTATTGTTATTGAGAACTCTGAACTGGGGGAACTCGCCCAATTCCAGCCCACCCTTCCTCTCCTGGGACTCCCCAAGTTTCAGTTCCCCTTGGCACTTAGACTCTAAAAGGGGTTGCCTCTTAAAACAATGAAGTTCAAAATAAGAGGGAGACCCCACTAACCAAGGGGGTATCAGCTGGAGGAGGGTGCAGAGTCCTTACAATTCCCCTCCATAAGGGAGAAATGGCAGTTGGTTGACTGCATCTTAATAAAGGTTGACTTAATAAAGGCAGGTTGTTCTGTTAGGTGGCTAAGGCAGCTGTGTGAGGATATCAGCAGGAAAGATGAATGTATACCAAAAATCTAATTGTTATGCCAGTAAAGGGAGAAAACAAGCCCCCCCCAAAGCAGGATCAAAAAATGAAAAAAAAAAACCCCTCACAAAAATTGGGAAGCAAAATCCTCCTATCCTAAAGCCTAACACTAAGAGGGGAAACTTTATTGTGAATATATAATAAAAAAGAAATAAAATGCAAAGAAATTAACCAATACAGTTATCAAATAAATAATTAAAAGTCATTTAAAGCACATGAGGATCCAATGATCCTTAATATATACAAGCAGTTACAAGCACGTGAGGATCCAGTGATCATAAGAACAGAAGAACATAAAAGAAGCCAATGTTGGATTAGGCCAATGGCCCATCCAGTCCAACAGAAATACCAGGTGCCATCAGGAGGTCCACCAGTGGGGCCTGAACACTAGAAGACCCACCACTGTTGCCCCCTACCAAGCACCAAGAATACAGAGCATCACTTGCCCCAGACCGAGAGTTCCTATCTATACCTTGTGGCTAATAGCCACTGATGGACCTCTACACCATATGTTCATCCAATTCCCTCTTGAAGCCATCCATGCTTGTAGCCACCGCCACCTGTCAAACTCTGTCTCTACTTTGCCATGATTTGTAGGGGGAGGGAAATTCCTGAGGGGGGTTTGAGTGGCTGAGTGTGTCAACCACTCTCTCATAGGCAATGTAACTCTTCTCAAGATACCTCCCTTCAGCAGGGACAATCTTGAAGCCAGAGCTGTGCCTACGTCATTGTTTTAGATAAGGGATCCATATATTCACAGGTGGTGGGGCGTAGGAAGTGAGAAAGCTAGGCGGGACATTTGCATAGTGTGATTGGATGTACTGGAAGGGGGGCTTTGTTTGAACTGTCTATATTTTTGGATTCTCCCACCAGTACCCCAGTTCTGACACAGTACAGGCCTGGCCTGGAACAGTGGTTAAGTGTGCAAACTCTAATCTGGGAGAACCAGATTTGATTCCCCACTCCTCCACTTGCAGCTGCTGGATGACCTTGGGCAAGCCATAGTTCTGCTAAGAGCTGTCCTTGACAGGGAAGTTCTTGAAAGCTCTCTCAGCCCCACCTACCTCACAAGGTGCCTGTTGTGGGGAGGAAAAGGGAAAGGAGTTTGTAAGCCACTCTGAGACTCTGAGTGAAGGGTGGGGTATAAATCCAATCTCCTCCTCCTCCTCCTCAATAAACATATCACTGCCAGAGAGTGTTGTTAAGAGTAACTTTGTCCAGGAGTCTGACACCACCTCCTGTGGCAGTGAATTCCATGTGTTAATCACTCTTTGGGTGAAGAAGTACTTCCTTTTATCCATTCTAACCTGATTGCTCAGCAATTTCATTGAGTGCCCCTGAGTTCTTGTATTGTGAGAAAGGAAGAAAAGTACTTCTTTCTCTACCTGCTCTATCCCATGCATAATCTTGTAATCCTCTATCACATCTGTTAAATACTGGGTTCCATGGATGGTCCAACCCCAAGCCTAGTGATCAGCTCTCCTTTATTCAGCAAGAACAAAAAGCCAAGAGCCAGGGCAACTGCCCTGTCTAAATAGCATTCAACTCCACCCACTTCCCCAAACAACTACCCATGATAGGCCATTGTCAGAACCATTAATTCCTCATTGGCCACCTCCAGAGTCCTGGTGGGCTATTGTTCTAGAGCTCCAAGCTCAGCCAGTTTCTGGTAGAAACAGTCCTGGAATGTTCCAGTCCAACATACATAACAATGTCACCCCTCAGTCATCATTTCCTCAAGCTAAAGAGCCCCAAGTGGTTTAACCTTTCTTCAAAGGGAAAGTGTTCCAACTCTTTTATCATTCTAGTTGCCCTTTTCTGCACTTTTTCCAATGCTATAATATCCTTTCTGAGGTGTGGTGACCAGAACTGCACACAGTATTCCAAATGAGGTCACACCATCGATTTATAGAGGGGCATTATGATACTGGCTGATTTGTTTTCAATTCCCTTCCTAATATTTCCCAGCATTGCATCGGCCTTTTTTATTGCAGTTGCACACCATCTCAACATTTTCAGTGAGTTATCTACTACAACTCCAAGATCTCTCTCTTGGTCAGTCTCCACCGGTTTGGACCCCATTAATATGTATTTTTAGTTAGGATTTTTGGCTCCAATGTGCATCACTTTGCACTTGGTCACATTAAACCCCATTTGCCACATTGACACCCACTCACCCATCCTCAACAGATCCCTTTGGAGTGCCTCACAATCCTAACTATATACACAAGCAATTTGTTTCTAAAGTCCTGAATGTGTGACTTCAAGCAACAAGGAGTCTATAACAGTATTGGTCAATATGTGGTGCTTAAGAGTAATTGTAAGGCTTAAACATCGGTGTGGGTACAGAAACCCAAACAACACTGTCCATAATCCACCAGGTAGGTATTGGCAGCTTGGGAATCTGGGCATGTTGATCAGGAGTAGGCTGAAGTGGTGCAACACAACTAAATTACTATGCAAGTTCCGTACAAGGCAAAATCTAAGACACCACCACCAGCTCCATCCTCCAAGAGATCTGGAAGGCTCTGCCTAATTCCAACCACTATCCTAATGTTATTATCAAATGTAATATCTTGCCACCCTGTTTCATAATATTACCCCCCTGTGCGCTTTGTCAAGAAACTATTTGGTCTCCATACATTGTTTGGAGACCATCTCTTATATAGTCCAGCACCCTAAAACTTATTTGACATATTGACCATCCTGAAAGATGAGGATGAGTGATTACCCCAAACCAATTTCCATGTCTGTATTTTGTGACACAGCAGTTCAAGATGGATTGAGAAGGTTCGGGATCATGTCCATTTGAACTAGTGGTAAACAGAACAATTGTAATGAGAATCATTGGAACTGGACCCAAATAAGTTCATCTAACCAAATGAGGCATATGCCAAGATTTGGTTAACTGAAATTTTGAAGGGACTGCATAACATGGGGTTTCCAACCAAGGAGCAGTGATATTGGCTATTACTTGCTTCAAGGATAGGAAGATGGGAGAGTAGAATTAGGTAGTATCTTCATGATTTCTTGGAAAAGGGGATTGGTGTTCCATCCCAAATAGAAGGGATTGGACAAAGCTTGGAAGAACTTGAACCAGGTTAGAATTAAATGATTTGTAATGGCATCAGCTTTCCTTATGCTATTACACTCCTTTCTATGTGCATATATATGTTATGGGAGGGCTCAAAATAGGCAGCTGCCCACTCTTCAAGTACATCTCTAGGGAACAGAAATTCACCCAAGGCTTTTGGCTAACAGAACATACTGTCTTCATTAAGGATGATCATCCTGTTGCCTGCAAGAGCAGATCGTGCAAGCACACCAAACCAGATTCTGAGTCCTTTACGGAGTAAAGTAGGCAAAAGATCATGGTCTAGAATTTTGAAGAGAGCTCATCAGTTCTGTTCCCAAACATAATTCCCTCTCTAACCTCTGTTCAGTATACACTCTACATTCCAAAAAGCAAAACAAACCATGAAACTCTTCCCTGAAAGTTAACGTTACTCCAACCCTTGACTGAGATAGCTGCTAAGGAAACAGAGGTCAAAATGAACAGATGCACAGTGAGGAAGGGATGGGGGGACTCAGGCAGGAATACAACATTTCTAAAATTTGGCAAGCCAACATAGGCTCATAATTATAAGACATGTAAAATTCCTTAACAGCTTCCCTCCTTTGAGTGTATGTTGGCTCACAGATCAAAAATCATAAATCACAAAATGCACCCTTTTTGCTAAGGGCCTTCATGTATATCTCATTTGTGGGGTAGCTGGGGTTTGTGTATAATCATGTTGGTGTAGTTTTCATGCAACACAGGACATTAAACAAGAAAAAAAAAACCACCGCAGATAAGCCACAAAACTTTTGAGTCTCTGGTTCAGTCATTTGTAATGGGTGTGGGTATAAAGTGTTTGATTTGCCACTTCTGATTATCTGGAACGGAACCCACATAGGCTCTCTCATAACAATATACAAGTTGACTTACAACAAATTTCATAAGCCACCAACTGTCCAAATAATTGGAAAAGTAATAATATAAAAATTTAAAAATATAAATTTTAGGGAGCAGTAGCCATAAGCATGCTAAAAGCAACAAGTAAACACACATAAAAAGTTAAACAGAGCCATCACGTGAACTAGCCTAAAAATGGATGATGATTTTAGCAGAAAGGGCTATGGGATAAGTACTCTGCTGAAACAGCAAGGGGAGGGCATTAATAAAACTCTAGAGAATAAAAACATCTTCATCTGGCACCCAAGAGTTTATAGATTTTGCACCAGGCAATCCTCTGTGGAGAGGGAGTTCGAAAGAATAAGCATCATAACAGACAAGGCCCTTTCTCTGGCACCCACGCACCTTGTGTCAGCCACAAGAGATACACAGAACAGAGCAACATATTCAAAGAGGAAGAGACAGGCATTCAGGAATCTTGTGTTGGTAGGATGGCCAGGTGACCTCTTTTTCAGAGATCCTCATTTTTGAGGCCTGTCCAGTAAATTGTCAAGGTTCTTCTTCGAACCAGTAAAATCAACTTTATGTGGCCATGGAAGCTAGACTCTTGAATAGCTACAGGGTGCTCAGAGCTACCTGCAGTTGGAAGAAGGGCTGTCAAAGCTAATTGGGCTACTGGGAGGCAACATCATGTGACATATTGTTGTAATCAGGGCTCTTTTTGTAGCAGGAACTCCTTTGCATATTAGGTGACACACCCTTAATGTAGCCAATCCTCCATGAGTTTACAGAGTTCTTCTTACAGGGGCTACAAAAAGAGCCCTGGTTGTAATGATATGGAGTTAGCGTTGTGTAGTGGTAAGAGTGCTGGACTGGAGTCTGGAAGATCAAATCCCCACTCTGCTAACAAAACACACTGGGTGACCTTGGACCAGTCACTCTCAGCCTAACTTAACTCAGAGAGGGGTAGATGTGAAGATAAAGCAGAGGAACAATGATATAAGTAGGGTATAAATAAATACTAACTAAAGGAGATGCACAAACTACCATTTCCCAGCAATAACCATCTAGTACAGCCCAAAGAACATACTAAAGGAGTTCTTTCTTCCTCATGGTACAGAATTCCTGAAATGCTTAGCCTTGCATCTTTGTATAGTGCTTACAGCATTAGTGTATACATCTTAAATGCTGACATAACATTAAAGCAACCCCTCAAAACAGGCCAGAATCATGATTCTCATCTTGTATTTGGAGGTCCAAGGTTGACTTGTCTCTGATCCATCTAGTAAGCCCATGGCAAAAATAAGCTTTGACCTGTGTTGTTCCTGTCTCGTATACAGCAGTTCCCAAGCGACATAGTAAAACATTAAAATATTAATACAGAACAGACTAGAAACTGGAGTTTGTTTAGGCCGCTGTCTACCTCAACTCACTTTCTCTCACAAATCAGCAATTCTTCTTTGAGGTTAGTTTAGACGGCTAGGGAGGAATAGATCCCCCCCTCCATTCTGTGTCTTTTATTGTTCTGTCTGATCATTCTGCCTTGTATCCCACTTCTCTAGTTTTACCAGGAAAACTTGTAAAATTAATTTTGGAACTGGAGCCTCTAGAAACTGCTGCGGATTTGAGTTCCTTCAGTTCTTTTACATTTCCCTTCTCAGTGTTACCAATGTAAGCCTGTGAAATGCTGCCAAACAAAACAAAACAAAAAACAAAAACATAGACAAGATCCTTTTTGAGCAACATTCTACTGGTACAAATATATACCCGTGTACATTGATAAATTTATTTATTTATTTATTTGTTCAATTTTTATCCCGCCCTCCTGCCTAAGTGGCTCAGGGTGGCTTACAACATCAATAAAACCAATATACATAAAAACACACACAATTCATATAAAACAGTTTAACCAAAAATACAATAAATATAAATAAAGTGGCTCATTCTCTGTCTCTCTCTCACACACACATACACATGCACATGCACACAGACAAAGAATTTGGGGACAATCACACCAAGGTTTTTTTTAAAAAAATAAAACAAACCTTATTATCAGTGTTTAGAGGGAAAGACACGAAAGAGCTGATAGCATTGTGCAAGTATCCAGTACTTAATACTACAATGGAGGACTCAGATGTATCAGTTCCACCTCAGTCATAAGACCAAGCAATACAGGACTCCAAAATCTAGGGAGAGATTTTGAATTGGAGGAATCTTGGGAGCATCCATCGTATTCACTGATCTGCAATGATATTTGAAATCCTGAATTATATTATCAAACCACAAGTAAAATATGCCTCTTATATGAAGAGGGATGATATTACTGTGAGATGAGGTTTGATATCTGTCAAAACATGAAGAAACTCAAGTCAGATTAAAAAAAATAATATGACACACTTAGATTTAATAATTTTTGTAAAAACGTACTACTCAACAGTGTTATCCTATTAGAATGATGATCAAATTTCTCCTCAGCAATAGATTATCTGAGGTAGCATGAAGCAAGTTTCCCAAGCAGTTATTCCCATGGGAACCCAAACCTTTTTCAGGGTAAAAAAAAAAAAAAAGGTAAATAAATGCAGATATTTTCTGGCTTAGATTAAATGTGCAGCTTCAATTTATTTAAAAGGAGAGAGAGAGAATAATCAGAAGCACCTTGCCTTCTTTACTATGAATCTCAGGAATCCCCATCATCATATCCCTTTTAGGAGACTATTCTCTTTAACATTTATTATGATTATATTTGTTTGTTTGTTTGTTTTATTTCAACAAAGATACCTGCACATAATGCAGTGTCTCCAATTGATAGGATTATCCGGCATCACAGCCTTGTGCTGCATGAACTCCCTCAAAAAGAACCTTTGTTTCCATAGGCAACCGAGCTGCTGTGGCACTGTGGATCAAACACATCCGGATTCACTTTCATACTCCTGAGGTAATAGTTGCCTGGTGTGCTATATAAATAGTGAAAGTGGGAGAAAACTCCCCCCACCCAATGCTGTCTGGGTAAAAGACCTGACCAGCATGAACCTGGGGGTAAGGGTTTTTTTTTAGAAAAAATATATAGCTCAAGCGTCTTGGTAAAAACAGAGGTTCTGTTGGAGAGTGTTTGCACACCATCCGTTTGGTCATCTAGGGCTGCAGCTTGTTGTCTCTAGAATCGGTTGTCTCAGAATCAGTTTAAAGAGGTAGCAGGACATCATTCCTCCCCCACCCTGTCTCCAGACCCAGCAATGAAGTAATAATATATGTGACAGGCAGTCAAAGAGATGTAGGGGTATCTGGTTCAAATCCCCACTCAGTCTGGAAGTTCACAAGGTGCCTTGGGACAGTCATCATCTCTCAGTATTTGGATGGGTTAGTATTTGGATGGGAGACAGCCAAGGGATTCCAGCATCACTAGGAGAGGCAGGCCATGGCAAACCACCTCTGAACATCTCTTGCCTTGAAAACCCTACAGGGTTGCCATAAGTCGGCTTTCACACACACACACACACACACACACACACACACACACACACACACACACACACACACACACACACACCAATATCAAGTACTGAGACCCTCAAGGAGAACCTGGAATACAATTCTCATCGTAAAGCCTTGCCAGCTTATCGTGTTGAGAGAGTGAGATCTTACAAATGGTTCAAAACACATTCAGCTTTCCTACTGCTACATCTCCAGTGAGTCTGACCATTTTAAGCTGCCTGTGTCAAAATGGAGACTTGCCCTTAGTGGATGCATCTTTGTGCTCCTTTGTAGCTTCTCATCTTGGCTCTTCCCTCTGTTCACTGCCTTTAACTATCCCTCTGGTACCAATGATTTTTGCCAGCTGAACTGGCTCATATGAGAAGAGGATTCTGCTAAAGCTCTTAGTTCTGCTCAGGCTTAGTCCACTCAGCTACCTGGCTCTCTTCAGTCAGAATGCCCCTCTGTGTCCTCGCAACCTAGCAACCCGGAATTTCTAAGGATTTCTCTGTGCCCTGCCTGAATTGGCAACTTAGCAACCTGGAATTTGTAACAATCAATAAGTGATGCTTAAAGATTTAGTGGAACTTGCATATAAAAGCATGACTGGGACACAATCTGGACTACAAAGAGCATGGCCATGTGTAGGTGGCACAATGGGGGGGGGGGATAAAAAGAAATTTCACCCTATGAAGCCTCAGAGTTTTCCTTGTTAGTTGGTCATACTGAAGTAAAACATGTGGAAAAAAATGAAAATGCATTTTCAAGTTGCAATGCATTTTATGCCTTTTTTTTGTACTTGATATGCTTCAGAACATATAATTTTCCAATGCCTAGGGATATTGATGCATTGTGTATCCCTAGGCACAGTATAAACGATGCATCAATATCCCTAGGCACAAGGTATTTGGGGGGAGGTGTTATACGCCTAGAACCAGTTCATACAGGAAGAATGAGTTGACATACTTTTTGCTCCAGCTTCTTAACTAAATCGGTTTTTCCACAACATTCTACACAATATCTTTTGCCAGTCATGGCTGTGCTGATTTCTTCCCAACTTTCTTCCATGTTTTTTTCAGGCCACCTTTAATGTTAATGTTTCTGGAAAGAAGACACTTTGAAGGCTTTTTCGTTCAGTGTGTACAGGTTGCTACACTTTTAAAGGTCCTACCCACACCCAACCACTTCAATTCCCTGCTTCCTAGCCACCTGCTGTTTTTTCTGAGCTGGTGCCATTTGTCCTGGCAGCAGCTACTATTATTTTTTTAAAAAATCTTGCCACCATGGCAATACACCATTGTAGCAGATGACCATGAACTGGGTTTTGGGGGTGAGTGGGTCTTGTCTTACAACAGAATGGTATGTTTAGCTCTTAAAGTTCCTTTTTTCCTTTTTAGAAGTCTGACTGCTAATGAACAGCTCCAAGCTCTGAGCTGATCAGACAAAGGGAGATTAATGAGTCACTCACACACAAACACATTTCCTGATTATCTAGGACACCAGGGTCCACCAGAATGACTGGAAACAGGGAAGGGGGAGTAAGACAGGATCCCTGATGGCTGTGGTGGCTACTGGAGCAACCCACGGGCCTGTGGGGGCAGGGTTTCTTATAGCTGGGGATTAAAGGCTCAGAAGGCAAGATGGGAAGGGAGGTTGTGGTGTTTGTGTGTGAGTGAAAGAGATAGAAGCAAGGAGTCAGTTGGATCCTCCTCCCCCTCCTGCTTTAATTGGAGTCCCAGTAAGCCTGCATATTTGCTTGAATTTTTGAGGGGGGTGGTGCTGGGTTTTTTCAAACTGCAATGTCAGGTCTAGAAAAGATGCAACTCTTTCTTATCCTGGGGATACTCCTCATATTATCCAGCTGTGTTGCACGTGCACAAAAGAAAGGGGGAGGGGGAGGCATCACAGTACCACCTCTGTGGTGCTGGTGAAACAATAATGTCATCCTTCTCCTGGTCATTTGCAAGGGAAAAAGTGGAGAAAAGACATAGGAGAGCAACCCATCAGGAAGCAGTGTTGTGAGAATGCCTGAGCTGGAAGCATTCATGGAGATGGTCTGAGCATAGGTGTAAGTTGGGTATAGTCCATCAAATACACCGTAAAGTAAGAAGTTAAGGGGTCCAAATTAGAACCACTGGTGGGATTGTGGGAGACAGGAAAGCAGGAACAGAACTGCGACTTAATTTTGGATAAGGCAAACGTGAAAGTAAAATTGGAAAGTGTTTGGAAAAAAACTATCTAAGAACCTTCTGCCCTCTCCTCTACCAGTGTTCAAAGAGCTCTGACTAACTGTGGGTCAAATATCAGGCTGAGTTCAGGGCAATTTAGAGTGTGGGAGAAATATTATGCAGAAGCTGTAGACTTTGCGGGCTATGTGTTGTCACCAGAGTGGACAGGGTTTGAAGCTAAGTTGGGGGGAGGCTTACAAGGTGTCAGAACAATCTAGCAGCTAGGAAATAGGATGCAATGGTTGGAACAGATCCTAAGTTTAGGAGCAGGAAGTCAAGGGAAAGTCAGGCAGAGGAAGCCAAGAGTTGAAAAAATGCAGGGAGAAGAAGCAAAGGAAAAAGGTGGGCTGAAAAAATCTTACTCAAGAACTATTGCTGAGAGGAGATGAATGGAGCATAATGGCAGGGTCTCAGTTAACTACTCGGAGCATTCCACAATTAAGGATACATCTGCCCATCCATCTCCAATCCTGACATTCATTTCCATCACTATATTTTCCTCCAGAATTAAACCCCAACAAATGGTAACCATATAAACTAAGCATGGTATTCCCATTTGGTCCTGGAATATGTTAAATATCTTCATTATTTTGTATGCTAATTTACTGCTCACCCCCTACCTATATGTATGGACTGGTATCTTCAATTTCATTGTATCTGAAGAAGGCAATGGTTGTTCCTCTCTTTCATGCGTGCACACAAAAGCTTATACCTTGAATAAAACTTTGTTCATCAAGACCAAAGTTTTGCATGAATCTTTGTGGCAGCCAATGCATACGCTGACGTCATATAAATGACATAATGATCCTCATCAGATAAAAGACAGATGATTTTGTCTGCTGCTGAATGCAGAGCAAGACTAGCTAAAATGGATGCAAGGGCCCTGGGAACTGAGTAAATGGTCATAGGATAGGACATAATGTGGAAGATCCTCCAATTCCAAGGCTCCACAGATATATACTTGCTGAGCAACTGGTATATACTGATAATAGCCAACTAATATGACAGTTGTCATTGTTTGAAATCTGGCATCTGTAAAGGCTTCTCTAAGTTTCTAGTGATGCTGGCCAAATAGGAAGTTCTAGTGTGGTTCCATGTAAGCAGTTTAAACCATGAGGAAAATCTGGAGCTAATAACAGTACCCCTATCTAAGGTGGCATCTGGGGGGGGTAAACAGATATTGGATATCGGTGGTAAAACCTGTGATAACTAGCAACCCAAAAGGTGTCTTTCTGGAGCTGCATAAAGCACTGCCTAGAAAGAGAGTGATGAAATGGTGGAACTCCTTGCCAGAGAATCTAGTGATGGCCACAGACATAGATGGCTTTAAAAAGAAATTAGATTCAGGGAGGATAGAACTATCAGTGGCTACAAGCCATGGTGACTAAAGGGAGCCTTCATATGCCGAGGCAGTCATCCTCTGAATCCTAATGCCAGGAAGCATCATCAGGGGAAAGCCTCGGCATCCATGCCCTGTTGTTGGCCCTCCAGAGGAACTGGTTGGTCACCGTGTGTGAGAGGATGCTGAACTAGATGGACCACCAGTCTGATCCAGCAGGGGTCTTCTTGTGTTCTTAAAGATGACAAGAGGGAGAATTCAACTTTCGCCAATAACTAATTAAGACAGTATGAATATGAGCCCTAATAGAAGGCATATGACTGGTCTCTCACAAACAAGTCTGTACCACAAGTCTGAGCAATTTGACAACTAGGATTGCCAAGTGCCCACTGAGGGTGGGGGGACTCCTGCCCCCACCCTCCATTTCCCAGCTTCGCTCCATTGAGCAGCGGGGGGGGAGATGGAGGGGCCAAAATATCATCCTGTGATGTAATAACGTTATGTCCATCTTTGTAACCAGAAGTGAATATAAGAACAGCCCTGCTGTATCGGACCAATGGTCCATCTAGTCCAGCATCCTGTCTCACACAGTGGTGAACCAGTTTCTCTGGACAGCCAACAACAGGGCATAGATGCCATAGCTTTCCCCTGATGTTACCTTCTGGCTTTGGGATTCAGAGGATTAGTGCCTCTGACTGTGGAGGTTCCTCTCAGTCACCATGGCTAGTAGACATTGATAGACTTATCCTCTGTGAATCTATCTAACCCCCTTTAAAGCTGTTTATTCCTGTGGCAATCACTACATCCTCTGGCAGCAAATTATACATTTTAATCACTCTCTGTGTAAAGTAATATTTCTTTTTGTCCATCCTGAACAGTGATGTCACTGTGTTGCTGGGCACTTAGAACCTCCTGAAACTCTATGATTTTCACCACAGATTTTGGTGGAAGTCCTAGAGCATCCTGCAAAATGGTCCCGTTACTTCCAATTATGCAGCTGGAAAGTACATTGTGGCACTCTATTTTGGTGAGCCCCCCCCGGTCTCTTGAGGGTTTCCATTGATAACATATTTACTTAGCCATTTTTACATTCCTCCCCTCACAGAGAATGAATTCTATGCCCCCCTCTGTTGGTATACACCAACAAACTACACCTCTAACATACTCTCTGTATTACAAAGTGTTATATAGGGAAATTTCCATATTTTTGTAGCAGATGTTCCCACAAAAAATAAGAATCTATGCAAGCAAAATTGGTTATAGGCTATGATACAGTGGCATGCATGAGTCATAAAGCAGGGATAAAATGATGCTTCTCTAGGAAGAAACCCATGGATAATTACTAGAGAATAGATTTCCGAATAGCAGTGGTCTGAGTTTTGTATTGCAGATTTATTCTATCTTTCGCATTTGATATTAAAGCTTCTCAAGGTCAGGACTGACAGACTGGTAATGATGAGTCTGAGGTAGGCTTATGTTAAACTTGTCCTCAATGCTCAGGTTAATCTTTTCATTTGTGTTTTCCTCATAAATAAATACATAAAAAGCCGTTGCTTGTGTCACAGGAATAATCTCTGCCTCCTAAAAAATCCCAGGTGATCTATTTTTCTTAGAAGAGTCTGACCCTCCACATTAAATAAACAGGAAATGTAATGATGTATAGAACTTCACTTTAAACCACTGGGCACAATTCATTGGGAGGGTCAAGCCGGAATGAGATGAGCAAGAGCTTCCTTTGGATGGTCCCCACAGGATCCAGCAGAAATACAAAAAGATAAAGAAATAAGAAATCTATTCACCAGAGTTTTCCATGATGATCTAAAGATGTGAACTATTGTCTTGCAGTTCTTCTTCTTCATCATCATCATCATCATCATCATCATTATCATCATGATCTTTTTAAAATCATGCACAATGTTACAGGGGATTATACTAGGTATTAGCACAGTAGATATTTTGAAAGTCTAAAAGGGCTGAAGAGTTCATGGGCCCAATCTTGGAGGTTTTACTCTGTCTCATAGTCCCAATTAAACAAAATATTGCCATTCTGAATTCTCACTGTCTCCAACAGGGATATCGTTGATGTGGACTGAATAACAAACATAGGCTAATATGTTTTATTTTATTTATATTCATCTGCAGGATTTAATAGTAGTCAGAGGACTGGATTAGTTTCTAAAACAATTGCACAATTGCTACAAGCAAGGATGTGTGAAATCCACAAGAGGAATTCCAATGCCAATTTAATTTTCCTGCTTGCAAGTACCAGATTTCAGTATAGAGCATCCATTGGCCAAATTGAAATTCACAAGTGTAATTCAGTTCTGAGTGCATTTTCACCGTTTACTCATTTGTCTTGCTTAATCTGGAAACAGTACTGTATGCATTTAACTTCATGTTTACACAGCATCATGATTTTAAAATGTTAAAAGTTTTAGACCTGCAAAAACAGTTATTCCCATGCAGGACAGATACAAGCATCATAGGATGATGGTGATAACATATAAGTAAAAAAATTTACTGGGTAATCTCAGGTCCTTTGTTGCTGCAAATATAATTTGGGTACAGAAGCCAAAGATTCCATATACATCTTGTAGAGTGTTGGCATGGTGTCAGCAGGAATTCCTTGTCAGGGCAGATTGTATATTGATTGGGAGATTTAGCATGCTGTCTGGCTCACCTACTGGTACTATCCGGACATATTTGCTTTCCTGGCAATGCCGGATTATGCACCGTCTCTTTGATTGTGACATATGTGATCTAGACTGAGTGTTGGTGCATAGATGGTATAGAGAGTGTTATACTGGTTAGTTAGACCAGATAGTCTTTTCTGCTGCAGTCACAACCAGCATCACACCCTTCTAAACTAATTGACTTCAGTGGTTTTAGAAAAGTATAACCGGGTTTAGGATTGCACTGTTCAGACTAAAGTTCCCCAATGTGGTGCCTATGGTGGCCATGGTGCCTGCCAGCAACTTTCCTGGCACCCACCAAGTGTTTTTAGGAAGTGGGACAGGCCAGGTGGAGCTTTTCTCCTGCAGGGCTTCTGATTGGCTGTGCAGATTTCTTTTTTTTTAAAAAAAACAAACAACCTGCTTCATCAGCAGCTGCCACCACATAACAAGGATGTGGTCACTGAAGGTAAGCAAGAAAATATTTTTAAATAATATGTTCATTTTGAAAGGCATACTGAAGGGTTATTATAGTGTTACAGAATCATAGCACAATGCAGGAAATTCACAAATACCTTCCCCCCCATCACCAGTGACTGCTGTTCCACGCCCAGAAGATGACAAAAAACCTCCAGGATCTCCAGCCAAACTGGCCTGCATGCCCTCACCACCTAACATTTTGTGGTGGGCTCCACCTTCTGGAGCAGCCATTTTGTGGTTGTGCCTATTACCCTGTGTAAGAATTCCAAGGGCGCTCACAGGCTCAAAAAGTTTGCCCCCCCCCCGGGTTTAGATCCTTACACTGTTGTGACACATGGAGCCAGCAGTAAGACAAACAACCTGCCCCCTTTCTGCCTGTGAAACCACGCAGGGTGAAAGGGGTGGAATGACAAATTGTGCCCTGTCCTGCCACAACACATGTGCTTGGGAACCCTCCCACTATTTGAAAGACGAGTGCAGGTCACATGTTATATATGAGTTTGGTTGGGCTTTCATAATCTAATCAGACCTTTTGCTTGTTCCAGCAAGCATTAAGTGCAAACTAAAATAACTAAAAAATTTAAGCAAAGACTGTTGCCCTTTTTGCCTTACTATTAGAAGCCAGATACTATTTGTTGTTGGCCTGATTTGAGTAAAGTGATACACGGACTGGGGTTTCATACAGCAAATTCCCTTCTGTTAATGAGCCATCTCTGAAGTGCTATGGTCATGTCAAGCAATGCCACTTTTGTCCCTGCCCTTTTCCACCACGTGATCTTCCTTAAACTTAAAAAAAAATTCTAAGGTGAGCACCATAGCACTAAACCGCTATAACACTTCAGTGCTGTAGTGTTTTAGCACTATAGCACTCACCATAGAATATTAAAAACAGTCTGAAGAATATTGTGTGATGAAAAATTGCAGGGGGAAAAAGTGGCATTATAGGAAGCTCTATGGACATTTTAAACAGCACATCATAGAGATTCAAAAACACAAGGAAAGGGTTGAAAATGGAAAAAAAGCAGTTTACCTCAAAAGCAGCTCAACGATGCTACGCTAACCCGACACAAGTGAGTTTTTATTAACATTTAATAAATTCTGCAAGCAGCCAGTTACTAAAATGGGTCTGTCTGAAATGACAGAAAAAAACCATTAGCAACCAGCTACCAAAACAGAATGCAAAGGCAGCTCGAAAAGGGCCTGGGATATCTGAGGCAATGATTTCCCCAATATTGTTTATTAAATCTAGGATGACGTCCTAGAGGGTAATGACTGCAGATTATTAGGGCATTTTAAATACATGTTTGTGAAATGACAATCCTTTTACACCATCTTTATGTGACATGGCTTACATCTTGCATGGCACAGTGAATGACATGCTGTCACTCTCTTTGCTGAAATGCATGCAAAAATGCCCAACAGTCTTACAGCCCTTCTCTGTCACTGGATGAACAGTTTAATGCTAGCATGTGGCAATGGGACTGATCACTTGTGACAAGGAGGCTCTTTATTTTCCCATTTCCTCTCTTTTTATAGGCTTAGATTTGGCTGCTGTATAATAGCCTCAGTTACAAATGGTTCTGTAGGCTTAAGGTTTTATCTCTTTGTACTTCCAAGGTGCTCAAAACAGCTTTTTTAAGCTAAACACAATAATTTTGTGAAGGCAGTTGGATCAGAATAGAGGCTACAAGGGACCAGCAGTGAGTTCTCCACACATTTGGTAGTGTCTGTTGAAAGTATGACACATGACGTCATTGGGCTTAGAGTTTTCCTGCCTTTCCTCAGAAATGGCAACTAGTGAAATGGAGGAGACCCATGGAACATCCCGATTGGAATGTCATCCCTTCATATGTCTTCCTGTACTAAATGTTACAGGAGGAACGCATGGAAGAGACTTGAGTTGCTGGAAAATTCATGTTGTAGATAATGCTTTCTGGTAAGGTTAGCAAAACCAAGGTAAGGCCTGTAGTTCTCCCCAAAATTACAACTGATTTTGTGACTACAGACTACAGAGACCTGTTCCTCCTGAGGAAATGGCAGCTTCAGAGAGGATGCTGTGGTATCCTGCTGAGCTCCTTCCACTCCCTAAACTCTGTCTTCCCCAGTCACCACTCCCAAATTTCCTGAGATTTACCAAGCTGGAGTTGGCAGCCTTATTTTCTGGGACTGACTTTCTGAAGTCCACCTCATAAGTATCATGGTTAGACCTTCATTTTCAACTGTGTGCACATTTGGGGCTTGCATACTAAGGAGCTGATATCCTGCCCCATATCCTGATATATAACTATGGTCAGGGTAGCAGCCCCTGATATTACCAGCTGGTTCCGTGGACCATGTGGCATTATCCAGTTTCCCCCTGGGAAAGTGTGAGGAGACACATGCACGCATTTGGCCATGCATTTGGGCTTTTCCTTAAGCTTTACGTGGAAGGATTCAGAACAACAGTGCCTAAAAGGTAACAACTTACCTTTCGTGCCATACAAGAGCAATCACTTTCCTTGGCAGCTGAACAGGATAAAGAAAATAGATGGGTGATGCTCTCACTCTTTATATTGTCACTATATGGGTGACACATATACTTTGAGTTGTGTCTCGGCACACTGTCAACTCCTTTGAATATATGTCATTCTACACTTCAGGCATAAGAAGCATTGCCAAGAGACGTGCAGCAGTAGGAATAGCCTCCTTAATTGACCACTTTTCTCCTCCTTGCTTTTCTGTGGGAATGGGCATCAGCATAGTTTCTGGTAGCTCAGGTTGGTATTTATTTACAGATTCCTAATATAATGATGACCAGATCCCCAGTGAAAATGTGCAAAGAAAGCAACCTTTTATTATGTACCGGGGGGCGGGGGGGGCCCTGCATCTCCCTTGCTGTCAAACATATGCAATTATTCTTTATTAAAGTTATTTTGAAGTAACATCATTAACAATGCCACAAGCCTCAAGAATTATCTAACGATATTGGGGTGACTAGATTCAAATCCAAGAGAACCAACAAGATTTTTGGGGTGTGAGTTTTCAAGAATCAAAGCTCTGTTTGTTAGATACAAGATGGAATAGAGATCTCGGAGTCCATATATACCAGTCAGGAGGTGGGAGGGGTGTTGCAAAGAAGAAACTCAGGATGCAGAGGTACAATGCACCTCTGCAGTTATCTTGGCTAGGGCAGATGGGAAATATTTGGGGCAGCAAAAATTAGCGTCTGTAGTGAGATAAGAATCCTAAATGCCTGTTCAGCCCAGGTGGTGGTGGTGGTGGTAGTGGTGGTGAGTCCATTGTTCTGAACTTGTTAATTAACTCAAGTTCAACTGTCTTGCATTGTAATCTCCCCTTGAAGCTTCTCTGTTTGTGGACTGCTGCTCTTAGGTCAGCAATGGAATGACCTGTAAGGTCCCACTAGTTACTGAATGTCCTGGTTTTTAATGTTGGGTTTATGTCCATTTACTCTTTTGCATAGGGACTGACCTGTTTGTTCGATTAGAGTGGAAAGGCATTGCTGAAATTTGATTAAATATATCATGCTGGAAAATGAACAAGTGAATGAAAATGAGACAATACGGCTGGTGTTGTTAGGTCAAGTGATTGTGTTATCAGAGTGAATATGGGGACAGTGTTGGCGTCTTGATTTATTGCAGGTCCTGGTCCCAGAGCCTGTGCCTGTGTTAAGAAGTGGGTTAGAAGTACTTTAAAGTTGGAAGGCTGCCAGAGGGCAAGAAAAGGTTTGCCTCCCAGTGCCTGAGCAATAAAGGTATCATAGTCATCGCAGATAATTAATGATACATTGAATTAGTTTTGACTGGGAGCTTTATGTGACCACCAGTGGTGTTCTGTTGGTATTGATAACCAAGGGATAGCTTGCTACAAGACAGACCTACATGAAACAATAACAGGAAAAAAAGATTCCAATTTGCTGACCTAAGAGTGGCCATCTTCAAACAGAGAAGCTTCAAGGGAAGAATACAATGTGAGATTGCTGAACTTGGGTTCATTCACAAATTCAGAACGATGGACCCTCGGAAGCTTATATCCCCAAAATCTTGTTGGTGTCTAAGGTGTTACTGTACTCAAATCTAGCTGTTCTACCATAAACCAGCATGGCTCCCCTCTGAAACAATATCGGGGTGGATTGTGTATCCTTACCTATGTACCTATGTGTGGTCAAGTCACAACCAACTTATGGCAACCCCAGCAAAGGGTGTCAGCCCCAGCAGGTGACAAGCAGAGTCCAAAGTGAGCAGTTTTAGGAATCTTATTGATTTCAGTGTGCCTAGCACTCTCACACTGAAGAGTTCTTAAACTTTCAGGGATGTGCTTCACTTTAGCTACCTCATGCCACAATGATGAAAAGGTACATATCTATATATTACTACATCTTGCTTTATCATTTCTGTCTAATGAGGTTGCTAATTAAGTCTTCTACTTCACAGGTTTTTTTAACTTCAGACATTTGTTTTCTCTCTGTTCTTAAAACATTTTGTTCTTTACATTATGTGTTTGGTTTGTTGGTGTGTGTGTGTTTTTAGAGACAAGGTGCATGTCTTGGTAATGGACATAATTGTCACTTAACCCTTGTCATAGTCCATTAGCAGAAAAGATTTAGATTCATCAACACTCAGAACTTCCTTACAGCTGAGGTAAGCAAGTTAGGCTGGTCTGACCCAGGACCTAGGGGCTCTTCTGGTAGCCCTTCTTTCAGGTCTATTAGATCTGCCACATCCCAAACTTTATCTTAGAGATTTGAGTTGGAATCATAGTTCACTTGAATGGATTGAGTACATCTGCTCATTTAAAGAAATGCACACAAGTACATATAACACAAACTTTTTTTGTTGCTCACCTGAAATGAATGAGAGTTCCATGTGAGAGAGCTCTATGCACTTACTGTTATTCCTGTGCCTAAAATATTTTGTTGGATTGGTGAATGTCTGCAGCTGAATATGGGACACTGAGCTGTAACAATGGTGAATAGATTTCCTCCTCTCCCCAATCTTATTATATTTCACTTGCTTTCCCATTGTATTGATTTTATTTATCTTTTACAGAAATATTCTCTATTCGGAGGGATTATGGTAGCCTAAGTTGACTTACTGTTCATTTCTTTTAATGTCAACGTGTTTCATCTTTCTCTGTGAGGAAAAAAAAATAAAGCTTCTGAACAGTTTGGGTAGATTAGCAGCATTTTAAACACCTCCTTTCTAACTTTATTTTCAAAACAATCCTTTTATTTTTGATCAAGTTGTTTGGGGAAGAAAAAGACATTTCCCCATTCACTATATTGATTTTTTTTAAAAGACATGCTGGAAACCGAACCTTCTCTTTTTCAGTTTGATTTTCATTTCTTAAATGTCACTCTAGACTTCTAGTGGGGTGAAAGATAATAATAAGGTCTTCAAAGCAATTTCAGCATCAGCATTCAGAAGGTATGCAAAGTTATATTGATAGAGGTGGAGAACTACTCTTGATACAGCTCGTAAGTTGATTTTTGATTTTAGGCCAGCATTTGTTCTCTGAATAATCCAGTCAACATTTCAATTAATTTATTCTCTGTGTTCTCTGGAGCTTTTAATTGATAAATAATTTTCATGTTAAATGAAGAAACTCTGTAAAAATAACACCTGAAAATATGGAACTGTCCTGTGGAATGCTAGATGTTTTGCAAATAGAAATAAAATCACAGTCCCGTTTAGATTCCTGTGCATAATTAAAAGCCATATAACAATGCCAGAGGAGAGCTTTTTGTATGAATAGTAATTCCTACTCAGGACCTGTACCAGAATAGTTGGATGAAATTAAAAATTCTCTCCTCTGGGTGAAATCTAGAGCAATGATAATCCAGAGTAGGTTTAGAAGTCTCTAACAATATATTTATGTAGTGCAATTGTCTCCATAGTCAGCTCTGATCAGTGCCAAGTTTAGGCATTTCTTGGACAGAGATGATTGCTCATGCAGTTGTTTCTGGCTGAATACTCTTTCTAGGCATTCCGCGGTCATCTTGGATATGGCTGCCCGGCTAGTGCTTGGGAAGCCAGTACCACAAATCCAGATGGGGTGAGGTGGCCATGGAAGAAGTTCCCAAGAGGGAGAAGCCAGGCATTGCAACAGCAGTTGGGCTGCAGCAGCAGTTGGGTTGCCTTCAGGCTGGGGGAACATGCTGCCTCAAATCTATTCTACAGTTAGAACAAAACGCTAAAGAACATGTGCAAACAGAACCCAGCCCTTAGTGGTGGCAGGATTAAAAACAGGGAAACAATGGGGAATAAAACATCCAATTTTCCTCCTACACAAACGTGGAAGAAACAGAACACAACCTAGTGATCCAGGAAGGCAGGTGACTAGGTCTGGAGCTGTTGACCACAATGGGAAAAGCCAAGGCAGCATCTAGCCCCAATGTCTGGGAAGGAACAGCTGTTTGAATCCACATAAGTAACTCAATATCCAGTGAAGCAACTTGGAATGTGAGAAGCTGATAGGGAAGAGACAAGGAGAAAGTTCTGAATCTGGGTGCAAGAGCTATCAATCCTGCCCTGAAACCACCACTTAGCTAGGAAGGCATAAAATTGTGGTTGAGAAACATCTCAGGGCCTTCCAAATTAGGCCTTCACTGAACTTCTTTGGATGATAGACATTGTAACATAAAATATTCCCATCATGGTGTCATACCCAGCACTCTGGGACAAGAATTCCTGGGATTATATATATGTCAATTAATATAGTTTGCAGATATCAAGGAAACTAAATAATGCAATAAATATGAGAAAGGTTGTTTTAATCAGGAAAAAGAAGTAGTAAAGTTAATTTTCTGAGCTATTTAAATATTTTCACTAGAGAGATGCCATTACATACATGAGATATGACAGGAATATAATTATCTCAACACCACAAATTAAAATGCTTTGCCATGGAAAGCAGAAGTTAATCGATACAGATTGTTTCTTGTCATTGTCGTGTGTTTTTTTTTAATTTTTAGGAGCAACTTATAACTAGTACAATAGGTCTAATGATTTTTAGTTTAGCAACCCAATTCTATAGTAATTTATTTGTATTTATCATATGTCTGACTTTGAAACAATATTTTTCATGTTATATACTGTACATGTTATATACTGGTATTCCCATACACAAACAAAAGCTTTATATTGTAGTCTTGTGCAGAGTTACTCCATTCTACATTCAGTGGACAAAAGAGATTTGCAGCACAATCCTAAACAAGGTTATACTCTCCTAAACCTACTGACTTCAGTGGATTTGGTAGAGTGTAACTCTGTGTAGGATTACACTAATAATTTACTGATGGATAATCCCTTTTGGGCAACTGTGTCACAAATCCATAATATGGTGAGAAAGTTTGTTTCTGTTGCTGTGTGCTAGACACATATGTGTGTATGTTGTGCCATCAAGTTGTTTCTGACTTATGGCAACAACCCTATGAATTAATGACATCCAAAACATCCTATCATTAACAGCCTTCCTTTGGTCTTCTAAACTGACACTTCCTTTATTGAGTCCATCTCATGTTGGGTCTTCCTCTTTTCCTGCTGCTTTCTACTTTTCTTAGAATTATCGCCTTTTCCTGGATGAAGACCTGGCCGAGGAAGAGGGCGCTGCAGCCATTAAAGCATCTTATGATTTAAGAGATAGAAAGCCTAGATAAAGGCAGAAGGACTCTGATAATTGCCTTTATGAAGCGAGCTGATGGGGATGCTCTGGAATTCCCTCATAACAAGTAACAAATTAATACAATAGCTGAGCTAGATAGGAATTTACAGTTTGCATTGTTTACTAACACTAGAGTACTAACATTTAGATTAACAGGGATAAGATCTCCTTCTTTTGTGTTTTTAGTTTAGTGTGGGTTTCTTTTCTTTATCCTTAGTTGTAGTCCCCCCCCATTTTTCTTTTGTAGTGTGTAGTGTATAAACAAAAAATCAATAAAAAATCCCCTTTGGGGGGCCAAAAAAATAAATTATCGTCTTTTCCAATAAGTCTTCTCTTCTCATAATGTGACTAAAGTATGATGGACTTAGGTAGGGATGGGCACAAACTGAATTATGAACTGGAACTCATCATGAACAAGCCGGGGGGGGGGGAGCGAAAGGGATTTCTGAACTGGCTTGCAAAAGTCATTTAAAGGGACTATTCTCTTCAAATGGCTCTTGCAAACTATTTCAGCATTTCAGCTTGGAAACAGCGGGGGGAGCAAAAAGGATCGCTGTAATGCTTAAAGGGAACGTTAAAGGGAATTAGACTGTGGGAGAGAGAGAGAGAGAAAGAAAGGAGGAGAGATTGGCTTGGTGGGAGAAAAAGAAGGGGGGTTGGCTTGGGGGAGAGAAAGGGAAAGAGGGGGGTTCGGCTAGGGGGAGAGAGAAGGGGGATTGACTTGGGAGAGCGAGAAAACAAAGAGTGGGGTATTGGCATGGGGGAGAGAGAAATGGAAAGATGGGGGATTGGCTTGGTTGGGGGAGGAAAAGAAAAAGAAGGAGGGAGGAGAAAGAAGGAGGAAGTCAAGGAAGCAAAGGTGGTGGAATGCCCCTTCCTCACAAGTTTTTTGCAGGCCTCAATTTGTTATTTTATAATTGTAATGTTGTTTTAAATTGTTCTAATATTTTATGCGTGTTGCCTTGGTAACCCTGATCATATGAAAAGATGGCATAAAATGTTTTAAATAAATAAATGAGTTGGGAGTGGGAAAACAATGGGGAGATGGAAAAGGACTGAAGTGGTGTTGCTGGTAAAAGTATACTTCTTATGACAAGATAGTCTCCTCTTCTGATTCTAATAGTGCTATCATAAATGGAATGATCACCCTTCTAAGTCTATTGAGCAGTGGACTTAGAAAGGTGTAACTCTGCATAGGAGAGTACAGTAGTGATTTCCCCAAAGGCATCTAGCGGTAGGTTATGCCCCCCCCCCCAACACAAACACACCAGTGGCATTCTAATTTCCATGATCAAATTAAGAACATCCGTTCAAAGGTCATGCACAATAATAAGACCAACTGTGCACTGCCGTAGAGCTCCAAAATAAGTATTTTTGGGGTACTAAGCAGTAGCATATTATCTCAAAGAAGTAGCATATTGTTTGGAAAAGCAAAAGAAAATTGTGCCTTAAGGGTTGGATCATAAATGCCCTTTTTGCTTGTGTTAGGCATGTGAATTAGTGGAAGACAAAAAGGAGGGGGTTTTGCTGATTTCCCCTTCTTATTGCATTCCCCCTCCAGTTCCTAGGGTGTTTCTGGGTGTCCATTGACCCATGGATGCACAGTTTGGGTGGGTGGGTGGGTGGGGACAAAAGACTGAAGTGGGAGGAGTCAACACACTATTTATGCAGCTCAGCTCCACTTGCAGCACAGAGGATCCAAACTTTAGCATCCAGAGGACAGAAGTCAAAACCATGAAGCTTCTTAAAAACTCAAAATATGTGTACAGGGAAGACAAGCTAGGCAATATTCCTGGCATGTATATATTAGCACATTCTCTAGGAGTAATTACAATTCAGGTGGGCTCTCTCACAGACTCTATTATTAAAAAGTTATAGTGAAGAGAAGCAAGATTAGTTCTTTCACAGATGAAACTACAAAATCATAATGGGACTGGGTAATTTTGTAGACTTTTAAGGTAGTAACAAATGGGGCTTTCTCAGTTGTTTTGTGGAAAACTGACAACAGCTACTGGTGTTTTTTTAATGGATTTCATTCATTTCTGCACATTTTGTACCTAAAAAATTATCTATTGCCTTCTTATCCCCCAAAACATAATCATATTTGCTACATTTTTAAGGTATAAACCTTTCAGAAACACCCATATTATTGAAATTTCCTTATGTTTCCCTTCAACTATCAGATTGGACTCTAAGGACTATGAATAGGTTTGTGGAATTGACCCATGTGCCAACCCTTCCTGCAAGAGGCTTAGAATAGTGTATATGTATCTCCCCTCCCTTATTTCAATCCTCAAAACAACACTCTGACACAGCTTAGGCTGACAGAGGGTGAAAGTGGTCCAAGGTGAGCCAGTTTGGTGTGGAGCGCTGGACTGTAGTCTGGAGAACTGGGTTCGTTTCCACTCATCCAAATGAAGCCAGCTGATCTAGGGTCAGTCACAGTTCTCTCAGAGCTGTTCTCTCAAGATCAGTTCTCTCAGCACTCTCTCAGCCCCACCTACCTCACAGGGTTTCTGTTGTGGGGAGAGGAAGGGAAGGAGATTGTAAGCCGCTTTGTGACTGAGTGAAGGATGAGATATAAATTCAACACTCCTCCTCTGAGTGAGGATCTGAACTTGGGTTACCTCAGTCCTAATCTAACATTTAAGCCCCATACCACACTGGGTCTTCCTGTCTCCCCCTTTCTGCTACAGTTCCTGAATCCCCTGAAAAACTACACTTGTGGGTCAGAGGACCTTTGAGAGTGGTATGACACAGGAGGTTGCAGCTGGAAAGAGAATTTGCCCTTCTTCTTGTAAACAAAATGATAAATGAATATTGGGTCATTTCAAGCATACTGGGATATTTCTTTTCAATTTTTATTGTATATTACTCAGTACACATGCACACATGAACTAGGAGCCAGGCTATGTGTTCTCCACTGGGATCACATTTTTTTCTGTTCACTAGCCATAATGCTTAGTAGCATTGTTTTTGGCCATCAAACAATGAGTTTTATCTTGCCTTCCAGTGGCTGCTAATGACATGGAACTGCACCAGTGGGGGCATTGTATGTCCATCTCAGAGTAAAGGTACCCTACTATGAAAATTGTTATTCCACACAAGAGTTCTCAGAACTGCAACCTTTTTGCCATACTGATTCTGTTCTAATCCCTGACAAACAGAAACCTAAAACCATATCTTTCTTATGTGATGATGTGGTAGGAAAGGTGTACAGTTGAATGTCTGTGAACCAGGCTGCTGGTTGATAATGATAAGCTTTCCAGCAAATCTCAGATTGCATGCACGCTTTAGTGCAATTTGGTGAGGAGGGTCAAGAATTTTGCAGAGCTGGTGCTAACGTTTTTACTGCCAGCTTTTCTTGGCTCATGACTGTGGTGCGTGGGGACAATTAGCTTCAACCCACCCACCCCCTTTCATGTCCTCAAACTGCCCAGTGGAGCCTCTAGTGCAGGGATCCCAAACTTTTTTCAGACAGTGGGCACTTCTGGAATCATAACACAGGGTGGTGAGTGCAACCACATAATGGCCACTGTAGAGAGCACAACCAAAAAATGGCTACCAAGCAAGGTGCATGCACCTGCAGACACACATGCACACAGAGGAAGTCTAAATGCAGGGAACAAGAGGAGTAATTAAAAAGAAACAACCTTGGCAAACAGGAGAGAGAGACAATAAAACCAACATTGGGATGGCAGCTGCTGCTGCAATATTATTTTAATCAGCACAGCCAATCAGATCTCCAATGACCACTCAAAAGCCCTACTGGGCAGGAGCCAAGCTGGCCATGCCCTCTTTATGAAAACACCTGGCAGGCACAAGGAAAGATATTAGTGGGCACCATGTTGGGGACACCTGTGCTAGAGGCTCCATTGTGAAATCTCATTATTTATGTGACTACATGTAATTTTCACATTGGAGACAAGACAGGCTCCATATGGTGGTCTGATGACCTCCTGAGCCCAGCCTTTGAGCATTTTACATAATCGAAAATCAGTAGTGAAGTCCAAGAATCCCTGGGCCTTACTATGAAAAGCTAATCCAGCAAGCTGTGACCTAATGGATTTAACAGCCAAGCCTTTACCTTTCAACATAACAGAAAACTGAAGCAGATGGTCCATGGGTATTGGCCATATGTCCTGGAGCCCTACCTGCCCCCTAAATGCCAAAAACCATTGGACTGCGTGGCCATAAGATCTCTGTGTACCTGGTGCTAGAGCC
The DNA here is from genome assembly GCA_029375565.1 of Gekko gecko. Taxonomy (NCBI): domain Eukaryota; kingdom Metazoa; phylum Chordata; class Lepidosauria; order Squamata; family Gekkonidae; genus Gekko; species Gekko gecko. The sequence continues at coordinate 37,783,818 of JAPDNY010000006.1, forward strand.
AGCTCGATTGCCCTGTTAGCTTCGACCTGCCAAGCTGCCAAAGTTCCTGAGGCATCCTGGTTGGGTGTAAATCTGCCTCTGTGGTCAGTTGGCGAAACCTCTCTGTTTATGAGCCAGAGTGTCCGCCACCCCATTATTCACCCCTGGGACATGCTTGGCGAGGATAAGAACGTTCAACTGTAAACAGTATAACATGAAAAGGCAAATAAAGCCCATAACTCTTGAAGAATTGGAGGTCAGAGAGTTGATTACTTGAACCACCGCCAAGTTGTCATGCCAGAAATGTACTGAACTATTGGCCAGCTGGTCACCCCAAACCCATAGAGTCACCAGGATTGGGAAGAATTCCAAAAATGTCAGATCCCGGCAAAGGCCATCTTGCACCCAATCTTCAGGCCACTCGACAGTGCACCAGTGAACCCTAAAGTAAACTCCAAAGTCTATGGAACTAGCCACATCAGAGGTCACCTGAAGACCCCCTCGCAGGTGCAAATCCTCCCTCCAAAATGAAACCCCATTAAACTTGCACAAAAACTTCTCCCAAACCACCAGGTCCTCCCTCATACCTTTACTGATCCTTACCCTGTGGTTTGGCTTCCGCAGGCCAGACACTGCACCACACAGTCTGCACAAAAATGCCCTCCCTGGAGCTACCACCCGGCAAGCAAAATTTAAATGGCCCACCAAGTGCTACAGCTCCAAAAGAGTAGCCTTCCTCTTAGCCAGGAAGCCCGTCACCCAAGCCCGCAACTGAGAAAGCTTGGCCTCAGGTAAATGGGAAGTTTGGTGAACTGTGTCCAATTCAATGCCAAAAAATGTCAAAATAGGGGATGGCCCTTCAGTTTTTTTGTGAGCCAGAGGGACCCCCAGCTCACTGGCTAGCTTCATGAAAGACTGAAGCAGGCGATGACACCACCTACATCCTGCTGGCCAAATGAACAGAAAATCATCTAAATAGTGAACAATATCCCTTAAGCCAGATTTAACCTTCAGGGCCCACTCTAGGAAAGAACTGAAACACTTGAAAGCTGAACAGGAAATTGACCAACCCATTGGGAGCGCTCTATCCATGTAAAACTGACCCTCAAAGGCAAAGCCCAAAAGCTCAAAATCCCCCAGGTGAACAGGCAGCAGGTGAAGTGCTGACTTGATATGGCACTTCACCATCTCAGCCACCAGGCTGCACTGGTGAACCACCTGCATGGCTTGGTCAAAGGAAGTATATCTAACTGAACACAAGTGGTCTGGAATAGCATAATTAACAGAGTTACCTCTAGGAAAAGAAGGTGATGTATCAAACGATATTCACCTTCCGCCTTCTTGGACACCACCCCCAAAGGTGACACCCTTAAAGTAGGAACTGGAGGAGAAGAAAGGGGCCCAGGACCCTACCCTCCCTGCATTCCTTTGCAATCTTGTCCCTGACCACCTGTTCTATCCCCACAACAGACTTGAGGTTCTTAGCCATAAAGGCCACCCCCACGCCTGTACAAGGAATCCTAAAGCCATTAGTAAAACCGTCTAACAAACTATCTACAGAATTAGGATACAAACCAAGCCACTTTTTAAGTTGAATCAGGTTTATAGGGCTGGGACACTTTGTCCACCCCCTGGGGAAAGATGCCACTTCCCTCAAGTCTCTTGCTACCAGTTCTCTGGTTTGCCTGGGAGCAAGCTGTAAAGGCATGGGACCCCCCACACAAGGGGCATTCATGCTTAAACTTGCATGGCTTGCATGCACAAACCTGTTGTGATGCAAATTCCCAGCCCAACAGCTGGGGTTGAATGCCCTGCCCCCCCCCAGGGTGAGATTCTGACACTCCTGCTGACTGCTGCATGATATGGCCAATATCACAGTGATCCCCCAAACATGGCTTGGCCGAAGATGTCAGGTGGAGCCAAAGATGCTGATGCACCTGATCCCAAGGCAGGGCACACATCATAAATTCCTCATCATATTGCTGCCAGGCCCCTCCAGAGAATTCAGTATAAGCCCTGTAAATGATGTCTATGTATTGGAAATAGGGAACAGCCCACACAGGGTGAGTCCTCGCAATCACCCCTGTGTAGATCAAAAAACCTGGCAGCCAGTTAGCCCATGAGCAATCAACGCGATGACGCTTTATTTGCGTCTTATCCCTCTCATATAAATCATCCTTATCTTTCTTCTCGATATCCCTAAACAACAGAGTGAATACACCCAACAAAATCCCCTTTCAAAATTTTGTCTCTAGTTGCAGGCGTAAGATGGTCTCCTAAGGGCATGCCAACATCCCCACAGGGCATAGCACTGAAGGGCACAGAGCTAATAGGAGCTGCAGGAACAGCCTCATAACACCCCTCAAGGGGGTAGTTGCCCTCCCACCCCTAAAAGCCAAGCCCCAGAAATAGGAGAAGAGAGCACACCCCAAGGAGCAGCTGGGACTGGTGTGGGCCCAACAGTACTGCCCTTTTGGGTGCCAGAAGCTGCCCCACTATTATTGCCTGAGGGGCCCCAGGATCCCCAAGGCCAAGCAGTTCCCCCAGGAAAAGCGTTGGACTTACCATCCCCTTCTGTGGCTGTAACAGCCATGCCAACCGGTACGGCCTCTGAAGCGGACCCCTGGCCCGAAGATCCCTCCAATGCTGAAGCTCCCTGCTCAAGCCCAATGTCCTTGCTCCCCGTGGGAGGAGTAGAAGTGGATCACCCCTCTACAGCTGTAAGGCAGGCCAACAGTGATTGATTAAATCAAGAAAACTGAGGCCAACAAACAGACTATGCAATTTCAACACTTCCCCAAGCGACCATAACCCTGCATGCTTGTTCCAGTGCCTCCAAGCACTCCAGAATTAAATGGCACTCTTGCTCTGTCTCCTTGTCATCTGACGAGGAGTGAGCTTCTGTAACCAGTCTCAAAGCAGCCTTGGCTGCCTGCTGAGAGTCCTTGGTGGGACCCTTCCCTGAAGCCATTATGGCCTAGAGAAGAACGCACGGCAAAAAGGGTGCCCTCACACGTGGCTGCATGACCATGCCTAAACTGCCTGCTAAAGCTGCCAATCGAAAATAACTCCAAGAGAAACAAATAAAGGGCAGTAAACCAAAGAAAAGAGGGGGGGATCAAAGACGAAGCAGGAAAGGGTGGGTGGGATTTAATAAGGGAGGAACCTGGCCTCAATTGGATGAACAGGAGTGACAATCCTCCTTGTTGGCTGATTGCAAATAAACTGCCCAGATGGGAGGGGGCACTACAGTAATAAAGACCAAGCTCCTCCCATCACCAAATACCTGCATGGGCGGGAATCCCCACTACCAGTGTCCCTCCTTCCAAGCTTGCAAAGTAGGCCCTCCATCCTTATGCTGCTCCCTGGGCCGCCATCTGCTAGGGCCTTATTTTCTGCAAGAGACCTCTACTATTATGACCCAGAAGATTTCACTCATGCCGTTTGTTGAGTCTAGAGTGTTTATACAGTTGGGAGTTTATGGGGGTGGAGTGGAATATAGACTACCCCTCCCTCCCTTCTTTTGGAGCAGGGAGCAGAGCTAGGTCAGGCCAAGGGGCAGGGCCCTTTCCCTAGGCTGTTTCCCTGTCCTAGCCATGCCCCTAGTCCCAAATGAAATGTACACACAGAGACAAGGTCTAATCATGGTAGATATAACTTGCCATTACTCCTGGTAGGGTTGCCAGCTTTGGGTTAGGAAATACCTGGAGATTTTCAGGGTGGAGCCTGAGGCGGGTGAGCTTGGGTTTGAGGTGGGGAGCAACTTCAATGGATATAATGCCATAGAGACTACCTCCCAAGTAGCCATTTTCTCCAGGTGGGCTGATCTCTGTCACTTGGAGATCAGTTGTAATCCCAGAAGATCTCCATCCACCACCTGGAAGCTGACAACCCTAACTCTAAGCAGGTCTTTTCCCTAGTCCTCTAGGCATTTGTGCTACCTCTGCTTCTCATATAAGACCAAAATATCAGTAAAGAATATTTTGAAAAAGCCTTTAAGATTCAACTCATGGAAATTGATAATCAGAGGGTAATGAATGAAATGGGTGGGAATAAGTTTATTAGTTAATACCGGAGAACTTATTTATTTATTTATTTATTTCAATTTATATCCCACCTCGCCTTCACAGGCAGGCTCAAGGCAGTGTACAACAGATTAAAATACTATAAAACACCGATGCATAGGTGCAATACTATAAAATTTCATAACAATGATATACAAAGTGCAGTTGAGTGCAGATGGCGATTACTATAAGGTGGTTCAATGTAGCTAGGCCGATGTCCAAGTTGTTCTTAATGCTAGCAGCAGGAGGTCCATAATGGTTCAGTTTTTAATAGCTCATTCATCAGTGGTGGCTCCTAATCAAAGGCCTGGTGGAAGAGCTCTGTTTTACAGGTCCTGTGGAACTGTGAGAGGTCCCGCAGGGCTCTGATGTCTTCCGGGAACTCATTCCACCAGTGTGGAGCCGCCACTGAGAAGGCCCTAGCTCTGGTGACAGCAAATCTGGCGTCTTTTGGACCAGGAAGAGTCAGGCGAATTTGCGACCCTGACCTCAATGCTCTCTGGGGAGCATATGGGGAAAGGCGATCCCTCAGGTAAGCAGGCCCCCAACCATATAGGGCTTTAAAGGTCAAAACCAGCACCTTGAAGCGAATCCAGTATGCTATTGGCAGCCAGTGCAGTGCCTTCAGCACAGGCTCGATGTTTGTTTATTTATTTATGTGTTACAACATAAAACAAAGGTGTTTCCCAACATGGCTAAAAACAAAGCCCCCCTCCCCCGCGCTCAGGTGCTATAAAGAGATATGGTACACAGAAACTTAGATACCAAATTTCTAAACATCCTTTTTAGGCCTTTTCAAAGCATGCATAGTGGCATCAGCCACGTATTTGCTAGGTCATGTCAAACTTGGAAGAGCTTTGGGATCTGTGTACTTTCCACAGGGATCTGGTGGAATAAATGCAAAATGAAGGGGTGAGAAACTCTGACCTGCCTCTTTTTAATAAAAGCAAATGCTATTAGGATGGGAAAGGGTGCCTATCAAAATGGTGACTTGATTCAGTCAATATTGTACAATACAGCAAGAGGCAATATGGGAAGAGAAAATATGAGAGAAAGCAGGTAGACAAGTCACAGACAATTCCTGGAAATGTCTGTTCAGGCAAAAAATGGTATGCACCAGGCTTGGGGTAACAGAGAATCAGTGCCCATAAAACAAATGCTTTGCTGGTTCCCTCCAAAAGGAGTTTTTAAAAGGGAAGCCAGAATATCAAGCTGATGAAATAACTGGAACCTGATTCATCACATTCATAGTTCTTCTCCCATGATATAAATCCATTTCCCAAATCAACTGAAACAACTCTGTTGCCTTTCAGGTAGAAGATGGGTTGGTTTTTATACCCTGCTTTCCTCTGCCGTAATGAGTCTCAAAGTGGCTTATAACTGCCTTCCCTTTCTCTCCTCACAACAGTCACCCTGTGAGGTAGGTGGGGCAGAGAGAGTTCAGAGAGAACTGTGTCTGGCCCAGGGTCAACCAGTAAGCTGCAGGTGGAGGAGTGGGGAATCAAATTCAGTTCTCCAGATTAGGGTCCGCTGCTCTTAACCACTGTTCTGGTTCATACACATTACTACCATTACATATTACTATTTCAAAGGATCGCTAAGTCACTGAATACCGTGTGGCTATATTTGTGAACATCATCCTACTTCCTGAGGGTGCAAGAGAGAGTTTCCAACTATTTTTTCCCAGTGAGTTCATACATTGTCTATCTTCAAAATCTCTCTAGATGATTTCGTGGGAGAGAATGTTTTTGTATTAGCTCATTTTACATGTCTCAAGAAAGGTGGGGGGTCTCTTGACTCCATTCCCAAGGGAAGCTTGTTGATTGTGATTTTGTTATGTGTTATGAAGATTTTTTGAATTAAAGACCAAATGGAAAAACTAATGTTTACTATAGATAGTTGCTGGCTTTTGGGAAAGGATGCATTATTCTAGAAGCTCCATTTCAAAAATGCTGTCAGTGTTTGACTCTGATGATTGTAAATTATTTAGAATTTTAATGTAAGAGACCAAATAGAATAATGCATGAAGGCAATAAATAAATAAGTAGACAAATAGAAACTGTAGGCAAATGGGTAGAAAGCTATTACTTAAAAACTGACTGATTGGCCTGGAATAAATATTTTTGGTTTTGAAAGCAAAGATGAGTTTGCATTTAGAGATCCTGCAGTCATCCAGGAGGTTTGATTTCTGATGTCAAATGTATGGTCCTGCTAGTATGGACAACTATCCAAAACCTATCAGATTTTCACTTATTTTTTCTTTCTGATTATACTCAGTTTACTTTCTACCAGGGAAAAATTTATTGGCTGTTGAATTCAGAAACTTTTGCATAAAATAGCCTGGAGTTAAGAATGAGAATGAGTGTCCCATGTGTGCATTTTATATAAAGCAAAGGACAGTGTTGACGTTTAGATGCTCATTTCACTGGGCATCTGATTTATGGTCAGAATTTCTAAAAGCAGGAATATCCTAAATGCCCTGTAGTGTTTTCATGCATTGCTGGGATGGTGGAGTGGAAAAGCAGTAAGCATTGTATAAATAGAGTGGCAGATTTTACACATCTCTAATTGCCAAACTTCAATACAAGACATTATTTCATCAGGCGATCCATCCCTTCTATCTTACGTGAAACAAATAAGATTTCCTTCTAAGAAAGAAGTATGGTGCCTTTGGATATATCCAAAACACAGACTTAAACTAGTTTAATAAATTTACAGAGAACTATGGTTTTGTTAGGAGCACTGAGGATATGTAAGGTAATTCTCAGTACACTACAATTCTAAGGATTCTCTGAAGAAAACCAAGAAAATTAAACCAGTATAAAACTAATAGAAGTTTGTGCTCTGAATGTGCCTTTTCAAGTAGATATGGTAGCTGTGAGAATTTTGCAAGGAGTCTGTGATTTTTGGAGTTTGAGTTTGTATAAAGGTAAAATCTGTATAAACATATGGTTTCTAATACCTCTGAGACAGAAGATGTTATTCAATAACCACCTGGTAAAAACTTCTGTTGACTATTTTGAAAACAGGTGTATGATATTTCAACAACATTTAATCACTGGATATGGTGAACCCAGATAACCAATTACCAAATGATAATTTACATGCAATGAGATTTCCCCTGTTCTATCTTGATGTGGTTTTTCATATGATTGCATCAATATTGTTTCTGCATGGCCTTTGAACAAATGCACATATGCATATTTAAACAATCGCACAAAAAGAATTTTGATACCACTATGCATAGAAAAATATCAAGACTGGGCTTTGTTCTATGCAGTATTTTATCACTTTGCAAATGTACATTGGTAATATGGTAAGGGACACAAAGGAACCAAAACCTGCAGCAAATTGTGTATGTACAGTGTTCTGTATCAAATTCTAAATGAAAATAAACAGAGGAAAATTCCTGATGTGTTGATTTTGCATTGGAAATATGATCTGTTAATTCACAATTACAAGTTCCAGAGAGAAATTTGGAAACATTTCTAAAATTTACCACACTGTACCTGTACCCATTTTCTAAATCAATATCTGTTTTCACTACTATATTTTTACACCTACTGAGATGGTAAGCAGAGTCTTGCTCTAGTAGCCCAGTTGGAAGACATGAGACCAAAGCATGGGTTTAACTTGTTTATTTAAGCAGCTGATCTACATCATCAATTAAATATGCTTCTCTTTAATTGAGGGCAGACTGCACTAGGCAGCTTGCCAAGGCTTCCATTTTATGGCAGATATGCCCTGGCTCCAAACTCAGCCCATGGTTATTGCTCGCATTGTTTGTCCTTGCCTGCATGTAATGTGCTGAGAGAAGCCCATCTCCATCCTCCTTACCTGATGCATCGTAAAGCCACTACCTGGTTTGGCACAATGTTGCTCAGCACCAAAGGCACCCCTTCTCAAGCCCCATCCCACCATTGCCAATGATGGTCTGTCCAGGACATGCCCTCCATCACGCCCGATAGCACAGGGAGCTTGCCGCTCATCCCTACCTAGTATAAGAAACCCACTAAACCAGTTATCGCCTAAACAGTCAAAGACCAGGCCTAATCAAAACATTTTAACACCACAACCTAAACATCGTAAAGCAGGTGAAAAAGGGCTCTAACCAATTGTTGCCAATCCAGGAAAACTCCCCAATTTCCTGCTTGGGCCCAGTGGCAACCAGCTAAGCAGTAAAAGCTGAGCCACAAGGGACAGTGAGCAATGTCTTCTTTTCTGCCTTCCCATTGGTTGGCTGCCTTCCTACCTGCAGCCAATCCAGCCTTGTTTTTCAATTGAAGATGGACTGGACTTGATGGCCATAAATGCTTCTTTTGTTCAGAATCCACAGAGGATATAAAGCAAAATAATTCTGCATACTCAAGGGCATAAAATATAGACAACTGATTAAACCACCACAATATAAGGAAAGCTGCTATTCAAACCGGTATTCTGCCTGTCAAGTTTTTAGTATTCTATTCCTTGTGGCACTAAGAGGAGGGAACTACATACTGGGATGGTCATGTAATAGTTCAGAATCTTCTGTCATGAACAAGCAAGTGATGCTCAAGTAGGGCAAGGGTTGCCAGGCCTGGGCTGTTAACCAGTGGGAGATCATGGAGGGTGGGGAGGCCATAGGCAATGGAAAACACTGCCATTGGCAGGAAAAACCTAGACATGACATCAAGCTTCTCAAGGAATCACTGGAAAATCTGTGATAAAGCCATAGAGTTTTTTGGTGATTCCTAGAGAGGCCTGATGTCAACTCTGTTTTTTTCCTGAAAATGACATAATGCCATTAGCCCACAGGCCATTTCAATTCCCCCCACACACACACACCACCGCTCGAAGCAGTGGTGAGAAACAAGAGGCAGGGTCAGGGGATCCTTCACCCCTGCTCAAGTTCTAGCAACCCTAGGCCAGACAGTGCAAGACCAATCCTGTGCCACCATCTTAAATAAAACTGAAATTCACTGCAGTCCCTTAGTCTGGACAGTTTGTCATTGAGCGAAGCCACTACATTTCAGTGCTCCAAACTGTAAGTCTCCTTCAGGCCAATGGGTTCACTGCCATCTGCCTCATTTCTACCTGCTGCATGCAAAGCCTTCCCCTTGGCCTGAGGAACTTATATGTGATAAGTTAACAATTGGTAAATAGTTTACAGTATTGATCCTTAAGGAGACAGGTTTAATGAAAAAGGACAGTGCTGGCAATAGGAGGGAACATTGTGTTTCTTGATCCCCTAGGCTGAGAGCTAAACTTTTTAGTTAACCATTGATGTTAGCCACAGTTGAGCTTTAATGAAGTGCAAATCAGAAATGATCAAAGGTTTGGAGTACTTTCCCTGCAAGAAAAGACTAAATGCTTTGAGGCTTTTCAGTTTAAAGACAAATAAGGGGGCAGGGAGATAATGTTGTGCATGTTGGGAAGAAAGTGGACAGAGAGAAGTTTCTCTTCCTCTCTCATACTCAATGAAACTGATGTTAAGTAGCTTTTGGACAGACAAAAGGAAGCACTTCTTCACATGAGGCATAATTAACTTATGGAACATACTGCAACATGTAGTGAAGCTGGTTATCATAGATGGCTTAAAAAGAGATTAGACACTTTCATGAAAGATATGCCGATATGTTAACCATAATAACTAAACCATAACAGCAATATAGCCCTGAATACCAGTTACTGAGGAAACAACAGAGGAGGCTTTGACTCTGCTTTTTAACCTTGTGGGGCATCTCCTTGGTGTCACTGTGGGACTTGATGCTCTTTGGTTGATGCTGCAAAGTTCTTCTTAAAATAATTCACATAAGTACAGTGTTGGAAGTTAGGGCAGCATTTATTAAAATATTAACACAACAAAAACTATTTAGAGGTAGGGTGTTTTTGGAAATTGCTGTGATTTTTAAGCAGAACCTGGATATACAGGATTTATTTGTGCTCAGGGTCAGCACAAATACGCAAGCAAACCCAAGTAATTGCTTAGGACAAGAATACAGGTGCCTCTAAAAATAAAACAGTATACAGTTCTGGGACCATGGGCAGGATCAGTCTCCCTACTCCATACATTTGGTTGAACAACTGGCCGGGTGGGTTCTGTGCAACCTGAATTTTCATAAGATATAGTCTTATCTGTCTGTAATTGTACATGCTGAACCATTGGGTGTGTGTGTGTTATCTTTATACAGAGCTATGAGTTTACTCTTAAATGCCTACTTCTGACATTTTGACCCTGTAGGTAAAACAGAGATGTATTAAAAATAATCTAAAATAGGCAGACATGTCAGGAGATGCGCAATCCTTCATGTTCCCAAGATTTCCAATGTTTTAATTAGAGCTGAACGAATAATTCACAGTGCATAATTTACTGGAGGAATCCAGCCCTCTTTTTGCTTGTGTGCTTGTGTAAGAACTGTGAGCAGATTGCAATTCCTTCCAGAGTGCTCATTATTCAAATTTAATCCACAATATTTTTTTTAACGGTGTGGTTTGATTGCAAACAGTTTGTTGTGACTGTTCTGTGTCTGATATTTGGTTAGCTGTCAGCAGCTATATGAGATACAAAGTATTACTTCATTTTCCTAATGAGATGAATAAGCCTCTTATGATGTGGATAAGGTTTACAAGGTGCTGCAAAGGAAAGACCACTGGGCTTTAAAAAGAAAAGAAAAGAGAGAAACAAAATGGCTAAATTTTGGAGTCATTTGCTCTGATCCAGTGATTTGTTATGGGTACTGGTGATCTGAGACAAGCACAAACCTTCCCTGTTTGGAAAGGTCACCCCATTCATTTGGAGAAAAATAACACTAGAGATCTTCCCTACATACAGTGGCGGTTCTTGTTTTCTTGCTCCTGTCTCTAGGAAAATCAAAGCCTCCCACTTTGCTTTTGGAAAGAGTAGGAAGAGCTTTTTAAAAAGGTATTGGCATGCATGTGTGTTTACTAGCACACAGTTGGCACCATTTTAAGCAGTGCTACACCCTTCTAAGCCCAATGAAATCAGTGCTTAGGATGACACTAGTTAGGTAGCAAGTGCTCCTGAATGTGTTTCAGAACTGCCATTGTTTTATATATAAAATCAGTTCTATTACATATTCCTAGTTTTTTTTTCTTTTAGCGAGACAGTGAGCACATAGAGACATACATTTTATTAAAAATTGGTATGGTTTACCTCACTCTGGTGCTGGCCTGAGTTTGCAGCATGTGTGACTCTTGAATACGTTACCCTTTGTGAAGACACATTCTAGTGGCTACTTTCCTTCACTGCAGCTGACTGAACATTACTGTATTTCCCCTGTCTCAAGGAGGTGAGTTTTCCATGCTCCAAGGTATGTTTTATTGGGGAACAGATTAATAAAGAATCCCCTAAAGTCTGAGAGATGACTTACAAAAATAAGATAGAATAAGAAGAGCTAGTCAGGTGGTCCTTCATACAGGCCAGACAAGTGGCTCCTTTAGGCACCAGAGAAACAGGGATAGTGCCCTGACCAGGCAGAGCTGTCCTTTCTGTCATAGCTCCTATCACTTCCCCACCTCCCACAGGGAACTGCCTATCTGGGTAGTTGCGGAGGTCTCCTCTGTATTCACGAAGGGGGGAAATCCTTCTGAGATCCCTCAGAGTGTCACACCTTTGTGGTGCTCTGATGACTAAATATGAAACCAGGATCATATATAAGCCCCTCCAACTTGAACACTTCATGGTTATATCCACACAATTCCCCTCCCCCTCTGCTTGTAATGTTGGTAATATAAATTATGGAAACATGCAAAATCAAATTTTATAAAATAAATATGTTTAAATGGATTTACTGACTCTCAGTCCTCTGAAGTTTCCTTCCAGGGGCTGTAGCAGAAACAATGGGTGAAGACCTGTGAGCTAAGGGGTAAAAAGGCTACGAAATGCAAGAAGTGCAGCTTGGGACGTTTCTATAAAAACCCTCAAAAGTACAAGATAAGTACAGTAACCAACCATTCACCACAACATCAACAGTTTCAGTTTAAGCCCTAGTTAATGCAAAGAAATCTATTGTTAAACTCTGATTCAGCAATTGTTTATGCTACAATAAATCTGTTAGTCTTTTAAGGTGCCACAAAACCATTCATGAGGAAACAGAACAAATTGTAAGACCCATTAAAATGCATTCTGCCATGGAGTTATGACCACTTGCAATGCATTTATAAGTATTATATATTTAATGGTGAAAAAATTAAAAATAAAAGCGAATGATGCCTCAGGAAATTATAGGTTATTTCCCATTAACTCATATTGTGCTGCTTAAGAACTAATGCAAGGTGAGTGGGTAAAACTGCAAGGCTGCGGTCACATGCTCCTTTAGATCTGACATAGGTGTGAATGTCTGAGGGATCTGAAGGAAGCCATCAGACAGCAATATCTGGGAGGTGTCCTGCAGTCGTCGGCAACCTGTGCTGCTCTGCCACGAAAGCAGAGTTAAAAGACACTGGGAAAGTCTGGTGTTATCCGGATAAGGCGGGCCACGGGTGGACTTTCCTCTGTCTGATCACTGTAGCAAGCTCTCATGCTGTCGGGATGGTCTGACTCCATGCCGTCCCCCCCCTTTTCGCAGTATGTGCATCATCGCATACTCCAGAGGGGGCTCTCAGTGCAGAAGTGAGATTCCTTGTTTATGCGCAAGGGAAACAAATGGCAAAAAAAGAGAAGAAGACTCATGCACAGTTGCATTTGATCACACAGTGATGGGCTGTGCCTGCAGCTTCAAAGAGCTGTGTGATCTCACAACTGTGTGTCAAATTCCTCCAGAGGGAATAGCCTTGCTTCCCCTCCACAGCCTAAATTGCGTAGAAAGTATTGGACCAGCCCTGCAGCATGACTGATATTATTTATCCTGAAATTCTCACAGACCATTGCATATATTCATTCATAACTTGTAAATGTGTTGTGTGTGTGTGTGTGTGTGTGTGTGTGTGTGAGAGAGAGAGAGAGAGAGAGAGAGAGAGAAGAAGAAGAAGAAGAAGAGGAGGAGGAGGAGGAGGAGGAGGAGGAGGAGGAGGAGGAGGAGGAGGAGGAGGAGGAGATTGGATTTATACCCTGCCCTTCACTACCCAAAGTCTTAGAGCAGCTTACAAGCTCCTTTCTCTTCCCTTCCCCACAACAAACACCCTGTGAGGTAGGTGGGGCTGAGAGAGCTCTGACAGAAACTGCTCTTTTTCAAGAACAGCTGTGCCAGAACTATGGCTTGTCCAAGGTCATCCAGCAGGTGCAAGTGGAGGAGTGGGGAATCAAACCCAGTTCTCCCAGATTAGAGTCCCAGATGTGTGTGTGTGTGTGTGTGTGTGTGTGAGAGAGAGAGAGAGAGAGAGAGAGAGAGAGAGAGAGAGAGAGAGAGAGAGAGAGAGAGGTGCCATCAGGTTGCAGCCAACATATGGTGACCCCAGAAAGGGGTTTTCAGGGCAAGTGAGAAGCAGAAGTGGTTTGCCATTGTCTTCCTCTGCAGAATCTTCCTTGAAGGTCTCCCTTCCAAGTACTGACCCTGCTTAGTTTATGAGATCTGACAAGATTGGGCTATACCCTGCTGCCTCTGCTCCCTAATTTGTATACTTACCTGTGAATATCTCCAGACATTCATCCCTTATACTTTTAAAAAACTTATTAAGAATAAAATCAGATTACCTGTGAATCCAAGCAAAAATCCAGCAAACAGCTCTTGTCTTGAAGTAAAACCCAACTGAAAGAAGGTTGCCAGACAAAGATACACATGCCATTCTGATATTCATATGAAATAATATACAGTCGGATGAGGAAATGTGACAGCTGTATTTCCAGAATGTCTACTCTGGACATTCTGATGTCTCATCAGTTTGGCATTGTAGTTAGGAGCACAGATTGTAATCTGGGAGTACTGGGTTTGATTCTCTACTCCTCCACATGCAGCTGCTGGTGTGACCTTGGGTCAGTTACAAGTTCTCTCAGAGCTGTTCTCTCATGAGTTCTCAAAAGAGATCTCTCAGCTCCACCTACCTCACAGGATATCTGTTGTGGGGAGGGGAAGGGAAAGGAGACTGTAAACTGCTCTGAGACTCCTTGGGGGAGTGAAGGGTGGGGACTAAATCCAATCTCTTCTTCTAGATAGTTTCATGGGGTAGCCTTGTTGGTCTGCAGTAGAGGGCCCAGATTTGAGTCTAGTACCACTTTAGAGACCAACAAGATTTTTGGGAGTTACCTTCATCAGATACAAGATGGAATAGAGTTCTCGGAGTCCTTCTATCCCAATCAGAAGGCAGGATGGGTGCTGCAAAGAAGGAATTTATGGTACAGAGGGACAATGTGAAATATAATCAGCCTGGTTAGAGCAGAGGGGAAATGGTTGGGGGCAGAAAATAACATTTGTAGGGGCATAAGAACCCTATCTCCCTATTCAACCCTGGAAAATCCATTGTTCTGAATTTGGTTGAATAGGGACATAGGATCCCTCTCTCCCTGCAGATGATATTTTTCTGTCTCATAACATTTCACCTCAGATAACTCCATTTGATCTTGTATCCGACAAAGAGAGCTTTGACTTTCAAAAGCTTATATCCTCAAAATCTTGTAGGTCATTCAGGTGCTACTGAATTCATATCTAGCTGTTTTATATAGTTTACCAGACTCCTTCACTGATAACTAGTTGGAAATTGCTAGCTCCGGTTACATATACATTGATGTCCTGTTACTTTTTCAGACTGGAATTTAGAAGGGAAAACTTGTTCTACAGTAGTTTGCCTACCTGTAAGTGTAGTTTTCAGTTTAACCTCTGCACATTCAGCGAGTACAAATTCAGCATTAGCAAAGGGGCAAATTGTACATAGCTGAGTGAAACTAGGTATTAATTTTTGTGCCTCCCACTCCCGTGGTCCTACTTGCTCCTGAATCAAGTTTGCCATGGCAAATAGAGGGATTGCTATGGCTAACAGAGGCTATAAATCTCACTCATACATCAGAAGGTTGCTGGAACTCATCAGGATTAGTATTAGGGTTGCGAATATGGGAGTGCCTCTAGTACTGGATACATAGGCTGGTTACTGAGGGCTCAACTAAATGATATATGTGAAACAAGTCAGTTCAGGATGTCCCCTCTACCTGACTTTTGTCATACGTAACATCAGAGAAGTAACATTCCCAAGAGCGGTGTGGCCAGATTTGGCTTGCAAATGTAGCATGGTGGGAGGGCTGCCATATCCCCTCCAGTCTATATTTTTTTTCCTGAGTTGAAACAGCTAGAATTGCCAGGTCCCCCTGGCCACTGGCAGGGGGAGGGGTTGGGGGGGTTGGGAGGTTGGGCTTCAGCTCCAGGTTGGGAAATTGTAGATTTGGGGGTGGAGCCTGGGGAGAACAGGGACCTCAGTGGGGTACAATGCCAGAGAGTCCACCTTCCAAAATCATTCATTTTCTCCAGGGGAACTGATCTCTTTAGCCTAGAGATGAGCTGTATTTCTGGGGGATCCCCAGATTCAGGCTGGCATCCCTAAGGGGCTTGTTTGCTTCTCAGTTGGGGCTCCATGTGTACTGATTTGCAGCAGGCACCCCCCAGTGGGGCAAACAGCCTTCCAAGGCCCTTTTGGCCCATGAAAACAGTGGAGAAAGGAAGACTGAAGAAGACCCTTCTCCCCCAATGGACACTTGCAAACTAATCTGGCCCCGCAGTGTTTAGGAATCACAGTTCCTTGATGTCACATATATCGGCTAGTTAAGCCCTGATTGTTTCACTTTCAGAAGTCTTGTTCTCACTTCTGGCAACCTTTTGGGAACATTTTTTTTTCTTTTTCTCTCACATTGCAGGTCATCCAACCTTTCCTAAAATTCATTCCTTGAAGTTTATCTCCTCTTTTTTAAAAAAGAAAGTGATGACTAAAATTTGATTCTCTGTCTGCATCTGAGAGGTGCTATCAGACCCCCAAGCCTCTCAAACAATGTTTTTTATAACATAAACCCAGCTGGCATTTTCAATTCTTGTAACAGCATCAAACCACTGACTCATCCTTGCACTGTGATGCCCTGTAATCCCAAGGACCTTCCCAGAGCTGCTGAAAATATTTTGTATGTTATCAGCTGTCTTGCCTGTTAACTTGTGAAAAGACATAAGGAGGTTCAGACAATGCATTCTTGGGTGAGATCATCTCTTTCAGTGGGGAGTCTGTATGTCTTTCTATTGGCATATTACATCACATTTAACCCAGCTACCCAAGGACGTACATTCTCAATAGAAAAAATCTTAGATGTTGCTTCTCCTCCATTCTTCCTTGGCTACCACCACAAAGATATTGAGGGAACTGCTTACAAGCTCAGTAGCCCCCAAATTATCACTTAAAATGAAATTCAGTATACATTTAGAGTTACCTCCTCCAGAAAAACATCTGAGGGATTTCAAGGAAAGCTTAATGATTCCTGGTAAGACTAGTGAAATTTCTCAGGGGTGGAGAACCCACATATATTAAGATGCTAATAAATTTTATTTAGAATGAAATTCATGGTAATTGTGAGGAATTCTGTGGGAAGCCAAAAGAGCTCAGTAAAAACAACAAAGTTCTTCTGTTTCTAACAGTATCTTAACTACTATAGTTTATGTAACAGCCTTAGTACATAGTTGTGTCATGTGCATGGTGTTTCTCTTGCCTTTTGTATGGCATCCAGACACCCTGCTGCTGAACATCTTACTGCAGAGTCTTCATGTGGATCCTGTCTTTGAGAATTCAATGTTATATTTCTAGGTAAAATAATATGACATACTGGTGTTGGCTTTGGTTCATTTCTACTTTTCACCTATTTGTTTATCTTCCTCATGACTTCCTGCTTCCATTGCCTTCTGGTGTATTGTGCTCCTAATAAAGCCATTATTGCTGTTTGAGTAAGTCACCAAAATGGAGGGCTTCTTGAAGCAGCCTAGAGGCTTGCAGGCCATAATAATCCACTAAATGATGAGCAGGGAGAACAGAGTAAAGTTGACTGTGTGTTCTTTGTTCATCTCTGTGGGGATGGAGTGTGGCAGGGAGAATGGGGAAAGCTGAAAAGTAGAAAAGCTCCTTTGATAAGACCTAATGATCCAGAAATGGCTTTCTCTGTAACAATGAAGACATCTCTCAATATCCCCTTTGGTGTTCAGCCTAGAAGCAGGGGGCAGGATGAATGCTTTAGCTTGCTATTCGGTTGGGATTCCATTGTTGGATGACTGGCATGTAATGTTCATAGTGTAAAATGTTTCTGGTTGTGTTGTTTTGTAATGAGTGATGCCAAAGTCAGGGAAATCCCACAGGAAATGCTTCGTTATCATCAAAAGTGAGAAAGAGAAACGTAGCACATAACTCCTAACTAGCTGTCCAAATTAACCAGACAACTTCTATATCCTCATTTAACACAACCTAGTTCATCCAAAATACGGGGTAAATGTATCAATGCTTTATTGTGATTAATTCTTACTTTTTAAAACCTATATTAGTTTACTAATTTTACTTTTGTTCTGCCCTTCCTAGGGAAAACGGCTGAGAGAGCAGTTGCAAACCAGGTCTTCTTAGGTAAGTCATGAGCCCTAGACCCTTTTCAATCAGGTTTCAGATTAGGCTACGAGATAGAGAGAACTCTGGTGGTTTTAGCTGATAACCTTCATTTAAATGTAGACAAAGATCGGGCCTCCTTGTTGCTCCTACTGGGTTTATCTGCTGCCTTTGACACAGTGGACCATGCCATCTTGATGAGATGCCTGGAGGCAGAAGTAGGCATCAGAGGTTGTGTGGTGGATCAGTTCAAATCACTGGACCCAAAGAATTGCCATTGGAGACCAGTTATCAGCAGTGTGGGACTTATCCTGTGGGGTCTCACAGGGCACAATCCTATCCCACGTGCTCTTCAGTCTTTAAGGCCTTAGGCCAAATCATTCATAGTTTTGAGGTTGGCTGTCATCAATATGGAGATGATACACATCGATCTATCTATCTATCTATCTATCTATCTATCTATCTATCTATCTATCTATCTATCTATCTATCTATCTATCTATCTATCTATCTATCCATCCATCCATCCATCCATCCATCCATCCATCCATCCATCCATCCATATCTCCTAGTGATGCAGTAGAGGTCCTAAATCTTGATCCCTGCTGACTCAGTTAAGAGCCTCAGGGTTATACTGAACCCAACATTATTTCTGGAGAAGCAAGTGAATACAGTTGCTAAAAGGCATTCTCCCAACTCAGCTTAGCATGAAAAAATGGCCTCTTACCTTGATATGGCTTATTTGGTAACCTGGATCCATGCCATGTTCACATTGAGACTAGACTACTGTAATGCACGGTGCCTCATAATCAATTCAAAAATTTGTTGCAGAATGCTGCAGCTCGGCTATTGTTGGGAGTTAGATGGAACGTGCATATTACTCCCATTCTGCAGTCACTCCACTGGCTGTCCATCAGTTACCAGGCTCAGTTTAAGGTATTGGCTATCACATAAAAAACCCTTCATGGCCTTGGACCATCTCTACCCATGCCCTGCCACAACAGCTTCGCTCATCTAAACAGGGTCTTCTGCAGGTATCAAGCAGCCAATGGACAAAATCAACAACTGCCTGTACATGTGCCTGCTCCATGGTGGCCCCCACTTTGTGAAATGATCTGCCTGAGGTCAGGAAGACTCCCACTCTCCTGGCCTTCTGCAAACTATGCAAAACTAAATTA
Source organism: Gekko gecko (assembly GCA_029375565.1). NCBI lineage: Eukaryota > Metazoa > Chordata > Lepidosauria > Squamata > Gekkonidae > Gekko > Gekko gecko. The sequence continues at coordinate 37,802,524 of JAPDNY010000006.1, forward strand.
TTCAAGAGGGCTTTTATGCAGGCAATAGGGTAGCACTGTATAAAATTGTTCACAAAGTTATTTGGACAAATTATTAGGGACTGGTCTATACTACTGTGTGTAGTCTGGTATAAGTTGGATCCTACTGTGTAATCTTGCATCATTTAGTATGTCATGTTAACATTATACTTTGCTTCAATTCTGCTTTTTGATTTCTGGTTGGTTCTACAACTCAGATCCTATTGCGTTGTTTCTTGAATGTCCCATACTGTTCACTCTATGTAATCTTCCTTGAGTCCCAGTGAGAAGGGCAGGCTATAAATAACATAAATAAAAAGAAATAAGAATAGAGACTTCATAAAACAGCAAATGATATTACTTAAAATAAAAGCTAAAACTGAGCATTTTTAATTTAGTTATCAATGTGCCCAAAGGAAAATTAGCATATGAACAACATTTTTTTCACTTAGATTCTGTACCTAAGAGCAACCTCAAGGACATCAAATGAGGTTATATTATAAAGTATACTACAGTATGTGTTACACATGGAGGAGAAAGATGACTGAGTTGTAAAAATATATTTCAATGACATAGTTTTAGGATTTTCCTTCTAAGGATAGTTGAAAGTATATGATGAGTCCCTCCATCAACTATCATCCAGGGTTGTGATGGCAACCTGGACCTATGGCTGCCATCCCTCTGGTAGCCCAAGTGGCATTTCCCACTATTGTAAAACCATAGAGTTTTGTCCAATTTCTAAAGAGGTGTGATGTCATTTCCTCTCTAGGAATCACCATAAGCTCTATAGTTTTACTATAGAGTTTCAGCCAATTTCTAGAGAGGCATGGTATAGCATCAAGGGTTTCCTGGAAGTGACATCATACTGTTGGTCAACAACCACCATGCTATATGCTCACTCATTCCGATCTCTCATTGGTTGCATGGCTGGGCCCAGCAACCCTACTTGAACTTTGCAGTGCAACAGGTATTGCTCTATTGACCAGGCAAAGGCTGAAATCTAGGCTGCTGGTACATATATCAGGCCTGTCCAGTCCAGAACCGTCATATTGCCTGATAATCACATGGATCCATATTGCACATTGTTATTCCCTTTAGCAGCTGAAGAGGGATTTGAGCTTTAGACCAACCATTAGATCTTGAATCATGAGGTTCCAGGGTCAAGGGTTGGAGCCCTTGACAGTTTTCATAATAAAAGCAGAAACAGAGTTTTTAATGCAGCATTTTGGAGAAAGATTTCTATCATCATCATCAACATCCAAAATCCAGCCAGTCAGATGACACTGATTTGAGTGGAAGAGGGTTCATTCTGTATGTGTTCAACTCTTCTATCCACTTAGATGGGGGGTTTAACTTAGCTGGATTGATCTCAGTTATCATTTACTATTATAATACCAAAGCACTTCAGGAAGAAACAAGCTAGATCCAGTAGGAATGCTATAGTTCATCTATCAAACTTTGCAGCTGTTGTGCTCTCAGAAATAACAGACACACAGCCTTGGAGATTACATGTTTTCCTCGAAATTAAGGTCGGGATTCACATTAAGGTTAAGCCCTGCTCTTTTAGAAGAAGTGTGATGGGATCTTTTAACTTCCTCCTGAACAGCCACCAGAGGCAAGCAGCAAGGACCTTGGTGTGTAACATCTTTGCTGAAAGGCAGTGTGCAATTATTAATAATGCACAGGATGAAAATGCAGCCTCTTTGTGGGTAAGACCTAGGGCAACATAGTCACTGGCTGTTTGAAATGCAGAGGTGCAGAAGTGAGCACAGATGCTCCCCAGCTTGGCAAACGAGCCAAAGGCATGCTGAAACTCACATGAAAGCCACTTTCAGCTTTGATGTCCCATGTGTATTTCTCAGGCCATTCTTCCAGTCTGAAGCAACGTATACAAGGCTTAAGGGATTCAGCACAATCTTCATCTATGTAACCACAAGGGATGATCGAACCATAACTGCCATATGGGATTCTGAATCCTACCTTTGATTGCTATGTGAATGCTTCAGTATTTACCTGAGAAAATATTTTCCATATACAGAGGCAGCAAACCTCTAAATACCAGTGTCAGGAGGCAGCAGCAGGGGAAGGCCTCAGCCTGTGTGCCCTGCTTGTTTGGCCTTCCATGGCAACTGATTGGCCACTGTGTGAAATAGTATGCCGGGCTAGAGGGACCTCTGGTCTGATCCAGCAATGCACCTTGTACAGTCTTAAACATAATGGCTTCCTTCTGAGTCCTAAGTTGTTTGTTTGTTTATTTATTTAATTTATACCCTGCCCTCCCCATCAAGGTGTGCTCAGGGCGTCTTACAACAATCATAAATACAATTAAAAACCTATCATTAGCATAGATTATTTAAAATAATAATCCTTTAAGATATAAACACATAAAACACTGAAACATACTAAGCAGCAGGAACATCAGATTTTATAACATAATTTAGGTAACTGTTAAATGTCAATATGTTGGCAATATGTTTGAAAGGTTATCCCTGACTTTGTCACTTGCTTGAGTGACAAGGAGCAATGTGAATATTTTGGTAATACAAGCATTCACTGATATAGTGAGATTCTTTAGAGCCAACTACGTTTTCCTTTCCCATATTACATGTTCTTATTTTTTTTTGTTTTTCAGAGTGTTTTTTCCTCCAACAAAGAACAAACAAAACAGCATACCAAACAAGATTTTTTTGTTTTTAAAAAAACTGTATTAAAATGAGTTCTGAAGCTGTCATAATTAAAACTGGAACAAATATATTTTAAAGCCCCAGCAGCAATCAGATAATCCTAATGTAATTGCATAAAAGAAATTAAGATACACTTTTGTGATAACTGCTGAGGGAAGGATAGAAAAGAGGTGGCTGGGTGGATCTACCAGAGGAGGGAACTGCAAAAAGTAGTTGCTGTTAGAGAGGGTGCCCCGCTGCTTGGCTGAAGTGTTTTCCTCTACTGATTTGGGGGAACAGATAGGTCTAGATTGGAGTAGGGCAGTGGTTCTTAAACTTTTGGGACCTACTTCTACGCTTACTCTACTTCTTGGGGTCAACTTGCAAAGTAACTTGACAGTGCTTTCCAAAATATAGTGCAGGAATCCCACGTATGAATACTGAGAAGTTAATAATTTAGTTTTTCATAGCTTTATCAATGATCAGACTGTACTTCGTGGCATTTTGCAAAGTATACAAAAACAAACCCAAATTTCCCATCAAATTTTATCTCCCTTCTCTCTGTGTCTGATACCTTCTGATATCACATGACCCACATGAGACCACTTTTGGGTCCTGACCCACATTTTGAAAATCACTGGGATAGGGTTGGAAAGAAAATGACTAGAGCTTTGATTTATCTTGAAGGCAAATTAGAAGTTAGAGCAAGCGGGTGAGGCATTAGAGGCTTCCTGTACCCTGCCTGTCAAAAAGCAAGCTGGAGAATTCCACAACAGCTGAATATTCGAGGCTGTGTTCATAGCCTGCCCTGTGGAGAATATATTGAAGTCATCTTAGCAGGAGTTTTACTAATGCATGGATAACAGTGGCAAGATCCATTCTAAGAGGGAAGGGGTCTGAAAAAAACACTCTGAGCCACATCTACCATCAGGAGTCCAGCAGCACTCCCAAGCTCCTTAAGAGAGTGTAACCCCCATCAAGGACAGAAAATGTCCTCACAAGCTTCTTCTCCCCTTGCTTTTTAAATCTATCCTTTCTCTTACTCCCATGGTCTCTCTTTTATCTTTTCCTCTCCACTGTCCCCCACCTTCTCTCTAATGTTCTTCTTCAGTCTTTATGTCAGACCCTGCATTTTCAGCATCTCAGTACCTATACTTATTATTCTTGCTTTTACACCATTGGGATGCCTCCTCCCACAGACAGTTTCTGAGCCCCCACATTCCTTTACTTTGCTTTTTAATGAGGTATCTTATTTCCTCAGACCTTTCCCAGTTGGTGCCCTCTTCCTCTACCTCCCTTTTAGTTCTTAGGGCATTTCCCTGTTTTTAAAGATTGTCAGCCTGTAGACTGGGGCAGTGCCCATGCCTGTTCTGTGGTGCTCAGTTTTTGTAGGAATAACAGCAAATCATCATTCGCACAACTGCCTTATCCATAATCACTGAATTGAAACAAGGTCTTTTTACATTTTTTGGGGGAGAAAGATTCCTTCAAAATCTACCTCCATCCTGGTGATTTTTTTCATTTTTAGTTTATGAAAGCATATGAAATTCTTTGTGAGGGAGGGCTGTCAGGGGGGAAAAAGAGGCTATATGTCCACTGCCAAGGCAGGGTGGTGCTCCTTGACACAGTGTGGTCTTCTGTATTTCCTCACCACTTTCTAATTAGGAGCAATTGGGGGGGGGTCATTTTTCTCTTAGTAATATTGTTGTATCAACAAGTTTGATTATTCTCTGGCATGTTGATACCATCTTGCCCACTCTGTGATTGCTGATTGGCTAGAATCGTGCAGTTAACAACACCTTTCAAGGGGCAGGGTCAAATGAGGCTGCAGCCTTGGCAGATCAGGAAAGAGTGGTTGCAGACAGGCACAGAAACATATACAAGAGCAGGATTTTTGTCGTCTACCCCCTTTGCCCCTCGGAAATGGCAGCTTCTGCATGAAAGACCAAATCCTATAAAAAAATCCAGCACAGCTGTATCTGTAACCAGGGAGGGTGTGAAATCAGAGCAATTAAACTGATTGCTCTCAAGACACAAGTAATAACCTGACATCAATTAGGGCCTGCATTTTTACATAGCATTTCTGTTGTCTAATATAGGAAGTAATCAGTTTAATGTCTGGGAAGTTATCAACTTTTAGAAGTTATTTTTAGAATGTCATGGACAAACAAAGTGCTCTTGGCACGGTATCAGTGCTGAGCTTTGGAGAGACCAACGATCAGCTTTACGGTACTAGGTGTATCAAAGTGTTATCAGATCCTGTGCTGTAGGTCTTGGCTCTGTAAATTGCTGGTTTGCTTCAAAGCTTTTTCTTCTAGTTCTATGCATGTGTTAGAACTGATTCACACATCCATGCACACCACTTGATTTCTCTACATTTGCTGATTACATGGCATTTGGGGCTGTTTATATGTATGTGTTCATTGAGAAGAATGGGACAACAAAGGCTAGTACATTAGTGTGAAGGATCTGGTAAAACTTTCATACCGTCTCTCATAACATCAATTGCAATGCCATTTCCAATGAAGTCAGTTCATAGATTCTGCTGCCAGTAATCATGGATTGTGAAATCAAATATATGCTTGTTAAACTAGGCCAGCCAGCAATAGGCAACCCCTGGCACATGTACTGAACTCCAGTATGCCAGATCATATTGTTTAGCATGCAGGGCTGGTTTTCAGCCCTAGGTGAGCCCCTGAGATTATGCCCATCATCCCCTCCTAGACTACAGAACTGCCATCTACATCTGAGGTAGGGTTACCAGTCTCCAGGTAGGTCCTGTAGGTCTCCCAGAATCATAACTGTGTTTCAGACTACAGAGATCAGTTCATCTGGAGAAAATGGCTACTTTGTAGGATGGATTCTATGACATCATATCCAGGAATTTCCCAACACAGAGTTAGTAACCCTAAGTGGGAACCTGAGGCTCCAGCAGCACTGCTGGTGTTTCACTTGCTCCCTGTGTGGCTGGCCAAGTACCACCTTTGACTCTTGTCCCTGCTTTAGTTTCCCAGCACCCAAACGTCTGCACAAGTTGATGTTGTTTTTGGAGGCACTCAGGCCAAAAGGGCTACTTATCCCTGAATTAGGCCTTGATGACCTGCAAGCGAATATCTGGACTGAGTCCATTGGAAAGCATCAGGTTTGAGGTTATAAGAACATTTTGGCCAAGGTGTGAGAGACACAATGGCTCATTTATATCACATAGCTGATCAGACTGCAGCCATTGGATGCTTATTTTGTAAATATGAACAGTCACCATATTTGTGGTTTTTTAAAAAATATTGTTAATTGCTGAACCTTTGGATGAGTTGGTGCTGACATTTAAACAACAACAAATAAATTAATGCCCTAATATGCTTGGCTTGAATTTGATACGCAGAGATGCATATATAAGATGTTAAGTGATATACACTCCCCCACACTTTAAATCCATTAGAGCAGCATAACAAAATGTAGGGAAAATAAGTGGCTGCATAGGTCATAAAACTTTAATTAGTCTATTGGCAGTTCAAGTATGTTTCAGAGCCTAAATGGTTGCATTCAAAGCACCAGCTTTGTAAACTCTGACAGCATCCATTGATTGTTTGATAGCAGATGGCAGTCACCCAGTTGTGAAAGTGGATGTACATGGGATATTAACCAGCTGAGAGCTTCCATTCCAATTAAAAGTCTAATTTTAGAAGTCCCAGATGTTTTTGTGGGGCATTGGGTGATCCCATTGCCCAATATTGGATGGGGCACTTCTCTCTAACCCCAGCAATGGCACCACTCCCTGCCACATGGAGCCTCCTGACAGAGTCCAGGATGCCACCCGAACCACCTTGAAATGGTTGCTCCTGGTTGACCAGTGTGGATCTGTATGTTGGGCATGATGGGGCAGGATCCTTGCCAATCAGTTGGCTGGTGGGGACATGCCCGTCAGTGCCTCAGTAGGCTGGTGTTGGAGTTATGCCTGTGGGGTGTGGAATTGCCAATTCCACCCCCAGAGCTCAAAGAGTCATCAGGAGTCCACCATCAGAGCAGGTTGGTAGCTTCAGGTGGGAAGCAGCAGCCTGGAGGCTGAGGATCTGGGAGGAGCAGCTGGGGTGCAGCTCCAGTGGAGAACGGGAATGGAAGCTTAAAGAGGGGAATTGGGCTGCAGCATGTAGGGACTGCTAGGGACTATTGAAACCCTCACCATCCTTTGCCAAGGAGAAAGTGGTTGAGGCTGCTCCCTGCACCCAGGCAACTGGTAAGAGAGAGCCTGAAGGGCAGAGAGGAGGCATCTCAACAGGAGAAGGACCTGGGTAAGCCTCAACCCTCTTCCCTTTGCATCGGAGGCCAAGTGAACTGGAGGCCCAGATCCCCTCCCCTAGTCTGGGGAACAGGAGGAGGCTCTGCCTGCTCTGCCAGTCTGGCCCCTCTCTTCTCAGTCTCTGTACTCCTCCCGGCAGACTCATCAAGCCACTCTTCCCTGCAGCAAGCCAGAACTACTTAACAGCAGCCATATACAGAGATGGGATAGTATCTGTGAAGATCTTTGAGGACTGGTTGCTTGACGTTATTTTGTTCTGTGTTATCCACCCTGCAAGGTGGTCAGCAAAAGTAACAATAATGTCGTTCAATTCTGGTAAGATAAAGAGAGATGGTGACTGAAAGGACTCTCCATGTACAGTTGCAGCAAACCTCTGCATACCAGTGCTAGGAGGCAGCACCAGGAGGAAGCCTCTCTGTCCTGTTTGTTGCCTCTCCAGGGCAACTGGTTTTTCGCTGTGTGAAACAGGATGCTGGCCTAAATGGACCACTGTTCTAATCCAGCAACACTCTTCTTGTGTACTGTTTGTGGGAGGTTCAGTCGACAATTAATATAGTTCATTGAACTTTCTGCTGCAGTACTGTATAACTTTCTTATCTATAATGGATATTTATGTGGTATTCAGCCTGTTCTAAATGTGGTTCTGTTACACTTTAAAGAATAGGCTAGCAGCTTGGAGATGCTGTTAAATCCATCCTTACTGCGGAGGCACAGGTGACTTTCTTGAGATAAAGTGATTTCTGCCATTTTAGGCAATTCCCATTGGACAAAGATAGCCTTTCTGCAGTGATTCAAGTTCTGGAAACATCCTAAATTGATTGCGGCAATGTATTTCACATGGTGCTGCCCTTGAAGACTGTGCAAAAAAAATATCAGTGGACTCAGTCAGAACAGAACAACCCAGTTGTAAAACAAAAACTTGCTGCACTGAATATTACTCCCCTTTCCTTACTATGTGTTTATGGTCACAATTCAAAGTGTAGCTTTTGATTTATAAAGCCCCACGCAGCATGAGACTAGGGTAATTGGAGGACTACTTTAGGGTCCTTCTCCAGGTTGCGCCAGCTCCAGGTTGGGAAATACCTTGAGATTTTGAGGGTGGGGCCTGAGGAAGATGGGTTTGGGGATGGGAGGGACTTCAGTGGTGTATAATGCCATAGAGTCTACCTTACAAAGTGGCCATTTTTTTCAGGGTGGATTGATCTCAGTCACCTGGAGATCAGTTGCAATCCTAGGAAATCTCCAACCCTAGACTACTTGCATTTTAAATTGTCCACACTCCTTCTGCAGTCCTACTGGTCTGAGCATCCAGATCTTCTGATGTTAGGCTGATGGTGACTAGAGTCCTTAGTTGTGAAATGCCATCCCCAGGGACCAGGGCTTTTTTTGTAGAAAAAGCCCAGCAGGAACTCATTAGCATAATAGGCCACACCCAACAGCAGAAACTCATTAGCATATTAGGCCAACACCCCTGACAGCACAGCTCATTAGCATATCAGGCCACACACACACACATTACCAGAAGTGTGGTCATCCAGCCATACCCACCTTTTGCTTCTTATTCTGTTTACCTTGTTTGTTGTCAAAACCCAGGGCTTTTTTGTAGCAGGAACTCCTTTGCATGTTAGGCCACACATCCCTAATGTAGCCAATCCTAATGCGTTTCTGCGGTTGGGTGTGGCCTATTATGCTAATGAGTTCCTGCTGGGCGTGGCCAACTCGGGAGCCAGCCAGAACTCCATTCCTGTGAGTTCCTGCCCAAAAATAGCCCTGCCAGGGACACTTGCTATTAATTATGTCTCCCTTTAGGCAATGAATTGAGACTTTGTTCAGCAGAACAAATGGATGGTGATTGTTTCAGCTCTCCTTGTTCTTTTTGAAGGGCCTTTGCTATTTTATTTTATTGTTGGTATCATGCTAAGTTTAGATGGCTTCTTGTTATATTTGATAATTTTGTTTATTTGAAGAGGACTTGAAAAGACATTTTAAAGTGGAAAGGCAGGATATAAATTGTTCACATAAATAATAGTAATTTTTTTCCCATCCTACAAATGGGGTTGTTCTATTTCAGTGAGGCAGGAGAGAAGAGGAAGAAGGAGAGAGTGGATTTATATCCCGCCCTTCAGTACCCAAAGGAGTGTCAGAGTGGCTTACAATCTCCTTTCCCTTCCCCTCCCCACAACAGACACCCTGTGAGGTAGGTGAGGCTGAGAGAGCTCTTTCGAGAAATGCTCTTTCGAGAACAGCTTTGAAAGAACTTTTAACTGACCCAAGGTCACACCAGCAGCTGCAGATGGATGAGTGGGGAATCAAACTCAGTTCTCCCAGATTAGAGTCTGTGCTCCTAACCACTATACCAAACAGGCTCTCCACCATGTCTGCCACCCTCATTTCCTTGCAGAACGGCCAGATAAAATTGTAGAATAGATGACTGAACAGATGTCAAAGAAAAGGAGTGACTTTGATACAAATAGAATATAGAAACCATGTTTATGTGCAGTACCTCTGTTTCAGGAATCAGGATGTAGTAGAATTATTGTGTAACTGCAACCTTCTACAATAATGCTTAAGAGAAGGTTATTAGGAATGTATTAGGAATTGATTCTCCTTACCAGAGAGAGCCTTACTGAGGGGAATAGATTTTCACTGCTGCTAAAACAGAAGCAACCAGACTAGCATTGGCTTAAAGCTGTTCTAAAGCTGGGTCTGTTTAGGCAACTGTGAGCAAAATTCTGTCCTAAAGCTACTTGTTGGAAGGCACTGCTACAGCACAATTTTTCATTAAATAATAAATGCTGTTGTGCTCAGCAAAGAAGTGTACTGTACTTTTCTTTTTAAAGGATCCTTCTTCCAGTTTATCATGTGAACAGATGAAAAATGGGTATAGCCAGTGAAATTACGGACAGTTTTTAACAGGCTCCTCAGAAATCAAGCCAACATGGAAGAAAGGTCTTACAGTGCAATCACTGTAAATGGGTCTGTCCAGAGCAGCTGGACAAGCAGAACCTTGGTGGGAAAGCCCCTGCTGAAAATGCCCTGAAATTGAAATTTAGGATGGTGACCCCACATCTGAAACGAAATTGCTCTCCATTTACAAAGGAAGTGGATTAGAAACGAAATATTAAGGGAAAATGTACTAGCATGGAACCTAACTTCTAAGTGAATACAGTATGAGGGGCTGTGGAATGTGCTTACTGTTTAGACAATGTGGAATGAAGTGGAGTGTCTTGACTTCTACCATTTTCTGTTTGCACAAAACAGATTTTCCTTCTAGAATGCCAACATTGTTCAGCTTTTTTGTATGTGCTTCAGTAAGTAAGTACAACATGTTTAAATGGCTTACATTGTACATTTAAATACCATATAAATTGCTTGTTAATTATACAGTACACTTACACAACAGAAAGGAATTTGTGAAAACATTCACAAAAATTTAACCTAATAAAAATGAAACCGAATAGTGAATATTCACTTGTTCATAAAGAATATTAAGAAATCAGTATGGTCCTCAGCTTGGGACCCGGTTTATCAAGACAACTCCTTCTCTTAGTTTCCTCCATTAGGAAGATTTGAGTAGTATCAGGACATTCTAGGGTTCTTTTTGGGAGAGGGTCCCAATTATTTCGAATGGGATGCTGCTGGAGTGGCTATATCACCCTTAACTCAGTTCTGTGAGGCTTACAAGATTGTTTCTTTTCAGAGAACATTTGGATGAGGTCCCAATTTTTGCAGGATCCTAGGATTCTGGCTTTGATTATCAGAACTGAAATGATGTTTGATTGGTGAGCTGCTATTAATTAGGCCTGTTTTAATATATGCTGTTCCTAATGAGGGGATTGTGCACTAAATATATTTATTAACCATTCTGAATCCAGGAGAAAGATGGTATCACAGTTTCAAAAATAAATAAATCTGTGTTGTCAAATAGTCTTCCATGAAGAAGAACATTAATGTTCAAAGTATATTGGGAAATACAGACATCAGTGAATGCAAGGCAGGTTTTAATCCCGGTGATTAAGCATAAAAAATACATGGCCCTCTCAAACAAAGCAATCCTCCATTGTTTATTCAACAGCAAGTCCTTCTGGGCTCAATGGTAATTATTCCTATGTAATTGTGCATAGGATTGAAGCTTGTAATATGGGATTTGGCAGTTCTAATGCTCAGTGTTAACTGTGCACTGTGATTACGAGTTCTGATGACTTTTTAAAGATTTGGGGTGGAGGCTTGGTAATCTTTTAGATTGTAAATGCTTTTAATACACACCATATTCAGAGACACTAATTGTTATACAGCATGTTAATATGAACTCCTGCAGTAAAGAAACTTGTTAAATAACTATCAGTCTGGTGTATTACTAGATATGGGTACTGTTAATATTTATAATTAAGATGCATGATCTTTGCTGTCTCATTGTCACGCTGTAAACTCTGCTTGTCATGTTCCATTGCCTAATTACATGGAAAGGCTATATGATTTCAGGTTGTGGTGATTAAAATAATTAGTATGGAATCCTAACTAGGCATGGGAACGAATCAGCACATGGACCAAAATTTGTCACAGGTCCATGGTCCATGAAGCAATGTCTGTGGAGGCTCTGCTGTCACAATTTTTTTTGTGTGGTCCATGGTGCCCCATGTTGGTTTGTGAGTGGAGACAGACTGGTGCTGATCAATTAAACTGTTTACAAAACTCCAAGGCAGCAGTGGAGGTGGAATTCTCCAGCCTTGGAAACACCAATTGGAGCCTTCTGAAGCTTAACAGGCATTGCTGGCTGCCAATATCAAAGTTCCCATTGTGGTCTATGGGCTCCCTCCCCTTCTTTTGTTGACTGATGAAGTGAAAGAGAGGCATGGAGCTAGCTGAGCTGATTGCCTTGCTTTCTGTTTGCTTGATTTGCTCTCTGTTGCTGGGATTTGGGATTAGGGTACAGTAGACTCTGCTGAACTCTGACTTTCAGCACAGGGGCTTAGCTACTGTGCCCCCCTACCCTGCTAGTGATCTCTTCCCTCTGCTATGGGGGTCTTGAGAATTTTCTGGAACCAAGATTCTGGGTCTGTTGCTCTTCCTGTGAGACTCAGCTATTGAATGCTTTGCCTTTCTGTCAGTTTGGTGTAGTGGTTAAGAGCAGTGGACTCTGATCCCCACTCCTTCACATGCAGCTAGCTGGGCAACCTTAGTTCAGTCATAGTTCTCTCAGAGTTGTTCTCTCAAGAGTTGTTCTCTCAAAGCTTTCTCAGCCCCACCTACCTCACAAGGTGTCTGATGTGGGGAGAGGAAAGAGATTGTAAGCTGCTCTGACTCCAAGTGAAGAGTGGGATATAAATCCAACTCTTCTCTTTCTCCTTCTCCTCCTCCTCCTCACTAGTGATCTCCTCAGTTCCTGCTACTGATCTCATCTGTGGTTTTGGAGATTTATCAAATGGATCGACTTGGCAGCTTGTTTCTGCACTCATGCCGAACACAGAGGCTTAACTTTTGGGTGCCTTTATATCCCCCCTGTTGCCAGTGATCCCATCTGCTGTTGCCACTGGAGGAAGGATTGGTGGACAGTGGGAGGAGGAAGAAGGGACAAGTGGAGGGAGAGCAGGAGGCCCCTCCAAGAAAGGCTTCCCATGCACAGGGTGCCATGGTTGGGACCACAAGGCAGGCCATCCTCCAGGAGGTCATACTCCCAGGGATGCTGACAGTGCCAAGCAAAGGGGCAAGGGGGCGGGCTCAGGAAGCATTTACTCACCTCACTGGTGAGATGATTGCTGTGGATGGCCAACCCTTCTCCCTTGTGGAGGACCTAGCTTTTTATCAGCTGCTGCAACACTTGGCTCCCTGGTATTTGATCTCCCTGCAGTCCAAAGGACTCTCAAGAGTCTTCTCCAGCACCATAGTTCAAAAGAATCTATTCTTCGGTGCTCTACCTTCCTTATAGTCCAACTCTTGCAGCCATACATTACTACTGAGAATACCATTGCTTTGACCATGCGGACTTTTGTTGGCAGGGTGCTGTCTCTGCTTTTTATCATGCTGTTTAAGTTTGCCATTGCTTTCCTCCCAAGGAGCAGGCGTCTTTTAATTTCATGGCTGCAGTCACCATCTGCAGTGATCTGGGATCCCAGGAACGTGAAGCCTGTCACTACTTCTATGACTTCCCCTTCTATTTGTCGAGTGATGGGGTGGATGCCATGACCTTAGTTTTTTTTATGTTGAGCTTCAAGCCCACTTTTGCGCTCTCCTCTTTCACCAGAGCAAGAGGCTCTTTAGGTCCTTTCCACTTTCTGCCATCAGAGTGGTATCGTCTGCATATCTGAGGTTATTGATCTTTCCCCCAGCAATCTTACCTCCAGCTTGTGATTCATCGAGGCCAACATTTCACATGTTGTATTCTGCATATAAATTAAATAAGCAAGGTGACAATATACATCCTTTTCGTACTCCTTTTCCTATGCTGAACCAATCAGTTGTTCCATATCCAGTTCTAACTGTTGCTTCTTGACCCTTATACAGGTTCCTCAGGAGACAAGTGAAGTGGTCTGGTACTCCCATCTCTTTAAGAACCTGCCATAGTTTGTTGTGATCCACACAATCAAAGGCTTTAGCATAGCCAATGAAGCAGAAGTAGATGTTTTTCTGGTACTCTCTTGCTTTCTTGCTTTATTACATTAGCAGGCTGCAAATTATTTTTCTAGCTTCATAATGGCTATTTAAAATGGGATCATTCTTAAGCTGTGTCAAATACACTGTAAATAATTATGAATAGCATGTCTCCTCTCACCCTATGTAGTACTGTGTATCTTCTGAGATGTCAGTTATTCTGGATTCACCATAGCATGAGACTTTTAAAAAGTCCATGGTTTCTATTTTCTGAGCCAGAATGGTAGAAAAATGTGATGCCCTAAGCAGCCATTTGCCCATACCTGGATAGCCCAAGCTAGCTTGATCTCATCAGATCTCAGAAGCTAAGCAGGATCAGCCCTGGCTAGTTTCTAGATGGGAGACCTCCAATGAATACCAGGGTTGTGATGCAGAGGCAGGCAATGGCAACCGCCTTTGAATGTTTCTTGTCTTGGAAACCTAAATGATGACTTGATGGCAAAAAAAAAAAAAAAATGCAACCATGCCCCCCCCCCGCTCTCTTCTCATGCTGGTGTCCTTAGTTCTCACTCATTCTGTCAGATGGGAAATGAAAATGCAACTCATCGCTGTTAGACATCAGAAAAATGAGTCATCCTTTTCTCCCCACAATTTTCAGTTTTGATACTGGACCTGAGTACATGGCAGTGGTACAACCAGTTCCCCAAATAAACAAATGAAAATGTCCAGTTTACAAAATAAATTGATGGCACAATTGCTGGTAAAACAATAACTGTGGCCTCATTTAAACATGATACTGGCAGGCAAAAAACCTTCCATGCACTTCCTTCTACAACCTATGCTGCTACACAGGAAGAATGTCTGTACAATGGCCATATGTGGCATGGGTCTCTGGTGCGTTGAAGCTGCACAAGAAGCAAATGCAGCTCATATAGCGCTGTCATCCAGGCAGGGCTGGTGCCAGGGTTTTCTTGCACACTAGGCGAGGCTACCTTCTGGCACCCCCCCCCCCGGTGCACCCACCAATTTTCAAACATAAATACATTTTAGGAAGAATGAAAAACACAAAATTTGAAATTGCTAATTTCCTTTTTTTTTAGTTGTGAGAACAAGTAATACAATCTTTGATTTTCTCTCTCAAACAGAAAAACACAAATCACAAAGCATTTTGAATAATCCTATTAACAGATTTGAAATTTAAGTCTCTTTAATGTTTCCATTTCAAGCACATCAGAATCTCATTTTGCATGCCTATTGTTAAGAGACGGCAGTTGCACTTCTAAGCTGGTTTCACAAAGCCATAACAAGGCTCTTGTGCTTTCTCTCTCTCTCTCTGTATCTTTTTGTGGAAGGGGGAAAGGTTTTCAGAAGGGGGACTGTTACAAAACAAACCTAATAAATACACGCCTTCAAAGGTTAATGTGTCTTTTCTCAAGCACTAATGCCTTTCAGATTTGGAATGGCTAACCATTAAAACACTGCACAAATTTCTGGAAGGATGGATTACTCAAACCAATCAACCAGGTTAGCTAAATGGAGTGTCCAGGTAGGGTTGCCAGCCTCCAGGTGGGCCTGGGGATCTCCCACTTTTACAACTGATCTCCATTTAGATCAGCTCCCCTGGCAGTGGAGGAGCTTTGTGAGACACTGCAGTCACTTCTTCAGATATCTGAAGAAGTGAGCAGTGACTCACAATAACTCATATACCCTGCCACAAATTTTGTTAGTTTTTAAGGTGCTCCTGGATTCTGGCTCTTTCCTACCCCCATGGTGGTCAGGCAACAATCCCCTCTGCAGAGGCAGAACCTCCTGGGTAGCTGCCCTTCTGGTGGGGATGGAAACAATGCTACCTATGACCTCAGGTAGATGTCAGTCTCATCAGTGAGCTTCCATGGCAGAGTGAGTGGGTATTCTGGGGCCCTTTGGGTCTTTTTTTTTTTTTTTTGCTTTGATTTGTAGGCACACTTCTGCAGCCTGCACGAGAATTCATTATACATTCTTCAATTCTGAAACTTCATTATTTTTTTTCCAGAAAGCCCATTCCTAACTCATCAGAATCCCCTCCCTCTTTCCATATTATTTTCTTTATGTACTAAGGCTATTAATGCTTTCATCTCCTGATAATTATGAATAAAACTGTACAATGTAGACATACAACTTCCTTTTATGCTCCGGGATGGCCTTTTCACATTTTTTACTCTTTACAAGAGCATCATTTACAGGAGTTCAAAATACTTGTTCAGACTGTTCCATCTATCTTAAACACTTGGGATATGTAGGCAACTAAGGCAAGGATACTTAATTTACTAAAAATGTATTGTAAGCTTCAAATGGGACTCCTGCATGGCCTAAGGCTCACGGCCGGATCGCCCATAGGACGAACTAGGTGCTTGCCTAGGGCGTGCCGGCCTTAGGGGCACCAAATGGTGCCCCACTCCCCCCCCAAAAAAGCGCCCCCCTGCCACCCTAACTGGGTGCCTGCCACCGCCGCCTCCGCCGATAGACCCCCTCTCCCTTCCCGGCTTTCCTGGGGCCACCGCAGCTGCGGAGCCCTCAGAAAAGCAGGCGCTGGGAGGGAGGGGGCGGCAGCTAGACCCCCACCCCTTCCCGGCTTTCATGGGGACCCCGCAGCCATGGAGCCCCCAGAAAAGCTGGCGCTGGGAGGGAGGAGGTGGCAGCTAGACCCCCCGCCCCTTCCCGGCTTTCTTGGGGACCCCACAGCCATGGAGCCCCCAGAAAAGCCGGTGCTGGGAGGGAGGGGGCGGTGGCTAGACCCTCCCACCCCCTTCCCGGCTTTCCTGGGGGTCCCGCAGCCGTGGAGCCCCCAGAAAAGCCAGCACTGGGAGGGAGGGAGGGGGCGGTGGCTAGACTCCTGCCCCCTCCCTGGCTTTCCTGGTGCACCCCGCAGCTGTGGAGCCTCCAGGAAAGCCAGCGCTCCTCCGCCACCCCCTGGTCTCCAGGCCCCACCGGGAGGTTGGCATCCCCAGTGGGGGGCGCCCCAGGCTGTCCTGCCTAGGGCACCCAGACACCTGGAGCTGGCCCTGCTAAGGCTGAGTCTAGCTTTCCTAAGGACTACTAGTAACTAGACATGGGGCCAATGCTCCCTCTAAGCTGCGGAGTCTTGTGAGCAAAAATTCTACTTTGTGAGTGATTGGCATTAAAGTTGTGAGTGATCAATCTGGCTGCTGCATAAATAAGTTTGCTCTGGAGCCCTCCCTTCCTGAGCTAAGATAAAAATGTGTGAGCTGGAGGCTAAAAAACTGTGAGCTAGCTCATACCAACTCAGCTTAGAGGGAACACTGCATGGGGCTCTGGTAGCTTGTACTGGGCTTGCTTCATACTGCTTTGTACTGGCCAGACTCCCTATCAGTAGACCTCCCACGTTCCGGCAAGGTAGGACCAGAAGGAAGGGGGCATCTCTCGTTCTCTCTCTCTCTCACACACACACAAAACACTCCACTCAGAAACACCATACATGTCTCTCCAATGTCCTGGGGGGCGTGAAGAGGTGGAGGGCTCTGGCCACACTGCTGGTGAGTGCTGCTGGGCCTGGGTGGGGCAGGCTATGTGTGGGTCTTCATCTCAAGGGAGCAGCCCACCCAAGGCCTGGTTTGCAGCAGGGAAAGCCAGGCAGCTCATCAGAGGTATGGGGTTTGCCAAGGCCGCTGGAGCCCTGCCTGTGCCCAGGCTGCCTCGGTCCACTGCTTGACGGGAGGAGGCATGTAGCACAGCTATCTGCCACAGAGCCATCTAGCAGTGGTCAGCAGTGGAGAGACTGACCCAGTGTGCCCCACACTCCGCTCCACCCCACTCACCGGGCTGTGCAGAGCCAGGGGTTGTGAGGCAGCCTGGAGCCAGCAAGGGTGCACTGATGGTGCAGCAGAGCCATGGAAAAGCGGCACGGAAGTGGCCACAAATCACTCACTGTACATTATGACAATACCTGGGGAGACAAAGCCACCTCAGGTCCACGGGCAAGCTGAAGGGCTTGCTTACTTTCACCTCCCAGCTCGAGCTCCTCCTCGTCATAGCCCTGCCTGGACTCATAGGCAGTGGTGGTGGCTGGCTAATGAGCCCCCTCAGCACCAGCATCACAGCTGCCAGCCAGCAGCCTGAGCTGGCCAGTGCATTGTGTGGAGAGGGCTGTGGAGAGGGCTGCGACTGGGAAGGTGGGGTGCCGCAGAGGATGGGTGGGCACCAAGCAGGAGGAGGGCCCAACGTGGAGTCCTTGCAGCCAAAGGGGGTGGAGCAGGGTGCTGGCGGTGGCTGGCATGAGTGAGTGACTCTTTTGGCAAGGGGAAGGGGTGGGGTGGCAAGCCAGCGCAGGGCACCCTTCTTAACTCACGCCCATAGGTGAGTGCCTAACCTGCATCCAGGAGCATTTGGGAAGGAGAGTGGGGTAAATGATGTCAGCAATGCTCTAAGAATCCCCCTAATCTTTATGGTAAAAACCATAGAAGACGCTGTAAAGTGTGTACCCAGAATATTTCTGGGTGAGTACCCAAAAAGTGATATCTTGGTGTTGCACACTGTTGTTTCCCCCCTCATTTTTGCTCCTGCTCCATTGAGCAAGGGTGAAGGCCAGAGTGCAGGTGTCAGAAACTGCTAGGCAGATAAGGCTAGACTCATATAAAAGATCGTACTGGTGAGATCCTCTTACCCACCATCATCTTGTTTAAGTCAGGCTCTGGTGTTTAGCTCTCACCTCTTCTTTTTAAATATGTAGTAGGACTTATTTCATGGTATAAAAATACTCTGCATTTCTCCATCCCATATGACAGACTTCAGATAGAATAGAAAACTCTGGTGTCATAATGCCAGAGCATGGGCTGTTGCTTTAGATATTATGAGATGGAAACCATTTTGTAGTACTTGTTCAGAGGCATTTGAACATTTGGTGCAACATCAAACTTAGCAGTGTGGAAGACTTTCTTGTGTTCATTGGTTCAGGCTGAAATTTTAATTTGATAGATGAAATTCCAGCTGCAGACATATTTGACTTGCAAACAAAATTTGACTGAGAAAAGCAGGCATCAGTAGTGAAGCCTGTTGTTTAGGGTGTTGGGACTGAATATTCATTATTTATTTATAAATAAGCTCCTTTACAGAAATAAAAAACAACTCCCCCCCCACTAAATCCTTGCTGGCTGATTATCATTCCTTGATATGCAGTGGCCAAAGTTTAGTCCATGGCTGTAAAGTAGGAAATAGACTATAACTCCTGGTGATATTCCATAGTTTGGAAACATTAGGTTTAAAGCAAAGCATTCAAAGTTGGTTTTGGATTTTTATCTTTCTCATTTTTTCCTCCCAAAGGACTTAATTGTTAATCATGTCATGTTTAATAATTTAGATATTAGAAAGCATTATGATAATTGGGAAAGTGCTGTATGATAAAAATGACAGGCATAAAACAAGTGTAAATAGTTGAAAATTGGTGGAACAGGTAGACATAGATTTTTGGGAAGCAAAACAACAACAACCCAAAAACCCTAAAAGAAGTAAGCATGGACTCATGAGAACTAAAGAACCAAAAAGATCTGCAAATATACAAGTTCATGATCCCTAATCTAGTTTGAGACTCCAAGTGAAGGGTGGGGTATAAATCCAATCTCTTCTTCTTCCCTTTTTTGGTTCCAATAGTGCTGTGCAGAGGACATTGGCTGCATGGCAGTCCTAAACAGTCACACACACACAAGCGTATTATTTTAAGTGGACTTAGCAGTGTGTAACTCTATTTAGGATTGCACTGCTGAGCATCTGGTGGTTGGAGAGCGAGAGAAATGGTGGACAGTTTCTCCCAACATCATCAACTAAGCACTGACTCAAACAATAATCTTTGAAGGCTTATCATTCATGTCTGGGTATGCTGAACAGCCACAGAATTTCCAGTGACGCCACTGCCAGAGGGTGACAATTAGTTCCCCTCTCCTCTCCTGCCACATACAACCTTTCAGGCCATATCTAATGAGTCATCTTCAGAAAAATCTGTCTGACTCTTTGTTCCCCAAATTATTACTGTTATAAACAATTAAGTGACTTGGTGTACTAGCTGTGCATGCCAACACAAACATCCTTGCTTTCAAAAGGAGTGTTTCACCTGTGTTAATGTTGTTATATCTATTAAAGCAAGTAATACACTTTATTTTATTTGGCAAATTAACCTTCAGTACATCTCAGAGTGGACTTTTGCACTCTTTTATATACTGTCCCCCCTGCCAACATCTGAAATGGCATTTGTAGTAATTTCCACTTCTACACCAGGTGGAAGGGCAATAATTGAATTGTGACAGGGCATGGCTTTGGCCTTATACCTAATTTCCATTTTGTGGGATGTATGCATCACCATAGGTTTTTCTGCTGCACTGGATAATGACCAGTCTGGGATGCCCCATATTGCAGAAAGCAATGC
Source organism: Gekko gecko (assembly GCA_029375565.1). Taxonomy (NCBI): domain Eukaryota; kingdom Metazoa; phylum Chordata; class Lepidosauria; order Squamata; family Gekkonidae; genus Gekko; species Gekko gecko. The sequence continues at coordinate 37,822,481 of JAPDNY010000006.1, forward strand.
ATCCTAGAGGAAAATGGAATATAGTTCAGGAATCAGAAACATGGTAGGAAGAAGTAGAGATCAAACTGTGGGAGCTATTGAACTTCCTTCTTGGGTACAGCCCTGCTAGGAAGCCTCTCTCCAATCAATAATACCTGGGCAGCAGAGGATGTTATTTTCCATCTAATCATATTTATAGAGGGGTTTTTTTCCCTTCCAGCAATTTAGCAACAACTCTGAGTAAATCACATTACTTTATATTATGCTGGATTACATTTCTTGATTGTTGCTGTTGAGCAGGGAAAAAAAATCATCTTCTAGCAACACCTATGCTTAACGTTTCCACATCTTAAATCTACATCTTAATGAGAGTCGTGCATGAAATTATGCATACAAATGATTCTCCTCCCCTGGGGGACAAAAACCCCAAACTATTTCTACTTTGGGAGAACAATTTTCGTAGTGTTTCTATTGAGGAATGCTTGTGGGATGTAGAAAATTCTGTGGCACATTCGAGAGATTACCATTGGTTCATGCAGAGGGTTTCCTTGGCCCATGTTGTGTTTCATTATTACTTGGTTTAAACTGCATGTACATCTTCAGACACACCCACTACTCTCTTTTGTGCATTTGAGGGCAAGATTAGTAGTAATGGGAAACCTGAATTTGAGGGGAAATGGCCATGTGATCCTATAATTGAGGAATCCCTGATAGTATTCTAAGGGATTTCAGAACTTCCAAAAACACAGAACGGAAGCCATCCACACTCTTGTAAATCAGAGTCATATCCCTTAATTTTTTGCCAGCCAGTCCCACCACATGACTTTCTACTGTCTCCTTTAACAGAGGATATTGCCAAGTGGTGTTGAGGGGCGGGAGCAGGAACCTGTGAACACTTTCTTCATTTAGTTTCATAATATGCAGTTGAAAGTGTCTTACTGAGTCATGCAGTCCAACAGCCAAGGCAACAAGGGAATAGAAGCAAGAGAACCATTTAAAAGAGTGTTAGATGCCCTCTGGCAAATTCACCTGCTTCTGTCCTCAAGTGCTGTGTGCCTTGCTGAAAAGAACTTTTGAGTTAGCTTACACTATCCATTTAAAATGAATTGGATATTATTTGAAAAGAAGTTGGCAATATCAGTGTTCCTGAACCATCCCATCTTCTACTGGTTTACAGTGATGATGCCACTGGAACTTTCAGGGTGAACACCATAGCATTTTAAGGACATTATATGCATGTATACTTGGAACCTGGCAGCTGTGCGTATCGGAACCATGGGCTACTTACAATTCTCCCTGCATGTGTGATTACTATGTTGTCTGGACAAGGGAACATGAGGCCACTGGATCTCCTTCAGATTAAGAGGTGCACTAGACTTACAGCTACTGAGCCAAATCACTGCCTAAGTGCTTTGTAGGACTGGGGAGTAAACAAGTCCTGGCCTGATGAAGCCCAGAAACAGGTGGGGCCTCTTGCTTTCCAGGATATTTAAGCCCTAGGTTAAACAGAAGTCATTGCTGCTTCAAACAGTTTGCATGACTAGCATGCTTTTATGCTACTTGTGAGCTTTGACACATCTATCTGTACTGCAAGCCTAACCTCAGTGATCTTTAGAAAACTGGATTCTTGGTCTGACCCCTGGCTTCTGAGAAATCCATAGACTGCTTCAATCCTTTGTTATCACAGTCATAACAGGAGGGAAGTTTAAGGTAACATAGCCTGCTGTGACAGACTACATTTAAAACACTGTTTTCCTAATGCAGTAAAATCAGAGAAGGGAGGTGAATAGTTAACTCTGCTCTAGAATGTTGAGCTTGAGTGACAGGCTGCTCCTTTTCTCTGATTGGCCAGTGCCAGCTGAGGGAAATATAAAATCAGCTGTGTGCTGTGGCAGTTACTGTTCAGTAAAGTAAAAGTTCAGCTAAAGGAGTGGATATCTGAACAGTCTGAGTTTGTGACACAGATTCACATTTTGAATAAAGGGAGAGACTCCTGGTCCTGGACTCCTGGTGTTCAACATAACCTGAGGAAGAATTCCATCTAAGAATTCACTCTAGTGTCAGCTGAAGGTGAAATATGTTTTCACACAGATGCCAAGAACTGGGGTTTGAGATTTTGACAAAGAGTGACTGGATAGCAGACTGAAGCTCCCAATCAGGCCGAAAGGAATTGGATTACATTTTCAGGGCAGAAATAGAAGTCCTGTCCAGTTATACAGGGAACTGGCACTGAGACAGTCCCTGGTATGTTGTTATAGACTACTCAGGGGAAAGAAGACATTTTGTGATTTCAGAAAAGGGAAAAGAATTTGATACACAAAAAGAGTGACTTTTCCAGAAAACCTGAACAGTTATTAGGAAACTATATGCAGAAATATTGTAACTGAAACTTAAGTACTCAGTCAACCATTTCTCAGTGATAAGAACCAAGAATTTGTGAAAATAAGCTGCTACACACCATCTTATCTGTCAACTGAAAAATATATGGTTTTACCAACTATGTTTCCATCAGCCTTTCCAGTACCTGACTACCCCATACCATCACTGCCTATTAAATAAAATCTCTATTATTGTTCACTGTTACACAATCACCAATGCCATTTCAAGGGATCTAAAAAGAGGGCTTCTGTTTTGCCCCCAGTCGGAATGAAGAGACAGACACCAATATGGATTTAACAAGGGCCAATTTATTAATTATTTAATAACAACAAATACTAGCGAGAGGTTGTCATAAATGTACTGAGGAATATGACATGTGTCAAACTCCTGACCACCTGCATTTCCTTTTGGGCGATACACCTGCTCTGATCGCAAGCCACCGAAGGTAGCTTTGACCAGCAGCTTGGCATGTTGAAAGAACCCCTGACCCACCACCCCAGAAGCCGCAAAGGCCCGCTAAGGTAGGCCGGGCCAGATTGTTCCAAGAAGATCACACCTTCCCGGCCTTGAGCCGCAAAGGCCCAAAAGCCGTTCCTGGAGGACCCTTAATTTCCTTAATAACCATGCCCTGGTGCTCACCATTTCCATCCAGATTGCACTACCCTGCCACAGCAAAGGCCAAGCCTCTGCTTAGGCCTTGGCCCCCACCATGCGATCCAGCGCCGCCAGGACCCCTTGCTTCAGATCTGAAAGAAAAATGTCATTGCCCTTGTTAGAAAAGTGCACCCCATCCCCCCTATACAGGTCAGGGAACTCGACCCGTATATCAGGGTGCAACAGAAAGATGCTCAAACCGCCCTCCATGGCATTCTTAAGCTGCCGGTTGGCATTCCGCCTCGCCCGGTCCAGACACCTAGGGTCACCAATACTGCGCCACACCTGATGCAGTAAAATCGCTGACAGGACCAGTTGCACCCCCGGCCAACAGTCCGCAATGCCAGCCAAATCTGCCTTGGCCTGAATGACTAGGGCCTTACCTTTCATGAGACCCAAGTCATTACCACCAAGGTGTATCATCAGCACTTCAGGCAGAGGACCACATCTCTCCCCAAACAGTAGCGGCATCAACTTAGGCCAGTGCATGCCTCTTCGGCCAAGCTACTCGACCTCTGCCCGCTCACTGCATCCCAACTGGGATCCAATGGTCATTCTCTTGGCCCGGTGCGCGGCCCAGAACACCATACTGTGGCCACAGATCAGCACATGGCTCCTCCGCTGGCCACCAACTGCACCTGAAACAGAAACTAGATTAACCATAACAAGACAAGAGCACTAAGGCTCAAAAACAACATGCTCCATTCCCGTTATAACAAAACTGAATGAGCAGCTCAGACATTGCAGGTCCGGACATACGTCTTGTAATGTGCTGACCGCCACCTGCCAATTCTTTGGATGTCAGGTCCCTGATATCCCATAGCTGCAGCCATGGAAGCCGCCCCAATTCTGAAAGAGTGAGTCCCAAATTGGAAATTACCAAGGCCCAAGGCTACCAAAGCCCTCTTGGTAATCACCCAAAACTGAAACTTAGTCAATGGCGACCCATCCTTGTGCATAAACAGAAGACCTGCACTACTCTCCCTAAATGCCAAATATGAACTGAGTGCCACAACCGGACACAGGTCAGAATCAAAACAAGGGCCCACTGAAATTATAGTACCTTTGCCCAATTGGTCTGTTTTAGAATGCCGGATTGTAATTTGTAGGCCCTCCTCACTTACCCGGACATCCCTTATGCCTAACGCATAGCCCGACTTGTCCTGTCGGGATCGGGCCACCAGCTCACTGATTCTCAGGGCCCCAAAGAATGCAACCAAGGCTGCTGCATGAAATAAGGCAGCCTCGTATGAATCTGAACACAAAGAAACCCATTGGGGTTTCAATCCCTTAAGTACAGCAGGGGAAAAAGGTTCTCTCGTGTCAGGAGGAGCACCATCCTCTCGGGCCCAGCCATCCAGCATTTTCCGAATACGGAAATCCCCAGTATCATCCCTGAAACCCCCGGCCTTACTTGCAAAGGCAAGGGCTGATAACTTGCCCCGGATGGAACGGACAGACAGACCCTTACCTTTCACAGACACGCAGAATTGGATCAGGTGTGACATGGGGATAGGCCAAAGTTGCTGAAGGCCCACCTTCTGTCTAAAGGCCACAAACTGTTGGCCGGCCCGCATATAAGCCTGGCGCGTGCTGGGTGCAAGAGCTAAGCCATTGCCCTCTCGGCTTCAGCCCTCCAATCTGCCACAGGTCTTCGGGCATTCTTACTGCTACTTGGTCGGAGTCTGGGGCCAACTGATGAAACCTCTCCATCTGTTTCTGAGACAGAGCATCAGCAACCCTGTTATTGACTCCTGGCACATGCCTGGCCTTAAACAAAATATTGTAGCGCAAGCATTGGAGGGTAAAGGCCCAGACAAGTGCCATTACTCTGGGTGACCTAGACGATAAGGAGTTGATGACCTGTACTGTTGCCATGTTATCACACCAAAAGTGAACTGTCTGGCTAGCCAGGTCATCAGCCCAGATTTACACAGCTACCACTATGGGAAAAAACTCCAAAAACGTCAGGTCATGCATCCACCCAGCATGAATTCACTCAAATGGCCAGTCCTCCGCACACCAGTGACCCCTAAAGTAGACACCAAAACCCGAAGAGCCTGCTGCATCAAGTTCAGCCTCAAGTTGGAGATTGGTCCTCCAAAAGGACACCCCATTATAAGAGGCCAAGAAGTCCCGCCAAACTGACAGGTCATCTCTAATCCCTTGAGTAACCCTGGTCCTATGATGTGGACGCCTTAAACCTATCGTTGAGTCGCACAGCTTGCTCAAGAATGCCCTCCTTGGGGCCACCACTTTACATGCAAAATTAAGGTGCCCAATTAGCTGTTGCAACTCCTTAAGTGTCAATTTAGTTTTAGTAAACGCTTCCTCAACTAACCGAAGAAGGTTAGCCAATTTATCAGGAGGCAAGCGTGACACCTGTAGCACAGTGTCCAACTCAATACCTAGAAAAGTTAAGACCGTACTAGGGCCTTCTGTTTTCTCAACGGCTAAAGGAACTCCAAGTTCCATAGCCATCTGCTCAAAATTGGACAATAACTGTGCACAAATTCCAGATCCTGCAGGGCCGGCAAATAAAAAATCATCTAAATAGTGCGCAGCACTGGACAAGCCCGTGCGTGCATACAGAGCCCATTCCAAAAAGGAACTGAACCTTTCAAATGCAGCGCAGGACACAGAGCATCCCATCGGGAGGGCCCTGTCCATATAGTACTGCCCATCAAAGGAGAAACCCAGAAGGACAAAGTCATCTGGATGGATCGGCAGAAGACGAAAGGCCAACTTGATATCACATTTAGCCAATTCGGCCCCTCGCCCGCAGCTACGGACCATACCAACCGCCTCATCAAAAGAAGTGTACCTAACTGAGCAGAGTTCACTAAGTATAGCGTCATTCACCGAGCTGCCATGAGGATAAGACAAATGGTGAATGAGGCGATACTCCCCAGGTGCCTTTTTTGGTACTACACCTAAGGGCGATACCCGCAGGTTAGGCACCGGTGGAAAGGAAAAAGGACCCACTACCCTGCCTTCCAAACATTCTTTCAGAATCTTGGCTCTAACCACCTGCTCCATGCCACAAACTGAGGGCAAATTAGGAGCTGAAAAAGAACATCTCTCACCCACATAGGGAATGTGAAAACCAAACTTGAACCCCTCCAACAAATACTGCCTATCGGCAAATTTAGGGTAATGGCTCAACAAGCGCTCCAACACAGGGACCTTAATTGGACTGGGTCCCTTTGTCAGGTAAGGCCTGACTGCCCCCCCCCCGACATCTGCCACCTTTGCCATCCCTAGCAGCAGATCTGAACTTTGACTTGGGGCAGGATGGAAAGGCATAGGGGCTGGCACAGAGGGTGCATTCGTGCCGAAAGGGACATGGCCTACGGCCACAAGACCCTTGTGAGGAAAACTCCCAACACAAAGGGCGCTTTTGCACTGCCTGGCCATCTGGGGACCTAAGAACCCCAACATTGGCTGCATTAGCCTTTTTCACTACATGCCCACTATCTGAATGTTCCCCCCCCATCGACCTGGCTGGGGACATCGTTTGCATCCAGATATGAGGATGGATCAAGTCCCAACGGAGAGCTGGGTACATAGCTGCCTTCATCCGGAAGGCCCTATCATACTCCATCCAGGCGGACCCAGCAAAATCCAAATAACCCTTATGGATTATATCCATATACTGGAGCAACGATGAAGCCCTTTCAGGTTTTGCCCTAACTAGCACCCCTGCATAGATTAAAAAGCCAGGGTACCAGTTAGCATAGATTCTGTCCACGCTACGACGCTTCAAGCACTCTTTGTCGCATTCATCAAGGTCCTCCCGATCTTTCTTATCTAACTCCCGATACAACAAGGAGAAGACGTCTACATAATCTCCCCGCAGAATCTTCTCCCTGGTAGCCGCAGTGAGATGGTCACCTAACGGCATGGCTAGTTCCCCTGATGGCAAGTCCTTTGCTGGTACCATCTCGTAAGTCCGATTACCAGGATCTGGGGGAGCACATCCAGTCCACACACCCCCTTGCAATTGCAGACCCGAGCTGGACAGGGAAGTAATGCCAACAAACCCTCACCAACAGGAGGACCCATCAACATGCCAGCTGGTGTTACCCCATCAGCCGCAGGTGGAGCCTGAATAGCTCCAACTGATCCAGATAGAATAGGTGTGCTGACAGCCCTATGAAGAGGTGCCCCTCCCATCATGGACACAGGCGACATGGCAGAAGCCTGCCCGCCCTCTGGGCCCCAAGGCCAGGCAATGTCCAGTGTTTGTGTCACAATTGGCCTACCTGACACCAGCGATGGGACATCTTGAGTATCCACCAGTTGATCATTGCCCTGTCTTTCCCTCGAGTCAACCTCCAACGGTGCCAGTCGTGCTTCATCTCTTACCGATACAATGGTCTGGCTTGGAACACCTGCACATCGGCTCTCAATAATAGAAAGGTGGTTCAATACCTGAGCCTGGAAGGACTCCATCGAAGACAAAGCAGGTTGACCAGAGGGTGAAGGCCCCTCCAAATGCTGTTCAATCCCAGCTAACCTGTCCAGAATGGCCCTGCTCACCGGACTATCCCAAAAAGCATCTAATAGAGCCGGTGAAATTGCACCAGCGGGTGCCCCAGGAACCACTCCTGATTGTACTGCACCTGACAGTGCCAAAAGCACCTGCAACCCTGACGATGGGACTATAGGTTGCGCAGCTTGTGAATGCACTAGGTCCCCTACCTGGACCTGTGCAGGGACCTGAACAGGCCGCTTAGTAGGAGGCTGACTGCCCGGCACAGGAACAACCCCAACCCTTTTGGGGGCGGGCTGCTTCCCTTTGGACAACCCTGCACCCTTCTTTGGCGCCATGCCTACCAATGCCAAATGACAAGTGGATGTCCCAAGTGAGCAGGACTACCAACTCTCACACTCCAACCCCGGATGGCTATAAAAAAGATAATCAATTGGCTAAAGCCCAACTTGGCTGCCAGTAACATGGAGGAGGTTGGTGTCTAAAATGGCTGCCAAAGACGGATGCCCCAAAATGGCCTCCCAGACAAAAAGTCTAAAATGGCTGCCATTTAAAACCTGTCTGACGGCCATTATTTCTCCTGCCCAAACAGGCCCCCTGCTTAAAAAAGGCCTGAGTACCCAGCAGCACAGCCCAAGCTCACCAATCCTCCAAAGACCATGGGCCTCCAGAAAGCAACAGAACTGCCAAGAAAGAAGGGGGGGATGGAGGAAGTGGTGATCGGGCCCACTGCAGCCTTACTACACTGTTTGGAGGGGGGGACCACCCAAGGCTCCCTCCCAAAGAACTGTTTCCAACCCTGCTAGTGCGGGCCCACTGGACAGCTGCACAGCCGCTCCTACCCAGGGAGTGTTTAAATCAGCCCAAAGAGTGCCAAAAAACAGCCCCAAACACACAAACTGCAGCGTGGCCTCAGCCACCGCCGATGCCACACACAAGCCTCCAGCAGCCGTTGATCCCTCGCTGTGTCTGCCACCAATCCCCTGACGCTGCCTCACAACAAAAATCAGCTCCAGACTGAAGCGCACAGCCGCGATCCAAGCCCGCTGCCGAAAACGCAACCATGCTGCTGCTGCTTCTGCTACTGCTTTAAAGCCACAGGCACCCAGCAGCACAGCCCTCGATCGTAGCCCTCGATCTCCGAGCACGCCAAAGGACTGGTAAGGGGTGGGGTGGGGCAAGAGCCAGTCTTAAAAGGCTGGCTCTGCCCCCTGTTGGTGTCTTTCATCTTCCTGCCTCTCGCGGAGGCAAATCAGCCCTCCCCCACCAGTGCAGGCTTGGCAGGGATTGGGGCTCGCATTCTCCAGACATGTTCCTTGTCTGGAAAAAGCCAAATTAGATTCTGTCAAAGGGTGGGTGGGACATTTGGATTTATAAAGTCACAAATATTCTCATGTGACTAGGGGGCCAGCTCAGTACCTGAAGGCAACTAAGAATTTTGGCAGGGAAAATCTGCCTCAGACTGGGGAGAATAATAGGAGGTCCATCCTATCTGTATTCTTACTGTGCTACACTATGCCTTGAGTATGGTGGGACTTGCCTTGAAACCTCTGATGTGTCAAGCACACCAAAGAGTTGCTGCTGTTGCTGATGTTGTACCACATTCCCCATGAAATGTGTATCTCTACACATATCTGCAATCTGCTTTCACATGTTCATGATACAGAATATAGAAGCTTGGGTGGCTAACACTTTGAATGGTAAGCAGTAATCCACCGTGATGCAGAAAACTGGTTGGCACGTCTGCATGTTAACAAAAACGGCTTCTCTGAAAGCACAGCCCCATTCAGTATTAGGATTTGGGAAGGTATAAATATTCATGGTGAAAAATTGGAAGGCTTTGTAAACCACTAATCTTAATAGGAAGTGATGGCATACATTTGTTTTGCCTGGAAAAGAACAAAAGACCAGTCAGACCACATTTTATTTCAGAAGTGGTGTATGTGCAGATAATTGAGCTGATAATCACTTTGTGGAACTACAATAATGTGTTATCTGTCGTATTTCTCTGTCATGTTCAATTTACAGATAATGGACTTTCTTTGATTATTTATTTTGTGTTCTTCCATAGTATGATTAATTTTTTTTAAAAAAAGCCTTAGGAACTATGCTGTGTGTGGATTTTGCAAGATACTTGGAGGTGGAAACAAGTACAAGTGGCAGCTAGGTGCAGAGTTGGGTGCAAATGGAAAGGCCCAAGCATAACAGCAAGAATAGTGAATTCAAGTAGGTTGATCAAAGCTAGGAAACTGGAAGCAGTTTCTACACACATGTACTTCTCTTGGCTTCTCATCACTCAACATTTGATGGAGTACAGCTGGTTATGTGACCTGATGCCCACTGCCAGCCACTCAGGGGTGCTTCATAGAAAAATGAATACCTGAAATATTAAACTGTAAATGTTATTGTTCTGCTGGGTGAACTCTCTTGAGTTTATTTTGATTTTGGGGTCAGTAAACTGAACTCAGCCTCCTCACACTCCCCCCACCCCCGCACTTGGCTCTGCAATTTAGAAAAGCTGCTTGTGTTCATGACATTATCAGGAGTACAACATATTCTTCAAATGCTGCTCTGCTGCCACCACCCCTTCCCCAGCAATAGAAGCCCTGTTCACAAGTTATAGTGAATGTATGTACAGCCCGTGTACAGTGTACCCTTGATTGTCCTTTGTGTGTGCATTGAGCAATCCTCATGTTGCAGTGACTGCATGTGTAACTTCAGTTTGTGGGTTCTGTGGGGCAAAACTTGGAATGAATCTTGCAATAATTGAAAGAGAATAAAACATTTTTACTTTTCACTTAACATCATATCATGTAACAGAACATAGATCTTAGTAACACAACAGAATGGTGATCTTTTAATGTTCAAACAATTAACTTCACCCTCCTTCATGGCCTGCCACCCCCAAAGCCCTTCTTTTTCCTCATGTTGGTGGGGCAAGAAGTCTCCAGCTGTACACTCTGTGCACTGGCTTCCAAAATGAGGGTCCCAAATGAACTCCCCATTAGATAAAACAACTCTGAATAATTCTAAAATTTACAATTTAAAATAAAAGTCTCCCTCCCTTACCAGTTAACATACATAAATCATAGTTATCTTCAACAAGGTGTTAAGAACCTACGATTAAGGTTCAAGCTCCCCAGCAGGGTAGTCTTTCCACACATTCTGCATCTAGAGGCTCCACCCCTTCCTGGCTTATTCCATTCCTAGCTAGGGGGTTATCCAGGTACGGGTCCCCAGTTTCAGGAGGTATGAGAGATCTCCCTTATTCTCCTGCCTTCCTCTTCTCTGGCAACTTCAGTAGCACAATTCCAGTCAACAGAGTCCCTGGAAGTGTTCCCGTATACTCAAGTATTCTGGGTTCCTCCCAAGGTTTCTGGGACCCAGGACACTATTGTTTCAGGTACCTTAGAAAGGATGAGGAGTTTCAAGGCTATTCCCTCCCCCTCCCCGCTGCTGCTGTTGTTGCTGCCATGATGTCATATATGTGAAGAGGGAAGGTGGAGGCTGGGCAGAGGTCAGGGAGTTCTGATCAGAGCTGGAGAAGAATTTAGGGGAGATAGTGCTCAGGCTGAGCATGATGACCCAAGCAAAATCCACACTTTGAATCCCCTCCTAGTCCCAAATTTTGACAGAATTGTTAGGCCTTAATAACATTATGTGATCAGCCAGTGTTTTGCCATATGAACATTTAATAATGCTCAGTTCCTGATTTCAAGCAGAACTTTTAAAAATGTCATACTTTTGGACTCATACCCCACCTTTTTTTTTTTGGTCTAGTTTAAAGGGAAATACATAAAAGGACAGTTTTGGTAAATGATGTGAAGCCAGCTGTTATAATATGGTTCTCACTGCTCTGATGCTTTGATCCTTCAAGGGAGGAAGTAAACACAATCTTAAAAATCACTTCCCTGACACATCTCTGGAAGATAACAATACTAATAAAAGTCCCTAATACTTCTGCTAACTTGTCTTCCCTTAATGCTTGACATTTTCTGCCAGCATAACATGTTTTTGTTTGATATCCTCCTTTTACAAAGAGCCTAATAGGGAAGGACTTGGAGGACTTTCAAATGGATTCAAGTGTGAACCAGAACTGCTAAAGCCATAAGGTAACAGATATAATGAGGACACTGCTACATCTGTGCTCTTCGGCTGAGTCACACCACAAAGGCGCCTGAAATTAGCCTTCGTTTGAGTGTGAGGCTGCACATGTGAACTTTTCTTGGTGGTGGAAAGAAAAATGTGGATGCAACCCTGCTCTTCAACTCCATGTTAAATGGATATTTCAGCCACAGGTGGCTGTGTAAATATTACAACTTCAGAAGATAATTATTGAAATTATAGTCCTGTTAACACTCAGAATTTAAGCTAAAATTACCTTTCCAGGATGAGCTGCCAAATAGTCTGGAGAAAAATGTCCTGAAACTAAAAGCTTAATGTGTGAAAATGGACAGGTTTTCATGCCTTGGAGCCAAGTCACATTCCCTGGTAAATAAGGCTTATTAAGGTTCTATTAAAGGGACATGCCCTCCCAGCCAGTAAAAAGGCTGTGAATCAAACTTATCTGTTTAGCCTTAAAGGCTAAGAGGATGACAGTTTATATGTTAATGTGGTAGCCAATAGAACAAAAGAACTTTGGCACCAGGGAACCTCTGAGAAGCTAATCAAATGGCTGGGCTCTGAGAGGGCTCTGTGCTTGGCTTGGGGGGAGGAGAAAAAAGGGAAAACTTGATGTTTATATATGAAGATGTGACTTTGGAATAGGAAAAAAACCAGAACATGAAAAGAAAGTCCAGAAATTACTGGGAACTGGAAGCCTGTCAGAAATCTGATAATAGCCTTTTAAAAATCTCTGTTGTTTTATATTGTGGGGTTTTGAGGTGTTCCTGTTGGTTTTTAAAAACTTAATTGTTGCAGCATGTTCAGAAGACGATTTCTGGTTAAGTTTTAATAACATTTGGGCTAGGTATTTTTAAAGATTGGTTTGGTTTGAATTCTCTAGTCTGATGTTGGTTTTCTTTGAATTTGGAGGCTGTTTGCCAGTGGTTGTTCTTGTGTATAGGCTATTGGCTTCTTTGAATGTTTTCCCCATATGAAACAATGTAGACAGGTAGGATGACTGGGGACTCTTTGTTCAGTCCAATTCACTTGAAACTGGGGAGGAGGTCTTCAGTGAATAGGTAGCACTAGATCCTATGCAATGGTAGTATCATTTGATTGAACATCAGCCACCCCCCATCCCCCCAAGGGAATAAGAGTACCCAAATAATTCATTCGATTGAACATCAGCCACCCCCCAAGAATAGAGTACCAAATAATTCCAGAGCCCCAGAAAATAAAACTAAACCCCAAACCACTATCAGGGACCTGAATATCACCAAGTACTGGTATTTATTCCTTTCCTGAAATCTGAATCTGGGTTTAGGGTTTTTTTTTTGGGGGGGGTTAGGTGCACATCCCTACTGGGCTGCTTCCAACCCTCCTTTCAGTGGTTTTATCAATCCAATTTTAATGGTTGTTATTTATAGCCACAAATTCAGTGAAAGTTATTCTTTAATAAATGTGCTTAGAGCTGGAACCCAGTCTTACCATATATATTTAAAAGGAAATTGCATTAATCTCAGTAAGGCCCCGGTCACATGGGCCAGATAACGCGGGGGGGAGGCGAGGCTTTTTACACTGGCACAATTAGACCTGCCAGAACACGATCAGATGTGATGGCAGCACATTGGGGCTTCCTCCATTGGCGAGCGCAGCAAAGAGGATGACCCAGGGGAATAACCGCATTCTGGCGCGATCACACTGCAGGAGTCCATATGCAGCCCATGGCAAACCATTTGCCAGTAGGTTGTTTCAGGTAACTTTTAAATGCGCATCTTTGGTGGCACACCACAGGTTGACCATGGGTGCGCTATGTCTCCCAGATGTTCCGGTGTGATTGTGCACAGAAAATCGTGCCTTCCGCGGGGCAAATGCTCCGTGTGACTGGGGCCTAAGTTTGATATCCCAGTTAATGTCCTTGTGGCATAATCCTATGCACATTCATTTAGAAATAAGACCCAATGAGAGAAGTGTGGAAAGGATTGTCCAGAACATATTGCATCCTTAGCTGCTTTAAAGGTAGGTTTGTGGAAGTTTACATATTTTTAAATGCAGATCAAATGGGATGAAACAGGGGTAAAGAAATGTGCAGGAAGGAGTAGTTTCCTTTACCTTTAGGGGTTCCTTTGAATAGTCTTATATATGTTGATTTTCTTTGAGGGATTCTCTGATACAGCTGTTTAACCTGGTTAGGCAATGACCACCTGAGTCTTTATTTTAGAACTGGCACCCCCTTCTGGTGGAGTGTTAGTTCTGTGGAGAGAATCTGCATGATCAGCCCCTAATGGAATGGTTTTTGGTGACTGGATCCACATGTTTTTCAGTATTGTGCTTACTGTAATAATTTTCATCCTGGATTTTCCTGTTGATAGGAGGAGCCATTCTCAGTCTTAAAAAACTATGGTAGAACATAGGGATGGAGGTGATCTCAGGCATGCTGGAGCCAGCCAGACTGCTTAGTTTTTTATAGAAACTCATCAGGAATTCTCAACTCTGTCCAGATCCTCTAGTTTTGTAAGGGGAAATAGAACTAACAAACTCTTCATATTCTTTAAAATATAGAATAACTTGTAGCTATTTTAGTGACAATTTGCTTCAGAGAAATTTGGAATCCCCAGAGCTAGAATTAAACACCACTTTTTAAAAATTTAAGTGTTTCCAACATATTCTCCTTAATGACCACATTTCAAGTGAGATTAGATATCTGAAGCACTTAACTATAAGAAAACAAGGCTATGTGCACAACTCTTTCCAGCTGAGGTAAAGAAGCAGATGGACCAAAAAGCAGATTCTGTCAGATAAGGCTGATTCTAGGGAGATAAAATCATCTGGAAACTTCTGTGGGTATGGGTTTTCAGTGACTATTTAACTTGAATCAAATGATCACAAAAACTTATTGGAAAAATGAAAGACCCTATCAATGCTCCCTCTAAGCTGTGGAGTCCTGTGAGCAAAAATTCTACTCTGTGAGCGACTGCCATCAAAGTTGTGAGTGAGCGATTTGGCTACTGCATATATTAGTTTGCTCTGGAGCCATCCTCCCTGAGCTAAGACAAAAAGGTGTGAGCTGGAGGCTAAAAACATGTGAGCTACCTTACAGTAACTCAGTGTAGAGGGAACACTGGGCCCTATTGGCCACATCCCTGACCTGCTGACTCCTACCCAGCTCACAGTAACTCAGTTTAGAGGGAACACTGGGCCTTATTAGCAACATCCTTGACACACACCTGGAGCCTCTACCTAGGAAAAGTACAGTCTTTCTCCACAGTGGGGACCAAAACAGCTCACATCATTCTCCTCTCCCCCTTTTGATCTGCACAACAACCCTGTGAGGTAGGTTAGGCTGAAAGTCTGTGAGTGGTCTGAAATCACCCAATCAGCTTCCACAGAAAGAATCTGGGTCTGGCAGACCTTGCTCTGAAGCACTAACTACTATGTCACACTGGCTGTCATGGGGGGGGTGGCACCCCAGCAGGGTATAATGACACAGAGTCCACCATTTTCTCCAGGGGAACTGATCTCTGCCATCTGGAGAGCAGTTGTAATTCTGAGTGATCTCCAGCCTTCATCTGGAGATTGGCAACAATGGTTCCCCAGGAAGAAATGGCTGGTTTGGAGGGTAGAGTCTGTGGTCTGAGGTTCCACTTCTCCTCAGTGGAGAGCCAAGTAAGAGGGAAGTGACCTCAGCAAGATATAATGACACAGAGTCCATCCTGCAAAGCAGCCATTTTCTCCAGGGAAACTGAGCTCTGCAATCAGGAGAGCAGTTGAAATTCTGAATTATCTCCAGTCCTCACCGGGAGAATAGCATCAATTGTTCCCCAGAAGGAAATGGCTGGTTTGAAGGGTGGAGTCTATGGCATTGTACCTGTCTGAGGTCCAACCTCTCCTCAAACCCTACCTTCTTCAGCCTCCACCCCTCAAATCTCTAACCTGGAATTGGCAACTCTATCCTTCCCAGCCAACCATCATCCTACCTTTATCTGTCCCTCTAACTTCAACTTTCCATCTCCCCACCACCTTCTGCAGCCTCTACCTAGGAAAGATAGTCTTTCTTTGCAGTGGGGATCCAAGCAGGAGGGAAGCAACCTCAGCAGGGTATAATGACACGGAGTCCACCCTGCAAAGCAGCTGTTTTCTCCAATGAAACTGAGCTCTGCCATCTAGAGAGCAGTTGTAATTCTGAGTGATCTCCAGCCCTCACCTGGAGAATGGCAGCAATGGTTCCCCAGGAGGAAATAACTGCTTTGGAGGGTGGACTCTATGGCATTCTATTCAGCTGAGGTCTCTCCCCTCCCCCAAACCCTGGCTTTCACCACAAAATCTCTAGGAATTTCCCAACCTGTAACTGGCAACCTTAGTCATGGCTGGCCCCAATAAGTTCCCCACAAAGGCCTGAAAAGGGCCTCCTGGCTTTGCCTTTTTACTGACAGAACTGAACTTGGTTGCCTAGCAACAGCCACTGAGGGAAAAGTTAGTCCCACAGGATACAAGCAGGAAAAGTGTCTTTGTCAGGAGAGACAGTCATTTTGGCAGTTAATTCTGACAGGGAACAGTGGCTGAGGTGGCAGTGGGCAGCGAAGAGGGAGGGACCTCTTGGTATGTGAGTACTCTTGATTGGCTGTTGATGGGCCGATGGCTGATGGAGTGCACAGCACAGCCAATAAGAGAGCTGGAAAGTGCCAATGCATATCAAATACCACAACCTAGTAGGAAAAAACTGACTTTCTTTACCGTTTGATGATCACCTACTGGGAGCTACTCCCATGCAACCTTACCCTTCTTGTTCTACTGGTGCAGTGCACTAAGGAGGTGGCTGCATCACCTTTCATGCTGCTGAGGTAACACTGAAAGTAGTAATATTGAAAGGGTAACTTTGACTCTGCAAAGGCTATGAGTAATTCTCTGCTGCTTTAGTGAAACAGATTGTTCTGCCTAGGGATGGGCATGAACCAGCTCACAAACTGAAGTTCATGATGAATTTTGACGGGTTCATGGTTTGCAAACTGAAGTTTGTGGCAGGTCAACTGGAATAAACTTTCCACAAACTTTCAAGCAGTTCATGGAGGTTCATGCTGGTTCATGTATGGATATATTTCCAGACAGACTGTCTCCACTCAAACAAAATGTTTATCAAACTTCAAAGGAATTGGGGGGGTGAGGAATTCTTCAGCCTTGGAAACATTGTTGTCAGTTTCAAACTTAATCATGTCAGTTTTAAGAGGGTTCCTCTCCACCTTTGCCCCTGTTCCTTTGTGTTCAGATCCCATTTTCTTGCACAGAGCTTGCAAAATCCCTCCCCCCCCTTACTTGGATTTGTAACTCTGTGCTTTGAGATCAGTCCCTTAAAGTTTGCAATGCCAGTGGCACTGAATTCTGCTGGGCATTCTGTGATTGCAGTGGTGCTGCTGGGTGTTCTGTACATTGTACTGGTTCTGCTGGGTTGCAAAGATGCCCCCTTGTTTTGATTCTGATTGAGCTGGCATTGCCACATTGGCACTGGGTTCTGCTGGGCACCAGTATATTGACTGGTTCTGCTGGATTTGCAGCCCCCTCTTGCTTGGACTGTGATTCTGTGCTAGACATCAGTCCTGTTGAGCTGGCATTGCCAGGTTCCACTGGGTACTAGTATATTGCACTGGTTCTGCTGGGCTAGCAAAAATGTCCCCCACCTTCAGTTTCTACTGCAGAGATTCTCTGGTTTGCCTTAGTCCTGCTGGGTTTGCACTCTACAGTGGCACTGGTTCTGTTGGGCTTGCAAAAATGCCCCCCACCTTCAGTTTGTACTGCAGAGATTCTCTGGGACTTTGATTCTGTTCTGCTGGACTTCTATTGCCCTTGGGTTGTTGTTGGTTTTTTTTGGCTGTTTCCCCCCTTCATTGGAAACAATGGAGAATGGGAGTACTTGGGGGGAGGGGCTGTAACTCAGTCCCCATAAATCCAATCCTCACCAAACTTGGAGTGCAGAGAGAGGAGAGTCATTCAGAGGTCCCCTGTAAGTTTGGTGTCTCTAGCATGCTGTGGGGGACATTATACCACATAACAAACCTCATCAGTTCATTTAGCTCTCAAAAGTTCATGACAGTTTGTGGGTCATGAACCAGGCATGCCACAAACTATGAACCAAAACAAACTGCATTTTCCTGGCTTGTGCCCATCCCTACTTCTGCCAGTCACTCCACAACATCACTATGTGAAAAATGCATAGCCTTGTTTGTCCAAATCCATTTTCCAAAATAAGAAAGTCACAGAATGGTAAGCATTGATTTCTGTTTCCACTTGAGAATGAGTACTATAATCAAATCTAGTCCACTTGGGTTGCGATTCAGTTTCATGCTTATTTGATTTATGATCAACCATAATGTTTTCTGTTTTGACTATCAAGAAACAGAGGTTGACTCTAGAGACAGCTATGGCCTTTTTAATGGGAAGGCTAAGTAAGGACCAAAACCCCCACAAAAACCATAGGAGCTTTCAGAGACAGAAGAGGTTGTTATTTCAGCTTGTATAATGGCCAATCTAAATTGGCAGTGGCCACTGGTCAGCAGCCAAGTACAGAAAAACCATGTCATTGAATGGGAAATGGAATATTTTGTAAGCTACAACATGCCAAACACAAAAGGGAGATATTTCCCATAAAGCTTTCTACTGAATTCTGGATTTTTATTGTTGGTGTTCGTATTTTTCTATATTGGATGTCAATGGGATTTAAGTGTGGCATTCTTTAAATCTGAAGTCATAACCAAATAACTGAAAATTATAACTGAACAAAGGATGTGGACTCCCCCACATTCTGATTAATGTGGAATAAGCTGCCTTGTGGTTCCTTTGGGGGAGCGGAATTGAGCTCAAAATAACTTAAATTTAGATTCAGTAACCACAGAGTACAAACTGAATATAAATGCAGGTAAATGATTTATGATGCACAAATGAAGGTATAAGCAGTGGACCACATTCCAATTCTAGCCTCTATATATTTGACTAACAATTACTATGTAGAGCCATGCTCTCCATTTTGCATCCACACAGACTTTAAGCACATTCACATACGCACACATAGGCTCCTGTGAAAACTACAAGCATGTCAGTTGAACATGAGACCAGCTTTTAAGTATCATTTACATACCCTGGGTGTCTACACAGGGCTGCTAATGGCAAGAAATGTTAAAAAGTCCAGTCTTATTCTAGTGGATGAGTAATAGTGTAGAGAGGATTGTTACCAAAAGGTAAAAAAAAGCAACCACATGCTAGGTTATCTGCAGAACTACCACATTAGACATGTGTAATTTTTATGCATCACATTTTTGTCCCACCCTGGTGCAGATAAAATGGGAAGAGGAGCCTTACATTCTGTATGCCACCCTACATTGTTAATTTTATCTTCACAACAACTCTGAGAACCTGTAAAGTACAAAGGTGGCTAATAAATATTTTAAATAAAATAACTAACTAACTACAAAGCGGGTTAAGTTAGTGTGACCATCTCAGTGGCATGCAGTGAGAAATGTGGATGAATGGTGATTTAAGTTCCAGATCTTCCTAGTATAGTTTGACGTTTCAGCCACTATACCACACTGGAAATGCATGGGCCTTTCAGTTTTAATATATTGCCTCATTACACAGGAGCATCTTTTATATACTTCCATTAACTTTCCAGTGTGGCTTGGTCCACATGCTTCTGCAGCTGAAGGAAAAAAGAAGGATGGAGAACTGGATGGTAATGATGAACCACTGAACAGTTTTTGGAGCAGATGAACAGCGAACTTAGTGGCTTCACACGCAGAACAAATAGCTGAGAATCAACAGTGTATTATCCTGTCTTGTCTTCACTGTAGCTCTTTCATTCTACCAAGAGACAACTCCAGAACCCAGCTGAGAAAAGAGGAGAAATTGTCAATGGAAGTGATGTGGTGGAATGTATGTCTTTATGAATGAAGACCAGAGTAGAAGTATGAGATATATTCACTATGCTGTGATCCGATGAACACAGTGTGCCATTATTATTTTTGAATGATCCAAAATAAGACTACCTTTAATTATTTTTCCAGCTGCCTCAAGCATCTATTTTGGGAAAGTTAATAGACTAAATGAGTCAGAGTAGTATTGCCTTTTTAAAAATTGCTGAAAGGGACTCTGACTTTCACAGCAAATAGCAATCTATTTCTCTGCTTTGGCACAATATTCCTCAGACTTTTAAAAACTGTCCCCCCCCAAACTTTCTGGGACTCTAAACTTAGGATGCCATCCAAGGAGCTGCATGAAGAAGCATATTTGGCTGGAAGAAGCAACAGTCCCATTGCATATCGGAAATTATTTGGGTGAGATATTTGAAACACTCTCCTAAATTTTCAGGATTTCAATATAACAGAGTATCCACTGAACAAAGCAAACAAACGAACAAACAAAAGACAGACAATGAGATGCTTGTTTAAACAAAATCTAATTCCTATGCTTTCAACTACAATTGGGGATTTTTCCACTGTAACAAACCAAGGTTTTGTCAAGCCACTTGACAAATGAAGACCTTCAATTACTATGTCTCACCCACATGCTAAGCAACAATGTAAAGTGGACCAACAGTTAGGGTTGCCAACCTCCGGGGGGGGGGGGGCTAGCGATCTCCCAGTACTACAACTGATCTCCAGACAACAGAGGTAAGTCCCCTTAGAGAAAATGGATGCTTTGGAAAATTGACTCCGGCCCCGGTCACACGCCGAATTTGCTGTGGGAGAGCCATGAGTGAATGGCAGATTTTCCGGGCATGATCACACCACAACATCTGGCAAGTGGAGCGCACCCGTGGCCAACCCCGTGGCATACCGGCGAAAATGTGCAATAAAAAACTACCTCCTCGAAGGTACTAGCAAACGGCTTGCCATGGGCTGCCTCCGTACTCCCTCAGTGTGATTGCGCTGGTACACGGCTTTCCCCTCCGGCCCCTTGTTGATGCGCAGGCCTGGAGGGAAGGAACCGTGGCATGCTGTCAATGCATGGGATCTTGTTCTGGTGGCTCTAATTGTGGCACTGCAAATAGCCCCACCTCCCCCCCATGTTTTCCAGTGTGTGTGACTGGGGCCTTCATGTATTATACCCTGCTGAGGTCCTTCCCAGGATTTTTCAGGAACCTTGAGTGACAACCCTACCAACAGTGCAATCCTAGGCAGAATTACAGCTGTTGAAGTCAATGAGCTTAGAAGGGCATAACTCTGTTGAGAACTGCACTGCAAATTGTTCATATATTCAGAATTTGAATTTATACATGTTGATACTTGACAAGGTGGCTAAAAGAGAACTTTATTCAAAAGCAGCAGACATCAATGAGCAGATGCTTATTATTGCAATGAGCACGGGATTATTAAGGGGGAAGGGAATGCATCGCTTGAGTCTACATGGCGGAACAGCTTATTTTATGTAGCCTGTTCAGAAAAGGGTGCAAGGATACTGAGCCTGGATATGAATAGGCATGCAGAGGGCAAACAGTTAGGAATCTGGAGGCAGGCAAGGACAGCTGCTGGGTGGATCTTGGGACAGTAGGACATAATTGTTTTCTTCTGTTGTTCCCAGATGAAAAGACTAGAGTGCCTTCTGTTAACCACACGGCTTAGAAAAACCGCAAGCTTGGCAACCCTTTGCGACCTTACCCAAAGCTTCTTGCATGTCCCTCAGGGAGTCTTTTCTACTTATTGAGAAATGCATACAGCCTGATACCATAAATGTTCATGTTCATGTAAAAGTAAGTCCCACTAAACGTGTATTATTTATTTTTGTTTAAAACATTTTTAAGCTGCTTTTCTACCCAATTAAGGGTCTGTAAGGTGGAAAACGATAACATTTTTAAAGATTTAAAACACATAAATAAACACTTGAAAGACAATTAAAAAAACCCATAAACAAACACATGAAAAATGTATTAATTTATTCTATTTATACCCCGCCCTCCCTGCTGGAGCAGGCTCAGGGCAGCTTGCAAAAAAGTTAAAGCACATAAAACAAAGCAATTATAAAAACAATCACAAACAGTCATAAAGTGCTAGTGACAGTAATAATATTGCATAGTGATTGTGGAAACATAATAACAGATCATGGTGGAATAGTCACAGTGGAATACAGTCAGTATTGATATTCAGCTGCTGTCTTAATCCATTTGTGCTGGCAGGGACAGGCTGCTGGTGGTAATTCCAGGGGAACAGGGCCTTGCCACTGTTTAGTTATTAGATGGGGCTCCTTGATTAAAGGCCTAGTGGAAGAGCTTCATCTTGCAGGCCCTGTGGAACTGTAAAGGGTCCCGCAGGGCCATGATGTCTTTTGGGAGCTTGTTCCACCAGAGCGGAGCTGCCACTGAGAAGGCCCTAGACCTGGTTGTGGCCAGCCTGGCATCTTTCGATGATTTTGAGACCCTGAACGCAGTGCTCTCTGGGGAACATGTGGGGAAAGGTATACGACACACAAACATAAAAATTAAAACAGGTAGGATTTATACAAAGTAGGCAAGGCTCTGATGATCTTAGGCTAGTCACTGATCTGATTGCTGTAAATAGTAAGAGATCTGGTCAAGTTGTCATTCTCTCACTTGTTGCTGAAAAGGCTTTTGACAAAATATACTGGAGATGCATTTTTGCGATGTTAACACTAATTTTTGAAGTAGATGAGAATTCTTTCTTCATCTCTCAGTTCGAGTGTGCTGATGGCATATTTTCTGCAGCATTCTCTGTTAAGAAGGGTACTAGACAAGGGTTGTCTTCTAACTCCTCTTATTTTTTATTTATGTTTGGAACCTCTGGTGTATGCTGTTAGGCAAAACAATAATATTCATGGCTTTATAGGTAACTCTTTCAAATTTAAAATTGTTATACAGATGATCTTTTATTATTTATTTCAGAACCTTAGTCTTCTTTGTCTGAATTAATGAATACTAGAAAAAGGCCCATTGTGGAAATAAATACAACGAGCTCTAGAAAGAGGCTCTGGGAATGTGCCCCAGCCTTAGGCACTCAGTGTCAATTTGCTGTGGTGACTTCAGCAGGGTATAATGACACAGAGTCCACCATTTTCTCCAGAGGAACTGATCTCTGCTACCTGAAGAGCAGTTGTAATTCTGAGTGATCTGAGTGAGATTGGCAACAATGGTTCCCCAGGAGGAAATGACTGGTTTGGAATCTATGGCATTGTAACTGTCTGAGGTCCAACCTCTCCTCAAACCCCACCCTCTCCAGGCTCTCTCCCTCACATACCAAGGAATTTCCCAACCTGGAGTTGGCAACCCCATCTCCTTCCCAGCTACCCATCAACCTACCATTATCTGCCCCTCTGACTTTGGCTGACTTCTGCCCTCCCTTTTGGAGAGCAGCTGTAATTCTGAGTGATCTCCAGCCCCCACCTGGAGATTGGCAACAATGGTTCCCCAGGAGGAAATGGCTGGTTTGGTGGGTGGAGTTTGTGGCATTGTACCTGAAGCCCTGACTGCTACATCACATTGGATGTCATAGGAGGGCCATCTCAGCAGAGTATAAGGACACAGTGTCCACCACTTTCTCCAGGGGAAGTGATCTCTGCCATCTGGAGAACAGTTGTAATTCTGAGTGATCTCCAGTCCTCACCTGGAGATTGGCAACTATGGTTCCCCAGGAGGAAAAGTACAGTATTTCTCTGCAATGGGGACCAAAACAGCTGACGTCATTCTCCTCTCCCCCTTTTAACTTGCACAACAACCCTATGAGGTAGTTAGGCTGAAGGTCTGCAATTGGTCCAAAATCACCTACTCAGCTTCCACAGCAAGAACCTGGGTCTAGCAGACTCTGCTCTGAAGCACTGACTGCTAACCTAGGGTAGCCAACCTCCAGGTGGTGCATGAAGATTGCTAGGTATCCCAACTGAACTCCAGACAACAGGTCCCACCTGGAGATTGGCAACCCTAGGGGAAAGTCAGCCACACAGCAGGGGATTGAAGAGAATGGTTTGACAACTGCTGGCTCACCTCAGTAGCCAGCCAGCCATGGCAGAGCCAAACAGGAGAGACCTGCTTTCACAGTTTATTCTGACAGGAAAGTGGCCAAGCTGGCAGTGGGTGGGTGTTACACTAAAAGTTTGATTCAAAATCATAGCTTCCACAGCAAGAACCTGGGTCTGGCAGACTTCGCTCTGAAGTGCTAACTGCTATGCCTAGTGTAGCCAATCTCCAGGTGGAGCCTGAAGATTGCAGGGTATCACAACTGAACTCCAGACAACAGATCTCTTCCCCCCTGGAGAAAATAACTGCTTTGGAGGGTGGACTCTATGGCATTCTGTTCAGCTGAGGTCTCTCCCCTCCCCAGACTCTGGCTTCCTTAGGCACAGAATATCCAGGAATTTCCCAACCTGGAGCTGGCAACCCTAGTCAGAACTGGCCCCAATGAGTTCCTCACAAAGGCCTGGAAAGGGTTTCCTTTCCTTTGTAAGCTGCTCTGAGACTCCTTTGGGTAGTGAAGGGTGGGGTATAAATCCAATCTCTTCTTCTTTGTCTTTTTACTGACAGAACCAAGCTTGGTTGCCTACCAACAGCCACTGAGGGAAAAGTTAGTCCCACAGAGGAGCCAAGCAGGAGCAGTGTTTTCATCGGGAGAGACAGCCATTTGCCAGTTATTCTGACAGGGAACAGTGGTTGAAGTGGAAGTGGGCAGGGAAGAGGAGCAGACCCAGCACCTGGCCAATGGCATGCAAGTACTCTTGAGTGGTGGCTGATGGGCCAATGGCTGATGGAGCTCATTGCACAGCCAATGGGAGAGCTGGAAATGGCCAATACGCTAAGATGATTATTATAAAGAGATGATTAATGTCACTGGGGACTTGTCTGGATATTCAATTAACTGGAAAAACTTGAGTTGATGTCACTAGGAGACAATATGGACTATGGACCAGATATGCCCAGATGTCATTACTTATAATTATGCTAAATTTTAACAAGCTACTTGCTGATATATCTTTGGATTTGGACAGATGGGCAACTTTAAACTTGTCTCTGTGGGACAAAGTAAATTCATTCAAAATGAATATTATACCTAGGATTATTTATATTTTTATGTACAATTCCTTTCCATATCCCTTACAAATATATTTGGTTTTGGAAATTTATATGGGATTCCTTAGTGCCTCAGATTTCTTTAAAGAGGATGCAGCTTCCATTCAATGAAGGAGGATTTGCTTTCCCTGATCTTAGTTTATATTACCAGGCATACTTGTTAACTTGTACTAATTATCGGGATTGCTCTTTGCAGTTGGACTATCTGTCTTGGGCTCTTTTGGAGGC
This sequence comes from Gekko gecko, assembly GCA_029375565.1. Classification (NCBI taxonomy): domain Eukaryota; kingdom Metazoa; phylum Chordata; class Lepidosauria; order Squamata; family Gekkonidae; genus Gekko; species Gekko gecko. The sequence goes on from JAPDNY010000006.1 coordinate 37,847,374, forward strand.
TTCTTGTCTGGTACCCCTCTCTAAGTGGAATGCACTTATGCTAGAGTAGATCCAGTTCCTTCTACAGTTTCTGCAGCTAAAGAACAATGGCTCATGACAATATCAATTTCATCCATTTTCACATGCTAAAATAACATTTAGGACCAATTCAGACCTAAAAATTGGGAAGAATTTTTTTTAATGGAAGGCTTGGACAAATAAGGGGATTTTTACATTGGATTAATTGATAAATTATGATGATGAGTTTTTGCCATTTTCTTAGCTGAGGTCTAGACATGACTTACCATCTTCTGTAGAATGGCAATACAGTTGCAAGATTTATTGGTATCTAAATATGGCCCTGTGTCATTAGGTGTTGCAGAGTCCCCTTTGCTCCTGGAAATTCTAATTGAATCAAGGCAGAAAACAAAACCTACAATATTTGTTTATAAATATTTGATGTTGATTAATACATATGCTATGCAGAGTCTCAGGAACGAATGAAATTAGAAGCTAGATGGTCCTATATTGCCAGATCAATGGGATATGGCCTAAAAGTTTATACCTGCTCTCTCTATGGATCTTAAAGTGGAATTTAGTCAGCCAGAAATTATGTTCAGGATATACTGCCACAGCCATTCTTTAGCAAAGCATTGAGTAAAGTGGTTACTTGTTGCCATTGTAACTCATAGGACACATCCCAAAAACACATGCTTTGGGTGTGGTCCTATCATTTGTTTTTTCTAGGAAGAAGTTATTACTCATATATTTTTATATTAGAATGTTCATTGATTTTTGAGGATTCTTATGTACTAGTAAACTCTGTGCCTGCCTCTCAGAGGCTAACTTATGGTCAACAAAAAAGGACCCTCCGTGCCCTTACTACAGCTAAAAGACTCATATCACAATATTGGAAAGATAAATACCCACCTCCACTAAATCAATGGATTGAGGATCTTTGAACTTCATTAGTATTTGAACACATGACATATAGGTGGCAATTGCAAATGGACTTATTTGATATTTGGAACTCTTTATAGAAACCTATGTGTAGATCTGCCACCACTGTTGTTATATTTTTGTCTCTACTTTATATATACCTTCTCCCCCTTTTTTCTCCCCCCCTACTCTATTTAGTTGCTGGATTTTGAGTTTTTTCCCCTTTTGTTCTTTTTTAAAAGAAAGAAGTAAGAAAAAATCAAACAAGCACAAAAAATTAAAACATAACACATAACAAATACATGAGCAGCAGTAAGGTTAATGAGAACCAGTGAGGGAATGCCACACACACAAAAAGTTTTCACCTACTGGCAGAAGACAAAGATATAAGAGGACAGATGAATTTCCATGGGGAGTGAATTCCATAATTTTGGTACCAAGATTGAAAGGCCCTTTCCCAGGTTGTCACCCATCTAGCCCCAGGTTACGGGAGTACTTGAAGCAGGGTCTCCAAAGATGAACATAGTGGTCAGGTGGGTTTATATGGAAAAAGGTGTTTCCATTGACTAGAACAGTTTCTTAGTAAGCATGCATAAAATCACAGCTATAACAACCAACAGTCCAGTTTTTTGGCTAAGCTTCTTTTATTTCTGCTGTTAAAGAATACATTATCATACTGGAACTGTTAATATTTCTTGTACTCACTGCTTAGAGAGGAATATTAAAACAGTGTTCTCTCCTGTGGTCTGCTGCTTCTACAATGTTGTCTGATATTTTTAAATAATTGAATATATGCCTCTTTCCCCAAGATATTATACCACTCCAAAGTCCTGTTTATCATTCAGGTTCAAAGAAAGAGTCTCTTCAATTAGATTGGATTTAGTATTCATGTGTAAAATAACGCACTTCTCTCTTTTTACCTTCTAAAGGAAGGAAGTGGTCCTTAGAAAATGAAGAATATTTGATTTTTCAAAAGCAGCCCCTTTTAAATTTTGAAATGTTCCTCTTCATAATGGTTATAGCCTGAGGTCTAGAATCATGGGGAGTGCTCATACGCTGCACTTGCAGTGCAATCCTAGATTGGCTGCTGCTGAAGAATATTCTTTCTCACCTCTAGCACTGGCCTTGGCCTCCTGAGGAGTGTTTTTGCACTGTCTGGGTTTGGTAGACAAACTAGAGCTGTCTTATTTGACAGAGGTTAAGGCCTGCTGTATTGAATGATAATTGGGCTTGAGATGGGTAGCTGATTTGTTTTTATGTATATATTTTAACTATGTTGTCCCATGCTGGTTAGCACTGGTTTTGTAAGCTGCTTAGTTGGAATGTGAGAAAGGTGATATTTAAATACATAAATAATAATTTAAAAAACCTGACACTTAGCTGGGGTGAGGCAGAAGATCCACCAGCTAATGTAGGAATAGAGGGGATTCCTCCAGGATAGCAGATCAGGTAGTTCTGGCGAGCTGAATCTGTGTCTTTTGTTATCGGTGTTTTCTGAAGAGTTGTTGGAGGATCCACATTTCTACTGGATAAGGAAGGTGATGATGGCATTTGACCAGTCCCCCCCCCCCAATGATTGTCCACTTTAGAAGTGATTGATGGGGATCGTTTCACCAACAGTTCAGTTTTCTCCTTTAGCCAGTTAAACACAATGCAATAGATTAAAATAAAGATCTTATGCCCCAAGAAGAGAACCCTAGAAAATTTAATTATGTTAAGATCCACATGACAAGAGTAAATGAACAAGCTGAAATGGGCTTTTGTATGTTTAGAATCTGATCTGCTTGCCCTTGGAATGAGAGACTTGACTAAAAGTATGCAGATTTGCAGCCAGCCAGCCAGCATGGGATGGTTGATAGAACTATGGAGAAGGCCTGGGAAGACCTGGGCTGAAATCCTTGTTCAATAATGAAGCTCACTGGGTGACTTTCGGTGGGCCATTACTGCTTCCTCAGCCTAACTTTCCTGCTGTGAGGATAAAATGTAGAAGACCTGAAGCATGCAGGATGTCCTGAGCAGCTTGGAGAGACACAGCCCAGAAGATATAACAGGATGGTCCTGGGTTTTTCTTTTTGACCTTTAGACCCTCAGAGTAAATCCAAATTTGTCATAATTATCCCTCATACCTTTACACTTATTCATCCTTTCCCTTCTTCATTCAGTCCCTTCCTTCTCCACCTTTCTAGTCCTTTCCTCTCAGTCACTTCCTCTACCATATTTGTTTCTTGTTTTTGCTTTGCAATGCATCATAGAGGCATTAAACCCCTTCGTACACTGCATTTTTCCATTTGGAGGGCTCTGGAAAGTTATTAGAACTCCTCTTCCTTACCATCCACTCCACTCCACCTTTTAATTCTAAATACATGGAAGGCCTGAACATTTTAGTTTCCTGTTTCAGTTCAGAGGGTTCTCCATCTGCCTAAGAATGAAGATCACAGTTTGTCAGTTTGAGCAAGTATGCTGGGGTTTGTGTTTGTGTGCAGGATCTCTCAAACAGATTTCGCTTCGCTATTATGGCCATGTGGCTTATTCTAATCCACTAATGTGTCCCATGTTCACACTTCTATTTATATTTTTCCATATTTTCTTTATATGGATTAAATGAGTATAAACTTAACAGATACAAATGACAGTGCAATCCTATGCAAAGTTACTCCAGTCTATGGGTTTACTACAATCTATGGGCTTAGACTGGAGTAACATTGCATAGGATTGCATTGCAAGTCACTTCCCAGAACATACAAACTCACAAACTTTGGAAAAGCAATCTGCTATGGTATGTGCTTGTTTCCAATCAAAGTTAAGATGATACACTTTGCCAAAGCCACAGATATAAAGCTAGTGGATAAATAATGAAGCAGCAAGCAAATCCTTGCACAAAAGAAAGGAACCCACTACATCACAGCCTCAGCAGGATCTGCAGTGCTAATAAATCTGACCACAGTCTACAGTGAAGTTTAACCTCGGTGTCTCAGGGATCGAAACCAATTTGTAATGAAATTGCCCATAATTAAGAAACCAAGTTCCAAAAGGAATATTTGCATGTCATCCCTCTGGAAACAGATGACTTTTCCAATCTCCTTTCTCATACTAATAATCTCTGATCAAATGAGCAGGGGGACTTGTGACATTTCAGCAGTCACCACAAGGAATTGGCTACATGCACAGAAGACATAGAGGGAAATGAACGGCATGGAATTCTTGGCAAGCTATTCTTTATGGCTTATTATGCACATTATTGAGAACGCTGTGTCGATTGCTGCCTGTGGATTTCACTTGTTTGCCTTCACACAGGAACAAAAATGTGTCTGCGTCTTTTTAAACAGTTGTGGAGGAAATTTTAGAGTGCCTGAATAATGCTAGTTCTCTGTTCATAGAACATAGCCTGCTTTTTTGACTTAGGTTCCTAAAGCACCTCAGAACATAGGTGAAATACAATCATGACAGCATAAAACATTTAAAATGTCATTTTAAAAAGTTTAACTACAGCTCCTTGAATGTAGCTTAGAAGTTGGTACCCAGTAGAAGACTTTCTGTATTGGTTTTTTCATTTGCAATAATAATAAAAAAATATTCTAGACCACCTGCAAGTTCCAACAGGTATTCAGACACTTCCTCACTTCAGTCTTTGGATTTTGCCACTGTCTGTTTTTGGTATCCCAACCAGCTCTTGCCTGCTTGTTTTGTTACAATTACTGGTTTCTCAGTTCTGGATATTTCCTAGAGGAACCTAATACTCCTTCCAACTAGGCATAGTGTGCCCCTTTCCCTTGCATAAAAAAATGCAAAAAGAGTTTTCCCCATTTCCCTCTGTAGTTCTGCCAGGACTTACTGGTACAGTTCCTTGGAATTTTTTCTAACATAATATAAGACTGTAGAATAGGTTTGCTAAGTCCCAAATGAAACCCCAAGATGTAAATGCATTGTGGTTAATCAGCAGTTCCTCATACCATCTTGTGATTAGGGATGGGCACAAATGTGGCTCATTTTTGTTTGTGGTTTGTGGCATGCTTGGTTTGTGAGCCATGTACCATCACAAATTTTTAAGACCAAAACGAACCAGTTTGGTTTGTGAGGTTTGTGATGTGGTAGAACACCCTCCTAGCATGCTAGAGACACCAAACCTGCGGGGGATCTCTGGCTGACTCTATCTGCTCTCCAGGTTTGGTGAGGATTGGATTTACAGGGCCTGAGTTACAGCCCCCCCCCCAAGAAGGTTCCCCTCTCCTCCATTGTTTCCAGTGGAGGGGGAAAACAGCAAAAAAGCAAGGGCAATAAAAGCCTAGCAGAATCAAATTCCCAGAGAATATCTGCAGTAGTAACTGAAGGTGGGGGCATTTTTGTAAGCCCAGCAGAACCCAGTGCCAATGTAGCAATGCCAATTCAACAAGGCTGATGTCAAGCACAGAATCACAACCCAAGCAAAGGGGGGTTGGAAGCCCAGCAGAACCAGTAGTGCCCAACAGAACCCAGTGCCAATGTGGCAATGCCAGCTCAATCACAATCCAAGCAAGGGAGGCATTTTTGCAAGCTCAGCAGCACTAGTACAATGTACAAAATCCCCCATAGTACCAGTGCAATCACAGAGTGCCCAGAAGAACCCAGTGCCACTGGCATTGCAAACTTAAAAGGACTGATCTCAAAGCAGAGAGTCACAAATCCAAGCAAGGGGGTGGGATTTTACAAGCTCTGTGTGGGTGTGAACACAAAGGAACAGGAGCAAAGGGGAGAAAACCCTCTTGAAACTGACATGACTAGTTTGAAACTGACCACAGTGTTTTCAAGGCTGGAGAACTCCAGCCCACCCCCCATTGCTTTGAAGTTTGATAAACATTTTGTTTGAGTGGAGACAGTCTGTCTGGAAATATATCCATACATGAACCGGCCTGAACCTCCATAAACTGCTTGAAAGTTTGGAAAGTTTGTGTCAGTTGCCCTACATGAACTTCACTTAGCAAACCATGAACCGGCCAAAATTCATCACAAACTGTAATTCGTGAGCCAGTTCATGCCCATCTCTACTTGAGATATAATAATAGTAAAGTTGCCTCAAATCTAGAAGGTGAACATGGTTTAGTGGTATCAAAAACCATCAACAGATGCAGAAGAGCAAGTAAGGCCACAAACCTTATCTCTCTCCCTTCTGAAACAGACCATCTGTTGAAGCAGTTTCAGTCTCCAGTTCAGGCTAACAGCAAGACTGGATGCATATATAATCAAAATCAAGCAACAGAGCCTGGAGTTGAACTGCTACCACTCAATGGAGCACATCCTCCCCCCAAAGAGTGCCACCAATTTATAGTTAAATAAATTGTTAGAGTCCAGGGAAGGCCTTTTCAAGAGTCATCCCATAGAAACTTTCTGCCAAACCTGGAGCATGGTTCCACTGCTTCAGAGAAAACATACTGGTATCTGGATGGTTCCTGGAGGCTAAGCTTGCCAGGTCTCCTGCTTTGGTAGGAAACCTTCCATCCTCTCCTGGCCATTCCTGCTGCTGCTTATCTGAGCAATGGGGGGGGAGTAGGGGAATGGGGGTGACTGGCATACTCCAAAGCCATTATGACACCAGCACAACCTAGAAGTGATATCAGTGTACCAGGTGATGCTCTAGCACTAAAACATAGAGTTATGGGCAAATGCTAAAGTGTTGCTGGCAATGCAATGACATCACTTCCACATCATGCTGGAAGTGAGATTACCATGTTGCTGGCATCACAGTTACACTGCTAATGAGGTCTCCTCATGGGTGGCAGATTCCAGTGGCAGATTCCAAATTAGCTGTGGCAGATTCCAAATTAGCTGTGGACTGGGGCAGAGGCTAGAGCTTGGTGGGTTAGGAACAGAAACCTATCATTTGGGTCAGATCTGGAAGACAGAACCCAGGCCATTCTATGGAACCCAGTGCAAAAGCCATTTATTCACCCAAGGTGTGCAGAGTAATAAACAAGCAAATAGCAACAGCAGGGGAGTAAATTGTTTTTATTGTCCCCCAAAGCAAATAATAACAGCAGAAATGCAAATTATTTTTTCCCCCTGTTTGATTTGCAACTCTAATCCAAAATTCAGGTACTGCCACTGAAGACCTTGCCTATGACAGTTCAAGATCATACAGTGCCATCATAAACAGGGTTACATTGTTCTAATCCCACTGAAGTCAATGGGTTTAGAAGGGTGTAGCTCTGTTTAGGATGATACTATAAAGGATGGTTAAAGTAGCTGGTAACTACCATGAGTAAAGTGGTCACCATGAATGGGATAGTTATGACCCCCAGTCCTAAAGCAACTTTATATAGTTTCCATAAAATGCTTGAGGATGCACAAATGAATAATGTTTCAATCCATTGTTTAATGGATAGAGTTTTTAATTATGTGCATCAAAGCAACTGGATTAAGCATGAAGTCATTGAAGCAAGACAAGCTGGAAGTTGGATGTGGCAACTCAAAATGTAGCCTGTTGTTCTCCTTCTGTTCAAAACTAATTAGAATAAAAGAGACTCTTCTCTGTTGGCATCTCCATTCTAAGTAGAGCACTTTGTGGCCCATGAATACAGATATGACAAAGGAATCTTTCCCCCCCTATGTTGCAGCAGCTGAGCAAAAATCAATACCTGTTGCCTAAGTAAAATCTCACCCTGACAGCACCTCCCTGCTGGCAATGCAACAATACTAATGGTCTTGTAGTGTTCTTTAGACAACACAGCAATGCCAATATAATTTTGTTCCACTTTTCTTGCTTGCCATATTCCATCTTCAGCCAATCTGTAACACTCGGACTCGTATATCGGCCCTAAAGGCCTGCCTTTCCACCAGTACTCTGTAACTGTCCCTATTCCTCATTCCGATGCTTCTCTGATCACTGTGACAACCTTTACAGTCTGTCCTTCTAAATCTACTTTACCTTTAATATTTCACTCAAATGCCAATGAAAACTGCTTTCTTCCTCATGGGAGTTCTAAATCTTTCTTCCTCCCCCCCCCCCTTTTTTTTTGCAATAGACAAAAGCTTATTCCCATCAGACTAAACAAATAAGCAATGCAGTCAAAAAATCAGGGACACGTATTGAAGACTTCAATTTTGCCCTCAGAATGTTTCTGAGATATATTACTTAACTCCTTGGGGGGAAGGAATCTTGCTTTGCAAAAGCATGTGCTCTTCAACCTTCCTGTAGAAAAAAGGGTTGTTTTTTTTAAATGAAATAACCAGGGAAAGTATAAGAGACTGTATAAATCATTTGAAAGAAATATGCTTGCACATCATGAACAGATGGATAGATCTAAACATGCATATGGACACACAACAGGAAATCTGCTCCTTTAACCACTTCTACTTAAGCTTTCCTTGTTGTGATTTTACCACCCCCTCCCTTACCAACACTTGGCGCTTTTCAATAAAAGAACAAGTATAGGTTAGGCTCAGGGGGTTCCAACTGAGAGGCAGGCACCCCTACAGAGCCTTGTGCAGCTGCTAGGAGAGATGTGAGCTCTTCTGTGGTGAGCCTGGATTTTATGCTCCTGTCTAAGTGCCAGGATTTGGATTAGCATCTGGTCCCTGTCCCCTTGCTAACCAGTGTCATGTGCACAGCTGTGTTTCTGCCCTGCTTTATGGACTGTTTTATTCAAGGGGCAATGGGAGGGAAATACTAGAATTAGAGAAAGCAGCAAGTATTTAAGAGGTTTTCCTGTTTCTTCACTAGAGATAGTTTCTGTTTATCATGTTATCTCCTACACGTTGCATTGATTTGATTCAAGTTGCCACAGAATCCACATTTAACATGGAAAGGCAACTTCGGAGCAGAAATCGAGGCTCCATCTCACAGGCTCAGCAGGAGTTCCCAGTAAGCCCTGTTGCACTCAATGGGACATTTAAGTGAATAAAAAGGATTGGCCCTTGTTCGTCCTTGGAGGGGAGACCGCCAAGGAAGTCCAGGGTTGCTCAGCAGAGGCAGGCAATGGCACACCACCTGTTTGTCTCTTGCCTTGAAAATCCTACTATAATTTGGCTGTGACTTCACGAGTCTTTCCACTACCATACTCAGATTAAGTTTACAGCATACATGTCTGTCTTCTGAGACAGTGGGATGGGATGAGACAAGCTTGTTGCATAGTCATTTTATTATCTGCATTTGGAGAAGAGGAGTTGGTTTTTATACCCCACTTTTCTCTAATCTTAAGGTGTCTCAAGGCAGCTTACAATCTAATTCCTTTCCTTTTCCCACAACAGGTACCTTGTCAGGTAGGTGGAGCGGAGAGAGTCCTGAGAGAACTGTGACTGGCCCAAGGTCACCCAGCAAGCTTCATGCAGAAGAGTGGAGAATCAAACCCAGTTCTCCAGATTAGAGTCTGTGACTCTTAACCACTACACCACACCATATGTTACCATCTAAAGGGGGACCTGATAAGAACATTATGCCAGGAACCAACATTATCTAATTGTACCACTCATACTTTTGAGAGTCCCTTGGACTGCAAGGAGATCAAATCATTCAATCCTAAAAGAAATCAACCCTGATTGTTCCCTGGAAGGCCAGATCCTGAAGTTGAAGCTCAAATACTTTGGCCACCAAATGAGAAGGGAGCATTCACTGGAGAAGACCCTGATGCTGGGAAAGATTGAAGGTCAAAGAAGAAGGGGACGACAAAGGATGAGATGGTTAGACAGTGTCATCGATGCAACGAACATGAAATTGAGCAAACTTCAGCAGACAGCGGAAGACAGGAGGGCCTGGCGTAATCTGGTCCATGGGGTCATGAAGAGTCGGACTCGACTGTGCAACTGAACAACCACTCATACAGAAGACTGTTATTCAAGAGGTAATTTACTATGCTGTGTGTGTTTAACTACTTGGTAAATGAATGAGTTACTGGGATAATCCTAGTATGTAATGAAGTGGGCATGCACATAAAAGCTTATACCCAGAATTAAACTTTGTTGGTCTTAAAGGTGCCACTAAACTCAAACTTTGTTCTATTGCTTCAGACCAACACAGCTACCCACCTAAATCTGGGATAATTCTGGCAAGTTTTGACACTTCTCTCTTTCCATAGATTTCCAGTCAGGCTGTTCTTACAGTTGTTAGCTTGGCTTGCTAAAATGTGTCTTCACAGGCTTTCTTTGAGAAATGGTGGCAATAATTCACCACTTCTAACCTCTATGCTATGATATTATGGCCTGCGGTTACAACATTAAAATAATTCATTGTCTACCACTTATAACTTTGCAGTCCTATGTTGAACGCACCATTATTTGTAGAATCCAAGGTATATTGTCATTGTGAGGTATCACATCATTGTTTTGAACAGGACTTCTCTTGCACTTCTGATTTAGCACTACACTGCTGTCCTGAAAGGGGAGGAGACTTTTTTTAGACATGCTCCTTTAGCATATTGGTGTTGGTTGCTTTAGCAGGGTCCTTGCAGTTTTGAGGCCTTTGTTAGCATCTGAGGAGAAGAAGTTGATACAATACCCAGCTCTTTAGAGGAGGGGGGCATGGCTCAGTGGTAGATAATCTGCTTTGCAGGTCCCAAATTCAATTCCTGGCATCTCCAGGTTTTTTAAAAAAGGTGATACGAAAGAGCTCTACCTAAAATCTTGGAGAGCTGCTGCCAGTCAGAGTAGATAATACTGACCAATGATTTGAATTCATGTAAGACAGCTTCATTTATATTCTTCACTTCCTGCAGGGCTTGACTTTGCTGGAATTATTTCCTACCCACATCACCTGTATCTGCTAAATAGCTACGCTAGTTACTCATGCCTCTTTTTAGAACTGCTAAGTCTCATGAGGTCTGTAGTGCTCACAAGAATGGGGTCTCACATTCTGTTGCTTTGGGCATGCCAGTGGTAGTTCAATACCAGACCATATGCTTTGTATGAAGAAGTTCTTGGTTCAGTACCTGAAACAGCCATTGACAGTTTCATATGCTCCCTAATGGCCACTGAATTCGCATGACAGCTTATGCTCCCTGTTGTTTTTTTCCCCCTTCCTATCCAGCTATGGCCACTCTCAACAGAACATTTTCATGGGCTTTCATGGGTGAATAGTGAATCCTGAGCTTAAATGCTTTCCAAAAGCTTTAGACTGAAGATCTTGAATTCCCAGGCTTAGATTTCCTTACCGGCAGGGGCATCGTTATGTAGACTCAGCATCTAAATTTAGGAATCTGTGCAGTACTTTTCCCAATAAATAGTGTGTAGAATCCGGTTTTAGAACAACCACTGGCAAGCACTTGTTCACATTAGAATAAAATAGGCACCATTTCCCTTCTTGGTTAGATGATGATAAAATGATTTAAATATAAGCTGTAGGATTTCTATTTATTCACAAAGGCTTTTTTTTCTTGCTCAGAACTAAAGTTGGTGTTAAAAGTTCAGGAAACTGAGTAGCTACACCAATCAATTGAATTATTACCCTCCATTGACAATGGGAATTGATGTCCAGCTCTGTCAGGTGCTGCTTACTTCACTTGTTATGCTTTCTGAATCTGACAGCTAATCACGGTGGATGCATTCTGATCATAGGTGACAACCTACTTGCTGGTGAATAGCAAATAAATACCATTTAAATGGAGTCCAGAAAAGATGGATATGTAGGCATGGGGCTAACTAGTAATCTCACAGTCTTGTCATATGCTCAGGTGTAATATCCAATTTGTCACAGGCAATAGAAATGACTGGGTGATTTCTTAGTAGGTCATAATCCAGGGCAAACCACTATAGTCAAGGGGTTTTTTTTTTGCCCTGTTGGTCTGCTATAGAAGAGCAAGATTCAAGTCTAGTAGCATCTTAAAGACCAACATTACCAGGATGTAAGTTTTTGAGAGTCAAAGGTCACTTCATCAGATACCATATATTCAGGGTTGCGTCCCTCATGAATATTCATTTTGCTGCTCTGTGAGTTCTTCAGACATTTCTTCTGTGCAGTATTCATAGACTTCCTTCATTAACTTCTCCTCCAAATGCCTGACCCCTTAAATTCCTGGAAATCAAACTTCCCTACAGATTTAAGGTTGTCAGAGCAGATTCTACGTATTAAAAATCCCAAACTGACACACTCTTCCCCACGCACACACATTTTAAGTCTTACAACAAGTCATGGACTAAACTTGGCCTTTCAGATTACTCAAGGTACACTTTGTGGCCATTATAGACACAAGAAGTGGCAGCAGAGTGGTCTTGAAACAAATATATCCTCCTCTCTTGAAGGACAACTCCTTCTTTCCCACCTTCAGACGGCATGCTTAAGCAACAGTTGGACTTTCATCGTGAGTGATTTGGCTACTGCATACATTAGTTTCCTCTTGAGCCATCCTTCCTGAGCTGAGACCAAAATGTGTGAGCCAGAGGCTAAAAAACTATGAGGTAGCTTAGAGGGAACACTGATCATGACCAGATGTGGTATGATGGGCAGCCCAGGTTATTTCCAAACAGCTTGAGCCTGCCCAAAGTGTCATTTTCTTCATATGCACTGTCAGAGATATCTGTTGGTAAAGTACATTCCTATCTGCCTTGTATTTAGAAGAAGAATACATCACACAGGCATAGCAATTAATATTTTTCAGGGGGAATAACACTGTGTTGTATAAGTTTATTTGATAGTCACAGTAATGGCAGCAGGTGTTCTGATGTAGACGGGTATGTGTGTGTGCAAAGAGAGGGTAAACTGAATTATCCTTATGCATTAGTGACCTGATCTATCCATGACCCTGGAAGAAAACTGATTCTCCCCACTGTGCAGGTGTAGGAGTGGCTGCAAGGCATAAAGAAACAGAAAGTAATTTTTCTCCAGGCCAGTTTGGCTGGAGATCCTAGAGGTTTTTTTGTCATCTTCTGGGCATGGAACCGAGGTCACTGAGGGTGTGGGGGGAGGTATTTGTGATTCTATACTTCTCAGATTTCAAAATCAATCAGTCATGGCTGCTGTGTAGCCACAAAACTGCCTGATTTGGTTTCCAAGCTGGGCAGCTATTGTTGGGATGAGACAAACTGACTCAGGGCATGGCTAATAACCCAGCCAACATGTCCAACATTAAGTTCTCAGCATGCTTAGTATTAAATCTATTTCTCTACATCAAAGCTGCATCCAGAGAGCACCAGATTGAATGTTTTTTTCATAGCACTGGTTCAAATTTATGGTGTCCTCCCCCCTGTGAAGCACCTCAGGAGCATATTCAGACTAGTGGTAGAGGGACTAATTCTGAGAAGAGTCCCAGCATTATTAGTGAAATCATGATGGTTGGGGGAAAGGAATGCTGCTGAGCTCTCATGAGAAAGTGTCAGACTTTGTATGTGTTGTCTAGTCACAATTCCCATGGTGGTCTCCACTCACTGCAGGCACCAAGGCAACAGCTGCTCTAAGTGTGAACTGGACCTCAGCAATAAAAATGCATTAAGTCACATTTAGTTTATTTGGACCAATCTGAAGCACATTCATGTTAACAGTGCTGAACGTGATGTCTAATCTGATGATTGACTTGTCCTCCCAAGATCAGATCTTTGTGTTTAATATATTAGTGATATTGTGTCAAAATCTTTTGTCTGCATATGGCTTTCTGTGTTTCTTTTTAAAGGTCACTGAAAGGGGAGCTTGCTCTCTCTCTAACTGTATTTAAAAAGGATGCTCAAATATGCAGTTATGCCAAGCCTAGACAGATGTTGTGCAATGCATATTTTAGAAGTTCTTTTCTAGAATGCTATGCTGTCAGTGCATCTCTTCTGCCAGATAAGAACATCGCACAAAAATGAACTTGAATTTGATTATGTGTGGTGACCAAATAAACCTACATTGCTTCCATGAAAAAAAATACATAAAACATATACAAGGGATGTGATCCAGCCTGTATAGGTACAGGCATATGGCATGCCTGAGTCCTATTAAATTCACTTGCAAAGAATTAAGCTTACCTCTCATTGAAAGTAGGGTGGTTCATGGCATGCCTGGATTGTGAATCACATATCATTACCAGCTTTTAGGTGCCAAACAAACCGGTTCAGTTCAGGAGGTTCATAGTTTGCTAGAACAGCTACCTGGTACGCTAGAGACACAAATCTCACAGAGGATATCTGGCTGACTTTCCTCTACCTGCCTTCCAAGTTTGGTGAGGAATGGATTTAGGGGCTCCGAGTTACAGCCCACCCCAGAAGGTGCTCCCAGGAAAGTGTTTTCTGAGGAAATGGTGGTCATTTCCCTATATAAAATGTGCTGAGCTATCTCCAAAGGAACAGCAAATTCTAAGTATTAATTCTGTGTCTATTTATTACAGCTATTTATATTTGCATTATTCATTTCTAAGTGTATTTCAGCTCTATGTATTTATAAGTTTCTATCCTGCCTTTTAGACCACGGGGTTGGGGTTTGTGAAAAAAAAAATATAACTAAGAATAACAACAACAACAAAAGAACATTCAATAATTTTATGTCAAGCCAGTGCTTTCATATTCAATAAAACAACAAACAGAAAGAGAGAGACCCATAAAATCAAGTCAAATATGTTTGAAAGGGGATGACCATGTGAGACTCTCCGTCTGTGCAATTCTATACAGAGTTCCTTCAGTTTAAGGCCACTGCAGATCATCTCCATACCTCAGAATTTCCCCCAAAGTAACTGAACTTATGTCAACACAAAGCTCATTGCCAATATTTAAACACTGGAAAGCACCAAAAGTTTCATTAAAAGTGTGCTGCAAGCCAGAAATTCTCAAACTGTATACCAGGACACAGTAGTATGCTAGAAAAAGAATTGACATGCCATTTCATACCAAATGCTTGTTTTGTATTGTTGGCACCCTGCTCTCAGACTTTCAAAAGTCACTTCCTGACTGCTGGTTTTCCTGTTCTTTCCCCCATTTTTTTCTAAGTTGTCAAGCTGGGCTTTCCTTTGTGCATTGGATTTGGTGAAGGTCATTTGGCAGTGCATTTGAAGACTCAGAGATGGTGATCCCCCCGTCCCCCGCAGGCACATGCTATATCAACACAGCAGGGTAATGTAAGGTGGTGTTCCCAAGTGCAACAGAGTTTCACCTTTTCTAGACCTGAAGTTGTATTTTGAAACAGCTCAAACCCTCCCACCCCCGCCACTGCCATGCAAACCTATACAGGCTCAGTGGGACTGCCTATTAAAACAGGAGTAGGCAGGAGGACTCTGTTTCACTCACTCATCCTGTCTTATCTCTCAAACTTCTAATCCCTGGCTATGGGAAAGCCGTCTGCCCTTTGGGCTGAAATTCCGTAGTGAGGATCCTGCCTTATTACCTCCCATTTCCAGACACTCTGGGGTCCCTAGTCCCCCAGAAAATCTGGAACTGTGTTTTTTTAGCAAAAGAGACAGATAATTGTGGAGCCAAGTCTTCCTCGCTCCTGCTATGTAATTAATCCCCCTTTATCCAATCAGCTGGGATCTGTCCATCAACAGTCAGCACATTAAAGAGAAAAATAAACTACTATGAGACAAGACTTCCCTCCCCTGGGGAAAAAAAATCCACCCTCAGTTCGGATGTCTACTACAGTGGAATATTGATATATCATTTTTTAAACTGGCAAGTGCTACCAGTGGAAACAGCAGCAGCTGAGAAAAAGGGAGGTGGGAGGGAGATCCAGTTCCAGTCAAGATGACAGTGGATGAAGGCAGCAGGGCTCCCTGCCGAAACTGCCAGAATTCATAAGAACATAAGAGAAACCAATGTTGAATCAGGCCAATGGCCCACCTAGTCCAACACTCTGTCACACAGTGGCCAAAAATTCCTTGCCCCCTGGCACCCAAGAACACCCCCAGTGTTCTTGAAACCCAAGCAAGCCCTCCGGAGTGAGAGCTTGCAGCAGGGAGCTTGTTTTGGAAACTGAAGAGAGCGGCGGCTACCTTCAAGAACTGAAACTGCTCCAACACAGGAGGAAGGAAAGATGCTCAGCGTTGTGCTTACCTATGCTGGGTGAAAGCCAAAGACCAGCGAACCTGCACAGAGTCTTCCAGAGATGAGATAAAACACCATGAGCATATTGAAACCAGTTTATGATTTGTCTATGGATATGATCTGTTCCCTTTAATTAATTTGAAGAAGAGGAGTCGCCATTAGGAGACCCATATGCGCTAAAACGGAAGGTAGTGGCATTTAAAGGGGGACAGTGGCGGAGAAAAGTCCACAGCCTACCTGAAGATGGTTTCCTTTTGTCCTTTTTCTTTTGAAAGAACACTTAAGGTGGAATGATTTAAGGTGGTTTGTGACTATTGAGGAATGGCGGGTACTCTGGGCGACTAGTGTGTTTGTTTGGACAACCCCAATTACTATATTGCTAGATGGAACAAAGCTTAGAAAGATTAATGATGGTTTGCTTTTGGTAGTATCTGTGCTTGCCTGTCTACCCCATTTTACATGGCTTCTTTGAAAAAGAGTGTAGGAAGACTGATATGAGCCATATTTCCTATTATGGACTCAAATTTGGCTTGCTTACTTAGTGGATTAAGCTATGAACACAACCTTTGGGAACACTTTAATCTAAACATCCTTTAAGAGATGGTTAGACTGTAAGGAAGATAGAGAAACAGAGAGATAGAAGAAAGAAGAAAGAGGAAACAAGATTTGGGGGAGGGGAAGGACTGAAAATTGTTTATTTCTTTTTTTCCTTTTTTTGAGGGTGTATAGATTAATAAGCTTCTGAAGCAGAGTTAAGGCTGGATAATTAAGAAACAAGAAAGCATAGGATAATAAGAAGGGTCATAGTATAAGGGTAAAGGTTTATAAAGATATTAGCTATAGAATAGATACAGCAGTTTCTTCAGTTAGACAATATAGATATAGATAGTATTAGTAGTAAATAGTTTAGGTAGATAGTTAAGAATGAAGAAAGTATTAATAGGAAACCCAAAAATAAGTAAATTAAAATAAAAGGAAATTGATAAAGTTAGTCGAGTCAGAACATCATTGATTCCACCACCCTTAATGAACCTAACACAAATGGATATGGAAGACTTACAAAAGCTGATACATGAATCGGTAACAGCTGCAGTGAGTGTGGCAGTAGAAGTACCTATGGCTAAAGCAATAGAACCAATACAAATAAAACTAGAGGCGTTGGCAACCCAAATGACCACTCAAACAGATGAAATTAAAAAACAAATCTCTGGAAATAAACAAGTGATCACAATCTCAACAACTTTTGACTAATAAGATGGGAATTAAAATTGAGGAAATAGAGCAGCAATTACAAAATAAGATGGAATCTAAAATTGAGAAAATAGAGCAGCAATCACAAAATGTGAAAGAAAAACAAGATTTAATGGAGATTACAATAACAAAACTCGAGATGGAAAAAATTTCATATACTTTAAGAAGCCAAAATATCTGGAAAAAGAAAGATAATACAGAACTAGATCAGTTGTCTAAGGTTTGTGGAAAAAATATAAATTTAACCAGAGCTACAATGTACAAAGGGAATGCACTTGGAATGTTTTACAGAGGGCACGCATCGTTAGATAGAATAGATAAATGCTATAAGAATGTGATAGGTAATTGCTGGAAATTTAGACAAGGTGTCGTCACCTATTTTTATGTGTGATGGTTAGGTACCAAGTTAAAAAAGTAGAGGAAATAATGATAATGAGGAAATAATAGGAAAAATCAGATTGTTGAGACCAGGTCTATTTTTTTGTTGAATGTGGTTGTTCATGTTAATGTTTATGTGGTAACATCTCCAAGGATATTGTTTACCAGGATTGGGAATGTTGAGGAGATCCCATTGAGGGGGAGATCATGTTTAAGTTATTAGAAGTGGCAAAAATGGAGTAGTACATTTTTGTGCTGTAAGGCAAAATGAAGAAGTATTCAATAATTGCTGGATCTCCACATGACGAGTTATATAAATGGATAAGAAAATGCCGCAAAGGGCAAAATATTAATCTGCAATTTATGGTGTAATAGTATAATTTAGTAGAAAATGGAAGAATCTCTGTATTAAGATTCATCAAGTGAATGTTCTATTATATTGGTTGAAAATCAATAAAAATAATATTTTAAAAAAGGAAAGAAAAAAAGAAAAGAAAAAGGGAGGTGGAGGAAGTGGGGCATGTAAAAGAACACTCTTCACCATGCTCCCTGAATTTGTGGATGCTTCAGTGGTATATCAGCACAATAAAACTATAGTGGAAGGTGCTGCTACAGTGCTCTGTTGACATCCATAGGAAGGCTTAAAGAAAAAGCTTCCAGTACAAGGAAAGAAAAATGACAGCTGCTTGGAAGAAAAGGATGGGACTTGAGAGCAGGATGTGAAAGTTGCTGGCTGTGGGCAGAACCTTTGAAAGTCTATCAAAATGTGCACACTCTCCTAAAACTCTTTAGAAACAATCCATCCAAAAAGTGGCCTGAGGGGAAAAAAATGGAAAATTTAGGGTGAAATTTGGGAAAAACTGATACAGTAAAGAAGCTGAACAGCAGCAGAACTCCATGTGGAAATGTCCCTGGTGTGCAAGGAGCCCAAAATATCCACCCCAAGACAGTCACTACTATGGTCTCCTGTCTTGCTTTCTTTTAATCAACATTTGTTGAGGGGGATTCTACTATATCTATTTGGTGTATTTTAGCATTCATCACTCCTGCTAGAGACACTCCAGAACTTCCTGTCTCCAGGGGAGATTCATCTTACTGTATCTCTTCAGGAGTCATTGCCGTGACTAGCTTATTTCTATTTGGGGGTCAAGTTTGGATCAGTAATCCATGTACAAACAAAGGTGTGAGTGGGCCTCAGATTATTTGGGAGCTGGGAATTCATGTCTTTACGTATTCTAAAAGTGAATAGTTTGTGTGAGAGATGTGTTCTTCCAGTTGTTATAATGTTCTTTATTGGCCTATTATTGGCATGATGTAGTGGTAAAAAATGATGGCCTCTAATCTGAAGAACTAGGTTTGATTCCCTACTTCTCCACATGACTAGGGATGGGCACAAACTGATATACGAACCTTGGTTTGAGCACAAACCAGGTCAGTTCATGGTTTGTGAACTAGGGGTTCAGGAGAATGTGACCGATTCCCCACAAGCAGCTGTGCTGCCCTCACTCTTCCATTTGCCCCAGTTGCATTGGTCAATTTCACACTATTCACTGCGTGGCTGCATTTTGAGCCTCATTGCCCCCCAATTTTCTCTGTATCTTCTCGATCTCAAAAAACAAGGATCAAGAAGACACAGGGGAAATCGGGGGGAGATGTGGGTCAAAATGCAGCCGTGCAGCAAATAATGTAAAATTGACCAATGCAACTGAGGAAAATGGAAGAGTGAGGGTGGTACAGCTGCTTGTGGGGAATCAGTCCCTGTCTCCCACAACCCACCATATGAACCTCATATTTTTTCATGGAAGTTTGTGGGAGGGTTTATGCGGGCACTAAAGGCGTTTAAATACTTTTGGAGCTTACTTCCAGGTCAGGCTGCCTGACCAGAAGTGAGTTCTGAAGGCATTTAAATGCTTTTGGAGCCCATCTCCAAGTTGGGCCAGCCTGACTGAGCTCTGAGTTCCAAAGGCCTTTATATGCCTTTGGAGCTCAGTCTGGGAGCTCAGTTAAATTGGGCCACGTGACTCGACTGAGCTCCAAAGGCCTATAAAGGCCTTCGGAGCTCTCTTTCAGAGTCCAGTCAGACCAACTTGGAGGTGGGCTCTGGGGGCATTTAAATATCTTTGGGGCTCACTTCGAGGTGGGGCCACAGCTTGCGTGAGCTCCGAAGGCATTTAAATGCCTTCAGAGTTCATTTCTGGGTGGGGTGACATCCCCACAAACTTCTCAAAGCACGAACTGGTTCATGTAATGGAGAAGCTCATGGAAGTTTGTAGTTTGGGGTTCATGAAACCCCAGAATCACAAACCTCCATGCCCACACCTACACATGATGCCTTCTGAATAACCCTGGGCCAGTCACAGTTTTCTCAGAACTCTCTCAGCCCCACCTACCTCATAAAGTGCCTGTTGTGGGAAGAGGAAGGGAAGGTGATTATAAGCTGC
The DNA here is from genome assembly GCA_029375565.1 of Gekko gecko. NCBI lineage: Eukaryota > Metazoa > Chordata > Lepidosauria > Squamata > Gekkonidae > Gekko > Gekko gecko. The sequence goes on from JAPDNY010000006.1 coordinate 37,867,266, forward strand.
CTTGAGACTCCTTAGGGTAGAGACAAGTGAGGTATAAAAACCAACTCTTCTTCCCATATTTCATTTTTGGCACTTTTATTGATTATTAATTTTTATGCTATTTATGCACCATTTATATGCCAATTTTATGCCACATATTACACCATTTATACATAATTAATTTTTAAAAGTTAATTGAAAATGCATTAATTTAGCAGGGAAATGTTAGCAGGAAGAAAAGGAAACTGGTACCAAAACTCAAGGCCCCATTTCTCACACAAAAATTTTTGAAATGCTTATATATTTGAATCAAACTGGACAGTTTTTGAAATTTGGTCTTATCCATAAAAACTCATGTGCCTCAGCTATCAAGAGTCTCAGAAAATATCTCTATGCAATGTGCACCAACAGAAATGAGCTACTCTGCAGGGTGTCCATGATCATCAAGTGAGACAGGTTATTGTCGGCTGCACTTTCATTAATACAATAAGACTTTACATTTCTGTTGTTTCATTTTTTCTCTCCAATTCCTTGATGCTCTTTATCATTTCAGGGACATAAATTATTTGTTGTAAAAAAGGAAGAGCAGTCCTTTAAGCTGTCACAAATCATTTGTCATTCCAATTCCTGTTTTCACCTACTAAGGTACTTGAAGAGCATTGTAATGATAAGAACCAATGTCAGGGAGCCCCAAATGGCTTGTGCTTCCATTACAATCAAATTCAGATGTTAATTATATTTTACTTATAAAAGTTAATTACAAAAAGAAACATTAATATTGGTAAAGTGCAGTGTTGAGAAATCTCATTAGCTGCTTGTTTTCAGCTCACTGCAAAGGTATATCTCAGAATCCCTATTAGTATTGAAAGCAAGGTAAATGAAAATACAGTAGGTCTTCTGTTTTAGCTTCTAAACCAATGAGCACCTTCTGACATTCTGAGCAACTTCTGGAGAGGTAGTGTTGCTGTAATCATTTGGAATTCTATCCTCCTGGCCTGATGCCCTGTCCAGGACTCTGCCACTTTTGAGAATGTGTTACCTAGTGTTAGGAGTTTAAGATAGGACTGGGATTTTGTTTGCGTACTGCCTATTCCACAGCCCAAACAGTTCTTTGCCTGAACTGGTGGAGGTTGTCTTGGAGATGGTGTTGGAGACTCCTAGGATTGTTGTTTTGGGAGACTGCAGAATGCATGCTGATTTAATGGTTTTTATGACAACCATGGCCCTGTCTCAGGTAAGAACAGGCCTCACACAGTGTAGGCCACACTCTTGATCAGGTGTTCTGCTCTGGGCAGGAAGCAGGTGAGCTGAAGGTGGGGGGGATTGAATTGCTTAAATCTGCTGGAAGGCTGGAGATCTGGGTCCAGGAAACTGTAAATGCCTCCCTGTGATGTGTGGTGGTCGCCCATTCATTGAAGTGAGCAGTGGTGTATCCACTACTAAAGAAACCTATTACGGAATCAGGATACTTAACTACCATCCAGTTTCAAATTTACCATTCTTGAGCAAGGTGAATGAACATATAGTGGCTGGGTAACTTCTGGTATTCCTGAATGAAGCGGATTGTTTGGATCCATTCTAATGTGGATTCAGGTCTTGCCATAACTAGAGTTTCCAGTGATTCCTAGAGAGGCATGATGTCATTTTTTGTTTTCCCCAGAACTGATATAAAGGTATTGGGCCAACAGCAATTTTTGACTTAGTTTTTCTCCCACTGGTAGACACAGAGTAGGGATGCCAAGTGTAAATTACCTTAGAGCGGGGGAGTCTCACTCTATCTCTGGAGTCCCTGCGTGCGTGCTTTGCGCGCGCTCTGCCGCCATGACACCACTCGGAAGTGACGTCATCATGTCGGGACGTTGGGGGCAGGGCCACCAGGATTCAAGGAAAAAACATAGAGTTTTCCCTCGAATCATAGAGTGTCCCACCCCCAAAGTGCCCAGCATGATGATGTCACCTCCAAGTGACATCATCACGCTGGGGACGTTACCGGAAGGGGGTGGAGTTCCCCCCGGGGCCCGATTTTCTGGGGGTGGGTAACGGGCCTCTCGGGCGAGGGTTTACTCGCCCCCCCGGGGGGACTTGGCAAGCCTAACACAGAGTGTGGCAAGTAGTGGGGGTTACCAGTGGAAAGAATGGCAGGAGACATGCCAACTATTCCATGCTAGCATTTCTCTGGTTTCTGTCATGTTTAAGAGCTGTGTCATGGGCTCCGTTTTATACCCAAATATCTTCATATTACTTTCCTGTTTCATGAAGGAGTCCTACTGCAGCAGCTCCTAGGCTACCAAATGGCATAGAAAAAATGATTACGAACTTGCAGTAGTATAGGCTTCAGGTACTTACTAATAAATGTCGCTGCAACACTGAGCATTGTTGATAGACCTTCCAGAAATCAAGTCCTGACTAGCTGATTGGCAAGTTGCAAAGTGTATATTAGTGTTCTTTGCTGTACAGGTCTTCACATTGGCTGCAATCACACACACACTAAATAATTCACTTTCAATCCACTTTCAATGCACTTTCAAACTGGATTTTGCCAGTTCACACAGTAAAATCCAGTTGGAAAATGCATTGGAAGATGATTATTTAGTGTATGTGATCGCAGCCTGAACACTGAAAAAAATATAACTAATTTCTTTAAAAACTATTGAAATGCTATTGTTGTTGTTATTTGTTATAGTCAGATATTTGACTGTTCTGCATTTGAGAATACTAGCCAAGTTCTTGGGGACTGCAGAGGTATCTGCTCAGGCTTCTTGCTGTTCCAAGCAACACTGTCTTGTGGAGCTGAGGTGGTCTTCTGGAGCTGAGCCAGCCTTGGATGGGAGGGCGGGGTATAAATTTGGTAAATAAATAAATAAAGTATTTGCTCAATGTCCAGAAAGTCCAGATATTTCTTGAGACTTCTAGACATTGCTTCAAGGGTTCCAATGACAATTGGCACAATGGTCACCTTTTTCTCCCAGAGGCACTTTATTATTTTTATTATTATTACCTCAACTGCTCAGAGGTAGATGCTGAACATCCTTTTTTTTTTTTTTTTAGCATGGATAATTGTTCTTTTCTGTGGGTGGGACAGGAGGAAGTTATCAATATGCATGTGTTAGCTGAAAACAAATACATCTGCAGGAACTGTGAGGCAGATGGTTAATATGTATGTGGTGTAATGGATGCCCTTGAAAGAAGAGAGCACTCCATTCGAACACGGCTTAATATCAACAAGCTGTACTTAAAGATTACATCTGTGCCTGCGAATGGATTTTCAGAGTTCACGTTTTGTTTGTGTGTTTTTATAGTGATCAATAAGGGAGCCCTATCCAGCAGCATTATGTGCTCCCTTGCTGATAGTTCTGGCAGCAACTGTATCACTGTTAGAGGGAGATGTAATTGTTAACAGAGCTGGGGTTTCCCCCCCTCCTTTCTAAAATCACTGACTAGAGAGGGGGAGGAGAGCAGAAAATGGCACCGACGGGACAGCATGATATAAAAAGCACCAAAGACTAGTTCAGGAGAAAAAGTCACTTGCTAAGAGTGTCCATTTTTCAACACCTCATCTGTGCCTAGAAATAGTGCAAATCAGTACAGTTCAGGAAGCCCAGGTGGGAGATGAGGGTTGGAGAGCTGCCAACAGTACATAGGGATGTGCATGACTAGAGAGCTGTGAAGCATGGCTGGAGTACTCATTTGCCTTTAAAGGTTCTTAAAATGCTGTCCCTTGGGCACAAAAATAAAGCACTCTTGTCACCAGGTTCACAATAAATGCTTGCAGTAACCATATGTCTACTAGTGCACTTTAATGAAAAGTGAGTATGCAAAGCCGGAGGCATGCTTAATGCAAACTAGGAATGCTTAGGGGGTCAGTTGACATAGCTGCTAGTCAAAAATTCTATAAGCGCAGTGGCTGATTAGGACTGTGCCTGTTTGTCCATGTGTGGCCGGTCACAAGTGTAAAGATTTCTCCTTTAGAAACATACAAATCTGTCCCATCAGTTGATCTTGTATGAGAGACTAGAGAATCTTGGAGAGCTTGACTGACCTTTCACTCACCTGCACTTTCCTCCTCCCAGTTTCTAGAGCAGACTAGCCACACCAAGGAATGCATGACCTCCTCAAGAGCACAGGGAAAGACTAGCAGAGCTGTTCACTCATTAAATATGAACTGACTCTAATGAAATTTGAACAGTCTGCCTAGGTACATCGTCAATGCCATGTGTATATTATAATTCTGTGCCAGCATAGAAAAATGTAGAACTTGATGCTTCACCTTCATGAGAATCTTGAGTTTCAATTTTTTTAAAGCAACGATCTAGTCCTTATACGGAATTCTTCAAAGTCAGAATGAGTAGATTTGTTCAGTTCTGTTCTTTTATTGTTCCTTAAGTTCTCTCTGTGCATTCTCATTCTAGTAAGTAGGACAATTTCTAAAATTAATTCCAAAACTGGAGCGTGTACAATTTGCTGAAGCTTTCAGTTCCTTCAGTTTATTGTTCTCTTCTCTCTTCCCCATTACTGATGTATGCACGTGTGTGCATGTACACACACACACACACACACACACACACACACACACACACAGAGCTCGATTTAGAAGCATTTATACATATAAGCACATCAAGGTTATTTTCCTGCATATTTTACTAATGTGCACATCTGCTCCTGTGTATTAATAAAACACTAGCCAAAAACAATAGTGATACAATCATGTGGACAATGGCATCAATTGGATTTTTTAAAGTATTTTAGGGTTGCACATGTGTACCCCAGTACAATAGGAGAGGAAGGAAGACAAATGAACTGAACTTCGCACAGAAACAGAAAAACAGCATGAAACTGTGCATGCAAAGAGTTCTGTAAAATTTTTGGAAATACAAATGAAAGCAATGGAGAATTCCTGAAAAATCACTTTAACCTTGGAAACAAGACAAGACAATTTGAAACTACAAAATACAGAGGAGAAATTTAGGGGAGTATTTGGGAATTCTCCCTATTTCAAAATGCGTATGCAATGCCTGCTGAAATCCCAGAAGTCACAAAAGTGGTTGAATAACATTTCCAGTAGTTGGATGGGGAATGGTTTCAGTAACTTGTATAGTTTTTTTCCATGATTAGGAAAACCAGAAGTGCAGGTCACAGAATTCAGAGTCTGGCCTGGTTTTAGTTTGTTTTAGCATGGGGTATACAGAGCTTTCTACTTAGTACATGTTAGTGACAGCTATGTGTGGTCACCATCTGAAGACCATTGTCATATAGGATTGCATGCTGTTATTCAATGTTAGAGCAGCTCAGTTTGGTACATGGTGCTTTAGAACTTAGATGTGTTCTAAGAGGCTGTCTCTGTATGATCTGGCTGCTAACTTGGAGTAGGCTTGCAAATTTGAAGCAGGATCGCTAACATACAGTCTGTATAATGAAAATGAAGCGATCAGGGTAATGCAATGATCTTCTAATATTTCTCAGTTACAGCACCTCAGTCTTTCCCACATTGGTTCATTTGGTATCTGTCCTTTTGAGCTCTTAGGTATGCACATGTTGCTCCAATAAAAGAACCTTTCAGTTTACATAAAATGTTCCAATGAAACAAAATGGTATACTGTCACCCAGGGGTGTCAAGCATGCAGCCCATGGGCTGGATCAGGCCCTTGGAGGGCTCCTATTTGGCCTGCAAGGAACTGGCCATCTCCTGCTTCTTTCTCCAGTTCTGCTGCTGCTGCTGCTGCTGCATCACAGCTTGCTTTACCAAACTCTCTCAGTTGCACAGGAGAGATAGATAGGCAAGGTTCTGTTCCCTACACTGGCTAAGGTTCCTCCCACTCTTCCTCCCAAGGGGGAGAGAGGGAAGGAATGAGCCAGAACTTGCTTCCTGGCCAAGCTGCCTTGATCAAATAGGAGACAAAGGCAAGCCTATCTTCCCCTCCATAGGCTGAGGCTCCTCCCCTTCCTCCTGCCTTGCTTTGCTCAGCTGCCTCAATCACACAGGAGAAATACAAAGCAGCTTTAAGACCAACAAAGTTTTATTCAAGGTATGAGCTTTTGTGTGCCTTGCTACAGTGTGTGTGTGTTTTGTTGGGCCAAGGCTCTCCTGGGTGCAACTGGGTTCTCTCCCCCTTTTCACTGTATTCATACTGTCATGATCCAGTCTTTCTCAGGAGGAAAGCAATGTTAACCATTTAGAGGAGGAATAAAAACAAGCCAGTGAGGTGGATTAGGCTGAGAGTGTGTGTCCAAACCAAGTTCACCCAGAACATTTTCTTTGTAGGCTGGGGATTTTGAACCTAGACATCCCAGATAGTAGGCTGATACTGACCACTATACATTGTTGTCTCTCTATTCTTGTACTGCCTCATAGGAGTTGTAGTCATTTCTCTGTTCATGACCAGCACACAAAGCAATTTATGTAATAAAGCTCACAACGCCCAGCTATTTCATGTTTTCCCCAGGGTCCTAGGCTCAGAATACTGAGGATGAGATTTCTGTAATGAATATCAATAAATCAAAAGTATGTTTGCAGCTTACAGATACACACCTGAACAGCATATTCAAGATTGCTACAGCACAGACATTTTGATGCAATAATTCAGAGCAAGAGGGGTCAGTTATCAGCGACTGTTAAATAAACAAAATATTGCAAGAGTGCTAATGTTTTAAGCATGTTCTATGTAAGGTTAAAAAAAAATCTTTAATTGTGTTTGTGTCCTTTATAAAGTTTATATCTTTGCTACCTGGCATTACATTTTATGATACACATGGCCCAGCCCATCAAGGTCTCATATATGTCAGATCTGACCCTCATAACAAATGAGTTCGACACCCCTGCTCTAACCCCTTTTTTAATCAGGCTTTTTGTTAAGTTTTTGTTTTTTTGTTTCCATTGCTCAGCAATTCTTGTCCCCAGTTCATTGATTATTTTGCCCTCTGCTTAGTTGTTGAGCTTCACTTTGCTCTCTGTTACTATCTTTAGTATTTTTAATCTTCTACTGGCTTCTTTTTGAAGTCGAGCTGGTTTTAATGCTTTTTTTGGGGGGGGAGTGGATTGACCTGATTTTATATTTTACAAGCGGGGCCAACAACAAAATGTTGCAGATTGTGCTGCACTTCTGGACCTTTCCTCTCAGCAGGTGACTGCTGAGAGTGAGGCAAGAGTGCTGGAGTCAGGCAAGTGTGTGAGAAAGAGCCTCCTTACCAGCCTACCCAACTCCAGCATTGTTACCTCATTCCTGGTGATCAGGAGCTGATGGGAATGTTTGGGGAGTCCGGCTGATGGAGATGGGTGGGTGAGAAGGAGCTTTGCTCACACATTCATCGGCTTCTGGTGAAAGGAGACAACATTAGCAGCTCCTTTCTCCTTACTGCCAGCTTAAATGGTGGCTGTGGGGAGCATCAGTGGTGACTCCTGCTCCTTCCCCACCTGCCTGCCCATCCTTCTCCCCCATCCTTCTCTCTGATACATGGCGGGGCAGTAGCTCCTGGCTTCCTTCCCCAGCTCTCTTACCAGCTTGGCTGGCTGAAGAGGGTGGGAGTGACTCCTCCACACCAACCTGCAATGCCATCTCATTGGTTGGGGGTGCTCTCGCCACTTCTCCTGGCCCACTAGCATGTGGGCTTACCTACCTTCTCCTCCCTTTGGCTGGTAAATTTACATTGTCTGTTTAAATGAAAACAACTTGTTCCTTTATGGGGGGGGTTATACCCCTTCATGTTTTCAAATTTTTCAGATTTTTCTGCAAACCTGGCTAGTTCCCCAAGTCTGGAGAAAAACCGGTTTTCTGTCTCTGTGGCCCTAGTCTGTGGACTTGAGTATCCACAGATGGAGGCCACAGTTGACTATTAGAATATACTATGATTCCTATTGTTTTTTCACTATTTTATTTTAGGTAGAAGCCTCTTTAAGAGCATTGCACTGGAAAAATGAGATGCTGGTGTTTCAAATAAATCTCATCAACCCTTGGAAAGGAGAAGTCTCATACTTGCCAGATTCAGTCCTCCACAACCCATAAGAAGCTATGAGTAATAAAAGAAAATTGCATTGAGGTGCAGAAATTTTAGCATATATGCCTGAGCCCCTTCTCTGGGGGGGACAGGTGGACTTGCATTTCTCAAACAGCAGACCACACATTCTGTATGATTAATCTATTGAAACCAAAGGAAGTTTCAGAACCACTGTGGAATATGGCACAGGGAAAAAAGTTTTTTTAAAGCGCCTCTAGGCACATCTGAATTAGATTCTAGGAGTCACTCCACAATTCTTAATAGCTGATTGTTCAGCCACCCATTTAAGTAACTCTTTGCCTTGACTAAGCTATACGAATTATGAAAAAAACCCATGCTAAACTCTTCAAAGAAAAAACAATTCTCATATCTGCAACAGAAGTCTTGAATCCGTGCATTAACCTGCAACTGCATTTAAAAAAATGCTTTAACATTACTTGCTATTTCAGGCTCGTTTTGCTGTTCATTTGAGAAGGATTCTCTGGAGCTTCCTGTAGCGGAAAACTAGATGCCTGTATGTAATTACATTGGTTTAAAAAACCTTACTCTAGGCAGGCCAAGCAATACCTTTTAATTGATGTCTTTATTTAATACAGTGAGGGTCACAGAACAAAATGTATTACTGTAATCCATACCACAGTTATTTCTGGTGAAGTCCCATTGGCTTTAGGGGATGAACCATTGTAGCCTTGAACCTGGGTATTATGGATCAGCTTCAGCAAAAACTGAACATATGAATTACCTTATTGAGTTAGACCAAAGCTACGCCACTAGTCCAGAATTCTTTCCCAATGGCAATTACCCCAGTGCCCTCTAGGAGCATGATGAAGCTAACTCTGCTGTATTATTTATCTTCTATAAATCTTGGGTGGGGAGGACATTCAAAACTTTTGAGGGAAATAGGGGGCATTTGGGAGTTTGTGCAGCCTTATGACAGCCAGCAGAGTATCCTCTTTTTTGTTTTTTTGTGTATTTTTCATATGCACATGTGTGATGGTGTGTGTAGCTGGAAGACACTGTGACTTCTAGTGACTGTGAGTGTGTGTTTACCTGGACATCATGATGACCCCTACTGGGGGCCTGGAGGTGGCTGAATAAAACCTGCCCCGCCTCTAGTATTTCAAGGAGGTCTCCCACCCAAATACTTGCTAGAGTCGACCCTGCTTAGCTTCTGAGATCTGAAGAGATCGGGCTTGCCTGGGCTATCCAGGTTAGGGCTCAGCAGAGTATACTTTTCTTCCAATCTGGAGGATAGATTTCTCCTCCCGAGAACTTAAAGTGGCAACACACCATCATTAAGAATTAAACCTACCATGAAGAAAGCTGATGGCTATCAGGCACAATTAGGGTTGCCAAGCCTGCGTGGGGGGGTCATTTTATGAAAATATTGTGTACTTGTAGGAGATGCAGTGGATTAAAGGTTTAAGGAGCACTTACCTACAGAGGTGGACTGACCATATAACTTCCAGAATAATTTATTTGTGGGCCATTGCCCTAGAAGGCCAATGGTGGCTAGAAGCAAACAGAGCCAAACCCGCAACCAGCACCTTGGGCCACTTAGTGAACTGGTATCAGTTCACCAGTTGTTTTTTTCCACCACTGGTGTCAGTTTTCAGGAGGGAGGAATGGGTGGGCTAATGCCCATTGTTTGTGCTACTGAGCTGACTGACCTCCGCAGAGCTGGCTTGTAGCGCCAGAGCCATTTTTGTTTTCCAGTCTGATTTTGCCAGTCTAAACCTGTTGCCAAAGCTACTTATGCTAGTGGCCTTCATTGCTTCAGGTAGATAATTTCATACTGCAGTTGTGTCCTATATGAAGAGCATTTGTTTCATATGAACCATCTGCAGTTCAATTTCACTGGATTCTTTCCAAACTGTGGTGTTTTCTGAGGCAGATAGAATAATTTCTGTCAACTGAATTCCATATCTTTTGTGATATTATGGACCTTTATTACATTCACTGTCAGTCACACTTTTTCTACTGAGGCAATGCTATTCCAAATACCAGGTTATCTTGTAAAATATATTATTTCACTTGCTCTGTGGGACTGTGGCTAATATTAATTTGCACAGGAGCAGGAGGGCAGATGGCCCTTGCCTTGAGAAGAAGGGCACTTCAGAAGGCAAGGTGTAGCACTCCTTTCAGAATTGGCTAACGGGGTACACAGTATGCATGAAGTACTGTGCAATCTTCCTACCCAGATTGTGGCTGGCATTTATCTAATCATTTAGGGAATGTGCTTGAGGCCTGGTCTTTAGCTGGTGATAACATGGCCATTGAATATGAAGAGGCATTTATGAAGTTCATATTGCACAGTGAAATGGCCAGATGAGACCTCATTAATGATAAGCCCTGGCTGCTAATTGTTGGGCCCCACATTAAGGCTGGGGCAGACACCACCAGAGCCAAGACTGACCTTAGGTGTGATGCTTCCCAATGGGTCTGAAGAGAGTATAATCAGGGCCAAAGCCCCCATCCCAAGCTTTCTTGCTAGGGTTGCCAATCTCCAGGTCATGGCTGGAGATCTCCTGGGATTTCAACTGATCTCCAGGTGAAAGAGATCACCTGGAGAAAATGGCTGCTTCGGAAGGTGGACTCTATGGCATTATGCCCCATACCACTGCTGCCTACCATTTCACACCAATTTTTTCTCCTCTCCCTCTGACACCATCATCATTCAGCTAGGCAAGAATGATTTCCCTGGTTTGAAAGGGGTTGACCTTGCCATCTCGATGGCTGTAGACTTGTAGACCCTCATCTTCAACCTCCCAGATATTAAGCTGCTATGTTTGGAGCTGTTGGAGCATCGTAAATAGAGTGGGGCCCTGTTGCCAGACAGGCTGGACCTGGCCAGGTAGAAGGTCAGCAATGTGGCATGGCACATCACCCAGCCTATGGATGGTCTTCTGCTATGGCACCCGGACATTTAATTCAGACAGGCTGCTCTCTTTAGGGCTGATGGTACCCACCTCTCTGAGTGGGGTGTGGATATTTGGCTACATGAGGTTTGCAGTGGTTTGCTTTGTTGGATGCAGTCGCGGGAGCTTTGGCAGGAGCCAAGCGGTTCACCTAGCTCTTTGGGCAATGGGATGGAACCATTTGTTGGGGGGTGGGCTGTGCCTGCAAGCATTCAGGGGCTCCCTCAGGGTTTCTTGGGGGTGGAGCCACTCAGTGCCATCCCCAGATCAAGTGGCAAAGGAACTGCACAGGAGTGGTTTATGCCTACACGGGTCCTGGGGATTGCCATTCCTCAGTTTTTCCCCCAGCAGGTGGGCTGGGGTTAAATCAGGTTGCAAGCGGGTCACCCAATACTGGATCTGACCCCATGCTGTGCCAATGCTCCTTCAGCTGTAGCTAATAAAGCTGTGACCTGATTTCTCCCATTCGGTCTCTGCATTGGTGTTCTCCCTCACCCCTGCTCCCTCCCTAGCCTCTGAGAACGCAAATATATTATTTCATTTGCTCCATGGGACCATGACTATTAATACTGATTTATGAAAAAGACTGAACCATAATTGTAAAATTAATTTGCGTGTGGCATAATTAAGCAGAGTAATAATGGATTGTTCAAGAAAATCTTATATTTGACATAGCTGTTGCTAAAAACAAAAGCTATGCAGACACTACACTACAAGATAAATATTTGTGCAAAGTGTTTCTTCATAGTTCAGGACAGGTTGATTTTGTCAATGTTAGCTAACGGTGCGTGGATGCAAATATCTAAGCAAAGACATGCCTCCCCATTTTTACCAGCACAAATTTAAACCCAGTAGGAAATGCTTCATACACACTCTTTACAGAAACACAGTGGCAAAGTTACCTGTTTGCATTAGCTGTCACAGTACTAAGGTAACGTCTGAAATAGACAGTAGTCTGTGTCATGGTTGAATTGGGGTTTGAACATACTTAAGGTCAAATGTTTTACCATGCTTTCAATGACAAGAGCCTGAGAATTAGCAAGTGGTGGGGTCAATAGCTTTTGAACTTTGCTAAAGCTTTCAACTACCGTTGGAGGACTAAATTGGTAAGCTAGATGGGCTATTGGTTTGACCTAGTATGACAATTTTTGTTAGATTCCCCTCATATGCAAACATGCTTTGTTAAAACTAGCTGCTCATGTACCAAATGACTTTGCCCTGCTCCAGTGATCTGAAGAGCATTAACTCATTTCCCCCCCTGAAAAGGTATAACCTGCTAAGGTGAATGAATCAGACCATGTGTCCTGAAGAATTCTTGAAGAGATGGTAACAGGCAATGTGCTTAAAACCCCGGTCTCTTGAGAATAATGCTGTCAGGTGTATGCAGCAGCAAACATCATGCATGCTTGGATGGGTTTAAGACAGGATGGGAAAGACTGCTGAAAAGTTTTTTTTTTTCCTTTAACAGCTGCAGACAGTTCTCTTTATTTCTGCAAGAAATAATCACCACTTGTGACTACCAAATCCCAAATTTATGGTAATAGGGGGAAATTAACTGCTGTTTTATACAATTGTTCTCCAAGTAAATATGCAGAAAGTAGCCAGAGGTTGTTAGTGTCAGGTAGGATGATTGGTGGGATGGCAGTTACGGGGGCTCTGATGGAGACCTATGATTATGGGTGATATTGTTAAAGGCAAGAGTCTGAAATTTAGTAATGGCATCTCTGTGTTAGTTTTATATAAGGTCATAACTCGATTTAAAATTTTGAGCCTATCTCAGATTGGCTCATCACACATCACTTCCAGTACTAATGAACAATACATTCTTCTCAGCTTCACTAATGTTTTGGTATTCTTTCCCTCAGTGATTTTGTGGGCAGAGATACATTTCCTGTTAGCGTAGATTTCTATTGACCGATATGATATTTAGAACATGAACGTGCTAACTGAACATTAGCAACTTTTTACAGATATGACCAGAAATATAGGGGAACTGTTGCTGGACTTGACCAAAAAGATCATAGAAGGTGTTATGGAACACATAGTTAGAACAAAACTGGCCTCTCAGGGAATCATGCCAAGTATAGAACAGCCTTGATTGACAGTAAGAAGACAGAGTAGCAAGAATTATATGGCCTAGTGTAGATTAGAAGCCATTGAACCCATTATCAATAGATACAGTTTGTTGAGGCCTAGGTGCAGAAGTATCTGAGAACTGCAAGAATGTCCAACTTCACAGCAGTGAAGATATGATTCAAAGATGGGAGTATTGGTTTGAATTCTATAAATCCTATAAATGGGGAAATTTGTGTTGATTGAGAGCTTATTTTCAGAAGGGGCTCCCTGCCTGTAACCTACTTACTTTTGGGGTAAGAAAGTCTTATGGATTCATTTAATTGCTTTCCTTTAAAGATCTATGTAACAATGATGGATGGATGGTATAATGTTTTGTGGATTTAGTCTGTGTTAAGAACACAGTAATTATGCTTAGAATGGAAGCAGAGATTCTCTAATAGTATTTCCTTGTGTACAAGTAATACCCAGAATGAACCTACTGCATTACTGAGGTGTCCCTCTAGCTAGAAGTTCAATGATCTGGTATAGGAAAGCTAACTAGATGCCTAGGGTTTCTCAAGTGCACTCCTATATTTGAATCAGGCCTGACTAGAGTCAGAGTCAAACTGACTACCAAGTGACAGAATGATGATTTTTTTTTTCACTTTCATCCTCCATTGTTAATATTAGCTATTATCAGGAACTAGGCTGAGCATGCATATTACTTCCATTCTGCAGTCACTCCATTTGCCGCCCATTAGTTCTTGTAGGGGGGAGGTTTTGCTGTCAAGTCACAGCTGACCTATGGCAATCCCACAGGGTTTTCAAGGCAAGAAAGCTTCAGAAGTGATTTGCCACTGCTTGTCTCTGTGTAGTGACCCTGGTATTCCTTAGTGGTCTCCCATCCACATACTGACCAGGGTTGGCCCTGCTTAGCTTCTGAGATCTGATGAGATTGGGCAAGCCTGGGTTATCCAGGTCAGAGCAAGTCCATCAGTTACTGGTTTCACTTCAAGATATTGGCTATCACATACAAAACTGTTCATGGCCTTGGACCCTAATATCTGCATCTTCCCCTATGCTCTCCCATGATAGCTTTGCTTATTTGTGTAGGCTCTTCTGGGGGTGCCACACCACAAATGGCCAAATGCCCATACACATCCATTCTCTATTAAAGATGATGTCAGGAATGCTCCCACTCTCCTGGCATTCCTTAAACTATGCATTACTGAATTATTCAGGAGGGCATTTTTATATGGGCAATAGGGCTATGCTATACAGAATCACGTTCTAATGAAAGGAAAGGGTCTGTGGAAACAGTCAGTCCTGTTGCTGTAGGTATGATTCCTACTATGTAGGAATCATTTGATGTCATGTTAATCCTTATGCTTTGGTTCAGCTTTGGTTTAGATTTCTGCTTGGTTTCAGCTTTCTGCAATCCTAAAATTACATTGCTTATTGGATGCCCTGTTCTATTGGTTGTATTGACTTGTGTCTCCATGAGAAAGGCAAAATAAAAAAATGTAAATTAAATAAAATATAAAATACCCAACGAAGGCTACGATTCCACTTGATCCATTCACTCTCATAGCCCCAGTCCACAGTCAGTGCTGAACTGTCTCTTCTTCAACTGAGTCCCCAACTGTCATTCCTTAACTGACTCTCTCAACAGAATTCTGTTCAAACATCCTGACACTCAAAGGTTCTCAGACTCTGTTAGGTATTAACCCTTGACAGTCTGTTGCAACAGTACCCATGTAAGGTGGTTCTACAAAGCAAGCACCTCTCTCTCTTTTTGAGGATTGAGTAGAAGCAGGGGAAATTGCACAAAGCTGCGGGGCAAAATGCAGTTGCACAGCACTTAGTGTGAAATTGACACATACCATCGGGGCAAAGGGAAGAATGAGCACAGAGCAGCACTTGTGGGAAATCAGTCCATCTCTCTCTTTCTTATAATGGCAGAGTCCAAGGAAGTAAGATACCAAAGAATTGAGTCGAACAGACTCTGTGAGACTGAATCATTGTACTGTTGTAATCCAGCTCATCCTCAATTCTCTATCTACAATATGCCGAAAATAATACTGACTTATCTTACAGGGTTGTTGTATGAGTTACTGACAACACTTGAAATTTACTATGGAAATGATGACCATTTACATCATTGGATGTATATCACTGGGTTTTTGTGTGACCATGTCTCAAGAAGGCTGATGATGCCTTTGCAGAAACTTTCATGATGATCATCTAACCCTAGGGAAAACCAAAGAGAATGGGATTTTCTACATATAGGTTGCATGCAAATGCCCACACAAAACGATCTATGTGTATAATATGAGAATCAGTCCTTGGTTTTCAACTTTCATGATAACTTTACAATCAAACTCAAACACCTGACAGGATTTGCTTCCCATATCCAAATGGGGCATATATGGAAAAGGATGCTATAATATATAAGAGTGATCTGGGGACAGATGATGTTCATCCTGTTATTGAGTTAAGTAGGTGACAGCTTGGTCATTGCCTGAATGAGAGACGACTTGGTAGAGTCATGGAAGAGAGGGACATAATATACAAACAACTGTGTTCTTTTTCATGCACTCCCTATTGGCTCCTATTAGAAAATTATCTTGCAAAGCAGGTAACTGCTTTCCTTCTAATTTCCTTTAGAGAGTTAAAAAAAATCCATCATGTAAATTCCTGAGAGATGTCATAATGGACTGTAATTCTCATTATTGTCCATTATATAAATATGTAATTATGTGCTCAACAGACTTGCAGTTTCTTCATAGTCATCGTCAAGTAATACATTAAGGATTTCTTAAAGACTGTTTTAGTTCATGGATCACTGACCTTTAAATCCCTGTAGCAGCCTATTAAGCAAAAGCTGATAATTCAGTCTTTAGGAAAAAGCTTAT
The DNA here is from genome assembly GCA_029375565.1 of Gekko gecko. Classification (NCBI taxonomy): domain Eukaryota; kingdom Metazoa; phylum Chordata; class Lepidosauria; order Squamata; family Gekkonidae; genus Gekko; species Gekko gecko. Next base: position 37,883,122 of record JAPDNY010000006.1, read on the forward strand.
GAAAATGTTTTACGACACAATTCTGGATCACACCAATGCCCTTTTAATGCTGCAACCAATACAAGTGAATTTATTTGTACAAAAATGGGAAGAAGATTTGGAACTTTTGGACAGTCCCTCATTTTCTTTCTTTCTTTTTTTTGATCTTTTTTATTTTAACCTTTGAAGAGAATACAGGATAAAGAAAAGGAATAGGAAGAAAAGGAATATAAGGTATGATTACAAAAACACACTACAGAGGGCAATTTTGTAGATATTAAGAATAACCCTTGATTAAAATACATGTGTATATACACTGAATATATGAGATGTTATCTTAAAAAGCAACTATAACAACCTACTCAACTTATTCTACCATTTTCTCATAATATATTATCACTTTTATCCTCTTATTGATTTTATAATAAAACATGAATAACCTCATCGAAATTTTGTATATAATTTTAACATATTTTAACAACAGTTTATTGTAATAAAAGTTATATAAAAGATTATATCCTTTCATATTGAACCTATTATATGATATTAAACCATTCAAATATATGTTTACAGACTTTGGTTATAGTAATCATAGAAGACTTGCTGGTTATTTTTAAATTCGTCTTTTGGTCTTTGGCCAAAATTTGTCAGTTTTGCCATAACTGCATATTCTTGCATTTTGTCTATCCAGTTCTTAAGAGTTGGTCAACAATTGGTTTTCCACCTTGCTGTAAATACTACTCTTGCTGCAGTTAACATGTATGTGAGCAGTTCATGAATTGTTCTTTCTACATTCACTGGTAGAATTCCTTGTAGCAGTATCTCTGGTAACATAGCAAATTTTATGTTCATTTTTTAAAAAAAGAATCAGTATATTTCTATCCAATATTTGCAAGACCACCAGATATGGTAAAAGGTACTATCTGCCTCTTTACACTTTCAACACAATCCTTTAGATTTTTCATTTTCAAGGGTTAGGCTATTCTTGACTATTATTTAAAGGAGAATAGTTTTTCTTTGATATTATGCACAGTTCTGTGAAAATGGAAATATTCTTTCCTTGTACAGCATCTGTGAACTGTATCATGGTTTTAAAGATGTTTCGCTTTCCCTGTGAGAAGTTTAGTATGAAGGTATGTATTAGGCTATCTCTGAGCTGAAAAAACAGCCGAAAATACCTTATTGGTATTTTTCTGCTATTCCTTCAGCTGGATATAGATCTGAGTACTTTTTTGGCTATCCAAAATAGCCAAGCTCCAAAAATCCCAGCAATATTCGGGATTTTTTGGGACTGCGAATAGCCAAAGTTAAAGGGCATTTAAAAGGATCACAGTCCCTCTAAATGCCTTCTGGGTGAACTCATTGCTTGGAAGGTATAAAATCCCCCTTTCTTCATGGCAGTTTAGGTTTCAACCAGGCCAATTGGAACCCCATACAGAAGTCCCTACCTTGGTTATCATTGACCCAATTTGAATTCTCAACCTATCGGCATAGGATCATAAACTCTGTTAGTAGGAGGAGGGAGCTTGAGCACAATTGAGCAAAAGCCAGCCAGAACACATTTCCATGTCCAAATTTTACTCACGTAAATGAACAAATGAGTAAAACTCAGTCACAGCTAACATTTTTGCCAAGTTATATTTAAAATGATAAATGCTGTAATAGTAATAGGTAACCAATACAGGATAAGAACTGCAGAACTTTTACAAAATATCCCTTTTTACCAGTAGCCTAAGTATTTTTACAGTTTAAATGTTTAAAAAGTTTACATTGTAACAGTTAAACAGTTTTTAAATGTTCATCCATCCACTCAAAGTCTGTTTACCCTTCCAAAGCAATATTTCCAAGGTAGCCTCCAACAATAAAATATAAATTAATCATGGCTTCTGTTGGGGAACTGTGGGAATTCTCACACAAAGTTTATTTTCAATAAAATAGTCCATAAAGCACAATGGCTTGTTAGACTTTTTCATGCTGGTCACCCAAGACAATTGTTCAGTAAACTACAATACACATACAGCACAATTCAGAAATCAGAAGGTTCATAATAAAAGGATGATACTATTAAATTTTAAAAATAAACTAAAACATCAATACATCTGCAACAAGAATTAGATCAAGGTCCTCAGAATCCAATCTATCAAGATGGTTTCAGAACTTGGTCACAAAGTTTCAGTGCCCATGAAATACATTTTGCTACTGTTTCAGTGGTCCTCTTGTCAGACCCTGAGAATAGATTTAACTGATGGTAATTTGCAGAGCAGGCTGGAAAGGTAGTTGCAAATGGAGCTAAATCAGTAACTGTTTGTTTGGAGTACATCTTAAAGGGGAAAAAAGAAAACGTGATGGATTCTAAAACCTAATTTCCACATCCTCTGCTCTCAGAAGATTCCTCTGTTAAAAAGGCCTAAGGATTACATTAAAATGGGCTAAGGACAACAGCCTAAAATAAGCAGGGACTGTGAGATAAATATTTATTACAAGAAAAGGGAAATGAAGGTACAAAACCTAGATAGGCAAGCAGACTCTCTCCCTACAAGCAATTGCCAGTCCAGTTCTTCAAGGCTTCCTTTGTTTAACCCCAGCACTGAAATAAATAATTGAGAAACCCAGATCAGCAATTTTCTTGTTTATTATCTGGCTCCAACAAGAATAGGAGACCATCATCAGAAGGCAGTTGGATAAGCTGACAGGCAGAGTAAAGTTGATTGCTGTAGACCAAGCTAAAACTTAAATTTACTTCTTAGCCACCTCTAGTTGAAAAGCTGATGAGGTTATGCACCTTGGGAAGTTTAAATCTGTAGAGGGCCTCTATCAAAGCATGTTCAACATTTGGGCAGAAAATACCCCCAAACATTCCAGGCTTCTTGAGGAGAAGCTGCATCAATTAAACTTTCAGACAGTTTTCAGACAGATTTACACTGGTGGTATAACTGTGTTTCTGAAATGTGTAATTTATTTTAAAAGGTTTCCAGAGGAGACCAGGAAATTACAGGCCAGTCAGTTTGATGTCCATACTGGGTAAGTTGGTGGAAACTGTTATTAAGGAATGAACTGGTAGGTTCATTGATGAACAAAAACTATTGAGGCTGACTCAACATAGGTTATGTAAGGGAAGATCTTGTCTCATTAACCTGTCAGTGTTTTTTGAGGGAGTGAACAAACATGTGGACAAGGGGGACCCAATAGATGTTGTTCACCTTGACTTCCAGAAAACTTTTGATGAAATTCCTCATCAAAGACTCTTAAGTAAGCTCAATAGTCATGGGATAAAAGGATAAGTCCTTTTATGGATAAAAAAACTGGCTAATTAATAGGAAAGAGAGAGTGAGTATAAATGGGCAGTTTTTCAGTGGAGGGTGGTAAGCAGTGGGGTACCACAGGGATCAGTCTGATGCTTTTTAACTTGTTCATTAATGATTTGGAGTTGGGAGTAAGCAGTGAAGTGGCTAAATTTGTGGATGACATAAAGTTGTTCAGGGTGGTGAGAACCAGGGAGGATTGTGAGGGACTCCAAAGGGATCTGTCGAGGATGGGCGAGTGGGTGTCAACGTGGCAAGTGGGGTTCAATATGGCCAAGTGCAAAGTGATGCACATTGGAGCCAAAAATCCTAACTATAAATACACGTTGATGGGGTCTGAACTGGCAGAGACTGATCAAGAGAGAGGTCTTGAAGTCGTAGTAGATAACTCACTGAAAATGTCAAGGCAGTGTGTGACTGCAATAAAAAAGGCCAACACTATGTTGGGGATTATTAGGAGGGAATTGAAGACAAATCAGCCAATATCATAATGCTCCTGCATAAATCAATGGTGCAACCTCATTTGGAGTACTGTGTACAGTTCTGGTCACCACACCTCAAAAAGGATATTATAGCACTGGGAAAAGTTCAGAAAAGGGCAACTAGAATGATAAAAATGTTGGAACATTTTCCCTAAGAAGAAAGGTTAGAGCACTTGGGGCTCTTTAGCTGGGAGAAATGATGGCTGAGGGGTGACATGATCGAGGTTTATAAGATTATGCATGGGATAGAGCAGGTTGAGAAAGAAGTACTTTTCTCCCTTTCTCACAATACAAGAACTTTTGGGCACTCAATGAAATTGCTGAGCTGTCGAGTTAGAACAGATAAAATGAAGTACTTCTTCAGCCAAAGAGTGTTTAACACATGGAATTCACTGCCACAGGAGGTGGTGGCAGCTACAAGCACAGACAGCTTTAAGAGGGAATTAGATAAACATATAGAACAGAGGTCCATCAATGGCTGTTAGCCAGGTATAGATAGGAACTTTCAGTCTGGGGCAAGTGATGCACTGTATTCTTGGTACTTGGGAGGGGCAACAGTGGGAGGGCTTCTTGTGTCCTTGCCCCACTGCCAAACCTCCTGATGGCACCTGGTATTTTTAGCCACTGTGTGACTGAGTGTTGGACTGGATGGGCCTTGAGGATTATTTGGCTCTACAATCATAGGAAGGTGTTTCCTGGACCAGCAGTTTATAACTGAGAACCACTTGGCATGTGATTGCACTGTAAGAGGCCTCATTTATTTTTTACTCTATGCCTGGTAGGTTATCTTGAAACAACTTGCTTCTGGTCCTTATTGTATTCATGCTCTGTATTTATATGATTGTACTATATGTTTTTATAATAGCCAATATGTTCCTCACTATTGACCTCTGAGGAAGGCCTATGTAGGCCAAAACGTGTCAGGTCAGATTTATAAGCCCTTGTGTTTTATCGTTAATTATTTATACATAATGTGTGACTGGGCCCTTATATATTTTGAAATTTGTGATCAATAAATACATGTATTTTTATATTTCCTTCATCAAGTTTTTAACATTGGCCTCCTTTCCTGCATTTGACTAACCTTTGTCAGGTTCTGGATTCTAGGATTTAGGTTCAGTTTTTTCCCCTCCCCCCTTTTTTGTCCATTGGCCTATCCAACATTGTCTTCTCTTATGTTCTTATGTTCTTATTTACCAACAGTGCTGAATTAGAAAGGTAAGCTCACCCTTGACCCTGCATGGCAGCAAAGGTGGAGGCAACTGTCAGCAGCAGTGCCTGCAGTCTGTTTCATGTGATCTGGGTGGGGAGTAGTGTCAACTGCCCCTTTCTATTGGCTTTCTCCACTACTCTTCCCCTTCCCACCTCTATAGGTAAGGGCTGTGGCTCAGTGATAGAATGTGGAGAAGGACTCAGATTAAATCCTCAACATGTTTAAGGATCAGGTGGTAGGTGATGTGAAAGACCTTGATCTGAGACCCTGGAGAGCTGTTGCCAGACTGAGTACATAATACTGACCAGCCTTATACCTAGATGATTTTGGTGGTGGGGGAACTGGCTGGAGGAGGGGCAGGGGGAGAAAAAAGATTGGAGGCACCCAACAGCGAGGGGAGCAAGCATACATACGGCAGAGGAAGAGCATGTGGTGGGGAGGGGCAGGCTAGCATGCATGTGCAGAACAGGCTCCTATCCCCCACTGGTGCCTGGTGAGTGGGCCTAGCAGTGGCTCACCCATGCCCCCCTAGTGCCATTGCCATGGCAGCTGGCTGGGCCTACTACCACACTCAACTACCACCTCAGTAGCAGGTTGGGCTGAAGCCAACTGGCTGGTCAGGACAAGTGACTGGGTGGGCACTGCTGTCACTCACCGCCCTTCCTCCCCCTGTCCGGCTCTGGCATAGTCTCACTTGCCGATCCCTGGAGATGAACTGGGTGAGTGGTGCTTAGTGATCTATCTCACTCTGCCTGGCTGCCAGTGGGCCCTGAGCAAGCAAGCAAGCAAGAGGAACAGGCACTGTCCACTGGGAGGGCTTCTGGCTGGGGGTGGGACCAAGTGGCTGGACCAGCATGGCATGGCTTACTAAAAAAATACCAGGCTCTGGGAAGATTTGGGGGTCAGGGAAGATTCAGGGACAGGGGAGATTTGGGAGGGGGCATCGCCCCAAGGGCCCCACAGTAGCTGCAGGCCTGATAGTGACCTTGATGGACCAATAGAAGAGAAGATTGGATTTATATCCCACCCTTCACTTGGAGTCTCAGAGTGGCTTACAAACTCCTTTCCCTTCCCCTCCCCACAACAGACACCTTGTGAGGTAGGTGGGGCTGAGAGAGCTCTTTCCAGATCTGCTTTTTCAAGAACAGCTCTGACAGAACTATGGCTTGCCCAAGGTCATCCAGCAGCTGCAAGTGGAGGAGTGGGGAATCAAACCTGGTTCTCCTAGATTAGAGTCCACGCACCAAACTGGTTCTGATTTAGTATACAGCAGCTTCATATGTGGTCTGATTTAGTATACAGCTTCAGTTATAATTCCATTTTGTTGGAAGGGCATAATTCTAGTCCTATAATTTCTTCCTCAGCTTTTTCTCATTCCTCTGTTTGCATGTGTCTGCCCCCCTCCCAGCTTTCCTGTTGCTGCTGCTTCTGTCACTGGAACAATCACTCTAGGCTTTGCGGGCCATAACAGTTGCCTGAACATGCCAACCACCAATACCAGCTAAACATCCATTGGCTGAGGGGTACCATTGAAATTAGTAGGATTTAAGTGAGTTGCAACTGAGCTTTCTTCACTGCTTTCAAACAGACTTCAGTCTCAGTTAGGAGTTGTGGTCCTGTATATTTCAAATGTTCCTAAGAAAGAACTTGCTATTTTTTTTGGTTTGCCTTGTCCTAAATTCACCTCTCTTGTTACAAATGATTCATAGGCACATAGTTGGCATACATTTGAATTAAATACCCTTCATATGTTTAAAGCAGGGTGTGTGTGGGGTGGAATGAATTTGTTTGAAATATGTTGTGATTTGGAAGCCCAAACATGTTTGCTTGTCTGTTTTTTACTGTGGTGTTATAGATTGTAGAAAATAGGGCCACTGACAGGCTCTTAACTCTGTGGGCATTATAGTCTTTCTTATAGCTAGATTTAGATCCTATTACAGAAAGAATGTGAATGGTGTCAGCTAACCGAATTGAAGTAAAAATGTTCCGGTGAGATACAGCATTTGCTACAGTGGCAAGGCAAACGTATCATTACATTCCAGAACAATCTTTAAAAGGTCCTTTTTTGCAATAACACTATTTTAAAGCATGCATACTTCTTGGAGAACTGTTGCATTTTACTAAATTCCCTTTCATAAAGGAAACCGCAATTCCTCTCTCATGTGCTTGTTATTTTCGCATCAGAGTGGGACAGGAAAATGAGAAAGAACTACCAGCCATTATCAGACATTCTGTCTATGGGAGCCCACCAATATCAAGAGCATGTAGTCCCCTGGATGCACCCAATATACAGTTGCCATTTTGTGTGAACTGAGCAACGCATGGGTTTTCCATGTGCATATAGCTTGTGTGTATGCATGTGTGTATAGAAGCTGTACGTACATTTATAGAAGATGTATGTGCATGGAAAATTTATGCATTGTCGAATTTACACAAAATAGTAACTATGTGTATCAGATGCATTATGAGGGACTATATACTCCTGATGTGTGTGGTTGGTGGGCTCCTAGTTCTTATGAATACAACATATGAAGCAAGCTAGTTAAGAACATAAGCAGAGCCTGGCTGGATGAGAGTAGTCCAGGATCTTGTTTCCCAAGGTGGCCAACCAAATGCTACAAGCAGTGTACTGAGGCCAAAACTTCTCCCTGTTGTCTGTCTCCATGGGCACGAACTGCATTTTTGCAGCTTGGTTCATGGCTGAACCACATACTGAACCATGAACTGATATGCTTGTTAATGAACTGAACCAATTCATATCGGTTTATGAGCCCTTGAAAGTTTAAATCCCTGCCTCCTTCTCCCAGTGGCTTTTTGTAAAGAGCAGAAAGCAGGGATTCCCAAACAGATGAGTGGCAGGGAGCAGCTTTTCACAGGGACAGAAAGCAGTGTTTTAAATGTTCTTTGCCACTCAGCAGTTTTTCGTGAACTAACTTTTCTTCATGAACCACCATGAATCCCATCAAAATTCATGGAATTTTGTGGTGAGTCTTCAGTTAGTGAATATTGCTTCATATACCATGAACAGCCCAAAATTTATGAAGAATGTTAGTGTGTTGGATGGTTCGTGCCCATCTCTCCATAGCAGCTCTTATTTAGAGATCTACTGCCCTTGAACATGTAGGTCATGCCTATGTCATTTCTATGAGGTATGAATTTGTGTAATTCCCATTTTAAACCATATATGCTAGCAGCCATTGTTACCTCCTGTGGCAGTGATTTCCGTAAGTTAATAATGCATTGTATAAAAATTAATAAAATGCTGTGCTGCACAGTCTTCCATGTACTGAGAAGGAAGTTCCACTGACCTACTTCCCAGCTAGTGTTTTTGGATTGCATGAATGTTTGTACCAAATTAAGTCCCACTGGGTTCAATGAATTTTACTTCTGTGCTTACTATTACAGCTTTTATCTGCACAATGCAATTTTCCAAGCTGCATATTAGTTTTATTCTAAATGTGCATACAGTCTTTCTTGACTATTCTGACATTTTCTAGTAGATGTGCTTTCAGAGTTAAATAAAATACATTCATTTAGTACAAAAATCTAATGTAATACTTAAATAATCTCAGCATTGATGTTGCTTGCCCTGGTGGATTGGTTACTGAGGGCTCAGAAAGGACACAGGATGTAACTTGGAACTACAATAATCTATAAGCACCTGGAAAGGGGTTTCTTGGTCCTGCAAAGTGGTAACTAGTGGGGCTAATGGTTCTGCATGAGGACCTGATTCACAGCTTATGGATCCTGTGCAGGACTTGCTGCTTCAGAAAATGTACTTGGAGAATGGAGATAACAGCCTGCATAAATTAGTTGCTGCAGAAGAGAAAGATGGGAGTAGAAATGGGCATGAACCGAACCATGAAGTAAAATTTATCACACATTTTGTCCTGTTCGTGGTTCACAAACAGAACTTCATGACAGGTCTACCATCATGAACTTTTAAAGCAGTGCATGCTGGTTTGTGGTGATTCGTGGATGGAGCAGAAAGCAGGAGTTTAAAGAGACTTTGTCCCTTTAAACTCCTGCTTTCACTTCCCTGTGAGGAGGTGGTCCCTACTGCTCTGCTGTTTCAGGCTGACTTTAAACTTCAAAGGGATTTCAGAAGACAGCCCCCAAAACAATAAACTTTAAAGGGACTGCACAAGACAGCCTGAAACAATTGAGTGGTGTGGCACCTCCCTGTCACTAAGCTGTTTTTGGGCTGTCTTCCTCAGTTTAAAGGGACTGCACAGAACAACCTGAAACAGCTGAGCAGCGAGGAACAAGCTAATCCCTGTTGCTCAGCTGTTTTAGGACTTTCAATCATGTTTGCAGGGCCACAAACCACAAACCAGTTCAGTTTGTGAACAAAGCTCCTGTTATGGTTCATGGTTTGGCCATGGAACACGAACCAACATGAGCCATATTTTCCAGGTTTTTGCCCATCCCCAGCTATGGCTTATGGAAAAGTGCTTAAGACTTAAGCACCAGAGCCAAGTACTTGTGTGCAGCATGACTATGGCATCTTGCCAGAAGAGGGAGTTGCTGCCTTTTTCTCTGCTACTCCTTGGCATCACTGGCTAGTAGATTACTGCTGTTTGTTGTCAGATGACCCAAGGGGACCAAGAGTGTCCCAAAATGTACCAGTATGGTATAGTGTCACCAAAAGCACTAGTGTCCCATGCAGAGTGCTAGTATGGTATAGTGTTAGAGTGGTGGACTGACAGTGAGGATATCTACGTTCTAATCCCTTGAAGTTCACTAGGTGACTGTGGGCCAGTTCCTCTGTCTCAGCTTAACCTAACTCCCAGGGTTGTTCTGAGGATACAACAAAGACAAGGATACAACAAGTTCTCTATGCTCATTGTATTGTGCTTCTTGGAAAAGACAGAGTCAAATATAAAGCATCCACCTCTTGAGTGCTATCCAAAGCAGAATTAAATACTTCTAAGTCCACTGAAGTCAGATGTATTTAGGACTGCTCTGTTAGTCTGTTTCCAGACCTTCTTGTCCCTGAGCCCCTCTGGATGACCAAGCTTGCTTTTCTGCTCATTGCTTCATTTGCCTCTATCCCTACCTTGGGATTTCATAAAGTATATAATAAAAACAATTACCTGTCTTTCAAGGTAGAAACTGATAACTGGCTGCACTGCGCTTTGATTCTATGGGGGTTACTATAGTACAGGCGTGAGTGAAGATGATATAACTATCACCTTCATGCAGCTGTCTTGGGTGATAATTTTGTAAGCAGATGAAGCATAAAAACAATAATAGTCATCCATTATGTACATTTCAGTAGCTGCATTTAACTTTACATTTAACTACCATATAATTATCTTTTCATTTAGCAGCACCCAGGAGTTTGGGTCCCCCCCCCGGTTTGTTCTTATCTACCAATTGAGAATTTGTGACTTCCATAGACTTTGCCAAAGTTTAAGACCACTGAGCATTCTCAACTGTAAAAAAACCCTTCAGTATGAATTTTCAAATGTTATCTGGAACAGCCAAACACTGCAGTATCATGAGACAGAGGGAAGGTGAGGAATTACAGGAGGGACACTACTTAGAAATACCAACTCATCCCTCAAAATACTTCTCGCTCAGATTCTCTGTGCTCTCACAGACTAGATCAGACTGATTTCTCCTCCTTCCCTTTCTTCTTCTTTTAGAAGACACTCAGCTGTTTGCAGCTTTCCATCCCTTTTGGAGTACCTTCAATCATTGTGAAGACATTTTAAAGGTCCCCTCCCCATTTTCTTTTGTTAATTTACAAAGTAGGTGTTTTCTGCATATCCGGGGACTAAGCAGGTAAGTAGGTAAGTACTAAGTAGGTAAGAAAACCCTCCCTTTACTGCGGATATCTTAGTTTTGCAGCATTCATCCTGCCTATTTACAATTAGATATTGTGACCAATTCCTCTTAACAGTATATTCAGTTCCAGGAATATTTAGAAAACAGACCACCTTTCAGGTCCTGAAGGCCTGAGCCTGAGTCTTACAGTAGCTTTCAAAGAGTGAGAGGCCATTGAGGAAGGTGGTAGTTCTGCTTTTTGTCCTTCAGTCTTACAAGATTAAAGCACGTGTGGCTGGCTCAGACCAAAAACACAGGTACATTATATCGGATTAGTCTAGCTTGTCATGACTGAATGAATGCTTGCTCAAAATTGCATCCTACTGAATCCAAAGACATTTACTCCCAAGAAAGTCTGCATATAATTGCAGCACTGTTGTCTCTTCTTTTTGACCAGTGGGTACTGACAGTAGAACTTCAATTCTTGACTGCTCTATGAATTTCATGCTGTTTTTTTTGGGGGGGGGGCTGTTTCCCAAGAGCAGCATTTCAGTGGGCATTCATGGCTGCAGCAGGAATGGAAGATGAGAAAGTAATGCCAATGGAAATCCCTTAATCAGTGACTATTTTGGGTAACATCCCAGTTGTTGGGTTGGGGTTTTTGGGGGAGGGGTACATTTTACCCAGGTTGCTACCATCTGTCCTCTCATTATGTTCCAGGGTGACCACACATTTCATGCTTTTTACTTACCTCAAGAGTCAATTAACTGACATTTCTCCATGGCACTAGTAGTAGGTTTATAGCTGCCAAAAAGCCAAAAGCGTCAGTAGCATAAGACCAAGAAAAGCATCACAAAGAAATGAGCAAGTTTTCAAGTTCCCCAGGTATCTTTATAAAGCTGGGTGTTTAAGCAACCAAGCCAGCAGCGGGAGGGGAGTTGTTGGTGGTCATAGTTGAAAAGCTCCAGTTGGCCATGGAAAACAGTCTTAACATGGAATGAAGGAGGTGTTCTACAGACTTAAGTTTTCTTCAGAAGGATCTCATGTGGTACCAAAACATAATGGCTGTCCTCACTCTGAAAATAGACAAGCCAGCAGCAGTTTGGATCTGCCTCTAGTTTTACTTAAATCATGCAAGTCCCTTGTAAAACTAATAGCAGAAGTAAAGAAAAATAAGGTCATTGTTATATTAGCAAAGCTGAAGATTATCCCTAATGTGCCTCCTAAAACTAGAGTCAAATTGGAAACAGTTTACCTACCTAATGGACCTTCCCCTATCTAATAGCAATGATGGGAATTTGTTTTTGGCAGATTGTAGGCCCTCTTATAACAGCGTAAGAAGCCGAGCCAAATTGCTGCTGGAGCTTATGTTTTCAAAGGCAGAACAGCCACAGCCAGCTACTTTGGCCCAGTAGCCCAAGGGGCAACCTGAAAACTCTTTTGCATTGTCACACCCAATTTACCCTACCTAATATCAAGTGTATACCATTTTGAGACCTTTGCAAACTGCAGAACATTGAGAGACACCTCTCCCACCCCACTTTCTTAGTTGGTCCTAATAAAATACATGTATATTATTTATGTGTGGCAATTATTTGGGGTTTTTTCCTAATAAACCAGCACAGCTGCCTGAAATTTTGGTTAATATTCATAACACACTGAGCCAATAGAGCTGCTAGGGAGTTTCACAATGAACTTCCTAATTTCAAGGTACAGGTATCTTGGATCTTTGTTTTCTCTTCTTCCCACTTGCACTTATCAAATAGGGATACTATAGAATATGTAGATAACGAGCAAGTATATGTTATTTGTCACCTATGGTAGAACTCGAACCTGATGTGCTTGTTCACTTGAGGAGCAGAGTCTTCCTTGGCCCACGCTTGTTTGAAAGGCCCACTGCACAGCCTTGAGAAACTTGGCTGTTGAGGAAGATCTTGCCCAAAGCCTCAAGTCTGATAGAACCAGTGAATGGGAAGTTTGATGTGGTAGTTAGCTTGTTGGGCTAGGAGAACAAGAGGAATTCTTTTTTCCTGATTATATTACAATTAACAGTATGGCAGCTTCTGAGGTCTAGGCCAGAGAGAAGGAAATTTCTAAAAAAGAATGTTGTCCTTAATATTCAGGTAAGACATAACTCTCTGGATTTTTTTCTGAGAAGGCAAGAAACATTGCCCATTTATCCAGTTATAGCTTATCTGCTCAATCTCTACCATTTTTAAGTCTGTCCAAAACTATCCATTTTTTTCTGATAGGCACCATGTACCCAATGTAGTGTAGTGGCTAAGAAAATGAGCTATGACCCTCAAGGGTCCCTGGTCTGGATTTCACTGTGGTCTCATACTTTGTAGGTAGCCTTTGGGTAGCCACTCTCTCTCAGCCACAATTTGTCATCTGCAGTATGGGAGGTGATAATATTGGTCTACTTTACACGGTTATTGTAAGGTCTGCAACATGTGTGAATTGCTTTAAATACTGCACATGCCATATCAGTGACAAACATTGGCCAGAATGAAGGGTATTTGCAAACAATCCAGTGCTTTATTCTTATCTTATTTTGAATTGTCATGTTCAGTTGTCACATTTAGATATTTGACTGGTATATGATGTTCTGAAATTCGAGATCTAGTCAAGTCCTTGGGAATTGTAGAGGTATCTGTGCAGGATTCTTGCTGTTCCAAGCAACAGTGTCTTCTGGAGCTGAGCTGGTGTTATTTGTTTAGTGTCCAGAATGTCCAGGTGTTTCTTGAGACTTCAAGGCACTGCTCCAAGGGCTCCAATGACCATGATGGTGACCTTCTCCCAGAAGTGCTCTAACTCTATTTGTAGGTCTCAGTATTTTGCGATTTCCTTTCCTTTCCTTTCCTTTCCTTTCCTTTCCTTTCCTTTCCTTTCCTTTCCTTTCCTTTCCTTTCCTTTCCTTTCCTTTCCTTTCCTTTCCTTTCCTTTCCTTTCCTTCTGTTGTCTCCTGGGATTGCAATGTCAATAATCCAAACCCTGTTTCTCATTTTTCCAAACAGGTCCCATCAGCAGCCTTTCCATATGGTCTTTGAGCAGATGAAGCAGATCTATTCTGTCTTGCTCCAGATTGCAAGACTAGATCTAATGGGTGGAAATTACAAGGGAGTTGTTACCGGCTAAATATCAGGAGAAACTTCCTAACTGTAAGAGTGGTTGAGCAGTGGAACAGACTGCCTCAGGAGGTGGTGGATGCTCCTTCGCTGGCCGTTTTCAAGTGGAGACTGGACAACCATCTTTCGGGTATGTTGTAGGTATGTAGGGCTATCTTTTGGCTATGCTCCTGCAAAGTGCAGGGGGCTGGACCAGATGACCTGCAAGATCCCTTCCAACTCTAACATTCTATGATTCTTCTGTTTTGAGTAGTTTCCTTGAAAAATATTGCAGTTTTTTCAGCTGAATTAAGTACCCCGTTATTAACACAGGAGATCATTGTCCTCCCTTTTGAAGTCTGTGGATAGTGCAGTGGCACTTGAAAACACCCGGGCTTCTCTATCTGCTTTGATGGAATCAGCACAAAAGATTATGATGGTGATGATTTTTAATGCCACCTCTCCTGCTTGTGGTGGCTGACAAAATACATTTAATGTATTTGAAACTATATGCCCACCTTTTTCCTGCACAACTCAGGATCCAAGATGCTTAACAACAGTAGTATAAAATACAAGAAAACTGTATAACAATCACAGATTTAAAATGAGTAAACATTAAGAAATATAAAATACACTAAAAACAACCATCTAAAATGCACAGCTGTAAAGACATTTCCTTTAAACCAACCTCATTGCTTCTAAACTTCAGGAATTATTCTTTTACAGCCTCACTGGAAAGTCAGGAGTATAGACGCTTCTTCTGGAGGCTATTCCACAAGGGTTGGGCAGCCACTGAAAAAGCATGAGCCTGGGTCATTAGTGAACATGAGTTATTTATTCATTTACTTATGGCATAGCTCACCCTTCTCACTGTGAATTAAGGTAAATTACATGGTATAAAACAATGCAATCAAATAGCATGGGACACTAAATACACCATGCAATAGGAATAGGATAATAAAAATTAGGAACAATTTTGGGAAGTATCCAATATGATGTATTGAACAATACATGGAATTACAAAAGTAAAAAACAATGCAGTAAGAGCAAGAGAATGCAAAGGAATGAGGCATATTGTTTTAATCCTTTCCCAATCTAATTTTAGGCCTTGTGATGGAACTGATACAGCCTTGGTTGCCCTGGTAGATAACCTGCACCGGAAGGTGGACAGAAGGAGTGTGACTCTGTTTCTTCTCCTGCACCACTCAGTAGATCTCAGTACCATCAATTATGCTTTCTTTCTGGAAGCCATTCTGGTCTGGGACAGGGAGGCTCCATGTTATGGTGGTTCTAGTCCTACATAGGCGGAGGCTAAGTTTCAGAAGGTGGTACCGGGAGATTGCTGCTCAGCGCCTTAGCTTCTAACTGTGAGATCCCACAAGGTCCCATCTTTCCTATGCTTTTTAATCTCCACATGAAACTGATGTGTGAGGTCTTCTAGAAATTTGGGCTGGGTTATCACCAATACTCAGGTGACACTTAGCTCTATCTCACATTTCCACTGATCCCAGGGAGGCTCTAGAAACACTGAATTGATGCCTAGAGGCAGTTTTGAAGTGGATGTGGGGCAATGAACTGACGCTTAATCCCAAGAAGACAGAAGTGCTACTGGTGAGTGGAAGGTCTGACTCAGTGTTATGTACCCAGGGCAACTACACACACGGTCAGGTACACACATGGCCAGGCGAAGGGCCCAAGCTTCGTTCCAAAAGTCAGTAGCCTAAACGGATCCTAGCCTACACCTATAGGAAGGCTAGGATCCAAGAAAGGAATGTAAGAGCCCTGTAAATACCGTATCACGGGTGTGTGCATGTTGGGTGTGGTTTACAAAGGGAATATAAACCAGTCGCCGGCTGGCTCTCGCTTTCTCATGATCTGACTGTAAGCAATAAAATACGAGCTGAAATCACTCTCCAATGCATCAGTCTCAGTACTTTATACTCAGGATCTAAGGTGTCACCCATTCTGGAAGGGGTTGCACTCTTGAAGGAACAGGTCTATAGGCTGGGGTTGCTCTTGGACCCGGTCCTACTGCTGAATAAACAGGTGGCAGCTGTGGCCAAGAGTGCCTCTTACCAGCTTGGACTAGTTAGCTGGCTATAGCTTTCCCTGACCAAGAAAGATCTGGCCACTGAGGTACATGCCCTGCTTAAATCTAGATTAGATTACTGCAATGCTCTCTATGGGGGGCTGCCCTTGAAAAGTGTTCAAACACTTCAATTTGTGCAAAATACTGCAGCAGGATGCTGAGTGGAGTGAGTCACACAGACCATATCATTCCAGTCTTGTTCCATCTACAGTGATTCTCAGTTTCTTTCCAGGCACAATTCAAGATACTGGTGTTGACATTTAAAGACCTACATGGTTTGGGACCAACATACCTGAAGGACTGCCTTATGAACCTACCTGACAGCTGTGGTCATCTTCAGAGTGCCTACTCTGGGTGCTCTGCTTTCTGAGATGAGGTGGGTGGCACTCCAGGAGAGTTGCACCAAAACTCTAGAACTCTCTTCCCAGGGAGATTCGCCTGTCCCCTTCAGTTGCTGTCTTCTGCCAGTGGATGAAGGGCTATTGTTGTTTTTCTTGTTTCACTTGGATTTCCTCTGTGATCCCTCCTTGGTCCCCAGTGTTTTAACTGTTTTTATCTTTTGTACTTACTTTAAACTTTGGTTTTCACTTGTTTTAATGATGTATTTGTGTATTGGTTTTGATGGATTTTAAGATAACATTTCAATTTGTATGTTTTGTTAGCTGTCTTGGTGGCCCTATGGGGACAGAACGGTGGGGTAAAAATCTTGTTAATAAATAAGAATAAATAATATGATAGTGGCATCAACTATGACCTTATTCTCTTTATAAAAGTATCTTCCTGAACCATTTATGCCATAGTCCAATGTTCCCCAACATGGCACTTATGAGTACTATAGCACCTACTAGTATTCCCTTGGTTCCCACAATGTTTTTCAGGAAATGGGTGGGGTTATAATGAAGCCGGCTTTGTGACTGGCTGCCTCCATTGAAATGAAAGGGTTTCCCAAGGTTGTCATAGCAAATGCAGTCACTGGAGGTTTAGGAGGACTGGGAAGCATCCAGGCTTTTCTTAGTGTAGCACATAAACTCCTCACTGAGTCAGCAAGTTTAGCCAAACCCCATAAAGTGAGGGAAGCACAATGTGTTTTAACACCTCATGCTTCCCAACCAGGATGGCCTCTGTCTGGTCATGACTGGGTTTCAACTTGTTCACTCTTAGCTGCTTCACTATAGCAGTCAGGCACTGCCTCAAGACCTCTACTACATAAACAGGCAGGGTAGTAGCTAGCCAGGGGTGAGAGGGGCCATGCCCCCACAGATGTGTGCAGCCCCCTCCAGGTGGATGCCAGACCCCCCCCCCCAGTGTGAGGAGGGCCTTGGTTTCAATTTCTGCTGTTGCTGTGCCCTGCCTCACCCTGCACTGAAGCCAGTGCCCATGGGCAGTGCCTAATACCACCTACCTCTAACCACCACCCACTGCTCTTTTGAGGAAGAGGAGGGGAAGAGGCTGCACAGGGCTTGGCTGCTCAGTGGCGGAGGAAGATCTGGAGGAAAGGAGAAGGAGGCAGCAGCTGAGAGCTTGGCAATGTTATGGGAGAGGCTGAACAAAGTGGCTTGGCTGGGCAATCGCCACCTGACGGTCTCTGGAGGCAGTGGCAGCTAGGGGCAGCATTTTATTTATTTATTATTTATTTCTTTGTTAGATTTATACCCCACCCTCCCCAACAAGCATGCTGTCAGGCTCAAGCCAGTGCTCCAGCCACTTGAAGGCGATGCTGTGAAGGGAGGGGGCCCCTCACCTCTTCAGTCCCTCTCCTTGCCTCCCCCTCTAAAACGTCCTGGGTGTGGTGCCTGCAGCCATCTGTGGGGTTTTTTCTGCCTTGCAAAGAAAGGGGAGGGGTTCGATGGGGGGGTTGCAAAAGAAAACTTCCAGTGAAGTTTTCCCACTGTGATGTTCAGGTAATTTGTATAAAAGAGATAGAGCTGGGAATCATTAGCATAATGATGACAGCTAATTTAAAAACTTTAGATGAGGGGAGCACCAACAATAGAACTTTCTGGGAAGAATGAAGCTGCCACGCTTGAATATGCAATCCTTGAACAATAACAAAACAATTGTAGTAAAATCATTTATAGTAAAACATTTTTGAAACACCCATAAAATTACTAAAACAAGATTCAGTAACGTAAAATGACATCCCTATAACGGCCCACAGGCTAGAGGTGGACTGCAAAAACAGCTTTAAAAGATGGAATATTTCAGGGTAAAGAAATACTTTGACCAGGTACATGAAGGACAGCAAAGGAGATGGCTGGTGAGCCTTGAGGGGGATGGTTTACTAAGGATGAGGTGTCTCTGCTGGAAAAGGTCTCTGCTTCCCACCTGCCTCACCTTTGCGAGAGAAGAGGATCTTAACTGGTGCTCTTCATTCACCCTGCCCCCTGAAAATTTTTGAATGGATGACTATAGTTGTTGCATCTGTCATGGAACACTAATTCCCAAAGAAATGGCTGTTGAAATTTATACAGCAGAAACGCGTCCCACTGTTTCTGCAAATGGGTCCTTTCTTAAAACAGGCACATTGGCATGCTTTTTCTGGAAATGAAGCATCTAGGCTATCCTTTGTGGGGGCGCAGCCCACTAAATGGAATGGGGAAGTAAATTGGGAGCATGACAAATTCCTTGAATGAGTGTAAGTCAGATGGGGATGACATGAGTGTGGAAACACATGAAATTATAGAAGTAATTTCTGTGCTTTCTGTCAAAGTACCGTAATAGACTTTGGGTTAAAGAACGGTTGCATACTGCTGCTTATTCCAAGCCCCTTTTCTGTACAGCTGACAGCTCCATTAGGTGGTGATCACCACCTTGCAGTGCTCTATACTTTGCTACATTGTGACTTTATAAAGAGCAATCCAACGTGCTTAGAATGCAACGGCTGCTTTAATTGACAGGAGTGGTTTTAATGGGTACAATGAATGCGGGTCACATTAGGGTTGCACTAATTGGATTAATGGTTTATTCGGTGTATACTTGATCATCAGAGCAGCATTACAAGGAATTTTAAATCCTGAAGGGGGGAAAGGAAAGTGAAATACGTTGAGCTTTGTGTGTGCTCGACAAATTATAGATTTTATCTGTTGACCAGATTTCGCTGCCTTTATGTAAAACATGTACATATCATCTTCTAATCAATGTTCTTCATAAAAACACTCAATAAAAGAACAACCATAACATTATCTAATATTTTCCAACAAAACTAAGTACCAACACAGCAATTAAGAATCATATTAAAATGGCAGTATAAACATTAAAAAATGAGATCGAAGGTCATCAAATGTCTGAGAGGGGACTTCACCTGGCAGGTAAAACTTTCTCAGCAGAGTTGCCATACCAGGTGAATAGGTGGCAGGAAAGGAATTCCATATCAAAGCCCTGTCTCTTGTGGTCACTTGTCTCCTGTCTGAGGGTGGATACATATAGACAAGGTGCTGATGAAGATCTGTATGGGAGTTTTAGTGCAGAAATCAATACTTTTTGTCAAAGTGCTTTTGAGATGCAAGATGAACTGAGCTCTCTTGATTTTGGAGTTGAACTGAAATGAACTTGACACATATTCCAATTTCACAATTCAGGTTTTTCACTGAAATTTATCTTCCATTTAAATTTGGCTACTGTGACTGGATTGATAAAACGAATTAAAAAATTCATTAAATTATGTTACAAATCAGTTTATAGGCAAAGCAGCAAAAGAGGAAGGAAGGAATGCAAGAGAGGAAGGAAGTGTAGAAGGGGGAAAAAGAATATGACTTAATGAATAATAAAATAAACCATGAAATATGAGACAAAAATAATATCCAGATATGATATTATAACTATAATCGTTATATCTAATTCTGAAAGAGGCCCCAGAGCAATATTCCCTCTAAGCTGTGGAGTCCTGTGCACAGAAATTCTATTTCGTGAGCTATTGGTGTTAAAGTTGCGAGTGAGCGGTTGCACTACTGCATAAATTAGTTTGCTCTGGAGCCATCCTTCCTGTGCTAAGACAAAAATGTGTGAGCCGGAGGATAAAAAACAGTGAGCTAGCTCACACTAACTCAGCTTAGAGGGAACATTGCAAATAGCCACACATTGGGGCTGGGGACAGAAGGGGGATTTTTCTGTGAACCTGAGAGAAGCCTCAGGTAAGGCGAAAAACTCTGAAATAATATATATAGGCAATATTTGTTATTTTAAGAGATGAATGCCCACAGAGATCTTATGAGACTACATTCTGAGACCTTAGTGACCATTTTGGGGGTTGCTAGGCAACTACATTACTGAGCCTTCCAAGTCTCGATTTCTGGCACTCAAAGTGGGGGGGGGGCTAGATAGATTGAAAAAGGTAAAAAATGAGTGGAAGGGTGAGACAGAAGGAGGGAAGCATGGAAAGGGAGAGAAAAAGGAAAACCTGCACAATGAGCATAAAAAGGTAGATGGGTGGCAGAGAAGAAAAAGAAGAGGCTGCCAAGGGTAAGGAAGGAAATAAAGCTGAAGGTAGTGGGATAGGTAAAGGCAGATAGTTGGGTGGGAGAGAAGGAAGCAGGGAAAGGAGAGAAGCTTTAGGGGCTGCCATGGTGAGGGAAAGAGGAAATAGTGTGGGAAGGGGGATACAGGGGTAGAAATGAGATGAGCTCTGCAAATCCTCATGGATCCCTAGTATTTAGATATTTCACACACACACATACTCACAGACATATAATTGTTGTGAGTTGCCTTGACCAGTTTTCTCGAGAGAGGTGTCATGGAAATGTAAATTGTAAAGTAAATGGTGATGTTAAATAAACTGAAATGAATATAAACATTTCGTTCTTTCTTTCCCCCCCCCACTGTACACCTATAGGGAAGGGACACTAAAACTAATACAGAAGCTAAATAAGACAAGGATCTAATTACAATTAGAGAATACATATAACATTCCCACATTGCAAAGAAAGAGATCAAATCCAAGTTTGTTATAGCTTAGGACTTGAAAAAAATCATCCTTTGGTGGACTGCAATCTATTATATTTGAGTTCATTTGTTAGCTTTCTTCTTCTTGTTTTTCATCTTAACTTTAAGTTGCTTCAGTGCTGCTGCTCCTTTTTCTGAGTCAGAGGTCTCAGATGGAGTAGTTGAACTGCTTGAAGTGTCTTGTGATTCATACTCGCTTTCTTCCTCTTCTTGGGTGTTATCCCTTTTCTTCTCCCTTTTTTTCCCTGGGTTTTGTTGCTGTTCCAGAAAGTCTTTAGCTTTTTGGGCAGAGTCAATTTTAATTTTCTTATCTTTATATTTGAAAGTCCTTCCGGGAATGTCCATCTGTATGAAGTTGAATTGGAGTTATGGGAAGAGGCTAAGTCTCTATATTGTCTTCTTTACTTTCTTATCTCAAATGGAATATCTTTTAAAACTTTCACTTCTTCATTCTTAACTTTCAAAGTTTTCCCAGCAGTCCCTTTTAAGATAGTATCTCTAGTGGATATCTTGGAAACTTTAACAAATACTTCACTTGACAAGTTATTTTTCTTTTTCTTTTTTTAAGATTAAACCCAGCACAAACTGGGCCATTTTATTTTTTAGAAAGAAGAAAAGATGCTACACATCAAAACAACAAAACAAAGAAATAACAACGCATTACTACAACAAAACAAACATACACTACAGTATTGGAGCTTGTACTTATTATCCAATTGAATTTGTATATTCTGTTCACATCTTATCTAGTTTTAAGCATCTTTCCTTGAGTATGTAATCTATTTTACATGGTACAACATATTACTTAAACCTTCATAATTTCTGTATATAGTCCTCAATCCATCTATAGAATTTCCGCCAAATATTTCCAAAAGATCCTTCTTTCTTGTCTTGTAACTGGAGAGTTACATTGTCCATTTCTGCTGCTTCAAACAGTTTATTTATGAATTCTTCTTTTGTAGGCACTTCTTTTTTCCAATACTTTGCATATAAAATTCTTGCTGCGGTTACAACATGTACAATTACATATGTATTTTTGTAAAAGAGTCAGGAATAATGTTTAGTAAAAATAATTCAGGATTAAATGGTATGGTTGTGTCTAACATTTTTTGTAAGATTCTATGTATCTATATCCAATATGTTTTAGCAATCTTACATGTCCACCACATATGATAATACATTCCAGTATTGCTTTTACATTTCTAACATGTATTTGACATATTCGGAGGCCATTTAGCTAAGTTTTCAGGAGTTACATGTCATCTATAAAACTTTTTATATATATTTTCTTTATAAGAGCTTGCCTTTGTAAATTTTATGTTTAGTTTCCGTACCTTAGACCATTCATCCATTTGGATATTATAACCTATATTTTGTGTCCATTTAATCATAGCTTCTTTTACCACTTCATCCTGCATTCTCATATCTATTAACACATTATAAATTTGCTTTATATATTTACAACCCTTCTCAAACATAATTTTATCAAGCTCTACAGGTGAATCATAATAACCAGGTACATTATCTTTAGCAAATCTAGAATCTAGTTGTGCTCTTTCCCACCAGTTCAACTGTATACCTCTTCCTTTGAGTTCTTCTTGGGTCAAAAGCTATTTTTCTTGATAAAATCTGAATAAGTCCACTATGCCAGGTCTATATCATTCTGTAGTTCTTCTTGTTTGAGATCAGTAATTGGCACCAAGGCTTCACTTAAAAGTTGTTTTATGTTTTCACCTTTCTGTTTAGGAATACCTTGAAAGCACAGGACATACATTGATCTATCCAGCTGGAGCTGCAATATTTGGCTTTTATCCAGGTCTCTCCTTTTCTATTTCTTCCAGTTTCTGTTGGATATCATTTGTTTTTGTTTCAATTTTCTTAATAGCTTTTTAAGAATTGCCTGTTCTTTTCTTCATATGAGTTAGCTGTTTTCGGACTCCGTCCAATTTACTGTTAATATTAGACATCTGCTCCAGTAGGGGGTGCAGTGCCACAGCTAACATGTTGGAAAAATCTGCAGCTGCTTCCAGTGACCATGAGGGAGTTGATGGTTGAGCACTTCCTGTGGGAAGTTTCTTTTCGTTCACCATTTTTCTTCCCCTCCCAACCATTGTTTACACAAGAAGAAAGTTTTTAGGAATAAAATGAAACTTCTCCGATTGAGGAGCACTTGGGATTTTTTTCCACCTTTCGGTCAGCTGAAAAGGCTCTCACTGTTAGTTATGCTTTTTCCTTTTGGTTTAAAGTTCAGGGACCACTTGTTTTCGTGTGTGGGAGGGTTCCCCAAGTCCCCCCAGCCTGCTTTTTATTTGCAAATTGGAGCCATTCAGCTTATTCGCTTCAGCAGGGGGTTGATTGATTTACCTTTTGTCACTTTGAAGTTGTTGGGGGAATGCTTCCATGCTTAATCACTTGCCCACTTCCTCTGACAGCATACTCTGAGCACCATATCAGCTTCTGGACGGCAGGACCTCTCAGGGTAAAAGGGTCCTCAATTCCTCAGCTGTCGCTTCGGAAGAGGGTCCCTTCAACACTCCTGGCCACCAGTTCCCTACAAGGACTCTGGGGGGGTCCGGACCAGTCTGGATCCCCTCCTGTCCACCAGGTCTCAGTGCATTTCCATCAGAGCTGGAAGAGATGCGTCCAAGCCGGGAATCGCCAAAGCCAGGAATTGAATATATACATTTCTGTGGTATAAGGGTCCTAGTGCTAACATAACCAAGATGGCTATTGGCAAATTAAAGTGCTATATATGTAATAGCTCAGCAGGAGACCAATCAAGTAACCTGTAAGTGTGGAAACAAACTTTTTGGGAATTTTGGTGCATGTGCTTGCTATATGGGGGGCTTTATTTATTTAGAAAATTTGCATGCCACCTCTCCAGATACTTGCTGAAGGAGGACTGCAACTAAGATAATACAATAAATCAAATTAAATACAACAGTTAAAACCAAAGTCATTATATATTTGTTCATTTAGAAAAGTTCACTTCTTCCTTGTTGTATCATTGTCCCTGCAGGAGGTACATGGGCATGTTAATTAACATCTGGAATTTCTCAGTTGCTATTAGAGAGTCTCATGAAGCTGGAGAACTATCCAATTGTACTTGTTGCCACTCTGCTACCAATGCACATGATCTTAAAAATTAAAAAAAATGGTAATATGCTTGTTTAGAGCTAAATATTCCCAAAGACTTCAAACCCTTGTTTCCATAGCAAAAAAAGAATCCTTTAAAAAAGAATGCTCAGAGTAAACAATGTAAACTAATATTGTGTAAAACCCAGGGTTTTTTTTATTATTAAGAGAATAAAAACTGGAAGATGCGACTAAATATAACAAGTATTTGAGAAGGACAGTAGCTTTAAAAAATAAGTAGATTAAGAGCTTACTAGCAGATGTATTAAATGCAAATTATATACACAAAAGAGAAACCATATGTAAGATAGGTCTGGCACATCTGAAATTAATAATCTTAATGCCAGGTGTGTGTGGTCTGTTGTATGTGGGCAAAACAACATGATCTTTAAGAAGTGGGATGATGATCAGGTACTGTCATAGACTGACTGTTGCTGAACAATAGTCAGAGATAAAACACTGAGGCTGAATGTCAAATATCTGCCAAATATTCAAGGGCTAGCTACATAACCAGAGAATAGTTGGAGGATTTTCACCCTCAGAATTTTCCAAATAGAGTTCTGGAGGAGAACTTCATTTCACCATTGCTAGAATCATCCCATTGTTGTTTTTACTAGCAGACATATTGCCATATACCTTCCACCCATATATAACAACAGATAGGAGTAGAGGCATACTCCAACTGAGCCTTATGATTGCCCTGTCCACTTCCTTCCCCCAGAGGCAAGATTTTGCCTCCTTTTTCTTTCTCTTTTGTGACTGAGCTACCCCAGTTGTCTATTTTCTTCTTTCCTGAAGAATTATGGCTGTCCTACCCTGTCACAGTATAATATTTTGGCTGTTTGCTCAGCCCAGAAACCCGAGGGAAGGAATGGGAGCCCCCTTTAACTTATATGACTTAAATGGCACTTGAGAAGTTTTGAAATTCAAAAATAACAAAAATATTTTATTCAACATAAGAGAGGAAAGGTCAGGTGAAATCAGGGGTTGAAATTTCTGAGGTGAAACCAGTACATGTACAGACTTTAGTTCTTATACCTCAGGCTAATGAGAGTTTCTTCGGCTATTCAGTGTTGCTTAAAATCTTTATGTTGAGAGGCTTTTGTTCCAGTGTTTTCCCAAACACTCTAATACACTTTCTTTGAGTATTTTCTAATGCTTTTGGTTTCCAGAAGGGTGGTAAAGTCTTTCCAGTACCCAAACTCCTTTTCTTGAAACACCAGTACTCATCTTGAGTTTTTAACTGACTCTTAAGGTCTTTAAAGGCAATTTCTAAGCACACCAAACCAGGGATCTCTTCACTCTTCAGAGCTAACTCCCTGTTTGACTTGCTAGGGAATTTTTTTCTAGCAGATCTATCCCCTTTCCTTGGCCCAAATGGGAGTCTTTGCCTACTTCTGAAACTTCCTCACCAACTTTTCCCCAGTTCTCCTGTCTGTGTTAAACTGCTTTCAGTCAGGGCTGAATTCTGAAACTGTCAGTATTCTATTCTTCTCAGCCAGGGCTGAAATCAGACTGAATTCTCCTCAGCGTCCAGTTCAGAAGTCTTTCTCTGTTCAGCTGATGCTACCCAATCAGATCTCTTGGAACAGCCTGTCACTTAAGGTTCTCTGGCTCTGTGAAGAATTAACCACAGTCCTTCAGCTGTTTGTACAGTACTTCTAAGATTTTTAAAAGTGCAGTCTGTCATGAGCCTTGACTCTCAAGACACGTATTTAAGCTGTGGAAATCCCCTGAATGTTTTTTAAGGAGATAGTTGGGGAATGAACCCTACTGTGAATGGGAAAAGCATAGTGAAAATATCTGCATGCCGTCTCCAAAGGGTTAAGGTTATCTCAGTAAATTAGATAGTTCATCAAATGGCCGGGGTTTGTAAGGCAAGCTTCACATGCTGCTGAACTGGGAGCTGCATGAATGAATTTTAACGCTAGCGGCAATTGGCTGCAGTGCTCCCTGTTGTCACTGCAGCCATGGAGGTCAAGTCTAATGATATGCCAAGCCCTCCTTGACAGTTTGCATACAGACATGGTTTACTCAAGGCTCCAATACTGCCATTCTTAGAAGATGAGGAGGTATTGAACTGTCAAGCTGGGACTGAACAGAGGACAGCTGATGCATTTTACATCACCCGTCTTCATGACTGATTTAGTAAACCTAACTGGAAGCATGTGCCCCCCCCCCCGAATATTATACTGTTCCTCTCCCCCTTTCTCTATTTTTGGTCACTGTTAAAACCCAAACAAAATCCAACCTATGTATTCAGAACTAAACTATAAAAACCTCTTTTAAAAAAACAGATCTTATAAAAGATTTTTTTTTAATTTCAGTTCAGAATTATTTCTTCAAAATGATGAAGCAGAAAAGAGAATTTGAAGTGGTGCATTGTTTACCAATCTTTGTACTGAAGCAGGGCTGAGATATTTTAATCCTTGCTGTATTTTCATGGTGATTTAACATATCCCAATCATTCCACTCTCGCCACATCCCAAATCATAGGTATTTTTATTGGCTGTCACTGGCATTGAGTATTCCAGGAGGGAGGTCAAAAACAGGTAGGGATGCTGTTGAATTTCATAAGTTGGCTTAGTTCTGTTTGAATATCCCCATCTTGATTTCATTTTTCCCTTGTGCAAATCAAATCTCTGTGTCTTTACTTTTGCACCATTTTCAATTTCCTTACACCATTTTTACCCCATAACATATACGTGTTTTCCAGTATGCCTGTATATCAGCAAATCAGTACTATGCCTACATATGACCTTAATTAGGGTCCTCAATCTAGTTGAGCTTGTAGACACTTGAGATTTTGAGAATAGGGAGAACATAAGAACATAAGAGAAGCCAATGTTGAATCAGGCCAGTGGCCCATCTAGTCCAACACTCTGTCACACAGCGGCCAAAATATACCAGGTGCCATCAGGAGGTCCAGCAGTGGAGCCAGGACACTAGAAGCCTTCCCACTACTGCCCCCTCCAACACCAAGAATAGAGTGCATCACCTGCCCCAGACTGAGGGTTCCCAGCTATACCCTGTGGCCAATAGCCACTGATGGACTTCTGCTCCATATGTTTATCTAATTCCCTCTTGAAACTGTCCATGCTTGTAGCTGCCACCATCTCCTGTGGCAGTGAATTCCATATGTTAATCACTCTTTGGGTGAAGAAGTATTTCCTTTTATCTGTTCTAACCTGACTGCTCAGCAATTTCCTGGAGTGCCCACGAGTTCTTGTATTGTGAGAAAGGGAGAAAAGTACTTCTTTCTCAACCTGCTCAATCCCATTCATAATCCTATAAACCTCGATCATGTCACCCCTCAGCCGTCGTTTCTCCAAGCTAAAGAGCCCCAAGCGTTTTAACCTTTCTTCATAGGGAAGGTGTTCCAACCCTTTTATCATTCTAGTTGCCCTTCTCTGCACTTTTTCCAGTGCTATAATATCCTTTTTGAGGTGTGGTGACCAGAACTGTACACAGTATTCCAAATGAGGTCACACCAATGATTTATACAGGGGCGTTATGATACTGGATGACTTGTTTTCAATTCCCTTCCTAATAATCCCCAGCATAGTGTTGGCCTTCTTTATTGCAGTTACACACTGTCTAGACATTTTCATTGAGTTATCTACTACGACTCCAAGATCTCTCTCTTGGTCCGTCCCTGCCGGTTCAGACCCCATCAACATGTATTCATATTTAGGATTTTTGGCTCCAATGTGCATCACTTTGCACTTGGTCACATTGAACCCCATTTGCCACATTGAACCCACTCACCCATCCTCGACAGATCCCTTTGGAGTCCCTCACAATCCTCCCTGGTTTTCACCACCCTGAACAACTTCATGTCATCTGCAAATTTAGCCACTTCACTGCTTACTCCCAATTCCAAATCGTTAATAAACAAGTTAAAAAGCATCAGACCGAGTACTGATCCCTGTGGTACCCCACTGCTTACCACCCTCCACTGAGAAAGTTTCCCATTTATACTCACTCTCTGTTTTCTATTTATAAGCCAGTTTTTGATCCACGAGAGGACTTGTCCTTTTATCCCATGACCATTGAGCCTACTTAGGAGCCTTTGATGAGGAAGCTTTCCGGAAGTCAAGGTAAATAATATCTATTGGGGCCCCCTTGTCCACATGTTTGTTCACTCCCTCAAAAAACACTAACAGGTTAGTGAGACAAGATCTTCCCTTACAGAACCCATGCTGAGTCTGCCTCAATAGTTTTTGTTCATCAGTGTGCCTACTAATTCTTTCCTTAATAACAGTTTCCACCAACTTACCCGGTATCGATGTCAGACTGACTGGCCTGTAATTTCCTGGATCTCCCCTGGAGCCCTTTTTTAAAGATGGGAGTGACATTAGCTACCTTCCAGTCCTCAGGAATGGAGGCAGATTTTAAAGAAAGATTACATATTTTTGTCAGGAGCAGGTTCCATCACAAAATGGCTATCAAGGGGTGCTGGGGGCAATCACAAAATGGATGCCTTCTGAATTCTTCTGAAGCCTCATGCTCCAATGAGGTGCAGGAAATAGGCTTGCCAAGCCCCCGCTGGAGGCGAGGGAATTCCTGATTTAAAACCCCCTTACCCACTTTTTAAAAATTTGGGCCAGGGGAAAAAATGGTGGCCAGAAATTGCCGCTCTAGCATTCAAGGCCTCCAAGTCTCTATGGTTATGAAAACCATAGAGACAAGGGCTAGAGTGTGTTCCTTCTAGTGTGCTCCACATGGAGCACAGTTCTGGCTGGCTTCAGAGCTGCCCCTCCCTCCTCAGAAGCCCTGCTCCACTCACGTACAGTGAAATTTCCCTCCTTCTTGCCTCTGGCATCGCTGCTCTTTCCTTTTCCAGCCTCTCTGATATCCTGCTTGAGTGGTGGTGTGAGAAATCCCTCTTTTATGTCTTATCAGGAGTCAAGCCATAGCTTCCCTATAGTGTGTGTGGTGGGGTTTCAGAGTCCTCTACCCAAAAGCTGTTTGCTCTTGGAGGTTTTTTTTTTTTTCGGGGGGGTGGGTGGGAGCTGTGTAGTCTGCTTTTGAATGTTTCCTGCAATGGCAGTTGGCAGAGGATGCTATTTGCCAGCTCTAAAGTTTTACTTCTCCAGGCTGAACAACTGCTGCTGCTTCTTTTGTGTTGTAAATGTGGAAATCCTTGGAGATGGAGAACAGGGTGAGTTCCCCTCCTCCTGTGACCACCCCCCTTTCCCTTTTATTTTGAACACCAAAGCAGAAAGGAAGGTGGAGTGTGTGTTTGTGGACAGAGAGAGAAAGAGAAAGGAGTAGAAAAAACTGTGAATTAAAAACAATATATATCTTCTAATCAGGCTTCTTACTGTTTGCAGTGCAAATTATTGAAAAGCTGAAGCGAAAATGTGGCTTCTATTTTCTCCTCCCCCTCCAACAGCATGCCTTCATCTCTCCTGTCTCCTCCCCCTCAGTCCTTTTTGGATTTCTCCAGCTTTTCCACTCATTCCTTTTTTCTTAGCTTTTATTTTTAAAAAGAAAGAAAACTCCCCCCCCTTTCTGACTGCTCACGACAGAAAGCTGAGCTCTTGCTAATGAGTTTCTCTGGGGATGTACTAAAAGGAAGGACAGGATTGCCCATTGGAAACAATGGAAAATACTTGAAGGTCCATTGGAAATAATGAGAGCCAGGAATGCCAATTGACTTGCATGGGCTCCATTAAAATACATTACAGTAGAAGTAGAGTTGCAATAAAAATGCAGAATGGATTTTCCATTAGGGTCTCTGGGCCCAAATACATTACTCTGGGAATGGAATGAGAGACCACAGAGTGGAATGACAGCCCCAGGGTGAAGTGTTCTGGGACTGGGATGAGAGACCACGGAGTGGAATGACAGCCCCAGGGTGCAGCAGGAGTGTTCTGGGACCGGGATGACAGGTCCCAGAGTGGAATGACAGCCTCAGGGTGCAGCAGGAGTTTTCTGAGATTGGGATGACAGGTCACAGAGTGGAATGATAGCCTTAGGATATAGCAGGAGTTGGCAGAATCTGGCCTCCACCTTACAGGATTGTCACTATAGGACTGAAAGTATGCTGTGGCCATCTGTTCCTGGCTGGCTTCACCTCCTGCACCAGACATTTTGTGTCTGCATTCAGCACACTGTGTCAGAATTACAAAGGTGCCACAGACTCAAAAAGGTTGGAGACCCCCAAGCTACACTACAGGTTGGATATTTCACAGAGACTATGGAGAGGGTTCTCTGGGTCAGTGGTCAGCAGAGTAGGCAATAGTGTGTGAAGGACTCAGGCAGAGTGTGGCACGGAAAGGGAACATGGAGGTAAGGAAGGCAGCAGAACTGGACACTGGAACTGTCAGAGGGACAAGGGCAAGATTTATAATTGACAATGGAGGAGGTGGCCCACATCAACCTCATGAATTTGTAAGGAAGCAAAGGAGCTGAGATGGAGCTGATCTGGTGATAACTACACACATTCCAGAAATACCTGAGTCAGTTTCAGGTTATATGGATAAACATATGGAGCAGAGGTCCATCAGTGGTTATTAACCAGAAGGTATAGAGAGGAACTCTCAGGCTGAGGCAAGTGATGCACTGTATTCTTGATGCTTGGGGGGGGGGGGCAGCAGTGGGAGGGCTTCTAGTGTCCTGGCCGCACTGCTGGACCTCCTGATAGCCGTTGGTATTTTTGGCCACTGTGTGACAGAGTGTTGGACTGGATGGGCCATTGGCCTGATCCAACATTGGCTTCTCTTGTGTTCTTTTTCCTTTGGTACACAATGCCTTCAGCTCACACACAATGCACACAAAGCATGGCCTCTCTACCATCAGTCCATCAATGTCAGCATTGTCTACTCTGACTGGCAGTGATTCTCCAGGGTTTTAGGTAGAGGATTTTGGCAGAGTGTTCAGCCTTCAGTTCTTAGACTGTTCTGTTGTGTATTTTGCATAGTGTGAAGGAATGTTGTCTGGTGATCTTTTTCTAGGGCCTAGTACACATACTTTTTGTTTTCATTATAATGCATATAGTCACATTCGGTCAGAATTAAGCACATTGAATCCTATTGATTTGAGTGTAACATTTCAGTGTGTGTTTATCTTTCCTACTGAAATCAGTGAAAAGGGCTTCACTTTTGACATGTGCTGTTTGTTTTTTCCTTCTGATTGTTAAATGTTTAAATTAAGTATTTTATGTCTCTTAAAGCTTTTTATTTTTGCACTGGAAGGAGGCCTAAAAGCCTAGAAGTAATGTAAAATAGGGGAAAGGTGGGTGGGAATTGATATATGACACTGAATTTAAATTTTATTTTTTGAAAGAAGGTTACTTCAGAGGGACAGGCGGGTTTGGGGGAGTGCCTGGAAAGTGACATCACAGGAAGAGGTGAGGTTTTGGTGCAGTGTACTGGAAGTGACATCATCAGATGGGGAAGTGACATCACTTGCCATTTGACCTGGAAGTGATATCACAAGAAGTGACATCACAAAAGTCTCCTGGCTCCACCTCCAAAGTCCTCAGATATTTCCAAATTTGGACTTGGCAACTCTAGCAGGAAAACCAGGATTTACTCTAATAAAGCCTAGTGAGATATGAACTACTGTGAAACTGATTAATGAGGGACCTGAATTCTTAGGTAATAATAACTGTACATGATACAAGGTGAGATACTATTTTTAGTAATTAGTATTTAAATATCACTATGCCTAAAAGCTCCAAGTACATTTATGATTGTGGTAGAAAGTGCTGTCAAATCACAGCAGACTTATGGTGACCCCGTAGGGTTTTCCAGGCAAGAGACAAACAGAGGTGGTTTGTCATTGCCTGCCCCTGTATAGCAACCCTGGACCTCCTTGGTGGTCTCCCATCATAGTACTAACCAGGCCTGACCTTGTGTAGCTTCCAGAGTCTGATGAGATTGGGCTAGCCTGGGCTGTCTGGGTAAGTGCAAGGTCATTTTTAAAGGGCATTAAATGTCTTGTATAAATAATAATAACCCTTTTAGGTTATCCTTTTCTAGGTAAAGCCAATGAATAATTGTCTGATTTTGCTTTTAGACATTGTTTTCTTGATATTACTCTAATTACCCTTTTAGATTGTACTTTTTTATCTGATTCTATTTATCTTAGACCCTGTTTGTATCCAGTTCTAATTTACCCTCATATGCCATGAAAGGTTTTGAATATGAATTTGAATAACCCTTTTGATTGCATATATCCATAGCCTGGAAGTATTCGTTTCTGTTTTGGTTTTCATTGCGACTGTGTTTCCTAGGGGTGTTGCTCTGTCTTTACACACCCTGTCAATTTCAGTCAAGGCTCAATGAAACATGTTCCCCCTCTAGCTCAACAACCTCAGATCCAGTCTTGGTGCCCTCTTCCTGCTGTTAGAAGACAGCTGGATCCATACATCATTGGATATTTTGCTATTATTGCACTGTAGCAATCATTTGCAACTGGATCATCTTGTCAGTATAGGATAATCCAGTTGCAAATGATTGCTATAGCACAATGGTGGAACATCCAATGATGTGCATCTATAGCATACTTAAGAACAGAATATAGACATAATAAATGTAATATGTAGTTCATTGTGAAATACTTTATTATGATAAATTCAGTAATAGCTGACAGCCAGAGTGGTGTTGTGGTTAGAGTTTTAGATTAGGATCAGGGAAACCCCAGTTAGAATCCCCCCTCTGCCATGCAAGCTTCCTGGGTGATCCTGAGCCAGCCACATGACGTCATGCTAGTTGGAAGGATGAAATGGAGAAGAGCAGAACAATGCAAACTTCTGTGGATACCAGGTCCCCCCAGCCAGTAGTGGGGGATGGAGAGTAAGGTTGCCAGATACAGGTTGGGAAACTCCGGGAGATTTGGGGATGGAGCCTGGAGAGGACAGAAACCTCAGTGGGGTACAACCATAGTGTCTACCTTCCAAAATATCCATTCCCTCCATAGGAACTGATCTCTGTAGTCTGGAGATGAACTATTACTCTGAGAGACCCCAGAATCTAGCTGGAGGCTGGCATCCCTAGTTGATCCCCATTGGGAAGAAATGTGGGATATAAATGAAGTAAATAAATGAATAAAAATACCATGAATGATGATTCACTAGATAGGCAAGTCAGCTTCCCATCTGACTATTATGTCACTGCCCTTTAGGTCAAATGTGAAAAATCAAATGGTGTGACCTTGTTCATCTATTAACATGCATCAATATGAACCTATATGTTGAGTGTTCTCAGCCTTGCAGTTTGCCCTGGGCAGTTTGCCTACTTTATCCAGAGAGAACCATTTTAGTGTAGTGGTTAGGAGGGTAGACTCTAATCAGGGAGAACCAGATTTGATCCCCCACTCCTCCACATGCAGCTGCTGGTATGACCCTGGGTGAGTCATTAGTTCTTTCAGAGCTGTTCTCTCAAGGGCAGTTCTCAAAAGAGCTTTCTCAGCCCCACCTACCTCATAGGGTGTCTGTTGTGGGGAGAGGAAGGAAAAGGGACAGTGAGCCACTCTGAAACTCCTTCGGGTAGTGAAGGGTGGGGTATAAATCCAATCTCTTCTTCTCTTCTTCTTCTCTTCCTTCTCACTCTGCAGCCCTGACAAGATAAGCCTATCAGTCTCTAGAAAAAAGCTGAGTCACAGAAGTTGATTTCAGTCACTGGTTCCCAAAGTGGGCAATACCACCCCCTGAGGATGCTGGAATGATCCAGGTGGGTGGTTGGAGCTTTGGGTACAATTATGGGGAGATGAATACAAATAAGGGGGTGGTGGAAGCATAAATAGAGTCCAGAACCTATCTAAAGCAGTCTTTTGGCGGTAGGGCAAATAAGTTTGGGAACCTATGTGGGTCTATGCCCCCAGAGCATTAAAGAGCAGCTGCACCTGGAGAATGAGCTCAAAGGTTTCCCATTTTCCAATGCATTTCATTTAAAAGTATTTCATTTTCTCTGTATAGAAAATCCAGGGACCACCCTAGGGCGACACATCAATACTGACCCACCTTGCCCCTCCCTTAAAAAAAAGTCTGGAATAAAAATAACAGGTGTTATACAGAAGCACTTTAAATGGTGTTCTCTCTTCATTGTCAGTGCAGCAGAGATGGCAGTGCAGCTAGGGATGATTGACATTTTCTCTCACCTCACTGTCCTCTCCTCATGAAAATGCTTAGCTGCTCCCGAGAAGCGCAACTGTTGGACAAAGCACAGAATCCAAAGCTTTGCCTTGGGGAGGTCTTAAGCAGGGAACCAGCCAATCACAAGACAAGTTGAACAATGCCAGATCAGATATGCCAATCACTGTATGAAAGGTGATGACCCCAGGAGATGATAGCGCCAGCTCAACGCTTAGCTCAATCTATATCACATGGCTCTCCAGGGACTTCCCCTGACTTTTTTTGTATAGTATGAGAGAAATGGGCCAGGGTGAGAGGGCTCACAGAACATATGAAAAAACAGTCGTGCTTTTATAAAACGGCAAATTCAAATATTCCTAGTGGTTTATAGCATCAAACCATTGTGTTGCACTTAGATGACTACTCCTCCCAGTGTTATTTTAAACCTTTTTCCTTCAGAAGAAAAATAGCAAAAGTCTATAATATGCTTGTTATAAAATCATCAGGATTCCTACTGCTCTCATCACATACATGAAATTACTTACATTTAAAGGGTGTGCTTTGAATGAGGATCTGAATATTTTCTCTTTTTCCCTTCAGCTTTTCCTTTCACATAATAATCTTTTTTTTTTGGGGGGGGGGAATGAACCACACAGAGCAACACTTGTCAAGGTGTATCATGGTTTAGCTTGCCGTATAAAGAGATACAAATGCTATTTTTAGCTTAGGCTCTTCTCCAGTTAGATTTTTGAAAGCCTGTCAGAACTCCCAGCATCCTCTATCCATTTTTATTTTTGTTCTTCCTGTCGTGTACAGAAATACCTAACACTTCGTGGATTTACCATAAGATTATGTAGTGCCAAGCAGGTTATGTAACCTGCTAATTATATCCCAAAATTTAGTGTCAGGTGTTCAGAGATATGAGCCTAAATAATTTCACTGAGGGTGACAGTTGGAAGCTGGCATGATTGTACTAATGTTTCATTGGCACTCAAATGCACTGCCACAGCTGGAACAAAAATAGCAGAAGTGTGGGCAAATGAATTGAAAGGAGGGTTTTGTGTCACTGTTTAATTGGGAGATGTACCTATCTACATGTGTTAAGGTTTGTTTAGTGGTTATGGTATAGAACAAGGCCCTCCTTCAAATCCCCACTGTGCCATGAAATTCTGGACTCCTCTCTGAACTGGCTCCAGCCCCATAGCTAGACACTTTTCACTGGGGGGGCATGTGCCCTGACATGACTATGTCACTGCTGGAAGTGATGTAGGCACATGGGGGTGGATGGGGAGGGGAGGGGCAGCAGCTGGCAAGGAAGCTGAGCCAAGACAGAGTGGGGGCAGTGGTGCTGTGAAGCCCCAGCAGGAGAATGGCGTTTGCTTGCTTCGTGGCTCTTCTCTTCCTGGCTTTGCAAAGGTTAGGAAATCAGTGGGGTGGAGGAAGGAACCATGCAGCACTCCCTGGGCTCGGATGTAGCCCCAGTGGGATGCTCCAGCCTTAGACCAGGATAGCTGCTGCTGCCGCTGCTTGCTGGGCACCCTTGCCTTTTCACATCACTTTCTGTCTTGCCCTCCCTCTAGCATGGGAATCTTTCCTTCCCTGGCAGGCACTGGAGAGTGGGGACGAAAGATGGCTTGTCCCTTTGAGCAGGGAGGCTCATTGACTGCTGGCAGGTCTTGAGGGCAGCCTCTTGGGGTGCAGATGGTGTGCACCTGTGTGGAATATTTTAAACTTTGCTTGGCTACAAAAGTGCCACTGAGAAGGCAGCAAACAGCCCCGCCGAGTTGGAGTTGCAGCACCATATTGACAGCCCCTCCCCTCCTAGGATGAATGGTTGGGGAGGGGGCAGGTGGCAGGGAGAGGGTAGGGCACTTTGTGAGGGGTTGTCAGCCCCAGGCCCCCAGTAGCTATGGGCCCGACTGACCCTACCCTACAGGTTCCTTGTAAGTATAAAATAGGAGGGGGTAACAGAACTCCTTGGAGTAAAGATGAGAGGGAAATCAAATCTTGCCATTTCCCATCCTCCAAATTACATACCATGAAAAGTTCTGTAATTCTTCCCTCTGTTTTATGTTAAATCACAAACTAGCCCTAGGTAACTGTGTCTGAACAAAAAAAGGGGGTGGGCGAGGAATGGACAGCTCAGCTCTTTCCTCCTTGCACCTTGGAGAGGGAAATTTTGAGCTGAAGAAAGGATATGGAGGAAAAGAAAAAAAGTAGATTACAGCAATTTATCATAATGTTTCTACCCATTATTGATGTTGAGCTGGAAAAGGTCCAAAGAAGTCAGAGTTACACAGCCTTTTCCTCTGTGCCCTTCCCCTATTCAAATTCACAGTCCACCTAGGGCTCTTGTTGAGGTTAAAAAGTGGGGGGAGGTTAAAAGGGGAGGGAGTCCTGTGTGGAGGAAAGAATCACAGAAGTCTGTAACACATAGTAGGAGCCTAAGCTGAAGGAAATGTACAATTACAAGGAAAGATCAACTCAGAGGATTTGAGGACTAGCTAAAGTTAACATCTCATTATGAACCTTCGGGGAAATTGCATGGCTTTAAAAAGTTTGATTCAATTAAGAAGCGAGCAATAAATAAACAGAAGATAGAAGTCTTTGAAAATTGAGTGGATGCCAAGACTGTTCAGACTTTTGGGATCCCATCTAAGAAGCTGACAGCCAACCATAACATATGAGCTTGGCTCTAAACTCTGGGGGATACATTCCAAATATATCTGCTTTGAAAGTTGGTGGTCAGAGATGTGTGATCTCCTTTTGACATCCTAAATGGGGAGAAATTTGGAGTAAGGGGATTTTCTACTTTTCATGTGCACTTCTGCTCTTTGATGTTTCTTAAAGTAGAGATTCAAGTTTCATTAATTTGAACAATAGAAACCATTGACTCCTTTGGCAGACTGTGAATGAAAGAGCTTATATAGAGAAGGTTAGAGATTTCCCCCCATGTTTTGCTATCCTACCACATAAGTAGATTTTCTAACAGTAAGCTTATGCCTAGATGAGCTGCTAAATATCTGACATTTGTCAGATAGGACTTGTCTATTTTCTTAAAAGGATAACTCTCCATTATGGCTCTCCAGACTTGATGTACTGATACAGACTGATGATTCCACTAACTCACATTAGTGATATCCACCTAGGACTGGTTAGACTTAACTTTAGAGCTTCCCACAGTTTGATATATTCCTCTTCCCTTAAAGATTTTTTTTTTAAAGCTAAAACACCAAAATCCACTGCCTGATGTTCCCCTCTCCAAGGTCTTGATTTTGGTGGCAATTCTGCTAGATTAGAAGGGGAGAAAAATGCACTATATCTGAATATGTTGATTACTTAGCAGGAGATATTGAACATGGAATAGTATTTAATTATAAGGAAGATAGAATTAGTTCAGATGTTTGGATGGGAGAAAATGGGGTTGGATATAGCCAGCTTGGTGTAGTGGTTAAGTGCGCGGACCCTAATCTGGGAGAACCGGGTTTGATTCCCCACTCCTCCACTTGCACCTGCTGGATGACCTTGGGCAAGCCATAGTTCTGTCAGAGCTGTTCTTGAAAAAGAACAGTTTCTGTCAGAGCTCTCTCAGAGCCACCTACCTCACAGGGTGTCTGTTGTGGGGAAGGGAAAGGAGTTTGTAAGCACTCTGAGACTCCCTTGGGTAGTGAAGGGCAGGGTATAAATCCAATCTCCTCCTCCTCTTCTGTCATACCTAATTATCTTGCTCTCACAGGGCCCTTGGTTCCTGACATCTAGCCTGCACTGCCTGTCAGGAAGATCATGAGCAGAATGATAGTGAGACCTTGGGTACACTCGTAGGTGTCCCATCTTATAGCAATTAATTACTATCACACAGCACTTTATAAATTATTAGGAATAAGGCCCGTTGTGGAAATAAATACAACGGGCTCTAGAAAGAGGCTCTGGTAGAGTGCCCCGGCTTTGGGCACTCAGTGACAATTTGCTGTGGCAATCTCAGCAGGGTATAATGACAGAATGTGGACAGAGAGGAAATGATCTTTGCTACCTGAAGAACAGTAGTAATTTTGAGTGATCTCCAGCCCACCCCCAATATTGGTAACAGTGGTTCCCCAGGAGGGAGTGGCTGGTTTGGAGGTTGGAGTCTATGGCATTGTACCTGTCTGAGGTCCCACCCCTCCTCAACACTCACCCTCTCCAGGTTCAACCCCTCAAATCTCCAGGAATTTCCCAACCTGGAGTTGATAACCCTATCTCCCTCCCAGCCAACCATCAACCTACCTTTAGTTTTCCATCTCCTCCCCCTCCCTCCTAGAGAGCAGTTGTAATTTTGAGTGATCTCCAGCCCCCACCTGGAGGTTGGCAACAATGGTTTCCCATCAGGGAATGGCTGGATTGGAGGGTGGAGTCTATGGCATCGTACCTGTCTGAGGTGCCACCCTTCCTCAAACCTCACCCTCTCCAGGCTCCATCCCTCAAATCTCCAGGAATTGCCTACCTGGAGTTGGCAACCTGATCAGGACTGGGCCCAATGAGTTTTCTCCCAAAGGCCAACATAGGTGTGGAAAGGGCCTTTTACTGACAGAGGAGAAAGTACAGGTGCCAACTTTGATTAGGGAAATACCTGGAGATTTGGGGGGTGGATCCTGTGGAGGGCAGCATTTGGGGTGTGTGTGGAAGGACTCAGCAGGGTATAATGCCATAGAGTCTACCCTCCAAAGCAACCATTTTCTCCCAGGGAACTGATCTCTGTCATCTGGAGGTCAATTGTAACAGTGGGAGATCTCCAGGTCCCACCTGGAGATTGGCAGCCCTAGGGGAAAGTCAGCTACACAGCAGAGAGTTGAAGAAAATGGTCTGATGGTCGCTGACCCACCTCGTTAGCCAGCCAGCCATGCTGAAGCTAAGCAGGAGAAAGAACCTTTTTCCATTAATTCTGACAGGAAAGTGGCCATTGGGGAGGGGCTTATGGCCGGGGGAGGGGGTTATGCTGAAAGTCCTTTGTTTTTTTACTCATAGAACCAAGCTTGGCTGCCTACCAACAGCCACTGAGGGGACAGTCCCTCACAGGAGTCAAGAGAACTGTCTTCCTCAGGAGAGAGAGCTGTCTGCCAGGGGGAGTGGGTGGGGAAGAGGAGCAGGCCCAGCACCTGGCCAATGGCACATGAGTACTCTTGAGTGGCGGCTGATGGGCCAATGGCTGAGGGAGGGCATTTTACAGCCAATGGGATTGCATGGAATCTTGCGAAACCAAAAGATAATTATTTATAAGGAGAGATGACTGTTTGTAACTGAATTATTTTAGATGATTTTATGAGATTTTAATTGTATTCTATTAACTAGTGTAAGCTGCCCTGAGCCTGCTCTAAAGTGGGAAGGGTGGGGTATAAATCAACTAACGAACTAAATATATATGCAGAGCCAATGATTCCCAGCATAATCTTCATGGGTGGCCAACAGGCACCTTCTTCCAGTTTTCACCAGTGTGGAAGTTGGTTGGATCCGATCCAATGCTCAACCTCTTCCCCTCGTGAACTCTCATATCCCCTCAGATATTTTCCCAGCTTCTGATGCTCTGGACTCACTCTCTGGGCCCTCATAGACATGGTTCGGGAACCCACAGGGATAAAAGCAGCAAGGGAAGGGACATTTCTGGG
This sequence comes from Gekko gecko, assembly GCA_029375565.1. NCBI lineage: Eukaryota > Metazoa > Chordata > Lepidosauria > Squamata > Gekkonidae > Gekko > Gekko gecko. Next base: position 37,922,862 of record JAPDNY010000006.1, read on the forward strand.
GAGGAAGCAACTTGCATGTGAAAGTTTTAAGCATACCCCTTTCCAGGGGTCATTTTGTAGAAAAATAGGTGCAGGAGCTCATTAGCATAACTTATTTGCATATACCACACCCCCTGACATCACCAGAAGCTACCCTACAACAAGCATGAAAATACAGATCAAGTTAGTATTGCTATTCATTTTTGTGATAGTTGCTACCCACCTGAAGTCTCTCCCCTGCAATCTACCTAGTGGAGGATCTCCAATTTGTTTTCCGCTCTAAACAGATAATTTTTCAGTTGTTCAGTTAATCTTTGGCAGATATAACTCAATATTAAGCCTTAACACACTCTTATAAAGTTACTTGGCAGCACTGCCGGCTCGCCCACTAGGCGAGCTAGGCGCTCGCCTAGGGTGCTGGGGCCCACAGGGGTGCCAAAGCGCCCCCCGCCCCGCCCCCTGTGAAGCCGGCGCTAGGAGGGAAGGGGCGCCCGTTCAAACGGCATGCTCAGGAAAGCTGGCCCGTTCAAACGGCATGCTCAGGAAAGCTGGCGCTCCCCCCGTCTCCAGCCGGCGCTGGGGCTGGGAGGGAAGGGGCGCAAGCCGGCGTTCCCCCCCCGTCTCCAGCCGGCGCTGGGGCTGGGAGGGAAGGGGCACAAGTCGGCGCTTCCCCCCCCTGTCTCCAGCCGACGCTGGGGCTGGGAGGGAAGGGGCGCAAGCCGGCGCTTCACCCCCGTCTCCAGCCGGCGCTGGGGCTGGGAGGGAAGGGGCGCAAGCCGGTGCTTCCCCCCCGTCTCCAGCCGGTGCTGGGGCTGGGAGGGAAGGGGCGCAAGCCGGCGCTTCCCCCCTGTCTCCAGCCGGCGCTAGGGCTGGGAGGGAAGGGGCGCCCGTTCAAACGGGCGCCCCTTCCCTGGCTTCCTGACCACGCCGCTACTGCGGCGTGCTCAGGAAAGCCGGCGCTCCACCCCCCATCTCCAGCTGGCCCTGGGGCTGGGAAGGGGCAGCTGTTCAAACGGCCGCCCCTTCCCTGGCTTTCCTGAGCACGCCGCTAGTGCGGCATGCTCAGAAAAGCCGCCCCCCCTCCGGTCTCCAGCCCCCACCGGGAGGTTGGCATCCCCATGGGGTGGGCGCCCCAGGCTGTCTTGCCTAGGGCGCCCAGACACCTGGGGCCGGCCCTGCTTGGCAGTAAAAAGCACAGACAGACACACACAGAGGGAGACAGAGGGGAAGAGAGAGAAACAAAAACAGACACACACACACACATTCAGAGGGGCAGAGAGAGAGAGACAGAGAGACACACACGCACAGAGGCAGGGTGACACATACACACTCACTCATGCACAGAGACAGAGACAGAGAGAGGGACACACAGGGGAAGAGAGAGATAGGGTCAGAGAGACAGAGGAGCAGAGAGAGAGAGAGAGGGTCAGAGAGACAGAGCAGGAGAGGCAGAGAGACACACACAGAGAGGGAGGGGGGGGCAGACACTCACACACACACAGAGGCAGAGAGAAAGACACAACCAATGGTTGGATTTATCTTCTTCCACCTGTATGGAGATCCATTTCTCACTAAGGTCCTGCACTCACCCATGGTTATCCACGTCAGTTTTGGAGGCATTTTCACCTGTGTCTAAAATGAGAAAGGGATAAAAAATGGAGAGACCCAAATAAAATGAACTTAATTGTGTTATCAGATCAGTGCAACACAAACACGTATTGGTGGGTGGCATAACAGAAAAATGGATGAAGTGTGCATGTTTTATGGCACAGATGGAACAACAACACACCATAGATGCAACATCTGTAATGTAATGTACCTTTATATTGACCAACCAATCATGCATATAAACTCTCAAAAACCATTCCCCCTCCCAAACTCTCTTGCTTGCAAAATCCACAGGTGTGGGAAACTGAATGTGTTCTGGATTAATGGTCAACAGGTTGTGTGAGAATAGTTCCTCTGACCCAGATGCTGGTTTCATCAGTGCCCTGGGCACAGCTGGAACAAACTGTATTTTCAGGGTCCTGGCCACCCATTTGAGACTCATGCTTGCATCTTTGCACAATATGCAAGAGTAACAAGCAGATCCTGAGTGAAAATGGCTGGTTTGGTCCACTACCACTGCTATGTTCCTCTCCTCCACTCATGAATATAATTTGTTCAGACTTCCCCACCCACACTCAGTGGATCTCACTGTTGAAGGATGTTTGTATTCCACCAAGCGCATTGGAAAAATTTTGTGATGCGCTGATTCTCTGGCCTGTGGTTAACGGCCATGTATGTCTGAGATTCTTAGGGAACAGCATGGTTGCTGCCATTTCAAAGATACCCTCTCCCCCAAAACTAACAAAATAGCCAGTGAACATTCCTTTAAAATTCTAAGGAAAACAGCATACATCTTATAATCATTAAAGTATATAACAATACATATTAGCGTTATTATGACCATTTAATGAGAAAAAAGGAATGTAATGGACATGAATTGCAAATAACAAACAAGTTAAGTCACAATTATTTTAAAAGTTTGCAAGCATGAACTTTCATTGAGAACATACAAAAGAGATTAGGGAAGAGCAAGGGGGGGAATGGAAGAACAAAACAACACATGGCAAAAAAAACCTATCCGCAAAAGGCACTAGTTAATTAATGGAAGGAAAAGAAAGAAAAGGAAGAACAAGTGAAGCCAGTTTGGTGTAGTGGGTGTGTGGACTCCAATCTGGGAGAACCAGGTTTGATTCCCCACTCCTCTACTTGCAGCTGCTGGATGACCTTGGGCAAGTCATAGTTCTGACAAGAGCTGTCCTTGAAAGAGCATTTCTTCAAAGAGCTCTCTCAGCCCTGCCTACCTCACAGGATGTCTGTTGTTGGGAGGGGAAGGGAAAGGAGTTTGTAAGCCGCTCTGAGACTCTGAGCGAAGGGCAGGGTATAAATTTAATCTCTTCTTCTTCTTCATTATGAACAACAGAGAAAACAACAAAAGGCAATGTTCGTGGATGAGCAATTCCACAAAAAAGTTTACTTTGCTGGGCTTCATGAAATTGTGAACCACAGCACACCACTCTTTCTGTTCCAGTGTTGTAACATAATATAATGAAAAAAATAAAAATCAGTGTGGCAACACAATTAATAGAACGATTTTTTTTAAAAAAACAGTTTTCTATGTGGAGGAATAGAGGAGGGGGAGGTGGGTGGAGTTTCGAGGCAAAGCTGATGCCACAAAAGGACAGCTAAAGACAAAATTCGAATCTGGAAATTTCACACTGGAAAAGTGCGAGTTTATACCTGGAGGGGAAAAAAATCCTGGAAAAAGTGAATCTGAATGCCATGTGTTAACTAGATTGGAAGCAACTCATGGAGCCAACAAAACTAGTGCAGAAAAACTGGCAAAATTCGATGATTTAAGAAAACAAATGCAGAGGTTATGACATGGGTGGAAATGGTCTCAGTCTGCTTTAATATCCTTAGGTTATAATGTCCTGCAAGAACTTCTATTTCTTCAGTAGACAAAACAAATCAAATAGTTTTTATCACTCTATCTAGATGGATTCAAGATGGTCACAGTCTTATTTCCATTCAGCATTCAGTGCAGCTGTAAGTACTCTTGAGTTTATATAACCGTTCTTCAATTTAAAAAATATGCAGGAGGGTTTTCCACTTTGTTTAAGTAAATATGAAATAAATTATATTTGTCTTTCTTAAAATACCACACTATTGCTTTTCTCTCTCCCTGCAGAGTTTGTTTTGAATCCTGCCAATTTTAAAAATATGTTAGGATTTTAAATGTATTTTGCTTCCTTTTTCTCCCCCTCTGCCCTAACTTGCAAATAGTGCTCTCCTTCTAGGTCAAAGAGTACAGTCAAGTCAAGCAGGAACTTCCATGCTTACTTTTCAGCTTCAGTCAAATTAGTAGGAGAAGGGCATTTTGAGAGCTAGTATGTGGAAGTGGTCAGGGTTTCAGCTGAGGATTCCATTCTCTGCCCTGCCATGGGTGATCTTTAACCAGTCACACTCTATCCACCTAACTTATCTCACTGGGTTGAAGACTATGCATGCCATCCTGAGCTTCAACCCTGTGATTGAGGTAACCCACTGGAGTATGTGTGCTGGAGCAGAGGTGCTATACACAGGGCAAAACTTGTACCCCTCCCTCAGTTCTTCTTCCCTTGAAATTTTCTCCTCCCCAAACTATTTTTTTCTCATTTAAAGAAAGCCACTGGGCACTAATTTTCGTGTGCAGATAGTCCCTTAGACTATGGGATGTCTATCACTCTTATGAGAACAGTGTGTCTGCAAGACCGTTGAACTTATAGCATGCCTGCTTGATTTGAATCCATGCTTCAAATGTTCTTGGAATAAACAGTTTGACCAGAATAGAGGAACCCAAATTTTGCACCTAATCCAAAGCTTTTCTACTGTGAGGTAAACTGTAAGTAATACCATGCAAAACCAAAGTGGATGCTTCTGATTTATTTAGTTGTTCAAAACATTTATATAAACATTTAAACCCTGCTGTAAAGCCACAAACATCATAAGCAACAAATTAAAACCAGGACACAATTGACACAAACAGTTAAAAGCCAAATCACACTTAAAATATAGCCAGAAACAGTCTATTCTCCACCAAATGGCCTGTCAAGATATGGCCCTTTAAGAGCTGCGAGTCTCTGCAGAAGCTAGTCAGCGAATGTGTTTTAGCCAGAGAAGTTAGCATGACAGCACAGTCAGCCCAACACCTGGTATCAAATACTGGCTAGGAAGAACTATTGCAGCTGGAAACTGTCAAAAAGTCACAATGACTCAGCTAGATCTTGACAGGAGGCCTTCTAAGCTTGCCATGTGTTTGCACTGATGACGTAGTAATTGAATGACAACTTGTTAACTACTTAGTGCAAGGTAAGACTAGGCTCAAGAAACTGGCTCAGACTGTCTTGGCATAGAGAGAGAGCCAGGGAAACTACAATTGTGTGGAGGCCTGTTGGACTGGACACACGGTGACTTTGCTACAAGGTTGTGATTGCCTGAGGAAGGTCTGTAATTCCTGGCACCAGCCCAGCTTCTCAACCAAGCTGCTTCAGGCATTTGCCCAAGATTAAGTAATTAGTATAGATAACTAGGCTTCTGTTTGTTTGTACCTTATCCACTTATTTCTCCCCTACTTGTATGTTTTTATATGTTTGTCCCTTTTGTAATAAAAGTATAGCTTTTAATTGGAATGAGTCACTGACCCTTGTATTTGGCTTAAGTTACTCATTAAGGTTGAGGGAGTTTCTAAACAAGCTTCCCTCGTCCTCTCTCTTTGTGTGATGGTTGAAATAACCCTGAGTTAAGGAAAATAATACCCCTGTAGTCTCTGGGAGTAGCCCAGCTGAGGGCAATAATACAGAGGCGGAAGGGTGGGGTCGAGACATGGCCTCTGGAACAAAACAGTTTTACACATTTTCCTGAACACAGCAAGTGAAGGTGCCTGCTCCACCCTTTCTAGGAGGCCATTCTAGAAGAATGGACCTGCCACAAAGAATGCCTATGCCTGGACTGTTACCAAATGGACAATCCTACATTAGGATACTATGAGAAGAAAACGTTCTGAGGAGCATGACTGGTGAGGAGTATAGAGGAAGATGTGGTTTGAAATATTTGAGGGCCTCAGGCTATGAAAAACCTTAAAGCTGGTTGAACTAGGCCCAGAAGCTAGGGTTGCCAACTCTGGCTTGGGAAATCTTGGAATTTTGGGGAATAGAGTCTGAGAAGAGTGGGGTTTGGGGAGGGTATAAGGCCATACAGTCCACCCTTCAAAGCAGCCATTTTCTTCAGGGAACTGCTGTCTGTCTCCAGGAGATCAGTTGTAATTCTGGGAGATCTGCAGACCCTACCTGGAGGTTAGCAACCATACTGGAAGCAGATAGGCAACCAATGCAGTTGGTGCAACACTGGCATTATATGTTCAAAGAGCTGACCCCAGACAGGAGCCTTGTTGCCTCATCTGGTACCACCTGAAACTTCTAAGGTGTCTTCAAAGGCAGCTCTAGGTACAGCATGTGACAGTAGACCAATCTGATAAACTACTCACCTGCCTAGTTTACAAGGGCACATTAGGCAATGAATTAAGGCTGATTGCCTGCCGCTTGTGGCAGTTTTGCTGCAGATTAGCCCATCAACATTTTAAAGAAGGATTAGGTTCATGATCTATAGCCACTGGTAACATAGGATTACTATTGCCAGACAGGGGTCCAGAGGGGGTAAAACATTCTGTTCTGGGGCCCCACAAGGCTGGGGTGAATTGGTTCATATTGCTTAGAGGTTAGTGGACAAAACTACAACCATCAGAGCTTTCATCTTTGACATTAAAGCCTGTAGTTTACAGAGTCAAATAAGGAGTTTATTTTCCTATCTAGTGAAATGGCATTCGTAACAATCAATTAATTTATCAACACTAAATACTACATACTAAAATATATACTGCAGAAGTGTTGTTTTGCGGCATTCATGGGGAATAAGAGTTGCCAGTTTAAATGAAGTGTGCTGTTTACTCCAGCTTTATCCTTTTTGTGCTTTGAGGCTTCCTCCTAACTCATGCCCCATCTCCTGTGCCTGAAGTCTTTTCTGCACATCTTTACTCTTCAGGTAGTTCACTGCTGGCTCTTTCCTCCCTCTAAGACTTCTTCCCTCATGTCCTGAATGCCCTTCCATGTGACTGGGCTTTTCTAGTCACCACCATAGCTCTCTTTAGGGATGTGCAGGGGAGGTATTTTTTTGATTTGGGGGTTTTCAGACCCTTAAAAAAATGGTATTGCTTTGAAAACCCAAATTCAAATATCAGCATTGGAACTGGGGTAATATTCTGGGATCCTGAATTTTTCAGCTCCATTATACCCAATGGAGCCATTATAGTCAATGAACCTTAGTCCTGTTTGATTTTGGCACTGCCACAGTGGCTCTGGTTCTGCTGGGCACATTGTGCTGGTTCTGCTGCTGGCCTTGCAAACATGCCCCCTCCCCACAACTCACTTTCTACTGCAGAGATTTTCTGGGAGAATCTGCTGGCCTTGTTGTATGCCTGCCTTGCTTTTTTCCCACCATTGGAAACAATGGTGGATGGGGCATCCACTTTGGGTCCAATGATTTTGAAACTTGGGGCTTCTTTTGGGGAGAGGCTTCAGAAGCTACACTGCAAATATGGTGCCTCTATCTCAAACCCCTGCCCCGCCCCCAGCCCACTGAATATACCCTAGGAGATTTGCCATTGATTATAATGGCCCCATAGAGTATAATGGAGCTGAAAAATTCATGATCCCCAAATTAATTTGGGATTCTCTTATCAGTAAGCCAAATCAGATCAGAGAATTTGATTCAACTTCACTAATGCCTGAATCATGCCAAAAAACTTGCACTATAATACAATATGTCAATAGTCAGTTTATTTAACAGTAAAGTGTTACCTGCTCCCATCATTTTTAGAGGTACAGGAGAAAAGCCTCAAGCCTATGTTCTGTCCTGTGTCTTTGTTTACTTCTGTGCAGCTCTGTTGCCTGGTACAAAGATTTATGAGAACTTGGCTTTCCATTGGGCCATCCTATGGTTGATCCTCTCTGGGGTTCTGAATCAAGATCTAATACTCTGTCCATTGTAACTTTCTGGCTCTTGACACTTGATGACCCTTTGAGATCCACAATGAATGCAACAAAATACTTCAAGGGCTATTTTTTAGCAGTCTGAGGTACTTAGTGCAGCAGTACTAGGTCCTTACAAAATACCCACCCACAGTTCTGCACAGAGGCAATTAAATGAAGTAGACAAGTCTCTGGCTACAACCTCTACAGCTGGGAATGCACATTCACATGCCACATACAATTACTTAGCGTGGCTGTGATGAGAGAAAATTGAATTTAAAATAGGAGCTCTGCCAATATTATTACATTAAGTTATTTTCAAGCAATAATGTTTCGTGCAAAGACTTATCAAATGGTCCTTCAAAGGGAGAAGATGATTTTTTTGTTGTTAGGGGATAAAATCTATCACCTGAAAGATCTCACAATGCAGGAAGGCGTCTGTATCTAGTCCCTAGGGGAACTACCTTCTCTCACGGGGTTTTGCCTGTTCTAGTGGTGGATTGTAGTATTGATTCCACTGGGATTGAGCTTCAAATTACCACCTGAAATATATTGACTCTGTTGCCCTTATCAAAATATGAAAATAGTTTCCACTCTTTCTGTGTGAGATCTGCGGAACCTTATTTATTTATATGACACTTTTGGGATACCTTTATCCAAAAGGACTCCGAAGTCCTGGATCTGCTGCTCCATCTTTTTCATACTCAGTTTCAACAGTGTCCTAATTCCTGTGTCTCCTGAGTTCCTAGGTTGCCCTTTGTCTAGATTTTTTATTACTACAAATTGTTTTGTTAATAAGGTTACCAACTGGCCAGGAAAAGACTGTCTCATTCCTTTAAACAGAGGTTTAATATGCAGAAATTTTGCAGTGGAAGCTTTTCAGGACAAGCAGTTAAATAACATCACCAGATAATTGCTGAAGATCAAACCGATATTAAGGGGACAGCTAAAGGATTCAGTTTAAAAGTTAGTAACTTTATTTGGGAAGGTCAGATTGATCCTAAAGCACAATTGCCTAGACCATAAGGGGCCAATGTTTCTTGATTCCATTCACCTGAAGCTCACCCTGGGCCATGCGTGTTCATTCTGAGTTCCATTTGGCTCTGTACTTCTATTCGTTCATTTTTTTTCCCTTCCAAACCACAATTTTGTTTTGTGAATGGTTGTGAAAATGGTGTGTGGAGTATGTCAACTGGGCTGCATCCATACAGTGTTGGGTGTTGTGCTGTTGTTGCATTATTGCAATCAACTGCGGATGGATTGACTTCTCTGTATAGGAGAATCCAGTTGTACATGATTGTTATAGGAAATTAGCATAGGAATCAGGCTCTGTAGAATTGTTCCAGCCTCTAGACTGATGATCAAGGTTCTGGCCCTTATGGCTCAAAGCTGTTCCCTACTCAACTCTTGTTATTTCCATTTCTTGCTTCCAGCTACCTTGTTCATGACACATGCTGATTGCCAGCCTTCATACCTTTCCTAGATTAGCATACTCCATACTCCTCATCCAATCAGAGAAGAACATATGCTCAGCTAGGAACAGGTACATTGCTTCATCATCCGCAGCAGCAGAAACACCAAGAAGCAGCAAACATGTTCTTCTGTTGGCTGACTCTGAGTCATAAGGGCAGCTCTGTGGTGAACAATTCTTCAGATTTAGCCATGACTGCTAAATGGAACCTCCACTTTCAGAGGCAGTACATCTTTGAATACCAAACAAAACAAAGGAAGGGATCTTGCCTTCATGTCCTGTTTGTGGGCTTCCTGGATGTTTCAGACAGGCCTCTGTTGATGCTAGACAGTATGTTTTCATAGTTGGAGGCCAACAAGCTCTTACGTGCTTATGTGCTTTGCTGTAATCCGCTGGGCAGCAAGTTCAGATTCATAAGAATCTGAACTTGCTACGCAGCAAGCCTAGCAGTTGATTACCAGTAAAGTAGAGAAATCCTCATACAAACACCATAAAATGTGTTTTATTAGTAAGACCTCCTAAAATGCATTGTTGCCCAGCAAGGCGCTTGTTGCACCTTTTATGGGCTTATAGTCTCATAAGCAATAAAAACCTGGACTTTGCTAGTTGTGCACAAAAGGGGACTGAACTATAAGGGGACTCCAAATCATGCAAGCTATGCCTGGAAGATGGAAGCCTCTCTGTGAAATGATGTGCCTATGGTTTCTGTATGTTACCTATCCTCTTGCCAGCAGCAAGATGAACCAGTTCCCTAGACACATGTAGCACAGAACGCCAGGCAGTTGCCATGCCAGGACAGAAGACTAAGGATAGGGAACTCAAACACCATGAAGAGCTCTCTTCCTGACACAGGCAACATTCTCTTCCCCCACCTAATCACTCACCTAGCCAAAACTGCATCCATATGACAATCTGGGAACAATGGCTCTCGCCCACGAGTCATAATCCCTTCAGGTGCCACTGCCCGGACCTGTTTGTACTAGATACAAACATTGTCCACCCCCTTGGACCCCTGAACCCAGTATTGATCAGCATGCTTTTTGGGATGGACCAGCAGGAGGTGTGCCAAAGAAGATGGCAAAGCATAGCCCACCCCTCAAGCCCCCTTATAAAGGGGGGCACACTTGCACACAGCCTACCTACCTAGTTCCCTCTCTCCCCTTACCTTTAAACCCACCCTGTCTCCACGACTCTTGGTTTAGCACTACTAGAGTCTCCGTGTCTCTGCTGGTTTCAGGACATGATCCCCATACCTTATAGTCTCCCTTATTTTTCCTGAAGATCGCTTCATACTGCTGAGGAAAGGTAAAGTATTACCCCTCAACAAAATGTCCTGCTAATGTGAATGTGCTATCCATCTCTCTCTTTTCCTAGCTCTGTATAATTGTGAGTGTATTCGTGTTTTGTATGCTTGTGATACAACTCTTAGTAAAGGAGACCATTTTATACCAAGTTCGTCTTTGAGTCTATTTCTGATGCATCTGAAAGAAGTGGGACCTCTGTATACACAGGTGCTTGCTCCCGTATCTGCCTACTGCCTCAGATAGCAATCATAATTCCGCATAATAATATATAATATTAAAGCGGTCCAGCTAACAGCATATCCAATACCTATATCACTTAGTCATGAGTTCTGAGTGAGACCTGGAGGGGAATATTCTGGGGTTAGTGTTAAAGCAGTCACTTGGAGGGAAGTGCCTTTAGCTAAAGGCTTCTAAAGGAAAATCATTAAATCAAACCTTGTTAAATAAGAACCAAAAGGGCTTTCATCATGTTGCTCAAATAAATAACATTTCCAGATTTACTGGGGGTCACAAATTTCAGAGTGAATGTAGTTAAAGCCAATGTTTAGATAGCGAAGCAAAGAGAAAATCAAGGAAGGAAAACTGTTTGTATTTGGGAAGCTAGTTTAGCGGGCAAGTGCAGCTCAATTTGCCCGAGCTGGACAGTTTGGGAATGAAGGATGGTCGTCCATGTTTAATATTTAGATGAGACACTACTGATTAAGACTGGGATTTCTATGCAGAGGCAGGCAATGGTAGCCTATCTTTATTAACCACAGTGCTCAGTTGAGATACCATGTGAAACCATGGCTTATTTAAATTATGATTAACTTGTAAAACCAGCTTGCAGCTGACACTCAGATCCTAGTTTGGCTTGACAAATGCTTGTTACCTTCTCTCTGCTTGGGAGGACCTCACAAGACAGTCAGTGAAGATTACAACAGGATGCCTCTGTTTGTATATATCATGCAAAACCACCTGTAGTTAATAAACCAACATCGGCTCCTGGTTTTACAAGACCCTGGTGGAAAGTGCTGTCAAGTCACAGCCAACCTTTGGTTTCAGAGGGAGGAGGAAGAGGAAGAAGAAGAGGAGGAGGAAGAGGAGGAGATTGGATTTATACCCCACCCTTCACTACCTGAAGGAGTCTCAGAGTGACTTACAATCACACCCTGTGAGGCAGGTGGGGCTGAGAGAGCTGTCTTGAGAACTGCCTTTGAGATAACAGCTCTGAAAGAACTTGTAACTGACCCAAAGTCACAGCAGCAGCTGCATGTGGAGGAGTGGGGAATCAAACCCAGTTCTCCCAGATTAGAGTCCATGCTCCTAACCACTACACCAAACTGGCTGTGTTGGTCTGCAGTAGATCAGATAGATTCAAGTCCAGTAGCATCTTAGAGTATAAAGGTATAAGCTTTTGAGAATCAAAGCTCCGTTATCTGAAGAAGAGAGCTTTTTCTCTCATCAGCTTAGATTCCAAAAGTCTTGCTGGTCTCTAAGGTGATACTGGACTTGAATCTCACTGTTTTAACTGACCTCTGGTGACGCATAGGGTTTTTAAGGCAAGAGATGAAGGGAGGTGGTTTGGCATTGCATAGCAATCCCTACCTTCCTTGCTTGTCTCCCATCCCAGTGCTAACTAGGGCTGACCTTGCTTAGCTCCCAAAAATGGTTGAGATCATGCTAGCTTGGGCCATACAGGTCAGGGCTCTACAGACCCCAACAATAATTAAGGAAATGGTGTACATTCAGATTACCACTCTTAGTTTAGTTAACCATAGTATATGTACTGTCCAGACCCATGCCAGTGAATCTTAACTGTGGTTTCACATGAGGTGGGAATGAACATATCCTGGCTTAATCCTAGCTTGTTCTCTTCTCATGCCTTCACTACAGTACTGGCTAGGGTGCCAGCAGAGGAGGCAGGTAAGAGTGAAACTGCTGAAACCAGTATGGCAAACCAGATTTGAATGGTCATCTGCAAGCTGGATCATAGTTTCATAAACTAAGTCCAGTTAAAATAAACCATGGTTTCCCATCATCTCTGAATCAGTCTAAACTTGAGCCCACAGGGATGAATTCTGTAACTAAAGTCACAGGAAAGCATATGAGAGCAAAAATGTGACAACAGGAGTTAGTGGTTTTTTATGAGAGTCAACTCCCATATGCACTAAAAACTTGTTTTCTTTTGGTAGCAAAGTAACCTGCAGGCTTCTGGAATAGGTGGCTTACTCCATGGTCTGCAATACATTTGTAACCTTTCAAGACTTCTGTTTTCAAACTTAGTTGCTTGCAGCTGTGTTCAAAAGGATGAGGAAATCCCTGCATCTAAAATGGTGAGGATGTGACACTTCTGATAGAGCAGAGGTCCATCAGTGGCTATTAGCCACAAGGTATAGATGGAACACTATGTCTGGGGCAGTGATACTCTGTATTCTTCATGCTGGGGGGCACAGTGGGAGGGCTTCTGAAGTTCTGGCCCCACTGGTGGACTTCCTGATGATACCTGGGTGTGGCCACTGTGTGATACAGAGTGTTGGACTGGATGGGCCATTGGCCTGATCCAGCATGGTTTTGCTTATGTTGTCACATTAGTAGCCTGGCTAGGACTTGTTTCCTAATACTTTTTTTTGTTTCATTTCTGATATTATGAGAAAGTCACAGAGATATTCCAAATGTAGAAAGAAGAGATGAAAAAGGAAGGGGAGGGGGGAAAGATACATGGCCTCTAGCACTGTGTTTATGAGGCCATCCATCCATGTCTGTGTGGGATGACAGAATCATATCAATTTTGTCCTTGTGGCATGAATGGGAACAATCCTGTTCCCAAACATCAATCCCTTTCAAGCTTTCCACTTTTTCTACAAATACCAAACAGGCTATAAATGCAGGGTTTCTCTAAATAGAGATACTTCTGTAGCTCTGTAGCTGCTTCTCTCTTGTATTATTATAGTTAGCAGGCCTAGGCAGAAAAACCCTCTTAAAATGTTCAGAAAAATATAAAGAAATAATGTGTGTATTGGATCTCCTTCCCAGTTCTTTACACGTATGTGTACAGTTCATTCTACAAGGTAAAGGGTGAGCTGACCAGTCTTGTATAGACAATGTTTATTTTTTTGTTTAATTTCTTACAGTCTACTTGTGTTGTGTTAAACTTACCAAGCAAGACTGTATATACAGCATCTCTTAAAATGTAAGTAGCTAATCTGTGTTAAGTGATCCTCAATATGCTCTCAAAATGCCTTGCTGGATCAAACCAAAACCCAAGGTTACTCAGCATACTACATGGGGTAGAACTGGGATTTGAATGCAGGTGTGACAGGTGAGTCAAAGGTTAATGCCTAATGGAGTCTGAGAAACTTTGAGTGATGTGCTGTTCGAATGGAATTCTGTTGAGAGAGTCAGTTAAGGAATAACAGTGGGGAATTGACAGCTGAAGAAGAGACAATTAAGCACTGACTGTGTCTAAGAGTGCGTAGATCAAGGGGGTTCACCATTCAAGCAAAAAAAAAGGAAATAGCTTCTAGTAAAGAGAAGTGATCCCTGCCCATTTGAAAAGGGAAATAACTTCTAGTCTGTGTATAAAGAAGGATTTGGGGAATTTGGTTACATGTACCCACCTTCTAAACTTTATTTGGCAAAACTCAGAAACTGTTTAATAAGCAGAAACTGAAAAGAAAGCCTCTCTCCTCAGAGTTTTAAAGACCTTGTTGAATAGCAGAAACACTTACTTGTTGGCAACACATTATCTGGTGTTTGTGTGAATACAAAGTTACCTCATTTTATTATCTGTTCACCTGATTCCACCTGACATTTTTTCCTCCAAGTTACATAAAACATTTTGTTTATTAGGAACTTTTAAAAGCCTCTCATGTGCCATATAAGAAAGTGATTCAATTTCTTCCTTCAGTTCCCTGGGCTGGGCCAGCATCTATCTATATAAAAGCGACTGGTTGGGCAGCCATAGACAAATAAATAAGAAGGAACTAGGTTAAAGGGCTGCTCAGAAAGAGAGGAGACAGAAGGGAAAGCCTGTGTGTGAGGGAGAAAAGAGGGCAAGATAATCATAGCAGGTCTGCCCTATCCTGCCTTGGTCCAAGTTAGCCCGATCTCATCAGATCTTGGAAGCTAAGTAGACTTCTAGTACTACCAAGGAAGTCCAGGGTTGTTACTTTTTTGTCTCTTGCCTTAAAAATCCCACAAAGTCATTATAAGTCGGCCACTACTTGACAGCACTTTCCATCACCACCTCTCCTATCCTAATGAGGCACTCCAACCAATCCACCATGCTGAGTGCCTAGGGACTGATTTAAACACTAACATCAAGAAGCCCTCCCATGCCAGTAATTCATGTGATGGGGAGTAACAGTTAAATGCTTCAGCTGAAGTCTAAAAACATGTAGTGTTTGCAGACCAGCATCACATAGCTCTGTACATAGGAAGAAGACTTTAGCCATTACATCATAATGTCTTCTGAGTGTTCCACCTCTGGCCCTTCCTTTCTCTGTTGGCTGTATAATGTCAAAACCCGATTCATCTTTGAAGCTATACAGATTCATCTTTGGAGCTATATGCAGCTTTGCTTCCATTTCAGCGGAGTTGAATGCCGATAAACACCACTCATCTCTGTTTGCCTCTGCTGAGCTTTGCGCTCATCATGAGCAAAGACTGAAAGCCGAGTGTCTGGGCTCTGCTCAAGCTGTGCTGAAAAGCAAGTCTTGCCCCTAGGAAACTCGTTCATTAACAGAGGCAGCAAATTTTAGTGCTTGTTACTTATTTTTTAAGAAGGGAGGAAAAATAAAGCCAAATATCTAATGTTCATTTTTGATGTGAAGGTTAAAGCCATGGGATACTAGTTAAATTGACATATTGGACAAACTGCATAAGGATAATACGATTCTTTCCTGGTAGTGATAGATACAATTTGACAAGCAGTCCTACTCTGCAGCTTCCATCCATTTTAATGGGGTGTATCAGGACCACTGTAAGAATTATTGCAATTTGAGTAGCAGTATCACCTTCTGGGTCTTTTATGTGTGATTTTTAAGGATATAAAACTCAGCTTCTCCATAGAAATTATACATGTCCTGTCAAAACTCTTTCAGCATCCCCTGACATTCCTCTGGTAGGGTGCTGGAACAGGGATCTCCAGGTTTGCCTCAAATTTTCCTGTAGCTGAAATCCAGTGATCAACTAGAGATAGACCAGACTATCAGTCCATCTTCTCTGACTGGCAGCAGCTCAAGTGGGGAAAAGTCTTTTGCAATATATCGGAGATCCTTTAACTGGAGATACCAGAGACTGAGCCTGGGACCTTCGGCTTGCAAAACTTCTCTATCACTGAACTGTAAACCAAATGCACCAGGAAATGGAACTGGTCTTACTGGAACGACTTTAGCTTCCCTGAAAATCCCTCCAAATTTGTCTTGAATTTTGTATTAAGCTTAAATTTGGTGGGACCTATACCTGCCTTGTGTGCCTTTATAAGGCTGCTAGACAGGACAAACCACAGAAGAATTTGCATTCAAATTGTAAGGCAAATGTTGCAGAAGGTTGTGTATTTATAACTGTATACTTGATAGGTATGTGCATTATTAATATTGTTTAGACAACAGCTATGCATATTTTAAGAAAATAAAGCTTGTATGGAACTTGTAACACAAGACAGGCATCAAGGAAGAAAAAAAAGCCAGTGAAATCATCAAAGGAATTAAATTCTCCTTTTCATTGCTACTAGTTCTTGTAGTAAGTGCTTGAAGTGCTTGCCTATACCATTGATGGGAATTGGCCTAGAATTATGTTTTATTTATTGGAAATATTTATCAACTGCTATTTATCCAAAGCAGCTCACAAATAGAAAGCAAAAGCAAAACACCTCAAATTATGACAAACCATAATTAAAGCTTGAAAGAATATGAATCTTTAGATCTGCCTACTGTGCTGCTTCTAGATTAGATTGCCGCAATGTGCTCTAGGTAGGGCTGCCCTGAAAAATGTTCAGAAATTTCCACTGGTGCAGAATGCTGCAGCTTGGATGTTGACTGAAGTGGGTCATAGGGATCATATCACTACAGTCTTGGCCCATCTTCACTGGCTCCCATTCTGTTTCTGGGCACAATCCAAGGTGCCGGCATGCTGGTCCTAAGCCAATATGACTTGAGACCAGCATACCAGGAAAACTGCCAGCTCCCTTACAAATCTCCCCAGCCTGCCTGCTACAGTCATCTTCTGAGACCCTGCATTGGTCCCCCTGACTTCTGAAATTAGTTGGATGGCAACCTGGGACAGGGACTTCTCAATAGTGGCACTAAAAAGTCTGGAACTCTCTGCCCAGGGAGACTTCTGTTGCCATCTTCAGCCAGAGGGTAGATTTTTTTTTTGTTTCATTTGGCATCCCCTTAGTGATCCTGATCCCTCCTTCTTACTCAGCATTTTAATTGTTGTTTTTAATGTTTTTATCTGTATTTTAGCTTTGGTTTTAATTGTTTTAATTTGTTGGTGGCCATTGTAAGGACAAAAAGATAAGGTATAGTTTTTGTAAAATAGTCAAAATAAATGAAAATAAAATTTTAATGCAACAGGTGCAGAAACAGCAAAAGAGCAATAAAAAGCAGTGCATAAATTAGTGAACTCACAGAAGCACAATTCAGCTGTGAAAAGGTTGTCTTAAACTGAATGATGATAATGTTGAGGCCTTGCAGACCCATTTGTGAAGGATATTCCATAGATGGAGCCCCACCACTGAAAAGGTCCCTTCACTAGTCATCGCCAGTCATTAGAAGGTAAGGTTACCTGGAGAAGGACATCTGAAATAGTGATGTACATTCAGAAATGAATTAATCAAATCCAAACTGAATATGCTTTATTATTTAATGTGCACAATTATTAACAAAATAATGATATTGTGTAATCTCCAGAAATCACATTCACAGTTATACAAGGCAAGGGAAAGGAAGTGGGAAGGGAAGTGAGGAAAGAGTGCTTCAACAGGTAATCTGACAGAGATGTCTTGACCTGGTTTGGTACTGTGTCCACCTGCCTCTTCAGGTGCAAATGTTTTGCAAGAAATTCTTGAAGCCAGACAGCATAATAAAGGGAGGGAGGGGGTGTCCAAAGCAGACTGAGCAGCAAGTATGGACAGCAGAGCTTTAAATGAGGATGGAGTGGGCTGGGCCAAAGCTGATGTTCCTCCCATGACTGCCCCCTGCTCAGCCCTGTGAGAAGTTACCATGCAACCAACAATTGGCAGGCCACCACGAAAGCCTCTTGCCAGCCCCAAAGCCCCCAGAACTGCTTCAGCCAGGCCCCACCGACCCACACCATGGCAGCAACACACAACCTCTTCTTCCCAGCTGGCACCCAGCCCTCCATCCATAAAGCAGCCCCAGTAAGTCAGAGGCTAAAAATTGTTCCCAAGGATACACTGGCAGCCAGTACAGATCTTTTTTCCACAGTGAGATGTGTCAAAAAATGGATTTTTTTTTGCCAGTGTGTAATCAAGAAGCTGTGCTCTGGACCACCTGACATTTCTGAACAGCCTCTTCAAAAGACAGCCTCATATAAACAGTTAAACCATTTTCAGAAATTTGGAAGAAGTGAAAAAAGAGTGGTGGGGAATGAAAATATTGAGAAATCGAAACATGGTTTACTTGTTTAAATATGTACGACGTTCTCACATACACCTCCTGTTGCAACTCCAAATGCCTCCTGTTCTGGGGAGTCATCTGTGGGGCACTGGAGATGCAGCAAGATGGGAGGAGCTCTGTGGGTAGAAATTTTTCTACCCACAGTAATGCTTTGGTGGATCTCAGAGTGCTGCGCTCAGACTTTATTATACATCTAGCAATAAAGAGCTAAGGATTTTTTTTTTCTTTACTGAAAACACAAATAGAATCTACTTGTTTCATGAATAATATTACAATTACTAAGAGACTCAGTTTGTGCATTGTTTTGTTTAAAAGCATGCTATACTAGACATTTCATCTCTAAAGTGTATAATGGCTTTTATGCTCAGTATAGATCTCAGAGTTAAGTGAACAAGGTGTAAAAATCACTAAGAGCAGAGAGCGCCCTGGTGATTTATATACCACAGGGACTTCCTTCTGTAGAAGCAAGCAAATACAGGAGAATCTTACACTTCAGAAATGTGGATCTTGCATGTAACTGCTCTGAAATACATGCCTCTTCCCTCGTTAGACACGAGGTACTGGAATGATAAAACAACTAGTGAGCAGCAGCCACATCGATGCATTACGACTCCTTCAGAGTACAGGTGTTTCAAAACGGCATTCTGTTGTTCCGCCAAGTGTCCCATTTGAGGATTCTTAATTTTTCCTCTAGCAGTCTTTGTAAGAGGAGCAATGGAATGGTATGCTATAGCTCATCAAATTTCAGAAATTGAGCAGGATTGGTATTCGGATGGGAACCACCAAGGAAGACTCTGCAGAGGAAGGCAATGGCTAACCACCTCTGCTTCTCACTTGCCTTGAAATCCCCTTGCTGGGGTCACCCTAAGTTGGTTGTCACTTGATGGCACATGCATATATATCCTTGTAAGTACAATGCTAATATCTAAATGCTGAAAGGAAGACTCTGCATAGGAAGGAAACGACAAACCAACTCTACTTCTCACTCACTTTGAAAGCCCCTTGCTGGGATCACCCTACGTTGGCTGTGGATTGATGACACATGCATACATATCCTTGTAAGTGCAATGCTAAAATCCATATGAGTTGGTGACCCAAGAAATAAGACTTCTGGTTATCAGGTTTGCCCCCCCCCCCGTGGCAACTGGGAAAAATAATTCAGTGAGGAATCTAGTAACTAGTATGATACTTTGTCAGGGATGCCATTTCAGTTTTCTTAGATCTTTAGCAAAGTTTCAGGCTCTTGGATATTTTCAAGATTAAATTGCAAAAAAGCTGCCTGTTTTAAAGGCATTTGCTGAGCTGTGGTCGTGAATACCGAGTGGTGTAGAACTGGCTGTGTGGAACTGCATCAATGCCATGAACGTAGATCAAAGAATCCGTTTTTAAAAACAAAGCACAGGGATTTGTGTGTTCAGCATTAAATAGGTACCAACACCTGCTTAACTGTTTATAATTGCATTGCCCCCCATAGCCCACAATGGAAGCACAAAATAATTACATTGGGTTAAACTAAACCACAACCTTAATAAACAGACAATCTGCAGCCTACACTGCAAATGAATTCTTTTCCCTGAATCCCCTCAGTGTTGGTTAACTGACCCACTGGTATGACTTAGAAACTCATTGCTTCTAATATCATTGCCTCTAACAGCCAATTTTGATACCAAGTATATGTCATGAAGGCAGCAGAGGGTGCACACAGAGAGGCCTTGGGGTTCTGTGTCCTGAGGGAACTTGCTGTGTATATAGAAATTATTGGTTCTGAAGCTATGGCTTCTTTAAACGACCAGCACCACCTGCTGAACTGCATCCATGGGATATTGGAATGAGTAGCTATGCCATACCTGTTAGGCCACCATGAGTCTTTTTGCCTCTGCAAGTGACATTGCCCATAATCAGACCAGGAATGAATGCTGCTCAGTTCCTTCCCCTGCAAAAGGCAAGGGGGTTAGATGGTGGCCCACAGGCAGAATTCAGTGGGTGTATGCATACCCAAGCAGGTATGCGCACAGCATGGGTCCATAACAGTAGGCTGTATATGGAACCATTGTGCCATTCATGCACTGATGTAACCTCACTCAGAGTTAGAATACCTCTTGTGGGACTGGGACTGGGACTGCTTTTATGCATGATTTCGTGGCTCTGGAGAAAAGGCACAGCTCACCTTTCTCAAGCATCAGTAAATCCTTGGCAAGGAAGAGCCTGGGGAGTATGCAAGTTGACTGCTCAGAGCCCAGGCTGGCCTCATCCGGAATACAGGGTTGTGCAGACAGAGGAGGCCTGGCACACATGCATCCCATCAGTTGCCTACACTATGCTTAAGCATGGGCTGAGTTGTGCCCTTGGTGGCTGCAGTGCCTTACCTGGCTGATAAAATAAAGTTGGCCCCTTGATTATCCCAACTAATGGTGTCAGCTCCTCTTATTCCATGTCTGTCTGCAATATATGGAGCTGCCTTTTATAAAGAGATCAATTGATGTCTAGCTTTTTAAGGGCTGATCTGACTGGCCATAATAGGTCTCCATGGTTTCATACAGGAAGATTTCTCCCTGCTGTTAGCTGAGATCCTTTGAACTCCAGGTGTTGGAGACTGAACCTGGGCTTTATATATTCAGAGCATATCTCTGCTGCTAAGCTGTGGACCCTTACCAGGCAAGTATACTTATATGCATATTCTCTTATCAGTATCAATTTGTGCCTGGAAGTTTGTCACAAAACAGTTTTTGCCAACTAGAATGCACAATTGTATAACAGATGATAAAGTGAAGGGAGATGCACTTCTATATGTGTTTTTTCCCCTTCCTGTCTGCATTAAATATTCAGTCATCCTGACCAAATACCCTATACTTTAGTATACTAGTTGAGATGAGCCCCCAAGATTGAAGGCCCGGTGATTGACTGAGCTGTAACATTCTGAAAGCTTCAAGAAAGAGTCCCCCCCCACACTTTTCAACACTCCCTCCCGCAGGAGTTCACATTTTCTGTTTTATCTCTGGGAGTGAGCTTAGTGACAGACACACATTGAAAGTCTGTGCAAAATGCCATGGGAGCTGCTTAACAGCATTCAGATGCAGAGATGGCATTTGATTCCCAGGCTTCTCTGTTGAAACCACTCTGTAAGAATCTAAATCTGGGTAGGAGGTAAAGGACCGGGGGGGGGGGGACACACCTACGGGGCACCAAAAATGGAGATCTGGAGGCTGAATCCTTCAACAAATGAGAGCAGGGAAACAAGGCTCCAAAAACATCAACTCGTCAAAAGGTTATTAGCCTAAAGAATGCTCTTTTATAACAAAGATGGGGATGCTGTTATGGAAATCTCTATATATGTTTGTGGGTTTGTGTGTTCATCCACATACAGCAAGTCAATTAGTGTTTGCAAATACCCTGGGTATTTTGTGAAAGTAATCAGGATATATACAGCTCTGTCACCTTAATGCTGGCCTGATCTGGGCAGTCTAGCAATGGAGCATCTGAATGGAGTAAAATGAGTAAGTTCTTAAGTACAGTGTGATGGTGATGGTGATGATGATGACGATAGAGGAGGAGGAGGAGGAGGAAGTTGGATTTATACCCCATCCTTCACTACCCAAAAGAGTCTCTGAGCAATTTACAATCTCCTTTCCTTTCCCCTCCCCACAACAGACACCCTGTGAGATAGGTGGGGCTGAGAGAGCTCTTTTGAGAATTGCTCATGAGAGAACAGCTCTGAAAGAACTTGTAGCTGACCCAAGGTCATGCCAGCAGTTGCATTACATAAGAACATAAGAGAAGCCAATGTTGAATCATTGAATCATTCCTAGATGATCTTACACATGATCTCAGTTTTCAGAATGAGAATGGGTATTTAAAAAACAAACACATTAGCCCGGGTATGCAAAAACTACTTGTAGTTAAACTTTCTGCTCCAGAAGCCCCCTATCTACAAAGGCATGCTTTCTGAAATGAATGTAAGATTGGCAACTTTGTTAGATGCACAGTTAAACCTTCACAAAATAATAGAACTCTACCCACTGTAGGTTTTCTACATAATATGGGCAAATCTCCTGAAATATGAACAGCGCAGACTAAATTATGAATATGAGAAGAACATACACATATTGATAACTACTCTTGTGACACATAGCACACCACTCTGGCCTTGAATAGAATGTTCCATATCCTGTCCTTATATATATTTGAATTTTGGTTTCACAGCATTCTATGCTTGCCATAATTGATTCGGCTCAAGACCTGGCAGTCAGAAGACACTGGCCAGGGCTGACTGGCTGCTTCGCAAAGTCCCGCCCACGTCAGCCCTGGTCAGTGTTTTCAGCTCAGTCTGCTCCAGTCCTCGGACAGGAGAGGACCGTCTGGAGGGACAGGCCCTCAAGGCTGAGGCAAGTGAGAGAAGCCCTTTTCGCCCCCCCACCATCCCCTGGGCCTTCTATGAGGGGACTAGGCCCAGAGAAGCCCTTTTCCGCTCCCCACACACCATCCCCTGGGCCTTCTATGGGGGCACCAGGCCCAGAGAAGGCCTTTTCCGTCCCCCACACGCCATCCTTCTATGGGGCACTAGGCCCAGAGAAGGCCTTTTCCGTCCCCCACACGCCATACCCTGGGCCTTCTATGGGGCACTAGGCCCAGAGAAGGCCTTTTCTGTCCCCCACATGCCATCCCCTGGGCCTTCTATGGGGCACTAGGCCCAGAGAAGGCCTTTTCCGTCCCCCACACACCATCCCCTGGGCCTTCTATGGGGGCAGTAGGCCCAGAGAAGCCCTTTTCCCCCACACACTGCCTACTGCCCCCATAGAAGGCCCAGGAAATGGTGTGTGGGGGACAGAAAAGGCCTTCTCTGGGCCCAGAGAAGCCCTTTTCTGCCCCTCTTTCCTTCCTTTCCGCCCTTTCCTTTCTTCCTCTCTCCTTTCTTTCACTCTTCCCCCTCTTCCTCCCTCCCTCCCTCCCTCCCTCTCTCTCCTTCCACCTCCCTCCCTTCCTTTCTAGGGCCCGTTGTCTTCCACCACAACGGGCTTTGCTCCCTAGTCTATAATACATGCACTGAGAAATAAGCCAAGAGGACTGAAGAAAGATTCTGTCAGTAACCACTAGAAGTATCTTAAGTAAATGTGTACAAATCAAGGAAATCAGCAGCACAGCCCTTGTGTTCCGTCACCTCCGAGCACACAAGAGGACTGCTGGGGCAGGAGCCGAGCCTAAGTAGGCTGGCTCCGCCCCCTGCCTGGCACTGCATTTCTCGCAGCGCTGGCATCCTTCACTTCATGCCTCATGAGGCAATTCAGCCCTCTCCCACCAGCGCGAGCTCAGCAGAAGTTTGAGCTTGCATTAACCTGCTATTGTCATTTGGCATCTGAAATTACTCCACTTTCCAATATATAGGACAGGCAGACTTGCATTCTAGCTATATCTGAAGAAGTGAGCAGGGACTCACAAAAGTTCATTCCCTGCCACAAATTTTGTTAATCTTTAAGGTGCTACTGGATTCTTATTCTTTTCTACCACTGAAGAAGGATAAAAAATCAATCTGGATTTTTTCAGGGCATGGGAAGAAGGCCATGGGATTTAAAACAGAACTGTTCCCAGTTGAAACTAGTTGTTGTTCAAGTTCCACAATGTATACTTAGTTGTCTTATCACCAAGGATATATATACGCTATTAGCCACCATTAAACCTGCAATATAAAAGCATCTTGCTAAAAAAGTTTTTAATTTGCTTATTTATTTATTGCCTTTAGAAGAGTTAATTTGGCTGCAATCTGAATAAAATTGGACTTTCTTCCAAGTAGGCCTGTTTAGGATTGCTTCCTTTTGAAGTTTACTTTAAAATATCATGCAAATTCTTATTTGACTTACATTTTTATTTTTTTTATTTTTTAATTTCAGCTCAATGGATTGGATCCAGTGTAACATTTCTGCTTGTGCAAGAAATTTCTTGGCACTATAATGCATATATAGGGAGAAAAGTGCTATGTGTTTTACTTGTGCATCACTGGATCCAAGGTTGTGTGTGGGCGGGTCTTTCATAATTCATCCACCTAACCTAGGGTTTCCAACCCCCATGTGTGACCTGGAGATCTCCCAGAATTACAACTGATCTCCAAACTACTAGAAATCAGTTCCCCTGGAGAAAATGGCTGCCCCAGGCTCCACCCCCAAAATCTCCAGGTATTTCCCAGTCAGGAGTTGGTAACCCTAATTCCCAGTCTGGTTCTTGTTACCAGGCTTGAATGTAGATAATACTGGGTTTGTTTTTTAAAAAAAGGAAAGATCAAGGCATTCTCCTACTGAAAAATGTGGTGGTTATAGAACTTTATGTTTTGACCCACTGGGCACAGAAAGACATCCTGAGTGTGAAGGTAAGAGGATGAGAAATAACTGTGTACATCCCCTGTCCTCCCTATATGTCCTTCCAGGAGTCTGAGAAATTTCCAGGAATCTGATTGTGAAGGGAGTTAAATGACATAAATGTTGTATAGTGGGTTAGACGCATAAAGAAACCACAGACAGCGATGTAGTGATCAGCATGGTTCGCTATTATACAACACGAGACACTGATAACCGGCCCGGAGGCCAACTATATACATTGGGGAGGGGCCGCCCCCTGGTACCATTGGCGGGTTTGAATTCCCGCCGCCGTTCCCATTGGTCCCCCTACGCGGGAGCCAGGAACCTCAGTCCCATTGTTCTCAGGTACTCAAGCTCTGGCTCTTCGTTGATGGCACGATGTTGACTGCATACACAACACCCCTCCCCCATAGTCCCGATCCTGTCTAGGTGACATAGTCCTTCAGGTATGCGGGGGCTCTGCGTTCCCTGGTGGACCGTCGTGGTGTAGGCGTTGGGGTTTCTCCGCAGCCAAGTCTTGGTGGTGTGGCGGGGCCTGCCCCCTCACCTCCTTCCGCTGGGGAAGGGTACGACGTCTGGCCCTCGGCTGATGAGGCCTCGGGCATACTGAGCTGGCCGTCGCTGGGGTCCGCCTCTCTGCAGTCTCGTTCCGCCTCGGGCTCTCCCTCCGCTTCTCGTGGGGCCTGCTCCACCTCCCTTGGTTACCCCGGTCTCCTACCGTTGGAAGTAGGCGCCGCCTCAGCTGGTCCACGTGGCGCCGCAGGACCTGCCCGTCATTTGTCGACACCTCATAGGAGACAGGGCCGGTGGGGCGGATTACCTTTCCTGCTATCCACTCCGGGCCTCGGCCGTAGTTCCTTGCGAACACCGGGTCCTCTGGGAAGAAGCCCCGTGGTGCCTCCCGGTCCTCGACCCAGTTCCGTCCTGTTGGAGCCCTGTCGGGGTGCAGGCGGTCCAGGAGGATGGCGGGTCGCCGGCCCATGAGAAGCTCCGCGGGGCAGTGGCCACTGACCGGGTTGGGTGTTGTCCGGTTCGCCAGCAAGAACCGGGCTATGCGTGACTCCCAGTCCCCCTCGGTCAGGCGGCTTAAAGCTTCCTTAGCCGTGCGGACCATGCGTTCCGCTTGGCCGTTCGTGGCAGGGTGGAAGGGTGCTGACCTGATATGCCGGATCAAGTTGTCCCGCAGGAACCGCTGGAATTCCTCGGATGTGAACGCCGGGCCGTTGTCGGAGACGATGGTGTCCGGCAAGCCATGCGTGGCAAATATCTTCCGGAGGGCTCGGATGGTGGCGCTTGCGGAGGTGGAGGAGACTGGACTCACCTCCAGCCACTTGGAGTACGCGTCCACGGTGACCAGGAATGTTAACCCGTGGAAGGGCCCGGCGAAGTCGATGTGGAGCCGGGACCACGGGGTCCTTGTTGATTCCCATGCCTGGGTGGGTGCACATGGTGGGCTTGGCCGGACCTCTTGACAGATCTGGCAACGCTTCACCCAGGCCTCTATTTCCCCATCGATGCCTGGCCACCAGACGTAGCTCCGGGCGAGGGCTTTCATCCGCACGATGCCGGGGTGTGCCTCGTGCAGAGCCTGCAGGACCTGTTGCTGGAGTGCGCTGGGGACTACGACCCGGTCCCCCCACAGCAGGCAGCCCTTGTGTGCCGATAGTTCCTCGCGCCGTGTTGTAAATGCGCTGAACTCAGGGCCCGCCGAGGCCGTAGGCCACCCCCTCACCACCCAGCCGAGAACCCGGGATATGATGGGGTCACGGGCTGAGCGGCGGGCGATGTCCGTGGCCTGGAGAGGGGCGTCTGGAAGACCCTCCAACTGGAGGACATGATGAGCTGGGGCCGGGTCCACCCCTTCGTCTGGCAGGGGGAGGCGGCTCAGCGCGTCTGCATGTCCCATTGCCTTGCCTGGCCGGTGCTGGAGCGTGTAGTTGTAGCCCGCCAAGAAGATGGACCACCGCAAGACCCGAGGGGAGAGTACCTGTGGCGTCCGGCGGTCCGCCGCGAAGAGGCCCAGCAGCGGCCGGTGGTCTGTGACGACTGTGAAGGGACGGCCATAGACGAAGTCGTGGAACTTCTTCACCCCGGCCACAACTGCCAGTCCCTCGCGGTCTATCTGGGCGTAGTTCCGCTCGGCCGCAGACAGGGTCCGCGAGTAGTACGCGACCGGGACCTCCCGGCCGTCCGGGAGACGGTGCGCCAGCACGGCTCCCACCCCATATGGGGACGCATCGCAAGCCAAGACCACGGGCAGGGTCTCGTCGAAATGTGCCAGGACCGCGTTTGAGATGAGCAGGGCCTTGACGGCCCGGAACGCTGCAGCCTGATGCGGGCCCCAGACCCAGGGTGCCTTTTTGTCGAGCAACCTGTGGAGGGGCTCGGCTACCGCCGCCTTGTGGGGGAGAAAGGCGTGGTAAAAGTTCAAGAGTCCGAGAAAAGCCTGGAGCTCGGCTTTGGAGGTCGGGGGCGGCGCTTCCACGATGGCCTTCACCTTGTCCCGGGCCGGGTGGAGTCCCTCTGCGTTCACCGTGAAGCCCAAGAAGTCTACGGATGATACCCCGAGCTGGCACTTCTCGCGCTTGACCTTGAGGCCGGCGTCCCGGAAACGGCTGAGGACCATGCGGAGGCGGGAGGCGAACTCATCAGGCGTGGCGGCGGCGATCATCACATCATCGAAGAATGGTGTGACGCCGGGGATCCCTTTGAGGAGAGAGTCCATCAGTTGCTGGAAAATTCCGGGTGCCACGCTCACCCCGAATTGCAGGCGATTGACCCTGAAGGCCCCCGGTGCGTTACAATTGTTTGGGCCTCTGCTGTCGGCCCATCGACAGGCAGCTGCTGGTACGCTTGGGCCAGATCTAGTTTGCCGAAGATCTTGGCCCCTGCCAAGGTGGCCAGAACATGGCTCACCACCGGGACCGGGTAGGCATGGTCCTGCAATGCCCGATTTATCGTGCATTTATAATCCGCGCAGATGCGGACATCCCCGTTAGGTTTAATGGGAGTCACGATCGGGGTTTCCCACACTGCGTGAGAGACCGGCTCCAAAACCCCTTGCGCCACCAGTCGGTCCAGTTCCGCGTCTATTTTGGGTTTTAAGGCAAACGGAACGGACCTGGCACGCATGCGGATAGGGGCCACTGTGGGGTTGAGTTGTAGCGAAACCGGGGGCCCGTATATCGGCCCAGGGACCCGTCGAAAACGGATGGGAACTCGCGGCACACTTCCTGGAAGTCGCGGGTTGCGCAATGCTGGACCCCTCGATCGCGATTCCTAGGGGTCCAAACCAGGCCCTCCCCAGGAGGCTAACTAGGTCGCCCTCGACTACGAGCAAGTCCAAATAACCCTTGAAGCCCCGGTACTGCACCCTGAAACTCCCGACCCCCTTCACTGGCACTTGGTTTCTCTGAAAGTCCATGAGCGTCACGGGTGATGGCCGCAAGCGGGGGCCCCCCTTTGGGCAAATCTGTCTTAATGTGGCCTCCGAAATGATGGAACAGGCGGAGCCCGAGTCGAGTTCCATTTGTAAGGGGGCCCCCTCTACTTTGATCCGGACGTATATTTTTGGGGTAGAGGCCTGACTGGGGAGTTTCAGTACCTGTGTTCGGGCGGCCGGGGCGTTGGTCAGTTGGTATAGGTCTGCCTCCGGGGCCGCGCAGTCCTCGAAGTGCGCCTCAGACCTGCGGCGGGGCGGTTGCGGTTTTTGTGCTGCGCGTGATGGCTTGGACCGGCAAACCCTTGCGATGTGGCCCGTGCGGCCGCAGTCTCGACATGTGGCGTCCCGGAACCGGCACGATCTCCTCTCATGCTGCCCTCCGCAGCTGGCACACTCCTGCGCCGCCGAGCCGGGTTGCTTGCGTGCGGAGCTAGCGGACGGTGCTGGCGGGCGATGCTGGGCTAGTGTGCGGTGTACCTCGGGGTCGTCGATGTCGCTGTTCCCGGGGGAGGCCACACGATGCGTCGCGGTGGTGGTGGTCGGGTGTGACCTCTCCCATGCAGTGGCGGTGGCTAACGCTGAGGTGATGGTCACCTTCTCGCCCTCCATTATTCGGCGCCGGAGTTTCTCCTCCCTGAGGCCGGCGACGAAACGGTCGCGGAGAGCCATCTCCAAGTGCTCTCCGAAGGCGCAGTCGGCCGCCAGGCGGCGGAGCTCTCCGAGGAACTCCGCGGCGGTTTCTTTGCCCTGCTGGTTCCTATGCTGGAAAACCACGTGGCAGGTCATCTCCGACGGCTTTGGGGAGTAGTAGTTCTGCACGGCCTTCACAATCTCGTCGACCGTGCACTCCTCCACCTTCTTGGGAGAGAGAAGGTATTGGGCCAGATCCACGATCACGGGGCCGCAAGAGCAGAGCAGCAGTCCTCTCTTTCGGTCTTCGTCCGTGATCTGATAGAACACGAAGGCTTGCCGCAAACCCGTGACCCAGGCTCCCCATCGTTGGGGCTGGGAAGCGTCGAACGGCGGTATCAGCCCGGATCCTGGAGCGATGGCCATTGTGCCAGTCGGCGGCAGCGACACGGCTCTGGATTCACCCTCGGAGGCGCTCATGGAGGATGCCCGTGGAGCGGTGGAGCGAGTCTTCGGTAGCGTTGTCCGACAGCCCGGCTGGAGCGCTCAACAGGATCCCACCTTCGTCGCCATTGTTGTATAGTGGGTTAGACGCATAAAGAAACCACAGACAGCGATGTAGTGATCAGCATGGTTCGCTATTATACAACACGAGACACTGATAACCGGCCCGGAGGCCAACTATATACATTGGGGAGGGGCCGCCCCCTGGTACCATTGGCGGGTTTGAATTCCCGCCGCCGTTCCCATTGGTCCCCCTACGCGGGAGCCAGGAACCTCAGTCCCATTGTTCTCAGGTACTCAAGCTCTGGCTCTTCGTTGATGGCACGATGTTGACTGCATACACAACACAAACCTGCCATGTGGCACAGTCAGCCAGGATTGGCTTTCATCAAGTAAAATAAAACAGAGAAACAAGCTGATGCATACTGTTGGCCATTTGGATTGTCAGGTGTTAAGGGCCCTGACCTGGATAGCCCAGGCTAGCCTGATCTCATCAGATCTCAGAAGCTAAGCTGGGTCAGCTTTTGTCAGTATTTCGATGGGAGCCCACCAAGGAAGGTCCAGTGTTGTTGCACAGAGCCAGGCAATGGCAAACAACCTCTGAACATCTGTTGCCTTGAAAACCTTATGGGGCTGTCTTAAGTCAGCTGTGACTTGATGCACTTTCCTCCTCCTCTCCACCACCACCCACCACCACCACCATGTTTTCTTTTTGGCAGTTTCAATTTTAGGAGGTAACTGGAAATTAATGTGAAAACAAATCACTAGATGGGAATGATGATAGAAATGTAATCACTGCAGCTGTAAGATAAGGTGCGCTTTCAGTTGTGAAGTCTGAAACAAGTCCATATTGCTTGCCATATTTTACAATTCTCATACAAAACAATTGATTTAAACCTTTAAAATTCAAGGAATTAACCACTCCCCATTCCCAACACAATGCTTAAGAGGTTAAATATAATAGAAACATAAATCTTGGGTTAGTCTTATTAAAGGAGAAATATCTGGAGTATCTAGGTTAGATTTCTTTCAACCAAAAACTCCTCTTCTGAATTGCTCACATTCTGACAGTGTGACAAATTGCTGGAACAAATGCTAAATAGTTAAATGGACAGGTGATGGATAGCCTCATAAGCCTTGCAGGGCAGCTGGTGTAAGATACTAATTGGTTCTGTGGAACTGGTTTTAGTCAATAAATTCACTTGAGAGAGGTGGGTTTTTTTTTAGACATCCTTATAGAATGCAGTGCTGTAGGTGACAAACCATTTGGAACATATTAGACCACCAACAACTTTATTTTGCCCATGATACCATCTGCTACTTTTCAAGGATAGAATCTCCACATCCACACATCTTGAAGCAACCACAAAATTTCTGTCAGTGAATGCCACTGACATGATTTGTGCCTGCTCTGTTCAGAACTTAAGTAGCACATGTGTTTCCTTTAGCAGATAATTCCGATATTTCAAATCTCTTTTTTGGGGGGGGTGGGGGTGGTTGAACTATTGTAGATTTCCATGTTGACAAACAATTAAGAGGACTAAATCATGATTGCAATACTAAATATAAAGGAAGCAAAGAGGAAGGGGGGGAGAATAATACACCAGAGGGAAGTAAAATCACAGACAAAGATTAAACAATAGTAGTACAATAGCCTAATCAAATTATGTCGTGAAATTTTGTTTCTCCAGTTCATAAAGGAATTCAGAAACTTTTTTTAAAAAAAAAATGTTATTTCCTTATCAACATTTATTACAATCAAGAGATCAGTCAATAACAATTTAACAGCACAGTTTACATAAAAATGTAAAATTAATATACAGATATTAAAAGCTGTAGACTAATTATGCTGTAATTATTTTTTGTGCTGTAATTAATTTTACATAGATGTTATGAAAAAGTTTGGAATATCTGCTTTCTTATGGACAAAGTCTCACCACAGAATTTGTCCAGGATGAGATAAGTGTAGAATTTTTCAGATCTTCCTGGGAACTTAGATAGAGGACAGGTGAAATATGTGGAACAAAATAGACAATTTCATAACACATGTTCCACTGTTTTGATTGCATTCAATTGGCAGGAACACAGGTGTTGAGGGTAGGGGATGTGTTATTTAAGGTCTGCCTTTCTCAACTTGGACTCAAGGTAGATTACACAGAGAGAGTGAATACAATCAACAGAATGGGACATTCAGTAAACAATGAAATACAGTTAGAGCTGTAGGGCCAACTAGAAGTCTAAAAATGGAACTGAAGCAAAACATGACACATTCAATGATGACAATATTACATACTAGGATCCTATCTCCAGCAAGCTATACACAGTAATAGAGACCACAGTCCCTAATAATTTATCCAAGCAACTTTGTGAATCAATTTGTACAGTGCAACCCTATCATCTGTGTAGCCTCTTGAATAATCCAGTTTTCAGAGATTGCAGAAAGCCAGGAGAGTGGGAGTCTTTCTGACCTCCTCAAGTAAGCAATTCCATAAAGTAGAGGCCTCAATGAAGTAGGCATGTCAACAGGCAATTGTTGACTTTGTTGATGTAACTTCATTCAGTCCACATGACTCTCTCTGTAAAACCTTTGGTGGCCAGAATATGCCCCCAATTTTCAATATGTAAAGTTAATGGAAGAACAAATCCATTAAAGTCAATGTGCTTAAAAGGGTGTTGTTCTGCTTAGGAAAGCTGAGATTCTACTGGGCAATGCACATCATCTGGTGATGTTGTCCATGAGTTCTACAACATTGTAAACATTCTGTAGGTAGAGTCTTTCATATTCCTATGAAATATTTTGGGAGCATCTAGTATGCGTCCTTAAGTGGTTTCTTTTTGGATGGATTGCAAAAAGAGGTTTCTAGGCAACCAACAGGAAAACATGGGGAGCAGCCATTGGTGACCGTGTGATGTCTCTCCCAGGGAAAACCTGGAAGTGACATCATTCCTCTGGGATCACCAGCAGCTCTAACTCTTTGGAAACTTATAGTCTGGAGTGGCAGTGAGTAAAAAAAGAGACAGAAGCACCTTCCATTGTGAAGGTCACCTTCCACTTTAGGGAGAATTCAACAATGTTAGCTTAAGGCTTTCCATAGAGGTTTTATACAAGCTATAGTAATGCTTTTCAGCTAATGATTAGTGGGCTCTTTAATTCATTGTTCCAGGACTCCAGTAATACATTTTAATTTTATTTCATTTTATCCATGATTGGTTTATTTTAAAAGTTATGATTTGTTGATAAAGAAACTGGGAACTCTCTAGGCTGCTTTCAAGCCTAACAGAGGACAGGAAATCAAGAATCTTTATATACAGCAGGACCAAAGAATATAGTGAGTTGATGAAATATTGCCATTTGGCCCATTTTGGTAATGGAACTACTGAAAGATATTCAGCAATTAGCCCACTTATTGGTGGAAAAGAATGTTAATTTGGATAGCATCAACAATATTCATTTCCTTTTCCCCACGTCTGCTATGGTTTGTTAGGACTGCCAAATCTGCCTTGGGAATTTCTGGAGTTTTGGGGATGGAGCCTGAGAACAGGGGGACCTTAGCAGGGTATTATAGGGTATGGTTCACCTTCCAAATCTGTCATTTGCTCCAGAGAACAGATCTCTGTAGTCCAGAGATCCATTGTAATTCTGGGAGCATTCCAGGCCTCACCTATTTGTTATATAATTTAACCAGCTGAGATATTGGATCTCAACCAATTCCACAAAAGCAGTTGTTCCACCCTTTGTCTGCCATTTTCCTCCACTGTACTGCTCAATTTCCCACTATTTGCTGTAGGGCCACATTTTGACCCGCATCTCCCCCGATTTCCCCCATGTCTTCTTGATCCTTTAGGATACTTTAGGATCAAGAAGATGTGAGGGAAATCGGGGGAGATGCTGGTCAAAATGCGGCTGCACAGCAAATAGTGGGAAATTGAGCAGTACAACCGGGGGAAATGGCAGACCGAGGGCAGAACAACTGCTTTTGAGGAATCGGTCCTCATGTTCTCTTCCATCAAAACTGAAATAATCCATCAGAACCAAACTTTTTAATATGCATTAATTAACATATGAAAACAAGGATCTATTGCTGTCCTGAGGATTAGGAATTTTGGGATTTATGTGTGGATAAAAACTATCCTGACATACATATATCGAGACCTAATTCTCTCTTTTCCTGTATGACATAAATCTATATTATCTATAAATATAGTTGCCAGACAGTGCCTGACAACCAGTAACAGGATTTTGTTGCGGGGGAGGGAAAGTAACAGGGAAAAAATTAAAAATAAAACTAAGGTCTTGGGTTCTTGCTGGAAGTTCTGACCATAGAGTTTCTGGTGATTCCTAGATGTGACAAGGTACCATATTGTTTGTGGCAATTGCTAGAGCTACCCCTATCACTTCCGGGCAGCTCTAGAAATCATCAGGAACTCCATGGTCAGAACTTCCTGTAAATATTTGAGGGCTTATTTGGTGTAGTGGTTAAGTGTGTGGACTCTAATCTGTGGGTTTGATGCCCCACTCCTCCACTTGCAGCTGACCTTGCAGCTGACCTTGGGAAAGCCATAATTCTGTCAGAGCTGTTCTTGAAAGGGCAGTTTCTGTCAGAGCTCTCTCAGCCCCACCTACCTCACAGGGTGTATTTTGTGGGGGGGGAAGGGAAAGGAGTTTGTAAGCCGCTCTGAGACTCGGAGTGAAGGGTGGGGTATAAATCCAATCGCCTCCTTCTCCTCTTCTTCTTCTTCTTTTCAGTTTTTCTCCCAACACAATTGCACTCCCCTTTGTACCCATTTTCCACCTACCAATCAGCTGAGTATTGGCGGGCAAGAGATACAATTGGCTGGAGATCTCCCACCATAAAAGGGCAAATGGGAACTCTATCTATAGAGCAAATGGGGACTCTATCAAATGCTAACAGATTAGGCAGTAATAATGGAAGTGTCCTGGGACCCTGTTTTTGAATTTTATCTTGCAGTTTAGGGGTTTTAAGTTAGAGGCATAGCAGGCCCTTCCAACTTTCATGAAGTCAGTGTGATATGATAATTAGAGTGTTGAACCTAGACACCAAATTTCAATCCCCATGAAACCATAAAGATTACTGGACCCAGTCTTTCTCTCTCACAGTTTAATGTCCCTCACAGGGTTGCTATGAAGATGAAAGGGAGGGAGGAGAACCACATATGCCATCTTGTGTTCCTAGAAAGAAGGGTGGGATAAAAAATGTGACAGATACATATTTTTTGATTCCAATGGGAGTGAGACTAGTCACTTAACTGTGGACAAGGGATTTATACCATTGCTAAAAAAATTTCTTCCTTATTCTGAAATAAGTGCTCCTCAGTAATCCATAGCAACACATATTCTGAGTGAACATGGTATCACTGAGCATCAATTTTTTCTATTGATATCATGAACCTGAGTGTGGCAGAGTTATAAAAATATGATTAAGTGGCTCAGGTCTTAAGAAGCCTTAAGGAAGATTTGATATTTTGACTGCAATAAAAACCAAATCAAATGGGATCCTCTCTCTCTTCTTTAATGTTTATTATGCTGTGTCTCCCCCCCCCACTCACCACCCAAGTACTTTCTGAAGTAGCTTTTCATTGTCAGCTTTTGTGGTATGTTTAAAGAAGCTTTCGTTGCAATATGTGATTATAAGTACCTATTTTTGACTACATCTTTCTTTCTATATACACTGAGAGGACCTATGTGCTAGGTATGCCAGCCAAAGGTGCAAATGTAACATTACTGTGAGTAATTATGATACTCGCATAATTTAGGGGTTAAGAACATAAGAGAAGCCAATCCAGTCCAACACTCTGTCACACAGTGGCCAAAAATACCAGGAGCCATCAAGAGGTCCACCAGAGGACACTAGAAGCCCTCCCACTGTTGTCCCCACCCCAAGCACCAAGATTTACCTTGTCCTACCTGGGGATCTTTTGCTTTCTACCATTATTTCAAGTTTTGTTTCTGGAATTTGTAAAGGCTGCTACAACACTGGCATGCATGCATGATGTGATTGCTTAAAAAAGCCTTCTTTAACAGTGTTAAAACATTACATGACAATCTTGTAATCTAGGTGCCAAGAAGTGTTTTTGCTGAATTCTCACAACATAGTTTTGTTTTTGTTTTTTTAAAGAAAATGTTACCATGTACACCAGCAGTGGTGTGCATACATACTCCTTTTGGACAAAAAAAGATGCCCTTTAATCTTGACTAGCTGTCAGAAAAGGGGGGTGAGCAGCAGCTGAAATGCTGAATTGGGAAGATCTCTGTCTCTGTGGAGAAACTGACAAGAGGGAAAGTTTCTTGGGCAGATAGTGTTTTCCTAATAAGGATATAAGGTGTGTTCCTTAAGGAGAGGAGAAAAAGAGAGGTTCTGGGCTTTCCTGACTGGCTGAAAGATGCAGACCACTAAGATTACATACATGTGAGAAATATTTCAGCCCTGAAGGACATATTACAGGATAGGACTCTGCATTATGGTCTCCTTCCAATGTCTGCGCTGCTGTGCCATATTTTGCCTTGAAGTCTCTGGTCGCTTGCTTACCTGCTGCTCTCCAAATCTTATCCCTCATCCAAGCAAATCTATCTCCAGGTCCTCCTCTTCTTTCTTGCCTGTCCATATTATTAGGAAAGGGACTGAAAATAAAATGGCCAATATTATAGTGCCCTTGTATAGATCTATGGTGGGGTCTCATTTGCAAGTGTGTACAGTTCTGGTAACCATATCTCAAAGAGCATATTGCAGTGCTGGAAAAGGTACAGAAGAAGGCAATCAAGATGAATAAGGAGTTGGAGCCCCTTTCCTATGATTAGAAAAGAGACAACTAAGGGAGGACATGATAGAGATTTATAAAAGTAGGCATGTGGAAGAGGGAGTGGACAGATTGGGCTTTTTCTTCTGCCCCCCAAATGCTAGAATTTGAAGGCATCTAATGAAGCTGATGAGCAGTAGAGTCAGGACAAACAAAAGACAATACTTCTTTTCTCAACAAGTGATTAAAATGTTGGATTTGCTGCCAGAGGATGTATAAAAGGTGGTTAGATGGACTCATGGAGCATAGATCTATCAGTGACTACTAGCCTTGGTGACTAAAGGGAACCTCCACATTCAGATGCAGTAAGACTCTGAATCCCAGTCCCAGAAGGTAACATCAAGGGATGCCCTTGGCCTCTATGCCCTGCAGGGCTGTTCTTAGATGTCTTGCACTCATTATCTCTATGCCCTGCAGGGCTGTTCTTAGATGTCTTGCACTCATTATGGCAACACATGCCCTTGCCTTGTCAGTCTGCATCTTCCTCATGCTACTGTCCTTCATGCTAAGTGGTCTCTGTGCCATAATCCCTCACTGAATGCTGCTATGTTACTGTGTGTTTGGAATCTTTCCTATCAATTCTCCTGCAGATTTTAATGTTAAACATGGGTGTCTTAGATGAGTGCTACAGTCCTCCAGAGATCTGTCAAAATGGAATGGAAAACCATGAAGGTGCAGAATGGGATGGGACGGGGGGGGGGGCTTCCATTAAAAAATATGGGAAATAATGAAAAAGAATTATGCAAATGAAGAAACAATAATGAAAGAAACAAAACCACACAAAACAGTCCAATAATGAACAGTCCTTTTGAAATTAATAATAAAATGAAAGAAACAAAACAAACTCCCATGCACAAGTCTAATTCACATATCCTTCCAGGATCAGGCCAGCATGCAGCAGGCACTTGGTGATGCACCAGAACTAAGGCCACCAGTATATCAAAATCTACCATTAATTATCTGGAAAGCTGAAAAATAGAAACATACAAGTGTGGGTCCTATTAGAAAGACACAGGGGAGGAGAAATCCACCCTAGTTGATCCTACCATTATCTCCTTCTTATTTCCCTTGCCATTGCCTTCCTTCTTCTTGTGCCTCAACAGTAATCTCTGCCTCCTTTATCTTTCTTCCCCTCCCCTCCCCCTTTCTTGCCCCCTTGCTGTCTCCACCCACTGTTTTCTTCTTTTCTTCTCCGGCAGCCACCCTCCTCAGGTTCCTGCTACTGCTGCCAAATGTTTATCTAGGCAACCCTAAAGTGGTAGCAAAGATCATTTGATTCTACACTGTTAACTCTTTTTCTCCTTTGTATTGTGATGTCTAAACAAGCCCAGACATTGCTTCAATTTTGTTTGTTTGTTTTTAAAAAAACCTGTCACCCCCCTTTTCAGGTGTTTTTCTCTCTCCCAGTGATGTAAATTTCCTATATACAACTTGTGCTTTGATGAACTAGAATTCTGATTTGCAGGTGATCAGACCCTCTGGTTGTTATCCACAGAAATCTTTCTAAGTGAAATTATATTTGAAAAATAAAACTGACTTTCACTGTGTTTATTTCCCCTTGAACTTTGGGGACATTTAACTTTTGCTCTGATATTTGTTTCAGAAAATGGGATCATAGTCAGAGATGAAAACTTTCTCTGAATCACTAGGCATTAGTCACTGCAGATTACGGGACACTTGGTTTTAACTGTCTGTGTTTCTTCCTTAGGCACTAAAACTATTATCAATAATTTTTATTCTATATGTCACTGTCTAAAACATCACTTTTTGTTTATTGTTAATTTGAAAATGCTAAAACTATATTTCCCAGTAAAAGAATGTACATTAATGACATTTAGCTGAATTACTGTTATGTGAATGCCAGCATTACCTTGTAAATTATCTGATAAAATGATAGAGGATGCTGAATTGATTTGGAGTTAAATTTTCCAATGGCCTCCTGTGGTTTCAATTCTCTGATCAAACAAGGAAGATGGGCATTTTATCAAGAAGAAGGAGGAGGACGAGGAGGAGATTGAATTTGTACCCTGCCCTTCACTCAGAGTCTCAGAGTAGCTTACAAACTCCTTTCCCTTCCCCTCCCCACAACAGACACCCTGTGAGGTAGGTAGGGCTGAGACAGCTCTGAGAGAACTGCTCTTTCAAGAAAGAACTATGGCTTGCCCAAGGTCATCCAGCAGCTGCAAATGGAGGAGTGGGGAATCAAACCTGGTTCTCCCAGATTAGAGTCCACACACTTAACCACTGCTCCAAACTAGCTCTACTGCCAAAAGGAACAGGCAGGATTTATAGTTATCTATGAATCTAGTGATAATTCTATATCCTTTTTTCTTGAATTAATCATGCTTTATGACTCCATAGTAAAGGCTTATATTATTTTAAGAACAAATGTATTAATGCAAAAAATTCTGAACATTCAAGAAATCACAACAAACAAATTTCATGAGATTTCCAATACACTTCACTGTTTGTATGAGTTAGCCATAATACATAAGAGTCAGACATAATATTTAAGTACTAGATCAAACAAAGTGGAAAAAGGATGAGTATCTCTCTCTTTCAAACTAAAATAATTGGCATTGTCTGGACCCCAAAGGAACCTGACAGTTATATCAATAGGAAGATTTGGGTTGGACTTTGCAAGACAGGTATTCTTCAAACAGAACATCTTCTTTAGATACTGTATTGCATGAGAATGAAACACCGGTGACTAATGTGGATTCTCTAAAAGACTGGACTTCATCAGGGCAGATGGGAAAAACATACTAAATTGTCTTATACAGACCCAACCCCAAACCTAAGACCTTAGTTTCCACCTTGGAAAGTGAACAGTTAAACAAATTGACCACTAATTCCAATCCAGCAGCTTCTTGGAAGAGTCTCTTCTTGGATCTGTTTGCTGATGTACCACAATATTTAAGTCTGTCACAGAATGTTCAGGAAGGTTGGAAATCTGGATTCACTACATCTCAAGGACTTAACTATCTTATGTACCTATATAGTTGACTTAGATAAGTCAATTCCTTTTCTCTTTCTTATTGGTTCTCTGCCCCTTTAAATGGCAAAAGCCTTGGAGCTATAAAAATGGGTGTGATGTAATTTCTAGGTCACAGCTTTTCTCTTTGTTATTGGTTCTTTGCCAATTTAAATGGGAAAAGCCTTGGAGCTATAAAAAATGGGTGTGATATAATCTCTAGGTCACTGTGACTTTTGTTTTTAGCTAAAATTGGAATGATTAGCTGAAAGATGGCTCCCCCCTTTCTTTAAAAGAGTTAAGTAAGTTCAGACTTATTGCAAACTATCATTTACCCCAGCATGTACCCCAGTGAGCACTAAGATTGGGTTCCCAGAATCTCCTGGTTCTTCCGGGGCCCAAAAAGGCCAGGTTAACTACAACGAGTGCCAGGGACTTTTCTGTGGTGGCCCCTCACTGGTGGAATGAGCTCCCAGAGGACATCAGGGTCTGGCAGGACCTTTTACAGTTTCTCAGGGCCTGTAAAATGGAGCTCTTCCACCAGGCTTTCAAGTAGGGTGCCACCTCAATTGTATGGCCCTGGCCCGATTACCAACTGTGCCAACAATTGTAGCATCATTTGTACTGATAGTACCAAATCGCACCACTAATTGAGGTTTTATAGCCAGGCGTGAACTTAGGGACACCATTCAGTTGACGGTGATTAGACGATTTGCCATCTTTTAATATAAGTTATGTTTATGATATACGATTTTATATTGATTGTTTTAACGGAATTTTAATGTATATTTATGTATGTTGTTAGCCACCCTGAGCATGCTGGAAGGCAGGGAGGGTGGGATATAAATGTAAATAAATTTTAAAAATAAATTTATTTTAGACACAATTTTCTTATGGCTTTTTATTATATATGTAACTGGCTCTATGAATTTGTTTTACAGAATGCATGTATAGCTTTCTTCTCAACTGCTTTTGATACAGTAGTCTATTTTCTTCTCAGTAAAAGAGCATTTCATAATAATTTGGGGTGTTGTTTACATATACTATGTCCTTTTTTTCAGCCACAGGCATTTCCACAGTGACTCAAGGTCTTTTGAAAAAGGCGCACCACAAAAGATTATCATCAATGAGCAGCAAGCTTTCTGAAGAAGAATCTGTTTTCAAAATGGGTGTTTGCTAGCTGTCATTATGTCATTTTCTAATTGTAATATTTGTACTGTGTCTTGTTGTAAAAATTATGACCTTCACTGTCATTTTGATTTCTATTTCCCTCTAGTGTGTTTTTGTACCTCTGTTTGTTTCCAGGTCAGAAATACACCATGCATACGCTTTCTCATGCTGCTTCATGTAAGTTGTAGTTCTAGGGGGACAGAGATATCATTTAGTAGGTAGCCACATGACTCTCATCCTGAAAATTCAGAGAGATGCTCTGAAAGGCTGCCTTCCTGTGTTCAGCTTGCCTCGGAAACACTGGAGAAGGAGCTACTCTGGAGGCATTTGCTTCAAACTTTGAAAAAACACGTTGATATGATAAAAAGAAGGGCTCAGCTCAGATGTAGCCAACAGGTTCGTCACCACTGTAAGTTCAAATGGTGACCATGTTGTTTTCAAATTCTCAGCATCCCTGACTTTTACTGCCACATAATTCAGTCCTTAATCCTTTCCAGAAATAATATAGGTGCTTTCACATTCTGGATCCTGTGAAAAGAGAATTTTGTAATATCTTTTTGAAGCAACTTGATACTTATATATATTTAAGCATTGTCCATATAATTAATGTTGTATGGTGAGCATTTTCTGTGAGAAAGAGGGGTATTACAGGCCTGGACTTCTCCCCTCCCTAATATTTACCTTTTCCATGTTTTTCACAACCCTTCTCTGCTGTTGCTTTGGTTCCATTTTTAAACTGTGTCATCTTGTTCTTGAAGTGGTGATCATAACCAACATTTTGATCATGACCATGTCATGTAGCCTATTAGATGTTTGCTGTGTGACTTCAGGAAGCCAACTAACAGGAAGGACAATGCTTCCTGATTTCACTGTGAATGAGACTCAATGTACCAATTGGAGCTGGCTTTGTAACAACTTCTCAAAGGATTGCTTTCACTTGGGTAATTTGTCCATGTGAACAAATGGCGAAAATCAACTGTAAATGAAATAAATATTTCAAAATTTGCTATACTTGCCAACTTTGCTATTCAAATTTGCATCTGAAATTTTAACCTTTGACTGTGTTACAAGAATTCCTTGAAAATACTGCTCAAAATAACATGCTATTGCAAACCAATAATCAAACCAGAAAGATAATTTTACTGTAGTTCTCAAATGCTGTCAAACATATTCACAAACTGAATACAAACTGAATTTGGTTTGTGTTTAGGTTTGACAGTATTTGATTACTAGCATACAAGTTGTTATTTCAGGGAATTCAGGGAATATTTGACATTGGTATTCTGAAATAAACCCCAGTCAAACGTGAAGGCATTCTGTAAGACCAGGTGTATTTTGTGCAAGATAAAAAAGAAGGCAGCTTTAGTCATAGTTTAATGAAACCAAGGCTACAATCCTAAGGACCCTTGCCTGGGAGTAAGCCCCACACTGAATAACGTGGGACTTGCTTCTTCTTAGGATTGTTCCCCAAGTGTCCAGTATCAGCCCCTGGGTGAACCTCAGTGTTACAAGCACTACACTACAAAGTATTTTTATATCTGGTTTAGAAGCCAACATTTTAAACATTGTTTAATTGCTGCCTTTTGGAAAATCTTTCCCTCTCATTGTATCACTGAAGCCGCACCAAGCGCAGCTGCTGTAGCTGGAACACATTTTGTAGTTATAAGCTCCTGGAAAAAAAAATTGGATTCTATCTGGGCTTTATCAAATTGCATCATCTTAAAATCTGACAACTTGTCAGCAGGGGAGGCAATTATTTCTAGCAATACATTAAGGATAACACTTAGTGTTTTTTGTGAGGATGGAATGTCATGGAAATGCATGCATTTAATGGAGTCACTGCTTTATTTGTAAAAGTTTTTTTAAAAAATGAAAACAAAATCTTTCACCTAATTGGTTTAATCGTGTTTGGCTCTTGAAAGGGGGAAAAATGGAATTGACAAATGGCAACTGCAATACAGTTTGGGCAGCTCAGAAGGAAAGCTTATATTTATGGAACAGGGTCATCATATTTCCAGTTTGCTGAGGTTCATTGATTGCAAGAGCAGTTTGTGTTATAGAAAGAGCATATATCTCTGAGTGGTGGCATGTTAGATCTCTGGAGGGCAGTGGGGAAGAGTGTGAAGGCAAGCAGATGTGGTTATTAGGAGCTGAGCAGCGAAGATTATTAGACAATTTTGAGATTGTAGGGTTTCTTTTTCTTCTTCTTCTTCTTAAAGCTGAGCAGCATTTCCAAGAATGGCAAATATTTTTGAGTGAAAAGCTGGAACACCCGAGAAGCCCAAAAAAGCTGAAAAGTGTGCACTGGAGTGGTACAAAAGTCTGCAGAGGACTGGAATGGGGTGCATCAGAAACCATAACAACTCTGTAGGTTTCACCAGTGGAGAGATCTCTAATAAGTCTGTTTTGGGGGAAAAGAGAAAATAGAGCTAACATCGGATTAAAATAACACATGATGGAGGCTTTCTGGTTTACTCAGAGGACACAAATAGTCTCTAAGAATGGTCCCTAATGGAAGAATATGCACTCCTGAAATTGCTTTCAATTGGTCCTAAATAGTATCTTTCCTGGAATAGTGTGCAGAAGGCCAAAGAATGAAAAGGAAAACTATTCGCTGCATACCTAAATGCTTTGGCATATATATGGAAAGGCTGTAATGCCATTGAATGGGCCTTCAAAGGGAGGCAGCCCCCTCCGTTGCACTTAGATCCAGCTCAGATAAGAGCTCCTCCCCAGAACATATTTTTAACATCCATCAACTCACTTCTGACTCATATTGGCCCTACAAATTAATGTCCTTCAAAACACCCTATTGTTAACATCTTTGCTCAGGTCTCGCAGACTGAGGGCCGTGGCTTCCTTGACTGAGCCAATCCCTCTCATGTTGGGTCTTCCTCTTTTCCTGTTGCCTTCAGCTTTTCCTAGATTATTGTCTTTTCCAGTGACATATCTTCTCATAATGTGACCA
Source organism: Gekko gecko (assembly GCA_029375565.1). Classification (NCBI taxonomy): domain Eukaryota; kingdom Metazoa; phylum Chordata; class Lepidosauria; order Squamata; family Gekkonidae; genus Gekko; species Gekko gecko. Next base: position 37,965,699 of record JAPDNY010000006.1, read on the forward strand.
AAGCATTATAGCTTCAGTTTAGTAAATTTTGCCTTTAGGGAGATCTCAGTCTTGATTTGACCTAGAACCCATTGAGTCATCTTTTTTGCAGTCTGTGGTATCCGTGGTTATCATGCAGCATATGGAACTATTATCTCCAGGACAAAAAAAAAGGTGTTGTGTCAGGGGCCAATCTAGAAGCTTCAAGTACAGGCGTGCAGGTTTGATTCACTGCCTGTTCCCACAGATGATGCTGGAGTCCTGTAGAACCATCTGTGGCTGTTGTAGTAGAGGAGAAATAGTGATAAAGAAACCCTGACTCATCCACATGGGTGGCTGCCAGTTAATATTAGGGATATGGAATCACCTGTCATTTTGACTCATGTCCTGATCATGGTCATGAACAGATTACTCAATGAATGGGTCAATTGCTCATTGACCCAGTCATGACTGTTTGGCAGGTTGCTTCACTACATTCCTTTATAACCATGCAGCACCATGTAGTAGAGAGCAACTGACTTTTCATGCATGTGTGTTCTCATAGAGCCCTACCCCCCCATAGACCCTCAGTGGAGCTCCCAACTGGTAATTTTGCTCTTTAAAATCTACCCACCTTTGAACACAGGGTCACCCATCTCATGTAGTCTGGTCCCCGAGGCTGAAGTTTCAGAGCCTCTTCTCGGTTCTTTGAACTAGACTGCCTCTTTAATAAAACAGCCATGTTGCATAGAATCTTTGCATTACCTAAAACATAACAATTGCACACCTTGACTAAACCTCGCCTTTTCTTACCAGTGCTTACCAGTGTTTTAGTAAGACTATGGTGTAATTGTTTAGTTTTAGTTTCTTTTATTTTTAGATTTCAAAAACAAAACAAAATAGAATAGAATAAAAATTCCATGTAATAAAACTAGAGAGTGAAGAAAAGAGTGCAGTGGGAAACTAGAAAGAATAACAAATCCTTGAAGTACCACAAATGTTATTCACAAGCAATCCACCTTTGTGACTTGACATACACTTAATGTGAAGTTTTCAACTGTAAATTGTTTTTGTGCTTTCACATGCTCTGCCTCTAAGTTGGTACAAGGTGCCTGTTGACTGTAATGAAGTCTCTTTGTTGGTGTGAAAGAAAACTCCAAGTAGTTCCACCTGTTTTAATTAAAGATATATATATATATAGTATTGATGTACATAGCATTTCTGCATATGTGATTCTGTAAAATAAGTGTTGGGTCTTGCCAGCAAAATCCTAAAAATGTCTGAGACCTTCATACTTAAAGGTGGCATTGCTCTCTGCAAACTTGCTTACCAACTACAATCTGCTATAGAAGGCCTTCTCTGCATGCCCTCCCTTCAGAGATAAGATGGGTGGGTACCACTGACAAAGCTTATTGATTTTTAGCTGACATGTTATCATTCTGGATTGGTGGCATCCAAGGGCACCAGGGCACCTGCTGATCCTCAGTCTTGCAATTAAAATTCAATGGCTCTTGAATGGAACAGGGAGGAAAGCTGGGAATTTTGCTTTGTTCACTACTAGACACACTGAGAGCTTCACAGTGAACATATTCAGCTGGGTTTTGACAGCCTCGCCAATACTCCTGACTTGAGCACTGCACTGATCAGCTCTGCAGCTGCACAGTTGCTCTGAAAACTACAAAGCCCATGGGGCTGTGCAACAATGCACATGCATGAACTGTTGTAGATCCAGAGAGATCTGGAGCTGTTAATACTGATGAGTATCAGACAGACACAGTGGAACAGTACAAAGGAAGACTGCTTCACATGTTTTGTATTCAAACCTCCCCCCATTTTTATATATGTGCCTTTCCTTCATTTAAATAGTTGGCAATGGAAGGGCACAGCAAGGTAGTGGTAATGGATGAGGGTAAATGTGCACTACGAGGATGGAAAGTAATCTGACAAACAGGTTGAACTGCTTGTTAAGCAATCAGCTCCCTGTTTGTAACTCGGGAGTAGGATGTCATCTGAACTTTCAAGTACTTGAATGGTTCTAAAGCAGACTAACAAAACATGGCACCTGGCAAGTCACACCCATGCTCTCTCTGCACATCCATAGATACAGATTTTATCATGACGACTCTGGGCTTTATAAACTCTTCTTGTAGCCGTGCAGACAGCAAACCTTCTCCTTAAAAACAAACAGCATCTTTCCCTCAAACCAGAGAGTCAATCCCAGCTTTCTGCTGCCTCCGTGGAGAGGGCAGTCTTCAGAAGAGCCAAGGAGGTATCACCTTTATGTCACGGACTGAAGTGCAGGGTTCTCATCAGGAAACCAGGCCAAAGACTCAGCTGAGGAGCAGCTGGGCCACTAATACCGCTATAGAAGGAGGCAGTTGAGACACCCCCAGGAGCATCCTTTGATGTGTAGAAAGAGCCCCAAGACTCTGGGTCAGTCTCCTCACACTCGGATGCAGCCCTGCCTTTTGATTCAGACTTGGATCCACTCCATGAAGCATCAAACATGTTGCGAAACCTTCAACATTTCTTCAATTGGCCCTCACACCCAATTTTATGGTGGTACCCACTAACTTTATCAGCACTCCAAAAGTGCCTGCATTTTATACCTTGCTGATTCTGACCCTGTTGACTTGCTATTTTTTGCCCTGAAGAGGCACTGCCAGTCAGAAGAGGCAATATTGATCTTGATAGATCAGTGGTCTGACTTGCTATAAGAGAGCTTCTTGCCTTCACTTGTGGGGTAACAATCCTTTTCAGATGTGAAGGTGAGTGGCTGAGAGACAAGGATTTGCATAATTAACTTTACACCCTGATCTTCTTCCATGAAGGAGGCGGGGGAGACACAAGTGTAATAAGCAGCTAGGATCAACAGATTCAAATGGCGGCACAAGTTCTGTACATCAATAGTTGTGAGGATGACAATTTCTGCAGCTGCACGTTTTCTCAACCATGCCTGACAAGCCGCTCCAATTCCCTCTTAGGCATAAGAGTCCTATCTGGTCACCCTGAGAAACACAATTCAGTCTCTCAGGTACTGGCATTTGGCTCCTTTAGCTATGAGAGGTCCATGTCTGGGTTCCTGTGGTCCATTGTCACATTACTGGTATGCTATATCAAGCTTGCTTTGTTGAGACTCCAGGGGTAGACTGTATTTACATTGGGGACACATTTCCCTTCCATCAGTTTCCATGGGACGTAACTGAAGTTTACTCCACCGTCAGTGATTCCTTGTTGACACCAGGCCTGGAAATGTTGGCAGCTTTCAACAAGGGATTTCTGAAGGCGGTTGCTCTGTATGCCTGTGTGTGTGTGTTGATTGACAGGTAGTGTTCTCCTCTGGTGATTGCTTTCTACCATGCAATTTCAAATAACCATTTGTATCTGCTCTGCTTTTTTAGAGTGTATCTTTTTAAAAGCATTTCAAATTGTTAATAAGTTACAGCTCTAGTGACAGTTATTTGTAATGATGAGGGTTTAAAAAAAATTAACAAAAGCAGCATTGGGAACTGGGGTGCTGTGGATTGAAGTGGAGATGCAGCCAGGGGGCAGCGGTTTAATCATTTCTCTGCCAGATATTTTTGCCTCTCAATTGCCCTTCCAGAGCTGCCTTTTTTCTCTGTGGGGTTACTTGTTAATAAAAGCAAAGTGCACTAGGTAGGATCGCTATATGCCCCTTTGGCTGGGCTTTCCTCAGAATCTGGTTCTACCACCCAATACCAATTTGGCCCATGACCTGGCCCAGATTCCCAGTTTCTGTTTAAAAAATAAATGCTTATTTTTAAAAAAGTAAATATGCAGGCTTTCTTGATCCAGAAATAGAGGCAAAATGAGCGATACAGCCTTTTTGCCTAATTCAGTCATCCTGTTCCACCTTCTCTTTTTCTAGCCAATGAGGGAGACCATGGCTGTGATTGACATATAATGTGAAACCTGTTTGGCATGAGCAGACTTACCTGACAATCTGCAGCAGCAGTTAGTAGCTCCAACTGCATTTCCTGCCTCTTAGGTTTTAAAGGTAAGTGATTTAAAGAAAAAAAAATTATCATGCCTTCTTGTAAATTTATAAATTATCCAAAAAAGACCAAACAAAAAAACAAAACAAAACAAAACAAAGTAATGTAATAAAAATGTAGTCTCTCTTTTTGAAAATATAAAAGGGCAGTGTATCTATCTCTTCCCCTGACTGATCAGTGTTGAGAGCAATAGAAACACAAAGTTGTCTCTATTAAATGTTTTTAAATTCAAAATCAGTATTTTTTTTTGCTGTTGTCCTATGACCTGCCTTGACCTGGATGGTTCAGGCTAGCCTACCCTCATCAGATCTTGGAAGCTAAGCAGGGTTGTCCCTGGTGAGTTCTTGGATGAGATACAACCAAGGAAGTCCAGGGTTGCACAACAGGACACTCTTCTTCAGCATATGCTGTGATGGGGCATGCTGATAAAAAACATAGGTTGATTATGTGTGCACATCTTACTTCAGATTTTCAGAGCAGTAAGTATTTAATCTTGCCTTTGAATTCTGTGCCCAACTTACACACCATTTTTTTGCCCCTCCAGTGCAGCCACAATAAAAAAAATCTAAATTGGGGTGGAATGCCACTTGTGATGTGTGGGGGGTCCAAAGGTGTTTTTTTAAATATAAATTTACATAATTATTCCATCGTAGCTGTGCAGAAGCATCCAGCAAGTACCTTCCATTTAAATACTCATGGTTCAGGTTTTGTATGTGCATTTTAGTGTTAGTTTGTTGAATGAAAGGGAACAGGAAAAAAATGCAGGCAAAGGGGGAAAACCCTGTTGAAACTGACCAGACTTTTTCTGAAACTGACAAGCAGCTGCGAATCCCTCTTTTCCAAACTGATGAGCCCTTGGGGTTTCTCTGCTGTGTTATCAGCCATTGTGAAAAATGGGAAAAAGTCACACAATCTCGTAATATAGGGGAACATGTTGAGGGTACAGAAAGCATGGTATAACCCACTGACACTTACATTGCAAGCTAGTTGGCAATGTGTGCATGTGTGTGTGAGCATGTGCATGCCTGTGCAATTCCACCATACTTTGCACAGGGCTGCAATTTGTATGGGGAAGGAGTCTTCTGGCAGAAGCTCTGGAAAGCTTTTTTTAGCCTTGTGCCACTAAACAGAAAAAAGGGGGGTGTTTTTTCTGATGCCCTAGCACAGCTGTATAGTAACATTAATTTCCTGCCCTTTCTTGCAAATTTGTGTGGTTTTCTCTTTGTGATTCTCTAATTTGATCTTGCACACTGGTCATGATCTTGACAGTTTTTTAGAGCCTGTCCTTTGTGGATAGCACTCTTCCTCCAAATGGATCAATCCCAAGCTATTCTTAAGTTTGATGGTTTGCAGAAGGTCCATGTGGCTCAGTTGCCATTTTAGTGTTAGGCTTCCAGAGACTGCCAAAATGGTTCCCCACTAAACCATTAGAGGGAAAAATGTTTTCAAAGCTTTAACCTTCCCATCCCAGTGTGTCTTCACATCTCAGACACCAGAACTGGGATGGTGATTTGGCCAGAGCGTTTGGGTAGTGTGCTGAAACAAGCTTCAAGATCAGTATTTTACCTGTTAAAAGAAGTGTACTGAGCTTTTCCAACCTCTGACTACACCTATTCATCCCCTGCCTGTTAAATAAACTTAAGATCTGTGTTTGTATGCTATTCTGTCGCAAGTGCCATTTCAAAGGGTAAACCAAGAGGGCTCCTGTTTTCCCCATCAAGTTCCTGGGCGGGCTAAAAAGCAAATTATAATCTGTGTGTGACAGGATGGGACAAACAGATGATCAAAAACACAAATATTTACATGCTACTTGGGGCTGCTCAGTCACAGCAGGGAACCAAACTTTTTTTGGGGAAACATGCCTGATAGTGAGGGAATGACAGGGGTCCATCACACTGCATTACAATATCTGTTTTGGACACAGTATCTCCCACACACTTGCTGGTCACATCTGAAGTGGACTCAAATTCCAGAATAATCAGTTTCCCCCATGTCATGATCAGCAGTTTCAAATCTTGTTCACAAAGTTTTCTCTGCCCATTTTACTGTATCAGTCTTCATTTGGCAGTTTTTCTATGAGAAAAAAAACTCCACCTTAATTAATGGTTTTATCTGTTCTTGTTTTTAGGTATAAGAGACAAAATTTCTGACCCTTTTTGGCAGCAACTATTGACACTTTCATCTAAATATAACCTTTAAAAAAACAAACTTTTAGTTAAATGATGTGGTCCAGTTAAACTTGTCCCATTTTGCGCAGCTCTTCTTTTATTATTCCCTTATCACATTTTTTTAATCTCACTTATCTTTCTCATCCCTTCCCAGAATATCCTATGTGACTTTTAACAGGTACAAAGAATGTGAATATTGAATAGGGAGATCCAGCTACAGAATTTTAAGTGAATCTATCTAGTGGTACTAATTTGCAGATGGTGGGAATAGCCATGCTCACAACCTGAAGCAAAATCGAAGCCATGGGGCAATCAAATACTTTGTATTCAGATCCCTCAGAAATGACTGTCTGTAGCTGAGGATTAGAAACATATGCATTTTTCCACTAAACAAGATCTTGACAACTGAATGGGACTGATAACCAACACTGGGGATGGCTCATTTTCTAAACTGCATGGCATGCTGACAATAATACTTGATAGCATTTATTTTTCATACAAATGCCAGCATAAGATGAGACTCTGACAGTCCCTATCTAGAACTGCATTGATAAATGCAAGTCAAAGGGTAAAATATTTACTTGTTTTCAGTGTAGTTGAAAGGTAATTTATTTAACATACAACAAAGGGAATGGCAAAAGGGAAGAGTCATGAGAGAGAGGCTCAGTTTCAAAGGAAAGGGACTAAGAGTTATACCTTTCTACTCAGTGGGCTTTCTACTCAGTGGGTGTAACTGTGCTCAGGATTGTACTGTAAGATTCACTTTAATTATTTGCAAAATCTATATCCCGCCTTTCTGTCCTGATAAGGGCCACCAAGACAGCTAACAATTGAAACCTACATATTAAAACCACATTTTAAAACCATTAAAATCAACACAGAAAAACACATATAATTGAAACAAATTAAAAACGGAGTTAAAATACATATGAAGACAAAAACAGCAATTAAAACATTGGGGAGGAGGGAGGGATCACTGAAGAAATGCCAAACAAAACAAAAAAGCCTTGCTGTTCTGTATATTACTTGGGCACTGGAATTTCTAGGGGTAATTATTCCTGCCCAGTATAAGGCATAGGTTTTGGTTTTATCTGCTGTTGCTATTTATTGTTTTATTATGTTGTTAAAGGCTTTCACGGCCGGAGTTCATTAGTTGCTGTAGATTTTCTGGGTTGTGTGGCCGTGGTCTTGGCATTGTAGGACTTGACCTTTCGCCAGTAGCTGTGACTGGCATCCTCAGAGGTATAACATGATGATGGGCTGAGTTCAGACTGGAATTTTACAGTGGGAGCCAGTCGTTGCATAAATCTGATGTGGGAGCTTACTGGGACGAGGCACGCCAAAGTGTTCAGACTGCTGGCTTTTCCCATTTGCACTTCGCCAATTGGAGGGGGATCCTGGCACCGCATTGGGCAGTAGAGCAGAGCACGACCAATCAAACTGCTGCTGCTGTTCCAGCTTGCTCCCAGCTTATTGGCCGAGTGGTCACACATCGGGGAAGCAGAATGCAGTGGGATAAAGGCACTCTTCCGGATTTGCCACCACTTTACTGAGGTATCTTTTTAACGTGGGAGATAAGCGGAACGACGCAGGTTGCCTACGGCCAGGCAGATGTTCCTGTGTGAACACCCCCTTTAATCTGCTTGGGAAATGGGACTGGAACGTGTCTCTCACGGGGCTAATTGCCAGTCTGAACTCTATCCCTGGGGAGAGAGAGTTTCAGAGCTTTGGTGCTATGACCAACTTTACGTATTATCTGTGTATCTGTTCTTTTTCACTTGGTAAGGACATGTGATTATTTTAAACTGGTTGAATTAGCTACAGATTTCTGTTTCTCACTCAAGGTACGTCCTCTGTGTTGGGGTGTAGGGGTCCTAGGGGAAGGGCTGGATCTCTAGCTTGGATATTACCTAGAATAGGATTCCTCTCTACTACATGAGACCTTTGACTCCCAGAATCAATTGCTCAGGAGCACCATTTGAAGGGATGCTTTGGGTTGCTGGTGAAGGAGAGAACTGGCAAAAATTGCCTACCCTTATGGACTTGGGGAAATTTTAGGTGGACTCCAAGCTATTTTTTTCTTACCAAGTTTCTGCTTGTGCCAGAAAATATGGAAAATGAAACAATGGCCCACAGACTGGGAAACACTCAATTCACATTCCAATTCCGAAAAAAAAGATGTCAAAGATTGCAGCAACTATTGGACCAACATATTAATTTCTCATGCAAGCAACGTGATACTCAAAATCTTACAACAAAGACTATTACGGTATCTAGAATGAGAAATGCCAGATGTTCAAGCTGGATTCAGAAATGGAAGAGGCACCAGAGAACATATTGCAAATTTACATTGGTTAATGGAACATAACAAGAGAATTTCAGAAGAAAATCAGCTTGTGTTTCACATGGATTACAGCAAAACTTTTGACTCTATAGCTCATGAAAAACTATGGTTGGCTTAAAAAGAAATAGGCATGCCACAGCATCTGATTATTCATACTATAGTATTCCCCATTACTATGTATGGGTGTGAAATTTGGATGATGAAGAAAGCTGACAGGAAGAAAGTTGATTCATTTGAAAAGTGGTGTTGGAGGAGAGTTTTACAGATACTGTGGAGTACAAAAAAGACAAATAAGTGGGTTCTAGATCAAATCAAGCCTGGACTCTCCCTAGATGCTAAAATGACTAAACTGAGGCTATCATACTTTGGTCCCATTATGAGAAGACAAGAGTCACTGGAAAAGACAAGAATGCTAGGAAAAGCGGAAGGCAGCAGGAAAAGAGAAAAATCAACATGAGATGCACTGACTCAGTCAAGGAAACCAAGACCCTCATTTTGCAAGACCTGAGCAAGGGTACTAGTGATAGGGCATTTTGGAGGTCACTAATTCACATAATGTCATAATTCACACACACACACACACGCACGCACGCACATGCACACACAGAGTTTCTACCAAAGTATGGCCAGACGGCTTTTCATTGTTCTCTACTTTTCAGATGATAAAATCCCATACATTGGAGATGTGGAAAGGAGACTGTCAACTGCAGAAAGGTATAAAACTTACAAGAACAATTGCAAGCGTAAGTGGGAGCAGACTGTGACTGATTGGTTAGGAGAAGGAGAAAACAGAACCATATAATATGGGGTAGTATAGAAGAGAGAGAAAAACAACCACATCAGAGTGAACCATAGCACTCTGATCAATAGACCCAGAGAATGGGGCCAGGTTCAGGTGGGGTATTTTTCTACAGATCTGTGGACCCCTCCCAGGATTGCAGAAAATTGTCAACCCTGCAAATGGAGGGGGGGCTAAATCCTCCCAAACAGAGGGATATTGTCTGCACTTGCACATACAATGTAAATGTACAGTGAGAGGAGAAGAGGGGGAAGAGCCAACCAGATGGAGCCATTGGAGACCCTGCCTCTGATGCAAGTGGGTGGCAGGAGCCCCTCCTTCCTCTGCACCACAGTCCTAATCCGAATTGGGCCTCTGGGGAGGTTTTACATGGAGTTGCCACAGTTGCAATATGGTTGCCAGTCCCCATTGGGTACTTAACTTGTTTACAGTGCAACATGATGTTTGTCACTGAGTGTGTATAGGATTGCATTAAGTCTGTGTGGCACTCTGCTCCACTCCTCCTTTTGATTTAACTAGGAGAATTTCTAAAGTTAATTCTGGTTTGGAGTATGTTGCTATCAAGCCTCCATTTTGCTGACCTTCCTTTGTCCCCTTACATCTTAGCTCCATCATCTGCTTATTTCTGCCACTCATACAGGTTCATGAGAGGCAGTTTTTAGTCATTCGTGGTGGAAGGGTGGAAGCCAGCAGAAACTGGGCAGAAGTGAAGACAGCAGGAGCTCCTGTTGCCAGATGCCCTACCATTCAGAAGGCTCCCATCTGAACTCACCTGTTCTCTCCTCCCCAAGTGCAAAAAACCTAAATCCTTTATATTCTGTTATTTCCCACATCTTCTAAATGGGGGCCATTAAACCAGCAAAAAGTTTGCATTTTTGCTGTTAGTATCCCCACATGTAGAAGCTTCCTAGTAGATGTTAACCCGCTTCCCTGATTTTCTTCCCCACTTATCTAGAATTTTATTTTGACTTGTTCATTAGGGCCAGAATGGGAACCAGGTCTCATTCACATGGATGTATGTCCAATACACATGTCTTCCTGACCACACACTATAAGAAGCAGTTTGCGGCACCATTTTAGTTCCTTAAGGTCAGTTGCACCCCCCTTGGTCCTTTGTTACACATATAGGGCTGGGTTCAGATTAAATTGGCAATTTCCACCAATTTGCACTTCCTCCTGCAGACCCACCTGACATCTTTCCTCAGGGTTCCAATAAAACATCAGGATTGCAATGCCAATAAAACATCAGGATTGATGATCTTAGTGATCTAGACTGGCAGTAATGACAGCCACTGCAACTAACTCAGACGAGTTCTGGCAAGAGCTAGAATGCTTGGCAAGAATGACTCAGCAGTGACTGCTGATTGGCTGTTGGATGTATATATTTGTACAGATACTGTATAGCTTCTCCTGAATGACTTGTCTGCTGAAGCACTTTGATGGTGTAGACCAGAATAATATAAATATTGTAAATAAACTATATATAGTTAGCACTAGACAGTGTGGTCTGTGTTGCTTTCTGTTGCTGGCACCTTACCTGTTCTGGGCTAAAACAAATAAAACTAAGCCCCTGTGCGACACCCCTATCCCCTAAGATCAGCATTTTGTGAAGAGCAGCGGTCTACTGTGTGATGGGGGAGGCTGGACAGTTCCATTCTGCCATTGGAAAATGTAGTCTGAATCCAAGCCATACACTGATAAAATGCTACTCCCTCTAAAAACAGTCAATTTGATTGCATTAATCAGTACATTAAGATTGGTTGTCTGATCTGCAATGAATGCACATATATTTGCATTGGTCAAGACTGCACCAAAAGAAAGTTGAGATGATTTACCTATGATTCACATGCAAGATTACTTCCCCCCCTGTTTTATCAATGCATGTATGCATTATTAATGTAAAGAATTGGAGGGTAAACCATGTCTGGATTGTAAATGTATAAGTTTCATCAAACCATGCCTGTATAGCTGTGCAATATCCAGCACCCTTCCCACCTTGAGATACTGGAAGATTCTGGATGGACCAGTTCCACCTTGGAAACAAAACCAGGCAATTCAATACTCAGAAATCTGCAAAAATGTTTGGATGAGAAGAATTACAAGAAGCACTACTAACAGAAAAAATGGGATTTGGCATTTGTCCACCCACTCAGGTACCTTGCTCTTAGCTGGGCTTCTATGCTCAATCTCACCATTGTTGGATGTTTCACTAGTCTCATGTAATATCTGTCAAATACTGCAGCACTCACAACAAGGTCAGCGGAGAATCCTTTTGTATACTGACTAGTTTCTTTCTTTGCATTGGAGACAATTTTATGGATATTTCTTCACGTAATTGGGTGGCTCTCCCATTATAGAGCTCATGTCGCTCATAAATATTCACAAGTACTTTAAGCCGTATCTTCTAAGGACTTCCTTGGCTCCTGTTAGCAATTTTCCAGATGCCATGGATAACCAATATGTTCAATACCAGTCACCGAAATTGGTTCCCTTCCTAGCGGCTCCATTTCATATATTAGTAAAAAGGAGAGGGAGGGGGAGGAATCTGTTTGTGAGGCAATGAGATAATTTTGACAGCAAAAGCAATCAGATGGTGATTGGGGCGATTAGCCCAGCTCTTTGCTGTCACATTGTATCACAATGTTGTATCCTTCAGTTCAGTGTTTGCTGTTTGTAAACCTGCCAACATCGTAGTGCCTAAAACGTCAGTACAATAGTTCTGGGGATGCTGCCAAAGGGGAATTGCTTCTCTGTGTTTGGTCCTTTTTACTAGTTCCTGTATGGTGATCTCTGCACCGGAGACAGGATCATCTGGATTGTTTTCATGTGTGCCTTCTTGAGTCGCCTGGCACGTGGGTGAGTCTATATGCCACTTGTGTGATATTCCCATGACATTAACAAGAAGGGGCTCCTCCCTGAATCATTTGCCTGATGGCTCTACTATTGAGCTTTGGATACCAAGGAGATACAGGCTATAGTTTTGGCTGGTGTTTTACTCACTGATATTGACTCTTGCTGCTTTCATGGTTCTTCTGGCTTGTGTGGTTTTTATTCTCTCTTTGCTTTTATTAGTTTGGGCCACTACTGATTCATTCCTGCTGCTCTTTTGAGCTTTTAAAGTTAGTGGTAATATTTTTGCATGGTGACTCTCTTGAGAACTGGATTGAAATTGATGTTTAAAAAGTATTAATTGAACAATCAGTGCCTTAGCATTCCTTTTCAAATGGCCAATGATGTGCTGAATAAACAGCTTTATGGCATGGATACGGATGCTGTACCAGAATTCTAGAATAGAATAATGCAGAATGCAGCTGCCAGGCTGTTGTTGGGTCTCTCTTTGTGGAAGCCTGCACCAAAAGCACTGCACTTGCTGCCCATAGCATACTGGATTCACTTCAAGGTGCTGATGCTCACCTTTAAAGCCTACCTATGTGAGGGACCGCCTTTCCCCACATGTTCCCCAGAGAGCACTGCAGTCAGGATCCCAAAACCATCTGACCCTTCTGGGCCCTAAAGATGTCAGGCTGGCATCAACTAGGGCCAGGGCCTTTTCAGTATTGACTCTGCACTGGTGGATTGAGCTCCTGGAAGACCTCAGGGCCCTGTGGGACCTTTTACAGTTCTGCAGGGCCTGCAAGATGGAGCTCTTCCACCAGGCCTTTAATTAAGGAGCTGTACCCAATACATCAAGGCCCTGGGCCCAATAAGAACACCGAAACTAAAATCTAATACCGACTGCATTTACTCGTATGTTGATGCTACTCTGCCTTCGCCATCATCACTTAAATTGTTTATCAGCACCTTATGTTGATGTTTTAAAGATTTTAATGTCTTTATTTATATTGTTGTTTTTAGCTATTGCATATATGTAAGCCACCCTGAGCCTGCCCTGGCGGGGAGGGCAGGCTATAAATAAAATAAATAAATAGATGTGAGGGTTGGTAGGCAATATATAGCTTCTGGGCTACCAATTACTTTTGCTTCATCTGTATCTGTTTTTGTCTCCTGCTCTTAGAGCAAGGAAGGAAGAGACTGAGGAAACCAGCAGATTCTGCTACATATATGCATATGTGGGGTGGGGGAAGGTTAATGGAGTGATACCACTTGCAGGCTGTATATTCTTTGCCTCTACTTTAGGGTTCTTGTGCTAAGGGAAGTTTCAGTTATGCCTGGTGATTTCAATGAATATTGCAGGCTTCTTAACAATACTACTTATTTTTATTTGAAAGTTAGTCATTATGATTTCAGTGGTGTTTATTCCAAGTCAATGTGCTTTTAAGTGTGCTTTTGATCATTGCCTAAGAGATCTCAGTGCTGTTTTACTCTGTCAAATTAATAATGAGGTACAACTCTGGAGACTGTATAACGTAGGTAGGAGAAGGGGTTGCATTTATGAATGCTTCCCTGGTGTGAAAGCCCTAACCAGAGAAAGTTAACACAAGATGGTGGAACTGAACCTACATTTAGAGATACTTCTCAAGATGATGAGACATTTAAACATACAGTCTTATGTCTGTGACTTACTGTTCTACAGTTCCAACAGGATGGTATCCTCCTGCGTAAGTAGATTGACTTTATTGTTGTTGGAAAACACCAGTTTAGCCAAACTGTCAAGCACATTACAATACATCTCCAATTGCCTTAAAGATTGCAAATTGGATTCTATGACTTCCTTCTAAATGGGGCCCTGTGATTATCTTTTGCTAAGTCTTCCTCAAAGGGAAAATTATTTTTTCTGATACCAACAGGCTTCCTCTGGTGGAGAAATTTCTTTCTTTGTTGACGTAAGTTTTTCTCTGTTGGAGGAAGACTTGGTGGTATGTAGTCATAGGATCTGTCTTAGTGGAGGGAGTCATAGGATTCAACCCTTGTGATAGAGATGGATTCAAGATGGATGACACATGACAGGACACATAACACACTGCAATGTACTGTGATGCTATGTATGTTTACTCAAATGTAAGCCCCACTGTTTATACAAAGTTATTTTTACATTGATATCAAATATTCACCTGAAATTCAAAGAATCTATGATTTTGCTATGTACTAACTGAATCTAGAGTCCAATCCAGGTCTGCTCTGGGCACCTTGGATAAGGTTAAAAGAGGCCAATCACAGGCTAAGAAACTTCCTTTAAACAGAGCTTGGCCAGTTCTCATTGTTTTGAGGTCTGAGCGTAGGTGCTGAGTGGCACATTCCACGTATGACATATGTAGAAAGATCATCAATGTAATTAGAGGGCAGCAACTATGGGAGTGACTATCACTGTTGCTATGTCTGCATGCATTTCTTATTGTTGTCATTGGGTTCTGACTTTGGCCCGACCTGCATCTAGCATTTGCTCCGCTGTCTTACCAAACCCACACTGGAACATAAATCCCCATCTACATTGCACGCCACTTTCACTTTGATTGAGTGTCGCATTTTATGGTAGTGTCCAGACTACATGCTGCTTTCACTTCATTTGATCTCTGGTTTTATTGTGGTTGTCTGCATAGATTTATGGCTGTTTTATGACCATTCAGGGGTGACCCTGCAGTCAGTATGGTGTTGGCCTGGGGTAGCAGAATGTGGTTTTGAACTGCATCTTTTTCTGTTCCAGTGTGGGTTTGGTAAAAATGCTAAATGCAGATTGGCCCTTTAACTTTGAAGGGCATATGCTGGCACAAGATGGCATCATGTTGACCATTTTCCTCTGAACCAGAGGATTATCCCATGCAGTGCCACAAGGATTTCTTTCATAATCTTGTTTTTAGTTTTTTAAAAAATTAGGGGGGTTTGTGTGTGTGAATCTAGAACTTTAAACCTAGAGAGTCTAACCTTTGGCCTATCACTGAAGCTCCAAATGCCATCTGTTGGGCATTTGGGGCTCCAGTGGGAGGGGGGAGGTAAGAGAGGGTAGAAGTCCTTGAACTCATGGCAGAGATACTCTGGACACTGTTGTTTTTCTGCTTCATAATTGTATTGCTGTAAATTTATGCTACAGATTAAACATTGTAGGGTTTTTTTTGGCTAATTTATGCCATTGTTTTTTCTTATGTCAATGTTAATAGTGCGGTTCTATTCTTGTCAACTGCCTGGTGGGTTTTTTAAACTAAGGACTTGGAACAGAAACATTTCAAATAAATAATTTAGCAGGCTTTCTTTAACTCACTTCAACTATGACTTTTCCCACAGAATGGCAAGAGTTAAGATCTGAGAATCAGTCTTCATCTGAAGATTTTTGTCAGTTTCAGTCAGGCCATTGTAGTCTTATTTAAAAGGAAACTGTCAAGTCTGAAAGACCTACGGTCTGATCTCATTTTTTTTCTTAATCTGTTTCAAAAGACCAAAAGAGCTCAGTTTTCTTTAGTTTTTTTTAAAAAATACCCCCCCAATAAATTCTGGTAATTCAGTTAGCACTTATTAATTAGAGTAAATGGAGTCCAATATCATGTCAATGCTTAAATGATTTTTCTCCTTGCTGTTGTTCAATGCTTCTTGAGTTTGCCTTCAGCAATCATTCTTGTGAATAGATTTTCTAGGACAAAAAAGTACAGATGATTAAATAAGACCTCCCCCTCCACATATCCTCACATGTCTATGTCCTGTCCTCTCATGGATTGGGGGGGGGAAGAGTCAGTTTTCAAAGTAATACATCTTAAGGAAAGCATGTTACTTTCCTAATTAGAAGGAACAGGACTCAAATTATAGTGATTTGGGAAATCCTGCTCTGTTCTACATGACAGCCCCCAGCTGTTGTTTTTCAAAGAGCAAACTGGTAGGGATTATGAAAACCCTATTGGGTTGCCATGAGTCAGCTGTGACTTGATGGCACTTTACACACACACATGAGGTAGGGGCTTTCAGGTGTCCTTACGGACCTCCCTAACCCCTTTACCCATCCATTGAATGCCAAGAAAGATCCTAGAAGGAACATCTCAGCATTCCTAAGTTTGACATATGAAAGCAGGCATATGCATAAACTCTCTTTTTATTTATTAAACTATTTGTTTATGTTCTGAATTGGTTTTCCAGATACTTATCCAAAATGACTTACACTATAAAACCAAAAAAACATGAGAACAACTTAACTTATCAATAAACAATACAAATAAGAAAACAGTAAAGCCTGGCAAGGAAAAAAATCTGGGGCAAGTTATCAAAAGCAAAAAACAGAAGTGCCTTTTCCTTCCTATAGAAATATAACAAGGGAAGAGAAGATAGAAGCATGTGTTAAGGGCCTTTCAGAGTTTGGGGGCCACTATAGAGGAAGCCCTGCTTCTTGTAGACTCTAATCAAGCATTGGCACAAAATTGTGCTTTTAGTAGGATCATTGGCTTGTCTTAAAACCCGATGAGGTTCATATTGGAGAATGTGATTCTTGATCATCAGAATAGAGATTAGACTTTATGTTAGGATTAATGCTGACAGCAGTGCCAATCTGCAATTGCAAATCTCCAATTTGACATATATATAGCCTGATGTGAAGGACTGCACTCTTAAAGAGGCTTAGAAGCACTGCACCAACAAGTAAAGGACTCTGAAGGGTTAATTCTTCACAGAGCCAGAGAGCCTTGAGTGACAGACTGCTCAAAGTAATCTGATTGGTTAGCATTAGCTGAGTAGAAAAAATCTTGTGAGAACTGTATGCTGAGAAGATCCAGTCAGATGCCTGCCTTAACTGAGAAGAGATGTTTACTGAGACTGTCTTGGCTATTGCCCAAAGTTTAGAGTTGATAGAGTCAGATTTCTACCTTGACTAGACACAGTCTGAATTCAGCATTAGTTGAAAGCAGTTTAAACACAGACAGAGAATTGGGGGAAAGTTTGGTAAGGAAGTTTGGGTAGTAAAGAAGACTCCCATTCAGGCCAAAGGAAAGGGGATAGAACTTGTAGGGAGAGAAGGAATTCCCTACCCAGTCAAACAGGAGCATTAACTTTGAGGAGTACAGAGATTGCTTTTCTGGTGCAATTAGAAACTCCCTGTAGAGACCTTAAAAGTCAGTTAACCACTCAAGAAGAGTACTAGTGTTCCAAAGAGAAGGGGGCTGAGTACTGGGAAGAAGGTACCAGCCCTCTGGGCACCAAAAGTGATTACTCAAATAAAGTATACTGGAGTGTGAATAAATTAAGAACCTCTCATTAGCCTGATATATAAGAACAAAAGTCTGTACTTGTGCTAGTTTTACCTCAGTAATTCCAACCCCTGATTTCACCTGACATTTCCCCTCATTGTTAAATAAAACCTTTTGTTATTTTTGAATTTTAAAGCATCTCAAGTGCCATTTTCAAGGGTTTAAGGGGATCATATCCCTTTCCTCAGGTTCCTGGGCTGAGCAAATAGCAAATATATATTACTGACACAGAGTGGGACAGCCAAAGTTTCTTCAGGGGAGAAGAAAACACATTACTAGGGCTGCTCAGTCAGCAAAGGGCCACAAAAATGGAGGAAGAATCTAGCCTCTGAGGGAGGAAAGGGGACAGGTCCATATTAACTGAACTTGGGTCCTAATTTTTGGAACAATATAGAGTTTCAGTGGATTGTTTGGCTGTTGTTATTCAAGACTTTCTTGATCAGTGGTAGTGGTAGTTGTGGAAAGTATCTTTAATAAAAATGACAGGTCTCTTTATGACATTGGGTTGGATCCTACAGATTTGTAAGTAAAGGAATTCAAGTAGGAGGGTTTTTCCTTTCTTCCTCCTTTCCTCTGTGCACACCAAAAAAATCTACTCAGAGTGCTTGGTGAACAAAGCTTCATGTGGCATGGGGAGCCACAATGAGGATGGGAAATTGGACAAAATTATCCCTCATTGCATGAACATAACAGGACTTAAGATAATATGTTATTCTTACACAAGAACAAGAGGGCAATTTTATCAAAGCACTTTGTTCCTTCTGCTTGCTTATCTGTAGGTTCTGATCTAATATAGTAAGGACTAGGATAGTGAATAAGGATGAGCATGAACCAGATGTGGAACTAACATTTATCACAAATTTTGGTAAGCAATGTTCGCAAACTGAAAAACTGCTACAATTTTTTATGAATTTTGATGCAGTTCATGGCAGTTCATGAACAGCATGTTCATGAAAAAATGTTGAGCAGCAGGGAGCTCATTGTCATTCAGCTGTTTGGTTTAAATGGCTGGATGCCATTTAAACCCTTGCTTTCAGCTCACCATGAAAAATCACAGGGAGCAGAAAACAGGCATTTAATTGGCTCCCAGCAATTTCACCCCCCACTTTCTGCTCAGTGCCGACAGCCATTTAAACCCCTGATTTCTTCTCCCTGCAAAAAACTCACAAGTAACAGAAAGCAGGGGAGCATTTAAATCAAACAGTTGAGTAGTTGGGACTCACTTTAAACCATTTAAAGCTGCACGGAGCTGAAAACAGGGGTTTAAATGGGTCCCAGGCTTTTCACACCCCTGCTTTCTGTGTGATGAGCAGAAAGCAGGGGATGAATTGTCTGGGACCCATTTAAACCCCTGCTTTCTGCTCCCTGCAGAGAGCCATTTAAATGCCCCCTCTGGTTTTTGCTCCCTACAGCTTTTTGTGGGGAACAGAAAGCAGGGGTTCAAACTTTAAATGGCTCAAGAACCAATACAAACCATTTTGATTCACAAATCAGTATATTGGTTTGTGGTTCAGTTCATGGTTCAGCCATGAACTGAAATGCAAAGACACAGTTCATGCCTATCCCCACTGGTGAAATTGCTGCAACATATTCTCGGTCCACCCTGCTAGTGTTGGATGCTGTGCTTCTCCTGACACCAGTGGTGTCCTATCTTAGAAACTGGAACAACAGTGGCACCAGGTGGTTTCTTCCCTTGTGGTTTCCTCCCTTGTGGTATGAGGAGCAGTATAGTAAGAGCACATAAAGGTAACTTTGAAACAGGACTGCAGACTCTACATAAAAGGCCAATTTTGGAGTACTGTAGTTTGGTCATGGCCATGCAGATTTCCAGGCCTGCTAATTATAAAGATGCCTGTGTGCATGAATAAATTTTATTTTTAAACATTGTGTTGACAAGGACCAAACACCAGCCACCAAAATTGCATTTGAGTAGCACAGTATGTCTCCTCACCATCATTATTTGTCAATGGTCTGTGGCATGCAGCTGTCGACCAACTTCATTATGATGCCAAAATTAGCACTAAAAATCAAGTTAGGAGGAATGAAACACAAAGTGTGAGAATGTTTTGGAGACTGCGTTGCCACTCCATTATGCAGTCTTGGAAAGGCTAAAGAGCAAGCTGTTCAGCTGTAGGAAATGTGTCAAGAATTGAAACTGTTTTTTTTGTAAATAATTGTGTTGCAAGTAAACAAAGGCACGTAAGAAAAACTGGTTTCATCAAGGAGAAGAAATGCACAGGTATGATTATTCAGCCATAGTAGCTGCTGAATTATTAACAGACCTAGCAGATAAGGTTTTGTATGAAATGTATCATGCTCCTCCAAATCAGAGCTCTAATGCTTCTATACACCTTCTAATTTAAACAGCTAGAAAACGGTCATTTTCTTGCAGAGCAGTCTACTGGTTTCTAAGCTGAAACTATTAATCATTATGTGCCTTCATTTCCAAACTAATTACAAATGGACTGAAAAAGCCAAATTTGGTTCAATCTCTAGAGAACTGAAAACAAATGGAGATATGAATGGATGTCATTCTTCTCCCTAGTGCGCGGGAGTTTGTCCTACAAAATTTGAGGAAGTCAGAAGGATTGGGAAAGTGTCAGGAAAGATCAGAAGATATGAAACTGATGACAAAGCTTTCCAGTCATCAACATCAAACAGAATCTTGTAACAAAATATAATTGCACTGAAAGGTATTTCTTTCCACAGTATTTTCACCAGTTAGCTCTGACCAGTCAGTTCTTCAGTGCCAGCCCCACTGCATTATGTTGTTTTACTGGGGCTGTGGTCACACGTGTGAGATAACATGGGGGGGAAGCGAGGCTATTTGCACAGTAGCAATTTGACCCACATTTGCGCACTCACACAGTCCGTGGGAGCTGCAGGAGCAGCCTGCCACTACATGATCAGACGCAAACCATGGGTGAATCAGGTGATTTTTCCCCCTCATGTTTCCGATTCACTTAAATGGGGGATCGATGAATCGCACTGAGGGCTTCCTATGGCAGTATGTGATGTTGTGCATACTGGAAAGGGGGGAGGGAACTACACAGAGTCGGGATGGCCTGATCAGACCATCCTGACACCATGAGAGTGCGTTGGAGCGATCACATGGGAAAGTCCATCCATGGCCCATAGCAACCCATTTGATGGTGGACTTTCCCTAGTGTCTTTTAACCTCGCTCTTGCAGTGGAGCAATACGGGTCGCTGATGGGTGTGGGATGCTGGCCAGATGTTCACGTCTGATCTCACCCATTAAATCCACCCGGCATTCGCGCCTACAGTGCAGCTAATTGTGCATGTGATCACAGCCTAGGAATCTTTGTTATTAGACTTGATTGTTGCTTGCTGATTGCCTAACTAGCTTGGTTTTACCAGGAATCTTTGCCATTAAATTCAAATTTTATCTTTCAAATGTTATCATATTTTGTAAACAGCTTCCTAATTGCCTGAATAGTTCTAGCGTACTTGTAATCTGCCATGAACCCCAGTGAGAAAGGCGGATCACAAATGAGAACAAACAGACAAATGTGTGATAATGATCTGGAAGCTGTGCGGCACTCCATTGTATAATCTTGAAAGAGGAAGCTGTAGGAAATATGTCTAAAATGAAAACTAATTAACTTGATAGATATACTACCATAAGATATACTATGATCGTGACCTTAGATGGCTTATAAAAGATTAGACAAATTCCTAGAGGATGAGCATATTGATGAGTTTGAGCCCTGATGACTCAACAGCAATTCAAAAACCAGAGGCAGTATATCCCTGAATACCAGGGAAAATGCTGTAGAGAGGTATTGTCTTCATACCTTGCTTGTGAGCTTCAAGAGCCATCTATTCTAATTGCTACTGGATACTTATTGGGCTAGATGGACCTTGGAATCCACTATAGATAAATGTAGAGGATGGAGTCCCTGGGGAAAAGAGAGAGAGAGAGAGAAAAGATGGGCTCTGACTTGCAAATTGATCTTGAGAGTGTACCTCATTACTCTTGTAACTGCAGAAAAGTTGTGATTCAGTTTTAGATTTTAGTTATTGAAACTTTGGTCCCTCGTGAATAAATTCATATCCAAGTTAACTATGTTTGGTTATGGAATCACCACCTGTGCTTGTTTTAAACCTAAGGGCAAAGATCACTTTCACATTCATTATATACAATTTGCTTCAACTATACATTGGGGGGAAAGTCTTAATGGAATATGAAATTTGTTGTCTGGTCAAGTTCATTCAACCCGCAGGTGGCCCATGCCTGTTGTTAGCCAGAAATGTTGTCATGTTAGTAGCACAGAGACGCCAAGATCAGAAACAGTGCATTACAAAGAGAAAACTTTCCGACTAAACTTTGTTTTGCTAATTAAACAATCTAATTAAGATGATGAAACTTACCCTGTGTTGCAGAAATCAATAGAATGTTATATTGGAACAAGAAATCCCACCACTTTTTGCTTCTCCTTTGCATATTAGACGAGATCTAAAACTAATGCTGTGGGTTAATGAGGGTCCTTGGGGTAGCTTGACAGGATATGTAAGCACCTGTGAAACCAATGCATTTGTGATTATAAATCGCAGGCCATGGCAAAATAAATAGGATGAAGGATGTAGAATACCAAAGCTTCAAATTCCATGATTCATTTATTTATTTTTTTGATTATCTGGAGCATAAGTAGAAGATATGCTGATTTTTTGGAGATTTTCCTTCAAGGTACCAGCTGAAGTTGGATAACGCTGAGAGGGTTACCCAGGTTTTTAAATGAGAGATACAACTTTTCTAGCTGTTTTATTGCCTGTTCCTAGCATGAGGACAGTTTTATGGCTCTCATTTTAAGCTTCTGAATGTTAATTTATGTTGGTCTTAAGTTGACCTGCCCCTATTTTTATGACTTATTATTGCTAATCCTTATGTTGTTGCTTTTTATGATTTTATTGCATTGATTTTACTTTGCTAGCTGCTTCAAGGAGGTCTCTGCAGAGGCCACATTTAAAATTTCTAAATAAATAAACTCCCAGTTTTTCCTTCCATTATGTCCAAAGGGAGGAAAATTTGGGAGTTTATCACTATGGATTTTATCCCAGGCCCTGAGTGTTTGTTCAATGGCCAGCTGCAGTGCCACTAGTTTGCTTTAGTTCCCCATGGGGAGAAAGATATGGGGGTCCACATAACTTTCTCCCCTTGGGTGGTAAATTTCTTTGGAAAAGCTAAAGTATGGGAGATTCTGCATTCTCTTTCTCCGAGCAGTTTTACCACAGCCATGTCAGAATGGAAATATCCCTCTGCACTGCATGCTGTAATCACTCTCCTTGTGCATCGGTTTACTTGGGACCTTTTGCATTGTTTCATGGCCATTCAGGGCTGACTCCGCAGTCACCATGGCATTGCCCCAGATTATCTGGATGTGGTTTTGCACCAGATAGCTCTCTCTGCTATTGATTCACAGTGAACAATAAACAAACTACTTGACATGGCTTCAATGATCTCTGTCCATCCTGCCCACCCCTATATCTGTTCTGTCTTCTTTCCCTCCTTCTCCAAAGACAAAAGAGGATGTGTCCTCCTTTCAGGCAAACATTTATAAAGCCAGAGAGAGCATAAGAAGGAATCAGTAACTAGGGGATTTCCTGATCCCAAATGAGTCTGTGTGCGTTTGGATTTCCCCCTCCCGTCCCTTTCTTTTTGCAGAATCAGGGAGAGCAGGAGGTGTTGGGTCTGCCTTTCTCTTCATCTCATACAAAACAACTAGTTAACTCTGTGAGTTAAGGATTGTGCTCATCACACAAGGGTTGTGAGTTCAAGCCTTGTGGTGAGCAGGTACATTTTGCAAAAAAGTCTCTTTTTTTAAATTCAGGGATGAGTTTAACGATGGTTTAACTCAGGAATGTATTCATCATTAAACTTTGATCTCTGGTGAAAAAAAAATTACTGAACTACAAGGTGTGTTTGTGTGCATTCTTAGGGCATCAGTGTGATGCCCTCCCCTGAGCCTGCTCATGGGGAGGGTGGGGTATGAATTGAATTAATAAAATAAAAATAAATAATTTCTTTTTCTCTTAAAGGTACAGTGTCCTATTCCTCTGTGTTCCCATCAGAGGAAAAAAACAGCAATGTTCAACTAGGATCCTCTTCAGCTCTCCCCACCCTTTTTAATAGATTTATTGATATTTAAATGTTCTACATGCACAGCAGGGCTAGCTGCCTCCAAGCTGGCTGGCCCCATACTCGTTGCCATCCCCCTGCCATCTCCCAAAGCCATGGGTGGGTTGGGGGTATCCTACCGAGATCTCCTGTGCAGCTGGAGGACTGTGTGCTGGTGACACCCTGATAACTGAAGCATGGAGGGGCAGTTTTCTCCTGTTTCTCCTTCTTCCTCCTCATTGTCTTGGTTTTCTGGTGGCAGCCTCCCCAACTTCAAACTTTTCCATCTCCAGCTAGACTAACTGGTTGCAGATCTCCTCCCCCTGGGATCTTCCAGTAAAACTGGTCTCTTGTTGAATCCATATTAATTAGGCAAAATTGTTTTTTGCTTGTAGATGCAGAATGCATACAAAATGCACAAATAAATAAACTGGGGGGGGGGAGTGCAGAGGGAATGCATGCAACTGCAAAGTCAGCCCTTAAAGCTTGACTCCTCATATTCTCCGGAGTAAGCTGTCAGTGCAGAAAGGGCCAATGACAGGAGGAATCAGTTTTTCTCTACCTACTCTTCTGCCAATATGATCTGCAGAAAGCCCATGCTAGGTATGACTAAAATAAAAGTGGAAGAAACTAAAGAACTCACTGTAATGTGTACATTCAGGTAGGGCAGATCCTATAGCATGCGTCTATTCCTCTATTTTTTTCTGTGTTGGTACAAATGACTAATATCCAAAGATCACTGTTGCTGTTGAATTGGAACAGATTCACACATTCTGAAGAAATATATGGTAAGCCTAGAAGCGTATCACTTGAGAATGCAAGTAGAGGGTTCCATGCTGGAGTGCTTCATCTGTGTCAAAAGCTTCCTACATGGGGCTCATCAGGAATCATTATAGCATTCAGTAAGATAGGGTCTCTTTCACGTCAGAAGACCAAGCAAAGTTTTCATTTACTCTGTGCATTTTCATCGGTTTCAATTTTTTTCTTATGTAAATTGCATTCTATGTATTAAGGTAGTATGTGTTCTATTGCTGCACATCCTTGGGGTGTTGATCTTTTTTTTCAGAGTCATGACTAATACAAAATCCCTTTTTCAGAAAAAAAAATATTTTATTCAGCTGACCCAAAGCTGTGAATTTCTGACATCTTTGCTAGAACTGCTTAATGCTACATCTGCGTACAGTCTGAAATGATCACATATGTGCACTTCTCTCTGGATCCGTGGTTCTGACATCCCTAAATAATTTATGTGGGAAATGTGCTTTGTTATCCATGGCTTTATCACTTTCTTACTGTGAATGCTGAGGTGAAAACAGGGAGTCAGATGCTATCAGAATAATGTACATTTTCTATTTACAGACATCCCTGTTTTTGATGGGGATAATTGATTCTTCTCACCAAACTAAATGGCCATAGATGATTACAAGGTAGGAATTAAAATGTGGAATATAAATGAAATTCTATTATATTTTATACAAAAGAAAAAGAAAAATAAGTGAGATAATATAGTTTTGGTCTGGATTATTTTGAGGTTTTTTGGATAATTTTTTGGGAAATATCAGTCTTTTAACATTTCCCCCCAAAATCTAGATATATGAAAACCAGGGGTGTTTCTCCACTACTTCCAGACTTCCCATGTGTTAGCTTTTGTCTTCCTTTTTCCCAAACATATAACCTTAGGGTCTGGTACAGGAATCAGTGCTCAGGTCGCTGTCATTCACATCGCAGAGTAGTTTTTATGTTCCCAGGGACTGTCATTCCACTCTGGAGACTGTCATTCCAGTTCCTGAGTGTAGATCCCAGTCCCAGGGACCATCATTTCACTCCAAGGGCTGTCACTCCAGTCCCAGAACAGTTTATCTAGGCCCAGGGACTGTCATTCTAATCCCAGGAATGATCATTCCACTCTGGAAGTTGTCATTTCAGGCCCAGGGCAGGTTTCTTGTAAGCAGCTCCACATTGCAATTTTTGTGTATTGAAATGTATTTCAATGGAGCCTAGGCAAGTCCATTGGCATTCCAGGTTCCCATTGTATTCAATGAGCTTCCAGGCATCTCCTATAATTCCCAATGGGCATTCCTGCCATTCATTTTAGTACATTCCACCAGTATGCTCCATGGGGGACTTTTCAACCATTGGGTTATAATATTACAATATTACAGGAGCCCCTTTGCAAATCTGTATCTAGCAGAAAGGACAATCACTGGGGATTATGCATACACCCTCCAAGCACAAAGTGTGCAAGGTCTTAGGCAAATGAAGGCCTAAAGGAAAAACAAAGGGTTTGCATGTCATGTGTCAAGAGACAGGGTTGTGGACAGTCAGGAGGCTAGATAGTTTTCCTCTTGAGGCGGGAATATCAGAATGATGGAGGGGGGGGAACAAAATCTGCAAAGGGAGACGAAATATTCCCAGAACACAGGGAAGAAGGTCTTTTCTTCCATCTTGCTTTTTCCCTTCCATGGGTGCAAGCCATGAAGGACTAAGTCTTTACCTATGGACTCAGTTTTGCCCACATAATGCTAAGATAATGCTGAACTTTAAAACTACTGCAACTTGAAGTAATGATACTCTGTCCTAACTAAACATAATTTAAGGTAAATACCAAATATAGGATGAGAGAACTGTGTGTGATCACCTTTTTTATGTATCCTTGCTCAGCCTAATTTTTGTTTATTAAACTCTTATTTTTTGAATGCTCTAAGTCTAATCTCTGTAATGCACCACACATATTGGGCCTTGCTATCTGAACTGTGGTAATGCGGGGGGCAGTGGGTAAGGTTGCCGTACCCTAGAGTGTCCCCCTACCGGCCTGTAGGAGCAAAGTGAGAGATACAGCAACTTGATGGAGCCTCTAAATGGCAACACAGGTATAAAGTATTGGATGTGCAAATCTGTCCAGTGGGAGATACTCTCTGATCTGCTGGTGGCAGCAGTTACTACCCAGTTTCTTTTTGGTAGCCCCAAGGGACTAAGGTAAAGGAGTGGCATTGCTGAGTTGGGATGACTACAGGGCTTTCTGACCTCCTGGGAAACTGAAGGAATGGCACTTGTGAGTCTTCTTCCACACCATTATTTTTTACAAAAATGGACCCTGTGGGTGACTGGAGCCAATCCTACCCCATCCCATCCCACCCCATCCCATCCTGCACTCCATTTCTGGTAGCATTCTATCAACTCAACTTCCCATATCAGAGCCCAGCCAGAAGAAAGCTCAGTGGTGTAGAATGAAAGCAACATGGTCCCCGCACAAACACACTGCATTTGTTTAGAAAACAGCCCCCCTCCACTTTACAGGTGATTCTATTCTCCCCATTTAAATTCTTTTAAATTAAATGAAAACACAGAAAGAGAACACAGATCCTGATCTGGCTGTTGTTTCTTGATTCAAGAGATACTCTCCTTCTTTGTCATGGCCAGTCTCTCTCTAGCTGTTGTGCCAGATAAGCCTTAAACTTCTGTCTCAGCCTTTTCACCTCTCTCCCAGTCTGCAGTGCTAACTGTGCAAGATGTGCAAGTCAAGCCTTTACCTCTTTCCACTGCTGCAGGTGGGCCTCCTCTCATGAGGAGGGAGGGAAATGCAGTCTTAGACTGATTCTGTGCCTTTATTCCCCTTCCCTGTCTAACTACATGTGCAAACAAAGCCTTTTACTCTGACTAGCAGAGAACAGGTACAGCACTAGAGAACACCATATCTGATGCACTGGAGCCCTGTGTATGTAGAACCGGAAAGTCCTTCCTAAGCTAGGGTGATGATGCAATGATTGGCAGCATGTGGACTTGCTGTGTACAGGAATGCCAACTGGGACAATCTTGTTTGGCAGGAAGGTGGGCTAAGTTTTCTGGGTGGAAGACATCTTGTCTTGCACATACCTGTCTGTTCTTGCTGCTTCTCCCACCTCCTGCTGTCTAGCAAAATGAAACCAAACAGTGAGGTGTCTGAGTACCCACTGAATTGGAAGTTTTCCTATCACTTATTTCCTCACAAATAATATGGTTTGGATTTGGAGGATTTACTGTATTTATGAATGGGCAGTTTGTAAACTGAAGCATGATCAGTGAATTTTCTGCATAGCCACAGTGTAAAATGTGTTTTAAAAGTGCTGTGTGCTTTTGTTTGTTGAAGATTTTAAACATGATACCACCTCTGAAGCCCACCTTATAACACTGAGCTTGATGCAGTGTACATTATTGAAAGAGGATGAGCTGCTTTATTAAACATGGAAACCCCCACCTAGAGGTTTAAAATCAAAGAAGCACCTTGACACACAGAAAGTGACTGAGAAAGGAAAGAGGAAGAACAATAGTAATACTACTGCTAACAATAGTACTGGAACTTTAAAAGTGTGCCAGTGCAATCCTAAACAGAGATACATCTGTGTATAACTATGCTGAGGATTGCACTGTTGGTTTACTAATCTTACAGGCTACAAATGACTACCATATGCATATGTGGGGAGGTAAGGTAGTAAACTTGGTATGGGTTAATAAGGGCATGCATCCAACTGTCCACAGACATTGTGGAACAGGGCTTTCCAGTGTCCCACTCTTGTTGAAGCATGTGGAGCCCACCTCTGTTTTGTTCCCATGTGGATGAGGAAACCTTCAGGAAGAGCACAAACTATGTGTGAGGTGAGGGGGGGGGACGTCTGCTGTTAGCCTGATTGCCTTAAATTATTTGTGATATTGTGATTTGTGATGGTATAAATGGGCAATAGGCAATAGGGAACGAATACCTGTATATACAGAGGTCCCACTTTTTCAAGAAGTACCAGTAATAGACACGGAGGCTGGAGTCAGTATAAAAATGATGTCTTTTACTGGAGAAACTTCACATTCAAACAATACACACACATATACTCAATTACACAGCTTCTAGGAACATTAGAGTAGAGACATTTGCATGAGCAGGGTATCGTTGGTGGGCAATATTTACCTGTCCAGCGTGATGATGGTGCATTCCAATGGAAAAATAGGGCAGCCTAATAAGAAGGGGGAGAATCATGGTTTGAACCGGCAGACACACATGGAAGACTCTGGCTGCAGTCCAGGAGTCTTACAGGCAGGGTGAGTTTCAGTATAGCAAGAGCTAGGGGGTTAGAAAGGTCTAGAGAGGATGTATAGAGTGCGTAGAGAGAGAGAGAGCACGTTGCTGGGTGCCCATTTTTATTAAGGGGTGTTTGGGGGAGGGCTTGCTGGCACCTCCCTTGGGACAACCTCTTGGTGGTCCATTCCAAAAGTCATGTGTGCAATGGGTGAGAGGTTTAAAGAGTTGGTCAATATTGAAATCTACTTGGCTTGTGACAGAGACACTTTGCTGGTCACGATCACCGGCTAGCACCTATTGTGTTCTTTGTTTCAGGGCAGCAAAACCGGTTCCTGGAATGGCTTAGGATGGCCAAGTCCTTTGTTAAACAGAAGGCGGGAAAGAGTCTTTTGTACCTTCGCTGTAGAGAAAGTGTGGGGGGGGGAGGTTGCCAGTGTGCTGAAGAAGAACTCCTGTAATAGTGGCTGGAGTCCATAGTTTAAACAGCAATGACAGATGGCTGTTTTTGGAGTGCTTTATGAGTCTAGGGCTACATCTGGAATGGTGCGACTTCAGGAACCATGAGCACACTGTCTCAGGCATCTGCTGGCACGTGTCTGGCGTCACATTCTGGTCGCCTCACATCAAAGTCCCTTTTG
The DNA here is from genome assembly GCA_029375565.1 of Gekko gecko. Classification (NCBI taxonomy): domain Eukaryota; kingdom Metazoa; phylum Chordata; class Lepidosauria; order Squamata; family Gekkonidae; genus Gekko; species Gekko gecko. The sequence continues at coordinate 37,994,923 of JAPDNY010000006.1, forward strand.
CACATTGTGCACCCTGTTCATTTATGCTCATAAGAGAGCACAAATCTCCTTGCTGGGCAACAATGTGGTGGAATGGGAAGTAATTCTGAGCCCTTTCTATCAGAGGAACTGCTTGGTTGGATTAATAACTTCTGTGAACAGATTTTTCAAGACTGCAGTAAGTATGTCATGTAATATATGAAATATATATGTATGTGTCAAGAATCCCCAGTTCAAGGCAGAGCACAAAATTACAAAAACCCAGGAGTGTGCTTCCACACACTCACCATTTCTGGTACCTGCCACCAGCCCCTTGGGCTACCCACAGTCAGAAGCTAAGGGGCAAGCTTCTAGCCTTACTGGGATTAATCAAAAAAGTCAACCCTGCAAGGTAGGCCACTTGCAGAACCAGTTTCCATAACAATTAAGCTGGTAGATGGGCTCTTAAGGTCTAAGGTACTGGAATAGGTCTGAAGAACAGAACACAGCAAGTATAATCAAAGGATATTTATTAAAGTGTGCAAGAATATTTCAAAAGAACATTAGCAGTGAGAACTAAAACAAAGAAGCTACTTTTAAGAGACTAACTACATAGTATGACATTAATTCAAAGTTACCAGATGTTACCCTTGTGAGGTGAGGTCAGACAGCAATCCATGCCTCTGTGTCATCGTATCTCCTGAAGCTAAGGGTAACTACGAACAAAGAATGGAAAAACTAACTTTTTAAGGCCTAAGATCTGGATGGGCTGGGGCCCAATAGCCCAAGCAAAAATCAGTCCATTGAAGTTATGTTGACATTAGCCAGTTACTAGCAGATGGTCCAGGAGGGGGTCACTTTATGGCAGGATGGAGGTTTATCTGCAACCTAACCATCCCTTCATATGAATCACAGCACCAGCTGAAGAAGTGTGGTGAAGCGGAGATGCAACGGTGCCACAGTCCTCTCCTGGTAAACAGATGGTTTGTCTCTGTACCTGAATTGTTATTCAAAAGGTTGATTTACCAACCCTTCAGTACCAACAGCCAGTTATTTTCCATTTGGTCTCTTCAACCCATTTGTAGGCCTAGAGATTAATATGAGGCCTGGTGTTTAAAGAAAGAACAAGAAATTGACATAAAGGTCCAATTTCTTGACAGCATGTAATGCATCTAATGCTATTTTTGATCATCCATGACCATTGTCATGAGGCTTTTTTTTTTTTTTTTTACTTGCTGCCTTTCTACCGGCTTCTGTGAACTAAATGTCTGGTAATAAGTATATGCTGCTTATCCCACTCACTCACCTCGTCTGGTGATACACCATCACAGTTTTAATTTTCTTCAGTGGATTCTTTGACTTGAGCCTGGAACAGAAGAAGGCTGGATCTTCCTTGTTAATAAAATATCTTTGTTTAGATTTTATAGGAAGTTCTTATACTAGGTTAAAAGCAACAGTTGCTTTGTATATGGTTACTTTTCAATGCAGTCAAACTGGCAGACAAGTTTTTGGACCATCTTGAGAAGAAAAGTGGTCTTTATCTGCAGATTGGCACTAAAAACTGTAGTCCACGTGTAACAGGAACTAAGATTAGAATCACATGTGCTTCAATATAGCATTATTGTAATAATCCACTCCCTTATTTCTCCTGTCCAGACAGGGAACACTGGATCTACTGGAGCATTTCTGGTGATGGAAAGATTTTTGCTCACAGAGCATGGCTGTCTCACTTCCCCCCCTTCCATTGTAGCCTGGGGGCATTTTGGTCTACAGTGGGAGACAGGAGTTGACAAAATTATGCTCTGCGGGCATAAATCTTTCTGTTTACATAAATGTTTCCATGGATTTGAGCCAAGAGAATCTAGGAAGTGAATGATTAAGGCCCTGGTCACACGGCAAGGTAATTGTGCTTTGTTCCCACTTTGTTTAAATCGGGAACATTTTTCTTCGCATTGGGCTGACTAGATGCAGCCGACCCCTCTCTTCCAGCACCCACTCACCTGCTGCTGCACCGTCCCTCCAGGTGATCCTGCCGGCCACAGGGAGGCTCGGGTGGCTGCTGCTCCTGCTGCCGCTGTGGGGGGGGGACGCTGCTGCTACTGCCGCCATTGCCCCACAAAAAAAGGCTCCACCATCTCCGCCATCCTCCTTGCCGGCCCTGTCCAGGCTGCTGGAGCCCTCGCCTCTCGTTCCCGCCTCCAGGGCCATCTTTGTGCAGTTTTTTTTTTTAAGCTTCCGGTTTGAGTGCTTGACTAAACATGCACTTAATAAATCCATTATTAAACGTTAAATTGATTTATTAAGCACATGTTTACTCAAGCGCTCAAACTGGAAACTTTAAAAAACAAACAAACCGCGCAGAGTGGTCAGATGGCCCTAATCGCAATCATTGCGAAAGATGGGCTGTCCAGATGGGCAAAATCATGCATTTAAACCGCAAGTGCCAGGAAAACACCTGATTTTCCAGGGGTCAGGAAAACCTGGCAACATTGCGAGAGTGAGCCTGCTTCTGGGCGGGAGCCAGATTGGTGCGTGTGAACGTGAAACTGACATGCGCAAGGGAACAGCAGCGAACCCCGATCAAAACGTCAGTGTGACCGGGCCCTAAAACAGCACAGTATTGAATGACAGAACCTATCTGAATTCAGTGAAATCAGCTGGACATTCTTCCAGTTTAGCATAGATTAAGACTACAAGAAAAATGGCATACACAATTTACATGCCCTTCACTTGGCCTCCACTTGCTGCCTTGTGATAGTTTTCTTATTTAACAATGGCTGTTTCAGTCTTTATTTTCTGGGAAGGGAAATCTTGCATGGCTTATCTTTTGCATTAGTTTTGTTGCTAGTCTTTGAGGAACCTACATAGCTTTTGATTTTCTAAAACAGTATTCTGTATAGTCACCAGAGAAAGGGTGCTTTGGATATTTACTAAGGAGTGACAGAAGGTTAGTTGGCTTGTGATTCCTGCACCTTGTGCTTCTCCATCACACTTGAAGGCAGATGTTTGCATCTAATTCCCACCAATATATACAGATTTTAATGCCAGGTTAGCTAACAGGCTAAGACATTGGGTTTCCTTTCAATTAAAATGGAGAAATGAAAGGAAGATAAAGCACAAGTTAATTCTGTTGTCTATTACCCCAATTAACTTTATGGTAGCTATGGATTGACTCAATAAAGGAAACCATGGCCTTCAGTTGGCAAGACCTGAACAAGGCTGTTAATGATAGGATGTCTGTGAGGTCCTTAATTCATAGGGTTACCATAAGTTGGAAGTAACTGGATGACACATAACACAGAACCATTTTCTGCAGCCACCACATAGTACAGGAAAAATACTAAAAAAAGTACACGAAAAAAACCAATTTTTGTGAGACACTAATTAGACTAGCATGCTACTCTAAAGAACATACACCATGTCTCCCTCAATACAAGATTGTTTTTTTTAAAATCATCCCTATCATCCTTGAAACAAATGAATAATAATGATCACTTGAAACTGTAGTGTTACCTTTATGAACACTGAAAATTGACATGACCCCAATGAAGTAGAGAGATTACAGTTTCCAGTGGCATTTGTTCCTCCATTTCCAAATACAGCTAAGGATGAAAAAGAGACATGGAGCATTTGGAAGGCAGCATAGACTGGCTTGGCTGTTGGATAGCCACATATGACTTGTGAAACAGTCAGGAATTGAGAATTCAACCCAAGCTTTCCCGATAATGACACCTGAACTAGAGGGAGAATTTCACAACCTGAAGCCAGCAGAGACTTGGCTGTTCTTTACTCACCATCCTTCAAACGGTCTTTGATCCTGAGATAAAGCATTTGTTAATACTTTAAAGATTTCAACTTAAGATCTATAAAGGGTTTTTCTATTACTTTCCTAAGGTAGAAAACTACCATATGTGATAATTTTTCTCAAATATGAAATTCTCTCCAGTACCTGAACCACGGCATTCTCCCTCCAGGCATTCTGGAAAAGCAATATAGCACTGAAGAATGTGAAAACATACAGCTTTGGGGAGGAGAGGAAAGGGAAGAATGTTTTAATAAATGGACATGAAGTGAAAATAGGAACAGTTGGTCCTAATTATTCATCAGGCTCTTTTCTACTTGTTTCTTGTCATATGTTATATAATTGATACACACCTGTATTCAGGATCTGCTCTACCTCTAGGGAAGAACTTTTTGGATACAGCAGCAAAGACAGAATGCATTTTTTGTTGCCAGTTCTTGGTTCTGGTAGCCAGCTTTTCCCCCTGGCAGACCTTTTTACATACAGATAGCAATTTTATAGGTGAAATTTTTCATATCTCTGCACCTGGGTTCTGTTGGGGAGTCCAAACATTGGAATTTTAGCCTGTTGAGTAACTCTTAAAGGCACAGGAATCTTTTCAGGGAATCCATTTCTGCTGCCCAGGTATATCAAGGATGAAGAAGTGAGATTTGTTTACACTTGCATTGGTTATTATTGCAGTATGGATTTATAATGATTGTGACAAGGCCCTTTAGAGACCAAGCAGAGTTTTGCAATTTCATATGTGAAAGTACTATTACATTATCTAAGGGTGTGCACTGGGGAAATTATTTTAATTCCAAATTGTAATTTAATTCCTGGGAATGTTGTTGTATTATGAAGACTTATTGGGTCACATTTTTATTCACATTAGGGTTGGGTCAGATGTCTGTCCATTATTTTCCATGCACAGAAAATGGCAGATTTTCCAGAGTGGAATTTTTTTTCACCAAATGGTATCAAAATATCAGGGAATCTTGTCCAATCTCTTCTAAAGGCTCTCTAATTTGCAAGTGAATTGGACAACAGGGTCCAGTTTCACAGGCCTTTGAATAAAGGTGCCAACACCCACCCTATCTGCATAGTGGAAAAAGGCAAAAAAGGAAAAGAAACAAACTAAAAAAAAAAGAAAAGGCAGAAGATCAACAGAAGCTAAATATTAAACAGCACAGAACACAAAAGAGCAACAGAAATAATACTTGTTCTGAACTCCCCCTCAGGACCCGCTAACCCTCACTAGGGGGGGGGGAAAGGTGGCTAGTTAGTGGTAATAAAAATTAATCAGACCAGTCTAACAAGAGGCCCCACTGAGGCAGGACAGCTGGCTGGGCTCTAGTATAATCCAAGCAAGGTGAATTTATCAAGATGCAAAGAGCAGTAAGCCTAGCCCATACATAGCACAAAATGGCAACCAGAAAAATGGTCACAGTTTAAAATTTCCTTCTCCTCCAAGAAAGACTGTGTGACTGGCCAAGGCAATTTGCCTAATCAGGCTCAGGGCTGGGAGAAATGATATTTTCTGGGGAATGGAGAGAAATGCTTTACAAATGGGCAGTCAGGCTCTGTTGAATTCTCAACAATTAATTCATGACGTTCCAGGAATCCTTTGATTGCCTGGGATACCACCTACCTGATCCTGCTGAGTTTTATGGTCAGCAGAGAGCCAGCATGGTGTAGTGGTTAAGAGCAGCAGACTCTAATCCGGGTTTGATTCCTCACTCCTTCACATGAAGCCTGCTGTGTGACCTTGGGCCAGGTAGGGTTGCCAGGTCTGGGTTGGAAAATACCTGAAGACTTTGGGGGTTGATCCAGGAGAGGGTGGGAATTTGGGGAGGGACTTCAGCATGGTACAATGCCATACAGTCCACCCTTCAAAGCAGCCATTTTCTCCAGGGGTAAAAAAAGTTGGCATGATGTGATTCATTATTGTTTTACACAGGCTGAGTTCAGACTGGCAGCCTGAAGTGGGAGCGATTCATGGCAAAAAAGCTAGTCCCGGTCACACTGCAAGTCCTGGCCACACTGCACTGGTCACACTGCGCCAACTGACGCAGGAGCATACCAGGAGGAGGCATGAGGGAGTGTTCAGACTGCTGGCCCGGAGGTGTGGCTGTAAACAGCTTTTTCCTGGTAATTCGGCTATGTGCACATATGCGCTCATGTGCATAAGGGCAACAGGGTAATTTGGGGAGGATCCCATTGCGCCGGCACTGCATTGGGCAGTAGAGTGAAGCACATCCAATCATATCACTGCTGCCTCTCCAGGGCAATCAAGTGCACCTTGCGCAGAAACACCCGGCAGACATTATTACCACGGGTTGTTCCCAGCTTTTTGGGTTAGCGTTCACACTTCCTGGAAGCAGAATGAAACGGGATAAACATGCTCTCCAGGATTTGCTACCACTTTCACCAGGTATCCTTTAAATGTGGGAGTGAAGCAATACATGACGGATTGACTACGTGTGGGGAACGCCAGACAGATGTGCCTGTGTGAATGCCCCCTTTAATCCAGTTGTGAAATGTTGCTGAAATGTGCCTGTCTCGGGGCAAACTGAACTCAGCCACAGTCTTTCACATGCGCTCTTTTGGTTTACCCAGTTTTCTCCAGGGGAGCTAATCTCTGTCAGCTGCTGATCAGTTGTAAAAGTGGGAGATCTCCAGGCCCCATCTGGAGGCTGGTGAACATAGGCCAGTCACAGCTCTCTCTGAAGTCTCTTGGCCACACCCACCTCACATGGTGACTGCTGTTGGGAGAGGAGGGGAAGGCAATTGTAAGCTGTTTTGAGACTCCTTACAGTAGAGAAAAGCAGGTTATAAAAACCAACTCCTCCTCCTCCTCCTCCTTTTTTTTCTTCTCCACATACCTCTATTGGTATCTTTTCTTTCACTGTTTGTATTTGTTTATTTAAAACATTTATTACCCACCTCCCTTCCATACAGAGCTCAAGGTGGCTTGCAACATAGATAAGACACATAAAATACATTAAAGACATAAAAACTAAACTTTAAAATCACAACTCAGGACTGCTAGTGAACCTAACCAAATGCATCCTTACAAATAAATGGATTCAGAAGGGTGTTTATCTTGGCAGAATGTTTGGCCCTCCCTTCGGCAGTTCTGGAAGGCAGATATAAGAAAACTCCCTATACAGAAAGGCGTCACTCATGTCCGCTGAGAGAGGCTGAAACCATAGAGCACATATTTTTCAGCTGCCCATATTATAAGAAACACAAAGTGATATTATTACCCCATTATTAGACAAAATCCTTGGTCTCACTGAAAAAGCTAGACTTTATTATCTTCTACCTGATAAGAACCCCAGGGTTACCTATCAGGTAGCTAGATTTTGTTTGGTGATATTGAAGTCTCAGAAAATATATTGTAATTAGATTTTAAATTTTAAATCATTTTAATCTGGTTTACTGTAAACTTCGAATATTTAATTGTAAAATTGTGTATATGATTGGTCAAATGATCGTAATAAAGAACAAACAAACAGTCCCAAATAAAACCATCTTCAACTGCCTCCTAAAAATTGATAGGTGCACCTCCTGGGAAGGTTGCCCTGTAACTGCAGGGCTGCAACTGAAATGGTCCTCTCTTGCGTACTCTCTCTGTATATTTCCAGTTTTGCTTTAAGCACCATGTACACATGAAAATATGAATCTGCTTTATACTGAATCAGACCTGTGGTCCATCAAAGTCAGTATTGTCTACTTGGACTGACAGCACCTCTCTAGGGTTTCAAGGTCTTTCATATCACCTGCCAAAACTGGAAATGTTGGGGACTGAACTGGGGAAATTCGGTATGCCAATTGTAAACAGATGCTTAACCACTGAGCCATGCCCCCTCTCTGTGCACCATAATAAACTGGTAATATGTCTTCCTCTCCCAACACATTTCAACTTTCTTCAAAATCTAGCCTTCTCTCTTTTTTTGGGGGGGTTGAGGAAGAATCTTCATATTTGCTTTAAAAAAACCAAAAACAACAGTGGCATTTCTGTATTAAAGCCCTTGTCATGCCATGGGCATGTACTGAAAACAATAAAAAGTTTTAGGTAAATACTCAGGTTGACACCTAGTCACCATAAGAGAATTTGATCTGCTTCTTTCACCTCACATTCTCTGCCAGTTGCTGAGTTTAGAATATATTTCTGCCTCCCTCACCTAAAAAGATTTGGGTTTTTTGCTTAGTGATCAACACAGTGCCTAGTTTTAATGTAACTTTAGCCTGCAGGCACAATTGATTAAGAATGCTGCTACTGCTTACTAATTGAATTCTGAAAGATAGCTGATGGAAGAGGATCATTCAAAAAGTGTGCATACAAAATGGGTTGAGCATTGTGTGCTCTCTCACCCTGCTCCCACAGACTTTAGGGGCAAAGAGATCCTTTCTATGGATGAGAATTGGACACAAAGCCGAGGACATCAGCATCCTGGCCCTTCTCCCTCAATAGCCAGCTGGTGACAAGAGACTTTTTTTTTCAAGGTTATCATTTTGAAAGTGTGAGATTTCAGACAATTACAGTTGGAGAGGGGGTGTTTTTATCCTCCTTTACGATGGGATCAAACAGCCAGCTTCTTTCTTTGGAGCGCAACTGTCCATCATTCCTAGCTGGTAATAAAATTCCCTTTTATGAATCAAAAGAGTTCAGATCAAAACAAGAAGAGGAAATGTTATGAGACAATGCAGCAGCTGTGTATTGCATAAAATAGACTGGGTGATGGTATGAACTCAGAGAGAGGTGAGTGGTAGGAGTTCATGGAGGAAGAAGAGTGAGTTATGGATGTAAAGGAAGCAACGTGAATGTTGTTTTCCCTCTCCCTTCAATGAGCACATGCAAACAATATCATTAAGCTGAATCTGACATAGCAAAAAGGATAATAGCAGGTTCCAGTAATGTGGAGATGAAGGGAGAGGGTGAGGGAGTGAGGGAGAGCGCACTGAGGATGACAGGCAAAGATAAGAAGCAGCCATGAACAGTGGCAACCAAGCAGTGACTGTGATAACAGCCTATTTTTCTGGTGCTCTAGCTGTGGCTGGGACTGCCATCTCCATTGTCAGCAGCATTAAGAGCCCCAGGGTAGTGAGATATTACATGGCACACCTAAAGGCCTGATGTCTAACACATGGGTGCATGGATGGCTCTTCTGAGCATCAAGATAATGAGTGTTGTTCCATACAGTCTTGCTGCTCTTAAACTCTTAAAGTTGCAGGCAGCTTGCCCATGTCTGAACCTGAAAAAAATTGCTTAAGTCAGTTAAGCATCTAAAATCTGCAACAGGGACAAAGGAATTTGCTGTTGGTGTGGACCAATGACCTTGAGACAGTCGTGAGAATGAAAGATGGTTTTGAATTGATCCCTACTGTTTTGATCCATCCAATCTGATCCATGTCGGTACCTTCTGTTCCCTTGGGCAAACGAAGCTTGTTTTCACAACATTTTCTTTTTCCTTGTATTAGCCAGCCCCATGAAATCTATGCATTTTTACTGTTTGTTTGTCAATAAATCAGTATTCTGCAAATGTGCATTATGTGTGTAAAGGATTGTACATAGAAATATACAGAATCGCATAAGAAAAGTATACAGTCCTTGCACAGTACAAATTAATCTACAAAAGCAATATGGAAAAGCATAGAAGTAACTAAAGTATAAATGAATATATGAAACACTGTATGGTATATTTACTCTTCCCTAAAGAAAACTAATTATTCACAGAGTTAAAATTGATTATTGATATGGTACTATTAGAATGATTGTGTGGTATAGCCTGATCTTGTCAGTTCTCGGAAGCTAAACAGTGTCAGTACTTGGATAGAGGAAGACTCTGCACAGGAAGGCAATGGCAAACCACCTCTGCATCTCACTTGCCTTGAAAGCCTCTTGCTGGGGTCGCCATAAGTCAGTTGTGACTTGACAGCACATACACACTATTAGGATTAGGTGAAAGTGTATAAAAAATATCCGGCAAGTCTCAGATATTGTTCCTGCGTTCTAAGTACACTTTCAAGGGAGTAAATCCTATTGAATTTTCTTCTGAGTATACATGTTTAGGATTGTTCTGTAAATGTGCCAATTCATTGTTTTTGCATCATGGAGGTGAAAGACCACTGCTGTAACATTTGCAAGCATTAACCATGCTGGCTGGCAGAATTATTTGGCAAATCTCTCCACTACTGCACCTCCCTCAGTCAGTTGCCATAATTGCCACTTACAAACATCATGGCTCATCATGAAGCCTTTGTTATGTCAAAATGCTGTCTCATTACCTAGACTCAACTGATCTGGCCATACTGACCCATGCTCCTGTAACCTCATGGCTGGATTACTGAAATGTGCTCTATGTGGGGCTGCTCTTGAAGACAACCTGGGCACTACAACTGGTCCAGAATGTGGTAGCCTGACTGCTGTCAGGGGCTAGCCATCAGGAGCATATATTGCTCATTTTGAAACAGCTACATTTACTGCTGATCTGTTTCTGAGCTCAATTCATGATGCTGGTTATGACTGTTAAAGCCCTTCACACGTGGATCACATATTTGAACAACCATCTCCTTCCATATGCCCCTGTGTGCCAACTACTGTCACCAGGCAGCCACCTTTTGGCTATCCCAACACTTTGTGTGGCCTGTCTGGCACTGATCAGAGTTTGGGCCTTTTCCATCATGGCTCCAGAGCTGTAAAGTGGGCTCTCTGAAGAGGTGAGGGGTGCCCCTCCCTGGAGACCTTCAGAAAGTGCTGCAAGGCCTGCCTCTTTGCCAGGGCTTCTGAGGGGCTTGAAATTGCAGGCATCTTTTAAGGGGAGAGTGATTTGGGGCTTGCTATTTTATCTTTGGCTTTACCTGGGGATATTTTAACTATTATTGTACTATTAAACCAAGAGATATGGGATATGTTTTTATCAATAAATAAAATTAAAAGATTCTTTTTTAAAAAATCATGAAAGAACACTTTAAAAATCACAATTAGAACAAATCAGAATAAATGAATAAATAAATAAATAAATAATAAAATTAGTCAAATTCAGTCCTAAGTAAAACTGTCTCCAACTGTCTCCTAAGGATTGGAAATGAGAAGGCCATGTTCGCCTCTCTGGGAAGGTTGTTCCATGGCTGTGGGGCTGCCACCCAAAATGCCCTCTCTTGTGTACCCAGCAGATGAACTCATTTGGTTGATGGAACAGTCAGGAAGGCTTCTTCCTGTGATCTTAATTCCTGGGCAGGAACATATGGAAGAAAATGGTTCTTCAGATATCCTGGTTCCAAGCCATGTAGGGCTTTAAAAGACAGAAGGCACTTTCAGGCTGCGATCAGACAAGCTGTTTGATCTGATGTCATTGCTGTTGCTCTATGGATTTAAAATGCAGGTTCAGACTGCAACATCTGTTTCCCAGTCATTGGCACCCCATTCTCACCTATCTTCCAGTAGGAGTTATTTGACACTGGGGAAAGTGTGGTCTTTATGGATAACAGCGGTTTCACCCCACATTTCTGGATGTCTGATCAATCCACCGTGCTCTCAAGTCATTTGGGAAGTCTGGTTGCACACTTCTGTCTTTGCGCCATTTAAAAAATTCAGTTAGTGATGTGCACATAAACGGATCTTCACCCCAGGGTTGTGAATCACTGTTTGTACATTTCTATACCCATTCTGTTGGGATCAGGAGACCTCAGGGGAGTTGTTTTTGAGTGACAGATTACTCCCCCAAATCCCTTTGTCCTGTTTCTTGGGGTTGGAAAGCCTTTAGGGCTGCTGTTTGAGAGCATCCCATGATTGACACAAGAGTAAATGTACTTAAGTCAGTGGAGCTATTCTCATGTAAATCTGCATGCAAAGATGCTCCCCATCCATGTACAGATGTTCCTCATGCATTCCAAGGAAGAGAGGCAAAGCAGAGGAGGGTGAGAGGGGCCACAGTACTTGGCAGAGGTATCAAGGAGCTGTCAAATGGAGTGGTGTTTCAAATGAGTGCTTCTGTGCATGCGTGAAAGACAATCTTTTAAGGATGCCGTCTGACCAGCCACTCTGTGGTTACCTCACAGCAATAATCTGAATGGTCAACCATGGAGTGAGCATGTGGTGAGGCAGGTTAAGGGTGCTATGTTTGGACAAAGCTCTCAGGAACAAATAACACCAGATAAAATAGAGGCACAGCCAGACTGCACCAAACCTGTCGTCTGACCACAGCCTCACACACCCTGAATAATGCACTTTCAATACACTTTGAATGCACTTTAGAGATGGTTTGCAAGCAGATTTTGCCATTTCACATAGTAAAATTAAGTTGTAAAGTGCATTGAAAGTGAACTGGACATGCACTGTTCAGCATGTGTGAAAGTGACCCAAACCATCACCTTCTGTTGTGCTTGGGAGGGATTGGGAGCCAGTGTTAGTGCTATAGTATCAGGATCACATGGTCCTGATAGTTGACCATGACATCACAGCCCACATCTCCTGATGACCTTTCCTTGTGGCTTCAAATGCAATATCTATTAAATAGCTTGTGGCATAAGATCAAACCCTGTAGAATCCCACAGGCCAATGACCATGGGGCAGAGCAGGAATCCCTTTTCTGAGACCGCCCTCCCGATAGGACTCAAACCACCATAACATACTGCCTCCTAGTAACAACATGGAGGGGTGGCTCACCAGGATACTGTGGCTGATAGTATTGAAGGCTGCTGAGAGTTCCAGCAGGATAGTGTTTCCCCTATCTAGCTTTTAAAAGAGGTCATCAATCAAGGTGGCCCAAGCAGTCTTTGTTCCAGATCCTGGCCTGAAGCCTGGTTGAAATGGGTCCAGAAAATCAGTCTCTTCTAAGAACCCCTAGAGCTGAGAAGCAACCACCTATTCTAGCACTATGTCCAAGAATGGAAGATTGGAGACTGGCCAAAAGTTCTCCAGCATAGTAGAGCTCAGTCCCCCCTCCCCCCAGAAAAGGTCTAAAAACTGCCTCCTTGAGCATAGGTGGCATAACTCCTGCCTTCAAGGAAGCATTTACCACTTTCCTTACCCACTCAGCCAGTCCTCCTAGGGCAGTTTCTATCAGCCAGGTAAGGCAAGGGGTGAAGAACACAGCTGGTAGGTCTCACCTCACCAAGGATCTGGTCCATAACCTCAGGCTACACAAGCTGAAAGGCATCCATGCATTTATTAATGACTATAAGCACTCAGTGTGCTCTGAGACTGTATTTGCATGTAATATATAGCTGCAGTTAAGTAAGAACATCCATGAACCTGCCTTGTTGCTGGACTCATGCACCTAACTCCTCTCTTTTATTTCACATGCCAAGGATAGTGGTTGAACACTGACTTTGGTTACCTACTATATACAAATGAAGGCAAGTGTTAACCAAAATTACTTTTCTTCCAGTTTGGCCAGTTTAGTGTAGTAGTTAGGAGCACAGACTCTAATCTGGAAGAACTGGGTTTGATTTCCCACTCCTCCACATGCAGCTGCTGGTATGACCTTGGGTTAGTTATAAGTTCTTTCAGAGCTGTTCTCTCAAGGGCAGTTCTAGAGAGAGCTCTCTCACTCCCACCTACCTCACAGGGTTTCTGTTGTGGGGTGGGGAGGGGAAGGGAAGGGAAGGGAAGGGAAAGGAAAGGAAAGGAGATTGTAAGCCACTCTGAGACTCCTTTGGGTAGAGAAGGGCAGGGTATAAATCCAATCTCCTCTTCCTCCTGCTTCTTCTTCCCACTAACCAGGAGTCTAAGTATGGATTAAACCCATTTTGGGATCCCAGTTAGTGTGCACCAAATTAATTTCAGTTATTCTGTGAGCCTGCCTTTGTATGACACGGGAAATCAAAGGGCTATACCCTTTGTTTATCATATCAGAAAAAATGGCTACCCTAGTTGTATGGGGGGGGGGAGCAGAATCCACAGAACAGTGACTCTACACCGTTGGCCTTTTACAACATTGTCAATTACCTGAGGGTCTCATGATATTTGAATGTAGCCTCATGAATCACAACGCAGGAGTGACATCCATTTGGCTTTATTCTCAGGGCTCTTTCTCAGCCATCCAAGACAGCACTAGTTTTATTGTAACTGCACTCTAATAGAAAAGCAGAAGAAAAAGTTGATATTTCTTGAGCATTTATTCCCTGCTTTGTGTAGTTATCCTTGTCACTGTGATGGCTCGAAACCTGCAGTTCCCATTGTTTGCAAAGAGTGTAGCCACAGCAATGACCTATGTGAAAATATTTTTGGTCTTCAAGTGGATGAAAGGTTTCATTGGGCATAGAAATGGAAATCATCTGGAATCTCCTTTATTCAGAAGTTCTGTGACCTGTCAGTTCAACATCTATGGGTCCTGTAGAAAATTGTCCAATGGAGGCAGTTTGGGATTTATTGGAAATGAAAGCAATTTGGGCACCATTGCTCTCAATGCCATACTTAAAAGCCATTTCACCTAATACAATATAACAACAGTAAAATATTTGGGACTCCTTGACCCACAGTGGAATGGATAGTTTAGAATGTTGTTCTTTCAATGTTAAGAACATGCACTTCAGATTAGAGCAAGGAGACTTTATGGTTTTCTGTGAGTAACTTTTGTGGCAAGGCTTGAGAAGTTTTTAAGAAACCTCGGTATGTCTCAGGATAGAGATTCTGAAATCAAATTAATACAAACCCTTCAGTTAAAAAAAAATTAGCCAGAAAGCCCAAGAGAGGAAAAACAAATCTCTCTCAGCTGCCAGAAAATATCATTTTCCTGGAAAAGAACATAATAAAGTATGAACCGTGTACACACTGGGTTTTTAAAAATACATTAATTTTCTTAATCCTTGGATATCATCCTGTTTGAGCAGTGCTGCCTAGAAGAATGGTCAGTGTAATGTCACACTTGTACCTAAAGAGGTCTTGCAGTGCCATCCTAAGGAGCTATGCTCTTCTAGGTCCGTGCACTTTAGTGGATTTAGAAGTGTGTCAGACTGCTAAAGAGGGCTCAGTTAGTAAGTGGAGCAAATGGGGCAGTGTCCTAACAACTCAGGCTGCCTACAGCACCCCTCCTGCTTGCCTCCTTCTCATCCTCACTAGGTGGCAGCTTGCTGTCAGCTAAATTAGTCTCTGCCTTGTGTTTCGTTAACTCATTGCAGACAAGTAAGTCCTTACCTACAAAAGCATTTTTACCCCTTTAATCCAAGCCCAACCACTCGAGTTTATTAGTTCACTGGGTGAGTAGCTGTCCTTATGGCTCCTTCTGAGTCCCCAGTTGGTCAATGGATCCACATGAATCCACTGATCGGGCTTATCAGTCTTTCTTCTTTCCTGGGGGGTGGGGAGGGAAGGACTGCCTAAGACAGAAAAAAAAATATGGCAACCAAAGCCCCAGCTAGAGTACTGTCCCTTTAAAGGCCCAATTTCCTCCTGCATTCAAACTTAGATCTATTTATGTAGGACATTAACCCTGCCCCTTCAAACCCAGAAGGCAATTGTTTTCTGTAACTAATATGGGAAGGCCAGGAGAAGGAAATTCCGGTATGTGTCTCATAATTAGATTTTGCTGTAGTCTTAGTGTGAGTGGGGGGTGGGGTGGAATTTCCTTCTACCTTTTCCCTCTGAGAAATGGAAGGGAAAGAGTGGCAGGAGACTTTATTTTATTACTTTATTATCACACCTTTATTTAATTTGGTTTGGTTTTGGTTAGTGAATTACCCAGTGGTGAGGGAGTGCCTTTGACTTCTATGTGTGGTCAAAGAATATCTTGCTTTGTGTTGTGTTACAATATGGAAAAATGAGTTCTTGAGCTAGGGTTTTGGTGAGTTTGGGATCATAGAATGCTTTTGGATCATTGTACTAGGCTGGTACCTACACACAGATTGGTAATCCTGTAATTTACAGGGAGGGTGACAAAACCAGAATTACCTGGCTTTACCTTCTTTGATTCTGGGTATCCCTCATATTGATCTCCCTGCTTTCTGCCCCACTAGCCCAAGTGGGCCACAGTTCCCACTGCTGTTAGTTTGGATCTGTCCTGGGACCTGTTTTGTTCAACATCTTTATCAATGATTTGGATGAAGGGATAGAGGGAATGCTTCTTAAATTTGCAATGATACTAAATTGGTAGGTGTAGCAAATATGGTAGAAGACAGAGTAAGGATACAGGATGATCCTGACAGGCTGCAAAATTGGGCTAAAACAAATAAAATGAATTTCAATGGAGATAAATGTAAAATTCTGCATTTAGGTAGGAAAAATCAAATGCATAATTATAGGTTGGAGGAGACTTGTCTTGGCAGTAGTATGTGCAAAAAGGATCTAGGGGTCTTAGACCGCATACTGAATATGAATCAGCAGTGTGATGTGGTTGCTAAAAAGGCAAATGTGATTTTGGGCTGTATCAACAGAAGTATAGTGTCCAGATCACGCAAAGTGATGGTATCGCTTTACTCTTCTCTGGCTAGACTTCACCTAGTGTCAGTTTGGTCAGTCTCTAGGCCTAAAACAACCTAAGAATCTAATTTTTACTGCTTTGGGATCCTTGAAGAAAGTCTGGATGCAAAATTAAACTACTAGACTGGTTTGTATTGTATTGTAGAACATTTGAAATGTCATGGTCTATAATCCAGACTAAATGCCAGTAATTCCAAACCAATGGTTAGGATTTAAAGCGGCAACATTTTCTAAAAGGGAGTTGTGTATCGTCCAGGGTTTTTTTTTTCCAGAACAGTGTTAATCTTAAAATAAATTTACACCTCTTCTTTATGCAGAATAGGGGTGACTTTGAAATTCCCATCCCTGTTGTTTCACCCTGAAAATCCCTCCTTGGGTTTTGCTTTTCCCTTGTGCAAATTGAAACCATACATTTTTCTTTTTGCACCATTTTATGTTTCCAGGCATCAAATTTTCCTCAGAAAACATATTCATTTTTAGTGTTCTTTATGTGTCAGTAATTCAGTAGTACGTGTGTCAGTGTATATATACAGTGTACAATGTACATATAAATTGCATATAAAACTTATGTGCACAGTACAAACAACTGGCTCTCTATCTGTCTCAGGAAGACTTTGCCATGATAATTCATTCAACAGTCACCTCAAGACTGGACTACTATAACGTGCTCTATGCAGGACGACCTTTGAAGATGCTTCAGAAGCTACAAGTGGTTCAGAATGCAGGTGCCAGATTGCTGACAGGAGTGTCCTGTTTGGCGCATATATTTGTTGAGGACGCTCCAGCTATGACTAAGATAGTCACATAGGTATTTTCTGGGCCATAATTGGAAGATGCTCTAATTCAACAGCTGTGCATTTGGCACCAGACACGTGACTCTCATCTCAAAAGACCTCATAAACATCCTTGTCTCGTGTCTATTAATCTTTCTGCTTAACTTCCTTTTTTTTTGGTCTATTATTAACTTATTGGGGTTTTTTCAATGTAATATATAACATTGTAACATGTGTCTATCTGCACCTCAAACTGTTTGATCTCTGAAGAAGGCTCCCAAGGGGTGGAAATGTGTCAGGTCACTTGTATTGGCCCTTGTGTTCAGGTCACTTTGTAACAAGGCTTTCGTTTATTTTTAACTGTCTTTCCAATAAATACATGTATTTTCTATACAAGAAGTTTATACTAGGTTTTTAATATTGGCCCTTTATCAGGCTTCTTTCTTATTCTTGTGGTTCTTGTGCAGCACATATAACACCTATCCTATGACAGCTGCACTGGCTCCCAATTCGTTTCTGGTGCGAGTTCAAAGTGTTGGCCTTTAAAGCCCTAAATTGCCTGGGACCCTCATAACTTCGGGACCACCTCTCCCTGGTCCACAAATTGCAACCTTGTGTCATCAAGGGTGAGGCACTTACAGTAGTGGCTCCCGTTTTGTGGAACCAGCTGCCCAAAGAGGTCCAAACCTTGTGGGACCTCCCTAGGTTCTGCAGGACATGCAAGGCTGCTCTTTTTCAGGTGGCCTTTGGGTGATGGTGATCCACCAGGCACCTGGGGTACTTCAGCTGTGTCTTCACCATCCACTCATCCTACCCTGCTTGATAGTGGATAGATTTTAATAGGGATAGATTTTTTATATTTTAAAGATAATTTATTGTATCTTCATATTGTTTTTATTGGTGTATTTTAAAGGCTGTTAGTCATCCTGAGTCTTGTTGAAGGGAGCGGGAGCGGGATATAAACTTGATTAATAAATAAACTGTACAAAACTGACAAGTATTAGCACAGAACCGAAACCATTCACAAATATAGATCAATATAAACAGAAATGAAATAGAGGGGAGCGAGTCATCTCTAGTGGTTATATAAAAGTTTTCTGCCTCTTTCCAAATGAGTGAAATTCATTGGCTCCCCTTTGGAACAACCTGGAAAGCCTCAATCACTAAGCGTTCCACATAATGGTGGCTTGTGATTTATATGTTTTTCCCCCCTTCGTGATTTGTTAGGATTGGATATTGACCACACCCCTCCAAATGCACAATGTGTGGCAGGAGCTCACACATTCCACCTCACATATCCTTGACTGTTGCTTTGTGCCTGCTTCCTGCCATAATGATTTTCACCTCTGCTTTCCCATGCCATTTTGTCCCAGCATAGAGGAGTTTCTAGTGCTGTGCTGCCAGCCTGGAGTGCAGAGGGAAAGTTAACATTGCTTAGTCACCTAGGCAACAGTGGGTTGGTTGCCTAGCATCCCACAGGGTGGTACCTAGCTACAGTGCAGCACAAAAAAGGAGACAAGTTATCACTGTATTGCTGAGCCTATGTGGGTACATGCTCCCTGACTCTGGACAATAGGCAAACTTTGCCTGACTCTGCTATTATCCTGAAGCATCAAGAAAAACTGGGAATCCCAACTCCACACAGCTTGCAAACAAAGTTGCAGAGTATCTTCTCCTCCTTAGATTTTTACAGTGCAAAATGTTTGATTCCTTGATTAAATTCTCAGTACCTTCAGAACAAATGCAAAGTCCTCTAGACTTTAGGACTGTCCTTCCTCTAGACTTTACAGTGCAACCCTACGCAGAGATACTCCAGTGTAAGCCTACTGAAGTCAATGGACTAGATAGATTCATGGAGGACAGATTTCTCGGTGGCTACTAGCCATGGCGACTGAAAGGAACCTCCAAATTCAGAGGCAGCCAATCTCTGAATCCCAGGGCCAGGAGGCAACAGCAAGGGAAGCGCTTGGCCTCTATGCCCTGTTGTTGGCCCTCCAGAGGAACTGGCTGGTGACTCTGTGAGACAGGATGAGGGACTAGATGGACCACTCATATGAGTTAGGCTAGAGTAACTATGTAGTTTTTACACTGTTTAAGGTATTTGTGTATCTGTCTTTCTCCTGACAATTAGGACCCAAGGTGGCTAAAAGTAACAAACAAAATAATCTAGTGCAATCATTAAAATGCATAATTAAATTGGAGTTACTGGGCAATTTCTAGAGATTTGGGGGTGGAGCCTGGGGAGAGTGGGGGTTTGGGAAGAGGAGGGACACCAGCAGAGTAGAATAACATCTAGTCTACCCTCTGAAGCAGTCATAGTGTCTAGGGGAACTGATATTTGTAGGATGGAGATTGGTTGTAATTTTGGGAGATCTCCAGGCCCCACCTGGGAATGGGCAGCCCTAACTCCAGATCCCACATCAGTATCCTATCCCATAAAATAGGTTTATTTTACAGTCTTACCCTTTCTGGAAGGTTATTCCACAGTAGTGGGGAAGCAACAGAAAAGTGCTGGGCCTGAGCTGTAATAGATCATATTCTCAAGAGAGCAGTACATTTGCCACCCAGGTTCTCATAGGGAGAGATAGTCCTTCAAATATGTGTGTCAGGTCAAAAATAACTTTGACCATAGGCACTGGTGTCTTAAACTGAACCCAGAAACAAATCAGCAGCGAGCTAAAGGATTGGGGAGAAATGTAATGTGATTCTGGCAGACAGCTCCTGATAACAAATGTTCTGCTGCATTTTGTACCAGCTGAATTGTCTCCAAGTGCAGCCCTATGTAAGCTTAAGGGAGAAGTAGCTTTAGTAATCCTCAAGCCACAAAAGTAGGAATGGGCACAAACCAGCTCACAAGCAAAAATTTGTGCTGAACTTGAGTCAGTTCATGCTCCCTGAACATTTACCAAACTTTGGCCTGTTTGGTTTGGCTCTTCAGGGCTGTTAGGTCTCTCTCTCTGGCTCCCTTGTTCTGCCCCTTTAAATGGGCTGCACCCAGAGCTGGACCAGCAGAAAGCCATTTAACCCTTCAGTTTGGCTTCATGGTGCTTCAAAGGGACAGAGCAAAATGGTTAATGAAGTCGCTTCCCAGGAGATCCCCCTCCTTTCTCCTGGTGATGGCTCATCATGGCTAAGGAAAAGGGGGAAGGGAAGTCCCTTCCTGAGAGATCCTCCCTGTTCTGCTGTGTCCTGAATTTGCTGGAACAATTTGGTCCATATGAGGTCAGTTTGGTTTGGGGTTTGGTCCATGGGACACCACAGACCCTGAACCAAACTGACTTTTTCCAGTCCATGCCCACCCCTACACTGAAGCCTAACCATGGTTTTACGTTTTTCAAGAAAGCAACGATTAAAAATGAGTCTCTCCAAGGATGTGGAAACACTAACAGGGATGGAAAATGATGGCAAATGAAGAATAATCTTGTGGAAGAGAACATCTAAGTCTGGGTTATTGTTTTGTTTGTTTTGCTCCCATTATTTGCGCTGCATGACTCCCTTGTAAATGCAGGCAATAAAGGGAACAAAGAAAATGATAAGAGTAGAATAGCAACAGAAAAGAGTGTCAAAATTATTTTGTAAATCATATTTACTCAATATTTTTTCCATGCTCCTTTAGTCACAGTGTTCATGAAACCAAGACTACAGTCCATCCAGAATTAAGTACTTTTCAGTCTTATTGATTTCAGCAGGCGAGACTGAAGTACATGGTTTAAAAATTCTCATTGAAATCAATGGGACTTAAAAATGTGAACTTGGTAAAATCGTGCCGGTGCCTGTTGGGGCTAGTAGGGTAGGAGGATATTATACTGCTAATCTGCAAAATAAATTCTAAAAAAAACCCTGAAAGCAAACTACACCCAGATTATGTTTCAATACTCTGAAAAGAGGCAGTTAATGCAAAAACTGATTTAACCTGAATAAATCAGTACTGTACATTGCTACACAGGCTGCAATGAAATCCTCCAGTGGTGCACAGCAACAAAGTAAAGCCCACACTCTTTCTTCTTTCCTCACCAGAATGCCCTTGCAGTTCCAGAAGGACTCTTGACCAAGCACAAAGGAGCTCCTTCTCAAGCAGGAAGCAAAAGCAGCAGCAGCCCAGTTAACCTAGGCTGGACCACATCAAGCTCTTCAGCCCAGACACCAGCCTGCCAGCTCATCAGAAGAAGAAGAGAAGAAAAAGAGACTGGATTTATACCCCACCCTTTACTCAGAGCCTCAGAACGGCTTACAATATCCTTTCCTTTCCCACCCCCACAACAGAAACCCTGTGAGGTAGGTGGGGATGAGAG
Source organism: Gekko gecko (assembly GCA_029375565.1). Lineage (NCBI taxonomy): Eukaryota > Metazoa > Chordata > Lepidosauria > Squamata > Gekkonidae > Gekko > Gekko gecko. Next base: position 38,016,154 of record JAPDNY010000006.1, read on the forward strand.
AGCTCTTTCAAGAACTGCTCTTGAGAGAATAGCTTGGAAAGAACTTGTGACTGGCCCAAGGTCACACCAGCAGCTGCATGTGGAGGCATGGAGAATCAAACCCGGTTCTTCAAGACTAGAGTCTGCACTTTTAACCACCACACCAAACTGGCTCTCAAAGGCCAGCACTCTGTTACCCTTCAGAATTGCTGATCATTCAGCGGATTTTACGCAAGCCCACTGAGTGGCTCTCTCAGTCTTTCCTGATCTTCTCCCTCCTCTAGTGTTTCTTCATGAGTAAAGATTACCTCCACCTATCTTTCCCCTGTACCTTTAAGACAAAGGCTGTGCTTGGGAATCTTTATTTGGATTGATTTGTTCCCAAAGATAAGACTGAAACGAGAGGCAGCTATGCTCAGGAATGGGAGTGAGGAGGCAGGCAAGAGGTGTCCAGGGCAACCAAACCTGGTCAGGCAGTTACTCATTTCCCCTAAAGGGCCATTAGGCAACATGCCTTATTTATTGGCTTTATTTGAGCACACCTGTCAATTCAGTCTATATTTGTGAGAAGGGATCTTCTTGTGGTGCATATGCTCTTCTGTTATGTTTCAGTAACCTCTTCATTGGCTTGCATAAGTTGGAAGTTCACTTGCTAATGTAGAAGACCTCCTAGCTCAGTAGCAGAACACATGTTCACGTGCAAAGAATTCCAAGTTTAATTCCCACAGTATCGCAGTGCAAAAGTTTCAGAAGTAGGAGGACTGGAAACAGCCCTTGGCTGAAACCTGAGACACCCACTGTCAGTATGAGTAGATGACTCTGAGTAAGAGTAGGAGATACTGGACTAGTCTCAGTCTCAGCAGTGGTCTGTCTTGGTGCAAGGCCAGTTCCCAGTTTGGGGAACCCTTGGCAAGGTCCTGTCCTTCCTAGATGCAGAGGACAGGTCAGCAACTGACAACCACTACTCCTTGTACTCACTATGGCCCAATCTGCATCTAGCATTTGCTCCGCTGTCTTACCAAACTCACAGTGGAACAGAAATTCCCATCTACATTGCATGCCACTTTCACTTTGATTGAGTGTCACATTTTATGGTAGTATCCAGACTGCATGCTGCTTTCACTTCATTTGATCTCTGGTTTTATAGTGGCCGTCTGCATAGATTTATGGCTGTTTTATGGCCATTCAGGGGTGGCTCTGCAGTCGCTACAGTGTTGGCCCGGGATAGTTGAATGTGGTTTTGAACTGCATCTTTTTCTGTTCCAATGTGGGTTTGGTAAAACAACAGAGCAAATGCTAAATGCAGATTGGCCCTATGTGTGACTGGTAAAACACATAAATGTACCCCAGCAACACAGGAACCTGACACAGCAGTGCTTAGAATCAGTCTGTAAGCAGCTGTGTACTGGGAATGGGCAAGATCTGACAAAGAGATTGAATCAGAAGTACAGTTTTTGAGGGCGGTGGGAGTGAGTGTGAGCTTGCTCACAGATTTTTAGTCTCTGGCTCACACAATTTTGTCTTAGTTCAGGAAGGATGGCTCCAGAGCAAATTAATTTATGCAGTAGCCAAATTGCTCATTCACGACTTTAATGCCAGTAGCTCACAAAGTAGAATTTTTGCTCACAAGACTCCATAGCTTACAGGGAGCATTGGTGGGAAGTTGTGAGTGAGAGAGAATGGTTAGCTTAACAGTAGTGTAAATTAAATATCTGAGCAGAAATAAGATCTTTGTTTAGATTTCCTACCTGGGAGACTGGGTGTACTGAGGTGTTATGGTACACTGGTAGGATCTGGTGGATGTAGTGGTATATAGTGCTGTCTTTATATCTTATAAAATTGTCTGAGAGAAATTTTTCCTTAGGTGTGTACTGTTTGAAACCTAACATCCCACAACTCCTGGTAAAGTGTCAATATTTATTTTGCTGTGTGTTCCTTTCTGAGTAAATGCAGCTCTTGTTTTTAAAATACACTCTCTTGTGCTTGTCAGTTTACCTTGTTATCCCTCAGTTATCAATTGAGGCTTGGATGAGTTTAGGCTCAGGCCCAGATTTTATGTCCTTGAACTAATTTTTTATTTCCTGTTGGGAACCCTGATGCAGTGGGGTAGGCAGCAAATTGTAGGACAGTGGGAAAACCCTATGGGGTGATGCCTAGCCCCCGAGAAATCCATCATACCACAGCTTCTCACTCATCCATCCAGGTGAATGAGCAGCTACTCCTGCTTCTCATGCATCCTCTCCTTGTGGGTGGTTGCTGCTGGTGTTGTTGGCTGCCCCTGCTATTGCCCCTGCTATTGCCTGCCTTTTGACTATCCTGTAGATGAGAAGTCTCCACCTGCTACTGCCTGTCTTTTGACTGTCCTGTAGATGAGAAGTCACCACCTGTACCAAGACAAAGTAGAGTCATCCCAGTCCTTCCAGAGGAGTCCACTGGCATCAGCCAGAGTGGACAGGTTTTATTGGTTGCTGCTGCAGACTAGTGAGCCAGATTGGTGTAGTGTTAAGAGCAGTGGACTTTAATCTGGAGAACTGGGTTTGATTCCCCACTTCTCCACATGCAGGGCCACTCAGAGCTGTTCTCTCAAGAGCACTTCTTGAGAGAGATCTCTCAGCCCCACCTACCTCACAGGGTGTCTGTTATAAGGCGAGGAAGGGAAGGAGATTGTAAACCACTCTGAGTGAAGGGCAGGATATAAATCCAACTCTCCTCCTCCTCCTAGTGTCACAGGTCCGCAGCTACCCAATGATACCTATCTCTGATACAGGACCTGGTAAGGAGTCTTCACAGTTCCTAAATCCCAAGAGAGCATTTTGTATGATATAATTCTACCACCTTCAGTCAGAAGGAAAACATTCTGTCTGAATTGATGGGTGTCAGGTTCAAAGTGCTCTAAGGTCAAGGTTGTGATTAGCTGGTGCAACAGGGTTGTCTTTCTGGTAATTTGCCATGTAATTGGCATGAGAATTGCACTGATTTGTTTGAAGGATCAGAGTTTGTCTTCATTTTGTTTTATGTTTCCAAGCTGTTGTTTTCCATCCAGTTTTTCTGTTTTAATAATGTGTCTTCTATCGCAATTTAAGGTCAAATTATTTTCTCATCACCTTGCTGATGCGTGGAATAGAGTTCAAATTTGATTTTAATGCATTTTTAAAGATACACAATTGTGCTACTGCTATATTAGCTACTAGGAACATTTAATTCCCTGTGTGCTACAGTAATGATGAATGGGAAAACCCCAAAATGCTTTAATAATGATAAGTTGAATATTCCCTTACCCATTAAATGGTTAATCAGGATATTACTATAGTTTCCTTGTCTGGCATTCATTTGTAACCAACATAAGCATCCATTTCTAATGCTTAAACACATTACCAAGTTTTGATAGCTCTTTATTATCACCTAATTTGATCTCTGAGCAGAGCACTACCATTCCAGCTCAGCATGAAGTAGAATTAAGAGGAACATAAGTTGCATGTTCATGGTGCAATCTTTCGCTCACTTTGTATCAAGTGGAGCTTTTACTTTGAATTAGGTCTGTTTTAGGGCTTCTTTTCTATTCAGAAAACTTATAAAAGTATTTTATAAGAATTATGGGGTAGATCCATATTATACATAGCATATACAATGGCTGCATGCTACACCAAACTTAGAAGGCTTTCTCTCACTGCAAATTTATAAAAGCTAAAAGACCTACATACACAGGTCTGGGAACTGTTGAATGGGCCAAGATTCCTAGGCATGTATGCCTTCCACACTGTGATGAAATGCCCCTCCCCTGGAGCCTCATTCAACCACAAAGGTTGTGGAAACTCCAGCTCCAGCTTTATTCTAGTCTCTCCCAGCAAATACAGGAATCTGTTTTGCTGCCACCAACAGGTTGTGAGTTAGAGATATGTTGGTCTAGTAACTGGCACCTTAGACACTTTGTCTTTCTCTTGGGACACTGGTCTTTGCACTATTCATCCTACTTCAGTTCCGAGCCACCATTTCCAGACTTTGGAAATTTCATTTACTTTAAGTGTTTTATGGCTGGGTCAGTTTTGCTGTTTCAAACTGAATATTATTATTTAATAGTTTTAAAGATTTTTATGGCTGCCTGAAAGTAGTTAAATAATCACCATTTATTTACCATAAAAAGGAGCAAAATGGTTAAATAATCACCACGGAAAAGGAGCACAATAGTTAAATGAAGTTGTTAAATAGTCACCAAAGCAAAGGAGCAGAAACAGGCCACCCACAAGCAAAGTAGTGGTTTCTACATACATGCAGGAATCCCCAGATGTATATAAAAAATGGGGGGAGGGACATTTAAAAGGCATGACAAGGACTAAATGTGTTCCATGGTCATGGAATGTTCAGAATGTTTGAAATTCAATGAATGAAAAAAGTGTCAGGGCTAATGACCTGAAGATAGAATGTTGGAGCAGAAGATTTTGAGGAGGAATCCCCAACTTGTGTGTTTCCTTTCCTCTTCCCCCATGATTTCTTACAGGCCCAAACTGGTAAGATAATTTTTTTAAAAATAACTTCCACTGATAATAAAGGCAGAGGTGGCCTGGTAAATGCTTAATCTCAGCAGTCTTTAAAACAATAATCTTATTCAGTGGGATTCAAGACGGGAGAAAGTGGCTTGCCTACCACCTTGTGAGTTCATGAGAGAGAGAGTAACTTCTAAGCTCACACTTTTAACCATTATATGACAGACAGTCTATGGCTTACTTTTCCTTATGCTAAAATACTGGAAAATTAACAGAGCCATCCTAAGAAGAGTTAGTTTTGTAGGCCCACTGACTTGAGTGGAATGAGAAAGGTTTAACTTTTCTTAGGTGGTGGTCACACGAACGAGATAATGTGGGGGAAGTGAGGCTTTTTGCTCCGGAGTAATTTGACCTGCAGTTGCACGATCACACAGTCCTTGGGAGCTGCAGGGGCATCCCACCATTGCATGATCAGATGCAAACCATGGGTGAATCAGGTTGGGGTTTTTTTTGTTGCGTGTTTCCAGTGTGCTTCAACAGGGGATCGATGATCTGCATTTCTGCACTGAGTGCTCCCTATGCAGTGTGCGATGATGCGCATACTGAAATGGGGGAAAAACAATGGCATGGAGTCAGGATGGCCCGATCAGACTATCCCAATGCCATGAGAGCACGCTGGCGCGATCACATAGGGAAAGTCCATTCCTGGCCCGTAGCAAACCCGTTTGCTACCAGACTTTTCCTAGAGCAAAATGGGTTGTCCGCAGGTGCAGGACGCTTCCCAGATGTTTGCGTCTGATTGTGCCCCTAAAATCCACCCAGCATTCGTGCCTATGGCGTGGCTAATTCTGCAAGTGATTGCAACCTTAGTATGGCACTGTGAGATGACAGCAAGGTAAAAAGGTTTCCTTTGCTCGAAAGCTAGTTGAATCTAACTCTAGGGAGCGGTGCTCATCTCCATTTCCAAGCCGAAGAGTCAGTGCTGTACAAAGACATTTCCTTGGTCATGTGGCCAGCATGGCTAAATGCCAAGGCACATGGAATGCTGTTACCTTCCCACCAAAGCAATACCTATTTATCTACTTGCAATTTCTTGCTTTCGAACTGCTAGGTTGGTAGGAGCTGGAGCCAGAGACAGGAGCTCACTCCATCACATGCCACTCAGGTCTTGAACTGCTGAACTACAGACTTTCTGGTCTGCAGCTCAGCATATTAACTTCTGAGCCACTGCAGCCCCTGACAGCAAGGTAATGGTCTATAAATATCTTGGTGTCGCCTTGCTAGCCTTTGTTGATTTCTTACCTGCTCATATGGTGTGTTGCTTGATTATAACCTGGTGGTAATATTGCTTTAACATGGGAAAAGAGGAGGAAGATGTGTGATAACTTCCTACTATTTTTTTTAATTGCCCATTCAGCTACATGGGGTGCAGCAAATGAATGGTATCCCCATCATTCAGTGATGATTCACCCTTAGAAATCTTGCTGATCTTAATAAAACTCTTTCGGCTTCTCTAGAAATTCCTCAAATGTTTCATCTGAAGAGAAATTACCAAATTGGTGGACAGACTTTTCCTTTTGTATGACCCTTCCTTGGACAAGGGAAGAGACCACAAGGCAAACAGGGAGTTAGAAGTAACTGGATATGATACTATACTGTTTCATAACAGCACAATTTCATTTCTGTTAATGAGAGTCTTGCCTAAGTAACAACAACAACAACAACTAAGAGGATTAAAGGATGGAGAAGACAAGAATGGGATAAACATGAAAAAAACCCACTTACAATACCTGTGTTATTTGTGAAAGAGCTTTCTCTGTGTGCATTCAGTGCAGTGCTTCTCGCTTTCAGTAAAGCATCCTTGATTATAACAGGCATTTGGTTATTGCCGACAAAAGTGTATTTTTCCAAAGCAGACATTATTAACAATAAAAATGCATTGAGGTTGTTGTGAGCGAAGCTGCATTTTATGCAGGAGGATTCTAGTGGTATTGAAAAGGAGTGAAGAGACAGAATAGTAAATGAGGTTGCAGGCAAGTTAAATCATATGGTGATGAAGCAACTGTGTTCTTTTTTTAAGATGTGGGAAGAAGAATAATCAGCAAAAACACTTTATGTAAAAACTTAATTTGCAATCACTTTCCCTGTTTTATTTTCTTGGTCTCTGTGGCTTAATCTCTTGGAGTAGAATTGATTTAATGTACCTGTACACCAAATAGCTGTTTTACAGATCGTTAGATGGGCATTACAAAAATGTTGTGCTCACATTCTGTCTCCATTTCAACAGCATTGGCTTCCGATATGATAATTTATTTGGCAACACAGATTTGTGTGGCTGTTAGAATGGAAATAGTTTTTAAAGATTTTTTTTTTTAACTTTTAAAAGAAGGTTTGAACAAGATTGTTTTATTAAACTACTAGTGGGGAAGCCCATTGCGGGAAGAGGCAACAGGCCCTAGGGAGAGCCGTGGGGGAGCAAGGTGGCTGGGCTGGCCCCCCTGAGGAGGGCCGGGGTATGGCAGGTGAGGGGAGCGTTGTGATGCCGTTTCTCCCCTTCCAAGGATCACCCCCAGTGCAGGGTGTGCAGCCTGTGGGGCAGAGGCCACAGTGGGCTGCGGAAGCGTGGTGCGCCCCCCCCCATCCCTGAAGCCAGGCAGGGGCAGTGGAGTGCAGTGGTGGGCTGGGGAAGTGGGGCAGCGGCAGCTGTCGTGGCTGAGGTGCTCCCCACAGCCTGGGTGTGCAGGCTTCCCATTGGAGGGCATGGCAGGCTTTGTAATCATGGTGCAGCCCCCCCTCCCGGAAGGCAGTTTGGGGCTGCGGAGTGCTGCGCTGTTAGAGGGAAGTGTGGTGGTGGCATTTACCCTTTAGGAGGCCCCCCCCGTCATGCAGCGACAGTGAGGAAGGGATGCCAAGAAGAGGCCCGGGTCCCGAAGAGTGCTGCTGCCAGAGGATCCATGGCGATCAGTGGCTGGATGCAGACTGGGGGTGTGAGGCTGTGCACTGGCTGAGTGGGCAGGCATGTGCCCACGCAGGATGGCAAAGCAGCCAGTGGTGAGGGACCCCCTCTCTGACTGGCAGCCAACTGATTCCGGTGTGCATTTTGACCATATAAGGTATGACCAAAACTCAATTATCTATAAGGAAGGATGGTAAGTCACAGTGATATCTTTGGGGAAGCATCTAGTAAAGTTAAGAGCAATGCTAGGCCCTACCTAATCTCCAATCAAGCCCTTTTCAGATGTTGCATACATGTGTACCAGGAACCACACATATCTGGAATGCATGTTAGCTGTGGTGCTCCTGGTACATGCTGTTGCCCTGTTGTTTGAATGGGGGGGAGACATGTATGAACAGGTTCAGCTCATGCAAAGAGAACCCCGATAAATCCAGTGTTTGGTTCATGTAAACCAATCAGTAGCATGCCATGCATGCATATAAAATCCATGTGTTTCCCCTTTTAGACAGCAACACAACTGAATGTATCAAGGGTATCTTTTTGCAGTTAAAATCCCCTGAAATGTGTTGGCATTGTCAATACCAACATGGTATGGGAGTAGTCAGTCAGTATGCTTCATTCTCTCAGTGGAGAAAATATATTTTAAAATGAAGCCAAACTCCAGGTATCTGAGAGCAAAACTGTGTCCATGGAGTCCATAGCAACACTGCTAACAACCAGTGGTTATGCAGTGGATGCCCCCATGTTCACTATACATGGCAGCAGCCAAGAAGCACATGAGCTATCACCAGTACACAGAATGCAACAATGATACAAGCAAAGGAAACACAGCAACCTTCACTGTAGAGAAGAACATGGCTCACCCAGTAGGAGTTACTCTTATTACTCTTACTACCACATTTCAGGGAGGTCAAATTTCCTCTTACAATTACATTACCTTTTGACAGATTGACACACATGGATGGAAACATGGCCACTCCAACCATGACATCTTGGTATCGCAACAGCTTCCTGAGCAGAGATAGCTCCCAGCAAAAGGCCAGAAACTCCTCTGGGAAAAGGTTCAGGCTTCAGGAAGATTATGCAAGCAACAACGTTTTGCAAGGCAATGACAGACACTAGGGCAGCAACTAGGGAATACCCATCTACCCCTTCTCAGAAGGCAGTTCCAGTACCTCACTGGGGAAAAACATTAATGTGGGACATTGGGGGAGGGTAAATTCCATCGAACAGGAAGCTGGGAATGAGGCAAACAACAAACTGATCAGCAGCAAAATATAAGGAGGAGGCAGGACCTACACACCCCATGTACTCCAGAGTAGGGATGGGCACAAACTGGGGAAAATTGAGGTTTGTGGAGGTTCATGATTCTCATGAACCCTGAACCACAAACTCCCACTAACTTCTGCATTCCACAAACCAATCTGTGGTTTGGGAAGTTAGCTCTGAAGGCATTTAAATTCTGTCAGAACCCACCACCCAGGGGCACCAAGTGAGCTCTGAAGATATTTAAATGCCTTTGGAGCTCACTTGCAGGCTGGGCCACCTGACCATAAGTGAGCTCTGAAGGCATTTAAATGCCTTCAGGGCCACCTCCAGGTCTGGCCAGCCTGAAAGTGAACTCTGAAGGCCTTTACAGGCCTTTGGAGCTCAGTTGAGTTGGGCTACCTGACTTGACTGAGCTCCCAGAGTGATATCTATAGGCTTTTATAGGCCTTATATGTATTTATATGGGCAGGCCCTTATACGGGTGGTCCAACCTGGAAGTAAGCTCCAAAGGCATTTAGATGCCTTCACAGCTCACTTGGGTCCCAGGCGGTGGGCTCTGATGGCATTTAAATGCCTTCAGAGCTCACTTATGGTCAGACCACTGAGCAGGTAGTAAGCTCTGAGGACATTCAAATGTTGGCCAAACCTTCCCACAATCCTCATGCATCTCCATGGAGGTTCATAGGCAGATCATAGAAAGCAGTTCTCCCAGGCCCGTAGCTAACAACTTTTTGCTCAGGGGGCCCATGTTTTTCTCAGGGGGCCCACCACCAATGTTCCCTCTAAGCTGTGGAGTTTTGTGAGCAAAACTTCTACTTTGTGAGCTACTGCCATTAAAGTTGTGAGAGAGCAATTTGGCTGCCGCATAAATTAGTTTGCTCTGGAGCCATCCTTCCTGAGCTAAGACAAAAATCTGCGAGCTGGAAGTTAAAAAGTGTAAGCTAGCTCACACTAACTCAGCTTAGAGGGAACACTGCCCCCCCTCCATTGGGGAACCATGATTGCAAGGGGGAAAATATAGACCAAATTCAATCTCATCAGACAAATTCAGTACAATTGAAAGAGAGATTTGATTTTATGTTTTTAAAACCGGACAGCACAATCACAGCAGTATTAATCTTTGTGTAACAGAACTAAGTTTTCAAAAAGTTTTCATTGAGACCTGATACTGAAAGGCATGCAAAGCAGCAACAGAAAAAAGGAAAAATATTTTATTAGAGAGCAGAGAAGACTATTAAGCCAAAACCAGAAATAGCTTCCCCCCCCCTAGAATTCAGTTTCATTTTACAATAAAAAAAAATACTGAACTTCTTCCTGCAAGGGGCTGCTACTTTGATTTGAACTTGTGGGCATTTTTTGGAATTTTAAGAAAGGGCAGTGGTCACAATCACAAAATTGATACCTTGGGAAGCAGGACCAATCACAAAATGGCTGCTAAAATATTGGGAGGTTTCAAGCAGAGCATCCACCTGTGATCAGGACAACTGTCTCCAAATGTGCATGCTCTGTAAGACCAAAAGTGATTTCCCTTGGGGTCTTCAAAAACACCTCCTGCTTTACTGAGGTGAAAGATGGTCAGAACTGGCTGTTTGCTTTGGTGAAAAAGTGCTGGGTAAGAAGCAAGTAGCCACCAGCAAACACATTGTTGGGCACCACATTGGAGTTTACCACTCTAGTCACTACGTATATATATATTTCTACCCTTAAAATATAGGAACATTCTTAAAAAGAAGAGAAATGTTGATTGAAAGCCTTCCCATTTAACAATGGGAACCACAATTAAGACCTTATCGGAAGCAGGGGTCTTTTCATAGAAAAACACCTGCAGGAGCTCATTAGAATATGGTATGCTAATGAGCTATTAGGCTATTAGCATATGCCACACACCCTGACATCACCGGAAGTGATGTCAGAAGGGGAAGCAAAAGGGGGGGAGGCATCTTCAAAAGCCTCCTCTTCCCTAGCTGGCCTGGGTGGGGGAGCTAAGAGAGAAGGGGTTTAAAGTTTAAACTCCTTCTCACTAGAGTTGGGCCACAGAAGGAGGAAAGAGGGAAGGAAAGAGAGAGAGTAGAAAGAAGGAAAGAGGGAAAGAAAGAGATGGAAAGGGGAGGGAAAGAAAGAGAGGGAAGATGGAGGGAAACAGGGAAAGGAGGAAAAAGAGAAGAGAAAAAGGTGGGAAAGAAAGAAAGAGAGAAGAGAAGAAGGAGGGAAAGAGGAAAAAGAGAGAAGGAAAGGAGGGAATGAAAGAAATTCAGCGGCAATTCGGCCCCATTATATCCTATGGGTCATTGAAGTCAATGGTGAAAACATAGGGTATATTCTGGGGGCTGGAGGAGGGGGTTTGAGGGAGACACTCCAAACTCACAGGGTAGCTGGTAGAGCCTCTCTCCAAGATACCCACGAAGTTTCAAGAACATTGGACCAGGTGGTCCAATTCTATGGGCCCCCAAACAGGTTGCCCCTATTCCCTCCATTGTTCTCTATGGTGGAAAAAAGTAACTTTTTCCCACCATAGAGAACAATGGAGGGAATAGGGGCGACCTGTTTGGGGGCCCATAAAATTGGATACCCTGGTCCAATGTTCTTGGAACTTCGTGGGTATCTTGGGGAGAGGCTCCATCAGCTACCCTGTGAGTTTGGAGCCTCTCCCTCAAACCCCCTCCCCTCCAAACCCCAGAATATACCCTATGTTTTCACCATTGACTTCAGTGGCTCATAGGATATAATGGAACTGAAATTGAAATGTGGCTGCCTGAAAGACTCCCTGGGACCCCGGCTGGGGGCGGGGCTTGGCTCCTGAGCTCCGGGAGTGGGCTCCCCCCCCAAAAAAAGACCCCTGATCGGAAGGAACTGGAAATGCAGCTCCAGGGCAACTTTTCTGTCAGGAAAAAGGGGTGTGTGTGTGAAGAAACCTCCACTCCGTGCCGCACAACCCTCCCGCCGGACAGGGACCTTCCCTTCCTGCCCTCCCGCTGCGCTCTCCCTCCTCCCCCCTCCCCCGCAGCTGCCACACCCTCCGTGCCATATTGGGGGAGAAGGTGCCGCCGCCGCCTCCAGAGCCGCAGGGGGTGCCGGCCCGGCCCATCTCCTTTCCCCTTCCCTTCCCCTCTCGGAGCGCCCCGGCCGGCCTTGGTGACCGTAGGGAGAGGGGCCAGGGCCAGGGGGAGGGGGCCGGAGGGAGTAGGGGGGAGCAGAGGCTCGGGGGGAGGGGGCCCGCAAAACCCGTGGGGGACCGGGCCCCCAGGGCCCCACGCAGGCTACGGGCCAGAGTTCTCCTGACCACTTGGTTCGCAAACCATTAACTGGCCTGGTTCATTCTTGAACTGTGGTTCATTTATAGGTTTGTGCCCATCCAGACTCCGGAGCATTCACCTGAGCTGCTTTGAGTTCTGTTAACTGGAAGAAAGGTAGGATATAAATATTTTAAATAAATAGCCATGCATTCAATTGAGCATGGGGGGGGGGCACAATACAAGGCATTTGGAACCCTTCTTACACCCATACTGAAACCAAACAAATGTACAAAGGCATGAAAGACTGCAGAGGAAGAAATAGCTCAAGCCCTCAAACAGCTCAGAAGAACTTCCAGGCACCGCTGAGATATTGCACCCTGAGACCTAATCATGGACTATACACATTGCCTGGCTGCCTCATAGAATTTTCCTTAACACCTTCTCATGTAGTCACCCCTTCCCTGGTTCAAGACGTTCATTAACACTACCTGCTTCCATTCATTCCAACAACCCTAGTGTTCCATCTTCTCCCTAGTTCCATCATGGAGCCTTCAGTGATGCCTTTTCCACATTCTAGAAAACAACTGTGCAGACAATGGACATCCCTTTCAGCCCCCTCCCAGGATGACTCCCAAGCTAAAGACAGCCAGGTTTAGTAATGAGGTTTAATAATGAGTGTAAATGGGCATAGACCCCTATGTCTATCCCCTAATAAAACAGACACCCCTGTGAAATAACCCAAATGTTTACTAAACAGAATCAAGAATGGGGTTCTGAACGCAAGTGAGATGAATGGGTTTGCCCACTTTGTTTGTCTAGCAAGACTCCTATACCTTGGAAAGCTGGCAGGTAGAGCAACTGTGCTAATGGAACAACTATCTTTTAAGCACCTTACAATAGTGTGGAAATCAGGCCATGATAACAGAACTGACGACAATGTAGCAGAGCAACTAGATATGCAGTGGTAACTGCAGCTGTTAATTATATTATGGGATCAGCATGTAGTTTGCCCTTAATGCATTCCATGGTGTGCCTCCAGCACTGTTGGAGGGCTGCCTGCAATGAGCCAGAAGAGGTGCAGCAATGAATAATAATGTTGACATGTAGCAACAAACCGTAACAGGGATCAACCATCATACACATGATGCCCTTCCAGTTCCTGTGCTTCTCTCTCCCCCCTTTAGAGGAGCTGCAGCATCAAGAAGGTATTGGCAGTGCAGAGGCTACTAAGAAGGACTGAGGCCTTGGCTCACTGTCCCAGTCCTGGATAGAGTGCCTTCACAGCTCTCTAACCACACTATTAGCTTGTCCTTAAAGCTGCTTCCCCTGATCCACGCTGCCTTTTGGGTACAGTTATAGATTGGAACTCTTAGGCTGGGGCAAGTGATGCACTGTATTCTTGGTGCTTGGGTGGGGGGGCAACAGTGGGAAGGCTTCTAGTGTCCTGGCCCCACTGCTGGACCTCCTGATGGCACCTGGTATTTTTGGACACTGTGTGGCAGAGTGTTGGACTAGGTGGGCCATTGGCCTGATCTAACATTGGCTTCTCTTATGTTCTTATCCACTGTGGTGAATATGTAGTTTTCTCAAGGGAAGATTCACCCAGGTTGTGTTCACACATAGTTGGCATTTGCATGATTATGCTGTAGCAGTCATTCGCAACTATGAATGATTACTATAGTGTGATAGTAGCACACTATCCAGTGATGTGTGGATTCAACCCCAGCTGAACATCAGTGTATCTAATTGGTAAGAGAATGGCTTCCATTATGACCATGATAGCTGGTAAAATGGGCCTCCCACAGAGAAACTCAAGGTTTCCTGGGTTCACAGGAAAAATATGACTTATTAATCAGAAGGAAAAGAGAACTTCTCCCTCAAGAAACTCACAAGGATGGCCCAAATAAGCTATAGGATATATGGAATTTTGAGAGAAGGTGAATTATTTAAAGGGGAGATTAGCTTGTTCAAGCCCCTGAATCCTACAGGGGAGATTGGGGGTGACTTCAAATTGTTCCCCTTATGATCCCTCAAAGTCTCCCCCTCTCCCCTTTGTTCCTACAATTGATCAGTCATCTGTGAAATGCCTGCATGCTTTTACTCCTGAGACACAGAAATAACCTGAAAACTGCACTCATCATCTGGGATGCATTGAAGGGAGTTAACGCAAAAAGGATCGGTAGAGATGGGAGTGACTTTGGAAAACCCTGTCACCTAATTGCAGCATTGCCAGGATGCTTATAGTCTGCAGCTGACAGAACTAGGGAGAATGCTGGCAAAACAGTGGCAGGATTCTTGTAACGTGTTTAATTCCTTGTTTTGCATAACGTTAAAGACACCTACATACCTCCCAAGCCCGTAAGCAAATGTTTAATTATAGACACAGTAAAGCAGCACAGCTGCACACGGAAGGAAAATTACTTCTTTTGAAGAGGTTGTCACTAAGATAATCTACATACATTATCTTCTAGGCAACACCTTCCAATTTAGACAAACACAACACAAACATACCATGGTACTGCTAGAAGGAAGAAAAGATCCATTCACACCTCATGGATAAACCTGACAAACATTTGTATTCAAAAACTGTTGTGATTCCACAAAACTCTTTGTTTTGTTTTTAAATACCCTGCTTTTGTTTTTTTTCTTTCTGCTGAGTATATTTTGCTTTAGATACATTTCATTTTGGCATCTGTTGCTAATTATGGGAATTGGAAGAGTCTGGGGGGATGGGGACATAAATGTGTTATCTGCCACTATTTCACCACCAGAGATTTAAATCTGCATGTATGGGGCTATATTACTGGCTTATAACCCCTGGCTAATCACTTCTGTCCAAACATATATTCTTCACAATACTTATTTTAATAATTTTTTTCTTTGCTTTGATGATGGCTAATTCACAAAATTGGAATATGGTGAACTGATTTAGAAAGTGACATCATCAAGAGCTTGTGGAGCTTTGCAAAAGAGAAGAGGGCCTGAGCACAGAGGATGGTGAGTAAGCAATGCACAGTACCTACCAGGACCAATGGAAGAGAGAGAGCATAGCCCTCTGCCGGCATTATGGTCCATTCATATGAACTGGGAACCCATCAACCACATGTATCAGGCATTTGAAAGTCCTGACAATGCACTCAATATATGTGGTCTATGTCTCATGTGAATTGGACAGTGCATGGATTTTCTATGCAACCACAATTTCAACATTCATTTTGGGGACCTGCACATATGTAGCTGGTGAGCTCCCACTTCACATGAATGAAACTCTTGATCTCTTGATCATAATAAATGTTGAAATGAAAATGAAATGGAATGTAACATCTGTAGAAGGTTCTTGTGAGGCAGATCTAGAGACCGGAATGCTGGGAAATTTTAATGGACTGTGCCACCAGTTGAACTACTCATTTACATGTGAGATGAATGAGATGAACCACCTCATCAGATTGAGTCAATGTTCGAAGCCCCATGTTGAGCAGCTTTATTCCTGTGTTCTAGCCAGAACTATATTCTAGCCAGGGTCAGAATTATCTTTCGCTTTGACAAACAAGCTACATTTGTAACTTCTGTTTTGCAGCTTGTTGTTGCTATTGTCCCTAAACAGTCAGCAGATTAAATCTTGCCAATAATCAGAGAAAGTGGAACAGATCTCCCAGGGTCACCATCAGGTCATTAAGGTTAGGAGTTTGGGAGTGCTCCTGGATCCCTCCTTAAAAATGGAGGGCCAGGTAGCAGCCACTGTCAAGTCAGCCTTTTACCATCTTTGGCTGTCTTGGCAGTGGCTCCCCTTCCTGGAACGCAACAACTTGGCAATGGTGATCCATGCGATGGTCACCTCGAGGTTGGACTACTGTAATGATCTCTACATAGGGCTGCCCTTATCACAGATTCGGAAGCTACAACTGGTGCAAAATGCTGCAGCCAGGCTGTTGATGGGCCTCCCACTCCAGGAGCACATTCAACCTGTGCTGAAGGCATTGTACTGGCTACCGATAGCATACCAAATTTGCTTTAAAGTGCTGGTTCTTACCTTTAAAGCCTTTCATGACCAGGGACCTACATACCTGAGGGACTGCCTCTCCCCACATGTCCCCTAGAGAGCACTGTGACCAGGGTCTCAACACTGACGCACCCTCCCTGGACCTAAGGATGCCAGACTGGCTTCAACTAGGGCTAGGGCTTTTTTGGCGGTGGCTCCTCTCTGGTGGAATGAGCTCCCGGAGGAGATCAGGGTCCTGTGGGACCTTATGCAGTTTTGCAGGGTCTGTAAGATTGAGCTGTTCTGCCAGGCATTTAACTAGGAGCCACCTCGGAGAGAATGCCTGCCCCCTTGAAATCTCGAGGCAGCCCGAGTCACCTGTTTAAAGTTATATCTGGACCATCCACCAGGATGGCATGGAGGTCAAGCGCCAGCCCACAAGGAATATTAAACCAGTACTTTTTTTTTTTCTGGATGCTAGCACCTTTTAAAGTTTTAATTGTTAATTGGTTTTATGACTTTCATTATTTATTTTTGTCTTTGTTGTTTTAACCTGTTGTTAGCTGCCCTGAGCTGGCCTTGGCTGGGAGGGTGGGGTATAAATATAATAAATAAATAAAATCAATAAAATTATTCAGTGGCTCTTAATTCAAGGAAAATGTTTTTCAGATTCCAGCTTTATATGTTGAAAACAGACTCCCCAGCAGTTTGCCCCTACTTTGTATCTGTGCAGTTGGGTTCCCAACACTGCCTAGGCAAATGCTAGGAGAATCTGGGGTAGTGCCTGAGGAGGGTGGAATCCAGGGAGGATGCAATGTCATGTCCAGGTGATGCTCTATGAATTTCCCCTAATCTCTATGGAAAAGACCATAGAAATGAGAGGAAATTCCTAGACAGTCACCATGGAAGCCATTTTTTCTTCCACTCTTCAATTTATTGAGGGCAGGAGATTGGGCATGAGGGTGAGAAATTCCATACTGAGCCTGTGGAACTGGGAAGCTACAGACAGTTTTGCAGATTTCAATACCTTTTTGACCAGAATTGTTTTTATTTAATTGTGTACCAGAGAACTTTGATAAAAATCAAATATATTTTATAATTCATGTAGTAACTGCAGCTAAAATTTTATTTGCATCTTACTGGAAATTTCCATCAATACCTTCTGAACATGACCTAACAGTGAAGATTATGGAAAATGTGGAAATGGACAAATTGACCTCGATGCTAAATGGGCAAATGGAAGAAGACTTTGTTGGAATATGGACTCCATTTTATAATTGAATAAGAGAGAAATATAAAGATACGAGCTTCCTAATATCATATTAAGAAACTTTTATGAACTTTTAAATCCTCACAGTCTATCTCTATATAACATGAAATGATAAGTAGAGGAAAGTTATATGCAGAAAATTATTACTTTTGTTCTTTCCCCTGCCCCTGCCCCTTCCCGCTACCTCATCTTTGTGTATTCTAAAAACTTAATAAAAATCTATTAAAAAAAAAAAAAAAAAGGAATGAGGAAGCTTACTTTGCAGATGGATGCATCATTTAAATGGCCAGCACTGGATACATCGCCTGCAATTAAGTTAATTTATCCCAAGGAGGACAGTTTGGTTTCCTCTCCTTTTCCTTACATGTGTTGATTGGAGTCCACTAGCACCGTACAGACCAACAAGATTTTCCAGGTGTGAGCTTTTGAGAGTCAAAACTCCCTTCATCAGATCCATGTAGAAATGGAGAATTGTTCCATTGCAGCCTGAAGGTGGAAGGGATGATGCAAAGAAAGGAGTCAGGAAATGCAGAGGTAGAATGCAAAATGTAATTGGCTTGATTCATCAGGGGAGAATTGCTTAGGGGCAGAGTTTCCTAACAGTAAAACTAGTTTTGATCTAGTTTGATCTAGTTCAGGAAATGAATTCTGAATTTAAAGCTACCTATACCCAAAACACTCCTTTGTGCTCCTGGGAAATTAATATTTTGTTCTATATTAGGACATGAAGCACCTCTAAATGACCAGGAGGAAGACAGAAAATGCTAATTATAGTGTGTTAATGATTAAGTGCCGATTTGGACAGTGGCTGCTGCTGCTGATGATATTGGTGCATTTGTGAATATTTACCTGGACATTGGCTAAGGGTACAAGTCTAAAAGGGTGAGACAGCTAATATGATTTATTACTTACTTTGAGAGCATTTGTCTTGGTTCTGGCATTTGTGTTATCCATAGCTGGATATGCCCCCACTTACTTGACAGCAAACTGTCAGGGATGTTATGAGTGCTGTACACTGTGATTTTTAAATGCCAGACTTTTGAAAATGATAAGCCTGAAGTGTAATGAAGCAGCATAGCCTACCTTAAGCACTCACCTTTTGGCCTGTCAGCTATCAAAGGATGTGGCATCATCAGTGTATACCAGAGTTTGGGGCCATTATTACAAAGCATCATTGTAGAGGAAAATAACAGACTTCCATTTAGTCTCTGGGCTTTGTCTATGTGGTTCTTGCTTTTCTCTGACTGCTCTATAGAGAGATCAAGAGCTGTCCTTGTAATCTGAGAGTATGCTTGAGGGAACCTTTAAATATTGTGGCAGCAATGAAGACGGTTCTGTGGTTTAAATGGTTTTCTCAACACCTCCCTCTAAAGCTGCTGAGCCAAAAGGTCAGACTCTCTTGTTTGCCATCAGTTTATTTTTATTAATGATTACTGGAACATAAGGTTTTAGGGTTGTATCAAAACATGAAAGTGTTCTATAGTGTTCAACTTCTAACGGCCTCGGCATTGGCTTCCACAGCTTGTTTTGTAAGAGTAAATGCCTTTATTCTTTCCTAATGATCAAGACTAGCTTGGGCTGTGACAACCCATGGGGAGCCCTCAATATTACTCTGCCTTCTCCTCTAACACTCAATTTTCGCACTCCAACTGTTGAGTATCAATAGCCATCAGTGAAACATATTGGAGAAATTCTGTTCCATAATTCTGTTTCTCAATCTTGGACAGATTTTTTTTTTTTTTTTTTGCAGAAGATCTATTGATGTGTGAAACCTAATTGACAAACATTGCTAAGCACACCAAAACTCTTTGGAAACTCCTGGTTTATTTGGAAATGTGATTGTAGGTAATGTTAGTTTAGGAATGTGTGGGACAGCTCTCCCACCCAATTTTTGTTTATCTGTGAGTAGTCTGCCAGCCACCAAGCACTGAGTTGTGATATTTCAAAAAGAACTGGAAATTTTTCTTGCCGTAGAAAAAAATATCACATGTTTTTAAAGGAAGGGGCATAGCTCAGCCTTAAGCATCTGCTATCATGCTGGCAACTACTGTTAAAAGGATCCCAAAATCTATATACTAATAGCCAAGATGCCCCCACTGTGTGGATATCTAAACCCGCACATCGGGGGCATTTAGGGGGCAAAAAGATTTTCCTGAACACTTGGGCAGTCCCCAGGTGTGCAGAAAAATCTGACAAGTTGAAAAAAATATATGGGGGATACTTAAATCCCTCCAAAAGTAAAAGTGCATTCCCTGCACATGTGGAGAGAACACTCTGGCCATTGGGGGGACGCTCGGTGGGCTCGGTGGCTGGGAGCTGATCTGGCCTCACTGCCAGTGCCCAGTGTGGGGGAGTGGAAGAAGGCTCAGTGGGCCCAGTGGCTGGGAGCTGTGCAGGCCTCACCATCGGTGCGGGGGGTGGGGGAGAAGGATTGGCGGGCCCAGCAGCAAGGAGCCATGTGGACCTCACCTTTGGTGCCGGGGGGGGTTGGGGGGAGAAATGGCAGGCCTGGCCTCACCATCGGTGTGTGGGGGGTGGGGAGAAGGGCAGAAGGCTCACCTGTGGCTGCTTCCTCCTCCACGTGGAGCTCCCCCCCCATGAGTACTGTGGATCCCTTCTTCTTGTCTCTTTCTAAGACCCTGGAGAGTTACTGACAGTCAAAGTGGATAACACTTGTGATGTGTAAGCCCCCCTCCCTGTTCCATCTGATCACCAGTCTGGCTGTTAACCAAGCCAGACTATCCAAAACCTGGTAACCTACACATGCATTGCTGGACTGGCTTGGATTTTGTAGAAAAGTGTTCTCCACAACATAGTGGTACTTTTGTGCACCTCCCAGAATTTCTGTGGCTTTTGGGAAAGAGTGAAGCAAAGCTGGGTGGTGCCCATGTGGACGAGAATTATAGATCTTCCAAATCCTGCCCATATCTGTGCCAGTGCACTGCAGCAGCCATTCCTCCTCTGCTCCTGGAGTGCTTTCAAATGGCAATTGATTATTGTTATAGCAATATAAAACAATCTATTTCGCAGATTCTCTGGATTCACAGCTTTTTTTTTTTGGGGGGGGAAGTAAGTCTCTAGCCCCTCTCATTGCAGAAATATATCTTTTAAAAGATTTTATTTATATACATTTTTCAATATACAGAAAAAAAAGAAAAAGAATAGTATAAGTTTCTGGTAATATACGTAAATTAGTTTGAGGTCAAAATGGGTAGTTACTATTTTTTTCAATCCACTTATAGATTTTTTCCCATCTATTTTGATGTATTGACTCGTCCCTTCCTAAGAGTAACAGATTTAACTTGTCTGATTCAGCTACTTCCAACAATTTGTCTATTATTTCTTCTTTATTGGGGGTAGTATCTTTTTTCCAACACTTAGCAATTGCAATCCTTGACATCGTGATTGTATAAAGTATAATTCTTACGTCATCTTTTTAAATTCCTACCGGTAGGATGTTAAGTAGGAAGACTTCGGGTTTAAATTCTAGATTGACATTAATAGTTTCTTCTATAATTTTATTAATCATTTGCCAGAACTTTTTAATTTTTTCACATTCCCACCAAATATGCAAATAAGTTCTTACTGTCTTCCTACACCTCCAGCATATGTCTGAAGCTTCTTTATAACATTTTGCTATTTTATCCGGTGTCCAATGCCACCTATAAAACATCTTATATATTTTTTCTTTATAGTTTGTTGCTCTTAAAAATTTCAAAGATTTCCACAATCTAGCCCATTGCTCAAAAGCAATGCTATGACCTATATCTTGCATCCAGAGAATCATATTTGGTTTAACAGTTTCTTCTATCAGTTCTTCCGTAATAAGGAAGTTGTATAGTTTTTGTATCAATTTATCTGATGAAGGACTTCCAGTGGCAGGAAACCGACATGGCCGACTCATTCTCTCTCCCCGCTCACCCCGATCCTTCCTCTACCCCTACGACGATCCAACCAGCACTTAAAACATCAAACTTTATGTGGAACGAAATTCGAACATCTGACCAACCTAATTTGAAAAAACATAAGAAAATTCAAGCCCCCCGAGATCGCAAGCACCGGAGCTAAACTTGGACTCTGAGGTAACCACGATAAGCACAATGGTGTCAGGCAGCTCATCAAACAGCAAAGACGCAGCCCCAGTTACAGCGATAGACCTAACGAGTGCTCTCTCTAGCTTAGAAAAAACCTTTCTAGACCATATGACTGCCATGATCAAACCATTATATGAGCGCTTTGATAACGTGCAAAAACCTACCCAAAGAGGCTATGCTGAAGAGAAAAGAATTAAAACAAATCACAAGCAGCCTGTTGGAAGCAGACATTAGATACACATGGTTAACACCACTAGTTCTTCAAGTCACCTATCGCGGCAAATAACACAAGATTACATCAGTAGAAGAAGGCTTCAAACTGCTAAGAGTTCTGAATATAGAAACCCCAATGGACTTTACTAGACAAAGCAACAAACATTGTCATTCCTCATCTGCATCTCCACCACCTGAACTGCAAGCTCTACTTCCGATGGATAAGTGAAAAGAGAAAAGTCTTTCCTAGACCACCTGGATCTCTACACTTAACAGCTGTATAAAAGATAGCTGGATCACTCTTAGATGGAGCTTAATAATCCTAATTTTGGCGATATTGTTTTAACAATTGATGTTCTACGCTGGTTTCATGCTGATAACTTCGAAGGGGTTCTTCCCTTAATGGTTTCCAAATGTTTTTCTCTTTGTTGTAAGTTCTACCCCAAAGCTATTTTTAGGTATTGCTTAATAGTGCGTTCTATGTTATAAAATCCTTTTTTTTTGGGGGGGGGAGAAGGGAGGGGTTCCAAGTGTTACAGTTCGATTAATAAACGTTCCTTCACTCTCTGACCTTAAAAGCTGGGGGGTGTAGAGAACGTGTGTTCAACCCAGCCTCCCGTTTCCAGCGTTTTAAACGGGAGTTCAGAGAGTGCTTTCTACAGGAGACAGCACCATTTCTTGCATAGAGTTGTTTAGTGCTGAGGTCTCCTCCTATATTTTAGTAGTTTGTTAGAATTTAATCTTTCTGCTTTATAAAAGAAAATTGAACTGTTTATATTGATCCTTTTTAAGTGTTATAGTATTAAACTCACCTAATAAATTTCATTCTCTTAATTAACTTTCAATTAATCTTGCAAATCTTGGTGCACTATCTCATAGGCTGACACAATCTTTCTGTACAGACTCTTCTTCCTTTCCTGTCCATAATATAATTGTTGTATTGTGTATTACTTACTTGGAATTTGTTGACTATACAGTATACTCATATTATATATATATTGTCATCATATGAACTACGTGGAATCATTTTTAAAATAGGAATCTTAACTTATTTTTGATTAATTTTAATATTTTATTGTATCTGTGCTGGTGTCATAACTATTAGACAATTTCATTAACTTCATTTTTCGCTTCCCTGATTAACTCTTATAGTCAGAGTATTCTAATTAATTAATATCTCCACTGATCTTTTGACAGATAAATTCAGTTTTATTCCAACATTTTAGCGTAATTTATCTTAGAGTATATAATCATTTTAACAACTGACTTCTTTGAAATTTTTTAAAAGTGCATTGGTTCCAGAGAACCCCACGATACTGTGACCACCAAATCTCAGGTGATCTTCATTCCAGACTTTAGTGTCTACATCTTACATTGAATTTTTAAAACACAAACATTAATTTTCTCTCTTTTTAGAATTCAATTTATTTGCATTGACCATAACAATGCTGTCACAAATTAAGGTCATCTCAGCTAATGTTCATGGTTTAAATAACCCCATCAAAAAACGAAGGGTTCTAAATAATCTGTTGAAACAATCCCCAAGTATAATCCTACTCCAAGAGACTCATCTGAAGAACACTGAAAAAGAGGTATTTCATACCAAAAAATTTCAAACTCAATACCTGGCCCCAGGTAATTCAAAATCCAGAGGAGTCGCCATTTTACTATCCACAACTGTACGGTTCACACTTGCATCAATCAAAAAAGATTCACTAGGCAGATTCTTATTTATTAAAGGGACACTAGAAAATAGAACAGTAACAATCGCTACCTTGTATGCTCCAAATACTGGACAAATTGATTTCCTTAGAAATATCTTGACTAAACTGGATGATTTTGCGGAAGGCGACATTATTCTTGGGGGCGATTTTAATTTGATAATTGACACCCACTTGGATAAATCATACCACTCACCATCATCGCAGAGACCCACTAAACAATTTACCCCTCTAGATGAACTCCTAAAGAAACATAATCTCATAGACATATGGCGTTTGACCCATGCAGGTGAAAAAGATTATACATATTTTTCGGTGAGGCATAATGTGCATACACGGATTGATCTTATTTTGGTGTCCCCATCACTCTTAAACAATGTCTCAGCTACCAATATAGAACCCTCAAAGTGGTCTGACCATGCATGGTTGGATTGCACATTGACTCTTTTTGACCACAGTAAAAAACACAGACAATGGACATTAAATGTGTCTTTATTGGAGAATCAAATCTTTAGAGAAGAAATAGAAGAGGAAATAAAGAGATATCTTTTAAACAATTTGCAGAGCGATATCTTTCCAGTCATGCTGTGGGATGCTCTGAAGCCCGTAACCCGGGGACTTATCATCTCTAAATCCGCATTTCTGAAAAAGCAAAGACAACAACTAGAACATGACATTATAAACAAAATCAATGTCTTAGATAATCAACATAAGCAGACAGGTTCCTTGCAAACATTACAACTTTTAAATGCAGAAAAGAGGAATCTTGCTCTGTTGGAGACGTCTAAAATTAAGAAGAACATATTGTTCACTAAACAGAAATTTTGGATTAAGTCCCCCCGCACTCTAAAATTACTAGCTCACAAGGTAAAAAAGCAATCATCATCTAATCACATTTTATGCAATCAGAACCTTGCAAGGGGATATCACTACCAATACTCAAAATATCATACGTAGGTTTGAAGACTATTACACTCAACTATACTCGGCAACCCCTCTAACCGAAACAACACTTCAGGAAGGAATCTTAAACTTTCCAATACACAAAAAACTGAATGACCAGCATAAGTCTTTTTTGGATAGTCCTATAACAAATACAGAGGTCTTAGAGACCATTACACAACTCAAAACTGCTAAGACTCCTGGCCCGGATGGTTTCCCCCCAGAGTTTTTCAAAACTTTTGCATCAATTTTACTGAACCCACTAACTAACGCGTTTAATCACATTTTAGAGACAGGACGTGTCCTGCCCTCTTGGCACCAGGCCACTACTGTTGTCATCCACAAGAAAGGAAGAGATCCATTACAGCCCAGTTCCTATAGACCCATCTCTTTACTAAATCAGGATCAAAAAATTTTCACATCCATTCTCGCTAAACGAATGAACACTTTTATTTCTGATTACATTCATCCAAATCAAGTTGGTTTTATACCTTCTAGAGACCTTGCAGACAATACGTTTAAGACCTTGAATTTATTAAAACACTGCACGAAAGCTAATCTTCCAACCGCCTTTCTTACCTTAGACGTGGAAAAGGCCTTTGATACAATTCAGTTCCCATACCTATTTGCAACACTCCATAAAATGGGTTTTGGCGATAAATTTCTAACAGTCTTAAAGAGTCTTTACTCCAACCCCACCACTAATATTAAAATCAATGGTTCCCTTTCCAACACAATCAAATTAGATAAAGGTACGAGGCAGGGATGCCCGCTTTCCCCATTATTATTTGACTTGGCAATTGAACCATTAGCTTCTGCAATTCGATCGGCACCTTCTATTTCCGGCATTACATTACGCAACAAGGAACATAAACTCTCGTTATTTGCAGACGATATGTTACTCTATATCACCAAACCCCTAGATTCTATCCCACCACTACTTTACATTCTGGAATCCTTTAAAAAAATATCTGGCCTTGCAATAAACAGCTCGAAATCTCAAATCCTCCCCATCCACATCACTGCAGAAGATCAAGAACTCTTGAAAGAAAAATTTACTTTTAGCTGGGCTACAACTCACCTTCATTATTTAGGCATAAATGTACCTACAGATCTTTCCAAATTACTCACAATTAATCATTATGATACCCATAAGGCCGTACGTGATGACATACTTAGATGGAGCAAACCGAATGTTTCATGGTTAGAACGATTTCACCTCATTAAAGCATTTATTTTGCCAAAATTTCTGTTTCTATTTAGGACAATTCCTATCAATATTCCTATCTATGTATTAAGAAATTGGCAAGCAACTCTCAGGAATTTTTTATGGGACGGAAAACGACCTAAGGTAGGTCATCAAACGTTGAGGAGACGCAAAAATCAAGGGGGATATGGCCTACCAGATCTGATTGGTTATTACAAAGCCACATTATTATCTAATGTAATTAAAATTCAACAGGCCACTAATCAGCCTGAATGGGTGCAAATTTGTACAGATCTACTCACCTCATCCACTCTTGATGCTCTGATTTGGGATAATGCTTCCTTATCTCCCTCTGGGGTAAGGGACAACATTTTCCTCTACCCAGCCATACACCTTTGGAGATCTTGCCGCAAAAATTTGCTCCCAGACAAATCCAGGTTTGCTACGTTCGTCTCTCAACCTTGGTTCTCAGAATTTGTCCACCCTAATAGACTTAGTGAGTGGAAAACAGCAAAGCTATATCGTTTCTGCGACATTGGAAATAATAAAGGTCTCCTCCCAAAAATAGAACTAGAAAAAACTTTAGGTCAATCCATACCTTGGTTCTTGTATCTACAACTCCAGCATGTTACAAGCCAAATGAATCTTCACTCATTAATTTCACTTCCGCTCACAAAACTGGAGGCTATTATAAGGTATATAATGATCAAAATAGAGGTATGATATCGGCTTTATATGACCTACTGATGGATGACGACAATTCTAAAATTCTGCCTTACCAATCGGCCTGGCAACATGATTGTGAAGTTGAAATTGATGATAAAGCATGGCTAAAAATTTGGTCCACTAAAGCGAATGTCCCAAGCTCCTCACCCACAGATCTGCATAAATTTAAAATTTTAACTCGTTGGTACTTAACTCCTCAGAGGCTGTCATACATGTCATCCAAACATTCCCCTCAATGCTGGAAAGGCTGTAAGCAAGAAGGTTCCTTCGCCCATTGTTTTTGGAAGTGTGAAAAAATCCAGATCTTCTGGCTAGAGGTTTTACAATATTTCAAACAAATACTAAACATTGAGATTTCTCCAAAACCGGAATACCTATTTTTGGGGCTATGGCCACCAGAGATTGCTAACCACCATTATAAGGATACATTAGACACAATGCTGTATGCAGCTAGAATATCTATAGCTTCGTATTGGAAGGACACTGACCCACCAAACATACAGGTATGGTTTAGGAAACTCTGGAACCAGTTCATTATGGAAAGTATCTCTGATAAGCACAATGGATATATTAGAACTCTCACTAATTCTACCTTCAGTGCAAAATGGTATCCTATTCTAGATGCCTTATCAAATGAAGAATTTATTTCACCTGTATGGAATGATTATATTAAATGGATTTGAAAAGGAAGTTAATGTTGTTGACACCAGGCACCACCCTGACAAGTCACTCTAATTTATTTCTCCAACCATTATTATTAACACATATTGTATTCTTACAGCCACTGATATTATCCCTATTATCAGAATTATTACTGTTATCATCTTTATTATTTCTAATTATTTTTATACTTCTATAATCAGTTTTATTTTGAGCATCGAAACCCTGCAAGGATGTAGGCCGAGGACAGACTGGCAATTTGCCGCGGGATGGGACCCGGGCTGACAGCGACTCAATATCGGAGTAAATGGAACGTTCACACAGGCACATCTGCCTGGCGTCCCCCACCCGGAGCTTACCGGAGCCCTCACGCTTCAGAGCTGGTTTAAAAAAACACCTGATAAAAGCCGTCGCAAATCGTGAAAGCCTGCGTTCGTCACGCGTTTCCCCGCTTCCGGGGAGTCTGAACGCGCAGCCGAAAAGCCGGGAGCAACCCGCGTTGGGCATGAGGCAGCAGCGGCGTGATTGGCTGAGCTCCGCTCCACTGCCCAATGCGGTGCCAGCGTTGCAGGGCAAAAAAAAAAAAAATCGCCGAAATGCGCTTATGCGCATGACTGCATGAGCGCTCATGCGCTCATGCGCACATACGTCCACAGCCGAAATAATGGGGGAACAGCGAATATAGCGCGCCTCCGGCGCGGCAGTCTGAACGGTCCCGCGCGCCTCCGTCCCGTTTCTTCCGGCAGAGGCCCCCGCTGTGTGGACGGGAAAACCCGGTATCGTTTACTCCGGGTTTTTTTTGCCCCGACTCGATACCGGGGCAAATTGCCAGTCTGTCCTGGGCCGTAGTCTGGGTTCAGCACCCTTGTAACACTGAACAGCGAAAGGAAGTTCTTCGAAAAACGATAAAATTGAACTGAGTTGTCTTTTTGTTTAATATGAATGTTTACTAAATGTTAATCTATGTTTATCCATGAAGTGCACGCTCTATTTACGTTCTGTTATATCTTTTATATCTTTGCTCTTTTTGCAGATTGTTGTATATTGATATTGTTCAAAACTGGTTTTTTTCCAATAAAAACCTTAAAAAATATATCTGATGAAGAGAGCCAGATTCTGTCAAGTTGTGTAGGGGTATTTATGAAGTTTATTTTTTTGTCTTTAGTGAACCTGGAATTTAATTGAATTTTTTCCCAGTTAGTTAAATTTGCTTTTTGAGTTTCTTGTGAATCTAGGGGTTTTAATTCGTTATTTTTTGTCAATAACGTTTCATATGTTAATTTTTTATTCTTTTCATATAGGGATGGTATAATAAATGCTTCTAATGGGGAGATCCATTTTGGCATTTTAGTATAATACCTATTTTTAATTTCTTTCCAAAGTTTAATCAAAGGGCCTCTAATTCCATGGTTTTGGAAGACTTGTTGTTTTTTATCTATGTTGTACCAAATATGTGCATGCCATCCCATAGGCAGATCATGGCCTTCTAGTTGTAAAAGTCTTTCTTCTTCTAACAAAATCCAATCTTTTATCCAACCCATCGCCACTGCTTGATAGTATAAATTCCAATTTGGTAGTCCTAGCCCACCGTTTTCTTTTTTAGCCATAAGTAATTTTTTATTAATTCTCGGCTTTTTGGCATGCCAGATGAATGTTCTGACCGCACGGTTTAGTTCTTCAAAGAACTTTTTGTTTGTTAATATAGGCAGACATTAGGCCAAAAATAGGAAACATGGGAGGATATTCATTTTTATTGTGGCAATTCTTCCGATAAATGAAATATGTAGATCATGCCATCTGTTAAGATCTTCTCTTATCTCTTCCAAAAATTTTATGTAATTATTTTTGTATAAATTTTTATTATTGTTTGTTATAATTATTCCTAAATATTTAATTTTATCTACTACTTGAATGTTTGAGATATTTTGGATCTTGATTATTTGCTCAGCAGAGCAGTTTTTAGTCAGGATTTTTGTTTTCTTCATATTGATTCTTAAGCCCGCCACTTGACCGTAATCATGCAAGTCTTTCCATAAATATGACAGAGATGTTGCTGGTTCTTCCAGGATAAATACCAGGTCATTGGCAAATGCTTGAAGCTTATATTGTTCTTTTTTATTTTGGTGCCTATTATATTCTTATTTTTTCTCACTAGATCGTTTAATGTTTCTAGCCCAAAGATAAATAATAGGGGTGATAATGGACATCCCTGCCTGGTTCCTTTCTGTATAGCTATGTTATTGGTTAGTTCCCCATTAATAATAATTTTTGCATATTGTTCTTCATATATGGCTTTGATTGAATTTAGGAATTTTCCCCCACAGTTCCACAGTTTAAGTTTCTGTTTTAAGTATTCCCAATTTGCATTGTCAAAGGCTTTCTCTGCATCCAAGAAAATTAATGCTAACTGTTTTCCTGGGTTTTGTTCATAATACTCTAGAATATTGATTAAATTTTTTCATTGTTTTTGATTTGTCTTTTCGGGAGAAAGCCTGACTGATCTTTATGTATAATGTCTGCCATAATCTTTTTGAACCTGTTTACTAAGATCGTTGCGAAAATTTTATAATCTATGTTTAATAAGGAGATAGGTCTATAATTTTTGATATCATTTCTTTCTGATTCTGGTTTATGTATAAGGGTTATTAAAGCTTCTTTCCAAGTCAATGGTATTTTACTTGTAGCCATAACATTATTAACCAAATCCTTAAATAAAAATGATATTTCATCTTCTATTATTTTATAGACTTCTGCTGAGATTGCATCTGGTCCCAGAGTTTTCTTTGGTTTTGATTTTTAATTGCTTTCACTACTTCGAACATAGTAATTTTTTCATTCAATAGTTTTCTTTCTTGTTCTGTAAATTTACCTGTTTTGTATTTCAATAAAAAATCTTCAATTTCCTGATTATTTTGTGGTATCTGTTTATATAAATTTGTACAAATTTTTTCTGCTATTATTTTTAATTCTTGAGTCTTAAATTTTGTCTCTTGTTTTTCATTTTTTAGGACTATAATAATCTTCTTTTCTCTCTCCTTTTTAAGTTTGTAAGTTAACCATCGTGAGGGTTTATTTGCATTCTCAAAAAGGTAGGCTTTGGTGTATTCGATTTTCCTCGCTATTTCTTGGGTCAACCATAAATTTATTTGATGCTGTATTAATTTTATTTTTATCCTTATTTCCTTTACATCTTTTTTATTCTGGCTGATCTTTTCTATTTTCCTTAGTTCAGCAGTTAATTTTTTAAATTTTTCTCTTTTTTGTTTATTTCTCCATGCCTCTTGATTTATGAATATACCTCTTATAAATGCTTTTAGTGTATCCCATGTATTGTTCAGTGATGTGTCTTCTCTTTTATTTATCTCAATGAACTCTTTTACTCCTTGCCTGAGTTTTTTAACAAATTCTTTATTTCTAATGAGACTAATATTTATCTTCCAACTATTTGCTTTATGGGATCCTTGAATTGATAGCCACATTGGGTTATGGTCCGCAAAAGTATTTGCCAAGATTTCAACTTCAGAAATGTGTTTTATTATATTGGTATTCACCCACACCATATCTATTCTTGACCATGATTTAGGTCTGTTAGTGAAAAAGGTGTAGTCTCTTTTCTGGAGATTTCTTGTTCTCCATAAGTCTATGAGATTAAACTCATCTGCTAATTTTAGGAAATTTTTTGTTAAAGTTGCACCTGATTTATGTGTTTTTTAAGTCTTCTTTCTATCTTCTTTGGGATCTAGAACAGCATTATAGTCTCCAACTAAGCATAAATTCTCAGGGTTTTCTTTGAGGATAAGATTTTTAAGTTCTAAAAAGAAGCTATCTTGGTTTTGATTTGGGGCATATATATTTACAATTAAAATATCTGTTTCATTAATTCTTACTTGTACCCCTATAATTCTTCCATTGGTGGATCTAAATTTAAATATTGGATTCAGTTTTGCATTGACATAGGTAACTACTCTTTTTTTTTTTTTTTAGTAAAACTCTCCTAAAGAGGAGAGAATTTTATTCTTTTTATATAAGAAAAGGGTAGGGTAGACAGATGGAAAAAGAAAAAGATGGAGTGAAGTTATTTTCTGTTAAAAAGGGTTAGTTTTAGTTAGTAATCAATACCATTTTAGGCATCCTTCATGGTTAGAAGATCTTCTTTTAAACTTTGCAAAGTCCAAAATCACTCTGTTAATACAGTTAGTAAAGTCCATTGGGGTTAGTAATTAGACAGCTCCTTCCAGATGCAACACGAACAGTCCTCAAGGTGTCTTCTTTTTAAATCTCTTCTAGTTATGGATTGAGTCCTTTTTAACATGGATGTCTTCCATTCCATCGCCTCTTTCCCCTGAGCTGCTGCCTTCCACACCGCTTGTCTCAATTTTGAGTGCTGCGTCTTCCCAGCTGGCGTGTCTCTTCAGAAGTTTTTGCATTTTGAGGATATATTCTATCTTCTTTCTTTTCTCTTTTTCCTTGTACTTCTGACCTTCAAATTTCCAGGGCGCCATAGTCACTTCACATGAAATTGGATCTCTGATATATTGCCTGTTATGCTCAGCCTCCCCTTCTACTGGCAGAGTATTTCCTTTTATAAAAGCGGAAAAGGCTTTGGGAGCCATGTCCACCTCTTCTTTTAATTCTTTCGCTTCACTGCCAGTTAGGGGTGCCAAAACACTCGTCGAAGTAAATCCGAGATCTTCTTTCTCTTCCTCTTTCACGCCCTGAAGGCTTAAAATCAAATTCACTTTCTGTTCAATTTCTGCCATCTTCCTTGATGTTTTCGATATTTGTTCCTGTCGACTGATGAAGACACTTTCCACTTTAAGCAAAGTTTCATTGATTTTCTGCATTTGCTCCAGCAGAGGGCGCAGTATCTCATTTTCTTGTTGATTGACAGCAAGCTCTGGGGGGGGCTACCCGGACCGGAAGTCCCTCCTCTCTTCTCTTCTGGTTTCTGCAGGACTTTGCCCGTTGTCGACATTTTGTTTTATTGTTTACTTTTACAAAGTTCGTGCCGCATCCCCCAGGAAGCTAAAAGGATCATAATCTTCCATACAACCCCGACGGTACTTTCACCAACACTGTTTTTTCTTTCTGCCCCCCTTCGCGCTCCCTTTTTAATTCTTGCTTCTCAAATGGGGTAGGGACTCCTCCCTCCTCCCCTTACGGTTAAACGCTTGCGGGGGCCCCTCAAATTTACGCTTCAAAATAGATCTTCAACTCACGATTGGATGCCACTTCTTCTTTTTATGTTAAATCATAGCGCTGTCTTCACTCCTGGAAGTCGGTGGCGCTGCTAAGTCCCATTACGGGCACAACGCAGCGGGGCCAATTGGGGCGGGGAGAAAGCCTCAATTTCCCAGCTGTCTGCCGGCAAAGAGGCTACTCCCCAAAGCGCCCCCGGTTCGGAGCCTTTACCTAAGGCTCACTAGGGTCTTTCGCACATGCGAAGACCCCCCCTGACTGCGTGTGGGCTAACCACCTCCGGGAGCGACCCGAGAGGCGGACGCCATTCGCAACGCCGAAACCGAAACCACTACTCCTCTTTTTTAATTTTATCTGAGGCAATAAATGCTATACCTAGTTTTTTACACGTTAAGTATTTTTCATGTTCTTGTTTTATATGTGTTTCTTGAAAACAGGTGATGTCATTTTTGAGTTTAATTGCTTGATGTAGAATTCTTCTTCTTTTTTGAGGGCTATTTAAGCCATTAACATTAATAAATATTAAAGACATTTTTTTATTTGGCATCTTTTTAATTGTTTTTTTTTTCAAAGTAACTATATTTCTAAGCTGTAGCCTTGTTCGTATTTGAGATTCGGTTTTATATTTTAGTTGTTGTTTCTTGTAGTTTTTTTTTCTTCTGGTCTATTGATTGGGCTGCAAATACTTGTCTTCCAGTTGCTTCCTCAGCTAGATCTTCCCCTACTTCTTTGTTTGCTCTCTCTTCTCTCTCTTCTTCTTCTTCCAAGTCTTCCTCATAGTCAGATGGTTTTTGCCAACCAAGGTCCTCACCAAATCTTTCTAAAAAGTTTTCTAGCTTGAAAACAGAGTCTATCCTACACCTTTGAGTCTTATATGAAAAAAGCAGACCTTCTGGTATCAGCCATCTGTATTGAATCTCATTTTTCCGTAGTAATTCTGCTAAAATGGAATATTTTTGTCGTTTCTCTCTAACTCGCCACGGGATGTCCTTTAATATCTTTATTTCTTCTCCTGCAATTGTTAGTTTCTTCTTATTTGCTTCTTGCAAAATTTAATCTCTTGCAGTTTTCCTCACAAACTTTACATGGACTTCTCTTGGGGTTTTGTATTTCCTGGCGTATGTTGAATTTCTTCTGTAGATGGCTTCTATATTTTCCATTATTTCTGTTTCACTGAGAATGTTAAATTGTTCAGTGATATTTCGTGAAAGCTCTTCCTTTAGGTTTTTTCCTAGCTTTTCGGGGATATTTTGAAATCTGAGAATAGTTTCTGCTTTTTCCATTTCTAAAGTTATAAGGGTCTCTTCAGTTTTCTCTGTTTTGGCTTTTAGTTCCAAAACCTCTTGGTCTATGTCTTCAACTCTTTCTTCCAGTTCATTTGTAATTTTAGTCAATTTTTTAATTTCTAGCTTAATTTCTTCTGTATTGTTTTTTAGTTGTTTTGCTATTTGGTCCATTTTATTTTGCATTAGTTCTAATTCTTTTTTTATGATTTCTGCATTTTGTTCTGCTGCTATCTGTAGGAAATTCTGCATCATACTTTGTAATTCTGTTGTTGTCACATAAGGTTGTAGTTGGGATAGCCCCACTGTTTGGCTGGGGGATGGTATAGATGCTTTTCTGCTTACTCCTGACGCCATTTTTCAGTTATTAGTTGTTCTCTGGTTATCTTTAGATTGGACCTGCATAGATAAGCTCTTATTTACTTAGGGTCATTCAAGTAATTAATATCCAATTTGTACTCATTCATTAAGTAGACTACTTCTTCAAAAAACATAAAACTCAGATGCTAATTATTTAAAAAGTTTTTACTTATCCTAATAATGTATTTAATTTAATAATTTATGCATCAGCTTTTATTAATTGGGTATATTGCTTATCATTTATCATTAATCAGTTTTCCAAATTAATCAACTTTATATTTTATATTGGGTATATGATATATCTGGCTCTCCCTAGCACTTACAAAATTGTCTACAGTCTTACAGCACTGCTAAATTCCCGCTTATTTCACAATGTACTGTTATTGAACCAGAGAAAAGAGCTTATACTTTTTGTCTGCTTCTAATATATTGGAGCTGCGGTGGCTCAAGTGGTTAAGACGCTGAACTGCAGGCTGTGGAAGGTCAGTAGTTCAGCAGTTTGAGACCCGAGAGTACCGCATGACGGAGTGAGCTCCCATCTCTAGTTCCAGCTCCTGCCAACCTAGCAGTTCGAAAGCAAGAAATTGCAAGTAGATAAATAGGTACCACTTCGGTGGGAAGGTAACAGCGTTCTTGCACCTTGGTGTTTAGTCATGCTGGCCACATGACCACGGAAATGTCTTCGGACAGCGCTGGCTCTTCGGCTTTGAAACGGAGATGAGCACCGCAACCCTAGAGTCGGATTCGACTGGCTTTCGAGCAAGGGAACCTTTACCTTTACTAATATAGCTGCTTTCTATTTTTTTTTTTTTGTCTTCTTTGTTCTTCCTTGTCCTCTGTGGTTTTTTGTGCGCCCTTCGTTTGGTATGCTTTCTTTCTTCAACTCCCTCCTCCCCTCTCTTTTCTCTGTGTGTCGCTCTCCCGGCCAGCTGAAGGAGTTGTTTGCCATACTTTTCCATGCTGCTCTTCCCTCCGCCTTTCTTTTCTCACTCCCAGTCAGTCCTCCGCCTCTCTGGGGACTTCTCCCATCTCATTCTGCCACATCAGCTCTGGTCTCTTCCTCAATCTCCGCTCAGAATCGCTGAATCACCTCACCAGCTGGAAATAGCTGTTTAAAGAGACAGAGAAGAGTTAGTAACATAGCGTAGGTAGTATCTTTTAAAAGTTCTTCTATTTTCTGCTGTGTTCCTTTGTTATACGTTCCTTTGTTATGTATTGCTGTTAATAGCTGCCGTTTAGTCCGTTTCACACCAATTGTTTTTTCCGGGTCTCTTCCAGTCTCATTTTATTAAATGACTTATATCAACTCAAGTCCCTCTAATTCACCCCAAACTTACAAAATTAAGTTAATAATACTTAGCTTCAGTTATGCTGGATATTCTGTTCTCTCCTTCAGTTGATTTGTTCTCTCATTTGACCTCCTGTGCTTGGCTTTTCACAGCAAGGAAAAAGGCACTTTCTTTGCTGACTTCTATTTCACTCCTGCTTTGAGACTAACCAAAAAAAAAAACACACCCAGAGGAGTCGCCACTCCTTTGGGCTAGGTTCAAGTCCCTTGCTAACACTTCAAAACAAAAAAGAAGCGTATTGGCTTTGCAGTATTGCCACACAGTGAGGTTACAGAGTAGAAGTGTGAGGAGCTCTCCCCCGCACATCTAACCTCTCCGAGCTCCGGCCGCCATCAGCTCATTGCAGAAATATAAGGGGATAACCATATCTTCACAACAAAATGGGCTAGAGACATACTTTTTATTTTTTTAAGGAAGCTGGGAATTCTGAGAATTTGACTGGCAGGTTGTTATAATAATAATCAGCTGCAGATTTTTTAAAAAAGTTGAAAAGCCCCTAGTGGTGGGGTAGTGGCTGCTGATAGGGGACTGCTGCAGAGAGAATGTGAGGAAACCTGCCACATGGAAGCCCTGTAGCTGTTGTCCTATATTCACAGCTGCAGCAGGAACTGGGAAGCCACAAAAGCCCATCCCTGTGTAGGAAATACCCCAGTCCCAGTAGCTTGGAACCCTATTGTACTCCCACTGCCTCACAACCCCATTTTAGCTGCAGTAGGTATCTGAGCAGCTAGCTGGGAAGAAGGGAGCCTCTCCCTCCTCCTTTGCTTCTCCTATTTCTTTCCCCTTGTGAGCCACCTACTGAGAGATGTAGGACACATGGCATCCTTACATCATTTGTCATGTTTGTCAAAGAAGGCCCAGTGTAATCTGGGAAAAGTAGTTCCCAGAACATCATGATTTTAAGATACAAAGGAAGAATCTCTCCTGCACACCAGCCAACTGCCCATAGTCTGTGGCTTACCTGCCTCTGCTGCAGCGGCTAAGTTGGAGAGAAGGGAGAGAGAATTCTTCTCTTGCTCAGATCTGTCTCCTAAACCAGAAAATAAATGGGGATCAGTGGAGCTGTAATCCTTGCCTTACATTGATTGTGAACCAAAAAACAACTAGGCAAGGGACATTATCTCAGCGACAGTGAGCTAGGTGGACCAATGGTCCAATGATAGAAGGCAGCTTCATATACTGAAGCAAACTGAGTTTTCTAAAGGCTAGAAAATTTTCTCAGGGAGATGGCAGGTTATGGTGTTAATTAAAGGCTTCTTGAACCTGTCATGGATAAAGATTAATTACTAGACTGCATGGCTTGTATCCAAACTTCTGTTTGCATAAGTGGAAGCTCCAGCCATGCATGAAGTTTCTCTCCTTAAAAAAAATAATAATATAATTTATAACAACAATGGTGGCAAGTCTACAGAAAATCATCTATCAAAGATTTCCAAATGTCTAAAAAAAATGTCCATGCACAATTGTTGTCTATATACGACATATTCAAATGTTGACAAGATTGTAAACTCCTGGATCCACTGGATAGTAGAGGTGGGCATATATATTTCCAGCACTGTAATGTAATTAATTTAGCAACAATAAGGGCATGGAGGGTCAAATATTTTAAAAATACATAAGCATCCTCAAAAATAATGAATATTCTAATATGAAATTGCTATGAGTAATTACATCCTCTCAAAAGACAGTCCCAAAGCATATATTTAAGAGACACTTCATATGAGTTGCAATGCCAGGAATTAGACACTTAGTTCTTTATCAAAATGGTGCTGTGGTGCCCAGTATATCCTAAGCAGAATTATTTTGTTGAATAAGTCACTATTAGAGGTCCAAGCAAGCAATAGGTCTATGATTAAGGGCTATATTCCATTGCTTTGGCAAAATAGGGCAGGAAATCTAGCTCCTTATTCATTTCTGAGACTTTGCATATCATATTAATTAACTGACATCAAATACTTATAAAGAAACATTGTAAGTTTTTTTTTCCAATGAGAGTTTCCAAGATTAAAGGAGATTCTGAAACACTTAGTGTTGCAGGGTAGGGATGGGCACGAACCACTTTTTTGCAGTGTGGTTTAGTTTGTGGTTCATGAACCGAACCACAAACCAGGAGGGTTTAAATGGCTTTGATTCATTTCACCACCCCTTTCTGCTCACTGTGGCTTTTCATGGCCAACAGAAATCTGGGGGTGAAATGGCTGGAAGACATTTAAACACCTACTTTCTGCTTCTTATGGCTTTTCATGGTGAGCAGAAAGCAGTAGTTTAAATGGCTCTGAGCCATTTCAATCAAACAGCTGAGTGGTGGGGAGCTCCCATTGCTCAGCTATTTTTTGTAAAGAGCAGAAAGCAGGGGTTTAAATGGCTCATTTAAACCCCTGCATTCTGGTCTTCACAAACCGCCATGAACCACCATGAACTGCATCAAAATTCATGGAAGTTTGTAACAGCTCTTCAGTTTGTGAACATCACTTTGTGAACCATAAACTGGCTAAAATTCATGAAGAACTTTAGTTTGTGAGCCAATTCATACCCATCTCTGTTGCAGGGCCATATTCAGATACCAACAGATTTTGCACTTGTAAATATTGCCATTTAACAGAGGTTGACAGATCAAATCTAGACCACAGCTGAGAAAATAATGAAAACTCATTGTCACAGTCTATTAATTCATCCAAAGTGTCATTAATAGCCCATGTTCTGACTTGTATGCCCCTCCAGAGGGCCCCCAATCCTTTGGCATACTTTTTGGGAGGTGTAAAGTGGAAGGGGATTGTAAATTTATGCTACTGCAACTAGAATGTGAATCTCGAGGATGTGGACAATAAAAAATCCAGTAATCATTATGAATAGGAAGATATGGACACAGTGCTTCTTACTAAATGGACATATTATAGGAGGACAATCGATAAACCTCATTCTCATAGATTTGTGAGAAATTCAATTATATTCATTGACTGCTGGACTATGAGACCCCCTCACCACATTACGGTATGCATCCAAGAGGCAGACGAACCATATGGGAGCTGTAAAGGTTCTATAACTAGGGGTACAAAAAGAGCTGTGCAGTTTGTTAATGGACCACCCTCAGATTAATCTAGAATTTGATCACCAATTAGGAGTATTGATGATTCTTTCTGGGGTTGTGTCATAATGAATTTTGAATAAATCAAGCTGAACACCCATAGGATTCCTTAGGACGCCAGAGCTTCTGGAAACTATATAGCCCAATGTGCTCTGAGTATCTTAGCTGGTGATGAATGAAGCAGGTGACATGCTATTCAAAAGAAGAATGGGAAAGATTCTTCTTCCTTCTGTCTCTCCTGGCAGGCTGGGGTTGTTTTAGACTGCATTGGGAGAAAGAAAGCTATGTAGTCCCCAAGTTTCTCTACCCATTATTTAATTGGCATTAATATTGAAACTTTAAGGAGGAACAGTTTTTTTGCATCTGTATTTTTTTCATAAGCTGAAAAGGTCAGGAAAATAAATACAGGGGAAGGTTATGGGGTAACAGAGAAAATAATAAAGGCCTATGCAGAGCCATACTCTAGGTGGATTAGGAAGCTTCCCTTGGGATGGTCAGACATGTACAGGTATGCTTCATTTAGCCAGGGCTGAAGAACATCTCTGTGCTTGCCCAAAGGACCCTGTGGTTTTAAAAGTCATCCTTTAGGGGTATTTACCTGTCCCTATCTGAGCTTTGCTTTGCCACAGGCCTTGAAGAAGGGGGGGGACACTTTAAAGTTGAAAGCATATTCTAGGCACATGCAAAATATTAGTTTACATTCTGAACTGTAGAGGAATTTATGGAAATTACATGCAGCATATGATACTTCTGAGTATCACAAGCTATGAAAATTCATATTCCAAAGCAGGTATTTATGCATTTTGGCAGCATCACTAATCCATGTGATAATTGAAAAGGGCAACAATCAAGGTGGATTAGGGATGAGAACTGGTCACTCCCTAGATTCTGAGAGCAGCTAGTCCTCTTGGGTTGGTCTGTTAGAACTGCCTAACTACTGTGTCGTGGGGCAGAGTCAATATACATTTTCAAGATTGATGCAATTAAAAAAGCCTGTTGAATCTTTCATTTTATAGTACCTCGGCTGCTATATCATCAAATGAGATATTGGGAGCATACTGGGAAATTCTACCAGAAACTCTTACATCCTAATGAATCCTACAAACACCTAGCTTGGTTATTATGAGATGAGCATGGGGCGGGGGGGGGGGTTCATCTGTACTTCTCACTGTTGACCCAATTCTGAATCAGGCTGAGGGGAATTTGCTAACAGAGACAGCACAGCTCTTTTCATGAGGCTAGGGAGTTTCCTCAGATGTGTCTCTTTTAAGCTGTCTGGGAGATTTCTTTTTCCTGGGTGAGGCAATTTCTGCAGTTTTACTCATTGGTTGAACTCTTTGAGACTGGGAAACTATTCTTTGGAAGCTGTAATTTTTTTTTTGTATAACTATTTATTTATTAAATTGGATTTTAAACTGCCTTAATTAAACTGCCTTAATTAAAAGCAGCTAAAAATAACATAAACCAACAATCAACCCAACAAATGACACTAAAAATTCCAGTTTTGCCACTGCCTCATGGGGAGGCAGGAAGTGGGAGTGCCAGAAAGATGGAAATCATCACTGTTCTCAAACAAATGCCTGGCGGAACATCCCTGCCTTGCAGGCCCTGTAGAACTGCATCAGATCCCACATGGCATGGATGTTATTTGGCAGAAAGTTGTGCCAGGGTGAAGCCAAGGCAGAAAATGTCCTGGCTCTGATAAAGGACAGCCAGATATCCCACAAGCTGGGGACCACCAATAAGTTTTTGTCTGCTGAGCACAATGCTCTTCTGGGGGTGTACTAAGAAAGGTAGTCCTAGAGATACCTGGGTCTCAGACTGTTAAGGGTCTTAAAGGTTAACACCAGAAATTTGAACTTGATCTGGTAGTCCACTGGAAGCCAGTGCAGCTCATGCAGCACAGGTTGGATATGTGCTGTTTGCGAAGTCCCTATTAGGGGTGTGCAAGAAAAAAAAAATTGACCTAATTCGTTTCGGCTGAATCAAGCCAAATCTGATTTGGCCCCTGAATGGCCCCCGAATGCCACTTTTGGCAATCCAAGTGCATTCAGGGGTCATTCGGGGCCCCGAATCACTTTCAGATGGGGGGTGGGCAAGCCAAGGGAAGGCAGTTTAAACTGCCTTCCCTTCCCTCCAAGGGACAGCTTGCCTGGGTGCCTTGCAGCTGCGGGACGGGCAGGCAAGCCATTGGAAGGGAAGGAGGTTTAAACCACCTTCCCTTCCCAAGAAGGGACGGCTTGCCCGCGTGCCTCACAGCTGTGTGGCACATGGGCAAGCCAAGGAAGGGGAGGAGCTTTAAACACCCTTCCCTTCCCAAGCTTGCCCGCACACCTCACAGCTGTGAGGTGTGCGGTCCAGAGAGGGAAGGAGGTTTAAACCCCCTTCCCGTCCATCTGAGCACTGGCTTGACCGGGTGCCTTACAGGTGCGGGACACCCAGCAAGCCATGGAAGGGGAGGGGGTTTAAACCTTCTTCCGTCTCTGGACATTTTTTTGGCTGCCACCAAATTTCGGTGGCAGCTTTCAGAAACAGGCCAAATCAGACCAGAGAATATGACTCGGCCCACGGCTGCTTGAAAGGGGTCCGAATTGCCTATTTTATGGGGTGTATTCGGTTTGGACAAACTGAATGCACATCCCTAGTTCCTGTGAGATCACCATGCAGCTGCATTCCATACCAGTTGGAGTTTCCAGGTCAGTCTCAAGGGTAGCCCTACACAGAGTGAGTTACAGCAGTCTAATCTGGAGGTGATTATCGCATGGATTACTGTGGCTAGATCAGGACGAGACAGGTAGGGAGCCAGTTGCCTTACCTGGCATAGCTGGTAGAACACCAGCCTAGCAACATTTGTGACCTGGGCCCCCAATGAGAAAGAGACATTCAGGATCACACCCAGACTCCTGACAGTTGGTGCCAGTCTTGAGGGCACACCGTCGAGGGCTGGGAGTTGGCATCCCAGGCCTGAATCTCCCCATCCCAGCCACAGAACCTCCATCTTGGCAGGATTCAGTCTCAGACAGCTCTGTTTCAGTTGTCTTACCACAGCTTCCAGCCCCTCAGCCAGATTGCTGGGGCAGTGTATGGCCGGCCACCCATCAGCAGATAAAGCTGGGTGCCATCAGTGTACTGGTGACACCCCAGCCTGAAACTGCACCAGTTGGGTGAGGGGATGCATGTAAATGTTAAACAACATTGGAGAGAGGACCGCCCCCTGAAAAACCCCACAAACTAATGGCTACCTGGGTGACATCCTCTCCCCTAGTGCCACCCTCTGTCCCCAAACTTGGAGAAATGTGATAAGCCACTGCAAGACTACTCCGCAAACGCCTATGTTAGTGAGGCAGTGGGTCAGAAGATCATAATCAACCATGTCTAATGCTGCTGTAAGATCCAACAGTAAGAGCAGCACTGACCCATCTAAACTCAGCCATTTGTGGAGCTCATCCCTGAGGGTGACCAATGCCATCTCTGTCCCATGGCTGGAGAAGAAGCCAGACTGGAATGGGTCCAGGGCTGATATGTCTTCCAGGAAACTCTGGAGCTGTTCTGCAACTGCTCTCTCAATTACCTTACCCAGAAATGACAGATTTGGGACTGGGATCCATGGGATCTAAGATTGGCTTCTTTAAAAGTGGTACAACCACAGCCTCTTTCAGTTCCTTTGAATAGACCCTGAAGCCCAGGGACAGATTGATCATGTCTACCAGGGGGCCCTGTATTCCCTCACCGCCAGCTTTCACTGTGTGACTGGTCCAAGGTCAGCCAGCAAGCTTCCAGAGCAGAGTAGGGATCCAAATCTGGTCCTAGTTTGACATGACAACTAGTACACCATGCTGACGCCTACACACATATCAGGAATAGAATGATCTCACAATGCAAGATAACCTATCAGATTTGGCGATGTGCTGACATAATTGAGGGCTAAGTAAATCAGTGTTAGAAACATTGCCCTCATTTTGAATAGGCAAATGCCTTTCATTAACAGTGCCAAAATATTGCTCAGAGTCTGTGTATGGTATTAGAAAATGCTAAAATTGCCCTTTAAAATGTCCTGTTTTCATCTTAGCCCCAGTGAAAATATACAAAGGAAGCCACACTGAAATACCCAGATCAGGAAACAAGTTCCTGAAATAATGCAATATCAACCTGAGATGTTACTTACAGATACCGCAAGAGGAACCTGATCACCAAAAGTAGTGCATCCATGTGAAGCAGAATTGGAGCAGCAGTTGTTCTCCTTTTTGCCACCAAGCTATCCAAAGATAACCTAAAATTGAGGACCGTACACTGTAATGCATGCTTTGTACTACTCTCTGTGTCCATAAATCTTCACTGCAATGTTCTAGTCTAACATGCTTTATTCCAGTCCTCCTGGATATGCCGCTGAGGCTTAGGGATAGCTCTATAGCCATTAATGACTCCATAACTGCATTACAAGGCAGACGGGAAGATGTGTGCTGAGGATAAGAGCTGAAGAATAGCCACACTCTTGGAATGTGACTGCAAATGCATTAACAAGAGAGATAAAAATGACAGGATAAGAGAACTTTAAGCAAGACAATTACATTAGCTCATGGGGAGAGGAGGGTTATTTATTTAACCACAGCTTTGTAATCTTTGCTGTTCTGTAATCACTTGTCCATGGCTGTGGTCTGCTTTGAGTATATGTGTATCTATATGTAAAAACCAAGAAAACTGTAATGGCACAAAATGTCTTTCATCAAGGTTTGGTAGAGCTCATGATAGCTCTTCCTAGAGGATTGCCTCTTTTTTGCTCAGCATCAAGGCAAAATGAGAAGGTTATTGAGATGATTATTGCATTCACAATATCATCATGGCCATTTTCCAGATTGCTTTATTGTCAGATAAGTATGGAGATGGCCAATAGGTAACAAATAGATTACAGGTAGGATCCAGCCAGGTTTTTCACTCACTCTAGCCCCATTCTCCTCACTACAGCCATGGTTCACATTAATTTTATCTCTGCAGGTCCTGTGATGCCCAGCATAGCCTTTTATGGACATTCAGAGGGAACTCCATGAAACCAGTGGAAAATCTGGTTTAATTCAACCCTATAGGCAACACACAAATCCCAGTTTTCTACCAGACCACAGATAATGGTTCTAGCCCAGTGTGCTATTGTTTTTACTCACAGTGTACTCTTGATGTAAGGGAAAGTTGAGCAAATATGATCCCCACCTGTAGAATGAAGCCGTATACACCATCCCCCTGTTTTGGAATTATACCACACCAGTTTGCTAACTAAGGGTGTGCATTCCTGAGCTGAAAATATACTCATTGGCGTTTTTCACAATACCAAAAAAAAAAAAAAAAAAAATGGTCCAGAAAAATCCCAGAAATGTACAGGATTTACCTGGAAGATCAGAAGCCAGCATTTGTAGGCTTTTGGGGACTCTCCCCCTTCCTCCCCTTCTGTCCCGTCTTTGTGTCTGGGAGGGGCTTCTTCTATGGGCTTGCCAAGCTGCTTGTGTTAATTTCAAGTGTGTTTGTCAGTTTCAAGAGGTATTTTTTGTCCTTCCTTGCCAGAGGTGATTAGTGTCCCCTTCACAGTTTTTTACAGTGTTGCTGCTCAGTGCTTGGATTTGTTCTGCTGTGATTTGAAATTAGTTCTGTTGGTCTTGCAGTGCTACAGTGGCACTGGGCTCTGCTGGGCATTCTGTGCATTGCCATTTATTCTGCTGGGCTAGCAAAAGTGCCCCCCAACCTTCAGGTTCAACTGCAGAGCTGCTCTGGTTTAACGTTAGCTCTGTTGGTAGGGATGAGCACGAACTGAACCAAGAAAAAAAATTCATCATGAATTTTGCCCTGTTTATGGTTTGCGAACAGAAATTCATGACGGGTCTATGATCACGAACTTCTACAAACAGTAGAAGAGCAGTCTGTGGTGGTTCATGGATGGAGCAGAAAGCAGGGATTTAAAGGGCATCTGAGTCCCTTTAAACCCCTGCTTTATGTTCCTTGCAAAAGCTGGAAAAACAGCTGAGAGGCAAGGAGGTGCTCCCTGCCACACAGCTGTTTCAGGCTGTCTCCCACAGTCCCTTTAAATTTAAAGGGACTGCAGAAAACAGCCCCAAACAGTCAAGTGATGGGGAATAAGCTGCTCTCTGCTACTCAGCTGTTTTTCCAGCTTTCTGCAAACTTCATTTAAAGGGACTATGGTCTCTCAGTGGGTTTTGTGGGGCCATGAATCCAGTTCAGGAACCAGCCTCCTGGTTTGGTTTGGTTCAGTTCATGGTTTGGCCAAAGAATGAACTGAACTGAATCACATCTCCCCAGTTTGTGGCCATCCCTATTTGTTGGGCTTGCACTTCCACAGTGGTACTGTGTTCTAGTAGGCTTCTGCACATTGCCATATGTTTTGCTGGGCTTGCAAGAGTGCTTCCCCACTTCAGTTTCTACTGCAGAGATTCTCTTGTTTGACTTTGTTTCTGTTTGACTTGGCACATTGGCTTGTGGTCCTACTGGGATTACTGGGTTATGCAGTGGTTCTGTTGGACGTTGTAAACTGTATTTGTTTAGAGGAATGGAATTGTATGATAGAATGATTTTGAAAGTGGTGGTGATAGTGTGATGG
This sequence comes from Gekko gecko, assembly GCA_029375565.1. Classification (NCBI taxonomy): domain Eukaryota; kingdom Metazoa; phylum Chordata; class Lepidosauria; order Squamata; family Gekkonidae; genus Gekko; species Gekko gecko. Next base: position 38,060,758 of record JAPDNY010000006.1, read on the forward strand.
CTATTCCACCATGCCAAGAGGACTGCTACCCTGATGTGTGTATGAACTAGGGTAGAGGATTGGAAGTCACTGAAATCATCCTTGTATTCAAAGTTCCCTGAATATAAAGTAGTTTCTGATTTGATAAAATATGACCAATAGTGGCAAATATTCAAATAATGGGAAAATACCAGATTTAAAGTGCTTTCCTATATTGAGTTTGCACAAGTGATGCTGGTTGTTATGTCTGTATAGATTTTATCTTTTCCTCTGTAATGGACTGTAAGTGCATTTTCAGAATGAAACTGTAAAAAAAGCAATTGATCTTTTGTTTTATTTTATGTTTTTGCTCCAAGTTTTGTTGCTATTTTATGACATCTAAATCTATTTAGACAAAGACGTATGGCAAAGTCTCAACTTAACTAACAACCCCTGAGATTGTGTTCCCACAAGGGGCTGAAAGACCAAATCCATCTGCCTCAGAAATCAATAACAGATCAAGTTATGACTCAGAGCAGTGTGTTTCTACAGAACTTTTGTTTTAAAAAAAGATGGAGACATTTCTTGGAGAAAGGCAACATCTAAGTTCATTTACATTGTTCCTGTGTTTTGGGAGGGGATTTGAAAGTTGATGCTGGTGGAGGACAAACCAGATGGCCATACTACAGATCATCAGAAGGATCTTTTCTGCCTAGTACAGCAGCAAACAGTTCTCACAGTCAGTGAAAATGTATTAGTTTGAATCCTACCACTAGTTTCCGATGATGGATGGGCACTTCAATTATCAAAGAGGGAGCAATTTTCACCAGTTACTTCCTCCCACTATAGACCTCCACTTTCCCCCTTTTGATCTTAATTTGTTTGGTGAAACCCCAAAAGAACTTTATGTGTGTGTGTGTGTGTGATGTGTGTGTGGAGGATGGGCCATGGCTTAATGGTAGATTAGTATGCAGAACATCCCAGGTTCAATCACTGGCATCTCCCATTAAAAAAGATGAAAGACCTCTGCCTGAAACCCTGGACAGGTGCTGCCAGTTAGAATAGACAATAGTGACCTTGATGGACCAAGGAAGGCAGCTTCATGTATTTGTTGGGGGTGAGGGGTGGATGTAGGAAAGTGCTGCTCCACTAGAGAATCTCTATAGGCTTAGATTTTTTGTCATAGCACCTGGCATTGCTTCCTTCCATAGAACCCCTAGTTCCTTGGCTTGTGGCTCCTCATTGCTCAGCCATCAGGACTTCGAGTGGTGCAGAAAATCCTGCTGCTGCTGCAAAAGGATGCAAAGCTATGCTTTTGCAGGTAGGTAGGAATTAGAGTGAGCATTACAAATGGCAATGATATGTCATTATTTATGAATCAATTATGATAAGGCCATTCACTTTTGGATTGTGATAATTACTTATAAATCAAATAAAGGATATTTCTTTCACTAGTGGTAAAATGGGGGGTGGGCAGTCCCATATTGCAAACATTTCTAAATGATAGGTATAATAAATGTGGCATAATACTATGTATACACATACAATTAGTGATACGTTTATATTAGCAGAAAACGAAAATCTGGGTGGGTGCACTAAGTGCATGCATCTGTTCTCTGTGGGCTTTGGGCACTATCATCTGCATATTTTTATTGATCACATTTCTTCCAAGGACCCATATTGTGAATAAAACTTTGTTGGTCTTAAATGTGCTACTGGACTCAAACTTTGTTAAGTAAATAACACACTTGTTTTTGATGAAAGATTTAGCTTGGGTGTTTCTGTCTAATATAAAATTATATTCTTCCTTCTTATCCCAAGGTATAGTAACCCAAGCCTCAAAGTATATTGTTGGTGTTGTTCCTGCTGAGGTTAATGAAATTTCTCTAGCTAGACGACTACGAAGCATTAATGAGTTTCTTTCCATCATAGTATCTCCTAGAACAAAACAAATTATATTTTTTTTCCTGGCAAAGTTATGAAATTTTCCTTATAGATGACACAGGCACAAGTCATCTGGATGTTTGTTGTAAGGAAACATCTATAGTTCAAATCCTTGGACTGCAGACAATATTGTTCATATTTTGACCTCCTCACCAGCACATTTCTGCTAGCTTTACAGAGTAGTGTCTCCACTTCTTTACTTTATCACTTTCTTAGGAAACAATGACTTGCAATATGAAGGAATGTAAGACTGTCAAGTATATCTCACATGTTTTGTAGCTTGCACGAAGAGGGACAAAGGCAACACGAGGAAGTTTTATCTGTTTGCAAAATAACTTCTGATGCAAATGCTTCATTTTCTCACTGATGTATTCCAATATCTTCTGGGCATCTTTGCATTGCTAACTGCTAACGTTAAGATTGAAATATACAACTGGTAATTGGCTGTTGTTGTTGCAGGAGTATATAAGCATGTAATGATACTAGAGCATTCAGAAACAGCTGTGGTTTTTGCATCCAAAGCTGTAGTTGTGGTTATCCTATCCAAAGAAGAAAATTGCTGTATCATTATAGTGTTTTTTTCTTTATGAATTCTCTTTTATCCTTATGAATTCTGTTTTCTATAGTAATGTAATATGGAAAAAAGCATTTTTGTCTGTATCTGGCAAATTATCTTTTCAGAAGGTGCTCAGTGATGTTAGTCTTTCAAAGATGCTTAAAGTTGGGCAGTGTAATTGGCATCTTGACAACAGATGCTGTTTCACTTCAAAACCAATGTGCCTTTAGTCAGAAGAATATGATAATCTTATTGAAATTCTTTTAACTTCAATCAACATCTTTACAGATGTTTTGCCTCAGTAAGGTCCTTGCAAATTGTCTCCAATTAGTACACACCCTCCTACACTGGGAGATTTTGATAGTCTTCTTGAAAACACTTTTAGTTTCTCTCAAAATGTTTCAGATGTTTTGCTGAACCAGGAATTTCCAAATTCACCTAAGAGTTTACTTCATACAAAATTTGGTGGCAACTCTAACTGAAGTGTCTTCCAATTGAAATTCAGCAACAAGCCCAATACAAAAACATACCAAAGGGTTTTTGTTTGTTTGTTTGTTTTGCAAATCTTATCAAAATGCTAGCTTCTGTTTAGTTTGTTTCAACTCAGCAGAACTCATGGAGTTCGGCTCAGGTTTTTTGTTTCAGTTGTGCAGTAAGAAATAAATAGAATCCCAAATTTGATCCATAAGAACTTAAGTTTAAGCATATTATCCCTCAGCCCTTCTACCTAGGGGGTATCAGTTTTAGTTTTATCAGATCTTCTCTGGTATATAATCTAGTTGCCCTGCATGGGATTTCCTGCCATAGGATCGAGGATGCATGATACATGAGGTATTGGGGGGGGGGCATATGAAGATGCATAGGGAAGGGGAAAATCACACCCCAGCTAGCTCCTGCTTCCTCCCCTGTTCTCCTCAGAGGGCCAGACATATTCCCCTATTAGCCCTATGATGATCTCACCCACTTCCCTTCCTCAGAGGCAAGATTTTCCCTCCATTTTTCTCTCCTTTTCTGGCTGAGCAGCCCTTTGGATCTATTACTTTCTTTTCCAAAGAACTATGGCTGTCCTACTCTGTCACGGTATGAAAATTTTGCTGCTGGCTCAGTCCAGGAACCTGAGGGAATGATTGAAATTCCCCATTAACTTAGACTGAAATGAAATTCAAAGCTTTTTAAAGTTCAAAAATACCAAAATATTTTATTCAATGTGGAGGGGAAAGGCCAGGTGAAATCAGGGGTAAAATTTCTGAGGTAAATCAATGTAGGCACAGACTATAGTTCATATGTTTCAAGTAACTGAGGTCATGATCACACACACAATTAGCCGCACCATAGGCATGAATGCTGGGTGGATTTAAAGGGTGCGATCAGACACAAACATCTGGGATGCTCCCCACACCCTTTGGCAACCTGTTTTGCTCTGCTGTGGAAGCAGAGTAAAAAGACACCAGGAAAAGTCTGATAGCAAACGGGTTACTACAGGCCATGGACGAACTTTCCCCTGTCTGATCGCTCCAGCACGCTCTCATGGCGTCAGGATGGTCTGATCAAGCCATCCCAATGCTGTGCCATTCCCCCCCCCTTCTTGGTATGTGCATCATCACACACTCCATAGGGAGCCCTCAATGCTGAGAAGCGATTCATCAATTCCCTGTTTAAGTGAATCAGAAACAAATGGCAAAAACTGCCTCTGACTCACCTATGGTTGCATCTGATCATGCAGTGGTGGGCTGCCCCTGCAGTTTCAAAGGACTGTGTGATCATGCAACTGTGGGTCAAATTCCTCTGGAGGGAATAGCCTTGCCCACCCCCAGTTTATGTCACACATGTGACTCACCCTGTGAGTTTCTTAAACTTTCCGCCATGACTTGAAATCTTTTTAAATGAGAGCTTTTGTTTCAGTGTTTCCCAGACGCTCCAGTATAATTTCTTGAGCATACTTAGCTCTTTCGGTTTCCAGAAGGCAGGGATGCTCTGTCCTGTAGCCAAACTCCTTCACTAAACTCACAAGTACTCTTTTTGAGGGTTTTTTTTTAACTGAATTCAGGATTTAAAAGGCAATTTTAAACATGTCACTCCACTTCTTAGAGCTATCTCCTTTTTCCAACTGGGTAAGGAAATTCTTCTCTCACTAGATCAGTCCCCTTTTTTGGCCTGAATGAATGTCTTCTCTGATCTACCCACTCCTCCTGCTAACCTTCCCAGTACTTCATCTTTGTTAAACTGATCTCAGTCAGGGCTAAACCCAAACCCTCTCAGTACTATATCCTTCTCCATCAGGAGTAGACTCAGACTTGTCAGTACTAGACTCTTCTCAGTCAGGGCTGAATTCAGACTGCCTCTCCTCAGCATCCAGCTCTCAAGTCTTTCTCTGCTCAACTGATGCTAACCAATCAAATTCCCTGAAGCTGGCCGTCACTGAAGGCTCTCTGGCTTTATGAGGAATTAACCCTTCACAGTCCATTACTTCTAAAAGTGCAGTCCGTCACAAGCCAGCTGATGGGAGGGGGGCTAGGAGGCAAAATGCAAAGGCCACTGTCTCCACTCCAGACTTTCCCCATCAACTGACTGCAGCAGCCTCTTACTATTGCTAGCCAGCTGATCATGGCCAAGCAGAAGGCTGGAAAAGAAAACCTATGAGACATGCTTTCTATGACAAGTCTATACCCTCCCCCATCACTTGGCTGGTGGAGGCTAGGGAAGGGTGGTTTGGAGTGGAAAGCTCATCCTGCACACTTTCTGTTCCAAGCTTCCCTTCCTGATCACTGCTTCCTCCTTCCTTCACGTTGCTACTGCTATCCCCATTGCCACTTTGAGCACCTTCTCCTTCACTCTAGCAATCCTTTAAAAAAGTCTAGTTGTGATGCTGACTGTAATCTTGTGAGATAGTATTGAGTTCTGATATCAGTGCAAGTATGAACAAGGATTTATTTTTGGTTTTTAAATTACAGCTTCTCTCTCTCCCTCTCCCTCTCTCTCTTTGCAACCCCCCCCCTTCCAGTTTTGTAGAAACATTCCCCCATCTATACTTTCTGTGGATTTTTTCCCCCATCAGCATTCTGGAGCTGTGTTCAGAATTAGATATAAAGATAATGCAATCAAGGGATATTGATTGGTTGGTTGTGCTTTTTTCTATGCATTTTTTAATAAGATATTTCCTAGAGGTAATATGTTGTAGAAAGCTGTACGGATTGCAGGTTTACGAATGGTTCAATATGCATTTGTAAACTAGCTCAAGTTCAGTAAACCTCAGTTCAGACTTGTTAAACTATGCTGGCTTGTAATCAGAATGTCCGGGGCAGAACCATCTATATAAATCTCCATCATGGGATGAGCATGAAATCACACATGTATCATTCAGAGGCCTGGAAAATTCATTAGAAGGAGCATCAAATTCTACTAGGAGAACAATAAACAGTGCTGATATTTAGTGGTTCAACCGTTTATCTCTGTAGATTATGTACACTTGGTGGGTCAAACTTAGTTTCATTAATATTTAGAGACCCCTGTAAATTGGCTGTTACTACACATGGAGAATGGTTGTTCAGCATTCATTTTGTAGCAGAAAAAAGGGCACATAAATAATTTGTATATCTTGTTAACGTGAAGATCATTTAGCAAGGTTTCCCTGGGAGCAATGGAAACAAATATACCTGCCTTCCAGTTTGTTTCCCCTACAGTGACTTGGTTTGATTGAAGACATGTTGTTGGAGCTGAGTGTGCACGGTGAATATTATTACAGACAAGGTTTCACCCCTCCCCCCCCAACCCCCGACAAAACGCTAAAGTCCCTGGTAGTCCTGCCACATCTGAGCACTTTCTGATACATGTGTTGCCGGCTGCTTGCTCTGACTTCAGGCCTTGATGATGGGTTAATTGGCTGGTGTTCAAGGTAGACAATCCTAGTCCCATAGGAAAGAATTTAGGATGCCAGCCTCCAGGTAGGACATGGGGGTCCCCTGGAATTACAGCTCAACTCCAGACTGGAGAGATCAGTTCCCCTGGAGAAAATGAAGGATTTGGAGGGTGCACTCTGTGGCATTGTACCCCACTGATGTCCCTGTCCTCCCCAAGCTCCATCCTCAAACCTCCAGAAGTTTCCCAACCTGGATCTGGCAACCCTTCTGCCCATCCTCTGCTGATGGCTGGGGAGGACCTGGGAACCCTAGAAAGAATGGGAGACAACATTTGTGAGTGTGTACTTCATTATCACAAGTCTTTCTATTTTTTTTTTAAGTAGACCCAAATGCTTCCTCTTAAATGTAAACTGTTGAGAGGCAATATATGTTAATAGCATGACACTGGTGTCAGCCAGCATGATTCAGGAGAAGCCACAGTAAGAACCAGGATGGCTAATGGCAGTCTCTGATCAATTTGTTATAACACAACCAGTTAAGTTAAAGACCATGTTTGGTTTCATCTGTTCAAGGAACGTAGCACATCATACAGCATAGGAATGGAATGCCAAAGGAGGACAAACAATTCGAAGAGAGACTGCTGTAAAGAACACAGGGAGTAGCACATTTCTACCAGCATCTAAAGAACTGTAGTTATGTAGCCCTTCCAAATATTGGACAGAATTCAGGCAAGTTTGTGACATATATATTGAGGTGGCATATTATGGTAAGGCAGGAAATAAGCAGAAAGTGCTTCAGTTTCTCAGTGGTGCAGTCCCTGAGGTGGCAGATATTTTTACCAGCATGCACCTCAGCCAAGGTCAAAGGACATCCTTTAACATGGCTGTGCAGGTGTTCAAAGAGTTTTGTATGCCAAGATGATACCGAGTATGTAAAAGAAATATATTTCACAAAAGGACCAGGCAGCACTCTGGAAGTTCTGTGTTATGAAGATTCTACCAAGCTTTGCCCTCTGCACAGTTGGTTTGTGGGGCCCTGATTCGGACTGCAGTCATGGTGTGGTGGGAATGAGATATAAGCCTTTCCATGGATCACAATAGCTGTTAGGACCTTTATATGTTTGACACCAGGGCAAACAGGAGCCCTGAGGTTGAGGGAAACAGCATGGAAAAAGGGTTAAACACCTTTTCACTCATGCCTTAATCATGATTTTTTTTTTTAAACTGCCTCTGTAGGCAGACTTTTATTTAGTTTCAAAACAACACTACAACAATACAATACAACACATCAAAACACAATACACTACATACAAACTATATCACACAACATACAACACATATGGGGGGATTCACCTAGTTTTTTACATCATATTCCATGCTTCTTATCTTTCAAAAATTCTATTAACCTTTTACGTGAGTATCCCTTATAACAGATCCGCTATATCTTCCCTAGTTTTCTCTTTTATTATCCAATGTAAGATCTTATCCCTCCTAACCATTTAAATTGTACCATTCATAGAAACGTAGCCAAGTATTCTGAAAAGTGGAATCTGCATAGCCTTTCATAGTCAAAGTCAGCTTGTCCATCTCCGCTGCCTCTAGTATCTTCGCAATATATTCTTGCTTAGTTGGCATCAGGGTAGTCCTCCAATATTTTGCATATAAAATCCTGGCTGCTGTTGTCAAATAGATAACGACCCTCTCTATTTATCTCTTTAGGTAAAATTCCTAGAAGTAACAACTCTGGTTTAAAAGGAATTACTCTCCCTATAATTTTCTGAATCAATCTATGCACCTATATCCAAAAATTTTTAGAAACATCACACGTCCACCACATATAATAAAATGTACCCATCTTATTTTCACATTTCCGCCTTAATCATGATTTGAATGTGGGTCCACAGTGGCAGTTAAAAAAAAATGCTGGGATTGTCATGCTCTGCATTCTTAGTGGGTTGGACCCCATTCCAAATCTCAGCTGACAGGACTCACATTAGCAGAATGAGACTTCTTCCACTCCCCCCCTCCCAGTACAGCTTAAAATGTCCCCCTAAAAATGCTGCTCCTGAGGTACAAGGGACTCTGACCCAACAGGACTTTTCCCTAGAGGGGAGGGAGGGAGGATTTCCCTGGGGGGGGAGGCAGGGAGGGAGAGAGAGAAAGGAATTAACCTCTTGAATACAGAAGTAATGTTTATTACGTTCACACCAAGAAAATTCAAAAGCACCGATTGTCTTCCACTCATACAGCCATATGCGGTTGCACCTCCATACATAACTAGTTCAGTTTTAGATGCAACTGATACAGTTTGGAGAATCCTGACAGGTGATGGAGACACCCCCCCCCCATGTTTTTATACCCTTTGGGTCCCAGGCACCTCAAGAGTTGGGCCCTCTTCCATTGAAGGAATGAATTCAGAAGCAGCCACATCCAAGTAGGTGGTACCACAGCTTTCTTGGGAGAATGGCCTTCTGTTTGGGAAAGTCTGGTGAAACCTCTCCTTTTCCTTGTATCAAAAGGTTGTGGTCTACTGCCTCTGGAGACATGGAAGGGCCTGACCGAGGAACATTTTTAGTAGGGTTGTGCAATCAGATACATCCAAACCGAAAATATACCTGAAAAATACTTTATCAAGATTTTCTAGGAAGATTGGGAGCAGCATTGCAGGCACCCAGGAATTGTTTTTTATTCATTTCTTTTCTTTTTGGTTTCTGTGTCTCAGGATTTCTATGGGCTTCCCACTGCTTTTGTCAGTTTCAAACTAGTCTTATCAGTTTCAAGAGGTCCTCCCTTTGCCTTCTTCCTTGGTGTTCCTTTCCCATTTTTTTGCACAGTTTGCAAACCCTCCCTTGCTTGGATTTGTTGTGACTCTGTGCTTTGAGAGCAATCCTTTTAAGCTTACAATGCCAGTGGCACTGGGTTCTGCTGGGCATTCTGCACATTGTAACTGGTTGTGCTGGGCCTGCAAAATCCTCACCCCACTTGGATTACTTGTGACTCTGTGCTTTTGAGATCAGTCCTTTTAAGCTTGGATTGCCAGAATGGCACTGGTTCTGCTGGGCATTCTGTACAGTGCAACTAGTTGTGCTGGGCTTGAGTCCTCCCACCTTCAGTTTCCACTCAGAGATTCTCTGGTTTGATTTTGGTTCTGTTTGGCTTGGCACATTAGCATGTGGTTCTGCTGGGATTACTGAGCTCTGCAATGGTTCTGTTGAATTTGCTGCTTGTCAGTGATTGCTACTTGCAGGCATGGCTTTTTGCCCTGGAAGCAGCTTGCAGGGTTCACCCCCTCCATAGAAAATAATGAATGGCTGGGGGTGCCCTGTTCATGGACCCATAAAATTGGATCCCATGGCCCAATCATCTTGAAACTTGGAGGTTATTTAAAGAACAGGCACTAGCAGTGTTGCTGCAATTTTGGTGCTTGTAACTCAGCAAACAACTCCCCCAGCCACCCAGAAACCTTTAAAAACAATTATACATTTCCCCCAGCTATTTCTCATAGGGAATAAGGGACCCAAAATATTCAGAAATCTGAAAGAAAACCCCGAATTTGAATACCATACTGGTATTTGGAATTCAGGGATATTGGGAATACCAATTTTTTTGCACACCTCTAATCTTCAGTATCTTGGCCAAAGGTTGCCAGCACGATAGCCAAGATACCACTGTAGAAGGGTGGAGTTGGGAAAGGCAGTCCTGTACACAGTGTCCTTTTGTGTTCCCTGCAAAAGCTGGGGAAAGTATCTTCAACTTTTGTTTCACTGTAAACAATGAAACTGACTCATCTGCTTGTTGTAGCTTGTCTTTGCATGGCCTTCAAGTGGATACCATCACACCTTGAAACAGTCATGCATCAATTTATGTGTTAAGCCTAGCATTCCATAAAACAAACATCAGCCAATAATAAACATATTTTTGATAAAAAAGAAGAGCATAATTAAATCAAGCATAGATAATTTTTAAAAGTCATACATTCACTAAGCCATAAGTTCAAAACTCCTCAGGTTCTCACAGAGAGAGCTGTAATTATGGGAATTTAACAATGGTGAATTGAGATTGTGAGTGAGATAGGTCAGTTAGAACATACTGGATGTCTGAGGAACCTGAGCAAGGAAAGTAGAAGCAAAATGAATCTGGAAATAGTGCAAAGATGTGGGAAAGCTGTGGCTCTGCATTGGGCAAGTGCTGGAATTTGAGTTTTGTTGTTGTTTGCCGTCAGGTCACAATTGACTTATGGTGACCCTGTAGGATTTTCAAGGCAATAGACATTCAGAGGTGGTTTGCCGTTGCCACTGCTTCTGTGTTTATAAGATTATGAATGGGATTGAGCAGGTTGAGAAAGAAGTACTTTTCTCCCTTTCTCACAATACATGAACTCATGGGCACTCCATGAAATTGCTGAGCAGTCGGGTTAGAACAGATAAAAGGAAATACTTCTTCACCCAAAGAGTGATTAATGTATGGAATTCACTGCCACAGGAGGTGGTTGCAGCTACAAGCATGGACAGTTTCAAGAGGAAATTAGATAAACATATGGAGCAGAAGTCCATCAGTGGCTATTAGCCACAGGGTATAGATGGGAATTCTCAGTCTGGGGCAGGTGATGCACTCTATTCTTGGTGCTGGAAGGGACAGCAGTGGGAGGGCTTCTAGTGTCCTGGCCCCACTGCTGTACCTCCTGATAGCACGTGGTATTTTTGGCCGCTGTGTGACAGAGGTCTCCAATCCAAATGCTCGCCAGACCTGACCCTGCTTAGCTTCTGAGATCTGACAAGACTGGGCTATCCTGGCCTATCCAGGTCAGGGATAAGTAGCTACTGTGAAATTCCACTACTTGAATGGAGTTTAATTTTATGAAGGCTTCTAGTAAATGTGTTTGGGAAGGGGGATCTAAGGGCCACCATAAACAATATATGTAGTGTTGCCAGGTCCAGTCTGGAAAATTCCTGGAGGTTTGGGGGAGTAAGCCTGGGAAGGGCAGGTTTTGGGAAAGGGAGGATCCTCAGCAACATATAATGCTACAGAGTCTACCATCCAAAGCTAGCATTACCTCCAGGGCAACTGTTGCCCCCCCAGCCGGAATAACAAGACAGACAACAATCTGGAAGTAAACAAGGGCCACTTTATTAACTATTTGACATAACATTGCGGCAAGGGACCAACTAAGCGAGCACAGAACAGGCAAGGCAGGCGTCACTCCCTGACCAGCCTCCTTGCCCTTTTCTCGGGCGGGTCACCCAGCTCCAGTCTTGAGCCATTGGTCTGACTTGTGACCGGCAGCCCAGCAAAACTGGTCACAACCTAGGAGCGCCTACCCCTGAAGCCTTACAACTTGCAGAGAGGAGCCTTACCCTAAGAGGTTCCCAGAGGTGATCACCATTCCCCACTCTGGACCCTAAAATCCAAAGGCAGTTTCTGATGAACCCCTGTTCCCTTATGGAGAAATGCCATAAGGTGCTCACTGGTTCTGGTTTCTTGCCCTCATAAACCTGCCAAGTGACCAACCTATTTAGATTTTGACCACCACAACCAACCATTCAATCCATTGCCCTCAGTGAAAGGTAGGTGAAAACATCTCCACCCATTCAGCCAGTACTGGGTAGAAGCAAAAAATTCCTACCTGGCCCCAATAGGCGACCAGCAACAGCCTACACCAAGAACAGAGTGGGAGGGTGGGCGAGTATGTGAAGTAACTGCCCTGGGCGGGAGTGGAGCCCTGGCTTTTGTGGCACTGGCCCATGTCATGATGCCCAGCAACATGGTCTGCTGTTGCTGCCTCGGCGTCCTCCGGGGCAGCAAAACAGCCCCCGTGCCTCCAGCAGCTTTGCTGGGAGGCCGGGAGCTCCAATCTCTGTTGTCTGGAGATCAGTTGTAATAGGAGGTTGGCAGCCTTAAATACGCCTGACCCTACTGGCAATTAACAGGTATGACAGGGTGAACTCACCTTCAAAGCTCAGTTCAGGCTAGGACTGTTGTGAAGGGGAGGAGGGGCTTTAGGCTTCCCCCTGAGCTATTTTTGCTGGTGGAAACATGTGACTACTTAAGAACATAAGAACATAAGAGAAGCCAATGTTGGATCAGGCCAATGGCCCATCCAGTCCAACACTCTGTCACACAGTGGCCAAAAATACCAGATGCCATCAGGAGGTCCAGCAGTGGAGCCAGGACACTAGAATCTCTCCCACTGTTGTGCTGCCCCCAAGCACTAAGAATACAGAGCATCACTTGCCCCAGACTGAGAGTTCTTATCTATACCTTGTGGCTAATAGCCACTGATGGACCTCTGCTCCATATGTTTATCCAATTCCCTCTTGAAGCCATCCATGGTTGTAGCTGCCACCACCTCATGTGGCAATGAATTCCATGCATTAATAACTCTCTGGGTGAAGAAGTACTTCCTTTTATCTGTTCTAACTCGACTGCTCAGCAATTTCATTGAGTGCCCATGAGTTCATGTATTGTGAGAAAGGGAGATAAGTACTTCTTTCTCTATCTGATCTATCCCATGCATAATCTTGTAAACGTCAATCATGTCACCCCTCAGCCGTCATTTCTTCAAGCTAAGGAGTGTTTTAATGTTTCTTCACAGGGAAAGTGTTCCAACCCTTTTATCATTCCAGTTGACCTTTTCTGCACTTTTTCCAATGCTATAATATCCTTTTTGAGGTGTGGTGACCAGAACTGTACACACTACTCCAAATGAGGTCGCACTATTGATTTATACAGGGGCATTATGATACTGTCTGATCTGTTTTCAATTCCTTTCCTAATAATCCCCAGCATAGTGTTGACCTTTTTTACTGCAGTCGCACACTATCTTGACATTTTCATTGAATTATCTACTATGACTCCAAGATCTCTCTCTTGGTCAGTCTCTGCCAGTTCAGATCCCATCAACATGTATTCATACATTTTTGGCTCCAATGTGCATCACTTGGCACTTGGCCACATTGAACCCCATTTGCCATGTTGGCTACAAGTCGGGTTACCCAACTTGTGTCACACATATCATGTATGTTGGCCAAATTGGACAATTGTGGAGTCACGTTCTAGTGTCTACAGCTCTTTGCTTTTTGTTTCATTTTCCAGGTGTCTGAGGAGTTGTACTGTTTGGAGGGTGCCTGAATAAACAGAATTCCTGTCAACATAATAATCACTGTGTGTATCCATAGTTTGGTAGGGAGCACTTAAGTGGTTTCAGATATAACAGGGCTGTTGCTTTTGCATTGCTAAGTGCCCTTGGGGGGTAAAAGAAACAGTGGAAATCTTTCGCGGGAAAGTTCAGAAAATGTTTGAAGGCACTAATTTCACAAAGATGGGTAGCCATGTTACTCTGTCTGTAGCAGCAGAAAAGAGTAGCTGAAGAAGTGAGCTGTGACTCACAAAAGCTCGTATCCTGCCACATAATTTGTTAGTCTTTAAGGTGCTGCTGGACTCTTGCTCTTTTATAATTTTACAGACAAACTGATGACACTTTCATTGTTGGGCTACCATAACCAAATTTCAAAAGTTCTGAAAAGGGCCAGAGAAAAGGGACTGAGTAGGAACACTAATGCAGAGCTCAGGAAGGTACAAATGCAGTATACCAATAATACAATATGCCAGGTAATATAGACCCAGCATTTTGTGAGAAAATTCATACTAAACTTTTGACGCGCACACAGCTGAACTGAGAACTGAAAAAAAGAAATACACAGTGGACATGGGATGGAAACCTGTGCAAGGAATTTGAAACACTGGAGTCATTAATCAAATCAATTCCTGTTCTAAGAATATTTTTTATAATAAAAAGCTGCATTGTCTATGAATACCTTGAAACAACAATTTGGACAAATGCTGTTACAAAAATTAATTTACTTGGAGACCAGAACTGTCACAGACACAGAATACCAATATGTACACAGAGAAAAGAAAACCTAATCCTGTGGTTGTGAATGATTTCATGTCTTTATATACTGAACAGTTTGGCTTATAGGTGCCAGAATCTGTCTCTCTACGTGTATAGAGAGGAGTTGGATTACAGTTGCCACCTCTAAACTGGAAAATTCATGGAGATTTGGGGGTGGAGCTTGGGGAGGGCAGGGTCTGGGGAAAGGAGGGATTATATCATGGCATTATACCATAGATTTTGTCATCCAAGGCAACCATTTTCTCCAGGGGAATTGATCTCTGCCATCTGGAGATCAATTGTAATTCTGGAAGATCCCCAGGCAACACCTGGAGGTTGGCAACCCTGTGAGATTCTCTCTCCTGGCTCTGCCTCTGTGCGTACTGCTGGATTCTGCAGTGCACACTACTATAAAATTTCAAATTTATTTATTTATTTGATTTATATCCCACCCTCCCCACCAAGGCAGGCTCAGGGCAGCAGACAGGGAAAGCTGAAACACAGAATTACCAGGAAGATTCTATGTATATATGTTTGTATGAGCATCGGGCTCAATGAAGAAGGAGGAGGAGGAGGAGGAGGAGATTGGATTTATACCCTGCCCTTCACTACCCAAAGGAGTCTCAGAGCAGCTTACAATCCCTTTCCCTTCCCCTCCCCAAAACAGACACCTTGTGAGGTAGGTGTGGCTGAGAGAGCTCTCTCAAGAACTGCCCTTGAGAAAACAGCTCTGAAAGAACTTATGACTGACCCAAGGTCACACCAGCAGCTGCATGTGGAGGAATGGGAAATCAAACTCAGCTTCCCCCCCCCAAATCCTGATGCTCAGCCAAATGTCTGCATTTTGAGCCAGTTTTGTGTAGTGATTAAATGTGTGGACTCTAATCTCGGAGAACTGGGTTTGATTCCCCACTCCTCCACTTGTAACTGCTGGATGACCTCGGGCAAGCCATAGTCCTGTCAGAGCTGTTCTTGAAAAAGAGTAATTTCTGTCAGAGCTCTCTCAGCCCCACCTACCTCACAAGGTATCTGTTGTGGGGAGGGGAAGGGAAAGGAGTTTGTAAACTGTTCTGAGATTCCAAGTGAAGGGTGGGGTAAAAATCCAGTCTCCTCCTCCTCCTCTTCTTGTTCTCCCAGATTAGACTCCACACTCTTAACCACTACACCAAACTGGCTCAAAATGCAGACATTTGGCTGAGCATCAGGATTTGGGGGCAAAAGCCATCTGGTAGGATCCTGTTTTCCTCTAGGAAGAACATTCACAGTGTTTACAGAAACCGAACACAAGATTCATGATATCACGGCTGAGAAAGGGGAAGCTGGTTTTCCTGTCAAGATCTTGCTTTTTAAAAAAGCTTTTCCAAACTGCTGACAGCTTGACATTTTATAATTCTTTGGTTTTTTTTCTTGCTATATACAATAAGCTTGTAGCTTCAAAATGGGAATATTGGGATATAGGTCACTTCTAGTCACTGTGAGCCACTGAGTTGTGAGAAGATGGTCTTAGCAGGGGCTAACAAACAAAATGGTTTGTCTGTTATAATAAAACCAATTAAGCTGAAAGAGAGCCTTTAGTTTTATCTCTTCAAGTGAAGCAGAACACAACGGACCCTCCACAGCAGCACATACCATCTTCTATTTACAGTGTGAGGAGCTCTTGGCTTATTTGAGGAGCAGAGGTGAAAGCACAGCTTAATGCTGAGGTACTTTCTCTGAGGTAATAATGGCTTTCATGCTAATGGAGTGCTTTTCAATAGAATGTCAAGTTCCTTAGTTCCATTTTTTTTTGTCTGTGTTTAAAGCAGCAGGGTCAGCCATGGCCACGCATCTAGAGCCATTGTATCTCTTGCCTAAAGGAAGGGTTTCTCACTCCTGCAGCATAAATCATTTTCTACTTATGATGCAACGTCTGTAAGGACAAAACATTAGCTTAGTGCAGCACCTGAACTGATAACACCTCTTGTCACTTGACCTAAAGTCTTGTTTGTTTAAACCCTCTTCCTGGATTTACGTCCTGAGATCTGTTTTGAACAGTACACTAGGAAAAAAAAAAAGATGTATAATTATTGCCAGTGTCAGCTTTGACATGAGAGGTCAGCTTGACATCTCTGTTGGCTATTTGGATGCAAATCTAAAATTCTCTTGTGCTTTTTTAATAATGGCATCGTTTATTCCATTCCCATTGTCTGCCACATCAACTGTGAAATCAATATGATATGTGGTTAAGTCAGGTTTGTTATAGTTAACTTTGGTATTGTTTAATGAATGAATGTGGGATTTGTCTTATCTCAGTGGCTTTACAAATTGGAGAAACAATGATTTTGATACATCGGGAAGGGGGGGAGAAAACCGGGTGTTTAAAAATCATTCTTTGAAATGATAGAGAATAAGGCCCATTGAAGAAGAAGAGGAGGAGGAGGAGATTGGATTTATACCCTGCCCTTCACTACCTGAACGAGTCTCAGAGCAGTTTACGATCCCTTTTCCTTCTCCTCCCCACAACAGATACCTTGTGAGGTATGTGGGGCTGAGAGAGCTCTCCTGCAAACTGCCATTGAGAGAACAGCTCTGAAAGAACTTATGACTGACCCAAGGTTGCACCAGCAGCTGCATTTGGAGGAGTGGGGAATCAAACCTGGTTCTCCCAGATTACAGTCCACACTCCTAACCAGTATACCAAACTGGCTGTTAAGAACATAAGAGAAGCCATGTTGGATCAGGCCAATGGCCCATTCAGTCTAACACTCTGTGTCACACAGTGGCCAAAACCCAGGTCCCATCAGGAGGTCTACCAGTGGGACCAGAACTCCAGAAGCCCTCCCACTGTTGCCCCCCAAACATCAAAAATACAAAGCATCACTGCACCAGCCATAGTGTTCCATCTATAACTTGTGGCTAATAGCCACTGATGGACCTCTGCTCCATATGTTTATCTCTAGTTGTGTGTTTGAATGATTGATTCTTTTCAAATTCTGTTTGCTTCTTTGAGGATTAGCCAAGTCTCATTTTAAAAAATAGAACAGAAAGATCTGAAGGTCACTTTTATTTAAAATCCTCCACTTCCCTTTATTATGGTCTACTCTGGGAGAGGTTTTTTCCATGCCTTCCTGCTCTTCCAATTTGGCTGTAGAGATTGAAGTCTCTCCCCGCCCCCTGCTATACAAAATAAAATGGGCCAAACTGAAAGTCTTTAAAGTGTTCTGGTTGATAAGAGCTGCTGAAAACCACAGAATGGCTCCTTTGATCTGGCCACAACTTTGGCCTCTGTGGAGAAGGATCTGCCATTCGGTCCCATCTGAGAATGACTCACTCCAGTAATTGGCAGAATAACCTGAGGAGCAGACTCAGGTCAATATCCCTCAAAACAGAATCCCATGTAATCTCAAGAAAAAGACAAACTCCATCCCACCAACCTATAAATTACATCCTTTGAAATTGGTCCTGAGGAGTATAACTTTTCCTTTGCTCAAAATACATTCTAGCTGACAGAGCATCCTAGCAGCTAACTGAAGCAAGGCCACAGGCTGTCCCGTGGGGCTTCTCTAATTGCTGTTTTATCATGCTCCATGTTTGTTGGGGAGGTTGGTTTAAGTCAGGAGCCCCCAACCTTTTTGAGCCTACAGGCACCTGTGGAATTCTGACACAGTTCAGTGGAGACAGCTACAACATGACTGCCCCTAGAGGCAGAGCCAGCCACAAAATCTCCATTGGCCAATCAGAAGCTTTGCAGGGCAAAAGCCCCACCTGGCCTTTTGTTCTAAAAATACTTTATGTGCACCAAGGAGGAGGAGGAGGAAGAAGAAGATATGATTAGATTTATTTTTTTAACAAAGATTTTTATTGGAATATATTCAACATTGTTAAACACGATTTCCAAACCAATTATAAGCTATATCCCTTCCCCCTTCCCCCCAATAGGCTTCCAACACTGCTATTGCCAATAACAAAGAAAATTTAAAAGTAATCAAGTTTAGACTTATAACAATCAATAAACCAGGTAACATTTTTTTTTGTATACAGAAATCTGACTCATCTAACATATTTCCATTTTCAATAAGAATCAAAGTTATACATTTTCCCTTTCATTTTATATTCGGTTTCCATATATATTTTCAGGTCTTCCCATTCATTTAAATACTGTTCTGCCATTTATCCATTTAGTTTTTTAGTCATTTTGTCCATTTCAGCTAAAAATAGCAGTTTTCTTAACCAGTCCTGTATATCCGGTACTTCATCCGATTTCCACTGCTGCGCAAAAGCCATTCTCGCCGACGTGATCATGTACCATAGTACTGTTCTCTTTTCTTGCTTGATTTTTTCCATTGTCAAACCTAAGAGTAGAAGTTCCGGGCTTTTTCTAATAGGGATTTTCAATATTTTCTGCATCTCACAATGAACATTTGACCAGTATACTTTTGCTTTCTCGCATGTCCACCACATATGATAAAAAGAACCCTCTATTTTTTTACATTTCCAACATTTGTTACTCAGGTTCTTATTCATACTTATATTAGCAATCTTTTTTGGTGTCATATACCACCTATAAAGCATTTTATAACAATTTTCTTTTACGTTAACACAAGTTGAAATTTTTAGAGCTTTCCTCCATAAAAATTCCCAAGATTCCATTGAAATTTCCTTATTTATATTTATGGCCCATTTTATCATTTGCTCTTTAACAGTTTCATCCAAAGCGTATACAGTTAACAATATTTTATACAACCTAGAAATCACTTTTTCCCCTTTTTTCCAACCAAATATCTTCAAACTCATCATTTTTAGCTCTAAAACCCACCTCTTTACAACCTTTTTTAAAAATGTCTCGTATTTGTCCATATTGTAACCAACCATATTCAAATACTAATGCATTGTTTGGTTTTAAAACATAATTCTTCCCTTCTTTTTGAAGCAACTCTTGGTACTTCAACCAATCACTACCTTTGTGTTCTGAAAAAGGATGAATAACTGCAGCAGGAACAATCCATAAAGGTCTTTCATCGGGAACTGTATTCCTGTATCTGGTCCATGCTTCAAACAGCGTTCTTCTTATGTAATGATGCTTAAACATTGAGTCCACCTTATTTTTCCCATACCAAAGATAGGCATGCCAGCCAAATCTGCAATCGTGGCCCTCAAGGGCCAGTAGCTTTCTATTTTCCAAATTAACCCAATCAGACAACCAAGACAAACATACAGCTTCATGGTACAAACGCAAATTCGGGACCTGAAAACCACCTCTTTCTTTTGCATCATACATTATTTTCATTTTAATTCTTGGCTTCTTTCCTGCCCAGATAAATTTAGAAATTTCTCTTTGCCATTTTACTAACACTTTCATGTCTTTCACAATTGGTATTGTCTGAAACAAAAACATTAACCTGGGCAGTACATTCATTTTGACAACGGCAATTCTTCCAAGAAGAGATAATCTAAGTTTCTCTCATTTTCTTAAGTCATGACTTATCAATATCCACAGTTTTTCATAATTATTCTTAAACAAATCAATGTTTTTCATTGTAATATCAATTCCCAAATATTTAACTTTTTTAACCACTTCACATTCTGTCATTTTTTGTAACCATTGTTGCCTTGCAGTAGTCATATTTTTACATAATATTTTCGATTTGTTTTTATTTACATAAAACCCTGCAAGTTCACCAAACTCTTTTACTTTTTCAAAAACCAACGGCATAATGTTAACAGGATCTTCCACAATTAACATATCATCAGCAAACGCTCTTAATTTATATGAGAAACCTCTAATGTTAAGACCTTTTATATTTTTATCATCTCTAATTGCTTGCAGCAATATTTCCAAAATCCAGATAAATAACAATGGCGATAAAGGACAGCCCTGTCTAGTTCC
Source organism: Gekko gecko (assembly GCA_029375565.1). Classification (NCBI taxonomy): domain Eukaryota; kingdom Metazoa; phylum Chordata; class Lepidosauria; order Squamata; family Gekkonidae; genus Gekko; species Gekko gecko. The sequence continues at coordinate 38,080,829 of JAPDNY010000006.1, forward strand.
TTTTCTGACCCGGAAAGGATATGATTAGATTTATACCCTGCCCTTCACTCAGAGTCTCAGAGTGGCTTACAAACTCCTTTCCCTTCCCCTCCCCACAACAGACACCAACTCAGGTGGGGCTGAGAGAGCTCTGAGAGAACTGTCCTTGAGAGAACAGCTCTGACAGAACTATGGCTTGCCCAAGGTCATCCAGCAGCTGCAAGTGGAGGAATGGGGAATCAAACCCGGTTCTCCCAGCTTAGAGTCCACACATTTAACCACGACACCAAACTGAGAGCATCAGCATTGCATGCTAAAGGTCCCAGGTTCAATCTCCAGCATTTCCATTTAAAAGGAGTAAGTAGTGGGTGACCTGAACATCCAGAGACCCTGGAGAACCACTGCCAGTCAGAGTAGATGCTACTGACCTTGATAGACCAAGGGTCTGGCTCATGAAGCTACCTCCTCCTGAATCAGACCATCGGTACATCAAAGTCTGCATTGCCCACTCTGACCAGCAGCAGCTCTCCAGGGTCCCAGGCAGAGCCCCCTCACATCACCCACCACCTGGTCACTTCCAACTGGAGATGATAGGGACAGCATTATTTCATTCCCCTCCCCATTTTAGGTAGATGGTATTCTTTTAAGGAAAGGTAATGGCTTATGTATGGAGACAACATCTGAGTCAAAAATAAGGGATAATTCTCCATGTGATAGATACATTGCTAGAATATATCCTCTATTGTCAAATTTGGATGCTACATCTCTATACTATACTATGAAATAGGAAAGGGATTTAAATATTACTATTAATATGGATGAAGGGAAATGGATATGGGATGACATTATTTTATTTTATTTATTATTCAATTTATACCTCGCCCTCCCTGCAAGCAGGCTCAGGGCAGCTTACACTAGTTGGTACACTGTACCATAAAAACCATGTACAAAATTTAAAACAACTTACATACATTGACACTACACATTAAAAAACAATCCAACAATTAACAATTAAAGTGCTAGTGATGGTAATCTTTGATGGTAATCTTTGAATGGTTCAGATGGCGTACTGACAAATTTCACTGGCTTGGTGATCTTCAGCTTGGTGTGGTAGTATAGCACAATCCCCCCAGACCAGACCCGACCCCAAACCACAGACGGTGGTGGTGTGGCGGCTCCTAATTGAAAGCCTGGTGGAAGAGCTCCATCTTACAGGCCCTGCAGAACTGCAAAATGTGGATAAAATGGGATAACCCTATTCTGATATGTGGCAATTGGCCCCTTAATTTGAAGTGGCCTTTCATTACAAGTTTTTGGTGTGTGTGTGTGTGTATGTTTTGGTGGGGAGGGAAGATGAAAAGATTACTTTTGGTAAATGACAGTTGGTTTCATAGTTTGAAAGAGTGCTCAGCTGACTTCTGTAGATTAAAATTTAAAGGAAAATTGCTCTGACCTAGATAGCCCAGGCAAGCCTGATGTCATCAGATCTTGGAGGCGAAGCAGGGCAAACCCTGGCAAGTACTTGGAAGGGTGTCCTCCAAGGAATATCAGGGCCGGGATGCAGAGGCAGGTTATATCAAGCCACCTCTCTGAAACGTCCTAGCCCCACTAGAGGTCACCAGAAATCACCATGACTTCCAGGCTCACAAGCACACAAACAAATACTCACCAAAAAAATTTAAAGGAATTTCTTTTTTTTCTAGAAAAGAACTTGGTTCTATTTAGCTTTACCCCAAAGTTGCCCTGTATCCTTTTTTTTTTGGTCTGCAGTCATTCAAATGCAAGTATGTAGCAGTAGCAGCAGCAGCAGCAGCAGCAGATTTTTATTGAATGTGGCCAAAGGCCATTATGAAGTTGGCCTAGATAAAATATAGATACAACATAGGAAGAACAAAAATAATATGACGTCTCTGAACATCTCTTGCCTTGAAAATTCTATGCGGTTGCCATAAGTCGAGTGTGACTTGACAGCACTTTCCACCTCCACAAAAAAATGACAAGTTTTAAGTTTTAGACTTAAAATTTTAAAATATTTCTATATAGAGTTTAATGTCTGTTGTTATTGTTTTTCCTTCTTAATAAAGTTAGTTGATAACAAAATGGTCACTTTTATTTCCGGCATTTTCCCTTCCAAGCCTTTACAATCAAGAGCAATAAATCCCTCTTCATACAGGCCACTTTTGTATAGTAATGAAGTAAGTTGCTAATAACATAGTGAAATTATTATTTGATTATAATTGATAAAATCACAACACAAATTGTTGCATGTGAATATGACATGTTTTAATCCTAAAACAACAATATAAAATATAGGTAATGCCTGTACATTCTCATAAGTGGAGATGAATGGTTATCCACCGTTATAAATATCTATGGCACTTTACATGTTTTTTTGCCCCATGTGGGCTTTTTTGTGTGGGCTTTTCTGTGTATGGGCTTTCCCCCAATTTGGGCTTATTTCCTTGTGGGCATTTTTCCTTGGGGGCTTTTCTCCTGTGAGCATTTATGATTGTGGGGTTTTTTTCCTGTGGGCTTTTTTCTTGTGGGCTTTTTTCATAGAACCGGGCTGCAGAGATGCCTCTTCCCCCTCTCCCTGTTGCCCTGGAAACCAGAGCAAAAGCTGGGGGGAAACCCTAGAGGAAAACTGAAAGTCTCTCTGCAGCCCTTTAAACCTTTCTACCACCAGCTATTTGGTATAGCCAAATATACCAGTAAAATGGTGGGGGGAAATCAGCTTTATTTCGGATCAACTAAACCGGTAGCCAGTCAGATTCTCTTATCTCTATTCAGCTAAAAAAAATATCCCCGAAAAATACCAGTAAGGTGTTTTTCAGGTATTTTTTTCAGCTTGGATACAGCTGGATGCACACTCCTGGTATGTATGTATGCATAGGTCTATAGTGCAAAAGCTAGTATGTGTAAGCACAATGAAAACATTAAATGATGAGATTGTTCTTCCCATAACTTAAACAGATGAAGGCAATTTGAATGTGATCAGGCTTCTGAAAGAGTTCATCAAGTATTATCATTGTTTATATAGCAATGGCGACCTTTGATTAAAGAAGACACTACCTCTATCTAGTCAGTGAATCTATGACCTGCTTAGGGTGACATTCATACAATAGCCTCTCAGGAATGCTCTTTCCCATATGATTCAAGCTCTTTTATCATCACCTCTCAGTGTCATCCATCAGTCTGACTTGCTAGCCTAGCTGCCAAATATATACTACTTTTGCAGATTCCCAGGGAAAGTGTTCTTAGCTTCAAAGTGATGGTCTGTCAACCAAACATAGATTAAATATCCAAGGCATAAAGTTTGGAGACTGCAGCAGTGGCACACAAAGCCTCAGCAAGGTATTCATCTTGGCATCAGGCCTCAGCTAACCCACCCCACACCCAGAGAATGCCTAGTCTGAAACAAGAAGTTGCCAACATGACAGAAAACTTAATGCATATTAGCTAAATTGTTAAATAGTTAATTGCTGCCCTACCACCTTTCTGTCCTAGTTTTAGCTTCGTTTCTTAGCAAATAAGCTGATGCAGTTTCATAGCTACCTATCCAAGGATCCAGGAAGACTGAAAAGACATGACCCTTACAGGCTTGTAAGCCTCTCAACCCATAGACTCCTTGGAAGTAGGAAGAGGGGAGGGCAGGGTGAGAATAGGCCTTTGGAGGCCTCAAGACATCCTCAGAACATAAGGACCTCAAACAGAAAGACTTCTTCTGGCCTGAATAGAAAAGCTGCTCAAAAAGTAAAGTTATTATCAAACCTGCCTTCCTCCTGGACTTTTCTACATTCCCCTTGGACAGGGATGGCACCATAGTGGCATGTCATTCCTAAGAGGTGGAGACTGTGGTGTGACTTGATTTTTCCCTCATTCACCAAAGATACTGAAAACCCCCATACCTATGACATCTCCCCAGCATCACAAAACAACATGCTGGTTTGAGCTGTTCTTGTTGGTCAGGAGACTGGTGTTCTCATTCGTCAGAGTTGCAGATATTCATCAGGTGTATGTTTGTCAGTCTTTATGCATGGTCAGCAATCAGTAGTAGGGATGAGCACAACCTGCATTTTTTGCAGTTTGGTTTGTGGTTTGCCTGAACCACAAACTAAACCACAAACTGATATGACCTGGGACTTTGGTTCATGAAACGACCCAGTTTTTATCAGTTTGTAACCCATTTAAAGTTTAAACCCCTGCTTTCTGCTCCCTACTGCTTTTCACAGGGAGCAAAAAACATGAGGTCATTTAAACCAGCTGAGTGGCAGGGAGCCCCCCAGTGCTCAGCTGTTTGGTTTAAATTTCCCCCTGCTTTCTGATCCCCTTGAAAAGTAGCAGGAAGCAGGAAGCAAAGGTGTAAATGGCTCTGAGCCATTTCACTTCCTGCTTTCTGCTCCCCATGGCTTTTTGCAGGGATCAGAAAGCAGTAGTTTAAATGGCTCCCAGCCATATAAACCAAATAGCTGAGCAGCAGGGAGTTCCCCGGCACTCAGCTGTTTGGTTTAAATGGCCCCCTGCTTTCTGCTCCCCATGAAAAGCAGCAGGGAGTGGAAAGGAGCTGGTTTTCATGAGAAGCAAAAAGAAGGGGTTTAAATCCCTGCTTCCTGTTCTTCACAGAAACAACCAAACAACCATGAACTGCATTAAACTTTGTGAAAGTTCATGGTGGTTCTTCAGTTTGCAAACAACATTCAGTTTGCAAACAACATTCTTCAGTCTGCAAAGAACCATGAATTGGACAAAGTTCATGATGAACTTTAGTTCATCAGCCGGTTCATGCTCATCCCTACTCAGCAATACATTCTGGGATGAGTTTCAGGCTGAGGTTCAAAGAAAAGTTCTTCTGAATAACATGCAAACTGTTGAGGTGGGGATCTTTCTCTCCATGTGTGAAACTCAGTACTATGCACTCTGGTTCTCATGGAATCTCAGGAGCTGCTTATCTTGGCTTTGTTGGCAAAGTTAATATCCCAGTCAACACACCAGTTTCTGGGGTCCTTCAGCTACAGCTGAATCTACAGTTTCTCTGAATCAGGATCGCACAAAATAAGAGGGGGAAGTTCAGCAAAGAGCTGTCTGGTATCAAGTGTGGTTCTCTAGTTACAGATAACACATGGTGAGAATAGGCAGAGGTTCTGCTCATGCTTTCAGAAACCCAAGCCTGTTTGAAAGATACCTCATATTAGCTGAGATTCAACTTTAAGTCTGTGTTGATTGTCTGTGGTGTTGACAGATACCTCAGTGCTTATCACTTACTTATACAGAAAGGACATTTGTAGTGACCATGCATGGGGGTAATCATAGCAGACAAGAGCTCACAGCACATGCCCTTAGTAAATAGGAGTGTGTGTTCACTTTTTAAAGATTTAATGTGCAATGCATTAAAAAAGCTGCGTCAAATATGGTTATGTAAGGCATGAAGTAGAGTTTTGGTTTTCACTGCTTTTTGTTCTGCCAATGCTTCAAAATTTACTAGTGTTTCTTTTCTTTTCTGCCTTGAATTTTGCCACCAGGTTTTGTTTATTTATTTACAAAATTTACAGTCCACCTTTCTGCCCCTTACAAGTGCCGCCAAGGTGGCCAACAATTCAAAACATACATGATAAAAGCTGCATTATAAAACCATTAAAATAACCCCCCTTCAGTTTGCAGAAGATTAGCTGCAGCTGTGCTATTTCCATTGTTGAACATCACCCCTCCGTGATCCTAGAAGACTATTCAAGTGGATTACAGAATGGATCCTGGACAAAGAACACAGTGTGCATCATGTGAAACATGTGTCTTTTCAAGAGGGCAATGATGTCTGGGAAACAGGACTCTGAGGAAGGAGAGCTAACAGACCCCGGCTGTGGGACATCAAAACCCAGCCAGCCTAAATGAGTGTATGTGTGTGTGTGAGGTTTAGAAACAACTTTGCTTACTGCTAATTTTGTTTGGGTGCCAGTTTGAGAGGGTGACCTGGGAATGCTCAGCGAAGCTGATTGACAATGCAAAGAGAGATTTGATGCAAATATTTGGGAGGGCTGCTGGCATTTTGGGAAGAATTGAATTAATTTTTGCTGTTGTTGCTGTTGCTAAACAGCACAGGAATAAATTGAATTGCTGTGTTCTTCTTTGCATGGCAGGAGGAGGGTCTGTAAGATAGCAAAACATGACTGTTCAGCAAAAAAGTCATTTGAAAAGAACTTAATGTTAGAAGAATAAGGTGATAGAGGGAAATGTAAATAAAACAAGCACTTTGACATTTTTTCAAGAATTCCTTGGGGAGAAACGTGTGTGTGGGGGGAATCAGCCTTGAGTTTCTGGGTAGGCTATTATTGATCAGCACGGGAAGCTGGAATAGCACAACAGAAACAATAATAAGTGATGATCTTGGAGGTCACTGGTTGAAATGTCACTCATCGATTGGCTTTAGGGAAGTTACTCTCTAAGCCTCCGCCTGCCCTCCATTTGTAATCCCAGGAAAATAGATGTAACACTGCCCTACCATACAGAATTGAGGATCATCTGGGAGTCAGGTTTCGATCTTTGGAAATTCTGCCATGTCTCAGCAAGGCAGCAACAGAGCAAAGGTATTTCTGAGGGGGAGGAGGAAGGAATCAGAAGCTGACTCCCAGCTGATTGGGGACTCAACCAGAATCTTGGAGTGGGGAGGACAGAAGTTATCTGCTTCTGTTTTCTGCACTCCAGCTTTCTGAAATGCAACAAGCAGCATGGAGTGGCATCTGCTCTCCACAGCTAGGGTTGCCAGTCTCCAGGTGGCACCTGAATATCTCCTGCTATTAAAATGGATTTCCAGATGACCAAAATCAATTCCCCGGGAGAAAATGGCAGTTTTGGAGGGTGGGCTGTATGGCACTATACCCCGCTGAGGCTCCACCATTCCTGAAACTCCACCCTCCTGAAGCTCCACCCCCAAAATCTACAGGTATTTCCCAAACCAGAGCTGACAACCCTACCTACAATCCAAGGAGACACACCCAGAAGGGAGGACAAAAGCCAGTCGTTCTTATTCTCTCACCCCAATCTCCTCACACTCCAGCCTTGGCAGGGACAGAGGGAGGAAGTTGGGGGAGGAACAGTAGCAGAATCTTCTCATCTCATCATCCATACTCCTTGCTAGGTCTCTGCAAGGCAAAGACTCAGCAAGAAGCTGGGAAGGCAGCTCCCATTCATCAGTTGTTCAAATTGTTTGGGGAGAGCGGAACAAATCCAGTCAGCGGCTCCAGTCACAACAGCTAAACTCAGCACAGTTGGCTGCTGCACATTTTCAGAAGATTTGCAGCATCCCTAATACTATCTACTTAAGCCCTCAATTGTCACCACTTTCCTAGGCATCTGCAGGGAGATGAAGTCAGTAATACCTGTTGCTTCTTTTCCTTCAACCTTGAAGTCTCTCTCAAGTTGCTGCAATGGCACTGCTGTTTTCCCTGTAGTTTATGCGTGAGAAGTGCTTGCCTGATCATTTTATTGGGAAATGCTTTAGATGCTGTCATGGTAAGCACTTTGTAGATTGGGTTCTTATTTGCACTGGATGCTAAAATACATTCATTGTAGAGGGTCCCCCCCACACCATTTTTCTTCCCCCATGTAGTACTGCATTTGAGCTAAATCTCAGCATAAATATTCTGGGGAAAATGTGCTGTAAATATTTACATTTATTCATGTTAATAAGAACAACACAGCTACATCCCAATATGCTGTACTAAATATTTACTCTCCTGCATTGGTTGGTAAATGCGTTGGAGAACAGAGCGATCATTCTCAATGTTCACAAACAGTAAAAGGCCTGATTAACCAAGGAGAGTGAGTATTTGCCTATTACTACCGAGCACAAGAGCTTACCGTCGAGGCTAAAACAGGCTGTAAAATGTAAACGGTTTACAGCCTCAAGTTAGAAATAATCGTGGCATTAAATAACCAATTTCCTTGTTATATATTTACTCAGCTCTACCTCAGAAAGTTTCCATTTGTGGTAGCAGAGGGTGATGAGCAATTAATTTATGGTCCCAAGTGGTCTTTCCTCCCTGCCTGTGAATAGCAGAGTGAAAGTTCTGGTGACATTAGTTTACAAGTAAGTAATGTGTTTATCTCCTCAAGGTTTGCTTGGGATGCTTTACCAGAGTCACGTAACTTTCTCTTAAATCTTTGGCTGGCAGCAAGATGGTACACAAATGGTGTGGAGAATAATGTTATAAGCAGCTTGGGGTCCCTATTGTGGAGAAAAGTTGGGTATCAATAACCGAATGAATACCATCTTCCTTTCCTCTCCCCAGTAATGGCTAGAAACTCAAAACACGTAATGTGACTTCATTGCCCCACAAGTTCTCCCCAATTATGTATGAAGCATGGTGTATGATAATGTATGTCACATATTTTATTTCTGGATGTAATGAGAGGAGGAAGAGATGCATGAGGAATTTTCTGTTCCTCTGTATTCTCCTGTGTGGTATAATGGTTAATATAAGCAACTTGTGAGTGACCATAACCATTAATTTAATGGGGAGAGACTATTGGATGCTTCATACCTTGGAAGTGATCTAGCCTGTAAGGTGGAGGACTCTTCCAGCAAAACTTATACATTTAGCACATCACTGAGAAAGAATTCTAGATTGCAGCCAGGAGTGCTGGCAATGAAGGGATTTTCAAATTCATCTACAAATAATCACATCTTATAAGGACAAAGTGGGATCACCTTTGGTCTCTAGTCAAAATGGAGTGGAATCCAGTTGACCTGTTGTGGGGAGAGGGAGAGAAGGTGATTGTGAGCAGCTTTGAGACTCCTTGAGGTAGAGAAAAGCAAGATATAAAACAACTCTTTTTCTTACAGAATGCAGCAGCGAGAGTTGACGGCAATGCCTGTGCAGGCTCATATCCACCCGGTGCTGCACGAACTGCACTGTCTGCCTATTGAATTCTGGATCCATTTCAAGGTGCTGGTGCTTATCTTTAAAGCCTTATACAGCCAGGGGCCAGCATACCTATGAGACCGCCTCTCCCCATATGAGCCCTGGAGGGCATTGAGGTCCACAAATCAACATCTGTTAGTGGTTCCCAGCCCCAGGGACGTTCGGCTGGCCTCAACCAGGGCCAGGGTTTTTTCAGCCCTGGCCCCTGCCTGGTGGAATGAGCTCCCATGTGAGATCAGGGCCCTGCGGGACTTATTGCAGTTCTGCAGGGCCTGCAAAACAGAGCTCTTCCACCGGGCATTTGGTTGAGGCAGCAAACGTTCCACCCAGCTTCTCTGGCCCTAGCTTTTTTGGCCCAGTTTTCTCTGGCCAATTGTCCATCAGTGGTCTGATTCTGATCAGTCATCTGATGACCTCTGTAGTTACACAGTATTTTATGATATTTGATGTGTAAATTGTTATTTTGATACTATTTTAATTGTATTATTTAACTGCTGTACACCCTGAGTCCATTGGAGAAGGAGATATATAAATTTAATGAAATAAATAAATAAATAAATACAACATCCCTCTGAGGTAGGCTGTGCTGAGAAAGGCCACTTCTTGAGTTTTGTTTTTACATACTTGACTAAGTCCAGCACTCTGTCCACTGTATTGACTTTCTAGAGAGGATTTATTGTATGTCTAGGATAAATCTGAAAAGATCCCTTTCTACTTAAATAAAACTGGCACTGCCTTAAAATCAAGGCAGCTTCTTTGGTGCATCTGTAGCAGGAGGGACACAATGACAAGTATAGACACTGGAAGATAAGGTGTTGGCTAAGTGAGTTATGACCTGCTAATGCTGTTTGGAAATCCTACTGGTAGTTATTTATAAGCTCAAGAAAAGAGCTTACACTGTTACTTTCACTCCTAAGGTTTTTAGAATCCAGAAGGGCTAATGGTGTTATAACAGCTTCGTGTTGAATGGTGACTGTTGCAATCCAGGGCTTAGCACAAGTCAAAAGAAGAAAGATCATCACCTGTATTTTTATTCGATCCCAGACAGCATGTCGGCCACGGTTGTCATTGTATCTATTTTCCTGGTATATGCTGGATTTCCATTTCTGTTGTAACTGTAATTTATAAATTGCCACACACTTTCTTTTAATGTAAGGTGAATTCTTTCAGAACTAACTGTAAACTTCATGGGGAAATCTGTCTCTCTGAGAGACTTGTGGCAGTTGGGATTTTTTTCTCCCTGTTACAGCTTTTGGGACGAAAATAAACCATTAGGTTTGAGAGCTTTCCCCAGGAATTTTGATGAACTACTACAGGGGGCAGGAGGGACTTCAGAATATGCAGCTGACAAGTCCCTTTGCCCCACATTTGTGAAAGACTGTCGTAAAGGCCAGTACTGTGGGAAAACATAGATTTAGCATGCCTGAGGGCCCAGGTTCAAACTTTGCATAGAGTTACCTACTAAACACACACACATAGTTCTGTCACTGTCAGATTTATCACCTGAGGTGGATCACTCATGTTGCTTGTGTTTTTCCCCCAATTGTCATTTGTTTTGCTTAACAACCTACCATCTACCTACCTAGTACTTCCAGGTATTCGAAGGCTGATTATTTCTACCTGATGGCAATCATCCCAGTAGTCCTTAACAGAGGTGTCGAACACACTTGTTGAGAGGGCTGGATCTGACATAAACACCACTTTGTTGGGTGGGTCAAGCATGCCATAAAATGTAATGACAGGTATGGGAGATATAAACTTTAGAAAGGACACAGGCAAACCCCACTAACAATATTATTTTTTACTCAAAATACAAACATGCTTAAAACATTAACACTCTTACAGTATTTCCGTAAAGGTTCTCCCAGATGCCTGCCCTCCCATTTCCACTGCACATTACACATTAGCACTGGGACATAATGCACAGCCTCTGTCATGTGGCAATAAAGGTAATGACCACAGGCCAGATAAGAGCCCTGGACAGGCCAGTTCCAACCTGCTGGGTGTATGTTTGACACCCCTGCTGTAGTATGTCTATCTTCCCTCCATGTCAGGCAGCCCATGTAATTTATTACATTATCTGTAATCAGCTGAATTGTGAACCTTTCATTAGTGGAGCACAGATGTCCAAACTATGGAGGACCTTCCAGACTGTCTCCCCATAGAGTCCCACACTGAAGATCGCAGCTGCAAAAAATGTAATGGTGTCAAGAATGGTGTTCTGAAAGAAAGTCAGATTAACAGGGTGCTGTTTCTCTTGTTCCAGCAAATTTGTGCTATTGAAAGCTGCATTAACTGACAGCTGAATCACAGGGAGAACTTTCCTTATCACTTCATACCCATTATAGGTATGGCTTCTCTGATCACCCATAATGAAATTGGTTACAGTGATATAGGAGCCCTGCTAGGACATGAGAGTTTGCAACACCATCACAGAGCAGTTAATTGTACATTATGACTACAACTGTTGGTCTTGCTGTGGGTCTTAGTGAGGATCAGCTCTGACTATGAATGGGGTCCATTCTTGCATGTACTCCTGTTGGAAGGCTTCATGGAAACAGCTAAGAAAGAGAGCAGTCAGGTTCAATAAGTGTGTGTGCACCCTGATGGGCTGTACACAGTGCTGAGCTAGTGATTTTAGAAAGCTGTGTCATCTAGGTTCTCTTTGAGTTCCTATATCTTATCCTCATCTCCATTTGATGTTGCCAGACACTGGGAACCATAAGCTGGGAAAGAGTCAGTCAATATTCATTGGAGGTGCCAGGTCTCCTGCTCCCCCGCCCTCGCTCTTGTTTCCCACCATCACTTCTGTGGCCAGTGAGATAAATAATCTAAAAAAAATAAAAATCACCATCAGGCAACAGTGTGAAAACTTGCAAATGGCATCTGTCTACTCTAGGATCCATCAGAAATTCTATGTCTTATCACAGAGCTTTGGGCAATACCTAGAGGAAAGTAATATCACTTCCAGGTTTCCATCACTTTCCCTGGAAGTGACATCTCAATGTTGCCTGATGGCATAACCCTATATGTCCCCCCTGCCCCCCCCCCATGCCTGGCAACCGTACCTGTGCTCTTTGTCTGGCAGACTGTACTAGCAGTTGTTAAGAACATAAGAAAACTAGTGGTCCATCTAGTCTAACATCCTGTCTCACAGTAGGGCATAGAGAATTGTCTTTCCCCCAGTGTTGCCTTCTGACACTGGTATTCAGAGGTTTACTGACTCTGAATCTGGGGGTTCCCTTTCTTCATTCCCTTTCATCTTCATGACTTGTTAAGGGAAAAAAGGTTGTAAAGCCAATACAGAGTAAGTACATGTCAAGAGGCAGAGGGAAAAACAAAACAAAATATGGGCACATATCTAGCAGTTACACTTGGATGCATTACCCCCTTTGTTTATTCTTTCTCCCCTAATTGAAGGGGCATAGTACGTGTGTTTGTTGGTGTTTGTGTTCTAAAATGGGTTACCTGTAAGAGTTCTGACCAGTGCACTGCTTTCATTTTCACCTGGTCCTGTGGGAGTATTTTGACATATATCACCAACTTTTCAGTTGTGATGTTAAATTGGGGGGGGGGGGGTGGCACACAGGGATGACAGAATTTAGATTCAGAGATACTCAGTTACTTGATGGCTTGGTTCACGATCTGTTTGCCAATTGTATTCAGTGCAGTTGCACTTCAACAAACTGTTTTGCTTGTGTTTGAACATTTCACATATATTCAACCATTTTTAAAAAGTCAGTTCTGCATACTGGATTATATATTACTAGGAATAAGGCCCGTTGTGGAAATAAATACAACGGGCTCTAGAAAGAGGCTCTGGGAGAGTGCCCCAGCTTTGGGCACTCAGTGACAATTTGCTGTGGCAATCTCAGCAGGGTATAATGACAGAGTCCACCATTTTCTCCAGAGGAACTGATCTTTGCTACCTGAAGAGCAGTAGTAATCTTGAGTGATCTCCAGCCAACCCCCAAGATTGGTAACAGTGCTTCCCCAGGAGGGAGTGGCTGGTTTGGAGGGTGGAGTCTATGGCATTGTACCTATCTGAGGTCCCACCCCTCCTCAACACTCAACCTCTCCAGGTTCAACCCCTCAAATCTCCAGGAATTTCCCAACCTGGAGTTGATAACCCTATCTCCCTCCCAGCCAACCATCAACCTACCTTTAGTTTTCCATCTCCTCCCCCATCCCTCCTACAGAGCAGTTGTAATTTTGAGTGATCTCCAGCCACCACCTGGAGATTGGCAACAATGGTTCCCCATCAGGGAATGGCTGGATTGGAGGGTGGAGTCTATGGCATCGTACCTGTCTGAGGTGCCACCCCTCCTCAAACTTCACCTTCTCCAGGCTCCATCCCTCAAATCTCCAGGAATTGCCCACCTGGAGTTGGCAACCTGATCAGGACTGGGCCCAATGAGTTTTCTTCCAAAGGCCAACATAGGTGTGGAAAGGGCCTTTTACTGACAGAGGAGAAAGCACAGGTGCCAACTTTGATTAGGGAAATACCTGGAGATTTGGGGGGTGGATCCTGTGGAGGGCAGCATTTGGGGTGTGTGTGGAAGGACTCAGCAGGATATAATGTCATAGAGTCTACCCTCCAAAGCAACCATTTTCTCCTGGGGAACTGATCTCTGTCATCTGGAGGTCAATTGTAACAGTGGGAGATCTCCAGGTCCCACCTGGAGATTGGCAGCCCTAGGGGAAAGTCAGCCGCACAGCGGGGAGTTGAAGAAAATGGTCTGATGGTCACTGGCCCACCTCATTAGCCAGCCAGCCATGCTGAAGCTAAGCAGGAGAAAGAGCCTTTTCCCATTTATTCTGACAGGAAAGTGGCCGTTGTGGAGGGGGTTATGCTGAGTCCTTTGTTTTTTTACTCACAGAATCAAGCTTGGCTGCCTACCAGCAACCACTGAGGGGACAGTCCCTCACAGGAGTCAAGAGAACTGTCTTCCTCAGGAGACAGAGCTGTCTGCCAGGGGAAGTGAGTGGGGAGGAGGAGCAGACCCAGTACCCGGCCAATGGCACGCGAGTACTCTTGAGTGGCAGCTGATGGGCCAATGGCTGAGGGAGGGCATTTTACAGCCAATGGGAAGTGCATGGAATCTTGCAAAACCAAAAGATAAATATTTATAAGGAGAGATTCCTTCCCTAGCCACCAACAGTACTGTTGTGAGTAATCTGGGATAACTTTCCAGTGTTTAGCACCACTTTGTGATATCCCATGGTGTCCCCACACACACATTTTTTACAAAACCAAATTCTTTTTTCTTTATTTAGGTGCTTCTCTGAAGAAAAAAGGAACCTTAGCCTTCCAATTGAAGTTCAAGGTCATCTACATTTTGTTCATGAATTAGAATTAGGTATCCTTTTCAGCCTCTCTTCTTGATTGGTCTGACTGTATTCTAGGAAGGAGGAGATTTAAATTGCTTACTTGGTTTGGTCACCATTGCATGGCAGTGATGTTTCTGGTAACATGTGTGAGGAACTAGAGACTATGCGTGTGGCTCTTTTTATTGATTTTGTTTAATTTTCCCATTTCTGAACATCTTTGAGTGCCTTATTTGAAATTCCAGGTTACATTCTGCCTTTAGAAATGGGGAGAGAGTAATTTTAAGTCAACTGTAAACGCCAACGGTAGCAGACTCAGGAAGGAAATGCCTCAGGGCACAAAAAGAGAAACCTATTACCCCAGGCAAGTATGTCATTTGTACTTCTGGGGAGGTGGGGTGGGGAGAGATAAATAAAGCCCAGCTAACCCAGGATAAACTGTTCATTTAAAATAAGAAATGTCTACTTATATTGCACAATTGCTATGACTGGATGGGGATAGAAAAGAAAAGATGAAAGCAGCTTTGATAGGAAATAGTTATTGTACAAGAGATCTGTGTGAACTAAACTGGGGGAATGTGAGGAGGGTGAATCCAAATGGGTGATGACAAAAATTGGCTTATGTTAAAGGGCAGGGGCTCCTGGAAGTTAAAGCACAACCCATTCTGTAGCCCCCATTTTAAATGCCTCATAGTTATTAACTTTGAGGGTTGAGCTCATAAAGATAGTTAAGGTGGGTAGCCATGTTGGACTACAATAGAAGAGTTAGACTGAAGTCTAGTAGCACCTTAGAGACCATCAAGCTGTCCAGAGTGTAAGCTTTTAAGAGCTATCTGACGGAGGGAATTTTGACGCTTGAAAGCTTATGTCCTGGAAATCTTTTGATTTCTAAGACATTATTGGAGTTGAATTGAGCCTGACTTATTCTTGAGGTAGCCTAATCATTTTATCCCCCTGCCAACATGGAAAGTCATAGTTTGGGCGGGGCACTGGTTTTCCCAGTCTGGAAATGTGGTGACCACATCCTATGAAGAAGGCTGGTTATGGACCCTTTTTAATGGACCCTTTTCATTATTTCTTTAATGATGGAAACAAGTTTGTGCAACTGATAACTGAGTGCCTTACCTTTTCCAGCCTAAATGGAATCCAGCAGCAAAATGGATCACACTAGTGAAGAACGGGAGTTTCCTCAACTTCCTTTCAAATTTCCATATGTCTGTGTCTGCTTTCATTTGTAAATAAAATATACAGATATTATAAGGAATAAATCAATGGTTTGGATTCAGACTAACTTGGCCATTTCCACCGGTGTCCTCTTCCCACTGCAGCCCCACCTCCATGTCATTCCTCAGGGCCCCCTATCCCAGGAGCAGCATTTTGTGGAGAGCTGTAGCCCTGTGCAGGCAACTTGTCCATGCGTTCACTCACCACATAGAGGAGGAAGAGCAGGCATAAGCCTGCTGACCTCATCCCCCACCTCCATGTAATCACTGAGTCATCTGAATCTTGGGAATGCATGGAGGAAGCATCTGCATGCCCTCACCCCACCAGTCAGGAACATTCAGAATGCAGGGTCACTGGTCACAGGGAAGGGCACTTTCCTTGAGTGTTTTTACCTTGTGAACAACTTGGTGATCATGTGGAGGAGGGGCAGGGCCTGTTCACTTTCCTTGTGCAATGAATCAATGTGTGGATGGGTCACCTGCCCAGGGCTGGTGGCCTGCAGTGGGAGTAAAGAGGCCGATTTCCATTCTGTCATTGGAAAATTTAGTCTGGATCCAATCCAATGTTTCCTCCCATTTTCTTCAGTCTGCTTCCCACCCCCCACCCCCCATGACAGTAAAATGATATTGTTGGTCTTAATTTTTTCTTCATGCTTAGCTGTCAGAGTCCTTAACTTAGTCAGCAAAATACCAGGCCTTGTTCATTGAAGCAAGAATAGTATTTTATTTTAAAGCTGCAATAGTAGGTTACTGAAACAGAAGCATTGTTAAGAATACCTTAGTTACATGAAGCAAGCAGTTATACCCAAGGGGGGAGAATGGGGACCCCCCCCAACCAATGGAAGCAAAGCGCGCACGCAGGAACTGAAGACAATGATAATTAATGTAGTTCCCGCTGCCCCCATTTTCCCAGCGTAGCTGTTGCTTTGAAAGCGATAGGAAGCTAGCAGACTGTCTCCTCCAAGGTCATTGTGTTAGGTCTGAAGAAGATATGGCTTGCACAGCCAGGCATCCGGGACAGCTCCCCGCATTCCATTCGAACAGTCCAGGTGCATAAATCAACACCCCACGATCCCATCCACCCACCCTTCACGAAACAAAGCCCATCCTCCCACCCTTCTCCATCCATCATGGCAGGGCTACCTGACATGCTGCCCTCTCAAAAACAAATCTATCCTTTTGGTTTGTGGGGATACAATTGATGAAAAGCATGGACCATCTTGGGGGCCCGAACATGTTCCGCCCGCACCCACTCCCTCTGTTCAGGCCCAAAGTCCACCCATTCGACTAAATAAAACAAGCGGTTGCGAGAGATTTTAGAGTCCAAGATCTGCGAAAGTTCATAGTGTGGTTCCCCCCCACACCAGCAGCGGAGGCGGGGTGGGTTGTCGCGGTCTCCATTTGTTCTCCTCAGGCGCGCGGCATAGAAGCCTTACATGAAAGACAGGATGAACAGACTTTAGCGATTTAGGCAAGGCAAGTTCTACAGTCACATTGTTAATCACTCGCACAATTTCAAAAGGCCCAACAAACTTCCAGCCGAGTTTACGGCTCGGTTGAATTCCACGCAAGTTTTGAGTAGAAAGGTAGGCAAACTCCCTGCATTTGGGGACCCAGGAAAGGTTGCGTTTCTTATCAGCCTGGGTTTTGTAAGCCTCTTTTGCATCGTCCAGAGTCTTAGACAATAACGGCCAAGCCGCTTGCAGTTTTTTGCACCAGTCACCCGCATCTCCCGCCGGGAGGTCGGGAGAAGTCAAGAACAGTAAAGGCGGGGCGCCATATCCATGGACCGCCTTAAACGGGGACACACCCGTCGAGGAGTGCTGAGTGTTATTGTAACAGAACTCAGCTAGAGGCAAAAGGGAATGCCAATTATCTTGTTGAAAGTTTGTAAAACATCTTAAGTATTGTTCAAGGGTTTGATTGACACGTTCGGTCTGTCCATCAGTCTCTGGGTGGTACGCACTGCTAACCCCCCGCTCCACCCTAAGCAGTGACATAAGTTCACCCCAGAAATGAGAAACAAATTGCACCCCCCGGTCCGAGATCACTTTAGCCGGCAAAGTGTGGAGTCTCACTACATGTTGAAGGAACGCCGAGACTAATTTCTTGGCCGATGGGATTGATGCAAACGGAATGAAGTGGGTTTATTTAGTGAACAGATCTACCACAACCCAAATAACAGTATTTCCCCCACTAGGGGGTAGGTCTGTAATAAAGTCCATCGAAATCACTTCCCATGGCCGAGTTGGCGTAGGGAGGGGTTGCAGTGCCCCTGGGGGTTTACCTGGCCTGGGTTTGCTCATCAAGCATGTTTGGCAAGCAGAAGTGAACAAGGAAATGTCTTTCCGTAGCCCAGGCCACCAGAACTGCCTCTGCAAAAGTTGGAGTGATTTCACAAATCCCGTGTGCCCCGCCAGCTTCGAGCCGTGAGCCCAACTCATTACCTCCCCCGAAGGGAATGGGGAACAAACATTTTGCCGTTTTTTCGCCAGCAGCCTTGTGCATCTTGAGTAACTCCGTCTTCCCCCCTGCACCTCCTCCCTGTCGGCACCGGACATAGCCATGGAAAATTTCGCAGTCCAGTCATCTGCGGGAGGGGCAAGGGAAGGGGGGGAAAGCTTTGCTTGTTTACGAGTAGTTACAGCTCCTCCCAACTGGGAAGGCGTGAATACAGAGTCACGAATCTCCTCCCTCTTACTGTCGTGTTGTGGGAGGCGTGAAAGTGCGTCAGCTAGCGAGTTAGATTTACCAGGAAAATGGTGCAGAGTAAAGTTGAACTTCGAGAAGAAATCAGCCCAACGCAGCTGTTTGGCGTTCAATGATCGGGGGGAGCAGAGGAGCTCAAGGTTTTTATGATCAGTCCAAACCTCAAATGGAACCCGCGCCCCCTCAAGCCAATGGCGCCAGGTCGCCAGCGCTAAGCGGATCGATCCCGCTTCTTTCTCCCACACCGACCAATTTTGTTCAGTATCATTAAATTTTCTGGAGACATAGGCGAGGGGGTGTAGTTTACCATCGTCCCCCTCTTGGAGGATCGCCCCTCCCATTGCAACATCTGATGCGTCTACCTGTACAATGAATTTCTTAAGTTCATTTGGGTGCGCCAACACAGGCTCCGATGTAAAGAGAGCTTTTAGCCGGTCAAAGGCGCGTTGACATTCCGGGGACCATTCTAACTTTGCCCCGGGATGTGTGCAGTCAGGAGGCTTCCCCTTCATTTTAAGCAAGTCAGTTAGGGGAAGAGCCACTTGAGCAAAGTTTGAGAGGAATGATCTGTAAAAGTTCACGAATCCGAGGAAACCCTGGAGTTTCCTCCGAGTTTTAGGGGTTTCCCACCCCACCACATCTTTTATTTTGTCAGGGTCCATCTCAATTCCTCTCTGTGATATGCGGTAGCCCAGGAAGGGGATCTCTGACTTGTGAAATTCGCATTTGGACAACTTAGCAAAGAGTTTGTGCTTGTGCAACGTTTGCAGAACTTCTCTCACCAGTTTGACGTGTGATTTTAGGTCGGGGGAGTACAAAAGTATGTCATCAAGGTAAACAAGGACCCCCTTGAATAAATACTTATGGAGCACCTCATTAATTAAGTTCATGAAAACTCCCGGCGCTCCCTGAAGTCCGAACGGCATGACTAAATATTCAAATTGACCCAGCGGGGATATTGAAAGCCGTTTTGAACTCATCCCCTTCCCTTATCCGCATCCTGAAGTAGGCATCCCTCAAGTCCAGCTTCGAGAATACCTTCCCCCCTGCTACTGCGGCCAAGAGGTCTTTGATCAGGGGCATAGGGTAAGCGTTCGTGTTAGAAACTGCATTCAGCCCCCGATAGTCAGTGCACAGTCGCAGCCCCCCGTCTTTCTTTTTCCGGAATAGCACGGGAGCAGCAAACGGGGAGGATGCGGGATGTATAAACCCCCTTTCTAAGTTCTTATCGATAAACTTTCTCAACTCCACCTTCTCCGAAGGGCTCATGGAGTACAGTTTCCCCTTGGGCAACTTTTGATTCGGCAGAATTTCAATAGCACAGTCAGAGTTTCTGTGGGGGGGCAGCTCATCCGCTTCCTCCTCCCCGAAAACGGCGGCTAAATCTCAGTACTCTTGGGAAATTGCCTCCAGTTCTGCTTCAGCCACCCCCACCATTAGAAGGTCCCCCCCCCGCCATCGGGGCGCCCCAGTCCCGTTTCCACAGATGGGGTTGGCACTTTTTGGAAATGAAATTAACTTTCCCCTCTCCCCATAGGACATGGGGATCATGGTCGAAGAACCACGCGCTACCTAGCACTAGGGGGAATCGAGCAGAAGGGGTGACGACGAAGGGCCTCTCTTCCCAGTGGTTCCCAATCCCCACCCGTAAGGGGACGGTTTCATATTTGCACAGCTCTTTCATTGTAGAGCCGTCCATTTGCGTGAAAATCAGGGGATCAGTCAGTTTCACCACCTTCGCCCCCAATCCCGTCACCAGTGTGGGGTTAATGAGGTCTTTCCCACACCCAGAGTCAATGAGAGCTCGTACTTTCACGTGGGTCAGTAGACCCGGGTCCATTAAAGTCACTGTGAGAAAGAAAAGAGAGGGGGGTCGGCTCACCGGGATTTGCGCTTGAGAGTCCGGGACCTGCTGTTCAGCGCTATTTACAGCAGGTCCGTCTCGTTTCCCGTCTGCGCGGTCTCGCCATCCGATGAATCCGACGCCTCACTGAGGGGTTTAGCTTACAGTGCCTTCGCCCCTCTCGGTTTCGCCACCGGCTTCGGGGTGGAGGTGTCAAACTTCTTTTTGGCCCCTTTCGGGGCTCCAGTTGGTGCGGGGGAGCCTGGGCAATTCGCGGCAAAGTGGCCCCCTTCCCCGCACTTCAGACAGAGCCCTTGCTTCATCCAGAGCTCCCTCGTGCCATCTTTGGGTTTCGGGTTCGGTGGTTGATTCTTCCCTCGCGGAGCAGGTGTAGGGCCCAATTGGCCCCCTTTACTCATCGCTGCTGTGTCATCTAGACGGATGGTTTTCAGGCGGTTCTCCATGGTGATAGCTGCTTGTATCCAGCCCGTCAGCGTGTCCGGATGCTGGGTTCTCGTGACAGAACGGCGGATCTCTGCGTTTAGCCCCAACTTGTAGTGGTCAGCCAGGACCCCATCTTGCCAACCTCGTGTTTTGGCGGCGCACCTGCGAAATTCTGCGGTGTATTCTCTCACCGACTTGGAGCCTTGCTTGAGGGCTCGTATAGCCGCTCTGGCCATCTTGTTGGCGTTGACATCTTCAAAATGTTCTTTCATGGCCCACATAAACGCATCGATCTCTCTCAGCTCTCGCCCGTCAGCCTGGTGGAGCGCTACATACCAGTCGGCGGCTGCATCCTTCAGGTGCGAGGCTATAACATCCACTATCCGGTCTTCGCGTTGGAACAGATGGCCCCAGGTTTCAATGAACTTTTCAGCTCTCACCAGGAAGAAGGGGAACTTTTCTGGGGTCCCATCAAAGTCTGCGTCGAGTAGTTCCGATGGTTTTGGTGGCAGGAAACCCCAGGGTCGTTGGGGTTGCTGCACCGGTGGTCCCTGCGGCCCCTGCGGTCCCGGCCCCGCTGGCTGATCGAGGGGCTGGACCGGCATGTTCTGCTGGTCCGGAACCGGTACCTGTTGCTGGTCTTGAGGGTGCTGGTCGGGGGGCTCCTCCCTCCGTTGTCGTTCTAGCTCCTCTCGGATGCCCTCCGCGATCATCTGGGGGATGCGGGCGAGGGATTCATCTAGGATACGAGCCAGGCGATCTTGACTCGGGTCGCCACTCCACCTCTGGCTCACCACGGCCCCTTCCAGGTCACCGGAGTCTCGGTAGGTGTCTTCCAGCCCTTCGGCGGTGATCAGTCTGCGGACTGACCTCTCTGTATGGCTCATTCGCACCGAGGCTCGCGGAGTCGCGAACCACATCTCATGAGTTTTGGCCAGGGGTTTCACCCAATCTCGTCTTTGCTTGGGTCGGGTGGTCACCCCTCCGTAGGCCGCTCCATAAGGGTCCCCGTAGGGCCCCCCAAAGTCGTACTCCTGCCCCCATGTCACCGGCACATATGGGCCAGGGGCTTCTGTGGGTACCGTTGTCACGGGAGGTTTCTTGTCCTCCTTCTTTTCGTCTTTGTTCGGGAGAGTGTCTTCTTCACCGCCACTCATGTTGAGTTGGGTTTCTGACCAGTCCTGAAAATGAGGATTCTTAACAAACTGTCAGAGTCCTTAACTTAGTCAGCAAAATACCAGGCCTTGTTCATTGAAGCAAGAATAGTATTTTATTTTAAAGCTGCAATAGTAGGTTACTGAAACAGAAGCGTTGTTAAGAATACCTTAGTTACATGAAGCAAGCAGTTATACCCAAGGGGGGAGAATGGGGACCCCCCCCTCAACCAATGGAAGCAAAGCGCGCGTGTGGGAACTGAAGACAATGATAATTAATGTAGTTCCCGCCGCCCCCATTTTCCCAGCGTAGCTGTTGCTTTGAAAGCGATAGGAAGCTAGCAGACTGTCTCCTCCAAGGTCATTGTGTTAGGTCTGAAGAAGATATGGCTTGCACAGCCAGGCATCCAGGACAGCTCCCCACATTCCATTCGAACAGTCCAGGTGCATAAATCAACACCCCACGATCCCATCCACCCACCCTTCACGAAACAAAGCCCATCCTCCCACCCTTCTCCATCCATCATGGCAGGGCTACCTGACATGAGCTTTCTTTGCCCTCTTTTTATGTTGTATTTTTCTTCACCCTAAACTCCTGCTACAAAAGCATTTAATACAGGACACTTCATCAGACTCAATTTGTTTTCAACAGAAACAGCTTGGAATTGGGAATTCTAATTGGATTCATTTAAGTTTTGTTTTGCTCTGCCTCTTTTACAAACTCGTCTCCTCTAACCCATCATTAAATTCTAAGGCATGGGTGCTTCTAATCACCATTCAGGATCCACCCCCTCCCTTATTTTCGGATGCCCAGACTTGAGATTGATTTCTCCTGGAGAATGAGTTTTCTCTGTTTTCTAAATGTATCAGTCTGTTAAGGATGTGAAGGATCACTGTAAAGTAATAATGAAGAGTAGCTTGGCAACAATGTTAGACAATGTTGGATCAACCTGACAGCAGTGTGCAGCAGGAGCTTCAACGCCCCCCCCCGCCCCATTACCAGGGGTCTTTTTGGGGGGAGCGCACCGGAGCGCAGCTCCCGGAGCTCAGGAGCCAAGCCCCGCCCCCAGCCGGCGTCCCCAGGAGTCTTTCAGGCAGCCGAATGTCAGTTTCAGCTCCATTATATCCTATGGGCCATTGAAGTCAATGGTGAAAACATAAGTTATATTCTGGGGGCTGGAGCGGAGGGGGTTTGAGGGAGAGGCTCCAAACTCACAGGGTAGCTGATGGAGCCTCTCCCCAAGATATTCACCAAGTTTCAAGAACATTGGATCAGGGGGTCCAATTCTATGGGCCCCAAACAGGTTGCCCCTATTCCCTCCATTGTTCTCTATGGTGGGAAAAAAGTAACTTTGTTTCCCACCATAGAGAACAATGGAGGGAATAGGGGCAATCTGTTTGGGGGGCCATAGAATTTGACCCCCTGGTCCGATGTTCTTGAAACTTGGTGAATATCTTGGGGAGAGGTTCTATCAGCTACCCTGTGAGTTTGGAGCCTCTCCCTCAAACCCCCTCCGCTCCAGCCCCCAGAATATAACTTATGTTTTCACCATTGACTTCAATGGCCCATAGGATATAATGGGGCCGAATTGCTGCCAAATTTCTTTCATTCTCTCCTTTCCTTCTCTCTTTTTCCTCTTTCCCTCCTTCTTCTCTTCTCTCTTTCTTTCTTTCCCACCTTCTTCTCTTTTTTCCTCCTTTCCCTGTTTCCCTCCTTCTTCCCTCTCTTTCTTTCCCTCCCCTTTCCTTCTCTTTCTTTCCCTCTTTCCTTCCTTCTTTCCACTCCCTCTACTTTCTCTCTTTCCTTCCCTCTTTCCTCCTTCTGTGGCCCAACTCTCATGAGAAGGAGTTTAAACTTTAAACCCCTTCTCTCTTAGCTCCCCCACCCAGGTCAGCTGGGGAAGGGAAGGGGAGGCTTTTGAAGATGCCTCCCCCCCTTTTGCTTCCCCTTCTGACAGTACTTCCGGTGATGTCAGGGGGCGTGGCATATGCTAAGAGCCCAATAGCTCATTAGCATACCATATGCTAATGAGCTCCTGCAGCTGCTTTTCTACGAAAAGACCCCTGCCCATTACCATGGAGAAGGAGCTGTATGATCCATTTCAAAAGACTACAGTGGGGTTGGGGCAGAAGGCAGGATGGAAAAGATGCCAGCCTCCAAGTATGACCTGGGGATTCCCTGAAATTGCAACTCATCTCCATAGTACAGAGATCAGTTCCCCAGGACAAAATGCATGCTTTGGAGAGTAGACTCTATGATATTGTACCCTGCTGAGGTTCCTGTCCTCCCCAGGCTCCATCCCCAAATTTCCAGGAGTTTTTCAATATGGATCTGGCAACCTTCCCCACACATGGCCAGTGGGAACATCATGCAGGAATAGATGAGAACATGTAAATCATGTTCTGTGATGGAGTTGAAAGGTTTTGTTTGTTGTCCCCACCCCAAGTTCTCTGAGTCTTGGAAACCAACCCATAGCATTTCAAATTCTTTCATGGTACTCCACTTCTAGCTGTGCTTCTCTGGGCGATGCCATGCAATGATCATGAAACAGACACTTGAATGCCTTGTGGTGATACATGAAGAAGATTCTGTTTGTATGGAGCTGCTAAAAGTCAATGAATTCAGGGCAACAGTGGCACATCAAGCCTAAAGACATCCTGGTGGAGAGAGGGGAGAATGCTGTGGCATTTTATGACAGGGTATGAGCATTGCAGACAGTGTGTTCCAGACCAGACACAGAGCTCACATAAGTTCTTATTTACTTAAAGAAATAGCCTGTTTGTCCATATTGTCCACAGCACTTTGATTTAGACAAGTGAACGCTTTATGTCATGGTTTTAAATACTTCAGTATTCCTCAACATCCATAACTGTAAAGGTAAATGGTCTATGTAACAATACAGATAGCGTCTGCATAAAAGTAATGTGTTTAGAGACCAAAGAAATAAATGTAAATCTATAAGGCAAAAGCCTATTTTGGAGAAAATGATGATGTCTAAAGAGTTATTTTATCTACAGTATATGGAGGATGCTGTTATTCAGCTAGATAAAAAGCCCATTAGGGAGATTAAAAGAATAAAAAGCCCCAACCAGTATGCATTTTAATTACTAGAATCTTGCTAAACAAAAGGCAGGGATATAAAACTGTTTGGACAAGCCGGCCAATATATTTAATGTGGATAAGTAATGATGTTCACAGAAAACAGAATGCAATTTTAGGGTTTTGTTTCAGTGCCTAAATAAGAAATAGATGTCTCTTTTGAAGGTAAATTAACTCAGGGAGAGTGTGTCTCCCTTCTCAGCCATTTCTGTTACAAAACTGTGGTTCAACTGGTCTAACACAACAAACAAGATGCCAATTTGTAATGGAAGAGTGTGATGTTACACGTGACCCATCAGAATGTTTGAGCAATTACAGCAACTGAATCTATGAATAGATAAAGGAAAAGGAAAAGGTTTCCATTGTTTGAAAGCTAGTTGAATCTGACTCTAGGGGGCGGTGCTCATCTCTGTTTCCAAGCTGAAGAGCCAGTGTGATCCAAAGGCATTTCCATGGTCATGTGGCTGGCATGACTAAATGCAGAGCTGCATGGAATGCTGTTACCTTCCCACTGAAGTGGTACCTATTTATCTACTTGCAATTTCTTGCTTTCGAACTGCTCACCCCATCTGCAGCTTCCTTGGGCCATGCAGAGGTGCAGTGACCCATGGGATGGCCTGCCACCCTGCCCCCAGCTTGCCCAGGCCGTGCGGAGGCACAGTGCCCCATGGGAAGGCCTGCCTGCCCTGTCTGTGGCTTCCCCAGGTGGCATGGAGGTGCAGCGCCTCATGGGAAGGCCTGCCCACCCTATTCCTGGCTTCTCCGGGGTGTGCAGAGGTGTGGCACCCCATGGGAAGGCCTGCCCACCCTGCCCCCAGCTTGCCCGGGCCATGCTGAGGCACGGTGCCCTGTGGGAAGGCCTGCCCACCCCATCCCCAGCTTCCGCAGGCCATGTGGAAGCACAATGCCCCATGGGAAAGCCTGCCCATCGTGTCCCCAGCTTCCCCAGGCTGTGCGAAGGCGCAGCACCCCGGGGGAAGGGCTACCCACTCCATCCTCAGCTGTAGGCAGATGTTCACTTTAATACATGGACCCTGAGGACAGGGACAGTACATGTGATTCTCTTTCTCCCTCTCTGCACTATAAGGCTTCTTTCTTATTTTGATCTTGCCCTATGGGTTTGGCTTATTGTATACTCACAGAATAGAGTTTCTTCTTCTGATTCAGCCCTGCGTTCTTATATTCTGCCTGGGACAGACCAAGCCTCTAGACATTTTTTCCTCTTCTAAACTTTCCACGTGGCCCAGGGAAGCCGGGGATGGGGTGGGCAGACCTCCCCATGGGGCACCATGCCTCTGTGTGGCCCATAGAAGCTGGGAACAGGGCAGGCAGGCATTCCCATGGGGTGCCGCACTTCTGTGCGGCCCAAAGAACCCAAGGACGAGGTGGGAAGGTAATTTACCTTCCTTCTTCTGCTTCCTCATGGCCCGACTGAGGGCTGCTAGGGGCGGGGCTTGGTCATGTGCTTGCCCCTCAGCTCCTCACTACCAGAGCACCGCTCCCCCACACTCTGGCTCCAACCAACCCCTGCTACTTACCATAAGATATAGAGAGCAGTATAGACCACAGTCCCTAACCATTTATCCTAGCAAATCTGTAGACCCATTTTGTACAGTACAACTATAGTAAAGT
Organism: Gekko gecko; assembly: GCA_029375565.1. Taxonomy (NCBI): domain Eukaryota; kingdom Metazoa; phylum Chordata; class Lepidosauria; order Squamata; family Gekkonidae; genus Gekko; species Gekko gecko. The sequence continues at coordinate 38,107,156 of JAPDNY010000006.1, forward strand.
AAAGGTAGGTTCCCTTGCTTGAAAGCCAGTCGATCCGACTTAGGTTGCGGTGCTCATCTCCGTTCAAAGCCGAAGAGCCAGGCTGTCCGAAGACGTTTCCATGGTCATGTGGCCGGCATGACTAAACACCAAGGTGCACGGAACGCTGTTACCTTCCCACCGAAGTGGTCCCTATTTATCTACTGCAATTTTTGCTTTCGAACTGCTAGGTTGGCAGAGCTGGAGCTAGAGACAGAGCTCACCCGTCATGCGGCACCGGTCTCGAACTGCTGAACTACTGACTTCCACAGCCTGCAGTTCAGCATCTTAACCACTTGAGCCACCGCAGCTCCATTTATTACCTTTTACTTTTTTATTTCCTATTACCTTGGCATAAAAGACCTCTTGAATATTTCAGTTTTGCATAGTTTGCAGAAAGCCCGATGTGTGGGAGCTTTCCTAACTTCCTCCTCAGGCAGGCCATTCTGCAAGGTGGGAGACACAACCAAGAAAGCACATGTATGGCCAGTTGTTGATTTCACTCAATTGCACCTGCAAAAGCCCCTGCTGACTTGGGCAAAGCTGTTGTGGTGGAGCATAGAGATAGAGAGGCAGTCTTGCAAATAAGACAAGCCAAGGTCATGAAGAGCTTTGTATGTGATAGCCAATACCTTAAACTAAGCCTAGAATTTGACCAGTCAAAAATGATTTGACCAATTGTATGTTCAAATAATGGTAAGGTATCTTTAGAGCAGGGATGGACATGAACTGGCTGACAGACTAAAGTTCATAATGGATTTTGGCCAGTTCATGGTTCCTGACGTTATGTTCATGAACTGCTGCTTTCTGCTCACCTCAGCTTTTCACAGGAAACAGAAAGCAGGGATTTAAATGGCTGGGAGCTTCATTAAAATGGTAATGCACAGGCCTATATACATTAACCAACAAGTCTGATACTTAATTAACATATCAGCGAACAATAACTGAGGACTATTTAACATGGTTCTAGATGCAATATTTAAGTGCCTTCAAATGCAATCTTGTTCTTTCTCCTGTGCATTTTTCTCTCTCCAACCATTGCTTTCCCTGTTTTGTTGCTGAATTCAAGCAAATTAACAGCAAGTCCATCAGAAGCCATGTGTTATTTCTGGGGAGTGCTTCCAGGTTGGCAGGCTGATGGCAGCCATTTCTCCCAGCTCCCGGGGACACGGACTGCAAACCAGTGGGTAGAGAGGGGGTGCGATTGTACACATCCCCCCAGGGCTCGAGGGATGAGCCTGAGTCAGGGAGCGCTGAGGTTCACCACCACCCCAGCTTTGAGTTTGGGGGTGGGGTCATCCTTTTGCCCTGATGGTCTCTCCGCTGTGTTCCAGTACTGGCCGAGGCTTTGCATACTGAAAAACCAAGCAGGCGGTGATCAAGTTTTAATTAAGCGACTGGTTGAATTGATGAAGTAACTGAAGAATTGTGAGTACAAGTTAATGAAGCACTAGAGGGAAGAGTTTATCCCTGCAAGCATGGAGGGGGCAATTGCAGACACCCCCACCCAGATGATTAGATAAAGGAAACTACTACTGGATAAATGGAGCTTGAAGGGACTGTGATGGAGGAATGCTGAGATCTAAGAATCGAGTAACAGATAAGCAAACATTTGGGACTTTAAAAACAGTATCTGAAAATGCACTATATGGCTACCTAGAAATGGCTAGAAGGAAGAATCAGAACTTTCTCTTTTAAAGACTGTTGTAGATAAATAGGTACCACTTCGGTGGGAAGGTAACAGCGTTCCATGTGCCTTGGTGTTTAGTCATGCCCGGCCACATGATCACGGAAACATCTTCGGATAGCGCTGGCTCTTTGGCTTTGAAACGGAGATGAGCACCGCAACCCTAGAGTCGGATTTGACTGGCTTTCGAGCAAGGGAACCTTTACCTTTACCTTTAATACCAAAGTAAGAGATAGAGTGGAGCAAAGTCTACCCCCCCTAAAAAAAGAAGCGGGGGGAAGGGAACTCCCTCCCCCGTATAACAATATAAAAATAAAGCTCTTAGGGGGTAGGTGGAGCAAAGAGAATGCCTGAAAAGAGAGAAAGTATTGAATGGGAAAACTTACAAGAGCTGAAGTGCTTCCTGAATATTGGCTGGAAACGCTGCAGAACCTTCCTCTAGCAGACAGAGGTTGGGAAATCTCCCCTCTCGAAAGACAAAGTGACTGTGTAAACATTTGAAAATAACCTTTTTAGGCATTGGAAAGTGTCCTTTTTCTTCTTAAAGAGACTCTAAACATCTCTGTGAGTGGTGGCTATGAAGTGTTGAATGGGGGGGGGGATAAAATAAAATACTTTGGAATTAACTGGAAATAAGATGGATAGACCTAGAGAATCATTGGAGGTGGCGGAACAATTTGTTGGATTTATGGGACCCCGGCAATCTGGCAATAAAAAGAAGATAAACAAACCCCTAGCTCTGGAAATGGCACCTCTGGAAATGGCGCCTGTTGTGTTGAAAGAATTAAAATGAAACTGAGTCTTCTTCAGGAAGTCGAAAGCTTAACTGAACAATAAATTCCACTGAGAAAGATTGGTGGGGCAGCAAAGCAGCTATGTTCTCCTATGACAAGCGGGGGGGGGAGGGGAAACTCTCCTCCTAAAAATAAAGTTACAGTATATTTTGATGGGGGGACTGAGCTAATGAAATGTTGGATGAAAGGTGGCTACGTGGATTAAAGGTTCAGGAGATAGTGGACTTCCAGAAGATATCAACAATATGGACTGTGAGCTGAAGAAGATCAAGGGGAGAAGATTCTACAGCGAAGATTCTTTTTGGAGATAAGACTTTTGGCTGGGGGGGGATATTTGGATAAAATAGGGGGAAGGGTTTACACAGAAAAGATGGATGTTTGATGATGAGTGCTCAAATGAAATTTAAATGCATTTTATAACTTAGACTAGTACCATAAAAGGAAGAGGGGAAGGGGATGTTATTTGATGCCTACTTAGGTTCTTTCTTTTCTGTCTTTTTGTCTTTTTAATAAGAGGGTAAATGGAAAGTCTTTAGGAGAAGCATATTCAAGCCTAATTTGGATGTATTTAATAACTTTACTTAAATAATTTTGGATTGCAGGTAATGGTTGGTTAATTTTTTTTAAATAGTCACATGGGCAGAAACATAATAGCCAGATAGGCAGAAATTATTGTAACCAGGTGATGAGGATGCCTGATGTTTGCATAAAAGAAATTTAATGTATTTTAGAAGTATACTCCAAACAGTCAGTATGAGCTAGAGCTTCTATAAGTGATTTATTCAACTGTCACCTTCAGGGTTAACAATTGAAAGTTCTTTTTTGTTAATGCCATATTTGTAAGCTTTGTATACGATCGCCACACCTTGGATTTTCTTCCCTATCATCCCTTTCTTGTAGTTGTTTATGCTAGTCCCCTTTCCCTTTTCTGTAGATATTTAGAAAATGCAATAAAAATCCCCTTTGCCCCCCCCAAAAAGAAGCCACGTGTTATTCCTTATCTTGTCCTTCTCTCTATGTTAAATAACTATTATTTTAAGAAAAAAATCAACGAAAACAAAAAACCGAAAAAAATTGACAAAGTGGTTTTCAAATGGGCCAAATGTTCAGAGAGAAATGGTGAGTGAAGTTGCACTTAGTTAACAGGACATTCACCCAGCAAAAGACAATGTTTGTTTTCCCCTGTCCCAGCTGAGCAAATTTATGGCCTTACCTGTCTTCTTCTGGCACTTGGGTGTTTGAAGGTTCTCTGTTCCATTTGACAAAAGACATTAACAAATTATTGTAAGGTTTAGATTCCGGCTGGTAAATGTTGACATGTTTCTTTAGTAATTTAGGAGGAAGACTGTTAGTCAGTAATTTAGGAGGAGTTAGTAATTTGGAAGGGGTTCCTACTAATAGGGGTGGGGTGGGCCCTTTCTATTTTAGTCCCTGGATTCAGCAATTAAATTCATTTCCATGATTATAGGGACCAATGCTCCCTCTAAGCTGTGGAGTCTTGTGAGCAAAAATCCTACTTTGTGAGGTCCTGGCATGAAAGCTCTGAGTGAGCAATTTGGCTGCTGCATAAATCAGTTTGCTCCGGAGCCATCCATCTTGAGCAAAGACAAAAATGTGTGAGCCGGAGGCTAAAAAATAGTGAGCTAGCTCACAGTAACTCAACTTAGAGGGAACTCTGATAAGGACAGATATAAAGTTATAGAATCTAGGTCATGCTCTTGTTATGGATTTGGCTTCTTGTTAGCCCCACCAGTGTCTAAAGAGCTATGGAAATATCATGTTAGTGCTGCACTGTGTGTATCTTCTCAGCACTGATGTCTGGCCAATTTGACCACTGGGAAATACTGGTCACCACAGGGCTATCCTAAGCAGAGTTACATCCTTCTAAGCCCACTGAAGTCAATGAGCTTAGAATGGCATAGCTCTGCTGAGCATGACATTGCACAACTCCCTTCTGTTCTATGATTTTGCCAGGCATAGGGCCTCTTTGGATCCATAAGAGCTAGAAGCAGGGTTGCCAGCCTTTGGCATTTGGGGAGTGGAGCCTGAGAAGGGTGGGGCTTGGGGAGGGGAGGGACTTCAATGGGATGTAAGCTGGAGATAGTTGTAAAAGTGGAAGATCTCCAGGCCTCACCTGGAGGCTGGCAACCCTAGAATATTTCATTCTTGTATGCAAATAAGCCAAGGTTTGGGTGGCAAATCTAAATAAACAATTATTTGGGTTTCGAATGCTGCCATAGGGGAGAGGAAGGACTCCTGCCTCCCCCGCAGGTATTTCACAGCCTGAGTAATATTTCCTGAAACCTTGCAGAATGATGTGTGAATGACTATTTCTTCCCTTTGTGTCCCAGGCTTCCCAGTATTTCATTTCTCAGGCCAACTGCTGTCGATGTTCAGCTGTGTTATTGCATTTTGGCATATAGGTGGCATTTCTCAGGCACAAACTACTGCAGCAGCTAAGGATATCATTTTGCAAATTAAAGGGCAGCTGTTTTGGAGCCAAACTAGAGGTTAACCTTTTTAACAAGTTGGGTCTAGGGCACCCGTAGCCTCACAGTGGCTCTAGGGAATGGTTGTTACAAATAAAGGTGAACCCCCGCCATTGTAGGGAGAGAAGGGGTTTCTGCCTCGCAGCCATTCTCCACACCAAAACAGGTTATTTCCCTGTTCTTGCTGCCCCATGTACATGGAATACTCCACACAGAGCAGCAAAAATGGGGAAATAAGTCCTGCCCCCAGAGCTGTTTCAGCAAAAAGGACAGCTAGGGAGGCAGGAGCCTTTCCTCCTCCCATGGCAGCATTCCAAGCCCAAACTGGCTTTGCTTTTTTTAAAAAAAACAGCCATTCCCTGAAGCTGCTGTGTGAAGGCCCATTGAAGATAATGGGAGCCAGGAATGCCAGTTGACTTGCATGGGCTCCACTGAAATACATTGCAGCACAAAAAAAGTTGCAAAGAAAATGTAGAATGGTTTTTCCATTAAGGTCTTTGGGCCCAGATAGACTACTCTGGGACTGGAATGACAGCCCCCAGAGTGGAAAGACAGTCCCTAGGGATGGAGCCTGAGTGGTGGGTTTTACCTTCTGACACACTTCTGGTGATGTCAGGGGGTGTGGCATATGCAAATAACTTATGCTAATGAGATATGCTAATAAGCTCCTGCACCTCTTTTGCTACAAAATGACCCCTGGTAAGTAGGATCCCATTTATGTAATTTCTGTATCACTTAGGGTGCATTCAGATGGGGCATTTAAGCCGGTATAGAAGCCGGTTAGAAACTGAGTACTTACGATCACACGCACAACATCTGCTTTCCATCCCTAACCATTGCCAATAGTTGCAAAGACCCCTTAAACCAGTGTAGTTTGCCACTAGATACCCGTGGTGTTATCCTGAGTCCAAAACCAGAATGCATTGGTTATTGAATGTCCCATTTTGTTGATGGTACTGACTCACTGTGTAATCCACCTTGAGTCCTTGTGAGAGAAGTGGACTATAAATAGCACAAATTTTTTAAAATGCCCATCCTTAGAACTAGGCCTATATTGCTCTTTCCAGTAGGCACAAGCAGAGAAGTTGGCTATCAGTAGGGCAGCATAATGGGGTCAACCATAAAGAAGGAATTTCTGTATACTTGACAACTAGAAAAGTATTTTACAAAGTGACTTTATAAGTTTAAAATGCCTGCCATTATAGTACCTTACAGCTGCAGTAGAGATGTGACCCCTCCCCCCGCAATGTTGAGGATTTTTTAAAAGTTTTTCTAGTTGAAAAATTGGGCTATTTGGGGGAGCACTGGGAGACAAAAAAAAAACTTCCATGAGATATTTTATCTTGTCCAATGAGTGATGTGTTTTAAAGACAAGCTTCTACTCACATAAAATGTATAGTATGAAAAAAATTGTGTCATGCCATTCACAGCATTAGATACTGATAATTTCATCCCACAAGATAGTCTTAAAGGCATACAGGATTTAGCCACCTTGCTGAAGAGAAGCAGGTTTGGGTCTTGTGAGCATTTAGATGGGTCCCTTTGTATGTAACCATGAGCTCTATGAGTATCTTCAACTGTAGGACAATTGTCTTTTCCTGTTGCATTTGGAAGCAGAACCCAACATTTTGACTTCTAAACAGACAGAGGACCATCCATCAAAACAGTACCCAGCAGGAAAAGCCGACACTTCAACAATGTGTAATAAGGTCCAAGGTGAGGTGGCGTTCTTCTGAAGAATCTTCTTATGAAAACAGAAGGGTTACACAAAAATGTCTCTGTTTTGAAATTCTGGATGGTCTGAAAGGCCTCAAGCACACAAAGGTCTGAAGACAGCCAGAGGTATACTTAATTGACTTGCTTACTTTAGCTTAGCAATGCTCCTGTCCAAGTGATTAAAAAAAAATACAGTCAGGGATAGCTGACATTACAAGTGGGTATTGTACTTACTGCTTTACTTTTGAGGGAAAGGTATTTGGTGGAGTATCTTTTACTTTCTGAACTTTTGTCCATCAAGGATGGGCAAATGCTGAAAACCATGCAAGAAAAAACATCAGTACATTTCATGAAACTTTCAGTCTTTTTGTCTGTGCATAAAGCAACATCAAGGAACATAGGAGAATGTGCTATTTTTCCAGGGTCATGGCCGCTGCTTCTTCACTGTCAATCATTTCCTTTATCTTATCCTCTGCTCTTGTCAATCATCCTTTTCTGACAACACACATACCGCTGCCTGTATTATGTGGATGTTTATTTTTGTGCTTTTATTTACCCAAGAAAGCAAGAGGTTTCCCTTGTGACACGGATCCATTTTTATTCAATGTAGATTTCTTTTTTTAAAAAAATAAAATCAAATAGCAGTGTGGTGCTTGGCTCAATGTAATAATGTTTCAGGTTTTTTAATTACAAAAATTAAATGCATAATGAGGATCGTAAATATTATGGCTAATATTTGAAAATTCAAAAATATCTTAGGAGATTAATATAATTGAATAGACTATTTGAAATGAGAGTAGTGCTGAGCAAATAGAATATATTTCTCCTTGGAATGGAAATATATTTTTTAAAATCCATTAATTTTATTGCTTGTAATTATGTGGCATTTGCAAAAACGGGAGGGGGGCTGAATGGATCATAATCTGTTCAGTTTTCCAGTTCTTGTGAGGTCTGAACAATGCATTTGTCTTCAGCTGAGGGAATGCTTTAAGCATCCAAATAAGTGGCTGGTGTATTCTGATCCCAGCAGAGATAATGCAATATCTCCTGTTGACTTTTGAGCCACATTTGAAGCCCTGTGTCATTTGAAGGCTTGGTGAATATTATCTGCATATACTACTGACACAGACTGGAAATTGTTGTGGACAGTCTTTGTGGTCCAGAGTACCCATGGGAGCAAGGAGACGTCTGGTGAGGGCAATGAAACTAACCATGAGGGTCACCTGAGCCTAAGCATCAGTTTCCAGGGACCAGGCCCTTCTGCAAATATTGTGCTTACAGTTTGGGATGTATCCCAGTAAACACACTTTGGAATTATATTTATTCACATTTACTTCACTTACCCAGCAATTGGACCCATGTTTACTAGAGGCAGATTGTCTTGCCATCTTATGAAATTCCCTCTGATTAATACTTCCCCTGACCTTGATAGCCCAGGCTATCCCGATCTCATCAGATCTCAGAAGCTAAGCAGGATCAGCCCTAGCAAGATTGGATGGGAGACCTCCAAAGAATACCAGGGTCGTGACATGGGGGCAGGCAATGGCAAACCACCTCTGAATGTCTCTTGCCTTGAAAACCCCACAGGGTCGCCATAAGTCAGCTGTGATTTGATGACACTTTTCACCACCAATATTGGGAACTCTTTTGTTTTGCACAGCTGTAGAAGGTAGTACGTCTAGGTTACGATATGCTTCCCTAGAAAGAGCAGCTGAGGTGCTGAGGGTCAAATAGAGGATAATAAAGGGGTCTTGGAAGGAGACAGGTGGGTTTCTCTTTGTGCTGTGAGATATTCCGAGGGAAAAGCACATTGTTGAAAGCCACCACCACCTCTCTATCTAGGGGAGCTTTCTGTACAATCACATGCAGCCGGTTACTATAGTAACCAAATTTTAAACAGCAGAAGACTTGTGCCTGGACCTTGATTGGTGACTTATTATCCCGGATTTTATTTTCTCACTTTCCTTTTTAAAACGTTGCAATGTCAGTTTTGAAAAGAGTCCTTGTGAAGAGCACAATGAAGCAACAGATAAGGCGTTGTGAGTTCAGCAGCTTACATACGGGCAGACTGGTTTTGAAGAACAAGCTAATTAATCACTGCAAACAATAACAACTTTCTACGCCATGTTTCATGAGAGGCTTTTGGTGTTAACATGGTTAATTAAACCTCAGAATAGCCTGATAATCATCTCTTTTCCATGTTATGCATATTGCACTTTGGAAACTGGAGCCGTATAAATGAAAAGAAAATAATTTGTCCCACTTCAGTGGATCTGATGCCCATACGTGTGCTTGGATCAGGAGCAGTTAGCAGCAGCATTTGCTGTGTCCACACAATACCGATGATTTCTCTGTCCTGTAAAGAATGAAGCACCCCAGACTTGTGCAAAGCTCCTGTGTACTCAGTAAAAGACTGTGGAGCTCTGAATTGCAGCCATCTTAATTCTGATAACTGCTAAGTACGTTCACCCTGACCTGGGTTCCCCAGGCCCAATCTCATTAGATCTCAGAAGCTAAGCAGGGTCAGCCCTGTTTAGTATTTGGATGGGAAACCCCCAAAGAATACCAGGGTTGCTACACAGAGGCAGGCAATGGCAAACCACCTCTAAACAACTCTTGTCTCGAAAAACCTGTGGGGGTCACCATAAGTCAGCTGTGACTTGGTGGCAAAAAAGCACATTCACATTATAATTTACTATATATGCAATGTGATACATCTGGGGTTGCCTATGATGACTTCAACTGATTGGCAGCTGATAAGAATAAAGATAAAACTATATGTTGCCAATACAAAGAGCTTCACTGGCTCCAAGTCTGTTTCCAGGCATGTTTGAAGTGCTGGGTTTGACCAGATTCAGTTTATAAAAAGGTAAATGTTCCCTTGCTCGAAAGCCAGTCGAGTCCGACTCTAGGGTTGCGGTGCTCATCTCCGTTTCAAAGCTGAAGAGCCAGCGCTGTCCGAAGACGTTTCCGTGGTCATGTGGCCGGCATGACTAAACACCAAGGTGCACAGAACGCTGTTACCTTCCCACCAAAGTGGTACCTATTTATCTACTTGCAATTTCTTGCTTTCGAACTGCTAGGTTGGCAGGAGCTGGAACTAGAGACAGGAGCTCACTCCGTCATGCGGCACCCGGGTCTCGAACTGCTGAACTACTGACCTTCCACAGCCTGCAGTTCAGCGTCTTAACCACTTGAGCCACTGCAATTATGCAGTCGAGTTTCCCGCATTTGGGGAAATCGCAGGGGTCAGCACACCCGGAGTGCAATGGATGAGCCTCACCCTGGGAAAACCTCCTTCAGTTTATAGAGTTTGTTAAAAAGCTCCTTCCCATCCCCGTGGCAACCCCCTTTATTTGTAATGGCCTTCCAGAGGAGTTTAGGAAGGCTACTCTTCCTCCTTCAGCTTAGGAGGGGATATGAAGTATTTTTGTTCAGAGCAACTTTTGCATAATTTGTCTATTAGATATTTTGGGTTTCTTTAAAATTGTGACTGGATTTGTAACATATAAAGAAGAGTAGGTTTTTATACCCTGCTTTTCCCTATCTTAAGGAGTCTCAAAGCAGCTTACAATTATGTTTCCCTTCCTCTCCACAAAACAAGCACATTGTTCTGAAAGAACTCTGACTGTCCCAAGGTCACCCAGCAGGCTTTATGTGGAGAAAGGGGGACTCAAACCCGGTTGTCCAGATCAGAGTCCATTGCTCTTAACCACTATAACATGGTAGTATTATGCCAAGTGGGGATTTCCATATGTGGAAGTAAGTGCACGAATTTTTTTTTGCTGATAAAGACTTAATTTTGAACCTGGTTCTTCACAGCTGTGTTTATGATTGTTTTAGATAAATAGCCTTAAACTGCTAGGAAAAGCATTCTATAGATATTTGTAATAAATAATAAAGTTTGGAGTAGCTTTAGGCAAAAAATAGTGGCAAAACTATCCAAAGCCCTTTCAGAGTATCATCTTTTAGGGTTTTGTCCTGATCTCAACTGTTTTGAGTAGGCACATTCTAAGTAACATGCTGTAACATGTATATAGTCATATGATCGCTTAGAGCATTCAGTTTTCAATATAAGATATCTTTAGCCAATAGCAGATATCTTTTTCTTCTATTTAGTTCCTCCCTCTCTATTCAAGAGACGTTCCCTTGTTAAATTTGTGGGGACAATGTCTGAACTGGAGCTATTTTTAGGAAACCATTCTGTCTCATTTGTTCTGTTATTTTAAACTGTTGAATGGTTTCAGGTCAAGTAAAGACAGCTGTATGGACCGCTTGATAACCTCTGTGACTTTGCTCAGGGCTCTGTGCAAATTGAGGGACCGAGAAACTTTTCTCTTCCTCTCTTTTCTCAAGGGTTTTTCTCCTCAGAGTCTTGCTTTGAAGTTCTGTTTTTTCCAGGTCAGGCCTAAGGAACTTGAAATAAAATTTAACCCAAACTGCAGGAATGCCCATAGGGAGGAGTAAATGAGAGGTTTGCATGCACTGTTCTTTGAAAAATTATTTCCATCCTTTAGAGAAATGCTTAGAGCTGAGGTTTTCAAGCTGCCTACCTTCAGGCAACCCTTGCCAAATTAACATATCAGCAGTGGACCACCAGCATGTCTGCCACGGAATCCTTGTATGTTACAGAGGATGCTAGGGATGTTTCAAGGTGCATGGGAGACCTGACTATTAGAGCCACAATAATGCCCAATGTTTTCGAGAATGTACTTCAGAACACCTACAGTGGTCCCTTGTGATTACCCACTGCAGTGCAAAACTTATTTAAAACATTTTTATCCACCTTTCCACCCAAATAGGGTTCCCCCAAGGCAGTGAACATGAAAACCTGTAAACATTAGGATGGCATTTGAAATAATATGTACAATAATTACTTAAAAACATACAACACCATAAAACATATATACTTAAAAACATGCAACACCAAAATTAGGCAAAACCAGTGTTTGAGGGTATGCCAAATGAAACAAAAAGTCTACATCTGCTGGCAGAAGACAATGACGTTCTCCTCCTCTGGGAAAAAGATGGAGTATAAAGTAAATAATAAATAGTAAAAAATATTAGCTCCTCCAGTGGTTTGGGATGAGGATGCAACTTGTTCACCCTGAACAATTATATACTGGTGGCAACCAGAGGACCTCCAGACTGCCAGGGAAAGATCAGGGCCCCAGAAGGAGCTGCTGGGCTACAAAGTGGTTCTGATCCATGTCCAGGGGATAAACAAAGACCATATGGCAAAGAACATCTCCAATACAGTCCAAGCTAGCCTAAGGGAGTGGGTGGGTTCTGCCAGGAGTAACATCATCTGTGGCTACATGGTCACGGATGCCAGTGCAAGCATGCTTGTGGGGGTGAATCATGTGCACCTTGGGGGCATCATCTGCATGGCACCCACCCTACACCTAGTTGTGAGGGATGCTCTTGGGTTGGGGAGCACCATCAACCCCACCTGGGATGAGGCCACAATGCAGACACGTGAATTGCTGGAGACATGCTGGTACCTGGTTGATCATTTATCGTGCAGCATCAGATTTGCCTGCCAGCTGCGCAAGAGGCAGGCGGGGGGGGAGCCCAAACACCAGCTAGTACAGAACATTCCCACCTATGTGATGATTAAGCATCTGGTGGATCAGAAGAGTATGGTAGTTCTAATGAGTTACTGACCCTCTCCAAAGTGGTGCATGTCCTGAAGCCTTTCCAGGACTCCACCAAAATCCTCTGCTCCCATACAGCCATCCTGGGGCAAGCCAACCCAATGATCCACAGGCTGGACAGGGTGCTGGCCTTCTCACTGGAGCATGGGTTGCTCTTATCCCAAGGCTGTGGCTGCCCAGTTGCATCCTCTTTGCAATGAGGAGGCGTACAGGATGGCCTGGATCTGTGACCCTCGCATAAAGAGCAGCATCGCTATGTGCACTGGGGACCTCCAGCAATGGAAACAATCTCCACAGATGGGTCCAGAGGTTGTCAGCCAAAGTGGCCAGAGCAGACAGAGGATGGAATAGCTTGGGGGGTGAAGAGCAGGAGGAGGAGGGGAGCAGCCCAGCATCTCAGCTTCCAAGAGCCCAAATGGGAAGGATCCACCATCACCCTACTGGTCCTCAGTGGTAAACTGGGAGGTCAGCAGCATAGGGGAGGGCAGGTATGCCCTGGCCAAGGACTCAGCAGAGGTTAAGGTGAGGGAGTATCTTGCTGAGCCCCCCAAGTCCAATCATCTGGAGTATTGGGGTCATAAAGCTACCATCTGGCTTGTCCTGTCCTTTGTGGCCATGAGCCTCTATCCTCCCCCAACAAGTGTCCAGGGTGAGCGGGTGTTCTCCCACCTGGGAGACCTTCTCAGCCCCCACTGCTCATTGATGACCTTCCTCAAAGTCAACCTCCCTTTCTGGAGTGAAGACCAGGAGGACCCCTGTATGACTCCCCACCTTCCCCCATTTCCCCACCCCTCTCTGAGTAATCTGGCATGTGATGCTACTTGCCTCCCACATCCAATCCTCAACAAACTTGGAGGACAACTAGAGGGGCACCCCAGGGAGGCCCTCTGCAAATTTGACACCTCTAGCTTATAAGGGGTCTGTTTGACACACTCCTGAATAGGGATGTGCATTTGGTTTGTTTTGGGCTGCTCCAGGCTGATTCAGATTCTCTGATCTGAATCAGCTTGCCACCGAATTGCCACCGAAATTTGGTGGCAATTCAGCCCTATTATATCCTATGGGCCTTTGAAGTCAATGGCGAAAACATAGGGTATATTCTGGAAAAAAATGCAGAAAAGGGCAACTACAATGATAAGAGGAGGACACTTGCTGAGCAGTCAGGTTAGAAGTTAGAACAAATGAAAGGAAGTACTTCTTCACCCAAACAGTGATTAACACAGGAATTAACAGCCACAAGTGGTGGTAGTGGTGGCTGGCATGAACAGCTTCCAGACAGAATTTGACAAACATATGGAGGCTGGAGCAGAGCAGTGGTCCATCAGTGGCTGGTGTTCAGGTGGTTTTTTTTTTTTTTTAAAAAAAACCTATAAGTAATCCAGTACTATTAAAAGAGGTGAGGAGGTTGCCCCCCCCAGCACCAGAGCATCACTTGCCCCAAATACCAAGAGGTCCTTCTTAGCTATAGCCGCTAGTCACCAGTGTTAATCCATGTGTTAAGCCTTAACCTTTCTTCATAGGGAAAGTGTCCTCCTCCTCCTCTTTTCTGCATTTTTTCCAGTGCTATAAATATTCTTTTTTAGGTGTGTGTAGTGTGAGCGGTCCAATGCAGTTGCACCATCAATTTATACAGGACAGGGCCTGTATAAATGTTGTTCCTGTTCATCTTTCGGGGTTTCTTTTTGGCACTGTGGCATGCTTGCATTGCCACAGTGCCACTTGTTCTAGAGTGTGCCACTTGTTCTCATGGCAAACAAGCACTTCCCAAGACAGTTCACTTTCCCTGAGATTTTCTGGGAGAGTCTGACTGCTGGGTGCTGCCTGCTTGCCTGCTGGCTGGGTTTCCCCATTGGAAACAATGGAGGTAATGGGGGTAACTATTTGGGTGCCCATAGAATTGGGCCCACTGGTCCAATTGCTTTGGCATATGGGGGTGTATGTGGGGAGAGGATCCCAAAACTACCCTGAAAATTTGGAGCCTCTGCCTCAAACTCCCTTCCCTCCAGAACCACTAACAGCATCATGGGAAAAAGGTAACTTTCCCCCCACCATAGAGAACAATGGTGGGGATGAGGGCAACCTGTTTTGGGGCCTGTAGAATTGGACACCCTGGTCCAATGTTCTTGGAACTTAGTGGGTATCTTGGGGAGAGACTTCAGCAGCTACCCTGTGAGTTTGGAGCCTCTCTCTCAAACTCTCTCTCCTCCAGCCCCCAGAATATACCCTGTGTCTTTGCCATTGACTTCAATGGCTCATAGGATATAATAGGGCTGAAATTGACATTCGGCTGGCAGAAAGACTCCCCAGTGGGCTGGTACTGCTAAAATTGACATGTGGGAGTGTTTCTGCTGGCCAAAATTGATTCTGCCCGATTCAGCCGAATCCAAATCGGGCCGATTTTTTTTTTTTTTTTGCACATCCCTACTCCTGAACTTCCGGCTGTGATTTTCCCACAGAGCACTTTCAGGGGGCACCTGTTTTGTGGGGTTGTATCTCGGTCCCCCTAAATTCAATCTTCACCAAACATGGAGGGCAACTTGAAGAGTGTCAGCTAGAGACTCACTGCTAGTTTGGCTTCTCTTGTCCTCAGAGGGGTCATTCTAGCACGTCCCGAAGTCATGAACCTCATGAACCACAAACCGGTCCGTTAAATGAAAAAGCTCATGAAAATTCATGGTCCGTGAAACCCATGAACTATGCACCTGTACAAACATCCTTTTTTTTTTTTTTTTTTTACTGTGTACATCTCTAGGGGAGGCAGTGTTGATAGTGTGCTGGATTTTGACTCAGGGGAGCTGGGTTCAGAGCCTGACCAGCCATGACTCTCACTGATTTCATGTCTGTTGTTGTCTTTCAGCATAACATCCATACCAGCCTGATAGCCAGTTCACTCAAACAGGTTTTACACCATTATTGGAGTGCAAAAAAATCTACTGATGGGCATAAACCTGATCCCTTTGGATTAATATTTTGTAATAAGAACATGGTAGAAAAACATAGTGATTCAGCTTATATGAGAGGTGTCCCCCCCAACATTCTTTGTACTCTTTTAAAAATTAATGTTTGTTTTGTTTTTCAGTTTAGAGCAGACTTTGCTAACATATCTAGATGACAAATTCCAGAAGGGTGATCGTGTTGTAGGGACAACCAATACAACATGAAACCTTGTGGCAGTTTAATGGCTAACATTGATTTTGGCATATGTTTTGGAAGCCATACTCCACTTGTCAGATAAATGTAGTGTTAACATTTAAGGAGCCACCAATCATTCTATTCACAGATCTAAAAGAGAAAATTGCTAACATTATGTGACTTCGTCAAAGACATCTTTTATCAGAGCTGGAGATGTTATGCAGAAGTCTCAAGCACATACATGAACTGCTTCTTCCCCACTAGCTGTATATATAAAAGAAACCAAACTTTCTTAGATGTGTCAAACTAGGAAGTGATTAATCCACACTGCACCCCTTTCCCCAAGCCTATCGGCTAATACACCACTAGTTCGCTTTGCATATCTTCATACACCTTAACTTCATCAATGCATACGACGGACCTAATCAAGAGCCTGTTCCCATAATTTCCACTCACAAAGCAGGTTCTTTTTCTTTTGCTGTTTAGTATGGATTACTTTGCCTCCCCCAGCAGAATACTGAGGCAGGAATTGGAATTAAATTCAGCAGCATTCCCTTTCAAGTGCAGGATCACTGGGTTAATCTCTACATGAAACAGTTTGGTTACCAAATGGAAGAAGCTGTCGTAAGGGCTGTGGCTAGCAATGGCAGCATGTTTTCAGGGATTTAGCATGACACACTTTGCTGGAGTCACTTTGTAAGACCTATGTGTGCTTGACATGGAAAGGAATCCCTTTGATCTCTAATTGCAGACTAGCCTCCTTTTGTATCTCATCTGTGGGTGGAGGGGCAACAGATGGGTTGGAGCAATGGGTCTGATTTTTGAAGATCAGTAACTCAGCAGTTCGAGACCTCAGTGCCGCATGACAGAGTGAGCTTCTGTCTCTGGCTCCAGATCCTGCCAACCTAGCAGTTTAAAAGCAAGAAATTGCAGGTAGATAAATAGGTACCACTTCAGTGGGAAAGTTCCATGCACCATGGCATTTAGTCATGCCAGCCACATGACCACAGAGAAGTCTTTGGCTCTTCGGCTTGGAAACAGAGATGAACACCGCCCCCTAGAGTTGGATTTGACTGGTTTTCAAGCAAGGGAAACCTTTACCTTACCTGGAGACCAGGTTCCTTGTGGACTTAACCCTGCCAAGAGGTGGCTTTGAGGGTTGATTCTCAACAAACTTTTGGGCTCGTGGTTTGAAGCCTGAAGTCATTTGATAAAAGTGGCTCTTCCTCAGGCACCTCTTCAAGAAATTTTGTGAATGTTATCAAAATGGCTTACTTTGTTTGTAATGGTTTGACCAGACCTTTAGATCTGCTCAAAATTTCATTGGAGAGAAAATTCTGTGGTTAGCTTAAGGACTTCTCCTTAAGAAATTTTTCAGCTCTTAGTCAATTTTCTCCTCCCCCCCCTTCAGAATGAACTTCAAATGCATTGTGTTAACTAAGGTTTAGGAGTACAGGAACAACTCCAATCATGTGGAGGGGCAGCAGAAGGGGGTGGCAGGAAAGGTAATAAGCAAGGATGCACAAACCCACACACTTTCCAGTTCTGCTCAAGAAACCCTCCTTCATGTTTCGCCATGTTCTTTCTCCAAAAACATGAATGTGAATGATTCTTTTACTATGCTTGTTCTACACTATTTAAATGGATCTCTTTTTTCAGCCATTTTATACCATCTGTTTCTTCATTGATTAAAATTACTTTGTGTAACTTTGTGAAACATTAAAACCAGTTCAATAATTTCTGTTGTCCCTTTATCAGAAGTGTGAATGGGGTAACTCCCCCCTCATATTTAGGGTTTCCTCCCTAGAGTAAACCATTTCCATTGACTCTGCTCTATTCTCGCTTTCATGGAATGTTATTTCTGTTCTGCAAACTGAGTCTCCCCTCCTTGAGACTTGCATGCCATTCATTCATGCCTACTTCAATTCATCTTTGGGACTTATTTGTGTGGTATTTATTAAGCAGGATTAAACCGGGTCAATATGTCCTTATTTCAAGAAGTTACAGATGTTGCAAATTGCTCTTGCCTTGAAAAAATATTTATGAAAACAATGTTTACATTATGAAACCTCAAGTGAGATAAGATAAACCTTAATAATTTAATACAAATTCAAGGCTTTTCTTTCTTCACACTCACAAACAAGCGCATCCCCTCCCCTTCATCTGGAGGTGTCACCTCCTCCAAGCTTTTCTGGATAAACAGAACCAACAGGGGGCTGTCTCTGAACAATCAGCACCCAATGACAACATCAGCTAACCATTTTGAGCCATTATTCTAACAAAGACCAGTTTGCCAATATTTGCAGATAAGGCTTGGACTGACTGAAGCATTTCTATGGACAGTAGAATTTTCTGTCTCCTCTCTTACATAGGGGTGTGCATTCGGGAATCCCAAAACGGAAAAAAACCCGAAAAAAAGCATTTTCGGGTTTTTTCGGCTTTCGGGATCCCGGACAGGCTATTCACTGTAATCTTCGAATTCCAAAAAAAAAAAATCCCGGAAAATTCGGGATTTTTCGGCATTTTCGGCATTGCCGAAAAATGGCATTGTGGGGTTTTTTAAACTGTTAAAGGGCCCGGGAATTCCCTTTCCCCGCCGTTTCCCCCTCTTTCCCGCCTTTTCCTCCTGTTTCCGGGGGGGGAGGAGGCTCCAGACAGCCAATCACTGCAATGCATTTGCAAAATGCATTGCAGTTTGCAAGTTTGCAAGGCTGTTGTTGCTGCCTGCAGCCCAACCACCAGTTTGCTCCTTTCCCAGGGAAGGAGCACTGTGGTGGCCAATAGGGTTCTGGCATCTGCTCTCTGGCCAATCACAGAAGGTTTTTCCTTTTTGAAATCCTGTGTATGCTCAGAGATCATAAAAGGAGCCAGTCTCTGGGCTGACTCTCATTGCTGTGTTCCTGGATCCTGCGGGCTGGTGAGAGAGAGCTGCCTGGCTTGGCTGTTGGAGATTGTGGCTGGCTGGCTTCTGCTGCCCCTGCTCCTGAGTCTGCCCTGATTTCCTCCCTGCTCTTCGTGGACCTCGGATCAATACCTCAGAAGACTTCAGACTGGTTTGATTTATTAGGGCACTTTTAAATTTAATTTATTTTCTCTTTATTTTATTCTTCCTTAGGGTTGGTTTGGGAGAGACCTGGGGTTGGTGGGGTGGTGATTGCACATGGTCTGCTGCTGGCTTGGCAAACATGCCCCCTCACACCACCACCACACCTCTCGGGTTTTTTTACAGGGAGAATCTGCTTGCCTGATCCATTCCCATAGGAAACAATGGCGAACTGGGGGCACCCTCTTTGGATGCCCCTAGAATTGGACCCCCTGGTCCAATCTTTTCAAAACTTGGGGGGTCTTTTGGGGAGAGGCTCCAGCAGCTACAGTCCAAATTTGAAGTCTCTACCTCAAACCCCCCTCTCCAGCCCCCTGCAAACTTTCCAGAAAATTTTGCCATTGAAGTCAATGGCCCCATTGGATATAATGGACCCGAATTTTTCGGGAATCCCAAAATTTTTCGGATTTTAATGCTTTACCGGTATAGGTATTCGGGTTTTTTTGGGAATACCGAAAAAATTCAGGTCCAATATGCCCAAATCCGAATTTTACCGAATTTTTTTTTTTTGCACACCCCTAGCCACTCAGCTCCCACCCCATCTTCAGAGGAACACCATTTGGGGGGTATTTGGGGAGGGGGGAGGTGAGAAACTGGATTCCAAGTCCCAAAAGAAAGAAATAAAGACAGTGAAGGAATGGGGAAATTAACAGTATCTATTTTTGACATCAAAAAAGAAAAACATCATGTCTTCTGGTTTTGGTGAATCAAATGGCGGGCATGTCCCTTCGGAGCTCCAAGGGATGTGACCATGCTGAGGTGGTAGGGAGAGGTCTCGGTTGATCCAGACCTCCCGGAGTCCTTGAAGGGGGCTCCCAGCCATGGGGTGCAAGGAGTACCTCACCCAAGGCTGACTGCCAAGGGATCGAGGCTCTTCTTTGTCCCAAATGTCTTGCTGCCACAGACCAGCAATGGTGCTTGAAATGCACACTGGGACAAGCGGGCGGATGGTCAAGCATTTTTTCCTTACCTAGTGGATGGCTCCAGATGAACTGTGAGTTCTGATGAGTTGAAAAACAAGATAAATATCCATGTGCTCATGACTATGTCCTCTTAAATTGAACTGGGCGGGGAGGACCCACTCCATGGAAGAGAAAATCTCTTAAAACAATAGTTTTTTTTTTTTTAAACAAAATTTTTATTGGGATACACTCAACATTTCCAATTACGTTACCAATACAATTTTGAAAAAGAAAATCCCCATCCCAACCCCCCAACCCCCTAATAGGCTTCCAACACTGCTAATAACAAACAAAAATAATTATAAGGTAATCAAGCTTAGACTTAAATGCATCGACAAACCAGGTAACACATTTCGATTATATATAACTTCTACAATTTCAACATATTTTCATATAACAGTACATACAGTTCAAAATTCATTTCATTTCTCGTTCAATATCCATACGTATCCAAATTATATATTTCCCCCTTCATTCTATATTCAGTTTCTAGATACAGTTTCAATCCTTCCCAGTCTTTTAAGTACTGTTCTGCCATTTGTCCATTTAATTTCTTTGTCATTTTGTCCATTTCCGCTAAAAATAACAATTTTCTCAACCAGTCATGTATATCTGGCACCTTCTCCATTTTCCATTGCTGAGCAAAGGCCATTCTCGCCGACGTAATCATGTACCATAACAATGTTCTTTTTTCTTGTGGAATTTTTTCCATTGTCAAACCAAGGAGAAGAAGTTCTGGCTTTCTCTCAATTGGGATTTTTAATATCTTCTGCATCACACAGTGTATATTAGACCAGTATGCTTTCACTTTATCACACGACCACCACATATGATAAAAAGAACCCTCTATTTTCTTACATTTCCAACATTTGTTACTCAAGTTCTTATCCATACTAATATTAGCAATCTTTTTTGGTGTCATGTACCATCTATACATCATCTTATAACAATTTTCTTTTACATTAATACAGGTAGACATTTTAAAAGATCTTTTCCACAAAAATTCCCATGATTCCATAGAAATTTCTTTGTTCATATTTATGGCCCATTTTATCATTTGTTCTTTAACAGTTTCATCCAGAGTATATACAGTCAACAAGGTTTTATACATCTTTGATATCATTTTCCGTTCTCCTTTCAACCATATATTTTCAAAGTCATCATTTACAGCTCTAAAACCAAACTCTTTACAATCTTTATTATAAATGTCCCTTATTTGACAATATTGTAACCAACCATACTCAAATTCTAGTTCATTATTTGGCTTTAAAACATATTATTTCCCTTCTTTTTGCAACAATTCATGATATTTCAACCAGTCATTACCTTTATAATCTGAAAACCAATGTATAACTGCTGCTGGAACAATCCACAGAGGTCTCTCATCCGAGATTTTATCCTTGTACCTGGTCCATGTATCAAACAATGTCCTCCTTACATAATGATGCTTAAACATAGAATCAACTTTATTTTTCCCATACCAAAGATAGGCATGCCAGCCAAATCTGCAATCGTGCCCCTCAAGGGCTAATAGTTTTCTATTTTCCAAATTAACCCACTCAGATAACCAAGACATACATACAGCTTCATGATACAAACGCAAATTCGGGACTTGGAAGCCACCTCTATCTTTAATGTCATACATTATCTTCATTTTAATTCTTGGCTTCTTTCCTGCCCAGATAAACTTGAAGATTTCTCTTTGCCATTTTACCAACACTTTCCCATCTTTCACAATTGGAATTGTCTGAAACAAAAACATTAACCTGGGCAGTACATTCATTTTGACAACGGCAATTTTTCCAAGAAGAGATAGTCTTAGTTTTTCCCATTTTTCTAAATCACTCTTTATCGAACCCCACAGTTTTTCATAATTATTCTTAAACAAATCTATATTTTTCATTGTAAATTCAACTCCCAAATACTTAGTCTTTTTAACCACTTCACATTCTGTCACATTTTGTAACATTTGTTGCTTTGAACCAATCATATTTTTACACAATATCTTAGATTTATTCTTATTAACATAAAACCCTGCGAGATCACCAAACTCTTTCACTTTTTCAAATATCTTGGGCATATTATTTACAGGATCTTCAACAATAAACATAATATCATCCGCGAATGCTCTTAATTTAAATGAAAAGCCTCCAGTATTTAAACCTTTTATATTTTCGTCATCTCTAACCGTTTGTAGCAAAATCTCCAAAATCCAGATAAATAACAATGGTGACAGGGGACAACCCTGCCTAGTACCTTTTCTTACCCGGAACACTTCTGTTGGTTCTGCATTCACAATCACTGTAGCTTTTTGTTCTTTATAAATTGATTGAATCATTCTTATAAATTCTGCGCCCATCAAGGATTTCTCAAACACCTTAAACATAAATTCCCAGTTCAGATTGTCAAATGCTTTTTCAGCGTCCAAAAATAAAAAACCAACTTCTTTTTCGGGGTGCTTATCATAATACTCAATTGCGTCTAACACAACCCTCATATTGTCTTTAATTTGTCTATTTGGTAAAAATCCAGCTTGATCTTCAACAATAGTGTCCTTCAAAAACCTTTTAAGGCGTTCTGCTAATATTTTTGCAAATATCTTATAATCGTTGTTCAATAATGAGATAGGCCGATAATTCTTTACATTTGTTAAATCTTGAGTCTCTTTAGGGATTAAGGTGATTGCAGCTTCGTTCCAGGAATCTGGTATCTTTCCTGTCCTTCTAATTTCGATTAGAAGTATCTCCAACACCGGAACCAAGTCTTCATGAAGTTTTTTTTATAAAATTTGGCTGAGAAGCCATCCGGGCCTGGAACTTTAGAAATCTTTGCTTCTCCTATTACTTTACTAATTTCTTCTTTAGTTATTACAGCATTTAAAAATGCTTTCATTTCAGGGCTTGGTTGTATCAAATTAACCTTGGATAGATAATCTTGCATCTTTTGCAGATCCACTTGTTTTGCTTGAAAAAGAGTCGCATAGTACTTGTAAAATTCCCTCCTGATCCCTCCTGGGTCTGAAATCTCTTTATTTCCATCTTTCAAATTAGTAATTGTTTTATTCTCTCTTCTTTTCTTCAATTGCCATGCCAAGTATTTGCCAGGTTTATTTGCACCTTCAAAGGATTTCTGTTGCAATTTTTTCAAATTCCAATATACTTCTTTGTTCAGCCTCGCCTCATATTGCTCCCTTAAAATCCTCAGTTCTCTCAAAATCTTCTTTTTGCCAGACCTTTTCTTAAGTTCCATTTCTTTTTTCCGAATGTTCTCCATGATCTCTTTATCTATTTTGAGTTGTTGTTTCTTTTCATTATTATTAATTGCAATCAGATGTCCTCGCATCACAGCCTTGTAAGCTTCCCATACCGTTTGCGTCTGTACACCCTTATTTAGATTCAGTTGAAAATATGTTTGGGTTTCTGTCCTTATTCTATCCACAATATTTTGTTTGTCCAGCAAATCTTCATTAAGTCTCCATCGGAATTTCTTTCTCTTAACATAGGCTGACCATTTCACCGGACTATAGTCAGAGAGAATTCTAGGTAGCATCTCAATTTTGCGTGTCTGCAAGATCAAATTCTCCGTCATCCACATCATGTCTATTCTTGAAAAGGATTCGTGTCTTGATGAATAAAAGGAATACTCTCTGTCCCTGGAATTTTTAACTCTCCAAACATCTACCAAATGTTCATGTTTAGTCAATTGAAAAAAGACTTTTGGAAGTTTGCCCATGGCTTCAATTCCTTTTTTGGATTTTCTGTCAACAACATTATCAACAGTACCATTAAAGTCCCCCATCAAAATCATTTGCTCATAGGTTAACTGTCGTAGCTGTTCCCACAAATCTTGAAAAAAAATTTCCTTCGCACCATTTGGGGCGTAAAGATTAACAATTAAAGTCTTTTTATTTTGCAATACGGCTTCTACCGCCAGAAGCCTCCCTTCATTATCTTTAAACACTTCTTTTGGTTCCAATTCCTTTTTGATATATATAGCAACTCCTTTTTTCTTTTGGGAGGAGAGGGAGTAAAATTCCTCCCCTAATCTTTTTTGAATCAAAAATTTGGCATCAGATTTTTTAATATGTGTTTCCTGCAAACAAACAATATCACATTTTTGTTTTTCCAACCAAAGTCTAACATTTTTTCTTTTTTGGGGTGAATTAAGTCCATTAACATTCCATGATATGATTTGACTCTCCATGTTGATTTTCTGCTTATTTATCAGAGTCTTTAAAGTTATCATCGATGAATCTGGTCATTTGCTCTACAGACTTGATGGTGACTCTCTTCTGTTTAAATGTAAAACTGACACCTTTAGGAATTTCCCATCTGTATCTTATACCCTCTGTTTTCAGTTTGTCAATCAGATCTTTGAAGAGTCGTCTATCCTGGAGCATTGCTCTGGGTAGTTCCTTTAAAACCATGATTTTCTTGTTGTCAATTATGAAATCTTCCTGAAATTGTTGCTTAAATAAATCCTCCTTCAGTTTTTTAGATATAAACTGGACAATTACATCTCTGGGTAGTTTTTTCCTTTGCGCAATCGCAGAATTGACTCTGTACACCACATCAATCTGTGCCGCCACCTTCTCCTCTTCCATTTTTAAAAAATCTGCAACAGCATCCACCATAACAGAATGGATGTTCTCACTCTTGTCTTCAGGGATCCCCCTGAATCTCATGTGGTTAAGCATTGCATTATATTGGACCATCACATTGACTTTTTCTGTTTCTAAAGTAACCTCAGCAACATTAGATGCCACTCTCTTCACTCTTTCATCCGTCTCATCTGCTCTTTTAGTCAACGTCTGTATCTCTTTTGTAATCCCAGACATTTCTTTTTTCAGCTCTGTTACTTCTGTTATAAGGGTTTTTTCCAACTTCTGAATCGCGTCCATCACACGTTTCTCCATAGCTTCCATCATGCCCTGTAGCTTTTTTTCTTCTTTCGCAGCCATTTTCGGGCAGGACCAGGAGTTCGCCCTCTGTCGTTGCCGCAGATCGTAAGCCGTTGTTCAAAATTTCTCTCCAACCTACATCAAATCAAAGTCCTTCTTGTGCCCACCTAAATCACTCTATTTTCACTATTTTCTATTAAGTCTTTCGTTTAAAATCGAAATAAATTTTTCTGACCTTCTCAAAATGGCGGGCGCAATTTCTCTATGGTAAATGGATCTTCCGGGTACTCACTTCCTGTCCGGCAGTTTTAAAGGTCCCCTTGTCCCTGGTTTCCTCCCTTCTTCCGGCCTCCCTGGACTTCTCTATGATGATTACTTGTCTGGTCTGAGGTCACTTCCTGTTCTGATGATTTCTGCTGCAGCTCGAGTACTTTTCCACACTAATTCTCGCGGAGATTGTTGTTAGTTTCTATTTTAAAGTCAATAATCCAACCGCAGGAATGATCAACAAACCGGCTTTTTGGCCTTTTTAAGCTGTTTAACTGCACTTTTTCAGGTTTGATGTTAGTACGACAGTTACAGCACGATCATGCGCTTCATCGGATGTTGTTTACTTTCGGCCAAAACGCGTCTCCGGTGAGCAATTTTAAAAAAGTTACCTTCAAAGTCCGTGTCTTGTTATAGCAGTGTTTCCTTAATATCAGCTTGCATAGAATGTCTTGGAGGTCTGGGTCATGCGTTCTTATGTTGAGAATCCAACTCGGTGGGGTCTTGTAGAGAATTTCCGAAGTGCCTTCTCTGGGGGAGGGGATCAAGGCTGGTCGTGACGCTCTTTAAAGCCCCGCTATCAGCCGATCTCAACTCCCTCTCGGGCCAAAAGCTCGCTGCCAGTCACCCCCCTGCCTGGGGGGATCTGCGGAGGGTTGTGGGAAGCCCTCCCTGTCATCAAGACCCTCCGTATGCTCTGGGAGCTCAAAGAGCAAAGCCAGAACACGTCAGGACGCCATGAATCCCAGACCGGAAGCCCTCTTAAAACAATAGTGAAGGAAGGGGATGGAAAGTAAAGCTTGAATTAACTAAGACAGAGTGCACTCGAGAAAACTCTGGTTGTTTTTTCAAATCATAGAGACTTTTGGAAATTTTCTCTAAAAATAAACAAAAGCATAATGGCGGGGAAGAGAGTGCCACCAAAAGTGAAACTTACTCCAGGCAAAGCCAGTACAGGTGCTACAGTCACGGGACCGGAAGCAGCCATAGACTTCCCAAATATGATAGTGACTGTTTTGCACCCTCTGCTGGATCAGATGACTACATTGAACAACAACTTTGAAACCCTTCAAGGACAGCTAAAAGAGACTAATATTAAGACAGAACAAATTTCCAAATTGTTAAAGAAAGTTGATGCCAAGACCAAAAAGTTTAATGAAGGATTAGAGACTGTGACAAAGAAGACATCCTCTGTTGAGCATCAATTGTTACAGCTGCAAATGTAAAAGTCAACTTATGTCCTGAGATTTCAAGGGGTCCCAGAGAAGAAATGAGAAAATTTCAAAATAATTTTAAGCGAAGCATTGGAACCAGTAACAGATATAAAAGTGGGTTCTCTACAAAGTGAAATGGATATGGTCTATAGAACATATCCAGAATACATTAAGAAGAATAATCTGCCTGGTGAAATCTTCGTGAAATTCTCCAAAAGACATATAAGAGACCAGATACTTACAGCAACAAATGGGACTACCCTAAAAATCAAAGATAAAGAAATAAAAGTCTTAAAGGACATTCCATTCAAGATAAGGAAGAAGAGGAGACCGTACAAAAGCTTGATTTTGTTCTTGCTGAAAAAATCCACACCCTATAGATGGATTATAGCAGAAGGGATCATCTTTAAATACAATGACAAGATAGAAAGAATAGACTCTGTTACTAAAGCCAAAGCTTTTCTGGAGCAGTTTCAAAAAACAGAAAAACCACCGAGACCAGGAGAGGAAGAGGAAGCAGCAGAAGACGATGGTGAGATGGGAAGCAATGGAAGTTCTTCAACTACATATTCTGTAGAAGAATCTGAATCAGAGCGTGAGGTGGCTGCCCCAAAAATTCCCAAAGCCAGACGAGACTATGACTTAAGAAAGAAAAAAAATAGATAAACCATAAACTATTTCTCTTTTACTTGAGCTGAACCAAATTTATTTTAGATATTTGGACACTTCTTCCTTAGCTAGAAACAATTCTTGTTCCCATTTTTTAAAAAATTGACTAATTACTCCATTTCATTGTAACTAACTATTGTAAGTGAAAAAGAAATTGTTATAAGCATTTGTATAATTGACGGACCATTGCCACTTGGGTTTTTAGTGGTTTTCTTTTCTTTCTCCCTTAGATATTAGATACCCTTCTCTATGATTTCTATGTAGTTTTTAGAATAAAAGCAATAAGAAAACCAAAGTTTGTGTTCCTCAGACCTTTTTGTGAGCTGAACATGTTCAGTGGTTCAGGATCTATCCCATGGCATATAAAACCCCATTTGAAACAATGTAGTTTGATCTGGGTCAATGCATCTGAGAATTTCTTTGACATCCCTAGGAACAAGGAATGATTGGCCAACCCAATATACAACAGTTTTGAGTTTGGAATTAAAGCTAGGTCTTTGTAGTGCTATAGATTGTGGAAGGATAATTTTGCACCTCTTTGAAGAAATGCAGTTTGAAACGACACCTACTTTCAATCTGCCCACCACAACATCCAGCTAGCAGGACTTTCATCATAACCAATATGAACTCTGTGGGGATGGCTGCTTATCGGAACACCTCAGGAGGCACTCAAACATTAGCAAATAAAGCTGTCAGTAAAGTCACTGATAGTGATTGATGAATCTCCTCTCCTCTGTTTACGTTCACATTTTGCAAGCTTTCTATGCAGGTGCTCAAAATAAAGTTCATGTTTTTGCAGGTGCTAGCATAGAAGCTTGCAAAAATCATGTGTAGGCCACACACACACACAGTTTACACACCCCTCCATCTTTTGAATGTTCAGCTCCTCCAGTTTACTAGTCTCTGAAAGGACAAATACAAATAAGAGAGTCTGAGATGAGTTGAAGACTGAGACATTTATAGCAGAATTTGCTATAAGCCATGTTGAGTCTTTGTGATGACAGGATGAAAATGCACGGAACTGATGGCATTTAATTGTGAGATCTATGTGCATGCAGCATTGACCAGAGAACTTCTACAGTTACCTTTAATTTACTTTTACAATTTTTCACAAACAGAAGGAAAACAGAGATGATTTTAAGTTTCTCACCTCTGCTGTTGTGACTTGCAAATCCTTTTTTTATTTTTATTTCTCCTTTGTGTGAAGCGGATGTGTGAGTCTCTGTTTTAATGTTTTACATTCCTTGCACTGTGTTTTTCTCTAAGATGAACATATATTTCAACATTATTTGTGCATCAATAGAACAGTGCTATCTATCGCATTTTTATCCTCTCCTTTCCCCCAAGGAGTTCAAAGCAGCAGCATACATGGCTCAACATTCCTGCAGCTTATCCTCAAAACAACCCTGCAAGGTAGTTTAGGCTGAGAAATGGTGACTGTTCCAGCTTCATGGATCTTTAGTGCTGCTAGTCACAATACTCTCAACACTATACCACAGTGGCCTTCTCATATGCAGTTATTCATAAATGTGATGAACGTTTTACATATCAGTACTGTACACGATGCAATTTATATGTTTGTAAGAGGCTTGAGGAGTGCTGGCAGCCTCAGGGAAGGTCAGCAAAAGATGTGTCACTTGGCACTGTTAAGCAGGGTACCAGGGTGGAGAAGGGAGGAACTGAGCCCAGTGGCTGGACCATCTTCCTGGTCCCAGCTGGGCCTCCAGGTCCATGAGGCCTCAGATGTGGAAAGAAGGGAGTTCTCCTCCTGTCATTATGGTGTTCCCTGGTTGTCCTTTCTGGCCCTCTCTCTGTGCTGGCTCTGAGACGGGAGCAGCCCCAACCACCTCCTCCCTGGCTGGAGGCTGAGAGAGTTTAAATAGGCTCTTGTAGCCTTTACATGCTCCACCCGCTATTGCTTGGGCTAGCTGGCCCTTGGAGGCTTCCCCATCTCCTTCCAGCTGGGACCCCACCCCCTCATCCCCTCTCAGCCAATTGTTTCTCTCGCTGGGTCTTCACCCATTGTCTGGCTTGGGCCTTCACTGTGTTCCACCTGTGCTTTCCTCACAGCTATCTGGGCACAGAGCCATGATTGACACAGTCCCACAGTCGCCAGCCAGCTGAACCATGGAAAAGATGCCAGCCAGTTGTTGCCAAGCTGTTCTTGCCACTTGGGGATGGTCTGTTGGACCTCTGGGGCAGCCCAGCATGGGAACATTACCATGGTAAGTGGAGACATCGACCTGGATGTGGTGGGGCACCCTGCTTTCCCCCAGACAAATTTATAACATGCAAAGTATACAGTACATATAAAAACTGTTAACATGCATTACACAGTACAACTAAATTAACGAAAATGACTAGTGAGAAGTGGAGAACTGAAACTGTTGATAAAACTATATGCAATTATGAAAATGAATGTCCTAGGGAAGATTTTCTCATCCTTCCCAAAAAATCTCCTCCCCCAGTTACCCAATAAATATGGTGAGCTTTTATTGAGTGCAAAGCTTTCATTGAGACCGCATGGCTCTGTATCAAAATAGCCCTCTTGTAAGTGAATGGAGAAAGAGAGTAGTGTTGAGACCTATGCTGCTTTTAGCAGAGAGATCAGATTTCCATTAATACATACTTCTGAGAGTTTACATAAATGAATAACCTTAGAATTATGTTCCAAATGGCAAGGTGACAGTTTGCAATTATGGGTGCATTATGTTGTTAAATAAACTAGGAATTAATGTGTGGGAAGAAATGCCAGGCCAGGTGAAGTGTTACTCCAACTGCTGTGATTACTTCAGAGTGCTCCAGCACAAGCTGGTGCCGACTGTTTATAATTCTAATGCTAATGCCATTTTCTTTCTCTCCTGAATTGGTGGAGGTTTTTCCCCCCCACCAGCAGGTTTTAACATGAGAAGCACTGATGCAACTGTTCAACCCTACAGCAGCATTCTGAATTTTCATCTTGGAAGATATTCAGTTGGATCCTATGGGAAGTCAAGGGGAAGAAGCTCCTGGAGGTGGATCTTTCCAACCTTTCTCTTCCTCCAGCAGCCCCACCCCATTCACCCTGAGTAGAAACATGAGAACTGGCCAGTGAGGAGTGATTCTGTGTGTGCTGGAAAATTTAGAGGAAGCACCCAATATACAGTTTAAAATAAGAAGGATGAGATGGGGGAGAGGGTTGAATATAAGAGAGAAATAGGATTAGACACCAGTGAGGGTTAGGGGGTGAGTTTTGCAAGATCCAACTTGGGAAATTGCTGGAAATTTGGGGATGGAGCCTAGGAGGGACAAGGACCTCCGTGGGGTACCATGCCATAGATTCCACCCTCCAAAGTATCAATGTTCTCCATGGGAACTGGTCTCTGTAGTCTGGAGATGAGCTGTCATTCCAGAGGATCCCCAGGTCCCACCTGGAGACTGGCATCCCTAGGCCACAATAAGTCATGAGGTCTAATATGCCTTTCCTTCCACATCCCTTTAACAACTCCCCTATTAAATATCATGGGATTGCAAAATGCATAGACAGACGCTGGGTTTGCAGATTATCAGATTTTCCTACACAAATTGGCTTTGTTTAATGTTTACTGCCTAGTTAAGTGCATCTTTAGCTCCAATAATTGAAATGTTTTCAGAATAAAGATGATGGAGCCAAGTTTCACAGTCATCCTTCCTACATTTCTACTTTTAAAAAAAAAACTTGATCTTTTTGTGAGCCTGAATGGCAGAAAAGAAAATCTGAGCTTGATCCTATAATCCCCATTGGGAGGGAACAGAAAATGGAATGGAGTGAAAGGAGCTACTGGTAAAAATCTTTCAGAAAATATAGTAAAGTTACATGGCCACAGGGGAGCAAGCTGCAACTATCTCTTAAGGCCTCTTGTCTGCAATAATGCCACAATACATGAGCATTATTTAAAACCAGAGAGATGTTTGCTAATAGTGCGAATTTTCAGATCTGTGGAATGGCACAGCTTGTGACTGGGAGCTTGGCATTTTCAAACATGCAGTGGGAAAGAACTGGCCTCCTGGCTCCTGGTGTCACAATGGCTTTTGACTCTGCATTGAGAGAACCCTTTTGTTACCATTGCTCCAAGGGGAAGTGGCATTTGGCCCTTCCAAGCAAGAATGATGTTTGCCAAACATCAACATTTGTCTCCCATCCTGCTTAGCTTTCTGATTTCTTGGGTGGGGGGAGTCAGGTGAACAGACACAGATGTGCTAATGAATATCTACTATAAATAATATCTTTAAAAACATAATTGGAAAGTATGCAATTTATACAAAGGAGTAATGTAAGGGGGGGTGACTCTAAAGACACACCTACCACCACCCCAATTCATTTTTACTCTTTATGCAGCTTGTGTTCTTCTAGTAGGAAGGTTTGAACATATTATGTTTTGGTTCATATCTTTATTTATTATCTTGTTCATTCTCTTCCTGTCTGCTTAAAATGTATTGTTTAGTTTGTGTAACCATAAGAAACTGTTAAGCTATATATTAAAATCATGTAAAGAAATAAGTTTCCTGATGGAAAAAATATTCAAAAATGCATACAAAGAAAGAGCCAGTTTTCATAATATTCATTTGACTTTGGTACGATGTAGGAATCAAATTCTGTTCTCAGAGGAAATGTCCTTTGCAGCAGCTTGGGGAAAGGTGGACCTCAGGAGAAATTCTTGTTGGGAAAATTAAATGATTTCAGTTATTGATAACGGTGTGTGGATTTTTTTTCCAGATTTCTTCAATGTTACTTGGATATTTTATTCAAAGAGGAGCCTCCAACTTTGCTGCGACTTTTGCTTTGGATGAAATTGGATGACATTTTAGGGACCTGATGTCTATTTTTCCCCCCTGAGAAACAGAAAGGGTTTTACTGAAACTCTTTTGACTCCACTCAGAATTCATCAGCATTTTACTTCAGGAAGAACCTCCCTTTGCTCTGAATTTCACTTTAGAGGAAATGTTGGGCGGCAGCTCTCTGGCATTTCAGAAAGTAATGCTATTACAGCCAAGGTTAATGGTAAATTCTTTATGCATTACTTTGGGGGGGGGGCACCTCTTCTGATAAACAAGGATACTTCCTCTACCATAGAAATAGTCCTCACTTAGCAGAACAAAGTCACTGTGTCAGGATGAAATCTCACCAGTCAATTGGTAAAGAAGAGGAAAGAGAGGAGACAAATTCCAGCCTCCCTCTTCCCCTCCTTAGCAGCTTTCACCTTTTAAACAAGAGCTACATGTGAACTTCCAGTGAACATTGATCCCAGTATGACTATTTCGCTGCCTTGCTCCTTCAGCAATGTCAAACCTCTGAAAAATGTGTGTGAGGGGGAGCGTTGCAACCCAAATCCCATGATACGTGGGCAAGATACGTTGAAGAGGGACAATGGTGTGAAATCTCCCTCTTGTACTACCAGAAAGCTTGCTCCGCTATCCTTCCTCTACTGGTAGAAGAGAAAGCTGGTAGTGATACTGCCCAGTTTTCCTATCTTTACTGTGCCCTATGCTATTTTATCCATGAGGCTCCCCTACCCCCCCCACTGGATTTTAGGGACTTCTGGGGAAAGGGGGAGACAGGGTAAGATCTGAGCTCTTCCCTCACATCAGTGTATTGGCTTACAACTGGCTCACATGGTATAGTGGTTAAGAGTGGTGGACTATAATCTGGAGAACTGGGTTTGATTTCCCACTCCTCTTTCACATGAAGCCTGCTGGATGACCTTCGTCCAGTCAAAGTTCTCTCAGAACTCTCTCAGCTGCAGTTACCTCACAAAGTGCCTGTTGTGGGGAGAAGAAGGGAAGGAGATTGTAAGCCACTTTGAGATTCCTTAAGATAGAGGAAAGCTGGGTATAAAAGCAACTTTTGTTGTTCTTCTCCTGGTTTATAGGATTCCACTTGATATGAAGCATTCCTTTTTGTGTATGATTTTCCAGCTAGGATTAACAATTGGAAGCCAAAAATTAGCAACTGTGTAATAATTTACCTTGATCAGAACAACTGACTGAAAATATACAGTTTTTTAACAACAGATCAAAACATGGCCTATCTAGCCCCCAGCTATCTAATACCACTGGCAGCTGCTGTCCAGGAGAGGAGCTGGGAGGAAGCCTTTAAAGGCTAACATCCTTCTAAGCTCTGTTACCTGAGAATCTTATAACAGGAGGTGCCACTGAGCTTGTAAGTAATATGCATGCTGTCGAAAGCACTATATAACTAGAATGCTGTCATTTTCTCTATGCTGTATTTTATAACTGCCAGTTGCAGATGGTATCTGGATTCCCAGCTCAGCTGACACCCTTTATCGTACTACGAGTGCATGCCAGATAGCATTTAAAGGTGTTTTCCCCCACACACGCACATGCTCCTTATGATGGAGCACTAAAGCTCCAGGATTTTGTAGAGGCTGTAAAATATATTTCATTCTAGTGCAAGAATATTCATCATTAAAGCTTTCTCGAACCATTTGCAATGCCAAGCTCAAAATCTGAAACATGAGGTCTTAAGATGACACCTGTGCACTGTGGAATAGTCTGTAGGAGATTTCAGGTGTGTTGGGTGGGGAAGTTTGATCTGTGATTACCCTAGACAGCCACATTTGTCTGTTAGCTTTAAAGGTTCTTTTAATCACATGCCATAGACTCATCTTTGATGTGCAAGGTTTTCTTTTCATCCCTGTTCCAAAAGTCTCTGCTCTATCTTTCCTCAGTGCCAAAAATGTTAATTCTCAGAATGATTGTAACTGGAAAAAATTACAATTCATGCTATAAAGCAGGTGGCCAAACATTATTTTGATGCAGTGGGGGGGGGTTCTTCTTCATGGAACCTGTCACAGGCTGGTCCATCACTATTCAGTCATCTATTATCTCTTAGGAGTTATTTATTTACTTTATTCTAGTATCGATGCCTTGCCTTTCTCTTTGTACTCAAGCTAGTTTGCTTATAATTCAAGATTAAAAGCATGTCGATGCAAACAACCACAAAACATTAACTGCCCTCCCTAAGAAAATGCTATCAGCTTAAACCTCATTAAATGCCCTCACAATTCCAACAGCCTTACAGCACCTCTTAAAAACTTTTAAAGAGGATATGAGCAGCCCCATTGCTCCCTCAGGGAGGTTGTTCCTCTAGGTATGGAAGCTACTGTAGAGAACAAATAGGCTGAAATAGATACCAAGCCGAACACCTTAAGTGGTAGAACAGCTAGAAGGTGGCAACTAAAAGACCACAAGTGGTAACAATAACTGGATTGCTGTGATCTGAAGCAGTTGTAGTTTCTGGGTTGTCTTCAAGGACTACATGAGTTTCATATGTTGAATGTTAAGGCTTGCTGGGCTATCAGGTAAAAACTATGGCATGATTTGACTTATTGAAAGAAAAGCCCCTAATAGTATGGATATCTAGAGTCCAGTGGCACCTTTAAGACCAACAAACATTTGTTCAAGGTATAAACTTGTTTTGATGATCTTCATTAGAAATAAGGAAAACAGTTTTGACTTGGATTAAAATAATAGCAGATAGAAAAGAGTTAGTAGAAGGCCACTTATGATTCCCCCCAAAAAACCCTATCTTGGGGATTGGGAGACCATTGGGAATGAAATGGAATTCCTTATGAGGGGATTTTAATAGGAAAGCAGGCTAAGTGGAAACCTCTTTCTCCCCTGCTATTTGTTCCTGAGCTCTTGTGCTAGGGATGCCAGCTTCCAGGTAGGACCTGGGGACGCCCGGGAATTACAGTTAGTCCGCAGACTACATAGATTAATCCCCCTGGAGAAAATGGATGCTCTGGATGGTGGACTCTGTGGCAATGTACCCCACTGAGGTCCCTGTCCTTCCCAAGCTGCATCCCCAAATTTCCGGAAGTGTCCCAAGCTGGCTCTGGCAATGCTACCCCATCCCCCACCAGTGGCCAGGAGGGAGTTGGCATCCCTATCTTGTGCCATTCATGAAGAGTTTCACAAGAGAGGGGCACTGATTTCCAGGTAACAATTCCCTCTTTCCGCTGACATTATTCTCAAAGGTCCCCCACTCAGGATTGACTTCTCTGGAGGACAGCAGTGGGCTGCAGTGGGAAGAAGGCACCAGAAAAAATATCACTTCCAGAAACACTTCATTACACTTTTAATCAGTGGGTTGCTTCTAAACAAAGGCAACTCTAAGGTGGAGAATATCATCTTGAAATTGCTGATATTTTTAGAAGTGGCACCTTTGAATTCAGTAGCATTAAATACATTTAGGCTGCTGCTTTGGATTTTGTTTTAAAAGCTTATAAGGAACTCTGTGTTTTCATGTTGGCTAATCTGCGGAGATCTTAGTACAGCACTTTAATCTTACATCAAAGGACTTTTATCACTGTTTGTTAATTTAACTGCTTTAGCTTTCCCCCCAAAAAATGGAGGTTAGGTATGCATTTTCTTCTCAGAATCTGACATGAGACAGTTTATAGAAATGGGTAATTTGAGCAGAATTAAACAATTAAACAGTTTGGTGTAGTGGTTAAGTGTGCGGACTCTAATCTGGGAGAACTGGGTTTGATTCCCCACTCCTCCACTTGCACCTGCTGATGTGACCTTGGGTCAGTCACACGCTCTGGCACAGCTGTTCCTGAAACAGCAGTTTGTGTTAGAGTTCTCTCAGCCCCACCTACCTCACAGGGTGTTTGTTGTGGGGAGGGGAAGGGAAAGGAGTTTGTAAGCCGCTCTGAGACTCCAAGTGAAGGGCGGGGTATAAACCCAATCTCTTCTTCAATTATATTTAAATGATCTATAATAAATGTTTTAAATTTAATCCTTGATATTGACTGTTTATGTCATTGAAGGCTATTGGAACGAGGGAGATGGCAGTCAGGCATGTTTCCATAGTCCTTTGGCTCCAGCTGTGGATCCCTCCCTCCAGCTTTTAGTCTTTTAACAGTTTTATTTTTTAATGCAGACTTTAACGTTTCAATGAGTTTAGAAGCATGTAACTGTGTTTAGGATTACACAGTACATGATTGTCCAATACATTGGTGCCTGCGTATTAAAAAAAAGTGAATTCCAAAAAGTGTGTGTGTGTATATATACACACACGGAATAAGGCCCGTTGTGGAAATACATACAAAGAGCTCTAGAAAGAGGCTCCTTTTTTAAAAAAAGAAAACTGCCCCAAAAGGCAGACTTTTATTTACTTTTGTAACAAACTACAACTAAACAGGATAATACAATACAACACAATACAGTACAATACAGTATCACAACATCACTAAAAACATAACGGTCGACCACCAGTTGCTGACCCACAGTCAACCACCAGTTGCTGACCCACCGCCTTGTTGACGTGGGGATTCAGGGGCTTGCCCTTCAATGGTTTGCCTCTTTTCTTCAAGGTCGGGGACAAAGGGTGGCGATTGGGGATCAGCGGTCCCGGAGGCACCCTCTTGACTGTGGGGTGCCTCAGGGGGCAGTGCACCCCCTTGCCCAGAGTGCCCGGAGGTATGGGCTTGGGTGTCATCAATATGCAGATGACACCCAGCTCTATCTGATGCTGGGCGGCCAGTCGGACTCTGACCCAGGTGACCTTAATCGGGCATTGCAAGCTGTGGCTGGATGGCTCAGACTGAGTTGGCTGAAACTAAACCCAGTGAAGATGGAGGTCCTGGGTCTAGGTCAGGGTTGGGACTCCCTCTCCCAACCTTTGATGGGGTACCTCTGGTGCCAGCACCGAGGGTTAGGAGTTTGGGTGTGCTCCTGGACCCCTCTTTAACAATGGAGGCCCAGGTAGCAGCCACTGCCAGGTTGGCCTTTTATCATCTTCGGCTGGCTTGGCAGTTGGTTCCCTTCCTTGACCACGATGACCTGGCCACAGTGATCCATGCAACGGTCACCTCGAGGCTGGACTACTGTAATACTCTCTACTTGGGGCTGCCTTTGGCACAAGTCCGGAAGCTGCAGCTAGTGCAGAATGCGGCAGCCAGGCTGCTGATGGGCCTCTCTAGGAGAGACCATATCTGGCCTGTGCTGAAGGTGCTGCACTGGCTGCCATAAGGGAACTGGATTCGCTTCAAAGTGCTGGTTCTTACCTATAAAGCCCTCTATGGCCAGGGTCCAGCATACCTGAGGGACTGCCTTTCCCCATATGTTCCCCCAAGGACACTACGGTCAGGGCCCCAACATCTTTTGGTTACCCAAGGCCCCAGGGACGTCAAACTCGCTGTGACTAGGGCCAGGGCCTTCTTGGTGGCAGCTCCTACCTGGTGGAATGAGCTCCCGGAGGAGATCCAGGCCCTGCAGGACCTTGGACAATTCCGCAGGGCCTGCAAGATGGAGCTCTTCTGCCAGGCTTTTGAGTAGGAGCTGCTGCCGCCACTGTACCACCACTGCACTGCTACCGCAAAGAGCGGGGATGCCATCGGGGTGCATGATGGCCCTGGGCCAAAGATCGGAAGGCAGTGTTGTCCTAGAACCTGCTTCGTTGTTCTGGGTCCATCTGCCAGAACCCATCTTGGAACTTTGAACTTTTAGAGCACCAGCACTTTATTGTAATTTTGTATTGTTTTGTCTTGTTTCTAACTGTTTTATCATGGCTCTGTGCCCTTATTGTTAGTTGCCCTGAGCCTGTTGGGGAGGATGGGATATAAATTTAAATAATAAATAAATAAATAAATAAATACAGTGTGACTTCCCACCTGATGCTGTGATCTGGGAATTTGAAAGCCGGCACGTTGTTACATGTCATTGGTTCGGTCCTAATGAGTGTTTTACACAGGTTTAATAGCACATTTGTTTTTAGAGGGAGGTCCAGTGAGTCGCCTCCAGGGAGGTTCCAGTGGGGGCGAGGGTTAAGCAAGACCCATCGGAGGAACGGCAGGCTTTCAGGCCGGGGGCCTAACGGCTGTTCTGCCCACTCACTTGGCCAGGAAAGAAACTACTTCCAGACCTGGCAGCCCAGCCTTACTCATGTATATGTGAATAGGTTCCACTGAAGCCAAGTTCACATTACAGCGAGTGAGTTTGTAAGAAGGAGCCAATGCACATTTACTGTGTGCTTGTCTTTGGTCTTTAGGATAGGAACCCAATTTCTATAAGATCATAGGTACTGTACAATCATCAGGGTAAGGTGTTTTTAAAAAGAAAAGATAAATAAAATAAAATAATAAGAATTATGCAGGTTTTTAAAGTGACACCACATTGACAATGGAGATGGATCTCATCTGCAGACATAGCTCTTATCTTATCATCGAACCAATAGATCGGCCATTGGTTCTCAGCTTGGCCTTCAGTGGGCCAATGGGAGGTGATGACCTGGGATTCCTGAACATGAAGGCCCTAGTTCAGCAAGCCCAGGATGATCTTTAGTTCATTCAGTGACAATGGCCAGACAAAGTAATTGTGTGGTATTCGATACTTCCATGCCTGGTATGGTGTAATGCTCTGGGTCCCAAGGGGATTGAGGGAGCTTGGCACAAGGCCAATGAGGAGCTCTGGAATAACAACAGTGGCCAGATACAGTAATTGTGTGGTTGGCCACGATTACACACTGGGTATGGCATAGGACTTTGGATCCCAAGGGGATAGAGGGAGTTCAGCACTGGGCCAATTGGGAACTCTGGAATAGCAATGGTGGTCAGACGCAGTAATAGTGTGGTCGGCCATGATTCCACGCCCGGTATGGCGTAGTGATGTGGATCACAAGGGGATTGAGAGAGCTCAGTGCAAGGCCAAGGGGGAGCTCCAGATAGCATCGGTGGCCAGACACGATAATAGTGTGGTCTGCCATGATTCTACACCTGGTATGGCGTAGCCATGTGGATCCCAAGGGCCAATGTGAGCTCCGGAACATTTTGAAGGTTGGATTGAGTCACTATTTGCCTCACCACAGTTTGGCTCTACTGGGGCGATGGCATTCACCATTCTGGAAAAGGAAATAACATATTCCTTCAGGATTTACAGCAAGGGCTTAGGTTACTTTTAGGTATTTGAGTGGGCACAGGGGCCTAATCAGAGGCTTGGCCCTTGCGGTGGCAGAAGTAGGACTTAGATAGAGTTAATGTGGCTCGATAAGCACCAATCAGCAACCCCATGGGGGGTATAGGGGTCTGCAGGATCACCCCTATGGCTGTGCAGCTAGGGATGAGGATTGCAGACTGCCTTTGGGGATGGCCACGATGGATCCTCTGCAGTGGTGTTGGAGGGATTCTCAAAGTGCATCCCAATCGCTGGGCCTGGCTTGGTTTGCAAGCGACTTACAGTTGGATCCAACCTGGGTCCTTGGTGTCTTGCCCATTGTATGGTAAGGATGGGGTCAAGGTGACACCAGGCCTTGACCATGCTGCTGTTCTCTGTTTGCCCTTACCGTTACTTTCATTATGTTAAATAAAGTGGCCTTAGTTTTACCCAACCTTGGTTGTCTGACTCTTTCTTCCATCTGGGGAGGCAATCATCAGCCTACCTTTATCTCCCCCCCCCGCAGCCTCTGCCTAGGGAAAGAACAGTCTTCCCTACAGTGGGAATCAAAGCAGCTGACATCATTCTCCTCTCCCCTGTATGATCCGCACAACAACCCTGTGTGGTATGTTAAGGTAGAAAGCCTGTGAATGGTCCATAATCCCCCAGGCAGCTTTTATAACATGAACCTGGGACCTGCACACCATCCTTTGAAGCGCTCTCAGGTACATATCTGAGGCAGTAATGGGGTGACTGCTGGCACCTTTTCCTATCATTTTTTGACTTGTGGTATTCTGTTTGTGGTGTGATCTGTCTTTTTTGCAGTGTGGCATGGTTGTGTTATTGGGTTTGTTTATTTTGAAGGGAAAGTGATGTGTTGTGAGTGAGAACATATTTTACCTCAGAATACACCAAGTTGCATATGCAACTGACAGTTCCAACTGTCTCGCGGGCGGGGGGAGAGTTTGAGGTGCAGAATGGTGTGAAGTCCAATCAGCTTCCATATGCAAATGACCTTGAAATGCTGGCCCAATCAGAGAAGAGTGGCCTAGGCTGAAGTGGGTGAGAGAGAATTCAGGCAACACACTTAGTGGATTGGGACAGCTTCTGAGTGACATATCGGGGAGCCAACTGATTTTGGCAAGCATAGAATGTTGCCATGCAAAAACACATTTATATATAAGGACAGGTATATATATATATATATATATATATATATATATATATATATATGAGCTGAGTGATGTCATTATGTCTTCAGTATATGGTAGGCAGTTTAGTTAGTTGTATATTATGGTAGTTTTAATGCTCATTTTATGCTTGGTTTATGTGTTATGTTTCAATAAAAACCCTGGTTTTGGAACCCTCCAAGGGGACAAAAGTTGTCCCTTCTGACTGGTCATGAGTGTCCATGTTTTGGCTTACTAAAGCAGTGATATTCTTAAATCCACACTCAAATCCTATACTTCTATTTTGTTGGGATTTTGAGAACAGAACCCCCAATGTGAGTATATAGCTATTTATGAAATGCCTGCAATCAAGAAAAAGCCAAGTAAAAGCCGGTCCAGGATTTTTGTTTCACAACCTCCTGTTTCTGAACACCGAGTTATGGCAATTATGTTATGAAAAGAGAGATCTGGCACTGTGACTCAAAATGCATTTGCTGGCATCTTTACTGAATTCCATAAGATTTACTTTCAAGTAAGGGCCTATTTTCTCAGCTAAGCTCAGCATGATAGCTACCAGAACCACAAATTAGATGGTAGCATGATGGCCAATGGTGTGTGCAGGCACATTTAGCATTCTGCTTGCAATGGGGCTTCTTCAGGGGTCAAACTCTACAACTCAACAGTGGAGTGCAAAAAAACAAAACAAGTGATGCATTTGTGCACCTCCCAGGATTCCACAGGCTTTCCTTCAGTCTTTCTCAAACCTGCTTTACTCTGATGTTCTGGAAATGATCTCAGTAAAGCCTTGATGCCTGCTGTGTGAGTGGGGAAATTTGGATTCCCCCCCCCCACCAACATGGCAGCAATTTTCCCTGATGCTGTCCCCATAATAGCAATTTCCTCCTCACTGCTACTAGGGGGCCTTCCTTCCTGCCTGCCTGCCTGCACTAGAATAGAGTTAAATTGATATACAATTGTAACAATACAATTTTCATAAAAAGAGTCTCTAGCCTTTTTTCTTTGTAGAGATATAAGGGGAAATGCATATCTTTGCAATGGAAGGGGCTATACATTTCTTTAAAAAATGAAAGCTGGAAATTCACAGAACCTGCTGCTTCCATCATTACAATGATATATCCATATAACGATATTCTAATGATATGTTTGTTTTTTTAAAAAAAGGAAAGGCCCTGGTGGTTCATGGGAGGCGGGAGTGGCTGCTGCTGTGGAACTGGGGCAGGGAAATCTGCCATGAGGAACCTACTCCTTCTCAAGGACCAACAAGGAGTGCCAGGCAAGGCAGTCTGCTGTGGCACGGTTTGGCTCATGTGCCAGGGATTGCCTGCCCCTACGCCACACAGAGAATACCAAGTATAATGCTGACCATTCTTGATCATGGTAACAGTGGCTTAAAGTAGTTTCTGTACCAAAATTGACAACAAAAAATGAATTCAGCTGCCCAGTTTATGCAGTCACTGGTCAAGTGAGTATCTTTGGGTAGTGAAAGAATGCATTTGGTTTCCTGCATTACATAGATAACTTCACATGTGACAGTGACACTCATATGCCCAATTTGTGTGATCTCCTTTCCTTTTAGTGGCAGTAAATTCACACAGATTGGGTATCTGCATGTTAGAGGCAAGTAGACATATGGAAATTCTCATTGGCCCAATGAGTGTATGGACTGAGACAGGTATGCTTATAATCACAATTGTAGTATCAGTTTGGACATGACATCATTTAAACCAGAGCTATAATCACCATCCAGAGTGTGTCACTCATTCTTTTCTAGGCTCCCTACTATGTATGCAGCTGCATTTTACTACTTCTGAATCCTGAAAGTCAAGCTTCTGTAGGCATTTAACTGCCTGTTATGTCTTTTTTGTCTACCAAGTTATTGCTGGCTAAAATTTGAAGTCAGAATCAAATGTTCTCTTTTTTAAAAATCAAAAAGCAATACTTGGTTGCTTGTGAGTGGAGCTGTGTTGCAGCATTGTTTTGGCAACCTTAAAGAAGTTATTTAACCTAGCACACCAGTCTGAAGGCCTTTGGCCAGCACTTCTGCTTGGTCAGGCTTTAAATTTTCATTGTTTTTGACATGATGCTGGAACATCTATTCATTCCCACGCCTGCCAACTCCACGGGTGAGTCTTGAACTGCTTAATCAAAATGTTTAAGCAGAATTGAACACAACTGCAAAGTGCCTGTTAACGTCCAGCATCATTCAAATGAAATGTAAGACACAATTTTTGCCAGGCCTTCACCACAATAAAAGGAAGGCTGCTTCAAATTACCATTTTCTTTTGGCAGCGAGGGTTATTTTACTGGGAGGCAGCATGGGGTTTAGTGGAACTTTCCTCTGGCTGAGTGAGCCTTCCACAGATTCAAGTCATTCTTATGTTGTGCCGCAAGAAAGTGCTGCCCTTAGTGGATGGATCTATATAGGGTCTAACTTACTTTATATTTTTTTTCATTTTGGCCTCACAGGCCTACAAGGAATCTTTTTTTTAAAAAAAATAATAACAAATAAAAACAAATAAAACATACAATCATCTGAGTATTTAAAAGCAATTCAGTATCAGCCTATGAAGTATGTGAAATTTAAATAAAACTTCACAATAAGCAGTGCTGCAGAGGAGAATTTACGTCCAATAAGATGAGGTGATTTCTTTCTTCATATTCACACAGTAAAAGGCTGCAACACTGTGTGAAATGATTCTTAAGTGATTCTCTTTGGGGGAGTGTGTGGAATCCTTTGTTTCAAGACTTCATGACTATCAATTTGGTCAAGTAGACATATAAAGCTTAAATTAAATATCATAGTGAAGGCTATTGAAAAAACACACAGTTGACTCCACACAGAGGAGTGGCAGGCAGCTCCTCCTTGTGTGGTTTGCGTGTGTATGTGTATTCATTGCCATCAAGTCACAGCTAACTAATGGTAACCCCAGCAAAGAGTTCCAGACAAGTTAGAGGTAGGGATAGCTTGTTATTGCCTTCCTCTGGAGGTCTCTCTTCCAAGTACTGACCCTACTTAGCTTCTGAGATCTGACGAGATTGGGCTATACTATGCTGCCTCCCCTCCTTTTATATGGTTTAGCTGACTTATATAAAGAATTTCCACAGAAGCGGCTTCTGGAAATGTGTCGTATGGGTATGGAAATTAGTCACATGATTAGGCCAAACTATGCAGTGAGCAGCCATCCCACATTACAAACCCTTTATGGAGTACTGAGGTAGCCCGAGTTCAGAACTGGAAATTTCAGAGTACAAACTTCCTAAGTCAAAACGTCTGGGCTGATTATACACTGAGCTCAAAATCTGGGCTCCACAATTGTGACTGACAATTCATGTCACCCTCCCAAACCAGTCATCCCTGCTACCATCACCCCTCTTCCTGTTAAGACTTTCCTAGTACAAATGGCAGGAAGGAAACTGCAGCCCTCATTAAGGATTCCAGCAAGACTGGGGTTGGGAGTACAGCAACCCTGGTAAGGGCAGGATAGACATTTTGTAAATAAATAAATAAATGGCACTTGGGGTCGCTATTTTTCAGGTTATATGATGCTGCATCCATTCTCATCACAACAACCATGTATGTTTGGAGTGACAGGAAGGGAAGCAGTGGAGAGGCCTTGGGAGGTTGGGGTGCAGCCACAGCCACATCTCTATTTTCAGGAGTATGACAGCATCTGAAATTCAGCCCGAGTTTATAATGAAGTAACCAACTGTGAGCCCATTTCAAATCAAAACAAAGGTAGTTTTCCTATTACAGTTGTACATTTGTAATTATATAAGCATGTTTGGTTGCCTCCGCCAGGAAGAAAGATGTTATCATTGAACAATCTGCAAACATCAGTGGAACATCTATTCATTCCCACTCGTTAGAGTGTTGGACTAGGATCTGGGACACCCAAGTTTGAATTCCCATTCTGCCATGGAAGCTTGCTGGGTGACCTTGGGCCAGTCACATAGTCTCAGCTTAACCTACCTCACAGGGCTGTTGTGAGGTTAAAATGGAGAACAGAAGAACAATATAAACCACTTTGGCTTCCACTGTCAAGAAAGGTGGGGTATAAATGAATAAATAAACTATCCAAAATGTAGGCATCTTTTCAATAGAGCATCATGCAGAACCCCCCCTTCCCCCATCTGCTTAGGAACTGAGTAAGCAATTGGCAGCATACTTTCATTGTTACTGTTTTTAATGCAGTTTAAAATACATTGGATTGGGTCCTGTGAATCTGTTCTGCTGATGGGAGCATTTTCCTCTAGTTCAAGGATACTTCCATTAATGTAAGAGGCTCTACTACTGACAGAAAAACTTCGTGCATTAGGGAAGTATCCTAATGGCAAAATCTATGAGAGTCAACCTTTTTTTTAATCTTCTAAGATTGAACGAAGAGAGAATTTGGAACAAGATTCCATCAGGCAAACTTATGATACTCCAAACAAAGGTAGCAAAGACCTTATGGTTGTCTTTATTTAGGTTTCAAATTACCAGTAGTCTTATATAAGGGCATAAGAAGACTAGTGTAACAGAATGGACACATCTTATTTAATAAAACATGATTGACTTGTGGAAGACACTGCTATAAGATGTAATGTTTGTTAATAATTCATGTCAGTGGATCTTAAATGGTGGTACAGGTACCATTGGTGGGATGCAAAAGTAGTCTAGGTGAGACTATAACAACTATTAAGATTTTGTTCTCCCTCAGTCACCTGCAAGTGTGATGTCCCATTTCTGTTGACCCTGTCTGCCATGGATTGGCAGTCTTTAAGCAGCAGCTGGACAAACACTTGTCAGGGATGCTATAACCGAACTGTGACCAAGCCATGGCGTCACTGCCTGTATAGGCTTATGGATGTACTGGATTTTAAATATTTTTACTTATGATGTACCTGATCAGTTCTCACTATACCATATCTAACCAGGTCACTAAAAAATGTTAGTCTCTTCAGGGGTTTTGTGATATATATATATATAATTTATGGATGTACAGAGGACAACTGCCCAATATAATTCCTTCAACACAAAGTAAGGCACCAGTATGTGTAAAAGTCAAACAGTACACTACTTTATTTCTCAGCATGCCCAACAGGGGGATGGG
This sequence comes from Gekko gecko, assembly GCA_029375565.1. Classification (NCBI taxonomy): domain Eukaryota; kingdom Metazoa; phylum Chordata; class Lepidosauria; order Squamata; family Gekkonidae; genus Gekko; species Gekko gecko. The sequence continues at coordinate 38,151,966 of JAPDNY010000006.1, forward strand.
ATGTATTTACATAGGATATTTTGTTTCCTTGTAGAATATAACTTTTTATTTTTTCTTCACATAGACCATAGGCTTATCACTCTTAGTTTTATATAGAGGTTCTTCAGATCACTAAACACACTTATGATCCCACTTTCCAGTAACTGTTTTGTGGCTGACCTTTGGACTTTATCTGTCTGGACCCTTTGAGTCTAATTGGGTGCCATTCCAGCTTTCCAGACTCCACCAGACCCTTAGCCAGCAGGAGAAGCAGCGGGGGGGGCAGGGGGCTCTGAGTTCTCACTTCCAACAGTCGATGCACAGCTATGGTGGTTGGCCACCTCTTCTGCCCTCTTAATGAGTGGCAGTTCTTGCGGTGTACCATTGTTGGCGCGCATCGAACATTGTGAAGCGAAAACTCAAATATTATAAGGATATATATATATATATATATATATATATATATACACAAAAGAGGGGACCCGCAACAAAATGTTGCCATCCCTTCTTATTGGCATTTCAGTGCAGGGGAAGAAATGACCAAGCCCACACAGACTCACACTCCTGTAGTCTCTGAAGGAGAAAAGGTTTTCCTCCCCACCCTCTCTGTTTTTTATTTTCCCTGTAACAGTAAACCATAAAACTAATTGGCTGGGAGGAGGTGGGGAAACAGGGAAGAGCGGAGGCACTGGAATCAAAGACATGTTTATTTTCTGCTGGCTATCCCCCCCCTTTTTTTTTGGGTGTAAGTGTGCACTTTCTTCTTGCATTTTCATGGAAAGCAGAAGGAGCCGCCTGAGCAGAGTGAAGGGAGCTGAAAGCTGCTGCGGTTTGCTTTTATTGTTGTTGTTGTTCAGTCACTTTAAAAATCTCAAGGTAGATCTGTTACCTGCAGTGAAGGCTGATTTACTTTTTGGCCATTTTTAACCTCCCCCTATATTTTTTTACAGTTTTTACACGTGGCCCACGTGTGCAGGATAATCACTTTTCCCTCCATGTGTCCCTGATCTGTGGAATTAAGTATCCGCACGCACTGGGGACACTTGGCTATTAGTATATAGATATATAAAATCATGTTTGAATTTATTCTTTTAAAGACTAACTGCTTTTTATATATTTAAATAACAAGAATTTTGCATTTTATAGTTGCTGAATTTGTGATTTGTATCAGTCTCTCAGATTCTATTTGACTGCTGGTATGGATTTTATATGTGTGGGATTTCCATGCTCTGCAGTTGTGTTATATGCTGTTTTTCTTTAGTATTTGACTTTAATAAAATCTTTGAAAACTCAAAAAAAAAGTTGAATTTATTTTTTTAATCCAGATTTTATCTCCAGGTTCAGTCTTTGAAATTAGATACAATTAAGCATTTATAATCTCTGAATGATGCATTTTACTTCTTTTGGCATCCTTTTATCTAAGCATGGCACCATTCACTCCTTTCATGAGATGAACCTTGAACTCCGTCTGCATTCTGGTAGTTGCCTTGGCAACTGACATGATTTTGCCATAATGTTCTATGGAACCTGTAAATTAAGTCTCAGAAAATGACATCTTTTGCTTTGACTTTTTAGAGAAGAGTAAAGGGACAATATAAAGGGGGTGGGAGTGGGGGTTGTGGCTCAGTGGCACAGCACCTCCATTGCATGCAGAATGTCCCAGGTTCCATCCCCAGCATTTCCAGTTAAAAAGGTCAGGTAGTATGTGTTGTGGAGGGAAGGTTCCATGATATAGCCTGATCTTGTCAGATCATGGAAGCTAAGCAGGGTTGGTACTTGGAAGGGAGACCACCAACAAAGGCTCTATTAAGGATGACAAGGGCAATCCACCTCTGCTTCTCACTTCCCTTGAAAGGCCCTTGCTGGGAGAACCATAAGTTGGCTACGCGTTAACAGAACTGTACACACAGATAGCAGGTGTTGTGAAGGACCTCTACCTGAAACCCTGTAGAGCAGCGGCCAGTCTGAGTAGACAGTGCTGACCTTAATGGACTGATAAGCGGACTGATAAGTGGACTAAAGCAACTTCATGTATTCCACACACTTCTTTATACAATTGTCAGAAATGCTCTAGGTTGATCCTGCATTGAGCAGGGGGTTGGACTAGATGTCCTGTATGGCCCCTTCCAACTCTGTGATTCTATGATTCTGTGTGGTCAAGAGACAACTCTTTCCATTCCATATAAACTGTAGTGTTCAAACATTGTGTTGTGATCACGTAATAAATTACAGTTATTCCTGACTCTGTTCCTTGTTTGGTATGGCTCCTTGTTTGGTATGTTGGAGAATTTTTGGCTCTGAGTGACTTTGTGTTGTAAGGTTTGGTATATGGTCATAATGGGCAGGACTTCATTGGTGGTAGCTCTGGCCAGGGGATGGGGGAACCAAGCCTGTTCTATTCTGAGCACCATTCAGATTATACAGTCTTTTTTGTCGTCCCCACCCTGTACACCAGGGTTTTTCCAATCCCCCACAGTGCCCAATTTGGATCAAGACTGCAGCATGTGAGGTAGGATTCCCAGCTGTGGCTTGGGAAATTCCTAGAGATTTGGTGATTGGAACCTTGGGGAGGGCAGGGTTTGGGGAGGGGAGGGACTTCAGCAGGCTATAATATCACAGAGTCTACCTTCCAAAGCTGCCATTTTCTCCAGGGGAATTGATCCCTGTCATCTGGAGATCAGTTGTCATTCTCCAAGCTCCCCCTGGAGGCTGGCAGCCCTATGTGCAGAATAGTTGTTTCAGCCTGCCCCCACTGCTGCACATTTTTTCAACCTGAAATTTCCCTGGGGGTGCTATTTGGCCCATTGGGGAAATCTACATGGTCAGAAGAACCCACAACTCACCTCTGACTGTTACACAGACCCAGCCTGTGCACTCCATAATATATGAAGCTGATGGTGAATTGCTTTACAAGCTTTTGAGGCAAGAGACTGTGATTAACACTGGTGGAGTGATGAATATCACTCATTACTGTTTGATCATGAGGTATCTGTTATGTTGGATTTTAATTTATCTCAAACTGTTTTAATCTGGTTTTATGGTGGCTGTTCATTTATGTTTATAACTGTATGCTGCCTTGAGAGTCCTATTTATTTTCAAGGTGGGATATAAATGAAAAAAAAATGAATAGATGAAGTTCACTTATCAGGATCTTCTAAAGTTGTTCAAGGTGTTATGGATTTTTTTGTCGAGAACTGAGATGAACAGTTCAATCCTAACAAAAGACAAAAATAAGAATAACTGGGAAATCAGTCATAAATTCTATATGGTGAGGATCAATAGGTGTTTTTGATATATTCACAGAGAAAGATATGCATGGAATGACTATGAACAGGACTCAGCAAACCATGTGGAAAGGGCTGGGTTGTTTTATTCAATGTGGGGAAAATATGTCAATTCATTATAAAGGTAGGACTTTCTTGTTGTAAAATCCAAAGAACACAAATTATGCTAGCACTGGCTTTCAAAGTCTAAATATCATTTATATTATTATTTCAATATTGTTTATTGTTGAATATTATTTACTATTAATGCATTTCTAGAATCCTGAGCCACTCCAGGTGATGTACCTAAAACAATCATTAGTATAAGCAGAAACTGAGAATCAAAACAATTACTCATAAAACAATCCCCAAGAAAAATCACCTGTTTACATGCAACAACAATAATCCCAGACAGGATCTGGACATCACAGCCTACATATCCAACTAACAACTAAAATGATCAAAGTCTGTTCTGAATAACAATGTGTTATATCCTCTCCTAAACTAATGGAAGGACATAGCAATTTTGGCAGTTTGCTGATATAGCCTTCCTAACCCCCTCTGGTAAGGCAAACTGAGGAAGCTGCCATAGGAAATGCCCTTTTATCCTTTGAACAGGCTAAATGAGGAAAATGGATGCTTAGCAACACTTGCTGATTTGACTTCACTTGGTGCTGGAGTACTTACAGAAGTGGTCCTTCAGGTATGCAACTCAAAGGTAAGCATCAGCGCCTTGGCTTGACCTCTGAAGCAAAATGATAGTCAATGTAACTGGGAAACTATTAAAGCTACTAATACCTGTTGCATTCTGCATCAAACTTCCAAGTAATAAATTTCCTGGATTTATGATATCTGTGATTAGTTTAGAGAATAATCTAAGTATTCTGTTCCTAAAGATTGACCCTGAAAACTCTCTGGGTGGGGAACTGTTCAGGTATCATTCATAAAGTATGCAGAGGAAGAACATGGTTGAAGTGCACTGTATTCATATAAAATGCTGTCAAATCACAGGCAACATATGGAGACCCCAAGGCAGGAGACATTCAGTGGTTGATTGCCACTGCCTACCTTTGCAGAGCAACCTTGTATTCCTTGGTGGTCTCCCATCCAATTACTAACCATGGCTGATCCTGCTTACTTTCTGACATCTGATGAGATCAGGCTAGCCTGGGCTACCCAGGTCAGGGCAAAGTGTACTGTAGGGTGTAATTAATACTATCAATGGCCAAATTATGTTTGTGTTTAAAGCAATTATGTTGTAACTAGCTCATTGTTTAGATGTTGGGGAAGGCAACACAACAATAGAGTTCATGGCATTCATTTATCTCTCTGCTGTATGTAAAACCTGGATGTTTTTACCAACTTTTTTTTTTCTTCACAGTTGCATGCTACCTCTTGTATCCTTTATTAGCTGTGTCCTCTCTACATGGAATAAGGGGACTATTCTGTTGAATCACTTGAGGTGAATATGACATGACATGAATCTGCCCACTGTTGGAATGAAAGTGAAAGTAGCTGATGAAATAATGAACAAGGTTAGACTGCCCCTCTCCAAACCAAATATATTCTGGATATTTGCTTAGATAGATCATTTGCCCTTAAGTAGACAGGAGGCACCCTTATTTTGACAGCACTATGTAAATGCCCTGGCTGCTCTTGTGCTGAAAGAACCTAGCATCAGTCATCCATCCTCTTATGGCCTCTAGGATAGGCCTTAGGGTTGTCAGGTCCCTTGGACCAGCCAGCAGGGGATGGGGGTGAATTTACCAGGAGTCGAGAGGAGTGCTGAAAATAAACACAATGTGCCTACATGACCCAAAAATGATGTAGGCATGCTGGGGATGTGGGGTGTGTGTGTGTGACATGCTGGTTTTTGGCCAAAACCTCTATGGTAGAATTGCCTAACACTTACAGGCCATTTAGGCATGTCACGTTAATTTCCACTGTTCTTCCCTGGTTAAGGGGGTAATTCCCCCCTACCAGCTAGCTGGCTGGTGGCAGAGAGGTGGAGCCTAAAAGTGGGGGACCCCTGTCTCCACTGGGTGGTCTGGCTCTGGCTTCCCTAATAGGGCTACACATCTAGTGTCACAGTGAGCCAACAGCCCACCATCAATTTATTGTGGCCCAAGCACGTATACAATTTCTATTTTTGTAGCACTGGGCATGCTAGAACACCTGGGGGAGGGTAATTGAGGCCCTCATGGTATAGTGTATATGGCAACCAAGCTTCATTTGTAGGATGGAGGTTCCTAACCTAATGGAGGATGTGCAGAGAGAAAAATTGCCGGGGGATGTGTTAAGTTCCCTTCTGACTACTACTTTTCACTCCTGCTTCCCTGTTTTACAAGGTTCCTAACCTAATGGAGGATGTGCAGAGAGAAAAATTGCCGGGGGATGTGTTAAGTTCCCTTCTGACCACTACTTTTCACTCCTGCTTCCCTGTTTTACATATCAAATATCAGATTGATAATCTTATTTGTTCAATGAACATTTTATTTATTTATTTTATTTATACCTCACACCCTCTCCCTACAGGGGACTCAGGGTGGTTTACAATATTTAATATACAGTAAATACAAAAAACAACAACAACAACAACAAATAAACAGGGCTTTTTTGTAGAAAAAGCCCAGCAGGAACTCATTAGCATAATAGGCCAAACCTGTTGCCCTGCAAGGCTTTTGAGCCTCTCTATGAACTGTAATAAAATAATAAACTGTAAAAAGTGTATGCAAAAGGGACTGAGACACATGGTAACCCCAACACGATGCCAGAAGAGACTGCACTGTAGGCAAGAGACATCCTCATGACCTTTCCCAGCAGCTCCAGTGCTCAGCCTAGGTGCCAGCCTGTTTTTCCTGATGGAGAATGGAACAGCCCCAGTATACACTAAACACAGCACTATGCCTTGATGAAGAACAAGGACAGAACTCCAAAACCGCCATTAAGAGTTCCTTCTAACTCATGCAGGCAGCCTCTTTCCCTCCCCACTCACCTGCAAGACCTCACGTAGACCAGGCAGAGACTATTCATTGTTGCCTAGCAACTAACTGCTAGCCATCAGTAGCCTGGCTAAACTCATCAAGAAGACAATGGAATTGGCCCGGTGACTCATTCTAGCTGCTACCAGGTGCCAGACATGAATTAAGCTTCTAGCCCTCAATATTGACCACCCCTCCATTCCACCTCCCCTACACCTTCCAACCAATAGGGCATTTTCAGGGACGGGCTTACCAGGAGGTGTTACCAGGGGTTGTGACCAGCCCCCTCCCTCCTGCATAAAAGGAGATGCCTGACCATCGTCTCTCTCTCTCTGCTCTACAACCCCTATCGAACCTTTGACCCTCTTATGTCCAGCTTGTTATCCCCAACCCTTGCCTCCATCTTTATACTATAGGTCTGCAGCCTGAGTTTCCACGTGTTACCTGATGGTCCAGGCCACGTGGTCCCCAATTTTCCATTTTTCCATCCCCTCCATTTTTCCTGAGGAACACTCTGCACGACAAGACCGGTAGGTATTGCCCACCAACGATTTACCTGCTAATGCAAATGTGCTTATACCTCTCTCTGTATTTTCCTAGACTTGAGTAATTGTGTGTGAGACTGTGTATTGTTTGCTTGTGAAGAACTCCAGTAAAGGACTTTATTTTCAACCTCATAAAGTCTCCTGGTCTGTTACCAACACCTTCTGGAGGGGTGGGACTTCTGTATACACAGGTGTTCGCTCCTGCAGCCGATTGCCTAATCAATCATCTGCCCCCATTATTATTATTAATAATTACATGCAATCAGGCTGACACACCCAACATCAGAAACTCATTACCATATTAGGACACACCCCTGACAGTGCAGCTCCATCCCAGGATCGGCTTCCCCAGGTGCCCTGTGGCTTGTGGGGCACCTGGGGAACCCGAGGAGGGGAGGCAGTTTAGACTGCCATCTCTCCCTGGATCAGCTTGGCTTCCCCAGGCGCCCTGTGGCTTGTGAGGTGCCTGGGGAACCCGAGGGGAGGGGACGCTGTAGGCATGGCAAACTTGGAAGACAGCCAGAACTCCGTTCCTGTGCATTCCTGCCCAAAAATAGCCCTGCAAATAAATACAATAAGTATAAAACACTAAAACCAATTAAAACATGAATTTAACAAACCAATCTGAGGGATTAAAACAACTGGCCAGCTCCCCAGTTTGTAACACTAACCAAAGGCTGCACAAAACACAACAGCCTTGCATGCCCTATGGAATGCTGGAAGGTCCCTCAGGGCATGGACCTCCCCAGGGAGCTGGTTCCACAGAGTGGGACAGGCACTGAAAATGCCCTTGCCCTAGTGGCAGACAGGTCAGCAATTTGCTGACCAGGCATGTGTAGACTATCTAGCTTTGGCATCAGATGTGGAGCTCTGATCAAGACATGGTTCAAAGTGGCTGCAATTTTAATATTGTCCATGTTGTCCCCCTTCCCACAACAACACAAAAAAGAAGTTCAGTTTCTGTTGGCTGGATGTACCACAAATTTTCCACTCACACTAGAGCTCTTGCATAAGTAGATACACGAGAAAAAAGACTACAGTCATTGCTTGCGCTAAGTCAGACTTACTGTATCCCAATTAGTGTTTCCACTTTTGGAAGAACTTGTGCAACCAGTTTCCAGAAGATCCGTTTGCAACCAGTTGTGCAAACAGAACTGCATGAAGTCTGATTATGTTTCTGCTTGCTCATCTTTGGATCCAAACCAGCGAATGCCCTGCTAACATTTTTTCTACAGTCTCCCAAAGGGACATTAATAAATAAAATGGAACTTCACCTTTAAGTGAAAACTGGTACAAGAGGTCAGAAAAAGTGTTTCCTACTTTAAAATGAGAAGTCGAGACCAGAGACCATAAATAAAATAAGAGTCACTGGCAGAACCTTATCTTTCTAGAAATGACCCTGTCACTAACAAAAAATCAATGGTAACAATCCGGTGGAAAAACATGCTTGGACACAGAGCAAACTGAAGGAACATGACTTTAAAATACGTTTCAGAAATTTAACACATTCCATATCCTCCTTGTATCCCTCATATGCTAAAAGCAAAACAATCCCCCCCCCCCCGAAAGCTAATTAAAAATGAAACACAAATGAAAACATCTCCACCCACTTCCCAGTCAGTGTCATTACAGCCCAACTGATAGGGAAGATTTATTTTCCACCACCCTCCGAACCCTCATTTGTTCAGTGAGTTGTATTGAAAGAGGCCACCATTAGCGCATATTAAAAGGCACTTCTTGCCCTTGCATGGTAGTGGAACATGAAAATCGATGTGAGGTGAATTCTCAATGCATCCAAAACCATCGCCTAGCAATGGCCTGTGAAGGCTGGGCTCTCATGAAATTTCAGTTTTCATTTAAAAAGTTCTCTGGCCTTTCTTTATAGGGAGATATAAGGCAATGCATGCAGGCAGCTTTCTACCCACTTCTAGCTATACCTGTGTCTCCCTTCCAGTGTTCCAGCCAATTTGTACAAAGGCACTAGAACTTCTGACAAGCAGTTTTCTTTATCATTGGGGAGCAAAACAGAGCAAAATTCTAAAGTATTGCTCAAAGTCAGAAACAGGAATATCATTTAGATCTAGAACTAGAGCCTCTTCAGATCTACGCATATATCCTGTAACCAAAAATAAGGAAGGAGGAACCATTTGAAATGACATTAGCTGATGATTTTATAAAAGGAAAGAAAATATTAATTCTGAGTATTATTTCTTCACCATGCCATCCTACATGGAATCACATCCCTCTAAACCCATTGACTTCATTTGACCTAGAAGGGTGTTATTCTGCTTGCCATGGCACTATTATTTTAGTAAAATATTTACCTCCCCTGAACCATGTGCTGTTGTTTTGTTTTAAAACAGACCACGCTGGTTTATATATGCATTACAGAAGATTACCTTCTCCCCCTCCACCAAGCTGTGGGGGAGGAAAAAGGGGGGGAAAGAAACAACTTCTTATGAAACTATATGAAATCAGAGATGTTGAGAGATCTCAAGTCTTGAATCAGCATTTGTCTCTTCCCCAGAGAGATAATTTCCTGTCACAAATCTCTTCCATTTCATTGGTTGCAGTAGAGTAAGTAAAATCTTAGCTTTTGCCTCTATCTCCCTTAACCACAGTCATGAGATGGTGGCATATGAATACATTGAATAAAATATATTCTCAGTCTGTCTGCTGGTCAGGTGGGCTGCCTACCACTGGAGTGGGGAGACCCTGGGCCTCCCCTCTCCAAAGCATGCCCTACAAAAGACAGAGGGAAATGTGAGCTGGCTGGTGCTTTTTATTTATCAGAGCACGGGACAAGCCTTCCCCCGTATGCTAGGTCTCTACCACTTCATTCTACTGCATGTGTAGAGAGCTCCTTTTTATAGACGTGAACGTTTCCTTAAACTTACTGCATGTTTGTAACATCCATAAAAGGAAATATGTGATTTTTATCTTTTCTTTTGCCTTCAAGTTGCAGTTGACTTACAATGACCCTGTGGGGTTTTCAGGGCAAGAGACATTTAGAGGTGGTTTGCCATTGCCTGCCTCTATGTCAGCACCCTGATATTCCTTGGAGGTCTCCCATTCAAATACTAGCCAGGGCTGATCCCACTTAGCTTCTGAGATCTGATGAGATCAGGCTAGCCTGGGCTCTCTAGGTCAGGGCAGACATTTGCTACAGGACTGGAAAAATCACAGAGATGGTGGTATCCATACAAGAAAGCAGGTTCTATTGAAAACAGCTTTGTTATGACAGGGGCAGGGACAGGAGAACTGGTTTCCTCCCATGGCCCGTTCACACTAGAGAGAGTACTAGAGCTTTCAAGCTGTTTTGTACTGCCTGTAAATACATCTTTCATTCTCTTCATTTTTATTATCCCATTAAAAATAACTGCTTCCCTCAGTGTTCACTGAGTTTTTAAGATACTAGGTATCAATTTAATTAGCACATTATACTACACATCAAAACAATTCAAATGCTTAATTAAAATGGCAAACATAAAGGAGTTCAGCCTGGTTTTGATATACATGTGGAACTCCCATTAGCACTAATAGAGTCTACATTCATTCACTGAAAGCAACACACATTCATAGTCTATTGAGATTTTTTTGGAGGAAATTAAGTGAAATGATCCCTAATTACTAATAAAATTTCCATTAGTGGAAGTTACACACATCTATGAAATGAGAACCAATGACTAGTCAATTTTCTAACCTCTGGTATAGCTGTTAGAATCTTGAATCATGAAGAAGTGTTTGTGATTCAAGGAACCCTATTAGATTAAAAATGAAGATGTCTAAAGTTTAAGACAGATATATTATCAATTTAGTCTGAAACTTTGTTTTAATCACTGTTGAATAGACACTGTACTACCTTTTGAAATTCCTAGGTTGGCACACTGAAACATGAGAACAAAGTTTGAGTCCAGTGGCCACCAAAGTTTAATTCTGGGTATGAGCTTTCGTGTGCAGGCACCCTTCTTCAGATGCATTGAAACAGACTTCCTCATATAGGTAGAGACTGAGAGAGTCTTGAGGAAGTCTGTTTAAATGTATCTGAAGGCGTGTGCATGCACACACAAGCTTATACCCAGAATTAAACTTTGTTGATCTTAAAGGTGCCACTGGACTCAAACTTAGTTCTGTTGCTTCAGACCAACATGGCTACCCACCTGAATCTATATTGAAACAAGGTGATTGTGATTTTAATTACTGAGTACTTTATTGCCACTGTAGTAATTGAAATGCGATCCAAACTGACCCCCTCCTTACTGTTGCTTTTTTCATTTAGGATTTTTTTTTCATTTAAAATGTTTGTAGCCTGCCTTTCCTTGGTGAGCCCACAGCAACTGGTTCAAAACTATCATTGTACTCACCATTGTATCTATCATTCTATACAATTGTATACAATTGATAAACAAACTAACAAATGGGCAACTGAATGAACTAGCTGTAGTTACTAGATTGTCTTCAAGAGCAGCCCCACATAAAGCACATTACAGTAGTTCAGCACAGAAACTGCAAGCCTGATGCCCACTAGAGACTAAAGTCTACAGGTACCACTAGGATGTAATTATATAACTACATGCTTTGAGGAAATTTCTCTGCATTTTACAGACAAATGCCCATGTCATAATTGTATCTGCATTTTAGTCCTGATAACTGCCCATTTTTGGCAATCATCTTGTCAATGATTAAGAGCAAAAACAGAGAAAGATATTCAGAGCAATAAAGGAACAAGTTTTGTACTTCTCTAAACGGTATGTGTACATGCGTTTATAGCTAGCTCTTTTGGCAACAATCCTCTGCTGTGTAATCTTTCACACTTTGGTTTCTTGTTCTTGGCTGATTTCCCACTACAGCTGCCTCGGTGTTGCACCGCCATTTGCCCGATTTCCTCCGCAGTTTCGTAATCCTGTTTTTTGAGGATTACGAAACTGCGGAGGAAATCGGGCGAAGCCGCAGGTCAAATGCAGCCCCACGGCTTCAGGTGTGAAATTGACCAATAGTGTTGGGGCAAACCAAATCCAATCTCCTCCTCCTCCTCTTTCAGGGATCATAATTGTGATCTTTACCCTCTTGGAGACAGGAACAAGATAGGTTTGGTAAATGGCTCCTAGCTGAAAAAGAAGTTAAAACTCTAAGAGGGAACATGTGCTTGTAAGCCTAAGCTAAGTTCCATGTTCTAATAATAGAAAGGTGAACAACAAGTTCCACAGATGCTGTGCTTGGCTGGTTACAGTGAGTCAATCTTAACCCGTTACTGTGGAGCTGGCTGTCAAAAAGTATTCCTTTTTAATACTACTTGGGTGCCCCCTTCTCTGACTCACTCCCCCTGAGAAGTGTAGAGAACGAGGCATAAGCCGCATTCATAATTGGCACATTATTTTATTCAAGCTATCTATGCAATGCTGCCTTAGCTATTGATCCCAGTTTGAAGAGTTTGGCTTTTGTGTTCCCTGTAGCAGTAATGCATAGTAAAAGCCACTTATAGAAATAGTTATTATGAGGCAAGAGTTAAGGTGCTTGCAGAGGGAGAAGAGCTATAAAAAGGAGATAATTTCCATTATGTTCTTGACTCATGTCAAAGCAATACAGTACAAAATCAGTCTGTATTGCTGTTGACTTGGTGACTGCACCTAAATCTTGAGGAGATTGCATCTGGTATATGTAACAGGTTGTGTGCAGTGACTTTTGCCTTTCATTTTACCATTAAAAAGACTCAGTAGCAGTCATTACCATGATCGGTCATTTGCTGGGACACCCCTCCCCCCGCAGAAAGCCTGTCACAAACTGAAGTTCCTGGCCCCAAGTCAGGATGCTCAGGGTGCTTAGCGCTCACCCCTACCTATCATGAGCAACTCACTCTACCCCTTCCAAACAAGCGGTTTAGCCTAGCTTGACACCTCTTGCCCAGCTGCTGACTATAATATTCTGCTTTGATGTAGATCAGCTAAACAGGCATCACAACCTTCAGAAGAAAGATGGATGCCATCATCCCAGTACAACTGAGGTATATTGTACCTGATGGCCTGGTGGAGGATATATGCTCCCCCACAAGCCAGAACTTCATTGCATATGGCCTTCACTGCATATGTAACTTCATTACATATGTCACACTCGCTCAGTTTTGGTGGGCTTAATTGCCCCCTCCAAACCCTTCTTTGCAAAAGTTCCATCCAAACCACTAGAGCACCTAGGCCCCGTTAATTAACCTTCCTCGAGTCCTTAATTATCCTGCATGTCAGCATAAATTCTCAAGTTTGCACCAGATTGTTTTCGCTCAGAAGCAATATCAGAATGACTGCCCTGTCCTAGAACCTGGCAGAGAGAAGGCAGGAGCTGGTTCTACAACACCCTTCACTTGCCACACCATTGAGCAATGACAAGGGGTAGAGACCTAGCTGCATCCCCAGTTCCCTGGAAGTGGCCCTTCTGCTTGCGTAGAATATGATAAAGCATGCCAGTACAATAATTCTGACTGAGCTCCTCAGTATGCCTGCACCTGCACAATAAAGTATTGTATGACTTCCATGATATAACTCTTGAATGCATGTGATTTCTATCTCCCAGTCCTTGCCTGCCTAGGCAGCCCTAGCCCCACAGACATCAAAGCTATACTACTAATGCAAATTAAATGGGTGCCATACTCACTAGCTGGAAGCTCTGACTCTGCCCAAATGCATCTGGTAACAGACCAAATCTGGAACTGTGATAGCAGAGAACTATCTCTGTGCTGGAAAAGGTACCTTGGATAATCTCCTCTGACTTCCATAAATGCTGACAATGCCCACACTGGGCATAGCTAGGGATCCCTGGCAGTCTTTAAGACCATGTGATACCCCTTGCCTTGCTGGTCCATCTTAGACCTGTGTATTGGTTATCTAAGATGGGGGTGAGGGGTATCATGCAGTCTAAAAGATTGCCAGAAGAAAGCACCAGGTTCTCTACCTGTAGGGCTGTCAGTGACACATCCCAGCATGATGAGGCAACCAGCTTGCAAACCCTCAATATGGCATAGAATTGTCACTGCTGCTGCCTGAAACAATGCTGTCTCCTTGGACTGGCACGTCCTTGCAGCAGCAGTCTCATCACTTTTGGTAAGAATGGTCAACAAGAGTTCTTAAGATTAGGCTCCTCTTATGACCATCCTTAGAGCATCCATCTAATGATAAAATCCCTGGTAGTATCCCTCATACCCTCTGTCCAAGCAGAGAATGCCAAGACCACTACCCTTAATGGCCTTGGGTATTAATCCTTTCTCCCTCAGGAATACCACCTCTGGACATGGGCAACCAACAAAGGTCAGATTTGCTCCAAACCAGCCCTATTGCATAAAATTAAAAATAGAACTCATACGCAACTCTTGTCCCAGGTGCCAAATTTGCCCTTATGGCACACTGCACTTCAACTTCCCAACCAAGTATGCACATCAGCTTTACCTAAACCAGAAATCCAAATCATATTATCAAAATAATACTGGCCCTGAAAATGAAATCCCAAGAGCTCAAAATTCCTAGGATAGATGGGAAGCAAGCAGAAAGTGGATTTTATATCACACTTCACTAGTATGGCACCATGCTGAATCAAAGGATGCATACTGACCAAGCAAAGCTCCTCCGGGATGCCACTGTTACTGAATCTATCTCAGGAAACAATGGGTGGTGAATAATCCTGTATTCCTCCTGCCTTTTTTTTTTTTTTTTTGGGGGGGGGGGAAGAACACCTAATGGGGATAAACAAACAAACAAATAAAGAAATTACTAGAAAGCAAGATTGAAAATGTCTCTGCTATCCTTCCTTCCTTCTTCTCTTTCAACAATTTTCCTATAACCACATAATCCACCCCCAACTGCCTGCAAGTTATTTGCCTTGAAAAAATGGCAAGGACCAGAATAAGGAATCTGAAACCCATCCCCAAAACCATTCACCAGATACACTGCATCTGCCTTACTAGGTTACCTAGCCAACTATGCAGCAATGGTCTAAGTTGTATAAGGCTGGGACCCTTTTGGAGGTCCCCCTCCAGCCCCCTGTTCCACATCTACTCCTGGTCTTAAAGTAATGTCAGAAATGTAGTTTGTTCTTTACCAAAAAAAGAACATCTGAAGAGAGACCTGTTTCAGTGAAGCAGAATATTTTATTGGAATAATACACTCTTGCAAGCGTGGGTGATCAATTCAAATGAACTGAACACACCTTGTATTTGAAAGCAGGCAGTTTTATACTTCCTTCCCCGACGCTTTGAAAAATAAGAAACGCCCTGGCCAGTCCCCATAGGCTGGAGTACGTGGCTCACATTCTCAAATCACGTCTCACCTTTAGGACTCCGTGACAACACGCCTCTGATTACTGTTCCTCTTTTCCTAATTAGTCCACTCTTCTAAATATGCTAAAATCTGTTTACTTTCTCCTAAAAAAGTTATTAATCTTCCCAACCTTCCCCTGACATTTTTCCACCATCTACTGCAAATGTCACTCTCAGGTGAGCCTGGTCATTCTTGTGTCATGTCTTCCTGTTACTGGGCTTTCAGACCGCAGGATGTTCTATCCTTAGGCCTGTCTCCTTTCGAAACATTCGTTAGACAGAATTAACTTCCCATTTTTCTGTTGGTTATACTCTGCAAGCAAATCAAGAATAGCAAACATGTCTCTATGCTGACCATTGTGTTTCTGAATAGGTACTTTCCAGATGGACTAGACATGATCTCCCTTTCTCTAATCTTAGGTTGTCTGGTCTTTGAACCGTATAGACTCCTGAAGCAAATGCATTAAGTTTCCAAAATACAAGCTTAACATTTTAATCAATAAAAATCTTCATTTTCATTTCTCACAGTATGTTGCACTAGCACGGTTTCCTCTGCATCTGCTACACATGTTCTGAAAGTACCATATCCTCCTATTGCAGCCCCCTACATTGTGGAAGTACTAGCACAATAGCCAGGGTTGAACTGACTATTGCGTGCACCTGCAAGGTTGGCATCACTACCCTTCATAATTAGGTGGCCACTATTCAAATACAGCCTGTTCAAGGAGTGGGTGGGATCCAAGCACTGAAACCATAATTGTTGATTCTCTCTATCCCATGGTAATTTGGGATTGAAGGTCACCCTTGTTCTGAAAATCTCCTCAAATCTGAGCCACGTCGGGCTAGCATATTCAGCATAGACCCCATGTATTGTATTTTGTCAAGCCTTCACTCTTCTGTTGGGCTTTTTTTGGTAGCTTTTCTAGAACACAACTCACAAAGAATGAGAACTACAAAGAATTGTTAATATATTTTATTTATCTATTTTTTTAAAAAAAATTTACTAATTTGCACATTTAATTACTTACACCTGTGCCAAGATAAGAAATGTAACTGCTATAAATCTCCCATCAATATACAAGTGGGAGAAGGAGGTCTAGGCTATAGCTAATGTGACCACCAGCTACTGAAACCTATGCAAAATTCTGTGGCTATCCCTTTTTACTAACTTATACTTTAACCATCTACTCTCTACTTATCCACTTATCTACAAACTTCTTGTAACAAGCACTGATCAACCAGGAGAAAAGATCAAAATTCCAAATGGCCACCAGCAAACATATGAAAACAAGATGGCCACCTATAGATCAGCAGGCCCTTTAAATCTTGCAGGAGGTAAGGGAGAGGGGTAGCTACTGGCTGCACACCTTCCCTGAACACCAAGTGGTGAATTCAGGCATGGGCAGCCCCCCACTTGAAAAACACCATTTAAAAGGAACTCTTTAAATGGTGTTTTTCAAGCAGGGGCTGCCCACGCCTGAACTCTGAGTGGCAAAATTGCCGATTGGAGTTCAGGGAAGGCGTGTGGCTGCCCCCTGTCCCTTGCAGGAGGTGAGGGAGAGGGGTAGCTGCTGGCTACACACCCTCCCTGAATAAGGGCTCCCTTTAAATTGTGTTTTTTAAATGGGGGATGGCCCACACCTGAACTCAAAGCTTGGAGTTCAGGGAAGGCGTGTGGTCATCCCCTCCTTCCCCGTCACCTCTCCCTCCTCCCTCCACTCTCTCCCTCCTCCCCCTCTCCTGCTGCCCCACAAAATTTCCCCATGCCCCACCAACCCAAAATTTCTGGCTATGGGGCTGCCAATAACCCCAAATCATTGTAAGAACCACGGTGCTGCCACTCACCACTCCACAATTCCCTCTCTTTTAAATAGAGGCAACAAAGAATGCTGCCGACTTCCCCGTATACTTTTCACTTTTTAAAACTTCTCTGTGCCCAAGCCACCAGGCACATAGCAACAACTGTGCAACATGCCTCCTTAGAGCCAGCATGGTGTAATGGTTACAAGCGGTGGATTCTAATCTGGAGAACTGGCTTTTATTCCCCACTTCTCTTCCATATGAAGCCTGACCTTGAGTCAGTCACAGCTCTCTCAGCCCTATCTACCTCACAAAGTGTCTGCTGTTTGGAGAAGAAGGGAAGGCAATTGTAAGCTTCTTTGACTCCTTAAGGTAGAGAAAAGCAGGATGTAAAGACCTCTTCTCCTCCTCCTATCCCAACATGAGGGCCCAGTCACCACTTGCTGCTCCCAGCTTTAATTAAGTTGGCTTTTTAAAATGAAAAACCAGGCTGTGATATAGCATAGCGGTATGAAGCCTTGCACTTACAGCCCCCAAGGTTCCTATCAGATTGCCTTCTCAATGACAGCCAAGGGAAGGGGTAAAATGGTGGGGGGATGGGAGTATTATGAATGAGGGGGGCTTCCCAAATGAGGAGGTCCCACTCACTCGCCCTTTTACACCCATTAAATGCTCCAAAGCCGCACACACACGCCAAAGGAAAAGGAAAAGAACACACACTGTCTCAAGCATTCAATACGGATAAAGCTCCAAGCCAGCAGAGACCACACAATACCACACACTCTTTGCTCCAGTGTCTCACAAACCATCAGAAGTCTTCACCGCTCAAAAGCTCAAGTATGCTCCTCTTTGGAAGCTTGCATGTATAGCCTCTTCACTACACCTTGGCATTGGGCAGCTACTATTCAGTTGACCAATTACTGCCTTGTGCCTTATTTAAAGAGAAGTCAGGGCAAATTAATCCATGGCTTTACTGCTGTGAATGCTTTCTTGGTACTATATAGCGACACACAGCTTTAAAGTATACAGTCAGGGGCCTTAGCTTAGCAATGCTTATATCCCCTCATTATCCACTTCCTGTTATGATGGCATTTCTATTATGTATATTTCCAACACCTACCTGAAAAAACACAGAAGTTCAGTGTGAGGAACAGCACCAGGATGAAGAGTCCTTTCTGTGTAGAATATTTTAGTAGCATTCAGTCAATCCATTCAGGCCAACACAATATTGCCTGTGTTTAAAAACAAACAAACAAATAGAAAAAAACCCTCAATGTTGCAATTAGTTTTAAGCCATCTCATTTCCCAAGCTGTCAATGATTCTTTTGATTCCTTTGTGTCATTAGGGTGCCATTTATAAGCACAGGACACAAAAATAACAGTGATTGTTCTTCTAAAAAATGGAAAACTAAAAGAGTCAATTTTTCACAATGGCAAAGGGAAATTGTAATTGAAATATAAATTAGTTTATTTATCTATTTATTTCACTTATGCCCCACCTTTCTTCCCAATGGGGGCACAATGATTTTGTAGATCAGTCTGTTTTTATTTTGCTATTTTTTTAATGTTTTATGCATTTTCAACTTCCTGTTGCTTTGTTAGCCACATTGAGTCTAAGGAGATAAAGCGGAATATAAATATTCAAATCAGCAAGCTTGTGAGCTTCTGTAATTATATCTACCGAGCTTTCTCAGTGGGGAGTCTCTCAATGTGGTTTACCAAACCAATTCAAATATATCATTAACTAATTCACTGTTAAAATGGCAGCTGCATAAAACAGACTGGAAAACTCGACAGCGTCAACACCAGTGGAGCAATGAATCAGTCAAAAGAGTAGCATTGTTTAACAGTAGGGAAGAGCAGCAACATTAAACAGTACAGTATCATTCATATAAAAAATAGCAGTGGTCTATAATGTTAAAAACCAGACAAGGCATTTAGGGAGCTGCTAAGAGAGTCTGGCCAAATAAAACCCAACAACAAAATTACAGTGGTGAAGTTATTAATTATAATTTCAATATTTTATTTTGTATTCCATTAGTATTTAAATAATCAGTAAGAATAAAATTTAGATTTAGATAAACAATTAAGACAATGGCCCAGGACAGACTGGCAATTTGCCCCGGTAGCCAGTCGCGGCAAAAAAAAACCCGGATTAAACAATACCGGGTTTTCCCGTCCACACAGTGGGGGCCGCTGCCGGAAGATACGGGACAGAGGCACGCGGGAGCGTTCAGACTGCCGCGCCGGAGGCGCGCTATATTCGCTGTTTCCCCATTAATTCAGCTGTGGGTGTATGTGTGCATGAGCGCATTTTGCCGATTTTTTTTTTTTTGCCCTGCAACGCCGGCACCGCATTGGGCAGTGGAGCGGAGCGCAGCCAATCACACCGCTGCTGCCTCATGCCCAACGCGGGTTGCTCCCGGCTTTTCGGCTGCGCGTTCAGACTCCCCGGAAGCGGAGAAACGCGTGACAAACGCAGGCTTTCAAGATTTATGCCGGCTTTTATCAGGTGTTTTTTTAATCCGGCAGTGAAGCGCAAGAGCACCGGTAGGCTACAGGTGGGGGACGCCAGGCAGATGTGCCTGTGTGAACATCCCATTTAACCCAATATTGAGTCGTTGTCAGCCCGGGTCCCATCCCGCGGCAAATTGCCAGTCTGTCCTCGGCCAATATTTAGGTTGTTAGTTTAGAAGTCCATTCAACTGTTAAAGATGTATTCTTTTATCATTAATATATTATTGCTAATTTTAGGAGAGTTTTTGTTTATTCCTTAAAGAGAGAATCTAACCAAAATTCTGTAATATTGATGCTTTATTAATTGTTCTTATATTTGAATGATGTAATATATTTGATTTTACTTGTGCGTAACAATTCATAATATTTAACAAACTTGATGAATCCATATTTCCCCTTCCCCTTCTTCCCTTCTGTATCCCACTTTTTTCCTTGAGAAAATAATAATTTTTAAGAAAATCCATCGTGAACAAATGTGTCTTTTGCTGGTCCAGAATCAGACTTGGGGTGGGTTTTGGTCTGAAGGAAAACTGCATGACTGACTGTGTAATCCTAAACCACCTTGTGGCAATAAGGTGGGTATAAATTATTTTAAACAAATAGAGTTATACTCTTCTAAATCCATTGAAGTCTTAGAAGTGTGTAACTTATTTAGGATGGCACTGTCACAGTACCATCATATGCAGGGTTACTGATTTGAGTGCAATGGATTTAGAAGAGTGTAACTCTGCCTAAAATTGCACTATACAGGTGTCAATGAGATCCCGCAGAAGATGATGGGTCATTAAAGGTCTCTGTATAGTTGCAGTGTTCTGCTATAAACAACAGCCGTTAGTACCATTCAATATGTTTTACATTAAATCAGAATGACTGTCAAATAAATTGCATTTTTAAACTGACTTCATTGGAGTCTGGTTGACCCAAATCCCAGAGCAGTAAAACAGTTTTTTACAAATGAGAGAGGTTTTAATGGGATACGGTTGCATAGTTCATCTATATGTATTACTCATAAGTATAGTACCATAATTTAATGTGCTTAATTACTGATTCTAGAATAACCAAGAGTATCTTTTTCTTAGATCAGAGTTTTCAAAGACTGTAACTATACAATCCTAAACAGTATTACTCCATGAAAATGAATGGACTTTGACTTGAATGTTGCCCTGCAAGGCTTTTGAGCCTCTTTATGAACTGTAATAAAACAATAAACTGTGCCAGTGTATGCATAAGGGACTGAACCACATGGTAACCCCAACACAACGCCAGAAGAGACTGCACCTAGGCAAGAGACGTTCTCCTGACCTCCCAGCAGCTCCAGTGCCCAGCATAGGTTACCAGCCTGTTCCTCATGAAGGAGAATGGAACAGACTCAATATGCACTAAACACAGCAACATGCCTTAATGAAATACAAGGACTAGGAACTCCAAAAACCGCCATTGAGAGTTCCTTCTAACTCAGGCAGGCAGCCTCTTTCCCTCCCCCCTCACCTGCAAGACCTCACGTAGACCTGGCAGAGACTATTCACTGTTGCCTGGTAACTAATTGATGGCCATCAGCAGCCTGGCTAATGCTATCAAGAAGACAATGGAATTGGCCGGTGACTCATCCTAGCTGCTACCAGGTGCCAGACATGAGTAAGTTTCTAGCTCTCAATACTGACCTCAGGAACACCACCCCCACACCCTCCAACCAATAGGGTACTTTTAGGGACAGACTTACCAGGAGGTGGAATCAGGGGTTGTGACCAGCCCCCTCCCTCCTGCTTATAAAGAGATGTCTGACCACCGGCTTTCTCTCTGCTCTTTGACCCCTATCGAATCTTTGACCCTCTTATGTCCAGCTTGCTATCCCCAACCCTTGCCTCCATCTTTAAACTCTGGTCTGCAGCCTGAGTTCCCGTGTGCTACCTGCTGGCCAGGACACGTGGTTCCCCATTTTTCTTAGTTTCCTTCCCCTCCATTTTTCCTGAGGAATGCTCTACACGACGGGACCGGTAGGTATTGCCCACCAACGATTTACCTGCTAATGCAAATGTGCTTATTTCTCTCTGTATTTCCTAGACTTGAGTAATTGTGTGTGAGACTGTGTATTATTTGCTTGTGAAGAACTTCAGTAAAAGACTTTATTTTTCAACTATATAAAGTCTCCTGGTCTCTTACCAACACCTCCCGGCGGGGCTGACCTCTGTATACATAGGTGTTCACTCTCGCAGCCGATTGCCTATTGATAATCAATCATATTCCCCTCATTATTATTAATAACTACATGCAATCCGGCTAACATGAGTATCCCTGCATATGATTGAATCAACTTTTTAAAAATGATTGCTCCATTTTAGAAACAACATTATTCTTATAATGAAATAAATCATATTCTGTTCTGATTACTCAAACTATTTGCAAGTAATAACCTTAATTTCATATTCAGCTAAGACATTAGTATCTTTTAACTATGATAGCCACTTTTTTTGAAAGGGATAATTTGGTATTCATAAAAATGGCATCTGAAAATCAAACTTACCTTATTCTTAATGCCTATTCACTGCTGAGTTCTTTATACCATCCCCTCAATTACTTGCTTGCATTTCAAAATCAACAACATTTTGAGTAGTTTCATTTGAGCACTGGACAGCTGGCTGAGTTGACATGGGATCATACAGTCCTAAGCAGACTTATACCCTTCTAAGTCCACTGAAGTCATTGGGCTGGGAAAGCTGTGACTCAGTTTAGGATTTCACTGATCTGCTGGCTTAGATGATGCATGCCCTAGTGTTATCACTGGACAGGTCAGTGATCACTTATGTTCTTCTAAGTCAGTGTAGATGTGCTTCCTTCACATCCACTAGTCTGTGGCATTCATAGTGTTGGGACATTCTCAGAACTTACTGAATCAAATTATAAATCCAAGGTGGAAGTGTGAGTACACATACATGAACATGTTTGGATTTGCATGTTAAGCAGAGAATAAAAATGGCTGACTGGAAGACCAGAGGGGATCACAGCAGGACCAAGGCACTTTTGTGGTAAATTATTGAGGTATGGATGTGGCAGGGGGCAAGCAGTGCAAGGATGAGACATGAAAAGTATTGACTTTTGGACCTGTCTGCTCCCATGGGAAATTAGAGTCAGCAAGGCTACAGAGACAAGCCACACAGCTCTCCCTTCTAAACATGTACAGAAAACCTCTACTTGATTGTGTTTTTTTCAACTTACTGGAGGATGAGAGATGAAGAAAATGGATGGGAATGAGCACTTAAAAGCAAACCTCAAATGTTAAAAAAGCAAACTTTTTGTTCTGATTGTTTTAGAGTGCTGTCTGCAGACAATATGTATACCATACAGGAAGGGTGATTTAATGTCTCTGGTTCTGAATTTTATGAGGAGAGCATCAGGCATGAAGTGGCTGGATTTTTCATCCACTGTATGACCATCTTTGGCAGTCATTACATGGCCCTGGAATGAGTTGGAACTATCATGCCATGAGCTTCCCCAGTGAATGCCTGTAAGTTGTTGACATGAATTGTGGGCAGAGGAACAATACCAGTGAAGGAAGGAATTGTCACTGAGATATAAAGCCGAGTGGCAGATTTATTACCTAGATTGGCTCTTGGTCACAAGATCACAATGATGATTGCCAAGCCCACAACCCTTTCAAACAACTCATTTAAACAAACAAAATAAATGATCATAGGGGTCTTTTCGGGGGGGAGCCCACCGGAGCGCAGCTCCGGGAGCTCAGGAGCCAAGCCCCGCCCCCAGCCAGCGTCCCCGGGAGTCTTTCAGGCAGCCGAATGTCAATTTCAGCTCCATTATATCCTATGGGCCATTGAAGTCAATGGTGAAAACATAGGGTATATTCTGGTGGCTGGAAGGGAGGGGGTTTGAGGAGAGGCTCCAAACTCACAGGGTAGCTGATGGAGCCTCTCCCCAAGATACCCACCAAGTTTCAAGAATATTGAACTAGGGGTCCAATTCTATGGGCCCCCAAACAGGTTGCCCCTATTCCCTCCATTGTTCTCTATGGTGGGAAAAAAAGTTATATTTTTCCCACCATAGAGAACAATGGAGGGAATAGGGGCAATCTGTTTGGGGCCCATAGAATTGGACCCCTGGTCCAATGTTCTTGAAACTTGGTGGGTATCTTGGGGAGAGGCTCCATCAGCTACCCTGTGAGTTTGGAGCCTCTCCCTCAAATCCCCTCCTCCAGCCCCTAGAATATACCCTATGTTTTCACCATTGAATTCAATGGCCCATAGGATATAATGGGTCCGAATTGCCACAGAATTTCTTTCATTCCCTCCTTTCCTTCTCTCTTTTTCCTTTTTCCCTCCTTCTTCTCTTCTCTCTTTCTTTCTTTCTTTCCCACCTTCTTCTCTTCTCTTTTTCCTTCTTTCCCTGTTTCCCTCCTTCTTCCCTCTTTTTCTTTCCCTCCCCTTTCCTTCTCTTTCTTTCCCTCTTTCCTTCCTTCTTTCCTTCTCTCTACTCTCTCTCTTTCCTTCCTTCTTTCCTCTTTCTGTGGCCCAACTCTCATGAGAAGGAGTTTAAACTTCAAACCCCTTCTCTCTTAGCTCCCCCACCCAGACCAGCCGGGGGAATGGAAGGGAAGGCTTTTGAAGATGCCTCCTCCTCTTTTGCTTCCCCTTCTGACATCACTTCCGGTGATGTCAGGGGGCGTGGCATATGCTAATAGCCTAATAGCTCATTAGCATACCATATGCTAATGAGCTCCTGCAGCTGTTTTTCTACAAAAAGACCCCTGATCATACTGAACATATTTTGTTAAGTCTAATGAAATGTGTAGAAATTCATCATACCACCAGGCACAAAAGACAGACATTTTACAGATGCTCAGTATTTTTGCCTAAAGCCAAATCTCAAGGAATATTTTAGGTTCCTGTTTGGGTGAAACATCCAAGTAATCATCAGGTGTTTTTTTTTTAAAATGTGTCTGTAATACTAAGACATCTCCTCATGACTGTTGCCTGCCAAACATTGGGCACTGTACCTGTGTTCCTTAGGTCAAGAAACTGCATGGCATAGAATGGCATTACCAGCTGGTGGCCTTCATCCCTCCAAAGAATGATGCTTTTATATCAATTTCTTTCCTGCTTGTACTGTCATGAATTGCAACCTGTTTTGCATATTATAGCTCATGAGGCTGGTGTTCATATCTGTTTGCATATACTTCTGACTCAAGCTGCAAACAAATACATTTGTCAATTACATTACATTTCTAATCTAAAACTCACCAGAAAAGCAATTCCTTCTTTGCTCCCACTTTTTTTAATACTTGTCAAATAACTTGAATGAAAAATGTTCAGCTGATGAATTGGTTTGAAAACAGAAAACATTTACCATTAACTATTATTTGGGTATAATTGCCCAGTAAGCTATACATCTGCACATATCACATCTCATCATTCACTTTGAAGTGCCATGTTGTCACTTCATATGTGGCTAGTTTGATTACAGATGATGGAACAAATGTTCCCTACTTATATGTGCCTCCACCGGCTGTGGTGGTAAATGTCTCATACAAATCAGGTGACTTGCAGAAGGAAGGAGATCTCCTAACACATTTGATAACCTGAGAAACAAATAGCAGAGGTGTGAACAATGTAACTCCTGAGCCAAAAATATACACAAAAATTGCTATTTTGGGTCATTAATTCAAGTTCCCAAAATGATATTAGGAATCTGGGATTCTTACTGAAATGAAACTACCTTTCTTGAAAATCCATGTAGTTTCAAATTTAGGAGTTCACCAAGCCAACCAGAGCATGTGCATACACTTGCTATGTTGTTCTTTGATCCTGCTCATTTCCCCGGGCAATGGCATTCCTCCAACCAATTAAATCCTATCAAGGATCTAGCATTCCCAGCCAATCACCTTTTCAAAAGAGCTGCAGAGAAGGAACACAATGTGCATGGACAGAAATAAGCTATGGGGGGCAGTAAGATGGAGCCACTTTGCTGCATGTGGCTGAGCTTCAGGAGGGGGCTGCAGAGGAGAGGGAGGACTATGTTCTGTATGATCTGCTATGACTGCTGTGTAGGAGATCCATTAATTGGCTGGACATTGGTGTCTGCCATGTGTGTGCACAGATAATGGTCCCAAAAATCTAGAATAGGAAAACACAGCATGATTCTGCAACTGTAGAGATTTTTTTCCCCAGTGCACACCTCTAACAAATAGCATCATCCCATATCCAAAGACAACGTTCCCATACTCCAGAATTCCCAAAATATTGGAACAAGTTGCTATAAGTGGCCCTGTCTCATTCATGTTGAGTGAAACAAATACCAGCAGCCCAATTCTTGACCTCTGAGATCCTTTCTACAACTCACAATCTGCAGAGTCACATAATGTGGCTGAAACAGAAGTTGGTCTGGATACAATATTGTACCAAAATTCTCCATCAAATAAAACAAATAATAAGTAATACTATCTGTATATGACTGACTTCATGTGTGCTTAAGTACTATCCCTCAGGTTTTGTGCAATCTTTATTGCTTCTAGAACCTTAATTGAAAAGTAGGAAAAGGAAGAAGTACTGTTGTGTAATCTTGTCATTTGTCTAGCAATAGATTGAAGACTGAAGGAAGTTTTGGGATGGATGAGGGCCAATAAAATGAAGTTTGATCCTAAGTGATGGAGGTGCTACCGGTAGCAAGAAGGATCGCCCTGGGATTTGAGGTTACTGATCTGCATAGAATTGCATTACCTAAAAAGATGGAGCCTGGGTGTGCTGCTGGAACCCAAACCTCCTGTTGGATAAATTGGTGGTACTGGTAGCCAAGGTGCCTTCCATCAACTTTGGCTGGTGAGCCAGCTGTGACCTTTCCTGAGTTAGAATGATCTTGCCACTGTGGTACATATTCTGGTAATGTTTAGATTAGATAACTGCAATGTGCTCTACTTGAAGAGTATCTGTAAACTGCAGTTGGTATCTGGAATGGATCTTAGGGACCATATGACTCCAATTTTGTTCCATCTGCACTGACTTCCAGTCAGTTTCTAGACCCAGTTCAAGGTGCTGGCATTGAGCTGCAAAGCCCTGTAAGGCCTGAGACATGCATACTTTAAGGACCATCTTACTTTAAGGGACTTGCATACTTTAAGGACCCTATAAACCCATCTAATCTTTACAATCATCTTGGGAGGCCCTGCTTCATCTGGCACCACTATCTGAGGCTGGATGGGAGGCAACTCAAGAAAGGGCCTTCTGAGTTATGGCACCAAAATTATGGAATTCCCTCCCCAGAAACATTCATTTATCCTCCTTTTCTGTTTCTGTTTCATCTGGTTTACCCTTACTGACCCTTCTTCCTGCATGTTATCCTCACAATAACCCAGTAAGCTTAGCTAGGCCAGGGTCCCTCAGTGAACTGCACAGCTGAGTACAGATCTGACCCTGGGGCTACCCAGATCTAGCCTGACACTTCAACCATGGTAGCAAGAAGAGATGATGGTAAGTGTAGCACCCCTAGAAGTATTCAAGGGATTGTAATTGGTGGCTGGTGAAGGAAGTTGGTGTCACCCGGTATCATCACACATGCTGAGGTCTCAGTGGCCACATGTTCTTCATACTGAAAAATTGGCAACAGGATTTTTAGACAGAAAAAAGTGTATTAATGAACAACCAGAGAATTTTGTTAAAGTGTCCATACCAGTAGCTACTGCTGGAATAATCAAGCATTTTGTTGAGAAGTTGCTCAACATATTGTTTCTCTGAACTAATGCAACAAACCTTCATGTTGTGGATTTGCAAAATATAAGCACACATATTCTTTCTTGAGAATGAGGCATTCAAGTTCTACATGGGCTGAATAAAACTGTGTTTGTTCTTTTTGCATTAGGTTTCTACCTCCCTCTCTGGTCTTACATAAGAAAGAGGCAGTCAGCAGCATCTCCATAGAGACATTACTGACTTGAACCACTAAAGTCAATTAATGCTCCCTTTCTTTTCTTTCCATTCTTTGCTGTACTACTGCCCATTTTAACTTCTCCTGGATTTCAATATCCCGTGACAACACACACACACACACAAAGAGGCTGGTGTTAAGTCTGTAAGTACCAAGCTCCTGATTCTGACTCATTAATTCTGATTGATGATGGGTCTCTTAAGGAAGCAAAAACAAAAACGCTACTGGTTCATAGTGAATGATTCATGCACTTTTTAACAACACAGCTATATATGCTGGAAGTGAAAGTCACGGTACAGATAATACTGATACCGTAACAAGTTAATTGCTATTCAAGAGAAAAGTAGATATGCATCCATCTTTGCCAGATCCAGAAGATGGAGATCCTGATCATTCTATTAAGTTGCAGTAGAAGAAGAGAGATGGGTGCATCAAATCAACTCATCTGTATCTCTCTTCATTGTTGACTGGCCAACAGGACCTGGATAATATATGCTGGTTGATCTTGAATTCCCCCCTCCTGCACATTTCTCCTGGAATTTAAGAAAGCTAAGAACATTGTCAAATGTCTTGTGTGTATAGCAACATAGCTAGTGTTGGCAGACACAAATGAAGAGCTGGTTTGCTGTGATAAGAATTAAAAGTATGTATTGTGAAGTTTTCCATCACAGCTTTTAGGTCAGATTACTTAATGGCTGTGGTTTTGCCGCAACGTCTTTATACCTCTCCCCACTTCTATATATGGAGATTATTGTTTACAAAAGTCCAAATGCATGTGAACTTAGAAAAATGCTATCTAAATACATAAATTACAGCATGTCCAACATTATCTATGCTCTGATCACATCCTCAATTGGTGAGTCTCAGTAGGTATATTTAAATACATAAAAACAACAACAAAATAAAATTAGACAGAAGTTGAATCCATCATCATATCTAGAGATGCTTGGGAGGCTGAGTATGTTGTGATCAATGTGCTTGGCAGGTGAATATACCATTTTTGACAGCTGTGACCACTCATGAGCTGAGTCTTGTCTCACCATCTTCTAACCTAAGCAAAATGCCGAACAGCTTTGCACCTGCACACCAGCTTTGGTGTTGACATTTTATTTCCTTCTGTGATGGCTGGAAATGAACTGGGTTGGATTCAGCAAGGACCTCCTTTGATGTTTCATACCCTTAAATGTTTGGATGCATGGAATCTGAAGGTTTGTCTTCTCCAGTATGATCCTGCCTGGTCACTAAGAACTTCAGTCTTCTCTGGATTCCCCTGCCAACAGAAGTGAGACAGGCAGAAACCAGGGGTGGTGATGCTATGTATCTGGAACACACTTTGCAAGAGGTTTGCCTGATGTCTTCACCATTAATAGTCAGACAACATATGATTTTTCCCCCTATTTTCTTCTGATTTTCATTTTTCCCTATTTGGTTTGGTTCTATTTTTTTATGAAAAAGATTTTTTGTAATGATAAAACAGGTGCTGCTATTGTAACCCTGTGATTTTTCAGATTTTGTTTTTATCTGCTTTTTAAAAATGGCTGTTCATTTAGTTTAATTATATTTTATTGTGAATTTCAATTTTGATATGAGTAGGGATGGGCACAAACTGCATTTTTGCAGTTTGGTTCATGGTTTGTGGCTGGACCACAAAATAAACCATGAATTGACATGTCCGTTTGCAAACTGAACTGGATCATTTCGGCTTGTGACCCTGCATTCTGCTCCATGCTGCTTTTCATGGGGAGCAGAAAGCAGCAACTTAAATGGCTATGAGCCATTTAACCCCCTGCTTTCTGCTCACTATCAAAAGCAGCAGTGAGTAGAAAGCAGGGGTTTAAACGTCATCAAGCCATGTAATCCTCTGCTTTCTGCTCGCCACCAAAAGCCATTTAGTCCCCTGCTTTCTGCTCTTCACAAACAAACCACCACAAACCATCTTAAAATTCATGGAAGTTCATGGTGGCTCTTAAGTTTGTGAACATGGCTTTACAAACCATGAACTGCCCAAAATTTGTGAGCAACTTTAATCCGTGAGCCGGTTGTGCTGTTCCTAGATATAAACTATACTGAAAATCTAAAACTGAAAAAGGAGAGGTATACGTATTTTAAATAAATGAATGAATACATTTTTATAGCACTCAGAACAATACCAAGCTTTACACTATTAAAGAAGCAAGGGGATCTAAATGCACTGCAGATAGTAGACCAATATTCAGGGATGTTCACTCTGTCATGAAGCTGACTGGGTTACCTTGGGCCAGTCACTCTCTCTCAGCCTAACATATCTCAGGATCCTTGTGAAGATAAAGTAGAGGGAGGTATTCTTCATTTGCATTTTACATCTGTTTATTTATATCCTGCTTTTCTCTCCAAGTCAGCACTCAAAGCAGTTTACGACATCATTTTCCTGTTTTCTCACAACAACACCCTGTGAGGTAGGCCAGGCTGAGAGTCTGTAACGGGACCAAGGTCACCTAATGAACTTGCATGGTAAAAGTTGGGATTTGAACTCAGTTCACCCAGAGTCCTAGTCCTCCACTCTTTCCACTATACCACACATTCCCCTAGGTGATATATTCACCACACCTGAGCTCTTTGAAGAAGGAATAAAAATGGGGTGGGATAAAAAATGAAATACAGCCTTTTTTAAAAAAATGGACAGATTTGTTGCATGTTGTACATCTCTCCAGCTGCCTTACCAGCCTAATATTGATCAAGGTGATTGATAGTCTCAATTCCCTAGTGTCCTTCCCTCTCCTAATAAGTGAGATCCTTATAAATGGAGATACCAGGACTGAAACAGAAACTCGGTGCATACAACATTTATGCTGCTCTATCTCCTCCATAGCTTAAATAAATAGTACAAACTTTCACTTGTAACATTAGCAACACTGCCTGGTCAATGCTTCATTAATGGGGAGAGGTTAAGTGTGGTAGAATTTACAACATCAGTGCCAGCTCAACAAATAGAATGTGCATGAATGATTGCAATATAATCTATACCGTAAAGTAATCAAATGTTGAGAGGTGAAGCATTAAGCTCACATTAATGCAATGTTTATACATCATCTTGTGCAACAAGCATAAATCATGCCCGAAAATTCTGTATCAAGGTTGTGAAATGGAATGCAACCAGATAGAATAATGCATTCTCAGATTATAAAGGACTAGAGGTGGGTGCTAAAGACACTCCTGGCCAGGAGCACCATTTGGTCTGGGGTCAGTCCTGCTCATAAGTGTGTCCCCGACAGCTGAATCGAGCTTGCTCTCAGATAAGGGTACAGAATTAGGATAGGTGAAAGAAAATAATTTTTAGATTATTAGCCTACAGGCAGGGCTTGTGCTTTATTGTGATTTATGGATAGCGTTTAGATAATGCAGGTGCTCTAGAAATAAACAAACAAATAATAAATACATATAATGTTTTATTATATTTTCGCAGCTGGGTCTAAAAGCAAAATGAGAGGGATTTAGGAGGAATTCAGGGTTGTGGAATCTCTTATTCTCCAGAAGCAGTTAAATAAGCTTTTCTGGGTGCCTAGTGATAAAGCACTTGATATTGGAAAGGGAATGTGTTACAGGATATGAAACATTTCTGTAATGCTATCTGATACTCTTTTAGGGGCTAAAAAACCCCACATTTTCCTATCACCAAGTTTGTATAAACAAGAATGAATATCCTGGCTTACCAGCTAGGAATCTTGACCTTTTGAGATCTCTGTTTTCAGGGTTTCGGTTTCGGTGCTGCGAATGGCGGCCGCTTCTCGGGACGCTCCCGGAGGCGGTCAGCCCACGCGCGGAATGGGGGGGTCTTCGCGTTTGCGAAAGACCCTAGTGAGCCTTAGTCAAAGGCTCCGAACCGGGGGCGCATAGGGGAGTAGCCTCTTTGCCGGCAAACTGCCGGGAAATTGAGGCTTTCTCCCCGCCCCAATCGGCCCCGCCGCGTAGTGCGTCCCGAATGGGACTTAGCAGCCCTGCCGACTTCCAGGAGTGAGGAAAAGCGGATGAATTACTATGAAAAGAAGAAATGGCATCTAATCGTGAGTTGAAGATCTATTGTGAAGCGAAAATTAAAACCCCCCCGCAAGCGGATAAGCGTATGGGAGGAGGGAGGAGCTTCCACCCTCTTCGAAGAAGCGAATTTTTAAAGGAAACGCGAAGGGGGGTAACAAGAAAAAATGTTGGTGAAAGTACCGTTGGGGTTTTACAGAAGATTGCGGCTTTAGTTGCTTTCTGGGGGATGTGGCACGAACTTTGAAAAAGTAAATAAAAAATAAAATGTCGATGCTGGGGAAAATCCTGCTTAGAACGGAAGAGAAGAGAGGAGGGACTTCCGCTCCAGTCAACCCCCCCCAGAACTAGCTGTCAATCAACAAGAGACTGAGATACTGCGCCACCTGCTGGTGTAAATGTAAAATATCAATGAAACGCTTTTAAAATGGAAATTGTTCTCATCAGACTATAAAAACAAATGTTGGAATCAATAAGGTTGATGGCAGAAAATATATAGAAAATTAATTTGATGCTAAAGTTCCAAGTTATGGATGAAGAAGGGAAAGAAGATCTCAGATTTATTTTGACGAAAGTCTTGACACCTCTATCTGGCAGTGGAGCGAATAAATAAAAAGAAGAGGCGGATAAGGCTCCCAAAGCCTACTCCGCCTTTAGAAAAAGGATATACTCTGCCAGTAGAAAGGGGTGTTGAGCTTAGCAAGTAATGGAGATCTAATTTCAACTTGAGTGTTAATGGAGCCAACGAGAAATGACTGCCAGAAACAACAAGAAAAAAGAAGCGAAAGAAGATGGATTAAAAAATTTCTGAAGAGACATACCAGCACAGAGGAGGAAGCAGCACTCAAAATTTGGATTTTTGAAGAAGACGGCGGCTCGGGGGAAGGAAGTGACGGAACAGGAGGCACTAAAGCTCAAAGGACTTAATGATAATTGGAGAGACTTAAAAAGGAATTTGTTCGTGTAACATCTGAAAAGATTTGATTTAACCCCAGTGGACTTTACTAACTTTACTAACAGAATTGATTTGGACTTTGTAAAGCTGAAAAGAAGATTTTTCAACCGTGATGGATGCCGACAACTGGAAGAAATAAAACTAACCTTTACTAACAGAAAAAAAAACTCACTCCGCTCTTTTTTCTCTTCCCATCTGTCTACCTTACCCTTTTCTTATAAAAAATAAAATTCTCTCCTTTTTAGGAGAGTTATTTCATAAAAAAAAAGAGATCTCTGTTTTCAGAGCAATGCTATTGGATCCTTTAAAAATGAATAAATTGCATCTAATTTTACTTTTGAACTAACATTATTGCCTTGAATATCTTACTCCAAATCACACATATCTAGATTAATGTTTGTATCTGTCCCAAATTGTGAGTTTCTCCAGTGGAGCATATTGCATTTTAATGACCTATGTCTGGACTTACATTTTCTTTTAACAAAGTTTGAGTCCAGTGGCACCTTTAAGACCAACAAAGTTTTATTCTTGGTATAAGCTTTAATGTGCATACACACTTCTTCAGATACAATGAAATGGAAATTACCAGTCCATACATATAGTTAGAGGATGAGCAGTAAATTAGTATACAGAATAATGAAGATGTTTAACAGATTAACAGATCAAACAGGAATAACAAGCTTGGTTTATATGGTTCCCATTTGTTTGGGTTTAATTCTGGGGGGAAACATAGTTAAACATCTTCATTATGCTGGGTGGAAGGGGTACTCACGGTAGGGGAAAGAAGTCCTCCCCCCACAGAGGACCCAGAGGTCCCTATCTCCGAGCACGTAACCCAGCTCCTCGGAGTCCTGCCACAGGAGGGCATCACCAGAGGTCTTGGAGCCTTCTTCCCCTGCTCTATCCTTGGGGCTTTCCCAAGAGGAAACAGAAGTGTTAACAATGCCAGACACCAGCAGTTGCAAGAACTCTTCAGAGAGGAATCCTCTGACAGCAGTGGTTCAGAGACTGGGGGAAAGCATCTTCCCCTCCCAGGTCCCAACTGCTCCTGCTGTCCCAAGTGCACCCACCTCTGGCGCCTCCCAGCCTGGTACCAGAAAGCAGCTGTGCCTCATCCCACCTGCTGAAATCATGGGGCCCTGTTTCTACTCCAACCTGTGGAAACATTTCCACACCCTCCCCAGTGACCCCTATGTAGTAGAGTGCCCGATGTGAAAAGCCCATGTCCACAGGGTCATGAACACCCAACACCTGTCTTCCTCCATTCTTTTCAGGCACCTTCAAAAGGTGCACCATATTTTGCTGCCTCCAGAGGAAGGACTGATGTGCAGTGGAAGGAGAAAGAGGCCCACTCCCTCTCAGCAGGGACAAGTGGAGGGGGAGCAGGAGGCCCTTCCAATAAAGGCTCCCCATGCTCTGGATGCTGTGGTTGGGACCCCAAGGCAGGCCACCCTTGAAGAGGTCATGCTCCCAAGGACCCTGACATTGCCACCCAAAAGGGCAAGGGGGAGGGCTTAGGAAGCACTCATTCACTTTATCCGTGAGATGACTAACTGTGGATGGTTAACTCTTCTCCCTTGTGGAGGATGTAGGCTTTCACCAGCTGCTGTACCACCTGGCTTCCTGGTAGTCTGTCCCCTCTTGGACAACCAAGTCCAAATCTTGCTCACCATGCATTGATTTGTAGTGTTGCTGGTCAAAGCTGAGCTCTCCAGAGTGCAAGGCCAAACCATCCATTTCACCATGGACCTCTGAAGCAGGTGGCAGCATGGCTACCTCTCCCTCACTGCCCACTGGTGGCAACCAGAAGATTTCACTGTCTGGACTGTCAGGCCCAGGCCCCTGGAGGGGACAGTTCTGCCACCTGGCTATGAAGCGGTTCTGTTCCATGGGCAGGGGATAGATGCAGACCACACAGTGCAAAACATCACAACCCTGATACAGAATAGCCTGAGGGAGTGCATGGGCAGCAGCAGTATTGCCTGTGGCTACATGGTCATGGATGCTGGAGCCAATGTGCTGGCAGTGGTGAGGGCTGTGTACCTCAAGGGCATTGTCTGCCTAGTGCACATGCTGCACCTGGTGGTGAAGGATGCTTTGGGGCTGGGGAGCACTGTAAGGCCCACCTAGGATGCTGCTGGAGACCTACCGCTCACTTCTCATGCAGCATCAGATCTGCCCAGCTTCTGCGTGAGAGGCAGGGGGAGGGGCATGAGCCCAAACAGCAGCTCATCTCGGAAGTGCCCACCTGCTGGAACCTCATGTATGCCATGATAACATGTTTGGTGGAGCAGAACAGCAGAGTGCAGGATGCCATCTCCTCCATGTCATTTGATCTGGGAACATTCATATATGTAAATTACAACTTGATCTTGCAGCCATCAAGTAATGAACATGGTTGTATGAATTAGATTCTGGTCCATTGATAGGTGGCAACTTAATTTTATCTTTCATTATAGTGTCATTTGTGAATTAGGGTCAGAATGAGATTGCTTGCCTAGTAAGTTCTATAGCCACCAGCAGTATAGCAGAGTTTCTCCTATTGGCCACCTGCTTAAACTGCTGGTTTATTTTATTGTTTCACAATAACAGTTAACTGATTTGATTTATGTGTTTGATGTAAGCATCAAACCTGTTGATGATGAA
This sequence comes from Gekko gecko, assembly GCA_029375565.1. Classification (NCBI taxonomy): domain Eukaryota; kingdom Metazoa; phylum Chordata; class Lepidosauria; order Squamata; family Gekkonidae; genus Gekko; species Gekko gecko. Next base: position 38,186,885 of record JAPDNY010000006.1, read on the forward strand.
ATCATTTTTTTTGTTCTATTAATGTTAATGCCATCAAATATTCAACTAATATTTAATATTTGATAAATCAATAGACCAAGTTGTTTTGATGGGTCAAATAGCCAGTTCAGGTGCTTATTTTTTATTTATATATTTAAAATATTTATATGCTGCCTTTCTCCTGAGCATCTCAGGACTCAGGTGCTTAGCTCTTGCTGCAATGGAACTGACAGTTTTTTTCATGTGTTCATTATTATTTATTTATTAAATGTTCAAGGCACATACAGGTAACCATATATAGAGTGCAATCAACTTGATAAATATGAACAACAACAAATCATATGGGGGTACAATACTATTGACAACAATTAGACATATCAAATCAGGATTTTACCAAGGTGGTTAAGTCACTGAACTACAGACCAGAAGGTCAGTAGTTCAGCAGTTCGAGATCCGAGTGCCGCATGATGGAGTGAGTTCCCGTCTCTGCTCCCAGCTCCTGCCAACCTAGCAGTTCAAAAGCAAGAAATTGCAAGTAGATAAATAGGTACCACTTCGATGGGGAGGTAACAGCATTCCGTGAGCCTCGGCATCCAGTCATGCCGGCCACATGACCACGGAAACGTCTTCAGACAGCTCTGGCTTTTCAGCTTGGAAACGGAGAGGGACACCACACCTCTAGAGCAAGGGAAACCTTTACCTTACCTTTACCTAGATATTATGAAGTTTCTGCTATATTGCATTGCAAACTTTTAAAAAAGAGATGCTTTAGGCTGGTACTGCATTGGGTTAGATGGTCTGTATGGCCCCTTCCAACTCTGTGATTCTATGAAATAACCAATCCAGGTTTCCTGAATTTGAAGGGATAGCATTGTTATCTGCTGAATCACAGGGAACCACCTAGCTACAGATTTATTTTGATAATTGCCAGTATCAATATGATTCAACCCATCAGTGATTTTTCCCATGATAAACTGAAACCATGTCTTCACATACCATGTATCCAATGTTGGGCCTGATTTGGATTTCCATTTAGTGGCTATCTCCAGTCTAGCTGCTGCTAATAATATAGAGATTGTATTGGGGTTTTTTTGTGTACACACACACAAAGGAGGACAGTAGTTTTAAAAACAGTATGAATATTCTGCATTGTACTAATAGCCAGATCTTCAATCTGTACATGTAAAATTAGGAGCATCTTAACTCTCCTCTTGGAAAAATATAAATGATATATGATCTAAAGAGAGGAAAGCATTGAAAGTTGAAAAAATGAGGATATGGATAACTTGATTTGCATAGGAATGCAAAACATTACAGAAGTTACAGAATGTCCTGTTAAAAATTCTTTAAACATTGGAAATATTGGAAGAATGAGTCCATTACATCCTGAAAGAGTGCAAATTTATCTTGCAGGTATACTTGCCAATTCTGAGTTGGGAAATTCCTGGAAATTAAGGGATAGACCCTGGGGAGGGTAGGTTTTGGGGAGGGGAGGGACCTTATTGGGATATAATGCCATACTACCTACCTTCCAGAGAAGCCCTTTTCTTCAGGGGAACTGAATATTTCAGTGTCTTCTGAATATTTCAGTGTCCACATCTGCAAACAGTATTGTAGCAGTCTATTAATTTGCAGCCTCCTGAGTTGCAGCTTCCTGGAATTCTCAGTTTTTGTGTTTAGAAAAGTTCATTATGAATTTTGGCTAGTTAGTGGCTCACAAAGTCAAGTTCATGGCAGAGCAACCGGCATAAACTTTCCATGAACTTTCAAGTTGTTTGTGGAGGTTTGTGCCAGTTTCTGAGTGGAAGAGACATTTCCGGACAATCTCTGCTCAATCAAGATGTTTACATAGCTCCAAAGCAACAACTTGGAGAGGATGTACAGGAGCATCCAGGAGAGATCCCCTGTGACTTTGATATCTCTAGCTTGCACAGGATCCATCTGATACACTCTTGAACCTTCTGAACCTGTGCCTGCCAAAATGACTTCTGTCATTTCCTCAGACTGCCTGCCATTTCCCCAGAAAACACTTTCCTGGGGGTATCTTCTTTGGGGGGCTTAACTCAGACCCTGTAAACCCAATCCTCACCAAACTTGGAGGGCAGGTAGAAGAAAGTCAGTTGGAGATCTCCTAAGAGTTTGGTGTCTCTAGCATGCCATGGGAGGAGGGGAGGGCATTCTACTGCCTCACAAACCTCATGAACTGAGCCAATTTGTGAAGTGGATAAAAGTTTGTGACAGTCCATAGTTCACAAACAGTGCATGCCACAAACCACAAACTGAACTGAATTTTTCTGGTTCATGTCCATCCATAACTTGCAGTGTCTCAGAAACCAGAGCAAGGTCTGAATAAGGTTTCCAGTGATTGAAGGTTGAGTTTTATGATCCTGTATAGCTTCTTCCTTCTCTCTATCCTTGCTCAGATGTGGCATTAAAAGCTATGTTCCATGTGCAAGCTCCAAAATGCCTGTGATTAACAATGTATTGGTTTGGAAAAAAGCTTGGTTTGGAAAAAAGCTTAGTATGCAGATATACCATTACCATGTGTTCATGGTATGTAAAATATAGTTATACAACTATTCATATTATTGAATATGCAGTCACCATACTGGATTAAAAACAACAACAACACTTTCTCTGAATGTGTATGTAGGGGGTGAGATCAGGTATACTTCCATATATCAAGCTGAAGATTTGAATAAAATGTACAGCTCTCTCCTTGTAATCATATAGAGAACCCCTCACATACAGTTGTATTTATGCAGTCTCTATTCAGCTCTTTAAATGCATGATTACTGTAATGCTTTGCACATTGGCTGTCTTTGAATACCAGAAGTTCAGCTGGCCCAGAATATGACAGCAAGTCTGTTGCCTTCAACTGGCCATTTATTTCCCCAATATGGAAACAGCACTGATATACAGCTTGTTCTGGAGCACAAGTCAAAGTCCTGGCATGTATGGTTTGGGAGCACTTACTGCCTTATGAACCTATCCAACCTATCCATTAATTTCAGTGGTCACTTTGTGTATGATTCCTGCCTTTGGAGACAGAAAAAGAGCCTTTTCTGTGTTGGTGACCCAGTCAAGGGACTTGTTATCCAGTCACATATTTTTAGACCTATTTTTCCCCTCTTCAGGTGCCTATTGAAGTCTGTTGTATTTGGCTGTGCTTTCCCTGGCATCTGATGAAGGCAACTCAGATCCACCAGCTCTCGGCCCTTGAGGCTGTTGGGCTGGGGAGGCACCTTTGCCTCCCAGTCAGAGGAGGCAGGCTCACTTTGGGTGCCAAAGAGCGCCTAATACGTGTATACATGGAAGGAAGGGCTGAGGGGCTTAAAAGCCCAGTTCCTCCTCCCCTCGCCAGCAGTCCCATGTGGTTCTTGGCTGGCAAGGAGCTCTGCAGTGCGACCGGCGTTTAGGTCTACCTCCCTGCAGGCCGCGATGCAGATGCTCCTTGTTGGCCAAGAGTTTGGTGGCATTCTGGGCATGGCGGTGGTGCTTTCAGCGGCGGGACAAGAAGTTTAGTGGTGGCACATGCGTCAGAGGCGGCACGTGCATCAGAGGTGGTGAGGCTCGCCATGGACCCCGTGAGGCAGGAGCGGCATGGAGACCCAGAGGTGGACGGTGGTGACGGACAGCTCTCATTGTCCTGGGAACAGTTTGGTGTCCGGCCTGCTAGGTAGGGCTGGGCTGAGCAGCAACGTGGTTGCTGCTGCCTGGCAGTGGCACAGCTATTTGCTTGGGTGCTCTGGGTTCCTTGGGGTGGCAGCTAGTATGACAGAGCGCTTGACGGAGAGCTTACCTACCCCCTCAGGAGCGCTGTGCTGCAGTTTCCATTTGGGGCTACAGCCTTTACTGAGGCAGTTATAGTTGTGGTCAGTGTGGGGTCTGGGGACTTTCTTAAGTTGGGGGTAAGCCAGGCCTATTTGCCTTCCCTCCCCAATTTTCCGGTACCCCCTCCCCCTCCTTAAGAACATAAGAACATAAGAGAAGCCAATGTTGAATTAGGCCAATGGCCCATCTAGTCCAACACTCTGTCACACAGCAGCCAAAATATACCAGGTGCCATCAGGAGGTCCAGCAGTGGGGTTTTTATTTCCCACGCTTTTGCTGGTCCTGTGGCTGGTTTGCTCTGTTTGGGTTCTTTGAGGGTGGTAGGACTTACCTGGATGGGCAGAGGCATAGTCTTCCTGGGACAGCCGTTTTTTGGGTTGTGCCGGTGGCCATTTTGTGACCAACTCATGTCAGCCATCTTAGGCTTGGGTGCTGGTTGACCATTTTGTTTTCACTTCATGAGCGGAGAAGTGGCCACTCTGTACTTAGGCAGTTGAGTTTGGCAGGGTATTGGCAAGCTATTGGTGACTGAGGGGTGAGACAGCAGTGGTATGGCTCCCAAGAAGGGCTCTGGATGACCTAAAGACAAGCATCCAACACCCAAGCCTCCCCCTAAGAGGCCTGCTCCTGCACTGTCCTCTTCAGAGGACGATGATGATGTGATGCATCAGGCCATCCTGGAGCATTTGCAGGCAGTGGATCATGCCACTGGGGTGTTACCTCCTGGTGTGAAGCCAGGGGTGGAGCTCGTGGGCAGAAAGAAATCCTCTCCACAGCTAATAAGTGTTTTCAAGCAGAAGTTTTAACTCGGTTGTCTCTTGTTGAAGCACTGCTACGCAGGTAGCTGGCAAGGAAGGGGCATCCATGAATTGGGACTGTGGCACGCCTTCTCCAGTAGTGCCTCCTGAGCAGCAGCGTCCAACTGACACCTTGGCCAGTTCTTCCACAGCGGCGGGTAACTGCAACACACACCACACCAGTCAAAGTTGGCCCTGGGGCCCACCTGCAGCCACTGGCTCCCTTTCAGATTGGAACGGCATGTCGTCAGGTTTGTGGTCAGACTTGTGGCACAGCTGCGTTTTCTGGCTCCTCTCCATCGATTAGCACAGTTGCCTGGTACACCATGGTGGGGGGGGTCCATCGCCCTGTGGCATCACATATGCAGCAGCACCTGCCACTGTCCTCCCCTTTGGGGATTTGGCACTCCCTTTGGGGGACCACCTTCTACCTGCCACTAGGGATAAAATCTGTAAGGGGGAATATGTGGACATTTTTACACGTTTGTTTAGGGAGCTAGAGAAGAAGGAGAAGGAGGAGCTGGAAGATAAGGACAAAGAAAAGTATAGGAAAATGAGGGTGGATAGAACCAACTGGGTGGGCCAACTGGGTGGCAGGTTTTCTTATTCACACTGGGATGCTTTCTGAGGCACAGCTGTTTAGGGCAGCATCCTTGTTTCAATATTTTGATATAATTTACAAAGGCTATATGAGTTTTACTGGCCCCACCTGGCTCCAGTATGATGAGGAGTTCAGGATGAGGGCTGCCATGACCTTTCTGTGCGATGGGACCAGATCCACCCCCACCTTTGGTTACAGGTGATGACCTCTTCTAGGCCAAACACAGGGAATTGATCACATAGTGGCCATTTAGTCCACCATGCTATCTCGGCCTCTGGTCCTCACCTTCAGGTGGGGCAGGTAGTTCAACCCCACCAAATCTGCTGGGAGTTCAGGACCCAGGGTGTGTATAACAGAATGGCCTGTCAGTATAGGCATGAATGCCCCTTGTGTGCGGGCCCGCACCCCTTCGCTGCTTGCTTTCATGAAAAACCCTGTAAGGGTCACCAAAAGCCAGATGAAGGTGGCCCTGGGCAGGGGCATGGAAAGGGGGCCAACGCCCATAAAGTTGAGAATTCCTGAGTTGCTGTTATATAGCTATCCCTGTCGTTCTGATAGGTTATATTTGTTGAATGGTTTCACACAGGGCTTTCACATTCCTTACCAAGGAGAGAGGGCTCCTTTGATGGCGAGTAACTTGCACTCTGTACGAGGTAGGGAGCACATGGTTCGAGAAAAGATTCAAAAGGAGTTGGGGGTGGGGAGGGTCCTTGGACCTTTTCCTTCCCCTCCTGTTCCCAACCTTCGTGTGTCCCCATTGGGGATTGTCCCCAAGAAGGCTCTCGGGGAGTTTCGGCTCATCCACCACCTCTCTTACCCCAGAGGTGCTTCAGTTAATGATGCTATTCCCAAATTTTTGTGCTCCGTCCGGTACACTTCCTTTGATCAAGCAGTGTGCATAGTGCGCCACTGCAGGAAGGGAGTGGAGATGGCAAAATGCAACATTAAGTCAGCATTTCGCCTCCTTCCAGTGCACCCTGCAGTTCGAGTTCCTTGGTTTTTGTTTTGAGGGCCAGTTCTATTTGGATTTGGCACTGCCTATGGGCTGCTCCATGTCTTGTGCCACTTTCAAGTGTTTCAGCTCCTTTCTGGAGTTAGCTCTCTGTGTGCACACTGGTTTGAGCACTGTAGCGCATTATTTGGATGACTTCCTGTTTGTGGGTCCCCGAGGTTCCGGGCTTTGCAAGCACTTGCTGGGTTCTTTCCAGGCATTAGTGGGCAAGTTGGAGGTGCCTTTAGTGTAGGAAAAGACGGATGGTCCAGCCCAGGTGCTGACCTTTTTAGGGGTAGAATTGGATTTGGTGGTGCAAGCTTCCTGGCTGCCAGTGGGCAAATTGATGGACTTGTGCCGGCAGATTAGCGACTTCTTACGCAAATGGAAGGCCAGCTTGAGGGAGCTGCAGCAATTGGTGTGCCATCTGAATTTTGCTTGTAAGGTGGTGATGCCTGGCTGGTCCTTTCTACGCAGGTTGTGTGCCACTATGTCTGGACTGTGGCTCCCGCACCATAGGATCGATATTACTACGGGCATTCTCCAAGACTTGGAAATGTGGATGGAGTTTCTTGCTTCCTTCAATGGCATTTCCTTTTGGAGGGAGGACCTTAAGTTGGAGGTGGAGCTCCAGGTCCAATCAGATGCTGCAGGATCTTTTGGCTTTGGGGTTTACTTCTGCGGGCACTGGTGCACAGAGCAGTTGCCAGCGGCCTGGGTGCCTACCTTGCACTGCAGCAGTGGTGAAGGTGTTTTGTAAAGGTGGGCTGTGTTAGTTAGGTTGGTCACTTTTGTTAGACAGGGTTCTATGTGGTATACAGTTGTGGCCCGGTGAGCACCAGCCGACACCCATTTTGGGTTTGAAGGGGTCCTGTGAGTACAGTCTTTGTGCCTTGTGTCATGGGGCGGGGAAAACAGACTGCCTTTGGGACCGCCCCGATTGGCTCCTCCCTTTGAGCCTGGCAGAAGCCACTGCTGATGGTTCCCACTCGGGGCAGGGTGGCTTGCCCTAGTCCATGAGGTATCAGAGGGGTATTTACCTCTGGCCTTGACCATACCACAAACTGTTTTGCCCTTGCCATTTTCTTCCAGTTAAAGGTTGACAGTTAATAAAGTAACCCAAGTTAAACCCATCACTTGTGTCTGCCTTGTTATTCCAGCTTGGGGGGGGGCACTGTTTCTTTATTGAGTTTGCATTGTGGATCTGTTTTGCTGTTGCATTTGTTTTTATTCAAAATGCCCTGGATGTTTTTTGTACCAGAAAGTCAGGATGTTTAAAAAATTAATGAAGGGAAGTTTGTATTTCAGAGGCAGGGGCAATGTGACTGATGTTCCTTTGTCCACTTGACAATCAAGCTATTCAGATTCTCCCAGATGTTTGCACTTCAGGTTTGAATGTACTCACTCTTTCGACTGTTTGTGAATACACAGCAGGACAGTGTGAACCATGTAAGACCAGCACAGGGCTCCTATGACCAATGATACCAAAAGATGTGTGAAATACTGGGGGGAGGGGGAGTAAAGAATAAATTTAAGCAAAGCAAGAGTGATTGTACAAGTTTTACAAGACCCTTTCTCTTGGAACACAGTTTGCATTGACCAGGCACAGATTGCAACCATTATTACTGCAGAATATGTATAGATACATGTGCAAAACAGTGGTTAGTTGTACAGATGCTGCATATTCAGGAGAAATTACCCTAATTTTAAGACCCTGATTACTGGATGTGTTCCACTTTGCTCAAATTAAAGTGAGAAAATAGTGACCCTTTAGTAGATCAAGCGGCAGCCCTTTGCCCTCCAACTGTTATTCTCTGTGACTCTCTCTTTTGTTAGTGACCTGTAGCCTCCTGAAAATGGGCTAAAAATCAGATGATCAAAATGGAAAGGACTTGTACCTTTCTCTCTTTTTCCTGCTGTTTAAACAGCCTCCTGTCCAACAAGCTATTATGTATAGCTGAAATTTAATATCTGATAGGAGATAAAGCTTCCCTAATCTTTTGACATGGAGAGAGATTAGGAAGGAAGGAGAGATTAATTTGAGATTTGTTTATATCACTCCTGTAAAATGTTTTTCTGGGAAATTCTGAAGTTTCATTGTAATCTGTGATTAAATTGAATCACTCTTTGCTGGGGCCCCTAATTATTTTTTCCCTCTTAAATAATGTGTGTTCTAAAAAAGCACACTTCATAGCAAACCTGCATTTTTTGCATTTGTTTGTTTTAGAATTTGTATATTGTAAATATTTCCATGGATACATTTATTTTTTTCATCTGCTAAGCAATCTGATCTGCTTCACATACCTGCTTGTATCACCTATCTTATATCAGCTATCTGTCTTTTTTTGCAAAGTGCTGTATTCTGAAATAGTTGTCAGGCTTTTTCTCAAAATAAATTTTTAGTATTTTATTAATTTGGGGAATATGTAGTTTTATTGATTATATCTAACAGTTTAATTATTGTTGGATCTACTTCCATTCCTTTTGCCATGGTCAAGAGGCGATTCTCAGTTACCCCACATATTTGCCATTCTTAGAAATCTTGTGGGGTTGCAGTTTCTAGCTTGACATACTTGCTGTCACAGTCCCTCCTCTTTCCTGCACCCGGGGGAGGGGTGGATTGGGGTCCTGGCAGGAAGCTATTCAGTTCAATTACAGATTACAAAGAAATTTCATAATTTCTTGGGTGGGGAAACAAAACCATTTCTATCAGTGTAACAGCATATTATCCCCAATCCAACTGCAGTTGGAAATGGTCCTCAAAATGCTATTCTTCAGATACTTCCCTGGAACAGCATCAGGGAGGAGTTACAGGTCTACCACATGAGGGAGGAGTTGGATTACTCCAGTGGCAGGAGAATTAGCAAAAATCAACCCCCTTTTCTGTTAGTGAAAATTTACCATGGAATCCAAGCCAATCAGATTTGGGTCCCCTCAAAGGCCATCCTTTGTCTTAGTTGATCTCTGGCAGGCCATCAGTGATCAGACATTTGAGCTTCCAGAGGGACAAAGTTCCAGAGTTGGGGGCAACCATGGGGGAAAACTGTTCTCATGTTTCTACCCATCTTACCTCAGGTACTGTTGGCATGTGGAGAAGGCTAATTCCAGAAGGTCTAAAGCAGGGGTCCTCAAACTACGGCCCGCGGGCCACATGCGGCCCGCCGAGGACATTTATACGGCCCGCCACCGCTGCTTGTCTGTCATTTTTTTTTACATGAGAAGGAAGGTCATTGGTGGAAGAGGGAGAGGGCGGCGGCGGCCGCCGATTGACTGGTCAGCTGAAGCGCTGGATCATGGGAATTATTGTCTGGCCGCAATCTAGCTTCAGGCGCTGAGAGGAACCGAACAGCGCAGCCAGACTACAACTCCCATCTCCCAGGATTCAGAGGAAGCCAAGACATTTGGGAGGGCCGTCTGTGTGGTGACTTGTGGGCAGTGAAGGTCGGAAGCGGGAGAGCGTGGGAGACGGAGGCATCACAGCGCAGAGGCAGCTTGGAGGAAGTTGGGGTGCATTATTACCCCCTGAAGAGGTGAGTCCCATGGTCACTACTTGGGCTATGCTGGTGAGCACTAATTGGGCTGTGCAGGTAGGCACTAATTGGGCTGCGCTTGACTGGCTCTCCCTCCCTTAACTTTACTTCATTTTAAATATTGTATTTGTTCCTGTTTTGTTTCTTCACTTCAAAATAAGATATATGCAGTGCGCATAGGAATTTGTTCACAGTTTTTGTTTTTACTATAGTCCGGCTCTCCAACAGTCTGAGGGACAGTGAACTGGCCCCCTGTTTAAAAAGTTTGAGGACTCCTGGTCTAAAGCCATGGGCAAATTCATGTGGGTGCAATTATCTTGCAATTATTCAGGTCTAAGACTGCTTAGGATAGTTAATTTGAATTGTTTAGACAAGACTTTTCTCATGAAATTCTAGTGGTTCTCTATGATGTGAAAAAAGTATGCCTTGGCAAGATATCAAGTGTTTGTGTGGTGAAAGTTTCAAAATCTTAGAAAAGTAAAAGTAGGGATAGACATGAACAGGGAAAAAGTGGTTTGTGGCATGCCCAGTTCATGAACCACAGACCATCATGATCTTTTTGATGCTAGATGAATTGGATCAGTTTGAGAAATTTGTGACATGATGGAATGCTCCCCTGGCATGATAGAGACTCCAAATTCACAGGGGATCTCCGGATGACTCTTCTCTACCTGCCCGCCATGTTTGGTGAGGATTGGATATATGGGGTTTGAGTTACAGCCCACCCAAAAAGGTGCACCCAGGAGAGTGCTTTTCAGGGCAATGACATGTGCAAGTTCAGGAGGTTCAGGAGCGTATAGAATGGATCCTGCACAAGCAAGGGACACCAGCCTCACAGCAGATCTCTGGCTGACTCTCCTCTACACTAAACACACAGGGAACCTCACCCTAATGTCCAGTCTATAATCTCTCCAACTTGTGGGTAGATTAAATTTCTGGGGTCCCAGTTATGGACCCAAAAAGTCTCCCCAATGCTCTCTGTGGAAAAGACAGCTGCAGTAACAGGACTCTATCAAATGGCTCAGGAACGAGCCAGTGACACCAAACTTACATGGAAACTTCACATCAGCCAACCTTCTCCCAGCTAGATACTGGAATCAAGGCAAGCAACCCCCCTATGCTTGCAGCCCCCCCAAGTCTCCAAAGGCAGGTTCTGAAGAACAGAAAGGCAGACATCCCCAGAGTTTCAACTTTCATAGCTGCCCCCCAAGGGCTGACACAACCCATGGTGAATTCATCCACTGTGTAAAAGAAACACCCGTTGGGCTGGATGGGCCACCCATAATTCCCCAAAGGCATATTTGGAAGTACAGAAAGGCAGACTTGACAAGAGACTTCCAAAAGGGGCTTTCCAAAGTAACCCCATGACAATTTGGTGGGCACCCAGCCACACCAGACCCATGGAAAGCAGTTTTCTATTTAAACAGATGCAACAACAGAAACAGGCAGATATGACAAGAGACTTCCGACAGACAGGGGTTCCCCAAAGTTACCCAAAACAACAGCTTGGTGGGCACCCCAGCCCCACCAGACCAGTGGAAATCAGATTTTTTTTTTCATTTTTAGTGATGCAATGACAGAAAGGCAGACATGACAAGAGACTTTCAACAAGGGCTCCCCAAAGTTACCCCACAAAGGCAGCTTGGTGGATACCCCAGCCACATCAGACCAGTGGGAAATCAAAATTTGCCATTTTTGTGTGATGCAGTGACAGAAAGGCAGGCATGACAAGAGACTTCTAACAGGGTTCCCCAAAGTTACCCCATGATGACAGCTTGGTAGGCACCCCAACCTCAGCAGGGGAGAGGAGTTTACAATCAGGAAGTTATAAAACTTGGCTTATTAGCCAAGGCACTTGGTGTGAACAGAAAAACAGGTTTGGTTCAGAGCCCTGAGTCCACCTAACATCCAAACCTCATCAGGGAGACAAGTTCACAATCAAGATGGTATAAAATGTGGGTCCTCATTCAGTTAAGGCACCCAGTAGCTAAACCCTTCTGGTCAGCTTGAGCAAAGAGTCCTGAGTCCACCTAACACCCTGTGGGTTCAACACATTAGAGATCATGAAACAGTGTGATGTGAAGCATAATTATTTACTGGACACAACCAGAACACAGAATACTGGCCGGGTGGCCAACTATATACAGACCAGGGGAGATGCCCCTAGGTCCCATTGGCGGGTTTAAACTCCCTGCCACAGTTCCCATTGGTTCCCCACAGGAAGTTTCAGGAGTCTAGTCCCTATTGTTATTTGGGATTCAAGCTCCGGCTCTGTTGCTGTCCCCCCAGTGGTGGTCAGCAGACACTACACACCTGAAACTGATCAGAGAAGAGGAGTTCATAATCAGGAGGGAACAAATGGATGTGCTCCACCTTCTCCCTTGCCTGCTCCATCCTGACCTGTGCCACCCCATAGAAGGTGGCCTGGCTTGGGCAAATTGTGCATGGCTTGGCTGCAACAAAACAAGCAACTCTCCTGGTAGTGGCCACCTTGAATGCTCAGTCTGGATGATTCACATAGCCATGGGTCAATGCTGCAGCCAAGTTGGACATCATGTACAACTTGCCCAGGACTGGGAAGGCTAGATGGCTATTGCTGAGCAAGTCACCAGGGCTGAGTTAGGCTCACCCTTAAAGTTTTCAAATTATTTAACCATTTCAGTTTTTAAAGAACAGGTAGCACTTTCAGAAGCCAATGTAGTATATAGTATATAAAGAAACCTTAAATTAATGAGAGGAGTCACTTTTTTCATCATGTTTTCCCCCCAATTTGTTCTACTGTAGCATCAGCTCCATTCCCCCCCCCCCAGATTAGAATTCACACTTCTTCATGGAGTGCTCTCAGCCTATTGGGGAATGGGATGATGATATAGTGTTTCATAATCAATAAGACCTGCTACTAGTTGACATCACTGAGGGCTAGGAAAGCTCCTTTAGAGAGAGACATTTGCTGGATAGGTCAGATGGATGAGCCTAGCCAATTAGATCACAGTGTGAATGTTATGATGTCACTAAATAGAATAGTAAAATGATACAATTTGTATTGTGCTGTGGGCTATCCTGTACAACTGAAATACTGTGGAGTGTTGTTATTCCTCTAATTATTGCTGGGTGTCCAGCAGCCTAATATCACAGATAATTAGGTTGCTTCTATCCATTGATTTCAATGGATTTAAACACTTGTAGCTATGCATACTTAGGTTGGACTGTTAACCCACTGAATAGACTGGAGTATGATTCTGAGAAGACATGTTTGTTTATTTATTTATCAAACTTATACCCCACCCTCCCCACAAAGCAGGGCAGCTTCCATACAAACATACAGTTAAAATCATACAATTATTTAAAACACAACAGGTAAAACAGATACAAACACAAAGTGCTGGTGGCAGTTAAAAATTAACTTAGATGGCACATTTTCAAAAACGGATTTCCACTTTCCAGATGTTCTCAGATGTTCTGCTGCTCATACTTTCTTGTGGCATCAGCTCGATGTTAAAAAACAAAACAAAAACATGGGCCAGGGCTCTATGACAGCGGCGGCCCCTAATTGAATGCCTGGCAGAAGAGCTCCGTCTTGCAGGCCCTGCGGAACTGTGAGCAGTCCCGCAGGGCCCTGATCTCCTCCAGGAGCTCGTTCCACCAGGTAGGGGCTACCACTGAAAAGGCCCTGGCCCTGGTAGTAGCTAGCCTGTCCTCCCTCGGGCCAGGGAGGGTCAACCAGTTTTGAGACCCAGACCGTAGTGCTCTCTGGGGTATGTACGGGGAAAGGTGGTCCCGTAGGTATGTCGGCTTTAAAGGGCTTTAAAGGTAAGAACCAGCACCTTGAAGTGGATTCTGTATGCTATTGGCAGCCAGTGCAGTGTCCTCAGCACAGGCTGAATGTGGTCCCACCTGGGGAGGCCCATGAACAGCCTGGCCATGGCATTCTGCACTAGCTGCAGCTTCCGAATCTGCAACAAGGGCAGCCCCATGTAGAGAGTGTTACAGTAGTCTAGTCTTGAGGTGACCATCACATGGATCACTGTAGCCAGGTCAGTGTGGTCAAGGAAGGGAACCAACTGCCTAATCAGCCTAAGGTGGTAAAAGGCCGATTTAGCAGTGGCTGCTACCTGGGCCTCCATAGTAAGGGAGGGATCTAGGAGCACTCCCAGACTCCTAACCTCCAGTGCTGGCACCAATGGAGCCCTCCCAAAGATTGGGAGTGGGAGGCCCACCCCTGAACCACCCCGACTCAGGCACAGGACCTCCGTCTTCACTGGATTCAGCTTTAGCCAGCTCAGTCTAAGCCAACCAGCCACGGCTTGTAAAGCCTGGTCCAGGTCTTCCAGTCTGGAGTCCAACTGGCTGCCCATCATCAGGTAGAGCTGGGTGTCATCAGCATACTTGTGACATCCCAGCCCACGCCTCCAGGAAATCTGGGCAAGGGGGTGCATACAGATGTTAAATAACATCAGGGACAGCACCGCCCCTTGAGGCACACTGCACTCAAGTGGGTGTCTCCTGGACTGCTGTTCCCCTAGCGCCACCTTTTGTCCCTGACCCTAGAGAAAGGAAGCAAGCCATTGCAGGGCAAGCCCCTGAATCCCCATGTCGGCAAGGCAGTGGACCAGTAACTGGTGGTCGAAGGGATCTAACACGGAAGCATCATCCAGAAAGCCCTGCAGCTGTATCACCACTGCCCTCTCAATTAATTTGCCCAGATAGGGCAAATTGGAGACCGGCTGACAGTTGGCCAATTCAGCCAAGTCTAAAGATGGTTTAGGATTGCTCTCTTAGTCTGCTAACCTGTGTGTATATAAATGCAGGTAAGCCCCATTAAAAGTCATGGAACTTCTGTCAAGTGCAAATGCAAGATAGGTGGCATGTCTAATGACAAATATTATTAGTAATGACCTGGGATTCCTTAGGATAATAAGAATGGTTGGTAAAATTTCATCATCAAGAGGGGAAGGAAGCTGATCACACCAGTCTTCCCTTGTTTATTACAGACAAATTGAAAAATAAATCAACCGTCTTTCAAATTCATGAATGGTATTCATCTTCTTAATAAGTCTTCAGATTCATACCACTGTGATCTTTTACAATTAGTTCAAATCTCATTTAATTTCCTAGTTTAATGAAGCTGAGAGATGTTTGATCAATTCACTTTGAACACTATTTAATCCATTTGTATGAGTTGCAACTGAAACAAATACAAATTAAACTGATGTAATCAGATGTACTTAAAATATAAACAAGACATATTTTTATTACTTTAGTATTAGTAAAAAGAGGCTTATTTTTTTAAAGGCATATCAGGTTGGGCTCATTCTCACTAAGGTACAAAATTGTGGCTGGGCTATATAACTTCTGACTGCATAGGAGGATTGTGCAATTTATTTATTTTTTTAAAAAATCCTGCACCTAAAAAATTAAGTGTCTCAGACAAGGGTCCCTGACATGCTAGATTGTTATTGAAGTAATTTAGCACAGTCATAGTTTTACTATCTCTGTAGAAACTAGAGCATAGTCACCAGCAATTTATGTTGTAATAATTGTTGCAGAGCACTGGGAACATGCATTTGTAGACTATGCCATATTGTTACAGAAACAGTATAAAAAACCTTACTCTGCAAACCAGAACACACAATCAAGCTATGGTCTTTTAAGTACACTGAAAACAATGAACTTAGAAGGGTGTAACTCTGTTTAGGACTGTACTGCTAGCGACCAGTAGCTTATGTAGTAGTACCTGTTCCAGGGCACTATGAACTTCTGTGCATTACACCAAGGTAACTTGTGGTGATGTTTTATCACTGTGCAAAAATACACATGCATATGTTTTTTGGTATTAGGTAAAACACCATACAAAAATAATCCTAAGGAAATCATATGTATGCTCACATCAGAGTTACATTTTTTTTTTTTGCAGCATTACATCAACGCACTTGTACACTGTGGTAACATAGAGCAGGAAGGAAATGAAATCTGCATCTTAGTGCTCATGCACCACAGTGTACTTCTGATGCATTGGGCTGTATTTCAGAAATAAGACCAGTTAATTTTGAGCTCCAGAACCCCGGGAATCATTTGAGGGAACTTTCAGGAGTATCTTAAAAAGGAGATACAGGATTTTAGGACTGGATAACTGTATACTGTATATCAGATTGACTATATAATTTGCAGTCAAAGATGGAGAAGCTCTATCCAGTCAGTAAAAACAAGACCTGGAGCTGACTGTGGCTCAGATCATGAGCTACTCATTGCAAAATTCAGACTTAAATTGAAGAAAGTTGGGAAAACCACAAGGCCATTCAGATTTGACCTAGATCGCATCCCCAATGAATATACAGTAGAGGTGAAGAATAGGTTTAAGGGACTAGATTTGATAGACAGAGTGCCCGAAGAACTATGGACAGAGGTCCGTGACATTGTAAAGGAGGCAGCAATCACCGCCATCTCAAAGAAAAAGAAATGCAAAAAAGCAAAGTGGCTGTCTGATGAGGCTTTACACATAGCAGAGGAAAGAAGGAAAGCTAAAGGCAATGGGGAAAAGGAAAGATTTGCCCAACTGAATGCAGATTTCCAGAGAACAGCAAGGAGAGATAAGGAAGCTTTCCTGAATGAACAGTGCAAAGTAATAGAGGAAAACAATAGATTAGGAAGGACTAGAGATCTCTTCAAGAAAATTGGAGAAATCAAGGGAACGTTCCATGCAAAACTGGCCATGATAAAGGACAAAAATGGTAGGGACCTAACAGAAGCAGAAGAGATTAGGAAAAGATGGCAAGAATACACAGAAGAACTATACAAGAAGGACCTCAATGTCCTTGACAACCACGATGGTATAATCACTGACCTCGAGCCAGACATCATGGAAAGCGAAGTTAAATGGGCCTTAGAAAGCATTACTAACAACAAAGCTAGTGGAGGTGATGGTATCCCAGCTGAGTTATTCAAAGTCTTAAAAGAAGATGCTGTTAAAGTGCTGCACTCAATTTGCCAACAAATCTGGAAAACACAACAGTGGCCACAGGATTGGAAAAGGTCAGTGTATATTCCAATCCCAAAGAAGGGCAATGTCAAGGAATGTTCAAACTATCGCACAATTGCACTCATTTCACACGCTAGCAAGGTCATGCTCAAAATCCTACAAGCTAGGCTACAACAGTACGTGGATAGAGAACTGCCAGAAGTACAAGCTGGGTTTCGAAGAGGTAGAGGAACTAGAGATCAAATTGCCAACATTTGCTGGACTATGGAGAAAGCAAGAGAGTACCAGAAAAACATCTACTTCTGCTTCATTGACTATGCTAAAGCCTTTGATTGTGTGGATCACAATAAATTATGGCAGGTTCTTAAAGAGATGGGAGTACCGGACCACCTCACATGTCTCCTGAGAAACCTGTATAAGGGTCAAGAAGCAACAGTTAGAACCGGATATGGAACAACTGATTGGTTTAGCATAGGAAAAGGAGTACGACAAGGATGTATATTGTCACCTTGCTTATTTAATTTATATGCCGAGTACATCATGCAAAATGCTGGCCTGGATGAATCACAAGCGGGAGTTAAGATTGCTGGGGAAAAGATCAATAACCTCAGATATGCAGACGATACCACTCTGATGGCAGAAAGTGAAGAGGACCTAAAGAGCCTCTTGCTCAGGGTGAAAGAGGAGAGCGCAAAAGTGGGCTTGAAGCTCAACATCAAAAAAACTAAGATCATGGCATCTGGCCCCATCACTCCTTGGAAAATAGAAGGGGAAGTCGTAGAAGTAGTGACAGACTTCACGTTCCTAGGATCCCAGATCACTGCAGATGGTGACTGCAGCCATGAAATTAAAAGACGCCTGCTCCTTGGGAGGAAAGCAATGGCAAACCTAAACAGCATGATAAAAAGCAGAGACATCACCTTGCCAACAAAAGTCCGCATGGTCAAAGCAATGGTATTCCCCGTAGTAATGTATGGCTGCGAGAGTTGGACTATAAGGAAGGCCGAGCGCCGAAGAATAGATTCTTTTGAACTATGGTGCTGGAGAAGACTCTTGAGAGTCCCTTGGACTGCGAGGAGATCAAATCAGTCAATCCTAAAAGAAATCAACCCTGACTGTTCCCTGGAAGGCCAGATCCTGAAGCTGAAGCTCAAATACTTTGGCCACCAAATGAGAAGGGAGCATTCACTGGAGAAGACCCTGATGCTGGGAAAGATTGAAGGTCAAAGAAGAAGGGGACGGCAAAGGATGAGATGGTTAGACAGTGTCATCGATGCAACGAACATGAAATTGAGCAAACTTCAGCGGACAGCGGAAGACAGGAGGGCCTGGCGTAATCTGGTCCATGGGGTCGCGAAGAGTTGGACTCGACTGTGCGACTGAACAACAAACTGTATACTTTGTCAGCGAGTAGAGGACAGACAAAGGAACATCCCTGAGACAAAAGAGAAGAGCAAACTTAGTATTTCCCATAGGGTAGATTTACATGATTGTTACTGTTCCACTGCACAGCAAGTTCAGGAATCATCCTGGGGTTTTTACTTTAGAAAACCTGAAGCACCATGCTAAATTCCCTCCCTAGGAAGTTTGCCTCTTGAATTGTTCATAAAGATCGCTGTGTGCCAGAATAATAAAAAAACCCACTATTATCTGTATCTACAATGTTAGTTAACAGGATTGCTCTTCATATTGTGTGATTGCAAAGCAACAGGAAGGGAGAAAAGCTGGCATGTGAATCTACTCATTAGCTGATGTTGAGAAGGGTAACCCTGGGGTTATGTCTTCCTTTGCACTTGTGTGCTCTAGAATGTAGGAAAAACAAATTTAATAAAGTCAAAAGAAGCAAACAAATATATGTTAATTGTCGATTGAAATTTGCATGCACATAATGATTTTCATTAAAAATATGAGGGGGACAGATGCAATCAGTGATAATCATGCATAATACTTATTGCGGAAAATATGCCACATTGTTAATTCATAGAAACCCAATGCCTAATTATTTCTATCAGTGTAATTGATGGGCTTTGTTTGTGCTGTTTTGTCATAAGAATTAATCGGAAAGAAATTTTCTTCTAATTTATAGGCACTTCAGCAGGAAAAAAAAATACTGCCCACCATTGCTACAGTAATGTTGAAACTTATTTTCCCACCATAGAGAACAATGGAGGAAATGGGGCAACCTGTTTGGGGGCCCATAGAATTGGACCCCCTGGTCCAATGTTCTTGAAATTTGGTGGGTATCTTGGGGAGAGGCTCCATCAGCTATCCTGTGATCTTGGAGCCTCTCCCTCAAACCCCCTCCCCTCCAGCCCCCAGAATATACCCTATGTTTTCACCATTGACTTCAATGGCCCATAGGGTATAATGGGGCTGAATTGCCACTGAATTTCTTTCATTCCCTCCTTTCCTTCTTTCTTTCCTTCTTTCCTTCCTTTCCTTCTTTCCTTCTTTCCTTCTTTCTTTCCTTCTTTCTTTCCTTCCTTCTTTCTTTCCTTCTTTCTTTCTCTTCTTTCTTTCTTTCTTTCTTTCTTTCTTTCTTTCTTTCTTTCTTTCTTTCTTTCTTTCTTTCCTCCTTCCTTCCTTCCTTCCTTCTTTCTTTCTTTCTTTCTTTCTTTCCTTCCCTACCTTCTTTCTCTTTCTCTTTCTTTCCTCCTTTCTTCCTGCTTTCTCCTCCCTCTTCTCTTCTCTTCTCTTTCCTTTCCTCTCTTTCTCTTCCTTCTTCTTCCTTCTTCTCTCTCTCTCTCTCTCTTTCCTTCCCTATTTCCTCCTTCTGTGGCCCAACTCTAGTGAGAAGGAGTTTAAACTTTAAACCCCTTCTCTCTTAGCTCCCCCACCCAGACCAGCTGGGGAAGGGAAGGGGAGGCTTTTGAAGATGCTTCCCCCTCTTTTGCTTCCCCTTCTGACATCACTTCCGGTGATGTCAGGGGGTGTGGCATATGCTAATAGCCTAATAGCTCATTAGCATACCATATGCTAATGAGCTCCTGCAGCTGTTCTTCTACAAAAAGACCCCTGGGGGAGTCCATCTCCAAACACAGAGATTTGGCCACAGGGGTCTCACTGTCCCTTTAAAAAAGCAGTTATGATTTAGTGAGTCGTGGCAGCGAATTTAAGGAGTGAAAAACACACATGGGATGAGGGTGGGAGGCAAACAGCTGAGTGGTAAACTGGAGCCCGTTTCGCCACAGTAGGCAACCAAGCTTGGTTCAGACAAAGGACAGAAACTCTTTGCAGGCCTCTGAGAGAAACTCATTGGGGCCAGTCCTGAGTCTAGGTTTGTCAGCTCCAGATAGGGAGATTCCTGGAGATTTTCTGGAAGAGTCTATGGAAGCCAGGGTTTGGGGAGGAAAGAGGCCTCAGCTGAACAGAATGCCATACAGTCCACCTTCTAAAGCAGTTATTTTCTCCAGGGTGGGGAGGTCTGGAATTCAGTTGTGATACCTGGTGATCTTCAGGCTCCACCTGGAGGTTGGCTGCCCTAGGCATAGCAGTCAGTGCTTCAAAGCAGGTTCTGCTAGATCCAGGTTCTTGCTGTAGAAGCTGAGTAGGTGATTTTGGACTGGTTGCAGACTTTCAGCCTAACCTACCTCACAGGGTTGTTGTGCAAGTCAAAAGGGGGAGAGGAGAATGATGTAAGCTGCTTTGGTCCCTATTGCAGAGAAAGATGACTTTTCCTCCTGGGAAACCAATCTCCAAGTGAGGGCTGGAGATCACTCAGAATTATAACTGCTCTCCAGATGGCAGAGATCAGTTCCCCTGGAGAAAATGGTGGACTCTGTGGCAATCAGGGCTTCAGAGCACAGAAAATGGTGGACTCTGGCAGTCAGGGCTTCAGAGCATGGGAGAGGCTGCTGATGTGTGTGTGGGTGAAATGGAAAGCTGAAGGGAGAGGGGGAAATAAAGGTAGGTTGATGACTGGCTGAGAAGGAGATAGGGTTGCCAATTCCAGGTAGGAAATTCCTGGATATTTAAGGGATGGAACCTGGAGAAAGTGGGGTTTGAGGAGGGCTGGGACCTCAGACAGGTACAATGCCATAGACTCCACCCTTCCAACCAGCCATTCCCTTCTGGGGAACCACTGTTCCCAATCTCAGGAGACAGGTGGAAATCACTCAGAATTACAACTGATCTCCAGGAGGGAAGGGGGAGGAGATGGAAAGCTGAAATCAGAGGGGCAGATAATGGCAGGTTGATGCTTGGCTGGGAAGAAGATAGGGTTGCCAACCCCAGGTTGGGAAATTCATGGAGATTTGGGGGGTGGAGCCTGGAGAGGGTGAGGTTTGAGGAGGGGTGGGACCTCAGACAGGTACAATGCCATAGACTCCACCCTCCAAACCAGCAATTTCCTCCTGATTAACAATTGTTGCCAATCTCCAGGTGAGGGCTGGAGATCACCGAAAATTACAACTGCTCTTCAGGTAGCAGAGATCAGTTCCTCTGGAGAAAATGGTGGACTCTGTGTCATTATACCCTGCTGAGGTCACCACAGCACATTGATGCTGAGTGCCCAAGGCCTTGGCACTTTCCCAGAGCCTCTTTCTAGAGCTTGTTGTATTTATTTCCACAACGGGCCTTATTCCTAGTTTCCATGTAAAGAAAATACAGCCTAGGAGCATATGTAGAATTCAGCCTCTCCTGTCTCCAGCTGTTTAGCTACCATCATTCAGAACATACAGTAATTCAATTAAAATTTTTTAGACCAGTCATTTACATGGTGATGGGCAGAGAAACTTTTGGAATACTCTGAGAATGGTTTTTAATTTTGTATACACAGAATTAGTCTGATGTTGCCTGCATTGCTTGTGGGCACATATTAAATTTGGTTTAATTTAACAGAAACTACAAAGCAGCAGAGGTTGTTTTCCCATAAGAAACAAGATAGGATCAAGAATGAATGTGGCTATCTAAATTGAGAGCTCCTATATAAAAGTAAAGTGGAATATGTAGGCTGCAATCCTAACCATATTTATCTGCCTTTAAATCCCATTTAACTCAATGGGACTCATTTCCCAGTTACCCAGTTTCAAACTATGCAGGTTTCAAACTCTGGAATTACTGGGATGTGCACAGGATCAGGACGCATAAGCATTAGCGCTCAGAGTGTATCTGATGCTTGCAAGAGACAAGCAGGAGGGATCTGAAGACAATGAGAAACATGATAGAGAGGAAGGAGGGAGGGAAGAAGGTTACCTGGGTTAAATGTAAGTAGATCCAATTGCAAGTGTTTAAATTTGGTTAAAGATGGAGGCAAAGATTCAGTACATGTCAGAGAAAGAAGGGAGGGGAATATTCACAGCAAGGTTCAAAGGCTCACCTCTGGATATATTCAAGATTAAATCCCACTCACCACTCAACCCCAACACTGTGTATTACAAACTTGAACTTCCTCATAATCATAGTACCAATGTTGTTAACACAAGCCAAACAATAACTTGAATACTTAGGACATAATGAATATAATAGACACTCTTAATTTTCCTTCATAGTAGTCCCTTGGATGTAGAATTGGTGAGCTGGCAGACGGGTATAGAGGTCCCTGGAGTTGAATCACTTTGGGCTGAAACACAGAAGTCTGATAGCCTTTGTAGGAGACCTGCTCATCTGTGGCTGACAAGGCACATTAGCCCAAGACTCTTGGGTCCCATTTTAAGACACTCCTCCTAGGAGTGTATAATGAGTTGGCTCCTAGCAGATGCTGACATGGCTCCTGCATCTCAGACTCAACTGAAGCCCAGAAACAATATTTATTTCTTTATCTAAATATTTATACCTCACTTTTACTCTTCCATAAGAGCCCCAAATAGCTTATACCATCTTTCTGCCCATCTCCATTTTATCCTCCCAGTAACACTTCTGTGAGGGAGGCTAAGCTGAAACACAGGGACTGGCCCAAGCTCACCCAGCAAGCTTCAGTGGCAGAGTCAGGCTTCAAAGTTGGGTCTCCCACATCCTAGTCTGACACTGTAATCACTATATCACACTGGCTTGCTTCCATAGAGGCCTACCCCTTTTGAAAGTCAAATCTATTTCACATTGATGTGCAACATCCATGCTCGCCTGATGAGTGAGCATGAGTGGTCATTGATTCAACTGTAAGAAAGTCTTTGTTCTTGGTATGCATGTAGTTGTAAGCAACTATATCAAGGTTCCTTAGTACACACCTCCATTATTTAATAAGCCTTGATCTTCTGAAAGGGCTGAAGATTTTGCTGCTCCCCTAATCAGGACACCAGTCCTATATGGAATGCTGATACTAAATGGAGCTGAACCAGTGCAAACTCCCTGCCTCATCTGTGGAGAAACCTACTTCCCAGCTAACCTATTGCTTACCCCCTTGGATACATCTGAAACCTAGTAGATGGTGATTTTGTTCTGAATAGGGATGGACATGAACTGGGAAAATGCAGTTTGAGTCAGCTTATGGTTCATGACTGAACCACACCCGTCTTTTTCAGCGGGTTTTGCAGAAAGCCTGAAACACACTTGAGTGATGGGGAGCAACCTGCTCCTTGCCACTAAGCTGTTTTGGGCTGTCTTGTGTAGAAGACAGCTGGAACAACAGCTGAGCAGGGGGAGGTGCTCTCCACTGCTCAGCTATTTTTGAAGCTTTTGGGGCTCTATCTATGAAATGCCACAAACAGTTTTAAAAAATTAATGGATGTTCATGATGGTAGACCCATCACAAACTTCTGCTTGCAAACCACAAACAGGGCAAAAATTGTGATGGATTTTGCTTCATGGTTCGGTTCATGCCCATCCCTAGTCCTGAACTGGTAAGCCTGACTAGCTTTTATATTGTATTTATTTATTTTTCATATTTGTATCCAGCCCATCCTGCAAGCAGGCTCAGGGCGTGCCACATAATCTTTCAGCAATTACAATGAAGTTTAAAAGCACACTTATAAACATTTAAAAATAGTGGTTATAGCTACTAAAGTTCCAGCCCATTAATACAGATGGATATGGCTGGTTGCCGATGGTTGGATGTACGGCAGGAGGGAGACGACAACCTTGGGGAGGCTATCTGTGGACACCTGCTGCCTCAGCCAAAAGCTTGGTGGGACAGCTCCATCTTGCAGGCCCTGCGGAACTGAGTAAGATCCCGCAGGGCCCTGATCCTGCATCCTTTGGTGACTCTAAGGGTGTGTTCAGACGGATCTTTTGATCTGCCATAGGAACGACTCCCTTGCGGATCAAAAATGCACGACCAGACAGAAACATCTGGGAAATATTCCGGTCCCATAGGCATCCCGTTCTGCTGCACATCCAATCCTGATTTAAAAAGCAGCAGTTTCAATGTAGGGTTTTCGCTTACCCGCGCAACAACTGCAGACTTTCTTCCGTCTGGTCACTCCATTAGCGTGCGATGCTCCCGTCGGCTCGGTCTGACGTCAGACCGAGCCGACGGGGGCGCGATTTTTAAAAAATTGAAACCCCATGTGCGCTTTAACGAGGAAACGCATTCAGCGATAAGCGCTACGAGGAATGTAATATTCATGCTTATTTGTTTTAGGGACAAGATGTTACCACGATGGGAGATGGAGGGGGAAGGACTGTTCTAACTTGCAAAATAGTCCCTCCATTGATCATGATGGCAATGGCAAGGGGGAGGACCGGGACTTTGCTGAAAACCCTCCGCGATCACCTCAGTTCTCCAAGGAGGCGCAGCCTTGCCTATGCGAATGTACAAAACTTTTTTTAAAAAAAATCCTCGGTGGATGCCGTGTAGACAAATCATGGCGGGAACAACGCGCGGTGAGGCTATTTCATGGGGGGGCGTCTGGTCGTGCTAGGCTGGATTAAAAAAATCGGGATAAAATTTTAGGAGGGCTCATGGCGCGATTGACTGGCCGTCTGAACGCAGCCACAGGCTTGATTCACAGATGTAAGGGAATTAGGTAGGAATCAGGGGGTAGAGGCCTGAGGCAGTAGAATGAACAGTGCCACTCCAGGCTTCTTCAAGTGATAGATTTTAGCTTTAATATTCTTTCACACAAAGGACCCCGTGTAAACAGCCCAGCAGCAAGAAGGTCTTATCCCCACACACTCATTTTGTAAGTTTTCGACACAGGGAGACATTCCAGAATATGATCTTCCACGAACCTTCACCTGTAGTCTGAAGTAGTTCTGCCCCCTCTACCACTTCAGCATCTCATGGCTTCCTTCCCATGTAGTTTGCTGCATTTTTAAAATTTTATACTGCTTTTGTCATTGAGAATGATGACTCAGAGCCGAACGAGGAAATAAATACATTAAAAACCAACATCATGATAATTCCAGAGAGGTTGCTGTGTTAGTCTCTTGGACAAAATATAAGCAGAACCTTTATTGTACTTTAAAGATTAGCAACATTTAATTTCAACATACTTTTTAAAAAAATTCTTTTTATTGGTTTTTCAAAATAAATAAATAACAGAAAAGAAATACGTTATTCTTATATATACAACACAACATCAAGCAATAGATAACAAGTTAAGTATTTTGCCTTTTCCTCTTAATGAAATAATTATAACATTTAAACTTTTGACAGGTATTTCAAACATAAATGAAAAGAGAAAATTCTATTATTATGGCCACTAGTTATAAAGTTTGTCAGAATACTATTGTTTATAATGAGCTAATATTAACATTAACCTTCTGTCTTTCTAACCAGCATACTATTCTTATGGGTTGTTTAAGGTTCCATCAATAATCATAAGGTTCCATCAATATTACAACCACCCTTATTTTACTCACTAGGGAGATATATATGAACATGTCAACTGGAAACAGCTATCACCCTATCCAATACCTGTAATATACCAAAATATCAAACTAAATTCTTCATTTAACTTCTTGTTAATTTTACATAAAGTATTTCAAGTATTAAGAGCAAAACAAAAAGAAAAAGAAAGCTGTTCATTTGCAATTCTGACCATAAATATGGATTTCTTCTATCAATCAGCTTTCTATACCCTAACCATAAAATTTACTTATATCTTTCTTATTTTTACCTCTGCGGAATCCTCAGTCCCTCTTCATCCCATTAAACAAATTGTTTCATTATATCTATTAGTGTGCTACAATAAGTCATATTTAGGTATTCTTATACTCTCCATTTCCTTCCTTCCTAATTTATCTTCTATTGGATTAGTTATAACAATACTACCCAATTAGCAGTACTATAGGCCTACCTAGAGAAATTCAACAAGTAAATAAAAATAAAGACACAGGAACAAATAACAATCTTAACATGAATCATCCTGTCCTATTATATAAAAGAGTAGTGGTCTGGCAAGATTCTATGCTTGGAAAAATCAGTTAGCTCCCTGGTATGTCGCTCAGAATTTGTCCCTATCCACTAGCTGCGTTGCCTGAGTTCTCTCCCACCCACTGCAGCCTAGGCCACTCTTCTCTGATTGGGCTAGCATTTCAAGCTCATTTGCATATGGAAGCTGACTGGACTTCACTCCATTTCGAACCTCAAACTCCCTCCCCCCGCAAGACAGTTGGAATTGTCAGTTGTTTATGCAACCTGTTGTATTCTGAGGTGAAATATGTCCTCACTCACAACACTTCACCTTCAAAAGAAACAAACCCAATAACACAACCATGTCACACCACAAAAAAGACAGGTCACACCACAAGCAGAATACCACAAGGCAAAAAAAGCTCTGGTACTAATTCTGGCAGGGGATGCTGTGAGTGTAGAAAATGATTTATCAACACAGTGGAAAATCTTTAGGAATTGTTTGGTGCATTTACCATGGGGCACCCACCCAGAGCCTCTGGAATTTTCTCACTTTGCTGGCATCAAAACCAATTGAAGGCAAAATAGAGATATGTAGACTTTTCCATCCTCCTTTGCATCAATTTGTCTTTGTTGGCAATGGCAACCCTAGACCTGGCTGCTTGCTCTTGTTCAGCAGGAGCATCCCTATGGAAACTGCCTGGGTGATTTCGGACCAGCAGGAGACTTTCTGCCTAACCTGCCTTACAGGGTTGCTGTACAGATCACAAAGCCAAAAAGAATGAAGTAAACTGCTTTGCTCCCCGCTAATGAGAAAGACAGAATTTTGCCTAGGAAGAGGCTGCTGAGAGGGGATGAGATAAAGCTGCCAACTTTAGGTATGGAAATTCCTGGAGATGTGAGGGGTGGAGCCCAGAGAGGGTGAGGTTTGAGGAGGTGTGGGACCTCAGACAGGTACAGTGCCATAGACTCCACCCTCCAAACCAGCCATTTTCTCCTGGGGAACTATTGTTGCCAATCTTGGCCCAGCGGCCATCAAGCCATTCTCTTCCACCCCCTGCTGTGCAGCTGTCTTTTCCCTAGGGTTGCCAATCTCCAGGTGGGACCTGGAGATCTCCTGCTGTTACAATTGACCTCCAGATGACCGAGATCAGTTCCCCTGGAGAAAATGGCTGCTTTGGAGGGTAGACCTTATGGCATTACACCCTGCTGAGTCCTTCCGTGCCCCCCCCAATGCTGCCCTCCACAGGATCCACCCCCCCCAAATCTCCAGGTATTTCCCTACTTAGAGCTGGCAATCCTACTTTCCCCTCAGTGCCTGTTGGTAGGTAACCAAGCTTGGTCCTGTCACCTGTTTTGGCCTTTGAGAGAAAACTCATTGGGGCCAGTCCTGATAGGGTTGCCAACTCTAGATGGGAAATTCCTGGAGATTTGAGGGATGGAGCCTGAAGAGGGTGAGGTTTCAGGAGGGGTGGGACCTCAGACAGGTACAATGCCATAGACTCCACCCATCAAACTAGCCATTCCCTCCTGGGGAACCATTATTGCCAATCTCCAGGTGGGGGCTGGAGATCAATCAGAATTACAGCTGCTCTCCAGGAGGGAGGAGGGAGGAGATAGAAAGCTGAAATCAGGGGGCAGATAACAGTAGGTTGACAATTGGCTGGGAGAAAGATAGGGTTGCCAACTCCAGGTTGGGAAATTTCTGGAGATTTGAGGGGTAGAGCCTGGAGATGGTGAGGTTTGAGGAGGGGTGGGGTTTCAGACAGATATAATGCCATAGACTCCACCCTCCAAACCAGCCAGTCCCTCATGGGGAACCATTGTAGCCAATCTCCAGGTGAGGGCTGGCGACCACTCAGAATTACAACTGCTCTGCAGGAGAGAGGGCAGAAGTCAACTGAAGTCAGAGGGGCAGATAACAGTAGGTTGATGGTTAGCTGGGAAGGAGATGGGGTTGTCAACTCCAGGTTGGCAAATTCCTGGGGATTTGAGGGGTGGAACCTGGAGAGGGTGGGGTTTGAGGAGGGGTTGGACCTCAGGCAGGTGGAATGCCATAGACTCCACCCTCCAAACCAGCCATTTCCTGCTGGGTAACAATTTTTGCCAATCTCCAGGTGAGGGCTGGAGATCACTCAAAACTACAACTGCTCTTCAGGTAGCAGAGATCAGTTCCTCTGGAAAAAATGGTGGTCTCTGTCATTATACCCTGCTGAGGTCACCACAGCAAATTTACACTGTGTGCCCAAAGCCAGGGCACTCTCCCAGAGCCTCTTTCTAGAGCCCGTTGTATTTATTTCCACAATGGGCCTTACTCCTAGTATCTAAATAAAAAGGAAGTCGGGAAAAAAGGAAAGATTTAAATACTTTTACCATTTACCTTTCCCTTTATCCTCTCATTGGTTAGTAGTTTGGAAATCTTCATTTTCTCCATTATAAAGACTGAACAAAACACAAGGCATGTAATTTAAAGCTTAAAACATAATAATTGTTTTTTCCTCCTGCTTTCTGCAACACCTTTTTATTTTTTTGATTATCAGTGACAAGTGCCTGTTGTGATCTGTGCAGGAAGGAGACAGGACCTAGAGGCCTAAACTATAGGAAGGGCCTGTCTGGAAGTAGAAAGCAGACAACCTACAATCCCCCAATGCTTGGGGATGGTTTTAGCCAATGGAAGTGCAGGGATTCTGGGAGGAGACTGTTGCATTCTTATGGAGGGGTGTCTTAAGCTGTAGGCTGTGGGAAATGGTGTCTTTCTTCACACAGGAATGAATTGAAGGGGACTGTGATAAATTCTCTGTGTTGTGAGGAAATGGATCTTGCTGTATCTCTGCAGTTTTCCCTCCTACAGAGTCACTGAGGGAGAAGAGCTGGTCTGAGAGGAGAAGGTCTCTCACTAGTCAGAGTGACTGTACAGGTAGTGAGGCCTGGTAAGAAGGCTTGTAGGCCTTAAGTAGTAACAGTTAAGGAGTAATAGGTAGCTGCATAGCTTTTATAGAGAGCTTCAAGAGCAGGAGATATCCAGAGGTCCTGAAATAGAGCACAGACTCTTAAGCATGTGTGAACAGGCCTAAAGTAAGGCCCTCACACTCCTTCTAAATGCTAAATGCTAAGGGTTCTCTTATCTGTTTTGTTGAGTTTGTCTGTCATGCACCTTCTGTGGGTGCTGCTAATTTTTTTCCAGTTGGGTGTTTTGTGTCAAGTGTAGGAGGCTGAGTGAGAAAATTACCTCATAGTCTCTATTTATTGAAAGTGATTATTTTAACAGCTTCCCATATGTGTGCATTGTTCAGGGACTCTGGACCTGTTTCCATCTTCACCTACACCATTTTAATCACGCCTTAAGTACTTGGCATCTATATTTAGTATTCCTAGGATATAAAATAAAATGTGTGAAAACACTTTAACTGGCTCAAAGTAAGATGTTAAAGGTTTTATCTTTAATACTGTATGTGCAAGTTGTGTGAGTAGGTGGGAAGCCACTGATAATCACGATGGTGGGGGAATATATTTCAGTTTAGTCCCACTTATATAAAATGCCGTGTAGAAAACACTGAGGATTTGCTAGACCGGCAAAATGGGCTCATCAGTCTGAAGGTTCTTATTTCAGCAGCTCTATTTCACTATAATTAATAGGTATAAACAGGAGAAATTGCAAATAGCTGTGCTAAGTGTACCAGAGTGTACTCATTAGCAGGTAGAACATGATCTAAAGAAGGACAGTGCCAGAAAGTTGGTTTACTAGGAATGACTACCCTAAATTCTAAAATCACAGAACTGTGTGCTTCAAAGCTATAAAGCTGAACATTTCTATTTCATGTCAGAATTTTAACCATTTTCTTGACTGACTAGGTGTCACTATTTCTCCTAAAAGTCCCCAGCAAAAGAAAGTCATAGAACTCTTTTAGCTCATATCTGGGCTAGGATCTAGAGAAGGACATGTCATTGCACGGAGCATTTGCATGAGTTTAACTTTTGGTTTTAACTTCAACTTACATGTACATAAGGTAAAAAATACCTTGCCACTGTGGTACATGCCCTGGTAACATCCAGATTAGAATAGAAGAAGAAGAAGAGTTGGTTTTTATACCCCACCCTTCACTACCCAAAGGAGTCTTGGAGCGGTTTACAATCTCCTTCCCTTCCTCTTCCCACAACAGACACTCTGTAAGATAGGTGGGGCTGAGAGAGTTCTGAGAGAACTGTGACTAACCCAAAGTCACCCAACTGGCTTCATGTGGAGGAGTGGGGAATCAAACCCAGTTTTCCAGAGTAGAGTCCACCAGTGTTAATCACTACACTGCTCTTAATCATTACTGCAATGTCCCCTATGTGGGACTGCCCTTGAAGTAGGGATACCAGTCCCCATGTGGGAATGGGGGATCCCCTCATTTGATTGGCTCCTGCCTGCCACTGGCCAGCTGGCTGGTAGGAGAAGCCACACCCCTAAGCTCCACCCCAACAGCGGCTACTGATGGCCACCTCTCTCCCTCCCCTCCTGCGAGATTTAAAGAGCCCTCCAGCTGATTGGCAGGAGCATATGGCCCACTGACCAGCTGGAGAGCCCTTTAAATCTTGCAGGATGGGAGCAAAAGCGGTGGCTGCCAGCCACACACTTTAACTGAAAGCAGCAAATTCACCACTTGGAGTTCAGCCCCCCCCCCACTTCTTGCCCAAAGCATTTAAAGGGACCCTTTAAATGTTTTGGGCAAGAAGTGAGGGGGCGCATGAACCTATACTCCAAGTGGTGTAGGGGGCACCAGTCCTCAATGTGATAACTTCATTTCTGTATGACATCATCACATTGGGGACATCCATTCCCCCTCCAGAAATGCACCTCAAAGTCCCCTGTCAGGGACTAAGAAGGACCTTCTTAGCCAATACTTTAAACTGAGCCTGGTAACAGATGGGCATTCTGGAAGCTACAGAATGCTGTGGCCAGAATGTTGACTAGAACGCGTTGTAGGGGCCTTATCACATCAGTCTTGTTCCATCTCCTTGGCTTCCAGTTTGCTTCTGGGCACAATTCAAGGTGCTGGTATTGCCCTTTAATGCCCTTTATGGCTTGGGCCAACATACCTCAAGGCTCACTTTCTGCCACATGAACCTATCCAGCACTTTGGTCATGTTTCAAGGACCTGCTTTGGATCCCCCTGCCATCTGAGGCTAGCTGGGTGGCAAGCTGAAAAATGGCCTTCTTGGTTATGGTGTCAGAACTTTGGTACTCTCTCCCCAGGGAGATTTGTCAGTCTCCCTCTGTCTCTGGGCATTTTTACACTCACAGAATAACACCCTTTCAATCCACTTTCAATGCACTTTGCAACTGGATTTTACTATGTGCAATGGCAAATACACTTGCAAACGGTCACTGAAGTGGATTGAAACTGCATTATTTAGCATATGTGAAAGTGTCCTCTGTCTTCCACCAGCAAGTGAAGACTTTTCTTTTCAGTATTCCCTCAGTGGGTTTTATTAATTTTTTTATTAGTTATTAGTTTCCATTTGTTAGTTGCCTCAGAATTTCTCTAAACTGAAAGGAAGTCGATAAATATGTTATGTCTTCAGAGACATAAGTGCCAGCATAAGCATAGCAGGTGCTCATTATGCGGATCCAGAAATACTGTATTGTATTGCCCAATCAAAGGGTTTATGGAGGGAACATCTCTGATTGGTTATGGAATGAAATATGATTGGTCTTTATCTTGAAGTTATGATTGGCTGTTATGTACTGATTATTATTGGTTATTGTTATGATTGTGGGCGTGGCTACATCAGCCTGAACTGTATATAAGTCATCGTTTTGACTGTTACTTTGTCTAGCTGGTCTAGTCCTTAGCTGGTCTAAACCTTGGAGCTAATAAAGCTGATTCACTTTGAACTTACCTCCTGTGTTAAGTCTCATACTTAACAAAATATACACAGCAGAACCCAGGGATTTCATACATTGCCCGGTTAATAGGTATAGTTCCTTTCTGGAGGCAATGCATATTGAGTTTAGATCTGAAAAACTGCTAGGTTCATGGCTTCAGATTTTCATTCTACCTGCTCCAGCCCTGTGGTCTCCCAGAAATGCTTCTCCTGAAGAATGGGAGACCTTCAGGATGAGTGTGTGCAACTCAAATGGGAAATATATAGAAATCGTGCAACCCACTTATGCTAGTGAAAGGGCTTCTGAGGGTCTAACACATTGCCTAGTCTACATTAAGCCCATTTGGATGACTTCAAATTGCCCAAGATTTTCAAGTGCTCTCCAATATCATTTGGAGATTATATAGTATTGCAGAACTGCCTGGTTGTGTGTATTCTTCATATTTTCATTTGAAAGTGCAGAATCATTGATGTTCATGCCCATTCATCAGTGTAAAGGTAAAGGTAAAGGTTTCCCTTGCTCGAAAGCTCATCAAATCTGACTTTAGGGGGCGGTGCTCATGTCTGTTTCCAAGCCGAAGTGCCAGCACTATCCAAAGACATTTCCGTGGTCATGTGGCCTGCATGAGTAAATGCCAAGGTACATGGAACATTGTTATCTTCCCATCAAAGTGGTACCTATTTATCTACTTGCAATTTCTTGCTTTTGAACTGATAGGTTGGCAGGAGCTGGGACCAGAGATGGGAGCTCACTCTGTCCTGCAGCACTAGGGGCTTAAACTGCCGAACTACAGACCTTCCGATCTACAGATCAGCATCTTAACCTCTGAGCCACCTCAGCCCTTATTCATCAGTGTACATTAACTTAAATCTCTCCTTATATATAATTTGTGAAGTGGGGTGGCATTTTCTGAACATTCAACATACTCCTAAATCAGTTGGCTCCATGATGTGTCACTCAGAAGCTGTCCCTATCCACTGGATGCGTTGCCTGAGTCCTGTCTCAAACCTTCTAAACAGTTTGCTGTTCCTCTCACCCCCATAGCCAGTCGGAACACAGAGGTCATTTGCTGATTGGCCTTTGCCTCTAACATTCTAAAGAGTTTCCTGTTGCTGTTGGGAGTCACTGAATGTGTCCTAAGGTAAAATACATATCTCAATCTTCCCTTAAATGGTCACTGGAGTTGCCAATCTCCCTGTGGGGCCTGGAGATCTCCCAGAAATCACCGTGTTCCCCAGCCACAGCACATCATTTCCCCTACAGAAAGTTTCCCAGCTATTAAAACTGATCTCCAGATGACCAAGGTCAGTTCTCCTGGCTGCTTTGGCCAGTGGACTTTATGGCATTATACCCTGCTGAAGTTCCTCCCCACCCCAAACCCTGCCTTCCCCAGGCTCTACCCCTCAAATCTACTGGTATTTCCCAACCCAGAGTTGGCAACCCTGTAACTGGCTATGGAACTACTTTCCAGATCTTTGGAACCCAGAAAACATGTCACAGGGGGAGGTGCTTTTCTACCTTAGCTGCCAGTGCATAGCCCCATATTAACATAAGCCAACTTCCAGGTGGCACCTGGAGATCTCCAGCTATCACAACTGATGTCCAGATGACCAAGATCAGTTCTCCTGGAGACAATGGCTGCTTTGGCCAGTGAACTCTAGGCATTGTACCCTACTGAGGTCGCTCCTTACCCCTTCCCTCCCCAGGCTCCACCCCTCAAATCTACAGATATTTCCCAACTCAGAGTTGGCAACCCTGTAACTGGCTATGGAACTGCTTTCCGATGCTTGGAACCCAGAAGACATGTCATAGGAGGAGGTGCTTTTCAACCTTAGCTGCCACTGCATAACCCCAAATCAACATAAGTCCGGGGTAGAGGGAACCATACCTGTTACCATGAGGCTATCCTCCCATACTACCCACTAGGGGCAGCAAAATGACTTGAGACAGCCCTGCCTTATAGCTAAACAGAAGGAAATTAACATGGCTTGTCTCCCTCTATTTTCCCCTTCCCTCTGCTGCCCCACCAGCAACAGCCAGGACACTCACCTGAAGCTTCCTTCTAGAGCTCATTGTATTTCTTCCCACAACGGGTGTTACTCCTAGTATATATACATTTTCCAAGGCACATTTGTAAAGAATTCAGAACAAATGTACATTCATAAATGTTTAGTAATGCATCTGAATTCTCTTCTAATTGGAATTCTTCCTTCGTCACACTGGATGGTGTTCTAGATTCACCCTACCTATCATAAGCAAACCCACCCTTTTCCAGCCAAGGTATGTATGGCCTCAGCAGTCAAACTACCAGACCTATTTATGCCAACCTCTCCCCTAACAGAATGGACCAGGTGAAAAAGGAGTCTTCCAACAAGCCATTCATGAATCCCTGCCTCAATTCGTGATCATCCTTAAAAGCAACCTGCTAAACCCATGATGTTCACAGGGCATGTGGGTAAGTCAGTAGCTCATGGCAAAAGCCTGTGTGAAAATAACACAAAGTCTGTGTGAGCAGGACAAAAAGCCTTCCATAGTCAGCCCTTCCAATGGGCTGGACAAACAGAAGTGCTGACACAACAGCATTCATAGCCAGTAATGAACACAAACCCACATTTATCCAGGTACGGGTACCCAGGTTTATTTTTAAAACTAACATATTTCATTTTCAAACTGCCTACCTTCAGGCAACCCTTGCCAAATTAACATATCAGCAGTGGACCACCAGCATGTCTGCCATGGAATCCTTGTATGTTACAGAGGATGCTAGGGATGTTTCAAGGTGCACCGGAGCCCTGACTATTAGAGCCACAATAATGCCCCATGTTTTCAAGAGTGTACTTTAGAACACCTACAATGGTCCCTTGTGATTACCCACTGCAGTGCAAAACTTATTTAAAACATTTTTATCCACCTTTCTACCCAATTGGGTTCCCCCAAGGCAGTGAACATGAAAACCTGTAAACATTAGGATGGCATTTGAAATAATATGTACAGCTGGAGAGCCAGTTTGGTGTAGTAGTTGAGTGTGCGGACTCTAATCTGGGAAAACCGGGTTTGATTCCCCACTCCTCCACTTGCACCTGCTGATGTGACCTTCGGTAAGTCACAAGCTCTGGCACAGCTGTTCCTGAAAGAGCAGTTTGTGTTAGAGTTCTCTCAGCCCCACCTACCTCACAGGGTGTTTGTTGTGGGGAGGGAAAGGGAAAGGAGTTTGTAAACCACTCTGAGACTCCAAGTGGAGGGTGGGGTATAAATTCAATCTCTTCTTCTTCTTCTTCTATAAAAGGGGGAAATTTACCCAACCCTGTAAGTATTAGACCTTTCCGTTTGAAAATAAATGTCTTAATGTTTTGATATTGTACAAATCTATTCTAGTTCTTCTGTATGGATAATGATTTATAGGAAAGGAAGAGAGATTATTTGCCTTGAGTTTCATACTCCCCCCTCTCCCAGCTTTAGTCTCTTGTTAAATGTTATTGTCTATAAAACTGGCAAAGCTGATTCTGGCAGAAATAATCAGTGCCTTTCTGCAAAAGATACTGCCTATTGTGCTACAGAGTAATGGAAGAAAAACCCAGCTTCCATGAACGGAATGGTAGGATACTGCCCAATATGTGTTACATTAATTTAGAAGCCCAGAAAGTAAATGATTCATTATGTATTTAGAGCATTTTTTATATCACCTCTCCAGCTAGCTCCTTGAGGCAGCTTAGAGTTAAGACAACACAGCAAAACTATTTAAAAACAAAGTCAACTTCACTAAAGAAAGTCACTAAAAAACCAAACCAATATCAATAAAAACACCCTAGGCAAAACAGCATCAAATACACATTGAACAATCAAAAATATGGAAGATAAAAAGGAAACTTGGTCCAGAAGCAGACCATAAAACATTTGAGAGAAAACTCCTTAGTTAAAATTCTGGGTTAAAAGTGTTGCTTTAATTTGGTCCCTAAAAGAAAGTAAAGTAGGAAATACACGAGACTCACAGGGGAGGATATTCCAAAGGCAAGATGCCACCACTGAAAAAGCCCTGTCTCTGGTCACCACTTGTCCCACCCCTGAAGGTGGGAGTACAGACAGCAGGGCTTCAGGAGAAACTCTTAACTGATGGGCTAAACAATATGGGAGTCTCATGCTCAGTTGCCAGAGGTTTCATTTGAGAATCCATTAAGTGTTGTGTTTTAATATCTCATCACTGTAGGTGACACTTAGCAAACAAAACAGTTGACCAATAAAATTTGGTTGACCAATAAAGTTGAATAGCAATCAATATCAGATCCCAAACACTGTACATGCCCCAGACTAGTACTGCTGCATGTTGTCAATGGAACTTCATAAACACGCATAAAGCTTTTTTTGCCTTCATAATTAGTAATGGGGAAGATCTACTTGCATGCAGAAAGACAGAATGTGACTTGCTAAATGAATGAAAAAACGTAACGGAAGAACAATTGCTCTTGTATTTTAAGCAGTCTTTTTCCTTTGGTTTGATTATGATCCAATGATGAAACTTAACTTAAATTCCCATAGTGTGCAGAGATGCCTAGATCTGCTTAGACTATAGATGTTCTTCGCTTGCATAAACCCCAGTGCACACAAAGCATGGGATTTTTTTGTTGATATGTCGGCTCCTGCCCTTCCATGCAGGCTGCGTTCTGCATAAAAATGACTGAACTCCCCATCTCTGTAATATTCTTTGTGAATGCTCTTTCCCTCAGGGATAGGAGAATGTGCTTGAATAAATTTTAAGCCAACTCAAACTTTGTTGGTTTGAAATTTACCCATGATAAATGGAAGATAAGAGAGAAACTGGAGAGGAGAGAGAATGAAAGAAAGAAAGAAAGAGAGCTGGCTAAAATAGGAAGCAACTTGGTAACTTGAAAGATATACTCCCCCTTTAAGGAAAAACAGATTTCCCCCCCTTTGAAATATTTGGTTTGTACACTTTTAAAAATGTCATCTAGCACTATCAGAATTAATCTATATCAGAGATGGCTGGCTGGGGGACTGTAGGTGACAAGCATTCTTTTCTGTTCCCTTTGCTCACTTTACCTCTTTACTGGTGGGAACCTGGAAGGCAGGAGACATGGAGAAACTCCATCAGCAGGGTGGTGTTATGTCAGTTCAAGGTAAAATAAGAGGGAAAGGCTTTTTATGTGATAGTCAATACCTTAAACTGAGCCCAGTAACAGATGGGCAGTCAATGGAGTGTCTGCAGAATGGGAGTAATATATATGCTCCATCTAGCTCTGGTTAATAGCCAAGTCATAGCATTCTGAACTGGCTGGTGTTTCCAAGTTGATTTTGAGAGGAGACCAATGTGCAGTGCATTACAGTAGTCTAGTCACAATGTTACTGAGGAGTGGATCCCGGTGGCTAGGTCAGCTGTATCAAGATGAGGGGCCATCATATGAGCTAGGCTGAGTTGGTAAAAAGCCTTTTTTTGCAGTTGCATTAACTTGCTTCTCCAGTAATAAAGCTGGATCCAATATGACCCCAAGGCTTTTAACTGAATCTGCAAGGGTCAGTTGAACTCTTTTTTAAAAAATGAGCATAAATTTTAGTTTATTTTTATAACTCAAACATACAGAAAACAAACATACATACAAAACTCAATCAACAGTGGGGAGAACAATGTCCTTCAAGGCCTCCTCCTTCCCAACCAGCATTGCCTCTGGCTTTTCAAACTAGTTTCAATTTGTTCCCTTTTAGCCAGTTATCCACCATGGCCAGGCAATGATTCAGGACCTCTATTGCATCACCAGGAGATTTGAATAAGGATATATACAGCTGAGTATCATCACCATACTGATGACAACCATGCAATTAAAAAGTAAAGTGTGACACTGAATCACAACCAACTCATGGTAATGCCATGAAGTTCTGCCTCATGGAGGTTTTCAGGACAAGAGATGAGCAGAAGTGGTTTGACGCTACCTTCCTCTACAGAGCAGCCCCAATTTTCCTTGGTGATCTCCTATCCCAGTACCAACCCTGCTTTACTTTTTTTTTTTTTGGCCTCCCAAAGGGGAATTTTTTATTTGCATTTCTATAAAACTACAACAGAAAATGGGGAGGGAAAATTCTACAATCTAAAGGAGAAAGTAAAAAGAACCTAACTAAAAAACCCAAGTGTGGAGGTTGTACAATGCTTATAAAATAGTTGTTACTCTTATTCAGTTACTTTGAAACATGAAGAGTGCCCGCCAATCATCACTTCTGTTGACAAAACCAGCTTATCAGACTAGACAAAAAGTAATTCCAAAGCTAAAACACACATAAACACAGCCCTTAAGAAAAACTGGTCTCTCCTTTTATGCTTTACTCTGCCCCCATAGGCAAAATATTGAAAACCAATGTTCCCTCAGCAAGAACATTACAACAATTTATCTTCTTCCATCTTAGATGTATCTTCTTTTGTCATTTAGCTTTTATAAATCTGGATCTGTCCATTCATGATATAAACCAAGTTCCTTTTTCCAGGGACATCTTCACTTCCTTAAACATCTTGAATCATAAGAGGTCTTCCTTTTGTTGCATTAAAAGCAAGCTCACTGGAGAATCCAGCCTTTCTCTTAGCAAGCAGATCTTGTGAAGTTGGGGTAGCGAACCCTTTACTCCAAAAACCCCGCTTTTCGATCCGCTTGCCAGTCCAACTGCAAGAAAACGAAACTTTAGAATCTCCTTACTGTCCATAAGTTTCTATGATCAGAAATGCTCACCAAACACTGTCCCTTTAAAAATATATCCACTTTTAGTACAGATCCAGGTTGCTACTCCACTTTAGCCACCGGGGGCCCCATGATTTACTTTAGAGACAGAGTCTATGGTTAGGTCACTTGACCTGGCTTTCCACTGTTCTCCTTCCTGAAGAAAGCATTGGTCCCACCTCCCTCTTCGACTCTCATTGCCATCTTTTGGGGATGCTTACATTAGCCAAGAAAGAATGCCAAAGTCTCTAAGGTCTGTTTAAACACTCAATTTTCTTTCGGAAAAACTCTCCGCTACAGTCCATCACCGCAATTAAAATCAGTCCCTCCAATCATGCTTTTGCATTTGCTTAAGCATTGAGAGAAAGGGCGTCCCCTCCCCGCTTGCAGTAGGGGGACTTCACATCAAGGCTTTGGTGTCTTGTTTCAACGAAAACTCACTCATCAGTCCTTGAATCGATCCAACAGGTCCTAAGACGGCCCCTGGGATCATGCCAAGCAGAGAAAATCGCTAAACCTCCGAACACTTGTCCCAGTCAGCAGCTCTGGTACCATATGGTCACATAGTGGCAATGACCATCGGGGCAGAGGAGTGCCTCAATTCCCCAGTGTCGCACTGTTGAAGAGGCCACCCCTCAAAAGCCCCATGGCTAGAAGTCTTTCCCAAAAGGCTCCAGGGGGGTGGCGGACGATCGCCCACCCCTCCAGACCGCTAGCACACAGATCATGTCCCTGGTGCGACCGGGAGGCATGTCTGCTAGCGAGTCACCATAAACCGGAAACCCAACCCTGCTTTACTTTGAAGCTCTGACAAGATTTGGCTAGTCAGGGCTATTAGGGCTTCTACAATATCACCAATTGCAGTATAGTAATCTATACTTTCTTCCTATTCAGATTTGTTCAATTTTGTCAGGTTCAGTATTACATGATTATGATAATATAATACAGAGTTATTTGACTGGGGATACACAAGTATCCAAAAAGAGAAACAAGCCCACGTAATTTTAAAGGATGCCAATTAACAGGATTTTCATAAACTGCCTTAGGTCTGTGTGTGATTGGAGAGAGACTGAGTGGGAGAGTAAGTCTGGATGTGAAATGTAATTATAATCAGTGCATAAATATTCATTATGACAGAAGAAAATCATAGAAAATATTTGCTTGTTCTTTAATTTGCATTGATGATCTCCCATTTGTACCAGTGATAGCACCACTATTAATATTGGTAGGGAGTGGGTTCAACATTTACAACTAAGAAAAATCTGGTCTATTTGCATAAAGAGCGGCATGCACTGCATTTAAGCCACACGGGGAATCTTCTTGTAGAAGCAGTATCTCACTGGGGTAGTCATCTGTGCCATATTCTTTTTTGAGTTATGGTTTCAAACAAAAATAGACCAGTAAATTCTTTTTGTGTTGTGCAACATGATCCTAAGCATGTTCATTCAGAAGTAAGTCTTACTGAATTCAAAGGCACCTATGCTTTGGATTGTAATGCTAGCTAAACCAAGGTCCCCAATTCATTCTGTTTCCCTGAAACAGACAACAACAAAAACACTAAAAAAAACACAAACCCACAGTGACATATTTCATAATACCTGTCCCATGAAATCCTTAACCTGGAGATACCGGCAAGTGAACTTGGAATCTTTTGTGTGCAAAAACAGCCCCTGCATCCTACTTTCTTAGGGCTTAACTTTTCAAATCCAGGAACTTGCAGTCAAGTAACAAAAGCACCATTTGATATTTATTTCGAGCACTTACCTCCCTTTATTAGACCCCAAACAAATATTTATTTATTACTTAACTTTTACCCACACCTTTCTACCCTCATAGGTGGCTAGCAAAACATACAGATTAGAATCTCATTTTAAAAGCCGTTAAAACCAACACACAAATACATTGTTGAAACACATTAAAAACCAGAGCTTAAAATAAGTACAAAATATTTTTAAGTTAAAATACTGGGGAGGAAGGAGGGATCACTGACGGAATGCAAAGCAAACCAAAACAAACAACCATACAAAAAGTCTTCAAATGCTGATGGAAGATGGCAACAGAAGGGGACAGGTGAATCTCACTTGGGAGACAGTTCTGGAATTTTAGTGCCACTACTAAGAAGGACCTCTCCCAGGTTGCCACAGTGGTCGGGTAGGTGGCTTCTGCTTCTTTGATTTTCAGCAGTCTAATTGTACTAGCGAACTTTATAAGCCTGATTTGTCTTGGTCAAATTTGAACAGGAAATAATGGAAAGATACCTAATAAATATTGTACATTAACCTGAGTTCGAGTAGGTAATTGCTGAGAGACATTGTGCAGATCTGAAATCTAGATGGAACATGACCTTTCCCCAAGTCTTGTTCATCTACTGCATTTCTTCTACAACCAAGGCCTCAAAGGAAAGTTTCATAGGGAAAAAAAAACAGTTTAGAGGTTTCCTGCTGTGTGGTGCTCCCTTAACTCCTACTCCAACTGCCTATAACAAAAGTCAAAGGTGCTTAGCATCTACCCAGAGGCATTTAGTTCCTGGATAATGTTATTTAATACTTGATTTACATGTGTGTCTGTCATATAAAATATATAGAGTAGGGATGGACATGAATCTAAAAAGGTGGTTCGGTGTCTGGGGTGGCTCATGGACTGAACCCCAGATTGAACCAGACCTAAATGAACCTGACTGGTCCAGCAAATTTGGTTCCCTCTTTCTCCCAGACTTCTACCTTTCTCCCAGCCATGGCTGACCACAGCCCGGAGAAAGGGGGAATCACCTGCTGCTTTGAAGAGAGGGAGTAAAACAGGAGGGTTAAATATAAGGTGAAGTGCCTCCAGAGGGCATTATAACCTCCTCCTTTCTGCTGACCCACCTGTCATCAGGCTCCCTTATGCAGTCCATTTAAAGGGGCTGTGTGAGAGAGCCCAAGACAGCTGAGCCAGTGGAGGAAGACTGAAGCCCTAAACAGCTGAACTGAACCAGCCAACAGTCTGGTAAACATGCGGGGAATGTGCCTTCCTTGAACTTCAGTTCCTGAGCTCCAAACCGGCCTGAATTTGGCTTATGAGCTAGTTTGTACCTATCCCTAATATAGAGCCCTGATCATATTTAAGAAGGAAAGAAATGCATTGCAGTAGTTCAGTGACTTACCGTCTTTAAGTTGTTCATACTTGTGTTTGAATTATGTGTGTCAAATTACTTTGGCTTTCATGTGGTGTTCTGGCTAAAAGACCAATCTTCTGGTCTGTGGAGTAAAAATGAACTTCAGGCTATTTGACAGGGTTTCCAACAGTCCTGGGGAAAAGTGTCCCTTTAATAGAGGCTTAATTTGTGGAAGTGGGCAGCTGAAGCTGAAGCTTTTGATGGCATAGAGGTAAATAATGATTTCCCGTTAAGCTTCTACTAAAAGGACAGGACATTTTTTCTCCAGGACTGTTGGCAACTTAACTAGAAGTCTAAAGTGAGCACTGGGCTAGGTTTAAGATCAAAATATTTGGTTTGTACACTCTTAAAAATGTCATCTAGCACAATCAGAATTAATCTATATCAGAGATGGCTGGCTGGGAGTCTGTAGGTTAGAAACATTCTTTTCTGTTCCCTTTGCCCAGTTTACCTCTTTACTGTTGGGAACCTGTACATTAGTACTGTATTTTATAAAAATTAGGGAGGATTTCCTGAGAGTTCACTAGTACCTGGCATCATCATAGTAGAAAAGCCACGTCACCGGTAGAAGCCAGCAGAATCATTTTTGGGATGATAAACTACCAGAATGTGAGTATTTCTTGGGAAGAGCCATTCTAAAATGTGTATCAGAACAGTGCAGCATACATGCACAGTACAAATCAGTCTACAACATGCACAGCAATAAGTGGAGTACATGGCTGCCACCCTGCAGCATAAAATGCTTAACTCATGGCTCAGTCACAGAGCATCTTTTTGGCATGCAGAAGGTACCAGATACAATCCCCAGCCTCTCCCAGAAAATGATCAGGTAGCAGGTGATATGCTGGTGTGGTGGTTAAATGAGCAGACTCTAATCTGGGAAAACTGGGTTTGATTCCCCACTCTTCCACAATGCAGCTGCTGGCATGACCTTGGACAAGCCATAGTTGTGTCAGAGCTGTTCCTGAAAGAGCAGTTCTTGAAAGAGCTCTCTCAGCTCCACCTACCTAATAGGGTGTCTGTTGTGGAGAGGGGAAGGGAAAGGAGTTTGTAAGCCACTCTGAGACTCCATGTGAAGGGCAGGGTATAAACCCAATCTCTTCTTTTGGAGAACCACTACCAGTCTGAGTAGACAATACTGACTTTGAGGGACCAGCAATCTGATTCAGTGGAAAGCAGCTTCATGTGTTCATGTGTATTCTAGTGGATCTTGCCCTTTTTCTGCAACTGAATTTCAGAATGTGACTTCTTTGAGGCCTAGAATTGTAATTTCTTTCCTGAAGGCCTCTGTGTTTAATTTTTCTCTATTATGAGATCACAGAGCAAGCATATTAAATGTGTTTTGCCTGCAGCTTTGGAGATTAGTCATAGAATGCTACACCTTTAGGCCATTATAAGGAGCAATTATTCTGTGCTTGAACTTAAAAGTAATAAATGTGGTCTAGTTCCTTAGTTTTACCTGCCGTGGGAGAATTTGTCAAATTTCAGTCAGAGTCAAACATGGAAGCACAAAAAATACTATTGATTCATGTGTAGCTAGTAACAGAATGCTCCCAATACTTTTTTTTTTTTGGTAAGCAGAGACATCTGAAAAACTAGTATGTATAATCAGAAGGGGGAAAAGTGAATTGCTAAACAGTACAAAAGTTGACATCATCTTGCAGATTCTGTTAAATCTAGTAAAGTAGAGTACATCGAACTGGTACACTAGGCATGGAGTGAGCCCCTTTCTGTTCTTATTGAAACTCTTTGGCTTTTTATGAAATCTCTCTGATGCTCTACCTGAAAAGAAGTTTTCAGGTTCAACTCAGTGCCTTACTATACATAAGAACATATGAAAATAAGAGATGCCAATGTCGGATCAGGCCAATGGCCCACCCAGTCCAACATTTTGTCACACAGTGGCCAAAAATACCAGGTGCCATCAGGAGATCCACTGGTGGGGCCAGGACACTAGAAGCCCTCCCACAGTTGCCCCCCCAAGCACCAAGAATACAGAGCATCACTTGCCCCAGACTGAGAATTCCTATCTATACCTTGTGGCTAAAGCATACATTGTTAAGAGCTGCCATGGCAATGGACACTGCTGATGTTGTACCTGGTTCTGTATCAGCCATAAATAAGACTGCATAGATAGCTGATAAAATTTGAACAGTATCGCCTATTGCAGGGGTCCCAACCTTTTTGAGCTTGTGGGCACCTTTGGAATTCTGACATGGTATGGTGGGTTCAGCCATCAAATGGTCACCACAGGATGCAGATCCAGCCACAAAATGACTGTCATGGCTTACCTTTAGTCACATAATGAAGATCCTTGTGCTGTGGTGGCAGCTGCAATATTTTTTTTCAAAAACTGCACAGCCAATCAAATATCCAGTGGCCAGTCAGAAGCCTTGCTGGGCAAAAGCCCCACCTGGCCCCATCCGCTTTCTGAAAATACCTCACCATAATCAAGAGGTTTAAACCAGAGTAATTTTGTACAGGATAGCACAGTGAGTGTTACTACAGAAATGTGTTGCAGCTTTGAGAATGACAGGAGTACTCCATTTATGAATAGTAGCTGCACTATGTGTCTTTTGTAGGACCGGCAAAAGCATCCATATAACCACTGAGAAGGCAGTCCTCCTTTTTGGAAGACTTCATTGCAAGGAGATGTGGGTTATTATTCTAGGAATTCCCGTTGGGGCTTGACTTTTTAAAACATTGATGCTAAACTGTCTAGTAGTTAGAAATCTATATGTATTGAATGTTACTGCTTAATGAATACAATGAATATTTATACCTGACCAGGATGAAATAATGATATACTATGCACTTTACTAAATAATGACTATAAATAGAACACATTAGTTTGTTAAAAGGTTTTTGCAGTGTATATTTATTTGTTGCTGGACTCTTCCAACACTGCAGCTCAAGTTTCTTCAGCTTCCAGGTGGGGCCTGGGGATCTCCTGCTGTTACAACAGATCTCCAGATAACAGACATCAATTGCCCTGAAGAAAATGGCTGCATTGGAGGGTGGAGTCTATGGTATTGTGTGCTGCTGAAGTCCCTCCCCTCCTCATACCCCACCCTTCCCAAGCTC
Source organism: Gekko gecko (assembly GCA_029375565.1). NCBI lineage: Eukaryota > Metazoa > Chordata > Lepidosauria > Squamata > Gekkonidae > Gekko > Gekko gecko. Next base: position 38,231,645 of record JAPDNY010000006.1, read on the forward strand.
TGGCACCAAAATCTTCATGTATTACCCAACTGAGAGCTGGCAACTCTAACATGAGGCTATATAAGCATGTAACTAAATGATGGGGTGGCTTGGCTTCAGGATAAGCCACATAATTCAAGTAAGAAAATTAACACCAACCAATATTTCACTAGACTCAAAAATAAGTGTAAAACAAAAGTAGACCTTTGCAAAAGATTAAACTGGCAAGCTCTACTTTGAATAGTAGGGATGCATTTAAAACATGGTAATTCCATTGTTATGTAATTAACTGCTCTGAATAGTGTTGAATAAAACCCAAGCTTTCTCAAATTTGCTGATATCAAGATGTTGAAATTCATTCTTTCAATAATCTGAGTGTTGTTTTGTTTTGTCTTTTTGCCTTAGCTTAAGCATAATGTTCTATGCATATTTATTGCAATTTAATGGCTTTAAAGATCTTTATGACATTGTTTTAACTTTTATCCTATGATTTTTCCTCTGTCTAATATGTTTAATTAAAGTAAAGAGATAAGAAGTCAAGGCCAGCATGGCTGGGTACCTGGCCCTGGCCCAGTTATCTCTGTTCATGAGAACAGCCACTGTCTTCTAGAATCTGTCCTTGGCAAATCATTCTCTTACTTTGCCCCAATTAGGCATTTTGGGGAGATACTGAGAATACATTTTTGAAATGAGAATTGCTAGAGTTACCTTCAGAATTCAAGTAGTGTGAGAGTAGAAGCAGCTTGACTCTAGTGTAGCTCCATGTAAATTCATGTGTGTAGACATGAAGGTATCACACAACACAAAGCCTTCCATTAATATGCTCTTGAGCCTCATTTCAAACAGTTGATGACTGATTATTAATAAGATTTTCCCCTATTTTTTCTTTAGGGGAAGAACCTTCTTGGTTGAGTTGCGAGACAATGGCAACTGGCAGGAAGGTTTTGAGCCAACTGGCAGGAGAATTTGGGGGATAGTATTACATTGGAGTTTTTTTTTAATGCAGGCTCATCCACTTATCATTGGGAGGGGTTACCCATGGAGAATCTTAGAAACCTTTTGGGGCTCCTGACAATTCTATTTAAGAAAGTTATCAACAACCTCCCTGTTCCTGGGAGGACAAGCCACAACAGATGTAGATCTATTTAATGTTGAAAATTCAATTTCCTGATGTCAAGACTAACACATTGGTATATGCTCCAAATAATGCTAAAGAAAAGTTTCATGGCATTTTTTTCAGAAGTTATTGGACTTTCAAGAAGGGGATATAATGATTTTCAGAGATATGAATGGAGTCCTGGAACCTAAAAAGTATAAATCTAAAAAGGCAAAAGGGGGTAGACTCCCCAAGAATGTTGTTTGGTACATTGAATTGCTACAATTGATTGATGCTTGGAGAGCAATTAATCCTAAATCTAGAAATTATACTTTTTATTCTGACAGACATCAGATTTATTCTAGAATTGATATGTGCTGAATGTCTAAAACTCTAATTATGAATTTTAAAAATGCTGAGATTCAACCAAATATCTTTGTGGATGATAACCAATTATGGATATCATGGGAAGGAGAAAGATGGAGAAAAAGAAGATGGAGATTAAATGATGATCTCTTACTTCAAAAGGATATAATTGAGAAATGCAAAAAAGACCTGGCAGAGTTTTTAAAATTAGATACTATAGAAGATGCATCAATGATATTGATCTGGGAGGCAAGCAGAGCTTTCATGAGAGGAAACCTTATTGTGATAGCTTCTAAGAAAAAGAAAGATAAAATGAAAAGAACTATGAAAGTAATAGAATTCAAATATATAAAAACACCAAAGAAAACAGTTTTAAAAGAAATTCAACAACTGAAAAACCAACTAAATTTGATTGAATCAGAAGAAATTCAGGAAAAAAATTAAGTTCATTAAACCAAAACATTTTGAACATGCAGATAAACCTGGACGTTATTTGGTTTATTTCTTAAGAGTGAAAGAAGATCAGAAACTGAAGTCAAAAGGCTAAATGAAATCTCCTACAAAGAGAAAGATATACATGAACAATTTATTTCCTTCTTCTCACAACTTTATAAGAAAGAAAACTGAATTGAGCTTGGACTAGATGAGTATACAAAGGATACTTCTATACCAAAATTTACAAAAGAAGACATGGTCATTCTGAATCAACACATTACAGTATAAGAGATTTCACAAGCAATGAAGAAGTTGAAAAAAGATAAATCTCCAGGCCCAGATGGCTTATCTGCATTGTATTATAATTTTTTGGAGGATGAACTAATTTTACCACTTCAAAAAGAGATGAATTAAATAAATGAAAAATACCACAATTGTGGCAGGAGGCACATATAACTTTGATTCCTAAGGAAGGGAATGATCCAATACTACCACAATCATATTGACCTATATTGTTGTTAAATGTGGATTACAAACATTTTGCTTCAATAATGGCAGAATGACTTAAAACATTTATAAAAAAATTAATCCACCAAATCCAAACAGGTTTCATTCCTAAGAGATATATGAAAGACGATGTTCATTTTGTTATTGATGCAATGGAATTCATGAAAAATAAAGAAGAAAAAAGAGTTTTTATGTTTCTGGATGCTGAAAAAGCTAGTATCAGAGAAGACCAAAACGTTAAGGGACTGAGAGTTGATGGAGAAGAATTTGAATTAAAGACTTATGCAGGTGATGTAGTATTGACAATTTTAAACTCAAAAAAACCCATGCAATTTGTTATGGAACACAGAAAAGTTTGGTTCCCTCTCCAGATTAAAAGTAATAAGAAAAAAAACTAGAATGATTTCAAAATTCTTAACATAGCAAGAAGAGGATAATATTAAATTAACTACAGGGTTGGGATTTGGTCACCAATTCAATCAAATATTTGGGAATAAATGTGTCTGGGGAAAAAGAAACACTTCTTCAAGATAATTATAAGGCAGTTTGGAAGAAAATTCAAAAGGATTTGGAAAGATAGTCAAAGTTAAATTTGTCTTGGCTTGAAAAAAAATTCTGCAATAAAAATGAACATTTATTCCATATGCTTCCAATTGAGATACATGACAAGATACTGAATGACTGGCAAAGACAGATAAATACATTTATTTGGAATGGCAAGAAGCCAAGGGTTAGATTTAAAGTTATACAAGATGGGGAATAAAATATCCTAATATCAAGTTGAATTATCAAGCAGCTGGCTTGGTTTGGATCTCTGACTGGATTAAAAACCTGAATAAAAGACTGATGAAATCGGATTTGTCTGAAGGTCTACATAGTCATCTTTGGATTTAAAAAGCTGGAAAAACACTAAAAAAGAGAGCTATAATGGACACATTTTCAGAGACAGTTTATTGAAAAATTGGTGGTCACTTAATATAAGAATAAGTTCCCCAATATCACTAGATGCTTATTATGACAAAGCGGAGAGGGAAAATAATGATTTTATATCAAGATATGATCGATAAGCAAGGGAAAATTAAATCTTGGCAAGCTATTAATGAAGAAGGAAAAAAGATACAAAGGCTAACATATCTACAACTTGCATCAAGACTTAAAGAAGTTATACATGTAGAAAGAAATAGACTAAGAAACTTGATTGAATTTGAAAAGATAATATTGAACAAAAAAATCGTCTTTTAGGTCATATTTACAAACTTTTACAATAAGACACAGAAACAGAAACAGTTAAGACATGCATGGTAAAATAGTCGCAAAATTTTAGGAAGGAGATTCCATTTCAGCAATGGGAAAATCTATAGATGAAAGATATAAAATTCACAGCAAGTCAACCATTCAGAGAAAATTGGTATAAAGTGTTTTATCGCTGGTATATTACCCCAAAAGACATCAAGAAGATGGATAAAAGGAGAGCGGTGGCACAGAGGATTTATCCTCTGGTTACAGTAACATCTGAAGTGAACTGAATGTCTGTCAGTTCTAGCCCCGCGCTAGTGTGAGCTACCAGCCCTGTCCCTAGCTCTCCATCCACCCGACGGTTTGAAAGCTTCAGCGAGTAGATAAATGGGTACCACTCCTTAGAGAGGGTGGGCACACTAAACCCCCCTGGTGGTGGAGGTGTTACCCAGAGAATCAGAATGTCCAGCTCATGAGCTCGAAAGCCTAGAGAAATCTCTGCGGCGTCAGAAGCCTGTGATGGGTCAATCTGGCCAAGCAGTGACAGTGCGGCACCACGACTTGAAGAAGTCCTGGAAGAACAACTGACGTCATCCAGCCAAGCCGCCCGAATGCTTCTGAAATGTCTCTGGAACATGTCTGACCCTCAGCTGAACATGTCCCCGTTGGTGCAAACATGTGCAATTAAAAAAGATTTATATGTTGTGTCCTCCCTTACCCCCAATGAATCATTGTTAGTCCACTGTCTACATGAGTAACTGTAATATCGCTCAGAGCCAGCAGCTCTGCCAGATTGGGCGATTAAATAAATCGAAAGGTATTATTATTAATTTACAAAGGATTATTGGAAATGTAAGGAAATAGATGATATTTTTTACCATATGTGGTGGTCTTGTAAAAAAAAAATCCCTAGCAAATATTGGAAAGAAATATATATTGAAATTTTAAAAAATGAATATAAAAATTGCTGTATTACCAAAGACTATGTTATTAGGCATTTTTCCAGTGAATGCAGATAGAACAATGCATGAATTGCTTCGATACACATTAACTGCAGCAACAGTACTATTTACAGCAAAGTGGAAGATTGAGGGTTGTTTTACCTATGTTTTATTTTATAATTGATAAGATAGGATAAAAACCACCATGTTATACATCTTTCCCCCCCCAAAGATTTATTTATATCATTTTCACAGTATTTAGCCATATGTATCTTATCTTTAACATCACAGGAGACATTTAAGAAGTTTTGTTTTTTACATGCAAATACACTCTTGACCAACGATTCAAAAATTCACATTCCTCTTTGCCATGTAACAACATTGTCAACATTGTTATACATCTTTTTAATATACTTTTAAATCAACGATTGTCCTTAATATCTGTAAAAATTGCTCTCTGTATTGTGCTTTTATAATTTTATTTTCTTCTATTTTTCTCTTACCCCCTTTCTTTATTCTATATTCCATAAAAAGTTAAAATAACATTTAAAAACCAGATGTAGATCTATCGACAGTTTGCCAAATTACTCCCACTCCTCTTATCTGATACTTTGTGCTTGGCCATGCCCCCTTTTTTTGCTTGTAAAGTGTGATGGTTGTTGTAATTACATAGTCAATAAATGATAATTGGATTAATTAAAATATGAACTTCTGGGTTGTTTACTTCTTTTTTTCATGAGCATGAAATCCATGCCTTGTGTTTTGGGTTCTCTGATAAGACAGAGACTTGTAGCAAACACATGCATTGGTGTTAATGAAGCCTGAAACATCTGCTCCTGTGGGGAGGAACTAGGCTTTGGTTGCTCAAGAAATCAGATTGTGAATAGGGAATTTCATGTCATACTAATGTTATTATTTTTAAAAATCAGGTTATATGCAAAGTGATTTAATGGGTGGATCTCATTCACAAACAATAATATGGAGATGTCGAAGGCTGGAGTTCATTAGTTGCTGTACAACCCGGAAAATCTACAGCAACTAATAATATGGAGTTCTCAATAGTTAATCAGTCCGTTTTGCTGATAAGGAACAAAGCCCAAGAGAGAATGAGTTGCCAAAATCAAATTAGTCTATATTTGTGCTGCCTTGTCTGCCTGCAACAAATTCCATTCTGTATCCACTGTGGTCACCACTGCAATAAAAGCAACTTACAAGTGCTTAACTTTGATCCGATTATGTCATCTAAATCAGCAGATCAATCAACTAAATGTTTAGCAGAAGCCAGGTTGTTGTTGTTTAATTAGAGGGGATATGAATTAAGGGAACATCTTAAATTGTTGAAACTTTTTTGGGAAGGCTTGGGTATGCTAGGGTAATAACACTGTTTTCATCAAACCATGAGGGGCCCCTTTTATTTATTAAATAGCAAGTTATCTCATATTTCTACTGTGGTCGAAAGTGCCATCAAGTTGCAGCCAACTTATTATGACCCTGCAAGGTTTTCTTTTTTTTTTTTTTGTAAAACTCTCTTAAAAAAGAGAGAATTTTATTCTTTTTATAAGAAACAGGAAGGGTAGACAGATGGAGAAAGAAAAAGATGGAGTGAAATTTTTCCTGTTAGTGAGGGTTAGTTTAGGTTAGTAACCAAAACCAGTTTTGGCATCTATCGTGGTTAGAAGATCTTCTTTTTAACTATTGCAAAGTCCAAAATCACTCTGTTAATGCAGTTAGTAAAGTCCATTGGGGTTAGTAATTAGACAGCTCCTTCCAGATGTTACACGAACAGTCCTCAAAATATCTTCTTTTTAAATCTCTTCCAGTTATGGATTGAGTCCATTTTAACTTTGAAGTCTTCCGTTCCATCACCACTTTCCCCTGGGCTGCTGTCTTCTTCGCTTGTCCCAGTTTGGAATACTGCATCTTCCTCCCTGCTGGCGTGTCTCTTCAGAAGTTTCCGTACTTTAAAGATGAAATCCTTCTTCTTTCTTTTCTCTTTTTCCTTAAACTTCTGGCTTTCAGGCTTCCTGGGCTCCACAAACTCTTCGAATGAAATTAGATCTCACCCTGCAAGGTTTTCAAGGCATGAGAAGGACAGAGGTAGTTTGCCATTGCTTGCCTCTGCGTAGCAACCCTGGACTTTCTAGGTGGTGTCCCATCCAAGTATTATACAGGGCTAACTTGGCTTAGCTTCTGAGATCTGACAGGATCAGACTAGACTGAGCAATTCAGATCAGGACCATATTTCTACTAGATAACAGGAAAATGCTATTTTATATATTACATTGTGGCTATGGCAATATGCAAATTTGTTTCAATTTAATCTGTTATTAATATGTTACAATGTTTTTAACATATTAATAATTCCAGTAATTCCAATAATTAGTTGGAAAACCATGAAAACCATAATATCTGAGATACTTTTAATGCTTGTTTAAATGCTTATAGTAGTGTGATCGAAAAATTGCAGTTTTTCTGTCTCAATCTGTGCTGCAGTTGTAGAAATGAGTTTTTAGCACAAGCACTTGGCTTCAAATGACCACACAATTAATTCACTTTCAGGCAAATACTTGCAGAGGCAAAACTGAAGCATGCTTTCAGCATAATAACCTGTCCTTCTCAAACGCTGTTCTTCTGAATTGGAAGTAGTGAGATTTTTACATGGAGACACTAGGACAGAGATCTTTTAAAAAATTTCTTTACAGTATGCTTCAAATATAACAAAATGTAGATTGAATAAAATGCACTGAATAATGTTGAGTAATATCTCATTCAAAAGTAAAGCTATTTGGAAAAATAAGGCAATTTTTCACACTGTGTCTTCTGCAAATGGATCTAGAAGTACTGTCAAGAGCAAACTGAGAAAATAAATTGACCCTTTTTATAGATATGAAAGCTTCAGTGACATATTTGTATACTGAAAGTTTACTTACCAAGTATCAAGTTTTAGAGAAGGAGGTACAATAATTAAATCCCACAACTGTAAGTTTAAACTGAGTTCAGGTTCCCTGAATCATAGATAAACTGATAGTGTTTGAGGACAGGTTTCAATCAAAACAATCTGCCAGACATCTGACCCTTCCTTTTTTATTTTATGTCACAATACTTTAAAAGAGCCATTAAAAACAAGCCATTTGGCCTAAGAAACATAAAAATTATCCATCAAACAGGAGCAGACCATTAAAAAGCTAACACCCCTAATTAAAAGCCTGGGTATAAAGATGTGTTTTGGCCTGGTGCTTAAAAGGCAATAAAGTAGGTACCAGATGACCATTAAGGGAGGATATTCCAAAGGCAAGATGCCACCATAGAAGGTGCTGTGCCTCTGGTTTCCACCCACCTTACCTCTGAAAGCAAAGGCTCAGAGAGTAGACCTTGAAAAGGAGATCTTAACTGGTTGGCTGGATAGTGGATGCTCCTTCTGGTATGTGCACTTTGCAAACGTAAGAATGGGACAAAAGAACAGAAAGAACTAAAACCTGCAGCAATGTAAGCACTATGTACAAAAATCATCATCATCATTTATCACAGTAAGATATTTGAGTGGTAGATGATACTCCACAATTTGTGATCTAGTCAAGTTCTTGGGAATTTCGGATGTATTTTCACAAGACTTTTGCTTTTGAGCAACAATGTCTTCTGGAGCTAAGTCAGTGTTCTTTTCTTAGTGCCCAGAATGTCCAGGCATTTCTTGAGACCTCTAGGCACTGGTCTAAGGGCTCCAATGACAACTGGCATGATGGTCACCTTCTTCTCCCAGAGGCACTCTATTTATAGGTCTTGGTATTTAGTGAACTTCTCCTGTTCTTTCTTTTCTATTCTGCTGTTTCCTAAGATTGCAATATCAGTGATCCAAACCCTATTTCTTATTTTTTCTATAATTGTGATATCAGTGGTGTTTTACTCCAAGTGTTTATCTGTTTGTAATTGGAAGTCTGAAAGAATCTGTTTCATCATTCTTCATTATCTTTTGCAAAGATTCCACTGCGACATAGCTGCAAGTCTGTCGTGACATTCTTTATAGTCAGTTTGGGCAATTTTACTGCAGGCACTGACCACGTAGTTGACTGTTTCATCCTTTGTTTTATATAGTTGACATTTGCTCTCATCATTGGTCTTCTGAATCTTGGCTTTCATACTATTCATTTTGAAATCCTATTCTTGTACAGTTAGAGTAACTCCTTCTGTTTCTTTCTCCAAGCACTCATTTTGGTATTTTCACTATCAACTTTGTTCTCTCTTTCAAATATTGCCCATGCAAGTGCTTTTCCTTCCAGTTGTCAAAGTGAGTTGTGATTTTAATCTTTTTGTAACCTTCTTTGGTTTCTGTAACTTTAAATATGCCTGCCTTGTACAGTTGAACTAGAAACTTCTCTTTGCTTTTCTTGGTATAGTCATTCAGTGTTCGTTCTTCTTCAGCTGCTTGCTTAACTTTCAGAAGATCTCTTCCACCTAATTTTTTTTGTAGGTAAAGACAATCGACATCACTTCTAGGGTGTAGTGAGTGATTCATCATCATTATATTGCAGATTTTACAATCTATTGCAGATGAAGTAACCACCAGTCTGTAATGGAATAATCATTATTTGCCATCTAACTTTAAAAACATATTGTTAATGCTGTTGAATTATTTTTATCTTGTTGGTGATTTTATGGTTATTGTACATCGCCCATTGTACATTCAATAGTAATAGTAGTAATAATAATAATAATAATAATAGAAGAAGAAGAAGAAGAAGAAGAAGAGATGGGATTTATACCCCACCCTTCACTACCCAAAGGAGTCTCAGAGCAGCTTACAAACTCCTTTCCCTTTCCTTCCCCACAACAGACACCCTGTGAGGTAGGTGGGGCTGAGAGAGCTCTGACAGAAACTGCTCTTTTTCAAGAACAGCTGTGCCAGAACTATGGCTTGCCCAAGGTCATCCAGCACCTGCAAATAGAGGAGTGGGGAATCAAACCCAGTTCTCTCAGATTACAGTCTGCGCACTTAACCACTACACCAAACTGGTGTAATAATGATGATGATGGTGATAGTTTTCAATTGATAATGCCAACTATGCATCTTAGAACTGGGACTGCCTTTGTCATGTTGCCTCTATTTAATTTTGTTCACAACATCATTTTATCTCTTTGATAATATTCTTTGGTTGTATTTTTCTTAAAAAGGGTATGTTCGATGTAGTCAGCTTCCAAAATTCCAAGATATTTATAGTTTTCTTGAGAGTTCAGGGTTTTGGTGTTGCTGTAGTTTGACATCTTGATTCCTTCTTGTTCAACTATTTTTACTTCATTCAGTGTTAATGCTGTACACTTGTCAAGGCCAAATTCTATTGCTATATCTTTGCTGAATATTCAGGTTGTATATAGTAAAGAACCAACCTCTGATGACAATTTTCCATATATTTTCAAATCATCCATATACACTGAGAGATCTTTAGGCCTGTATTTGAAAATTGCAATCTTAGGCCTGTGCTATTGAGAGTGATTGTAAGTGGCATTGGTAATGAGTACGGCTGTATGTAGCTTCTTCAGCATATATAAAGAATCTCAACTTTTCTGTTAGGGTTACATCATTAGGGCCAAGTCTGGTGTTAAAATCTCCACCTATCAGGATCGTATCTATTGAAGTGTCAATTTGAAGATCTTCACTAAAAGAATCTAGTTCAATCCAACTTTTGAGTTTGTCAGTTTGTTTCTTCTGGGGAGGTATATATGCATTTAATACAAGAAGAGATTCTGAGTTAAAATGAAGGATAACTGCCATCACTCCTGGGTTCAGATTATCAAGTTGAACATATTCAGCTTTGAGTGCCATGGAAATTAAAATTCCCAGACCCCTTTTTAGCCTTCCCGGGCCTGCTTCTAGTGTAGCCTTTTTTGAGAAGGTGCGGTATCCATTGATTAAAAGTTCATCAGCTGACCATGTCTCCTGGAGAAGCAAAATATTATAGCTCTCATGAAAAATGGGACTATTTACACTTCTGATACAGGCCCATCCTGCTATATTCCAGGAGACAATTTTTAAATCACCTGGTTTTGCTAGCTTGTGGTGGCTTGGCCATCATGTGTTAGCCCCTGTTACCTGGTTGGTAAAATTAATTTTTGCCTCAATTCCAGATGATTCTTCTGTGATTGCACATAAAATTGGATCATCCAAGGGAATAATCAGATTTGTAAGAAAATTCCCTTTCTTAATCAATATTGTTGGTTCTAATACTGGGTTACTCAAAGAAGCTGGAACTGGGCAGTTAGTTGTACTAGAGTCAGTACCCGAGATATTAGTTGCCGGAGACTGTCTTATGTCATTCAAAGTTGATATCAGGGACTCCAAACACTTTAAGATGGATTCCTCTTCAGAAGGAGGTAGAGTTGCATATGAGGAGAGCAGATTAGCCTCAATCTCCTCCTCTGTCCCAAATGAGTCCTTGCCTCCCAGCGAGCTTTTACTTTTGGAACTGAAATGTTCATAATCCATTAGTTCTTGAGTATTATTATTATTATTATTAATATTATTAATTCCATTTTTACCCTGCCCTCCCTGCGAACAGGCTCAGGGCGGCTTACAATGGCGGCTTATCACTGGGAAGCTTCTGTTTAGGCTCCTGTTTATGATCCAACACATTCAAAGATGAAGGTAGGTTGGTAGGGACTGGTGAGGCCAGAATTGTTGCCGGTTTTTGTGAGTCCTTAAATGCCCCTAAGGGTTCTGTAGTTCTTTCCTTTGAGTTTTTTAGAGTCCTCAATTGTTTCCTCACATCAAAATTTGGAAATAATCCAAATATTGGAACAGTTTTAAAGTTTCTTTGTAGTCGAATATCCACAAACTCCAACTTGGGGGTAAGAGTAAACATAAGAGAGGGGATTCTTTTTGAGAGGAAATATAAAAGATAATGTCTTTGTCTAAAAAAACTGCTCAGTCTTTCCATCCTGATAAGGTCAATATCTATTGCAGAGAGCCTGGTAATATTAGTCAAATGGCAAACAATTCTCCCCTTTGTATTCCAATCAATTAGTCGTCCTTTCCATGGGAACATGTTTATGACCACAGCATAAGGATTATAAACCACTGAAATGGAGTCATTCCTATTAGTCTCCAAAGTTTTATTGCTTTTAATGGAGTGAGTGTGCAAAGACAAATGCTCTTTATCTGTAATGTTGCTTGACTTCTTTGGGGAAGATGGTTTAACCCATTTCAGGAGTAAAGACAACATCGTTTCTTGATGTGAAAATATTTTCTTTAAAAATTCAGACACTAAGTATGTTTGTTGCGCTAAAAGCTCTAGCTCCTCCCAAGTATATGAGTTTTGTTTTTTGCTTGGAGGTAAGAAGCATAATGAGATTTGGGGCATGTCCAAGATACCTTGCTGAGGAGAGTTTTCATTTTCCTCATTATCGACCTCGAGACATTCAAACTAGTTGTGCACCGGTATTGTAATATAATAATCATCTAGTTTGGTTTGTTTAAGTGCTGGAGAGAAAATCTCCTCTTCGAAAGGGTAAGTCCTTTTCTGCCCCATACTGTCTGACTTAGAGCTGTAGAAAACTTATAAATGGCTTTATAAGTGGCTTTTCAATACTTTGTGAAATATTAAGCCTCCATTTAAAATAAACTCCTCAAAAGGACACTTGTTTAAAAACCTGAACACTCCTATCAAGGTTAATTAATCCAATCCGCCTTTCCTGAGGAAGGTTGTAGCTTATTTAAAAGCAGTCAGCTTCACGCTGGTAAAAGAGCTGATAAAAAGGCAATAATAAAAATAAAAATACCAAGTTCATCAAGTCCTTCAAGGACTTTGCTAACAGTAAAGTAAAAATGCTAAAACAGCTGATAAAAATATCTTAAAACACTGAGCGTTTGAAGAGCCTTAATTGGAGCTGTCTGCCAAGAGCCTCTCCCTGCGCAGGTGCCCTAAGTCTAAATGGCATTTGTTGGGGTTTCCCCTCCCCTCCAATCTCATTTGCCAGTTTGGTTTTACCTTGAAACCCTTAATAGTCTTTTTTTCTTAATGCCTGTCCCTATTTCTCTTGTTACTATAACCACTGTACTATACATCAACTGGTTGGTTTCAGTTATCTTTGCTAAAGGAATTGTTTCAATCGCTGCATTGATATTTTCAGTGAGTCTTGCAAGTTCTTTCCTTTGATGTTGTTCTAAGCACAGGCAATCTTTGTTTGTTTTCTTTGCTGTTAATATGCTCTAAGATTCTTGCCTTCATTTCTTCCTTTACCTTGCTCTTCATTAGTGGACTTTCAAGAGCAACTTCATTTCTATGGCTTATTTGTTGGTTGGTTTCATTTATTTCTTGTCCTTCATGTTCTTCCTTTGAGTGGATGTTGTTCCTTATTTCATCTAGCTCTGTTGCTTTGAAAAAGTTGTTTCATATGATAAAACAGCACTGATCTGCTTAGTCACTGTTCAGTGATGGTAGAATCAGGACACTTTTCTTTCCATATTTCAAACATTCATTTCAAATATTAATGCTGTTCAGGCCTTGATTCAAATATAACATTGCATGATGATTCGGTTTTGTTCTTGAGATCATTTCCCCCAGATGTTGCTGGTTTTCCAGTAGCTGATCAGCTCCCTGCTCCGGTTGCTTTAGAGAAGCTATTATTATGATGATTATTTTGAAAACAGAACAGCACTGAAACTCTAATGTAATGGATCTTGGTAATATAGAATCCAAAATCTGATGAACAAGCAGGAACAAGGACTTGTGGCAGACATCTCATTACCCCCTCCCCCACTATTTCCTCTTTCCTTTTCCTGAAAGCTCCCAAAGCCTTCCCCCTTTCCCTGCTTCCTTCTGTCCTAGGAAAACTGTGGCCAGTTGTGTAATCCTAGCCACTGGGCTAGGCCCATTTCCAGGGGTAACCCTTGAGCAGTGGTGTACCAAAGCTGGGGCGGTGAGTGCACTCTAGCCCAGGTGCAGCTTGATGAAGGCTCTTGAAGGGGGAACTTGAAGTCAGCATCATGCTGCATCCAGAACTGCATCTCCTTTTCCTTTTAAAATGCAGTTCTGGCTGCAGCCAGTAGGGAGGCAGGGAAGTCTGCACATAGCAAAAAGCACTCTAGGACCAACTAGGCCTCCCTTTCTCCAAGATTCAAGAAAACTTGCTTGACAGATCATACAACCAAGCTAGCATGGTAGTAGCTGCTATAGTAATTACCAGCCTATAGGTAACTTTTTCCAGTAGTCTAGACAAAATATATTTAAGAGTTGTGTGGCAGCAAACCTTTGTTAATATTGTTAATATTGTTAATATTGTTAATATTATGAACAGAAGGCACTGGGTCTACTGAGCACTGTACATTGCACTTGGACTGTCATTCTTTGTTTGAAATCAGCTGACATTGCCACAATGGCACCGGGTTTACTGGTTCTGCTGGGCTTGCAAAAATGCCTCCCTTCAATTTCTACTGGAAAGATTTCCTGGTTTGACTTTAGTCCTTTGGAAACAATGGAGGATGGGGGCACCTTTTTTTGGGGGTAGTGTGTTTCTTAACATCCATCCTGGTGATGCTTGTGATCACTATTTTTTGATGCTTTGGCTAGTGTTAGTTAGTAAAAGTTAATACAAAGACAGACTCCTAGCTCTCAAAAATGCCTTGTAGATGTCTGGGATGGTCATCTCTTGGGCTTCAAAATGGAAAACAAAAGCTGTCCCAAGTGTCTACTCAGAACATGAGTGATGTGTTGTTGTTGTTTTTGCCATCAAGTCAGAGATGACTTTTGGTGATTCTGCAGGGTTTTCAAGGCAAGAGACATTCAGAAGTAGATCTGAGATCTGATGAGATCAGGCTGTCCTGGGGCTATCCAGGTCAGGGCTAGGCTGAGAGTAATGTGACTGGCCCAAGGTCACCCAGCAAGCTTCCATGGCATGAGTGGGGATTCAAACTTGCATTTCCCAGTTCCTAGTCCAACACTTTAAGTACTACACCACACTGCCTCTCATTATGGAATAGTGTGTTAGAATTTGACTTTTTTTTTTGCTGGCATGATTATATACACAAAATTAAATAAAATAAAATTTTCACTGTCTGCATTTCTTTTCTGTCCATTAAAACAAACTTGGGATCCAGTGGCACCTATGAGACCAAACTTTGTTCTGCTGATTCAGATGAACACAGCTACCTACCTTAATCTATTTTCTGGCCATTGTTATTATTTGTTTTATTTCATGACTAATAGCAAAGCCCATTGTAGAAGCAATACAACAAGCTCTAGAAAGATGTGAGAGGCACCTTACAGGCCTGGCTTCATTCCATGCATTTCCATATGTGTGAAGGCAGCTGTACACAGCCCCTCAGCATTTTCTTATACATAATCTGTCTATCCATTTGTGTGCCTGCACAGAGGCCCCCGGTGGCAATCCATCTCCTCCTTCCTCCCCAGGACTCAGGCCTGTGCTGCTTGCACATGTCGGCCTCATCCTCCTCCTTGGCCAGCTTGTCCTCTCTGGCAGCGGCCCCTGTTCTCTCCACCCGCTGCCCGCAAGGCAAGTGGGAACAACTTGGGGGGAAGTCATTCATAGTGACCTGCCCATGTCCCGATCCCCCCTTGGACTCGCAGAGAGTTGGTGGCAGGACAGAAGGCCACCCGCACTCCCCACCATTTCCAGAGGTGCCCCATGGCCCCTCACCCACCTGGAGCCATGAAGGCATGCAAGGCCAGGTGAAGCAGCAAAGAGGCTGCTGGAAGGGCAGCGGGTGTAGAAGCTGAGCCGGGCCTGCAACACCATCATACGGCAATGGAGCAGCAGCAGGAAAAAGGGCCAGGGATGGGACTGCCCCCGGAAGTGTGAGAATCAGCCAGTCAAGGTGGGCCCAAGTGGTGCAGAGCCATGAAGAGCCACCAGGCTGGGGGAGAAGGAGGCTAGAAGCCAGGGCCCCAGCCGAGCAAGCCGTCCTCTCTCCTGAGGCAAAGTTCTCTTGTGAGTTGATTTTTGGTGCTGCTTCTGTGGGCGGGATTCAGGCCATGCAGCCACCAATGGATAGAGACCTCTGGGGAGAGACACATCAGGCAATTGAGGCCAGGTGGCAATTGATTTAGGAGTGTGTGGAACTCCTAACAGAGTCACCCCAAAACAGAATTATATATAAGGAGATATTATTACTTAAAAAGAATTTTGTCATATAGAGCCCTGAATTGGATAACCCCAGTCTAGCCTGATCTTGTCAGACCTCAGAAGCTAACCCAGGCCAACACAGAGGCAGGCAATGACAAACCACCTCCAAATGCCACTTGCCTTGAAAACCCTATGGGGATATCATAAATCAGCTGTGAATTGATAGCAGATGATGATGATGATGAAGAAGATGATGAAGAAGGGGATGTTAAAATTATCCCCCCAGGTGCCAAATAGGCTAGGTGCACCACTGCCCTCAAGGAATTGTGGGGTGCCACCTCATTTTCCTCTGTTTTCCCCATCTCATTCTGTTTTCTCTTTCCCTTCTCCTGGCAATCCTTATACACTCTCCCTGACTTATTCTCTCCTTCTCAGCTATTCACCAGCCTACCTGAATCTGAATCAACTGAACTTCATATAACAGAGATCTGTCCCCCTGGCAAAAATGGCTGCTTTGGATGGTGGGCTCTATGGCCTTATATGTGGCTAAGGCCTCACCACTTTCCCAAACATACCTTCCTCAGACTCCGTCATAAAACCTCCAAGAAGCTCCCAAGCTGGAGCTGCATTCTTATAGCCTTGTCCCAATGAGTCCTCCCTCAAAGGCCAAAATAGGCCTTGAAAGGACCTCTCCCCGCTCCTGCACTTTTCCCCTCAGAAACCCAGCCTGGCATAATGGTTGCCTAACAATAAAGGGAATCTGTTGCTTAAAGCTACAGGAGTTCCTTTTATTATATTCAGATTTTTTAAACCTCCAATGTATTTTTTTTTTAGATTTTATATTTTTCTGCAAATCTGGGGCCCTTTTCATGTTTGTAGAAATATGTCTTGCTTATTCACAGCTCCAGTCACCGGATTTAAATATCCAAAGATTTGGCTGACTTTGCTATTAGAATATAAGATTTAGGAGAATTTCAGAAATTCCCAAAGTTTAAACATTCCATTGTGTAGTCTGAAATAAAAGATAGAGAAAGAGGAGCTGATATTAATAATCCATCCTCTATGTGCTGCTGTCAGTTTGGTTCTAGACAGTAACAGGGAAACAACAAACTATTTAAGCCTGAAAGAATCTGACAAACCTCCCAAATGATAATAGCTAACTCCTTATACAAAGGTCTAGGGATGGGCTGTCAAGAGATAGGCCTTTAAGAGACCTAAGTAATTGCATGAGTCAGTAAGTAAGTTAAGTTTTGTCAGGATGTTGTTAGGACAGCAGGTCAGCCAACATAGACCACCTGCTAATAATCACTGGCTGCTGTAATTTCATGCAGCTGGTAGCTGTCAAAACCTTGGCTTGACTAAGAGATCTTTGACAACTATTGATCTAGATTGCTAAGCATAGATCAGTGATTGGTTGATCAATTAGTCTGACAGCTGAAGGACTATGTAGCTGGGAGGCAGGCAAAGCAAAAGAGGCTACTGGGGGCTAGTTGCCAGTAGGCTGTTGCCAGAGAGAGACCTTTCAAGGCAAGAATGCTGCATCTCCTTGGAACTATTCAGGAATAAGAAGCCAGGAACTTTGCAGGAGGATTCTAGATACCCTTCCAGGCAGAGTGTTGGGTAAGATGAACAGTAACCTTGGCTAGAGGACCCTGGACCAGAAGAAGGAATGGTTAATTTCTTGGTACCATCTCTGCTCCTTGAACTACTGCTGCTGAGAGCTATTAGCTCAGGTTTAAGTACTATAGATTGAGAGTTAGGTTTTGTTTCTTTGTTTGTCCTTTGTATACGCCCTTTCCCCCTACCTGTGTGTTTTATTGTTTTATTGTCTTTGTAATAAACTTAATCTGTTTTTATAAATTGGACTGAGTCACTAACCCAGGCACCATGCCTATACTACCAATTAGAGTTTAAGAACCACCACCTCTATTTTTTAATTATCTCTACTGTGCTGGTTAGAATGACCCTGGTTTAAAGAGATATACCCTAGTTTCTCTGTGGCAGCCCTGAGAGTGGGTGGTAGCACTGAGACCAGGATGGCTGGGTCATGACATGGGCATGAACCAGAAAAATGTAGTTCATATTGGTTCGTAGCTAGACCATGAACCAAAACACAAACTGAACCGGGAGGTTTGTTTGTGAACCCAGCTGGTTTGTGGTTCCTCGTCCATAAAAACTGTTGAAAGAGTCTACAGCCCCTTTAAATGGGGTTTGCAGAAAGCATGAAAAACAGTTGAGTGATGGGGATCAGCCTGCTTCCCACTGCTCAGCTGATTTGGGTTGTGTTATGCATTCCTTTTAAACTGTTTTTGTGGTTTAGCTGTTTTTGTGGTTTTTGAATCCCTTTAAACCCATTTTCTGCTCTATCCATGAACCACCATGAACTGTGACAGTAGACCCCTCATGAACATGTTTCTGAACCGTGAACATGGCAAAATTTCCGATGAATTTTGCTTTGTGGTTCATTTCATGCCCATCTCTACAAAGGACATAGGTCCCTACAAAGTTTCCCTGTATTTCCAGGGATGGGTAGTCTATACATTAAAATTATAAATAAATAAGTAATAAATGGAAAGCAATCAGTTGATAAATTGATGGGAAGTTAATTTTGTTTTAGGCTTTAATTAGACTTTTTTTGGGGGTGGAGAATATTCATAACATTGGAAAACCATTTTGCTTGGGGAGATGCTGTTTAACACAACTTGTCACCAGTTTAATCTCCTAAGGGAGAAAATGCAAGCAGAATGGAGGTGTAAAAGAAGTGTGTGTGGGGGAAATGAAAGAGGAAAGGTGGATTTGTATCTCACTGATCCATTCTCCTAATGGTGACATTTTCTTCTGCTAAAGAAAGAACCTCTGTTGTTGGTGCTGTAGCTCATAACTTTTGAACTACTTGCTTAAATAGTGGGTTCCCAAATGCTTGGACCAAGTTAAATGAATCACTGTGAATTTTCCCCATTTACTATGCTTTCTGTTTTAGAATGTAGTTTTCCGAACAGTAGTATACATGCTATCAGAGAGAAAGATGATCAGCTGGTATAAAATACTGATTAGAGTACAGCCAAGAGCTGGGAAGAGTTTAATTCAAATGCACATTTAATCACAAGCCACAATAGTGTGACCTTGGATGGCTTGTTATCTTTCAGCCTAACTTATCTTATAAGGTAGTTAGGATAACTGATTGGGGGGGGGGATTCATCTTGACCTCTATATAGGAAGAACAGAATAAAAATCTAACAGCAAAAATGAACGTGGATTTTTTTTAGTGCTGTCAGATCACTTCCAAATTATGGCAAATTCCAGGAAAGTGTTCTTTGAATTGTATCCAGGATTTTCTTGCTCAGAAGGTTGTATATTTTTATAGTAATGGCTAAGGAACAGCTTTTCTTGATGATCAAAACAAGGCTAGAAATCAGTATGGGAGACCTGATGTTAGCCAAATGAGGACCAAACTATATGTCTGGATTCTTAACAAGTAGTTCTCTGCAGCTCTACAGGAGCTGTGGGAAATTTAATAAATAAATAAAAGAGAGTCCAAACTGTCTTTGAAAAACCATCACAGGGGGAGATACTACCTGCCTCTCACTCAAGCCATTCAGCCACACAGAATATGATTCAAACAGCCCTCGGTCCTTGCAACCATTGGGCCTCCCAACTGGATGAGGCAGGCCCTAGTTTAGGTGTCAAAAAGCTCCACATACAGGTATTCGCGGTGGGAGGGGCCAAGAGGTTTAAAAGCCCAGCCCCTCATCTCCTCGCCAGCAGTCCCATTTGGTCTTTGGCTGGTGAGGAGCGCCATGGTGCGACTTATGATCAGGCCTACCTGCCCTGCGGGCTGTGTTGCAGGAGCTCCTCGTTGGGCTGACAGCCGAGTTGGAGGGCCTGCCTGGGTGGGGCCTCCAGCATCAGGAGATCATGGTGGAGGGTCTCGGGGCACTCTGGAGAAGTGAAGGGGCAGTGGCTTTGGGCACCTCAGCTGGTCCTGGGGTGGGTGGACGGCCTATTTGGGCTCCTTAGTGGGCAGGTCGGTCATACACTGCTTCAGCTGAGACATAGCTGCACCCTTGCGGGTGACCATTTTGTGTTTAGGGCAGGTCAGCCATTTTGTATCCAGCTCTGGTCGGCATTTTATATCCTGGCGCAGGTCTGTCATTTTGCCCCCTAGCTTCAACAGCCAACTTTCAATCTCAACCTAGGTGGTGATTAGTGGGTAGTTGGGCAGCTGTTTTTTGGCTGTTTTTTTCTTTCCTATACTTCTGGCTGGGCAGTTGAGCATAGTAATATGGCTCCCAAGAAAGGCTCTGGCCATTCTAAGGGCCCCCAAGCCACCCCCTAAATGGCCTGCCCCTTCCCTGTCCTTTACGGATGATGAGGAGGATGAAGTGCAGCAGGCTATTTTAGATCACTTGTAGGCGGTCAAGCAGGCCACAGGAGTCTCAACTCCCAGTGCGAGACCTGTGCATGGAGCACGTGGGCAAAAAGAAACATGCTCTGCTGCTAATAAGTGTTTTCAGGTGGAGGTTTTAACTTGTTTGTCTCTGGTTGAAGGGCGCACCACCACGCAGAGGGCTAGCAAGAATGGGGCTTCTGTGAGTCAGAACCTTGCTGAACCACCTGCATCAATGGCTTCAGAGCAGCAACACCTGACTGATGCCCTGACTGGCCCTTCCACTGAGGTGGGTAAGTGCAGCACGCACCACAATGGAGGCAGTTGGTGCTGGGGCCAACCTGCTGCTGGAGGCTAAGCAGCTGCTCCACAGGCCGCCCCAGTGTGCAGTCATGTTTGTGGGCAGACATGTGGCATTGCTTCATTACCTGGCACCCCTCAGTCCATTTGTAATGTCCGACACACCATAGTGGGAGGGTCCATTGCCTTGCGGTGTATCATATGCAGCGGCTCCCTCCACTGCCCTCCCCTTTGGGGATTTAGCACTCCCATTGGGTGACCACCTTCTACCTGCCACTAGGGAGAAAATGCAGGGGAGAATATGTGGATGTTTTTACACTTTTGTTCCAGGAATTGGAAAAGGAGAGGGAAGAGCTTGAGAACAGGGACAAGGAAAAGTATAGGAAGATGAAGGTGGATAGAACCTGGGCCAACTGAGTGGCAGGTTTCCTCATATACGCCGGTGTGCTTTTTAAAGCACAACTGTTCAGGGCGGCATCCTTGTTCCAATATTTTGACATAATTTACAAGGGCTATGCCAGTTTTACTGGCCCCGCCTGGCTCCAATATGACAAGGAGTTCAGGATGCAGGCTGCCATGAACCCTTCCTTGCGTTGGGATCAGATCCACCTGCACCTCTGGCTGCAGGTTATGTCCTCCTCAAGGCCAAACATGGGGGATCGATCGCATAGTGGCCATTTGGTCCACCATTTGACCATGTCCTCTGGTACTCGCCCTCAGGTGGGGCAAGCAGTTTAACCCCAACAGATTTACTGTGAATTTGGGGCCCAAGGGGTGTGTAACTGTAAGGTATGCCAGTATTGGCATGAGTGCCTCTTCTGCGCGGGCTTGCACCCTTTCTCAGCATGCTTCCGTGGCAAACCCCAAAAGGGTTGCAGAAGGCTAGAGGTGGGTGGATCTGGGCAGGTGCATGAAACGCCCATAAGGTTGAGAGTGCTTGACTTGCTGTTATGTAGTTATCCCCAACGTTCCAATAGTTTATATTTGTTGAAAGGGTTTTCACAGGGCTTCCACAACCTTACCAAGGTGAGAGGGCCCCCTTCATGGCGTGTAATTTACGATCCATATGGGGTATGGAGCACATGGTTAGGGGAAAGATTGAGAAGGAGCTGCAGGAGGGAAGGGTCCTTGGACCTTTCTCCTCCCCTCCTGTCCCTAACCTTCATGTGTCCCCATTGGGAACTGTGCCCAAAAAGGCTCCTGGGGAGTTCCGTCTCATCCATCATCTCTCTTATCCTAAGGGCTGTTCAGTTAATGATGCCATTCCTGAGACTTTGTGCTCCATCTGGTACACTTCCTTTGATCAGGCTGAGCTCATTGTGCGCCACTGTGGGAGGGGAGCGGAGATGGCGAAATGCGACATTAAGTCTACATTTCGCCTCCTCCCAGTGCACCTGGAGGATTTTGAGCTGCTGCATTTTTGTTTTGAGGACCAGTTCATTTTAGATTGCCTCTGCCTATGGGCTGCTCCATTTCCTGCACTGCTTTTGAGCACTTTAGTTCCTTTCTGGAGTGGGTTCTCCATGCATACAACTGTGGGTTGAGTTCAGTTGCACACTATTTGGATGACTTTCTGTTCATGGGACCCCGGGGTTCTGGACAGTGTGGATGGTTGCTCGGTTCTTTCATGGCACTGGCAGGTGAGTTGGGGGTGCCTTTAGCACAGGAAAGGGCTGAGGGACTGGCCCAGGTCTTAACGTTCTTGGGGGTGGAATTGGACTCGATGGCACAGGCTTCCTGGCTGCTGGCATGCAAGCTGGTGGACCTGTGCAGCCGAATCAGTGAATTTCTATGCAGAAGGAGGGCCACCTTGAGGGAGCTACAGCAGTTGGTAGGTCACCTGAATTTTGCATGTAAGATGTAGGGGTGTGCAGGAAAAAAAAAAATTCAGCCTGAATCACCTCCTAATGCCATTTTTTTGCAATCCAAGTGGATTCGGGAGTAATTTGGGGCCCAAAATCACTTTTGGGTGGGGAGGCAAGTCAAGGGAAGGCAGTTTAAACTGCTTTCCCTTCCCTTCAAGGGACGGCTTGCTCACACGTCTCTCAGAGGCTTAAACCTCCTTCCCTTCCATCTGAGCGCTGGCTTGCTTGCATGCCTCACAGCTGTGGGGCATGCAGGCAAGCCATGGAAGGGAAGGAGGTTTAAACCCCCTTCCCTTCCATCTGAGTGCCAGCTTGCCTGGGTGCCCCGCAGCTGTGGGATGCCCTCACAAGCCTGGAAGGGACAGGGATTTAAACCTCCTTCCCTCACTGGCCATTTTTTGGGCTGCCGCTGAATTTCAGCGGTGGCTTTCAGCAGTGGAACAAATCAGACCAGAGAATCTGACTCAACCCACAGCTGCCTGAAAGGGGGCCAAATGGCCCATTTTCAGGGGTGCATTCTGTTTGGACGAACTGAATGCACATCCCTAGTAAGGTGGTGGTGCCTGGCTGGGCCTTTTTGTGCAGGTTGTGCGCCATGATGGCCGGGCTGTGGTCCCCTCACCATAGGATCTGGGTTACAACAGGCATTCGGCAGGACTTGGAAATGTTGCTGGAGTTCCTCGCCTCCTTCATCAGCATTTCCTTCTGGAGGGAGGATCTTAAGTTGGTGGTGGAGCTTCAGATCCATTCGGATGTGGTGGGGTCCTCTGGTTTCAGTGTTTACGTCCGTGGGCACTGGTGTGCTAAAGTGTGGCCAGCGTCCTGGGTTGCTGGGAGGCTGATGGCTGACCTTACTTTTCTGGAGTTCTTTCCTGTCCTGGTGGCAGTTCACCTGTGGGGGGAAGAGTTGGCCAACCACATGGCGCACTTTTGGTGAGATAACCTTGCAGTGGTGCAGGTCATCAATTCCTTATCATTCAGGTCCCAACGAGTCATGCATTTGGTCAGGGACTTTACACTTCATTGCCTCCAGCTAAAATTTTTTGGTTTTGCCAGTCACATGCCGGGGGTTGATAATGGGGTGGCTGACGCTCTCTCATAAGCAGATGGAGAGGTTCTGTCAGCTGGCCCCAGATGCCGACTCGCAGCCGGTACGGATGCCGCCAGGGCTATGGTTGGTTGGAAGGCAGAAGTGCACAGGGCAATAGGACTAGCCATAGTGCCAAACACCAAGCGGGCTTATGACTGGGCAGTTACCCAGTTCTCAGAATTTAGAGAGGAGGTAGGGGTATCCTAGCTTGTGGCCTGTTCCTGTGGAGCATCTTTTGCCTTTTTGTGTGGCATCCAAAGGTAATGGTTCGGTGATTAGTTCGATAAAGGGGCTGTTGTCTGCCTTGGCATATACCAGCAAGGTGCAGGGTGTAGCCGATCATACAGGGGATTTTCAAATACGCAGGATGTTGGAGGGCTGGTAGGGATGTGGGCGGACCTCAGGCAGCCCATTTCTCCTGAGGTACTTCATGACTTGCAGGCTACTTGGAGTGAGATTTGCTCTTCTCATTTTGCGGCACCTCTGTTCCAGGTGGCTGCCCTGATAGCCTTTTTTAGCAAGCTGGTTGCCCAATCTAAAAAGGACAATTCTGGCCATGCTCTATGGGTTCAGGATGTGCGTTTGGGTGTTGCCAAGGCCTCCATTGCCTCGTGGCATTCCAAAATGGACAAGTGGCAGCGAGGTTCAGTTGTTGAGCTGGGCACTTGTGCTGAGACACAGCTGTGCCCTGTGGTGGCTTTGGCTGCCTACCTGACAGTCAGGGGAATGTGGGCGGGCCTGCTGTTTCAGCACCAGGATGGCACCCCCTTAACAAAACATCAGTTTTGGATGGTCACTGCCTAGGCCTTAGTGAAGCTGGGGCTTGCTGGGAGGTGCTTTTGCACCTACTCTTTCCACATTGGAGCTGCTTTCACAGCAGTGGCCATGGGGTACCTGGCATGTGATATTCAGTGGCTGGGGAGGTGGTGTTCCTCGGTGTATAAGTCTTATGTGCAGCCCTTGTCGGGACACTAAAGGTAGGCCTAGGTGGCCATATTGTGGATTAATTTGTGCCCCTGCTCACTGTTTTTTTCATTTCAGGTTTGATCTGCCAGCACGAGAGGAAGATTGTTTTAATCTGCGAGCACAGTTTTGTTTTTAGGGTGGCTCATTGCACCAAGGGGACGCCGATTGTCATGCAGCTGGGCCTTAGCCAGTGGGCCACTGTGGAATGACAAGGTGCCGGAGCTTACAGTGACCGGGCCTTTTGCAGTTGTTGTTTCATGAGAGGGTTGGCCCTCCATCTCAGTTGGTAGTTATCCATTTTGGAGGCAATGATTTAGACCTGATCAAAGGAAAGGCATTAATCCTTCAGGCCCATGGGGATTTTCAATTGATACGCAGGCAGTGGCTGGGTACCCTCACTGTCTGGTCAGCTATGATACCCCACTAGGTTTGGCGGGGGGTGGGAAATCCACTGGCCATTGACAAGGCTCACCGTAAGGCAAATAGAGAGTTGCAGAGGATTCTTGATGGTGGTTTGGGTATCTTTTTGCCACACCCAAGCATACAAGTGGGGTATGGAGTTCTATAGGCAGGACAGTATCCACCTGTCTGAGATGGGCATGGACATCTTTCTGGAGGACTTGTGGCAAGGGCTTTAGGGGGCCTTGGGCCTCCCAATGGGTGCGAAGGCCTAAGCGGAGGCTTGGCCTTGGCGGTGGCAGGGTTATATGCAGTATACAGATTGCAGTCCAGTGAGCACCAGCTAATGCCCATTATTTGGGGTTGAAGGGGTCCTGTGAGTACAGTCTTTGTGCCTCGTGGCCCCGGGCGGAGAAAACAGACTGCCTTCTGGACCGCCCTGATTGGGTCCTCCCTTTGAGCCTGGTGGCTCGGGGGATGGGCCTATGGGTTTGTCCTGCAATGGTTAGCCAGCCAGGCAGGAGCCACTGCTGATGGCTCCTGCTTGGGGCAGGGTGGCTCACCCTATTTCATGAGGTAAGGGAGGGGTTATTGACCCCTGGACTTCACCCTACCGCAAGCTGTGTTGCCCTTGCCATTGGTTCCAGTTAAAGTTGTCAGTTAATAAAGTGGCCCAATAATTAAACCCATCATCGGTGTCTGCCTCGTTATTCCAGCTTGGGGGGCAAACAGCACTGGGGGGGTATTTCCCTACTTTTGCTGCTTCACATGCAGAGAATACTCTACCTGGAGCAGCAAAACCAGGGAAATAAGTCCCCCCAGTTCTGTTTCTAATGGGATAATGACTTGGTGGGAGGCAGGAGTCTTCTTCTCCTTGCAACAGTGTTCTGACCCAGTCTAGCCTCTGTTTTGCTGTTTAAAAGCCAGCTGCAGGGAACCCAGAACCAAGTTGTTAAAAACCCAAGCATGTAGTTTATACCTGAGAAGCACAGCAAGTCACTAGGACTGCATTACCAAGAGGAACTTATTACTTTTAGCAGAGGAAAGATGACTACTGTCTTTGTCCATTGATCCCAGATTCATCTTATTCCCCTTGAAAAAGCTATAACATCAAAAGACTCTCCATCAAAAAAAAAAACTGATTGGAAGCTGAATGAGAAACGCATTTCACAATTTTAATCTGCTTCATCACTGCATACTGAAAAGGAGGTAACATCCCCCCCCCCGTTTTTTTAAAAAAGTGAGCATTGCACTCTATTGTTAATATTTATTTTACATTTCAAAGATTTCACAATCTGCTGTTCTCTTGCCATTGACTGCATTTGTTGACTGTTCTAATTGTGCCTTGCTGCAACTTGCAAACCTAGGCTAATCTCATTAATGCAAAAGACAGGCATCCAGTCACCTCCTTACCTGCACCTCCGTGTATTTTGAATGTCTTTTTGTAGCAGGCTGCCTGGTTTATAAGTGCAGGAATTTGTATCTAAATGTTTGTCCTTAGTACATTAAACACATAAACAGCCGTGCTTGTGATACTGGGAGCATCATTAGCTCTTGAAAAATTCATCAAATGTCCCGTGATCTGTGCTGCTTATTTAAAAATTCATACAAAGTTTTGAAGAGTAAAAATGGTTTGACAAGTAGGCAGGCCACAAAGAAACTGACACATCAAGGGAAGAAGATCAAACAAGTATATCGCAGGCATATTCATACTGTAGGCTGTGGAGCCTGGCTGCTCTCCAAGGGGGTTGAAAGAACAAGTCAACATAAAATATATAGAGAGAATAGAGACAGGAATCTCAAGGTGGAGGAATGAAAGACCATTTGACATTAAAAAAAAGATTGCATTTTCCCCACTTTTGACATACAATCAATACATTCACCCCTGCATAGCTTGTTTAACTAGATGCAAAAGTTTTCAGGGTGGCATATTTTATGCATGCAAGGTCTCCTGTATTGCTGCAGAATATTTTCCCTACCTTTGAATTATATTCTCAAATGCTGTAAAATGAAATAATTTAACTGATGAAATGTCACTGTACAGAATCTCTCCCCCCTATGTCTGAGGCCTGTGTCTTTTACACGCCAAGATCTTCTGGCCTTCCAAAGCTAAGAGTGTGGATGAATCCATCCATTTCTGATACCAAGGCAGGGTCACTTGATTAAGACATGTATGTCTGTAGGTGCTTTCGAAAGGAAGTGATTTGACTTAATGAAGGGTATTTTCTTTGATCCTCCAAAATTCCTCACACCCATGACCGTGGTTAATGACCCCGGGTTTCAATATAGGAACCAATATGCTCAGAACCTCCCTCATGAAGAACTCTTCCCTGGTAACTCAATCAAGAGCCAAAGAAAGTCCATCCGCCCATCTCCTGACCATTGTCAATAGGTCTAACTCAGCATGCCACCCAAGCTAATTCAAGCACTTGCAACTAGGCTTGTTAGGCATTCTGTTAATTTGTCTTTACCCAGTTCCCCCCCTAAAATCCAACAATCTGTTTCTTTTCTTCTTTTTAGCAATTTGGAGTCAGTTCCTAACCAATTCTGCTTTGATCAAAGAGAAATGTGAACATAGGAAGGACAGGAAAGGAGGATCTGCAAAATTCCATTATTTCACTCTGTAGACATTCAGAGGCATGCACTGTCTTCCTAAACTTTCTTACCCTCCTGCTACAGCACCACCCAGTGGTATATAGGATAAAACATCTGCAAGGGCTGAAGTTACATAATGGTGTGTTGATTTCTCTTCTCTCACAAGGGGGGAAAAGTTATTTATTTATTTTATTTGACTTATATTCCACCCTCCCCACGTGGCAGGCTCAGGTTGGGTTACATCAGATTTGATTTTAAAAAAATACAATATACAAAAATTAAGACAATTAAAGCACTAATAAAATACCACAATAACCATCCAGTGCAGTTGTCATTAAAATTAAGACCTCACAGATGCCAGCTCCAGTATGCAGTTCTGACCCGCTGAGGGGAGGCCCCAGTAAAGAGGGAGGGAACATCCCTCACCCTAGTTAAAAACCTGATATGAGGGATCAATGGCTATATTTTAGAAACTGGTTATATTTTAGAAACTGAATTTCTGAAAAAGAAATCCCCCTCCCTGTAACAACCCTACTTGGAAGCAATGCTCCTTCTATGCTGTGGAGTCTTGTGAGCAAAAATTCTACTTTGTGAGCGACTGGCATTCAAGTTGCGAGTGAGCGATTTGGCTGCTGCATAAATTAGCTTGCTCTGGAGCCCTCCTTCCTGAGCGAAGACAAAAAATGTGTGAGCTGGAGCCAGGGCTCTTTTTGTAGCAGGAACTCCTTTGCATATTAGGTGACACACCCCTAATGTAGCCAATCCTCCAAGAGCTTACAGAGCTCTTCTTACAGGGGCTACTGTAAACTCTTGGAGGATTGGCTACATTATGACTGACCCAACGTCACACCAGCAGCTGCACGTGGAGGAGTAGGGAATCAACCTGGTTCTCCCAGTTTACAGTCCAGGCTCTTAACCACTACACCAAACTGGCTCTCAGATATGAATAAGATTTTGCATCACAGGTATGAAATATCTGCTTGGATTCTGTTGGGTGCTTCAGCTTGCAATGCACAGTCCTCCATTGCAGAGTGAATTCCTAGATGTTTTGGCTTAAGAAATACTAGCATCCTTCAATGAGCAGCAAGCTCATTTGAACAGAAGTTAGAACCTTTGCTTCTCATCAAAGGAACATGTTCTACAGCACCTTGGCAATAAATGCAGAGCTGAGTAAGCAGAAGGAAAGCATAGGATCCAAGTTAATTTCTTAGCAAAAACCCTACACTGAGAAGGAACTAGGAAATATTGGCATCAGCAAAAAGTGTCGATAGGGGGAAACATCTATTCTGTTTAACTGCTAGTTTGGTTTTTTTTTTTTAAAAAAAAAAATACCAGTTATATTTTTGCATTATGATTTGAACCAACATAGTAGAAACAGCTGAAGATCTCTGAATAAGGAAGATGCTCTTATATCAGCTAAAGGAAACAGGATCTATTAAAAACAAAAACAAAATGAAAAGAATTGACTAAAAAGATTTCCAAAAAAAATCAAAAGCTTCCTTGAGGGCTTGGATGAAAAGGTTCTTTTCAAGACAACCTCTTTCCATGAAAGACATGGTGACTGAGAGAATTCTAAGCCTGCAACGTTGTATGAATTTATACAGTGTGATGTTAAAGAAAAACACATACACTTTACTTGGAAATGGAAAGTGGTCACATAATACCTTCATCTGGCTTTCATGCTTATTTTTGTATTTCAACGAAGTGGCCTGAGGGAAAAGCTCATATATGGTAGGTCCTCTCTATTACTAGATGCTAATATATAGTTCTTTTTCTGCAGTCAATATTCTTTGTCATCAGATTATTACAATATGTGATGTTATTCGTGTCTTGCATAGATTTACCAAAAAATTGCTTCTACTTATTCTCCATTTCCCAAAAAGATGCTAAGATTTCCAGTGATGGGTACATAAGAGAAATATGCTTCCTTTTCATTTGCTCTATTTGGTAAACAAGTTGGCCAGAGCATTTAGGAAGAACACCAGGTATGAAATAGGCTGGAGCAACAGTGTTCCTTTTTGCTTCTCATTCACAACCAGACACTGCTAAAGCATTTGTTTGTGTGTGGACGGGAGTCTTAAAGATCCAGGGCCTAGATTGGAAAGAAATAACATTCTCTTGTCTATTTCTAGCTTTGTCGGGGGGCCAGGTCACTCCTTGAGTCCTTGAGACAAAGCAGCATCTGGCTACTGACTGAAAAGCAGTGATCTTTGCTAAGTTGCTTAAGATTGGGGTCTGGGAATCAAAGCAAGTGATAGGTTATTGGGGTTTGAACCAATAGCTTAGATGTTGTTCTGACAAAGGCTGAGAGTGGACCAAGTCCTCCTATACTCTGCACGGAGGTGAAGATGCAAGCCCCACCTCTCTAGGAGCAGGCTATTTGTTCTTAAAGGTACCATGTCTCATTACTGAAGCTAGTGCTCTGACAAGATTGGAGTGGTTCTTTGCATTGCGGGGCTTGAAGGTCAGTAGGGGAGAGACTTCAGGTGCTCCAGTGGACTCTAGAATCAGTATTCACGGTCCAAGGAGAGCCAGTTTGGTGTAGTGGTTAGGAGTGTGGACTCTAATATGGGAGAACCGGGTTTAATTCCTCACTCCTCCACATGTAGCTGCTGGTGTGACCTTGGGTCACTCATAAGTTCTTTCAGAGCTGTTCCCTCAAAGGCAGTTCTTAAAAGAGCTCTCTCAGCCCCACCTATCTCACAGGATGTCTGTTGTGGGGACAGGAGGGGAATAGGTTTGTAAGCCTCTCTGAGACTCCTTCAGGTAGTAAAGGGTGAGGTATAAATCCAACTCCTCCTCCTCCTTCTTCATCCAAGTCCAAGGAAGAAGGTGGGGCTATATCTTAGAATGGGAGAGCTGACCCAGTCTCTCCTAGAACTACTTCTGCACTTCAAAGGGGGCTTCTAGAGACACCTCAGCTGCCTCACTAGGCACCCAGCCTCATCTAAATCCACAGCTGCTGCCTGGAGAGACCAAGTTAGTGCTCTGGTTCATAATACCAGCTGTGCTCAAAATGCCAGGCTTGTGGTTTAGCAAGAGAGACACTGCTTTTCCTTCAGCATGCCATGCAGCTGGAAAATGTGACATAACACTCCCAATGGAACCAATTATGATTTGGCTAGATAGATTGACTGGTCCAGGACCCAAACCATGAACTTTATAACTTTTAAAGGTCAATGGACTGTGGATGTTTTAGGTCTGTTCAGTGGAATGGGCATTACCCCCTGTGACTGGCAATACTAAGTCTTTAGCTTGGCAAGGCTTGGCACAGATACTGAGATGGTCCTTTTACTGTTGCCTGATTAATAGATCTGTAACAATTCCTACACTTTAAGCCACAGTCTCCAACCCCAGGGTCTGGGTTGAAGAACACACTTTCCAAGAATGCCCACAGAATCAGGCCCTGTTATTAGGAATGCTACACATTTTGCATTATAAGTGTTTCACAGTTAAACTGATTGTGTTCAAGTGTGATAATCAGATGTGTTTCACTTACTGGGTCTGCTTGGTTGGCACTGAACAACTTGAAAGAGACCAAATGGTGCCCTGACCTGGATAGCCCAGGCAAGACCAATCTTGTCAGATCTCGGAAGCGAAATAAGGCCGCCCCTGGCTATTGCTTGGAAGGGAGACCTCCAAAGAATACTACAGCCAGGACACAGAGACAGTCAATCAAGCCACGTCTCTGAAGTGTCCTAGCCCCAGTAGCAATCGCCAGATGTCACCATGACTTCCAGTCACACAAGCACACACATACTCACCCCCCCAAAAAAAATCAAAAGAGACCAAATGAGTTTGTATCAGTTTTTTTTTAAACTGCTGCCACTCTAGATCAGCACCATTAACATTACTAAAGGCTGCTTAAGATCAAACAATACATACATTTGGCTATGAATAGGGTTGCCAACCTCAAGATGGGGTCTGGTGATCTCCCAGAATCTCCAGACTACAGAAATCAGTTTCTTTGGGGGGAAATAGCTGCTTTGGAGGGTGGAGTGTATGGCATTATGCCCTGCTGAGGTCACTCTCCTCCCGAAAGCCTGTCCTTCCCAGGCTGTACTCTCAAATCTCCAGGAATTTTTCAACTTAGAGTTGGCAACCCAAAATTTGGGCTGGTGTTCCCTGACTTTGCTTTCTTTCCCTGCAGCCAAATGGAAACTGTGGAGAACTTATTTCCCAAAGCAAGATAGAGCTGATTTGGATCAGAACCATGGAATGGGGAAACAGACCTCTGACTCTCCTCTGCATTGTTTTCCTGAACTGAAATGGCCCCATGGGTTGTGTTTTGCCCCATTGGAGGACTGTCCGTACAGTATGTTTTATACATGCAGCCCTCCAAATGGAAAAAGAATGCCCTCTGGAACTGTTCTGGCTCAGGAAAATTACATGGGAGGGAAGGTAGAGGCCCCTCCCTCCCCTGCACCATGGATATAATCAGCATTTGACTGTCTAGAGTTTGAGTTATAGTTCCCAGTGTTAGCTGAACATTGAATGATAGGATTTTTTTTAAAAAAACAATAGCAATTATTTATAACTGAGTTAGATTTGTGACTGATATAACTGTCTATTTAAACAATTGCCTGCTCGATGGTATTGCAAGGGTGAGAAGAGAAGAATTCACAAGCTGTTTGTAAACTTGCATGCTTGATAAGCAAATTACACCATACTGCATTGTTATGAAAGAATACATTGAAGCAATCTGCTGAACAGCCTTGAAAGGCCCGATGGACAAATGGACAGTCTGTTGAAAAAATTGGCTTCCTGGTCACCCCAGCAAACAGGACATGAGCTGAACTAACTTGTGGGGTTCTGTAGGGCTCGATTTTATCCCCCATAAATAAATACAATGAGCTCTAGAAAGAAGCTCTGGGCTGGTGCTCTGGCCTTGGGCACTCAGCATCAATTTGCTGTGGTGACCTCAGCAGGGTATAATGACACAGAGCTTACCACTTTCTCCTGGGGAACTGATCTCTACCATCTGAAGAACAGTTGTAATTCTGAGTGATCTCCAGCACTCTCCGGGAGATTGGCAAAATGGTTCCCCAGGAGGAAATGGCTGGTTTGGAGAATGGAGCCTATGTCATTGTACCTGTCTGAGGTCCCACCCTCTCCAAGCTCCACCTCTCAAATCTCCAGGAATTTCTCAGCCTGGAGTTAGAAAGCCTATCTCCTTGTCAGCCAACCATCAACCTACCTTTATCTCCCCTTCTGACTTCAGCTTTCCATCTCTTCCCCCCTCCCTCCTGGATAGCAACTGTAGTTCTGTGATCTCCAGCCCTCCCCTGGAGAAACAATGGCCCAGGAGAAATGTGGTTTGGAGGTGAGTCTGTCACATACCTGTCCGAGGTCCATCCTCTCAAACCCACCCTCCAGGCTGCACCCCTCTCCAGAATTTCCTACCTAAAGTGGCAACTTATCTCCCCTCTCAGCAGCCTCTTCCTGGTAAGTTCTGGCTTTCTCCTTTCAAAGCAGTAACCCTCACTTTGGCAGAAGCTCTGCCATACGGTAGGGAGGCTCCTGCTGAACAGGAGCAAGCAGCCAGGGCTAGTGAAGTAATACATGAAGTCACCGTGAGAGTGCTGACAGGCCTAGGGTTGCCAACAAAGACAGACTGACACAAAGGAGAATGGAAAAGTCTCCATATCTCTATTTTGCCTTAAATTGGTTATGATGCCAGCAGAGTGAGAAAATGCCAGAGGCTCTGGATGGGTGCCCCGTGGTAAATGGACCAAATCATTCCTAAATATTTTCCAAAACACTACTCTGTCGATAATTCATTTTCTATACTCACAGCGTCCCCTGTCAGAATGCAACACATTCCCTGTACTTTGAATTAGCACCAGAGCTTTAAGAGCTCTCCAGCTGTCACCTGGTATTCCACAGAAGAAATGGGTTGTTTGGAAGGTGAGGACTAAGGCATTGTATCTGTCTGAGGTCCCCCTCTTCCTCAGATCCCACCCTCAGCAGGCTTTACGCTCTAAAATATCTTGGAAGTTTCCAACCTGGAGCTGGCAACCCTATGTCCTTCCCAAGCAACCATCAGCCTACCTTTAACTGCCTGTCTGTCTTACAGCCCCCCCCTCCTCCATCTTTTCCAATTGAGGGGGAAAACATCAAAAAAGTGCAAGGGCAATAGAAGTCCAACAGAACCAATGTCCCAGAGAATCTCTACAGTAGAAACTGAAGGTGGGAGGGGCATTTTTGCAAATCCAGCAGAACAAGTACAATGTACAGAGTGCCTAGCTGTACCAGTGCAATCAGAGTTCCCAGCAGAACCCAGTGCCAAAGCTGTAATGCCAGCTCAACAGGACTGATTTTAAGCACATAATCACAATCCAAGCAAGGGGGTTGGTTGGAAGCCCAACAGAACCAGTGCCAATGTATTAGTGCCCAGCAGAACACAGTGGCAATGTGGCAATACCACTCAATAACAATCCAAGCAAGGGAAGCATTTTTGCAAGCCCAGCTGAACCAGTACAATGTACAGAGTGCCCAGCAGAAGCCAGTGCCACTAGCGCTACAAGCTTAAAAGGACTGATCTCAAAGCACATGTGCATCTAAGAATGGACACAAACTGCATCACAAACTAAAGTTCATGATGGGGGTGGGATTTTGCAAACTCTATGCATGAAAATGAGACCTGAACAGAAAAGAATACCAGCAAAGGGGGGGGGGCTCTTGAAACTGACATACCTAGTTTGAAACTGATAACAGTGTTTCCAGGGCTGGAGAATTTTGCCCCTCCCTCCCCCATTGCTTTTTTTTTAAAAAAGAAATTCTATTAATAGGATATTATTGTTATGACATATTCCATTTTTCCAAGTATTTCTTTAAACATATCCTTTTCTATTATCCCCTCCATCCCCCCCCTCATGACTTCCAGCAAAGCTCCCACCCCGGCTGTTTGTCAGTTCAATTTTCAAGTTACACTGAAAACTTCTGATTTTTTTTTCAACTCTTCCTTTCAAACATTCTCCTTTACTTAATCTAATTCTTAGGTAACATTTTAACTACTATTTAATCATTATTTTCTATCTTCTACTCTCAATAGCTGTCAAAGCAAAGTAAATTATTTTTTACATCCCAGTTCATTTCAACATAGTCTTTAAAATCTTTCCATTCTGCAAAAAAACCATCATCTTCTTTATCATTAAGTTTCTTTGTCAATTTGTCCATTTCCGCCATAAAAAAGCATTTTCTTTATCCAGTCCCATTTTTCCAGCACTTTCTCTTGCTTCCAACATTGAGCATAAGTCATTCTTGCCGTTGTAATCAAATACCAAAACAATGTCCTCTTTGTCACATGGACTTCCTCCCTCCCCCATTGCTTTGAAGTTTGGTAAACATTTTTTTGAGTGGAGATAGTCTGGCTGGAAATGTATCTGTTCACCAGCACAAACCTCCACAAATTGCTTGGAAATTCATGGAAAGTTCATGCCAGTTGACCTGCCACAAACTTCAGTTCCCAAACCACAAACCAGCCAAAATTCATCATGAACTTTAGTCTGTGAGCCAGTTCATACCCATCCCTACATGCACCTGCCCCCCCACACACACTTTTGATCTTCAGGAGGCAGCTGAAGACAGTTTTATTTAGGACTGCATTTGACTAGTTAGTTTTTATTCATTGGCACTCCTAATTGAGATTTTAGGACTTTTAGGTGTTTTTAGCCACCTTGAGTTCTGCATAGTAGAAAGGTGGCTAATAACTCTTTTAAATAGATAAAGCATTTCATGCACAATAGCAATCAGGAATATAATATGAATTTATTAAAGTAAAATAATATTCTTCTCTGGAGTTTGAAACTTAGAAAATAAAACAAAGATTATTTGATAGTTATGAAGATAGCTGAGGTGTTGCTGTCCAATTTCTTTCTCAAAGCTAAATGTTTCGAGATGATTTCCAGATTGATCAAAAAGATTAAAGCCAGTTTTACAATGTGTGTTGAAATGTGTATCTAGTATTTCAAACATGAATGTTGTCGTACAACAAAAATTACACGGCTTATTGGCATTCAGAATGAGCTTGCACACGTTACCTCATTCCCTGTGGGAATATGTGAAGAATGTTTATCTTCATAGCATACCAGTAATTGCAGTTTAATTTCAGTGGGGGGAAAAAAACTTATTTTGTTATCCAGGGGGAATATTATGGCTCTAATGAGACAAATCTTTTACATTTCCAGAAAAGGGCACCTAAAAAAAAAGATTGCTTTTTAAGGGTAAACTTTTAGCATGGAAATGTTTAATATTCAAAGTCTTTTTCTTCTTCAAATTATTTACTGATTAATTCAGCATAATTTGATGAAGCTTATTTCTAAATATGTTTTAGTTCCTGTTCATGTAGACCAGAGATGGCAGATTGGACTCCACTCCATTCCATAGGAGAGCTCAAGTATAACACAATATTCCCGAGCTGCTTCCGAGACAGGCTTCCTAGACACGATGAGCAGATGGATAAGCTGTCCTGTGTGGCTTCTGGGATTTGTTTCCAGAAGCACAATGGCTTCTGAGATTGGTTGGGTAGGTTGTTTCCAATAGTGGGGAGAGAAGGTGAAGACACTGGCTCACTAGAAGGCAGCTCTGTCTTCAGGATTCCCTTATATGGCCATGTCCCTCACATGTCCATGTCCTCTCAGAATGAGAAAAAGAGGGTGTCTAAAAGTTTCTGTGTTACCACTGTCTTCTCCTTTCCTTTACTTCAGAGTAGCCAGATCTTCAGCTTGGTGGGACAGATCCTTCCCAGACAAGTTGTTGGGAATAATGTGTGGTGATGTCATGGTCCAAGGTGTTCAATG
The DNA here is from genome assembly GCA_029375565.1 of Gekko gecko. Taxonomy (NCBI): domain Eukaryota; kingdom Metazoa; phylum Chordata; class Lepidosauria; order Squamata; family Gekkonidae; genus Gekko; species Gekko gecko. The sequence continues at coordinate 38,267,678 of JAPDNY010000006.1, forward strand.
CCTGAGCAGCTTGGAAGAGGAGGATATAACATGGTTAAAATGGTTTATTGTGTTTAGCCATTGCCCATTACAAAATACAGAATACAGCGGAACATAAAACATTAAAAAGCACCCTTAATATCCAAGTTAGAAATAACTACTAATCAATGATAAAAAAGAATACAACAGGTTTAATCACCATCAGGTAGCCTGCCCCTTTGATCTATTCTTAGATGCTGCTAAAGCAAACAGGGAAACTATGGGATAGATAAGCATCATTATCTGAAAGCAAGAACGCAGTCTTCTCAGTTTCTGGATATGTTTGCATGTCTGGTAGAATTCCTGCTAAAAATTTCTCTCTTGGAGTGCTGTAGAGTGGAGAGTAAAGTATTGTAATGAGGAGGGTCCTCCACCACTGGCAAGCCACAAATACAGAGACGTTGCTCTTTTGGGGTATGCGAATAATGGCCAGCCAAAAGGGCTGTTTGCATAGTTTGGAATTGTAAAGCTGTAAAGGGCACTCTAAGGTTATAGTTAGAGATATTAACTAGGTAGCTCGACCTGCGGTGGTCAAATTTACAATATATACCAGGGAGCCACTTCAGGTTTCAGAATTAGAGAACGATCGATCAGTGCCTCAGCATCATATATCCAGTCCCTAAGTTGTGAATTCTCAGCTGAGGCACTGAGAAAGTCATCTGGAATGGTATATCTTTGGATAACGGTTTTAAGAAAGTTGGAACGGGTAGTCCTTATCAAGATGGAGGTTGTCTGATTGGTGCCCTTATAGAGTTGAAGCTCAGAGGTGTGTTCTCTGAATGAAAGTATGTAGAGAATTAGACAGGGATGACTGATAGCTGACATTCCCCCCAGATTTTTTTTTTTTTTTTTTTGCCACACTTTCACTCCTTCATCTTTCAGTCATGGTATATTTTATGGATTAAAAGTTTAGAAAGACTGCAGGTGATTACAGGTCTAATTTGTCAGCTGCTCTTCTCCAATACTTTTGCATTGTTGTTCCAGCCATGTATCTCTGGTTGGATCTCAAAGTGTGGGCAGGATGGGAAATGGTCAGATGCATCCAGTATACCATCTACATAGGCCTGACTCATACAAAACAGTAAATGAGGTGATCAAACTTTCCTGGATTGTTACTGCAGGTTAAAAAAAGAACTGCATTATAGACAGTGCATGCCATTCGTAGTTAACACCATCCATTGAAGTTAATGCACTTAACAGAGTGTTTTGGATTGCACTGTAAAAGGATGCCCATATAAGAAATTATCTGTATTTAAAAAGTGAGCATATCAAGGAGAAGGGTAATGTTGACCTCTCTCACATCTAGCTACTGTAACAGTTTGGCAATGCTGCGAATAAATGGTTCCCCCCCCCTCATTCAACAACAACAACAACTTCTTCCCTGCACTTAGAAAACTCTCTATGTAACACATTTGGATCTCACCTGTCTAATAGAAAAGTGAGATCCAAATGATTTATATGAATAGCTTTCTAAGCACAGGAAGAGGGTTTTCTTTTTTCAAATGGAGAGGCATTCATTCATGCTTTCCCCTACACACTATGAAGTGGCAGTCTAGGCTTTTACCATCGCATTTACTTTTTGTATGAACTTTCTCCTAATGTTGCTTCTCGAGTCAATGTCAAAGAAGCAGCACTGACAATAGCTTAGCATGACAAGGGAACCTACGTCTAGCATTTTGCAAGGGTTTTTTTTTAATCCTAAAAATACCATTCCCTCACAATATGAGGATTTCTAAACCGTAAGTTGTGTGCTGCTTTAGTTGAGCAATTTTTAACGATGCAGTAGGTGAACAAATTTGAATGGAGGGCAAGGAAGAGGAAATAAAGGATATATATATATATAGACCACTTCCAAGACCTGTTGTACTAATTGCATTGCTGAGTCAGATAAACAGCCAGTGTTAGGTCAAAGATCACATTACTCTGGCTCGGTCAATGGCTAGCCAGTCAATGTTTTTGACATCAAAAATGGCTGAATGGGTAGCAGGTCAATAGCACAAAACTAGTGCAGATTACTCTCTCTTAATGAATTTCATAGAGTTAGGCAATCTGAAACCGTAATGGTACTCTATATATTTCAGATATAGAATATTTCAGATATAGAACACCAGTTCCTGGGTTTTGTCTTCCAAATATTAAGCTTTGGTTTACTTTGGCAACATATGCAGTGAACTAGACTTCTTTCTTGCACTTCTTGCCCATTACTAAGTGAATGCTATTTCTGTATTTCTTCTTTCCCCCTGTTGATTTTCTGTTATTATGACCAGTAGCATGTTTTAACTTCTGTTAAAACTTCAGGAGGAGAGGCATTGCTTGTTTTACCCAATTAGTACAGAGAATTCATGGATAGTGGAGTGCCTCAGCTACCCCTCAAGCCACATATATTTAAATTTCACAAATAAAGCCTTTATGCCTTTCATTGCTGTGATAACTGGGGCTTGATGCAAGAAATAGGTTTCCAATGACACAGCCTGGACAGTTATATTATAAGGGTATATTATATTATACAGAACAGCATACAATGTGTTTTGTGCCTAGTCTGGATTTTGTGAGGGAATAGGTGTAATCATGCACACTGAGGCAATAGATGCTGGCATGGACCTCAGGAGTCTGTTTATTGAGTCACTGTCAATTCAACAGAAAGTAATGTGACTCCTGAGCAATGCTCCCTCTAAGCTGTGGAGTCTTGTGAGCAAAAATCCTACTTTGTGAGCTACTGGCATTAAAGTTGTGAGCAAGCAATTTGGCTGCTTCATAAATTAGTTTGCTCTGGAGCCATCCTTCCTGAGCTAAGACAAAATTGTGTGAGTCAGAGGCTAAAAACTGTGAGCTAGCTCACACTAACTCAGCTTAGAGGGAACACCAGTCCTGAGAAATCTCTAAAATCTTTTGGGCTCACTGACTCAAAACCAAATAACCCCCAATTGGGAAAAAAGAATAAACACCTGTCAGATAGAACAAACACCACTAACAGCTGGTTTATCTGTTAATGGTCTCCCTTTTTCTAATCCCTTAATCTTCAACTAGATCCTGGGTGCTGAATCTTTGGTGACACATCACCTAGGGCTCAAGGAGGCTAACTTTCCTACTAAATGAAAGCATGCACATAGTTTACTTTTTAAATGTTTATAACACCATTCCTCCAAGGAGCTCATGGTGGCTTATACGTTTCTTTTGTTGTCCATTTTATCCTCACATCAACTCAATGAAATAGGTAATGCTGGGAGAGAATGATTGGCTGAGGGTCATCCAGTGAGTTTTATACTGAGCAGTCATACCATATATCTTATCATGTTAATTGAAACCTGTGGCTATTTCAGGATCCTTTTCTGTTCCTGCTTACCTCAGATATCTCCATGGTGGAAGCAGGTTTGTGGGTTAATGACCACTACCAGCTTTAAGAGTCTTCATGATGTTCATAGCTTGGCTATTGGAGGACACAACGTCTCAAATGCCTGTTGTTGGTTATTATGTGTATTACAAGCCATACAGTATTGCTCCCAAAATGCAGAAGGACTTTGACAAATAATGATGAAAATAACCAGTGGACTCTGAGGGAGTGGCAGCTGGATGGGATGACAGAGGCTGGTCCAAATCTATGGCATCAATTACATGAATGAATCTGACAAATACATGATTATCTAAATGACTACACTGCCTTGATTGTGTGAATTTGGCACTTCCTAGTCCTTTTTCCTGGGGATCCCATATCCAGGAATGGAACTTGGGATATCTTGTGTAGGGTTACTGTGACGCTTCACTGGGCTGTAGTTCCACATAGAGGCCCTTTAGTTTTTATCTTCATGGGTGGTAATCATGGTTTCCATACATGAGTGGGAGAATACAAAGGTCCCACTTTGTTTCACTCTGCTTCTGCAGGTATATGGTTAATGTATTACTTCCTAGTTTTAAGGCCTGGGTACTAATCCCACAGCCTCTTCCTTTTCATCCACGTTTATATCTCTGATTTGAGAGACTCAGCTGGCCAGTTCCTATGTTACTTTGTTCCACCAGGTCACCATGTTTTCTCCCTCAGTTTCATGCATAGTTTTAATGGGGAGAAATAACTGGTGATTACCATCCTAACAGTGGGTAGCTGCAGAGTTTTCAAGGATGCTGTGGGATTGTTGCTGCCTTTGATTTTTGTTTCTACAGCTATTCTTGTGCTACATAAGAAATTAGGATTGTGACTGCTTTATGGTGATGTGGCCCTGGCAGAATGCCCGTTTAGCTGTTGGGACCATTGGCTCAGCCTGCCCAGATTACAGTTTGTTATTGAGAAACAAAGGTGATAAGAGGGTTGAAAACTCGACCTTTGTTGGTTCTGCAGTATGATTGCTACATGCAGGCAGTGGTTTCTTGGAGTCTTAGATAAGCAGTTTTGTAGTTGCAATTCAAAATGATTTTTGTAGGCTTTTTTCCTTACAGTATAAGATTAATTTTATTTTGTGATCTACTATAAACCCCAACATCAACTCAATTACACATGAAGGACAGCCACTAAGCAAGTCACCATTCCTTCTACTAAACCATGTCTTTAACAGAATGCCTTTAAAATGCTTTTCCTATGTGGCTGAGCTGAAGGAGCATTGATAAGCTGTAGAAATTAAAATTTGTCAGCATTGATAAGCACCTGCTCTCTTGGCCATTTGGAAGGGTATTTGAGTTGAAAGAAAACAGAATGTTTTGCCTGTTTGGGAAGTATTGCTCTTGCTGACATGATCCTATAACCAAACCTAATAGTCTGTGTAGGATTCTGACGTCATCTAGTATCGCTACATGATCCCTGACTGGTTGGGTTCTCTCTAGGAAGGAGAAAGAACCCAAGACCAGGCATGCAGGCACATCATGACAGTAGATGTAGGAACAAATGGCAAGGTCAGTAGAGGTGACCTTGGGGAAGAAATACTTTGCCCTCTTTGAAAACAGTGCTTTCAATCTGAAAACTGAAATGAGAGAACATTTGGCCTCATTTTGTATGTTAGTTCATGTAGGCAGACTGTTCATATTCTGAACTGGCCTTCCTTTTCTTACCTACATCTAAGTCTAAGTCAAATGTTCAGTGTATTTGTACAATATTTTTAAATGTTCAGCTAATCTGACTGGTTGACCTCAAAACATCTGAATGGAATATTTCTGACAGGCAATTCAGCATCTCTCAAATAAAGACATGAGACATGAGACACCAAGCATTGGTTCAACTAATTATTTAGCTGAATTCAGCTTATGCAAATAGATGATCTACATCATTGTTTATTTCAAAAAGGTGACGATTTTTGAGGGTGGACTGCAGTAGGCATCCACATGGCCTGCCTTTTGGACAGATCCACCGTGGCTCCAAACTCGACTGTAATTTCTGCTGGCTTTGATTGGCACCTCCTGCACCTCCTTATATGCAGAGAGGTACCCAGCTTCATACATCTCCCCAATGTGCTGCAAGGCTACTGGCTAATACCAGGTTCAAAAGATGCCACTCATGACCAAGGACACTCCTTGACAGCACAACCAGCAGCAAGCCATGTGATGGCCTGTTCTGGACATGCCCTCCATAATGCAAATTTCTCAGGATGCTTGCTGATTAACCCTACCTATCCAAAGCAACCTGTCCTATTCCTGCCAACTAGTTGTGGCCTAACCAAATATTAAAACCAGACTTACTTAATGGGGAAAAACTGTCCCATAGAAACAGCATGGAGCAGGCAAAAAATAGGCTCCCAGGACCATCAGTTTCCAAGAACACACCCACCCCCTGAATTCCAGCTTATTCCTATACAACAACCAGCTAAACTCATGCTGCCCCCAGGGAGTGTGAGTGAGTGGGCAAGTCAGCCACAGTGGGAAGGCTGAAGGTGAGAGGGAGCGGCAGGGTAAATCAGCCAGCCACACTCCTCTGATCAGCTGCTCTGTTTTCACTACAGCCAATGGAGCCATACACTTCAATTGAAGCAAAGTTGGGGCTGGGAAAATCCAACTCAAAGCACAATTTGCTTTGAATCTTGCCTCTCAACATAATCTACTTCATGGGGCCATTGTGATGATAAAATGGGACACAATCATCCTATAAGGGTGGGTTTCGAATCTAGGTTTAAAATGTGATAAATCAACATGTTACAATAGTACACAGAACTGTTAAAGTAGCTAGAGAACTGATAAAGGATGACAGACTCTTAGCAAGTATTCAGTGGTCATGAACCTCAGGTTGAAATTTCATTTCCAGCACTAAGAGCAAGGAAAAATAAATAAATAGATGGGGTAGGCTCTTTCCTTTTTTCTTTTTTGGTTAATACATAGGTATAGATATGTCACTTGTTTGTGTGTGTACATGTGTATCTTACCAGGAATGTCAACAGTGGATGAGAAAATTACATTCTGGGTAGGGAGCAGAATGTATATAAACCAGTGACTTTATTGTCATTGATATTGAACTTGCCAAAAAGTTTCTCAAATTCTATGTCAAGATGGCTGTGGAAACTGCAGTCAAGCCTGGATTCATGCAAAGTCATGGCAAACCAATCAGGGGACATCTGCAGGCAGATACAGGTTTCTGGTCATGTGTCCCTAACTGCACAAAGGATGATGAACATTTGAAATTTCCTTATACCAAACCATTGGCCCAGCTAGCTCTGTGACCATTTCTACACAGGTTACATGTCCCCAGTTCATGCAAGATTTTTTCCTGCCACTACTGTGTACCTACCAGGGTTTCCCCAGCTTTTCTCTGTTCTTTCTCAAACCTGCTTTGCTATGAAGTTATGGGAAATATTGGAGTAAAGCCTGGATTGCTACCAAGTGCATGGGAAAGTTCATACTTTTGTTTGTTTCTGAAAAGTGTGGACAGGAAAGATTCATATGTTCAAGGGTCATTTCCTGCCGGAGCATCCTAGAGCAGCACTCTGGCAGTAAGGAGCCCAGCCCCCCCACCTTTCCTGGCCCACCTGTGGAGGGGGAATCTCTATTTAAATGCCTGGATTCCCAGCCCAATCTTCTCCAGCCAGCCTGCCAGCAGACATGCCCTCCTTCCCCCTGAGCCTCTCTGCTTTTGTGGAGAGACTTGGGGGAGTGGGAGGGGGGATTTAAATGCCTTTCTTTCCCTTCCCACAATGGGCTGGCTGGAGAAAGGAAGGGGAGGCAGGTAGACAATGCCCCCTTTCTCCCAAACCTCTGCACTTCTGTGGAGAGACTTCAGGGAGGGGGGATATAAATGCCAGATGGGGAAGGGAAAGAAAGCCAATTCTACACATGCCTGGGTTCCCTGCACAATGTCCTCTATGTGCCCCACAGCTGCAGGGCACCTGGAGAAATTTCAGGCAGGGAACCGAGTCATGCTTGCATGCCTGCACTTTGTCACGGTGTGTGGCATATGCAAATGAGTTATGCAAATGAGCTCCTGCACCTCTTTTTACAAAATGACCCCTGCATATGTTTAAACATTTTCCAAGGCTTGACAAACTCACAAGGTTACCTGTGAGTTCCAGGATCATCTGTGCCTGCAGACAGTGTGTTTTCCAATGTTACCCTTACTGTTGATTGCCTATGTGTAAGACTGATACTGGAGCCTGCTGTCAGAGCCATGAGGCTCGGGTTATTTTTACACTGAGTCCATTGTATTCTGCTGTGTCTACTATCTTGTCCGTTGCTTGTGTGCTTGTGTAGTAATGCCAGCTGCAACGTGGGAGAATGGTTCAGCCGCTCCGGCTTATCACGACAGCCTTGAATAAGAGGCTATGGAGTATTCTTTGTTTAAGGAAATTTTCCAGTCCTGTGAGACCGAAGGGTGGGGGCAACTCATTCTCCTGATCATCAAGTAATCTCCTGCCGGGAGTTTCCCGCACATGCGCTAAAAGTTTATTTGCTAGTGGCACTTTTGCATCATACTATAACAATGCCTGCCCAGCTTGTGCCACCATTCCTGACAATAATCGTGTTCCTGTGGGTTACAGCATTGTATTCCAATAAAGCTTTTCTTCACATAAGGAATGCTAGGATCTACTTGCTATTGAACCTGACAGAATTTGTCAGGAATCCTCTTCTAACTCCTAACCGGATACCGCCTCTCCATCCAAGGATGAGTGGCCCCGGAGGAGTATCAGTGACAGTCCTGAGTACCACGACTCCTGTCACCCTGATCCCAATTACGACTACTCTGATCACCGTGGTCCCGATCACCGCCATTCCAGTGACCATGACCCCAGTCACCTCGGTACCCATGACGACGGCCAGCCCGGTCACCCCGGCTATGACTGGGGTTCCAGTGACTACCTTCTCCACCCCGATATACAGTCCAGCCGGACCGACCCCAAAGGATGGTGGAGCGATACCCAGGACCCACTACCAGTTTGCTGCAGTTCCATGGGATAAGTGGGTCACACAGCGGAGACCATGGGATTGGTCTAAGAACTTGCTGGACGCAACCCAGATGACTTGGGCTTTGCCAGGGAGCCAAAGCCAGGATAGCTTGGTGGATCCCCGTGGGAGTTTTGGATTACCGCAGGGGAGGACTCCCCGAGGTCCGGTGAGACCTAGTCCTGCCAAGGACGCTGACGCTCATATGGACACTTTGGAAGAGGACTGCTGCCAGCTGATGCGAGACATGGGGAAGTTAATGCAGAACCTCCCCACGATGATGGACCAAGCCATATGCTCATATGTACCCATATGCTCATGCAACCTGCACTGGTACCTGCCCCACTCCCAGGACGGAGACCGGGACCCCTGATACCCCTGGGGCAACTGGTCCCAGGGCCACCTCTGCCAGGACAGCTGGTTCCAGGACAGCCACCACCAGGGCAGCCTGTTCCCAGGCAACCTCCACCGGGCGGTCCTCCGCCATTACCAGCACCCGCGCCTCCAGGGCTGTTGCCGGTGCCACCCCCAGGACCATTGCCAGTGCCGGGACCCAGTCCAGGGATGGGACGACCACAGCTGATGCCATGACCAAAAGACCTGCTGGATATTACGTTTGATGGAGACCCTGAAAGCTTATCCTTCTTCATCCTCCAAGTGGGGAAGTTTGTGCAGCGCTGGGGCCACCTGTGGGTTACAGCATTGTATTCCAATAAAGCTTTTCTTCACATAAGGAATGCTTGGATCTACTTGCTATTGAACCTGACACCTGCTAGCATGTTTTCTTAACATAGGTCCTTTCCGTATTTGCCTGACACTCCAGATTTTCTCAGTGGTTGAGGTCACGTGTGCCAGTTGAAGCGGAGGGGAAGCGAGGCTATTCCCTCCAGAGGAATTTGACCCGTGGTTGCGAGATCACACAACATATTGTTGTTGCGGGCTCAGCCCGTCACTGTATGAAAAGATGCAACTGTGGGTGAGTCTTTTTTTTTTTTTTGCCATTTGTTCCCCATGCACATAAACGAGAAATGGTACTTCTGCACCAAAGGCCCCCTATAGGTATTCGATGATACGCATACTGTGAAGTTGGGGGAATGGCACCAAGCTGGGATGGCATGATCAGTCCACCCCAACAGCTTGGAAGCATGTTTGTGCAATCAGACAGGGGAAAGTCCGTACATGGCCCATCACAACCTGTTACTACCAAATTTTCTCCAGTGTCTTTTTACTCCACTTCTGCGATGGAGCAGCATGAGTTTCTGACAGCTGTGAGACACCTCCCAGATGTTGTGTCTGATTATACCCTTTCGATCCATCGGACATTTGTGCCTATGTTGGATTTTCTGGTGCATGTGATCTCAGCCAGTGTTCAAATTGATGCAATTAAGTCCATGGCAAATTAAGTCCACAGCTTCCAAATAACCCAGGGCAACAGGAGGCTGAAACCAGGCTGACCACTGAAGGGAGGAAATGTAATGTAGAATTGGGGGGGGGGAACCCAGAATAAAAAGAAAGTTAAACTCAATTTTAGTGCAGAACGGGGGAACAAACTGGATTTAAAAGATGGTCGAATTGCTTGGAGGACACCACAGTGAGCATGGATTAAAAGGAGAGTGCGGGGGGGGAGAGTGTGTGTGGGCTAGATTATGAGCTCATTAGTGTTTAAATGATAAGTTTTTTGTTAGTTTAAACAACTGCTCTTTTCAACAAAATTTACATCCTAATATTAAATATGATTATTTCTTATATTTTCTCCTCCATTTTTAAAAAATTCTTTTTATTGAAAATTTTAACAATAATACAATCAAAGGTAACATTATAACAAGAAATTTGTGATACTGTAAAGAAAAAAATGCAACAAAAGTTATTCTAACTTATTTTATGATAGAATAATATTTCTATTTGTTAAAGGTCAACAAAATTGAAATGTAAAGTTATAGTCAGATTATATACTTATAAACATTATGTTTCTAACAACTATTAAATCAATTATAATGAAGAATCATTATCCGTATAATAACAAGTCATATTTAGAGTTTTTAATGGATTCCCAATCAAATTTATTTAGATTCATTTTTTCTATTATAGGATACTATTTATCGATTGGGTTAAGAAGGTGTCTTTCTATGTCTTCATTGGCTGTCCACAGAGTTATTTTTTCTTGAAGAAATAGGTCCCATACTTTATGGAGCCATTGTTGTGATGTTGGAATAGAGTCTGATTTCCACTTGCTTGCCAACGAAATTTTTGCAGCAATCAATAAAGTATTAATTAAGCTTTTTATATTTTCTGGAGTGTAATCATTGGGCCATAAATGAAGGAGAATCAACTTCAGATCTAAAGGTAAGTCAAAATTTGTTAATGTTTTAATATTTTGTATAATTTGTGTCCAATATTGTTTGATATATGGACATTGCCACCATGTATGAAAATAAGAGGCTTTCTGGACACATTTCTTCCAGCAAAGAGGTGCAACTTGGGTAAATATTCTTGAAAGTTTCAAAGGTGTAAGGTACCATCTATACAAGACTTTATAAGCTGCTTATTGTATTAATTTTGAATGTGAGATTTTTGTATGGGTTTTCCATATTTTGCTCCATTGATCTTCTGTTAGTTTCTGATTAATATCATGATGCCAAGCTGTTTGATAAGTTGAAGATTTGTTTGTTTTAAATTCTAGTAATTGTTTGTAGATTATAGAGATGAGTCCTTTTTTATTTTCTAGTTTCCAAAGTAGTTTTTCAGTATTGGTGAGCGGTGATTTCAGAGAAAGTTTAAATTGATGATCATTTATTAAATGTTGGACTTGAAGATATTCAAACCAGTTCACTTTTAGTTTGATTTTTTCTTCGATTTGAAGTTTTGTCATTAGTTTGCCTCGATCTAGTAAATCAATTACTCGTGTAAGTTGTGATTGTCTCCATATTAAAAAAGAGTTAGGATCCTTAGCAGGTAAGAACCAATCCTGGCCAGTGAAAGTACTTAATTTGGATGAGTTGTTAATTAGGAGAGATTTGTTATTGAACCATATACGAAGAGTTGCTCTCAAATAGGGGTTTTGAATGTCTTTTAAAATTTTTAGAGGTCGGTTAGCCCATATAATTTCTTTTATTGTATGTTGATGGAGAGAGGTTTCTTTGATGTAGTGCCAGTCAAGTTCATCTTGAAGATGATATTGTTTAATGAGATTTGCGATTTGTACAGCATTATTATAGAGTTGTATATCTGGGACTGCTAATCCTCCTTTGTTATGTGGTTTCTTCATTGTTATAAATCTAATTCTGGGTGCTTTGTAGTTCCAAATAAATTTCAATAAATTAGATTGCCATTTTGTGAATAGATTGTTTGGAATAAAAATTGGAAGAGCTCTGAAACAATATAAGTATTTTGAGAAAATAAATGATTTAATTGTCGATATTCGTTCAAATAGTGATAATGGTTTGTCGTTCCAAGTCTTCATGAGTTCGGTGACTTCCTTATCTATTGCAGTATGGTTCACTTTTAGTAGATCTGACATATTCAAAGGAAGTTTGATTCCAAGATAGGTTATGTGCGATTTGGGCCACTGAAAAGGATAAAGTTTTTGAAGATTTATTAATTCTCTTTTTGGCAGTTGAATAGGATAAATTATAGATTTGTTTGAGTTGATCTTTAATCCAGCAGCTTCTCCGAAAGATTCTAAAACTTTTTGTATTTCTGGAATAGATGATGAAGGATCTGAAATGTACAAAGTCAAATCGTCTGCAAATAGACTGGTTTTAAATTCCTGGTCTTTTACTCTTATTCCTTTAATTTTGCTGTTGTTTCTAATTGCTACGGCAAGAGGTTCCATGGCCAATGCAAAAAGAAGTGGTGAAATTGGGCAACCTTGCCTGGTGCCTCTGCTTATCCTTATGTTTTCTGATATATTGCTGTTGATTAATAGTCTTGCTTTGGGATTTTTGTAGATGGCTTGGATTGCTTTACGAAAAATACTACCAAAATTCATTTGCTGCATGATTTGGTCCAAAAAGGGAATCTCAGGAGTATCGAACGCTTTTTCGATATCAAGCAGCATTATTAGAGAGCTAGTTTTAATATTGTTTTTTCCTTGATGAATAATATTTAATGTCTTCTTGATGTTATCAGTAATGTCTCTTGCTGGAATAAAACCAGTCTGGTCGTTGTGGATGTAGTCTCCAATTATATTTTTTAATCTATTTGCTAGAATTGAGGTAAATAATTTATAATCTATGTTTAGTAAAGAAATTGGGCGAAAAGCTTTGGGATTTGTAATGTCCCTATCTTTTTTTGGAAGCAAGATGACATTTGCATTTGTCCATGTTTCTGGTAGAGTTCCAGTTTCCAAAACCTTATTAAATACTTCCGTAAGAGGTTTAAGTAGAGATGAAGAAAAGGCTTTGTAAAATTCAGGTTGAAACCCATCTGGGCCTGGCACTTTATTACCTCTGAGGGACTTTATTGCCAATTCTACTTCACTTTCAGTTATGAGTGAGTCTAATTGTGATCGATGATCTTCTGTAAGGATGCCCGGGAGCGTAGAGGGAGAGAGAAAGTTATTAATTTTTTCAGTAGATGGATTGGTTGTTTTGTAAAGATTAGAGTAAAAAACTTCCAATGAATTTATAATATCTTTCTTTACAGTGTGGAGATTGCCATTGTAGTCACAAATGCTATGGATCCATATGTCTTCATGTTGTTTTTTTAACCTCCATGCAAGAAGTTTAAGATTCTTGGGGCCTTTAAAGTTGGAATCTCGTTTAAATTGTGTAGACTCCACAGTTTTGATTAAAATTAAAGAATTCTGTTAATTCTGTTTGTAGGTCTTGTTTGGTTTTATGATCAACTAATAAATTTTTATTGAAAGTCCAGTTATACTGTGAACGGTGGTTATTGTCTAGTTTCAATATACACTGAATTGGGGCATGGTCCGACCATCTAATATTTCCAATTTCTGAAGAAATAATAAAAGGGAGAGTAGTATCAGATGCCAAAATATAATCAATTCTAGAATAAGTCTTGTTTTTCGCTGAATAATAAGAGTAGTCTTTTTCGTTGCCATGATGGGTTTGCCAAATATCTTTTAAACATAGATTGTCTAATAATGCTTGGAGAGGAGTAGTATGATGAAGCGTAGAAATATTTTTGTTGGAGGATTTGTCTAATTTAGGGTTTAACAAATAATTAAAATCACCATCCATGATTAAATGGCCTTTGCTAAATTGAGATAATTTTGTTAATGTGGTTTTTAAACATTCGATTTGGCCTACATTGGGTGCATATAATGTAGCCAGAGTGATATTGTGGTTTTGGATTGATCCTCATAGGAAAAGGTATCTTCCTTCTGTATCTTGTTCTAAAGCTTCAAGTTTAAATTGTGTATTTTTGGCAAAAAGGATGGCGACCACTCTAGCTTTGTTCGTACCATATGCCAAATATTGAAGAGAGAACCAGTTAGATTGGATGGCAATAGAGCCTTTTTTAATATATGTCTCTTGGAGAAATATTATGTTTGACATTTGTTTTTTTAGTTCTGATGCAAGGCACTTTGCCTTAACTTTATTATTCAGACCTCTGCAATTAGGAGAGGTAATTTTGTAGTCTCCTAAAGCCATTTTAAAGATATACATTCAGATTTATCATCTATTACTGTCAAATAGCAATAAAATAAAGAAGAAGTAGACTCCTTCATAAATATGCGATTGACTTGAAGCATAATGAAAAATATGATATCACAGATATAATCAAGGAACCTTACATTAAGATTCAAAGCATAAATATTACAAATTTTGTTGTACCTACAAAGAGTTATTTCAGGTAAAGGTAAAGGTAAAGGTTCCCTTGCTCGAAAGCCAGTCAAATCCGACTCTAGGGTTGCGGTGCTCATCTCCGTTTCAAAGCCGAAGAGCCAACGCTGTCCGAAGACGATTCCGTGGTCATGTGGCCGGCATGACTAAACACCAAGGTGCACGGAACGCTGTTACCTTCCCACTGAAGTGGTACCTATTTATCTACTTGCAATTTCTTGCTTTCGAACTGCTAGGTTGGCAGGAGCTGGAACTAGAGACGGAGCTCACTCCGTCATGCGGCACTCTCGGGTCTCGAACTGCTGAACTACTGACCTTCCACAGCCTGCAGTTCAGCGTCTTAACCACTTGAGCCACCGCAGCTCCTTATTATTATTTCAGGTATTTGTTGACAAAATATACAAATAAGTGTTAATCTCCTTTGAATATAATTTAAGGATTTTTCTGAGTTGCTCTGTAAAAAGGAAACAGCAAACAACAATATAAAACTAACTTTAACGATTAAGTAACCGCATTTAACACCCCAATCCCTCCCTTCCACCCTTCTTACCCTCCCACCCCCTGAAACGAACCTCTGAGTGCGACAAACCGTCACATGGAGCAAACTGTGCTCCAACTGTAGTTCAAAGCTTTGCAAAAAAAAGAAAAGCCAGGCCATTCAGCCATAAACCTCCATCTGAGGCTTGACTGAGTGACCCACCCCCTCCCTCCCCGCTGATGCATTTTGAAGTGTTTAAACCTGAAGAAACAAAATTAAAATATGTTAAATTCACCAAATGAAATTTCCTCATTGTTAATTAGCATTACAACTTAATGAGATATTATGGAGATTTCCTGGGTCTTGTACGGATTCTACTCCACTTTTTAGGTGTTTCTGTTGTGTCACGTTTTCTTTTTCTTGTTTGAGCAGACTCCATTTCAATATTAGTGTCTAGTCCGACCGCTTTTAATAAAGCAATTCCAGAATCAGTGTCGTCAGCCATATGAGTTTCACCTTTGTAACGCACCTGTAAGTATCCTGTTGCAAGCCATCTATACTTAATGTTTGCTTCTGTAAGGCATTTAGTAACAGACTTGAGTTGTCTACGTATTTGCAATGCTTCAGGAGCTACGTCGGGGAAGATGTAAATCTCATTTAGATTGTGTTGAAATTTGCCCGCTTTTTTAGTCTCATAGAGAATTAAGTTCTTGACTCTAATGTCCAGGAACTCAGCTAGTATGTCATGTGGACCCCTTCTAGGATCTGAAGATAGCGGGCCCACTCTGAAGGCTCTGATTATCATTGGGGCAACAGCATCGTCGAATTTAATTATAGTGGCTAACCATGAGGAGATAAAGGATAAGTCTGTATTACCTTCAATTTTTTCTTTGAAGCCCTGAAATTTAAGGTAGCGTTCTCTTGAGCGGTGTTCCAGTGCCAAAATCCGGTCATGTGCCCATGTCTCTTTTTTGAATATCCTGTATGTGTTCCTGATTTGTGATAGCAGTTTCCAGAGCAGAATCAGTGGTCTGTGAAATTTCCTGAAGTGAATCATTCATTGTATCCAATCTGTTCATTATCTCATTCATGTTTGCCAGTAACTCCGTTTTAAAGGATTTAAGCATCTCTGTGAAGTCCTGTTTTGTCAGGGCAGAGTTTTGTGCGTCGCTAGAAATCGTTCCAGCAGCCATTTTGGTGTTGGAGGCCTGGTTTGATTTCGGAGCGGGTAGAGGTGCATCGGAGACGAAAAAGGTGTTTAAGTTCCTCAGAATTGGGCCCCCGCTTTTGTTCCGAACTCCTCCGGATTTGCCCATGCCAGATTAAGTGATTTCGTTTCTTTAAGTGTTGTCTTTTCGGCGGGACAGGGGAGACAGAATCGGAGCTCAGTCAAACAGCGTCTTTCACCATACCGGTCGACGCCCCGCCCCCCTTTTCTCCTCCATGAGGAAGCATTTTCCCTGCCCCTGTCTCTGCACCATCAATTTACTCCTTCAGTCACCAGAGGCATTTTTTAAAAAACAGGCAACTGAATTTTGTTATACTGATAAAACAGTATAATAATATGTCCAACAGGTTCTCTGAATTCCCAGCTTACTTTCTTTTTCTTTTTTTTAAGTCTACCACCTTCTACTGATAGGGCTGCCAATTACACTGGAGAAAAGCCTTTGACCCTTCAATGGAGGCTGGCTTCATGGGCTGTTATTTATCAAGTGACGTCGTTTACCTCCATGCCATGAAAAATTTCAGCTGCCTATTTCTGCACCATATGCCTCTGTTAAATGGTCAGGACATTGTTCTCCAGGCCAGTCAGCAACCCTATCCGTTGCTAAGGCATATTTCTGGAATGGAAGTGGCTGGAACCATACTTTAAAAAAAAAGAAAGAAAGAAAAGGGGGGGCGGGGAGCAAGCTGAGAATTCAAAGAACCTGTTAGACGTATGTCATAATGATAATCTATTGTTGATTTAAAAAAAAAAAAACCAGGAAAAATTGTGTGTCCCAACTAGGGAGGGGAGATGGCCTCTGCTGGGGGACTGGGGAAGGGAAACCTGCCGTGAAGTCCCTTTTCCACTGTGGTATATTGGCAGCCACACCAGCAATAGGGAAAGCACACAAGCCTGCCCCACTGTGGAAGCCACGTGTATAATCTGTTCTTGATTGGCAGTGCCCCACCCTCCGTCTTTCCAACCAGTTCCTACCTGATATCATTTTCACATGTCATACTGTTGATTGAACCCTGGGACATTCTACATGCAAAACGTCTGCTCTGCCACTGAATGTCAGTTCCCCAAACACACTCAAGATCCTGCATTCTGAAGAGTCAGTTGATGAACTGCTTGCTTGTAACCCTGTCAAAAAACTGGCAGTCATGCCAATCAGTTGATCAATGTAGGGAGGACAGAATTAAGCCTCTGAGTTCTTCTGTCTTCACTGAACAGTTGAGTGGTGTCATTGCCCACAGTTTGAAAGAGTTATTCATGTGCAACCTTGCATACACAGCTCGGGGTTGCTACATTTTGTGTGTGTGTTACTTCTTTTCTGGATTGTGACCATTCTCTGTTTTCATTTACATTTACTGTGCAGTCTGTCTGTCTATCCAGTTGAACTTTTATACATTCAGAACACCTCCTCTGAGTGAGCCAGGGCTTCTTAAACTCCTGAATTTTGTAACAAGCCAGAGAGGGCTCATTTTTTTTAAAGAAGATAGCAAGGTGATTATGGCGACTTTGATGCAAAGAAGCAGAGAGCCATGCATATGGCTCTTATTTCACCCTCCATTACTGCTAACTGCGGGGTAACTTTCAAAGCTTCAACCTCTTCTTGCACTTTTTGTAATCTCACATCAAAGTCGGTTTCCAGCTGTGCTAAGTGATACTTTGTTTTAACCAGATATGAATCAGGCTTCCTTGCTGGCCTTATTCTCTTTTCTTGCCTGACCCATTTCTGTTTGAGACAGCGACTGAATTATCACCTGCGTGCTGACACCTGTGCTGTCATTTTTCCTGCATTTTTTTTCATTTTTACTAAAAAAGAATCCCTGTCTTTCTGTTAAATTGTCATCACCAAAGCCTTAGGGCGATTCCACTGTCTCCTTACAAAATAGTTATCATGTGCATCAAATTACTGCAAAGCCAATTCTTCAGGGCTGTTTTGCAAAGATGACAAAACCAGCGGATGAAATAATCAATTCTTTAATGGCTGATTTGATTTTTTCAGCATCTGGAAAAGGCCAGAATTCAGCCCTGCTGGATCCAGAGTGAAATGGAAGATGTCAAATGCAAGCAGTTGATGGCACCCATCTCCCAAACTCTTTTAGTGGTCACTAAGCAACCCATGGAAAGAATGCTGTTATTTATGTCAGATTATCAATGGGTGTGCAGCACTTTGCAGCCTATCTCATACTGTAAATGGTTCTCCATGTGCTGTCATATTTTCACATGGTGAAGAAACAGATGAGGCTCACGCTGGGGGAGTGCAATATGTCCCTTCATGTACAATGCACAGAGTAACAATGCAAGCCCCAGGAAGCCTTGCAATATACAAAGTCTCATTCCACATATGTTCCACCTAGCGTAATTGACAAACATTTTGCTACCAGTAAATGTACAAATCTTGCTGAAATGTTGCAACTTAAAGTGAAGGAAAGCAATTAAGGCCCAAACAGAATGAGACAAAGTTCATGTATTTCATCCCTAAAAAGCAAATGGTGGGCTCATGCTACCTCAATTTGCCTCATGGCTATGCAGAAAGGTATAAGAGGGTTAACCCTTCAGTCTCCATTGGGTTTTGTATTTAAAATTAGTTGTCTCACTCTACTAATAGCATTTTAAAGGAGAAAAATGCAAGGACATGCATTTTCTCCTTTAAAATGCTAATAGCAGAGCAGGGGAACTGGTTTCAAATACTGAAACTGGGTGGACGTTGAAAAGTTAAATATGCTGTTCCTTCTTTGCAAAGCCCAGATGCAACCTGAGGCTGCACAAGTGTGCAATTTGCCTTTAAAAGAAAAGACATGATCTTTCCCCATATCTATTTCAGCCCTAAGTATTCAGTGTTGATGCTGAGAGTGACTTCCCCCAAATCTGTTATATCAGATTCTTCTACAAGCTTCATGGACTGTTTGTTTCTCTCCTATTCACTATTTGCTGTAAATCCTTCAATAGGAAAATACCATGAAAAGAATGGGCTGTGGGCTGGGATCCACCAGACTCTGTGCATATGCTATCCTAGTATTGGAAGTTGAGGTGATGGAACTGCCATTTTCTCTCCTCTTTCTTCATCCTTGACATGCATGGCAGACTTCTGTAGGACTTCTCCTAGTCAAGAAAACATGAATTATTTCTGCACAATGGCACTTTGCTCTGCTAGACACTAGTACATTGCACTGGTTCTGCTGGGCTTGCAAAAATGCCCCTTCCATCTTCAGTTTCTACTGCAGAGATTCTCTGGGACTTTGATTCTGTTCTGCTGGGCTTCTATTGCCCTTGTTTTGTTTTGCTTTTTTCCACCCCCATTTGAACAATGGAGGATGGGGGCACCTGCTTTGGGGGGCATAACTTGGACCCCATAAATCCAATCTTCACCAAACTTGAAGGGCAGGTAGAGGAGAGTCAGCTGGAGGTCCCCTATGAGTTTGGTATCTTTAGCATGCTGTGGGAGGGTCCTACCATGCCACAAACCTCACTAACCAAACCAATTCATTTGGCTCTTAAAAGTTCATGATGTTTTTTTGTTCACAAACTGGGCATGCCACAAACTCCAAATTGAACTGCATTTACCCAGTTTGTGCCCATCCCTATCCAGGGTTGTCATCTAGAGGCAAGAGCTGAACATCCTTATTATCCATTAACCGTTAACCTTAGTGTTTCTGATTATTTGTGTTTACAGAAGGAGCTAAATGTTAGTTCAGTTTATAGGATGAACACACTGAGGGATTTTATGAATGATAAGCAAATGTAAAGTGTCTTTTGTAATAGACATGCTAAAGGCACGAATCTATGTGCTTTAAAAAAGCAATGAGTGTTAATAACCTTTCTATAGGATTATGAGATGGAGAAAAATGATCATAACTAGAGTTCCTAAGACACTGTTTCTACAATTGACAGTGCAATCCTGTGCAGAATTATGACCATCTAAATCCATTGATTTCAGTTCTGTGTAGTAATTGTATAGGATTACGTTGTTAATCTTGAAAATATACAAACACTGACCTTTAAAACTTCCTAAGGATCTTGGCCACTCACCTCTTGGCCTCTCCATTTGAAAAAGAAAACCCTCTTCCTGTGCTTAGAAAACTATTCATATAAATCATTTGGATCTCACTTTTCTATTAGACAGGTGAGATCCAAATGTGTTACATAGGTAGTTTTCTAAGTGCAGGGAAGAGGTTGTTGTTGTTGTTGAATGAGGGGGGGGGGGAACCATTTATTCGCAGCATTGCCAAAACTGTTACAGTAGCTAGATGTGAGAGAGGTCAACACTACCCTTCTCCTTGATATGCTCACTTTTTAAATACAGATAATTTCTTATATGGGCATCCTTTTACAGTGCAATCCAAAACACTCTGTTAAGTGCATTAACTTCAATGGATGGTGTTAACTATGAATGGCATGCACTGTCTATAACGCAGTTCTTTTTTTAACCTGCAGTAACAATCCAGGCAGGAAGTTTGATCACCTCATTTACTGTTTTGTATGAGTCAGGCCTATGTAGATGGTATACTGGATGCATCTGACCATTTCCCATCCTGCCCACACTTTGAGATCCAACCAGAGATACATGGCTGGAACAACAATGCAAAAGTATTGGAGAAGAGCAGCTGACAAATTAGACCTGTAATCACCTGCAGTCTTTCTAAACTTTTAATCCATAAAATATACCATGACTGAAAGATGGAGTGAAAGTGTGGCAAAAAAATAAATAAATCTGAAATCTCCTAACCCTTTCCTCCCAACTATCTGAAATACTTGCCAAGATTGTCCCCCCCCCCCATGATGACAGACCTTAACAATTTTACATCATTTTGGAGAAGAAAAGAGGCCTGCATTGCCTTTCTCTGAATTCCTGCAAAACATATACACCATGATCTTTCCCATCATTGAATGGCAGTCTCACCTTTTGTAATAACAATAACTTCTTTCCTTTTTTAAAAAAGAAATGCAGGGATTTCTTTCTTGTCTAATCACGAAAGCTTAGTTTCATAGAGAAAGAATGCTAGAATTTTTGTTCAGTTCAATTTTTCTCTTTTTACTGTTGAATTCTTTACGGATTTAAAGATATGGGATTACTGGAATACAAAAGGATCAAAGACATAGTGGCAAATAGTAAAGAAAATAATAAAAACCTGCTACTTTAGCTTCTTAATCAAAATATGGTTTTTAAAATACTTCATACAGTCTTCTTATGAAACAGATATAACTCTAATTTTGGATCTGAATGGAAATTTAATACTTTCTTCTCCAAATATGAAAAAGCTCCTCTATACTTCTGCAGTGTTTCCAGTAGTGAAGCTGACAGTAGTTTTTTGTTTTGTTTGTTTTTCTGTTTTTGGTATGAAAAAGAGCTTGATTGACATGTTTCTGCTATTATTGATTGACTTCCCCACATGCAAGGATCATTCAGCTCTTCAAAGTAAATAGACTTCCACAACCCAACATTGTCCACTCCAGGAGAATTCTGTACCTCCTAGAAACCATATGTGCATTTGTCTCTCACAATGGACAATGTATATATACCCTCTCATAATTATGGTATTCTCATTAGCTAGACAGTTGAAATGAATGGGAGAAATGTTGATATGTAAGGGCCACGCCAGATGAGATGAAAAGATTATTTAATTGAAATATGGTTATAATTGAATGTATTCTCCAGCATGATTAATTGGGTTCCAGAAAACATGTCTTTATTTTAAAAAAATATTGGAATAGCAGCAGCACTTAGCCAGGAGTGTTTCTACTTCTAGCTAGGGTGGTTTATGTAGTATGTTCAGGTAACCAAACCTCTGGTGTGGCTAGTTCTTATTCCTTACTGCTTCACCCCAAGGAACAGTGATATGTGACTGGGGGTTCCATAAATGGAAGTTTTCCTTAAAATCTTGTTGTAAAGGAACCCAACCAGCACCATAGATAGAAGAGAGGGGATTAGACTTAAACACTGTAGTATTTACCTAATGTGAAACAGCCTCATGAAGGGGCTATGTATCCTGTTGGGACACGCATACAGGTAAAAGATTTATATACCATGTTTATTTTTTCCAGGTGGGTAGATAATGGCTCCAAAGGATATTAAAAGTTGTTTCATTTATAGAGGTCTTGTCTTACCAAGATTCAAGGTGAATTACAAAATATGGAAACAATGCAATCAGGGCCATCTCATTTAACCCCCTCTACTATTTTGTGTTTCCCTTCCCTGGCAGTCTCCATAGCCTCTCATTTCCTGCTTTCTTCTCTCCTTCCATGCACAATCCAACCAAACTCTCCCCCTTGTAGCCTCTCCCTAGGAAAACTGTAGCCCAGTTGCATAGTAGGGAACAAACAATTTGTGGGAGACATCTGACTTTCATCTTTATCTCCATCCCCAAACTATTTCCTCTTTCCCTAATCCTGGCAATGCTCATATTTTCACCTATCCCTGCTTCTTTCTCTTCTTCTCACCCATCAACAAACCTGCCTTTTATCTGCTACTCCATCTTTGTTTGTATTGATATCTATGTACTTTGTTGCCTATTTCCACAATGAAGATCCAAAGCAGCTTTTATCATTATCTTTTCTACCATTTTGTTCTCATAATAACCCTGTGAGGTGGTAAGGCTGAGAGTATATGACTGGCCCATGGTCACTGAGCAAGCTTCCACAGCAGAGTAGGGATTCAAATCTGTGTCTCCCAGATCCTATTTCAAAACTCTAACTGCTGTATCACCCTGGCTTTTGGGGTGTGGCTGCTCTTGGACAGTAGCAAGCAGCTGGGCCTAAGTGAATCATGTGAGTTTGGGTGGTAGCAAGTCAGCTGGTGGTTATTGCTGGGTCCTTGTTCAGAGGCTGTAAGAGCCCTACCCCTTCTGCCTTTTACTGACAGAAATCAGTGGTTGAAGGCTAGCAGTACTATTGTGGTTGCCTAGCAATAGCCATTAGAGTTACCAGCTCTGAGTTGTGAAAAGCCTGGAAATTTTGGGGGTGGAGCCTGAGCTTGGGGAGGGGATGAAGCAGGGCTTGGGGAGGGATGTCAAATGGGTATAATGCCATAGAGTCCACTTTTGAAAGTGGTTATTTTCACCAGGTGAAATTATCTCTGTCACCTGGAAATCAGTTGTAATTCCAGGAGACCTTCAGCCACTACCTAGAGTCTGTCCATGGCCTGTTGGAGTCATGTTTGTGAGCTTTGTGGAAGCACAGAATGGAAGATAAGTTGGCTGACAACCTACGTCACTTCCAGTTTCCAACATGGTCAAATCATAACAAGGACATTTGATGGCTGGAATATACGGAGTTCACCTGTTGAATTAATGAATGTGACTGTATCAACAGTTTATAAGGAACACTAAAAGATTGTGGAATTTTTGGTATATAGAAACTGAGATATTAATTGCATTACATAAATTTAATTGTTTACATCATTTGTAATTGTTGTCATTTTTTTACAGTGTGTATACTTTGTTTGACAACCTGTCTCGTGATCTCTCTACTATTTTAACTACCTGGAAACTGGCAATCCTAAAGGCCACTGAGGGCATTCATTTCTTAAAACTACAGGTGCTGCCTCTATAATGTTGAAGGGTTTAAACCTACTTTTTTTTTTTTTAAGAGTGCAGATTTTTCTGAAAACTGGGGGCTTTTTCCAGGTTCATAGAAAGATGTGTCTTGTCTGTCCATGGCATCAGGCGCTGAATTCAAGTATCCACAAAATGGGGTCATGCTGAGAATTAGATCTATTGATAAACAGTGCAGTAGACTACAAACCTACTCATTTTATAACAGCACCCTCCTAATGCACTCCACTGTAAGACAGCCCTACTTGTTTCATACTAATGAAGGCTATAGCTCTGTTTAGGATTGCATAGCCATTCTTTTAATTGAGTTCTTTTAATTCTTTTAAAGGACTGACTCCTTGGAGCTCAAAATGTATGGAAAATCTTATACTCGTATATCACACAAGACAAATCATATTTCAAATAATTAGAAATATGTGATACACCCCCATCTGAGGCAAATATTTCTGTGCTTAGTATGCATGTTTCTGTTTCCCTCAGTGTTCTTCAGATGTTTCTTCTATCCAGGAACCTCCCTTTTCAACTCAAACTTTCACTCTTAGGCAACATTCAATGGCAAGTCTTTAAGTAATGATAGCGGTGTGATTTCTGAGACTAGAGCGGAGGTTGGGGGTGGTCTCTGATGATTTCATTGGTTTTATTTTTTATTTGTTTATCTTGCCTCTCTATTAAAAATTGCTGAAGGTGGCCCACAGAAAAATAAAATACCAATAAATACCGTTCATCTTTAAAACACCACATAGAAACATAGAGCTAGAAAGGAACCGAGAGTCATCTAGTCCATCCCCTTGCACAATGCAGGGAATTAACTGTTACCTCCCACCACTCCTCCAGTGACCCCTGCTCTATGCCCAGAGGAAGGCAAAAAATCTCCAAGATCCCTTGGAGGAAAACTCCTTTCTGATTTCCTTCCCAAGGTGGTAGTCGACATCACCCTGGGCTTGGGCGTACAAGAAAGCGCCACAAGAGCTGAGCCCTGGTTTATCCTTTCCTGCCCTCTCTATCACAATGAGTCATAGAATCAGCATTGCTGTCAGATGGCCATCTAGCCTCTGCTTAAAAACCTCCAAAGAAGGATAGCTCACCACCTCCTGAGGGAGCCTTTTCCACTGAGGTTCTTCCTGACACTGAAGTTCTTCCTAACAGAAAATAACAAGGTTAAAAACTAAAACTGGTTGATTTATCTTTCCTCTTTTCATGTTTTCCAGTAACAGTGGAATTTATAGTGGGAAATGAAATTGTTCTTTAAAAATTTTCCTCTATGGGTGCTGGTAGCAGAGATTATCCAAATGTTCTCTGGATGTGACCATTTAATACCCATTGGTTTTTGCTGTTACCACGCAATATGTTACAGTATCTGACATTCAGTAGTTAAGTATATGATGGTATCTGACAGTTAAGGAGCAGGAAGAGTCAGGGTTAGACAGCTTGTGACAAAGTGTCAGCATCTGACAGTGACAGCTGGCTTGCAAAAACATTTCTGTAAATTGCTTTCAAATGTAGTTGATTCATTTAATCAGTCAATCAATCAGGAAATATTCTTTTGCAGTCAGATTTTGCAGGAAACTCATTTGCAGTCAGATTTCAGGTCTGTGCTTCAAATTGTTGGTGGCAGAATTCAAAATCAGAATCTGAATTCCAAAATGTGGATCCTCTCAGACCCCAATTTTTAGATTTATGGGAAATTAACCTCTTGGTTGAATCTAGCAGAACATTTCCACTGACAATTTTTCACTGACCCCCCTCCCAAAGTGAGCCTCTGACACTACTCTTATGACGATTCTGGTGTCCCCTGTCATCAGGAGTAGCATTTGGGGAAAACATTTGGGGCAGCAGAGCGATCAAAAGAAATCCTGCTATGCTGACAGGAAATTGTTTGGTCAGAAAATATTTTGCACAGGAGCCACCTAATGCCTATAAGAGCAAGCCAACTCAGAAACTGCTCTAGAACTTCACAGGTAAACAGGTTTATTATAACAGTGGACAAACTTTGGCTTAGATGTTTTTCTGCCCTCATGCATGGAAGAAGGGCCAGGAAACTTGAATTTTCATCCTTAGTCTTTTGACCTGAAATTCATTGTAATCTTGCTTCTGCCATATGTAAATTCGTTAATTTTTCTGTTACTTTCTGGTTCCTCACACTGAATGCATGCATTTTTCAGTTTGCATTGGTAAATCAGCATTCACTGTTATACATATATTTTGCATAGAAATGATGCAGATTGTATGCATCAATATTGTGGAAAAAATATGTGTAAAATCTATGTAACATGTATTTACAATGCAAATACATTTGTGAAAACGATAGTGACAACCAGAGAATGAAAACAGCTGACAAAAATATAAACAAATATAAAAAGAAGCAAAATTAGGAACATTAAATGTGGATGGGGCAGTTTTCAAATATTTCCCTTACTCTTTGCATTCCCCTGTGCCACATTCCATGCTGTGCCTGAGCAGATTCCTCCAATCCTGGCCTAGTTAGGATTTGTTCTCTATTTCATCCAGGAGTAGGGGTGTGCCTTCGGCTTATCCGAGCAAGACCCCCCCCCTGAAAAATACCTTACCAGTATTTTGGGGTATTTTTTAGTTGGATATCAGCTGGGGTATTTATCTGGCCATCCAATACGGTCGAGCCTCCAAAATCCTGAAAATATTCGGGATTTTTCAGGGCTGCTGGAATGTTGGAGTTTAAGAGTGTTTAAAGGGATTACAGTCCCTTTAAACACCTTCTGGTTGAAACCATGGCTTGGAGAAAACATTTAAAGGAGCCACATTCCCTTTAAATTACCCTTTCCCCTCAAATGAAAACAGTGGAGGATGAGGGCGCCTTCTTCCAGACCCCCCGGTCCAATCTTTTTGTAATTTTCGGGGCAAATTTGTTGCCTGTACCTCAAAAAACAGCCCCTACAGAGCCCCAGATACCCCCAGATTGATTCTCCATTATACCCTATAGGGACCATAAACTATAATGGTCCCTACAGGGTATAATGGAGCTGAAAAATTAGTTAATTTTGAATATTTAACTAATCCAAATAGTATACCAGTACTGGTATTCAGGAATATCAGGAAATACCAATATTAGGGTGTGTGTGTTTCATATGACATTCTATCAGTGATGCCTTGTTCCTGCCCTATTTTTTAATATGGTGTTTTTATGTGTATATTAGTTTTTATGTGTGTGTTGCTCTGATTTTAATTAATTTAATGATGCGTCTTTGGATTTAATGGTTTTTAAGACCTGCATTTATTATAGATGTTTTTAATCAATTAGACACCTTGGTGGCCCTGATGAGGACAGAAAGGCAAGGTATAAATTTTGCAAATAGATAAAGAATTGTTGGAATCCAAAAGGCTAGTTCTGAAGGGGTTTTGTCATCTGTTGTTTCTATGATATGGAAGATCACAGCTGAGTATTTTTGAAACATAGAAACAGATTTTTTAACAAACAAACAAACAAAACCTTCTTCAGAACAAGTTCTTTATGTGCCAAAGCTGGAATGTATGTATGTATTATTGATACATATGCATGTACGACTAATTTTGAAGGGGTTTCTAGTAATAGCATTTGTTCTGTGCTCTAGCAATAGCTTTGGTCCTATGCTGCACAAATGCAGGGCTGCAATTTTCTGTACTATGGAAACATTCTCCCCTGTTTCTGGCATGTTAAGTTTTGTTCCATACTGGAAACAAACCATGAACAAGGAAGAACTCCATAGATGAAGCCATCAGCTAAGCAATACAGAGGGAAATCCTATACAATAAAAGCTTTAACAAAAAGCCTATAACATTTTCCCCCTTTTCCTGGGTCTTCTGAGGGGGAAAATGTTGTAGGCTCTGTATCATGGACTGCTCTTCAAGAGGAGGAGATAGTTGGGCAGCTAACACCACCACAGAAGCAGGCCATTGAGACACCTCCTGAAACCTCCTTTGATGTTTTGGAGAAGCACCAAGACTTTAAATGAATCAGCCTGCTCACCCTGGGATACAGCCTGCCTTCTGATTCATACCCTGAACCCGACAGTGTTCCCTTTAAGCTGAGTTAGTGTGAGTTGGCTCACAGTTTTTTAGCCTCCAGCTCACACATTTTTGTCTTAGCTCAGGAAGGATGGCTCCAGAGCAAACTAATCTATGCAGTGGCCAAATTACTTGCTCACAGCTTTAATGCCAGTAGCTCACAAAGTTGAATTTTTGCTCACAAGACTCCACAGCTTAGATGGAGCATTTCCCCAGAGCCTGCTGCCAAACCAGAGGTCTCTGAAGCATCAACACCTCAAGCCTCTCAAAGCCCTGAACCACATCAGCCCTGTTGTAGTATTCAACACCATAATTAGGCTTGGTACCTCCAACTGCTGGCATCCAGCTCCTGGAAAGAAGGAGCCTGTGTCTCTACCTCCTTGAAAAAGTATTTAAGGTCTCGATTAACCTTCAGCCTTTGCTGAAACAACAGCCATGCTACACTGTTGGCTACAGCTGCAATAACATGGTTCCAGCTTTGTTGGAGCTCTGCCTTAAGCAGGACTCTCAGCAGTACCTGGTGAGCTACTGGCAGCTTATGAGCCATTGGTTGGCTACCTTTGCATTGTGGGTTTCCCAATCAAAGTGGTCCAACTTCCAGGAAACCTGCAAGGTTAAAGTGTACACAGTGTTCCTTGTTCTTATCACAGTCTGGCAAATGCATTGAGCTCCAGAAAACATTCCAGTTTAGTGTATCTTTGGTGGCAAAATGAGACAAGAAAGTATACTGCTACCATACTAGCTATTAGCATGTGTTTTGGTGAGAGCCACAGACAGAAATGCTCTGCTGGAAGCTAATGAAACAATGCAGAGATATTATTGAAATACTAGCCTTCCAGCTTAGGTTTCTATTTTTCACTCAAAGAATCACTAGCATTTCCCTCCCCGTCAGAACAACTTTCTGCAAATGTGTAAATGATACCACTCCTTTCATGTAGCGCAAGCCTGTGTCTCATACTGAGATGAAGACAGTTGAAATATGTGTCTTTGTTAATGAGATGTTCTTCTTCAGAGTTTTCCCAGACTAGTCCAAAAAGGGGGAAACAAGAACAAAAGACAAGGATCAGCCTGGGGGCAGAACATGACACAGACTCACATGCTGGGGAGAATCAGGCCTCAACTTTATTGATTAGAGGTTCCTCAGTTCTTGGCACAGCATAGGCTGGGTTTAGTGGGTGTAATTGACAGCCCAATTGCAGTCAGCACCTTCCCCCACCTGCCTGTTGGTATAACCAGGTGTTCTGACCTCAGGATTTGGCTGGTCTTCCAAAGGCTCAAAAACTACCCTGCAGGTGGTCACTGTGCAGGGTCTGAGCTTCAGGAGCCAGCAAGGACTGCAGCAGGCAGAGTCTGGAGCCAGATCTAACAGATCTATAGCTTTGAAAACAGGTTGATCCAGTGAGGCTGTCTTTCCAGACCCCTGCTCAAGTAGGCTGGGATGTAATTGAATCTAACTGTATTGCCAACAGGTGCTGGAGTTCCTGAGGCAGTTCTGAATGCTGGCAAAGATCCTACAAGGAGTCACCCACAGTGCATGGCTCTGCCCTGGCACTATGTGCAGCCCACCTGGCACTTTGCCTCCTTTGTGCCATTTTGGCCTGGGCCCTACAAACTAGAAGAGGGTCCTGGGGGGCTACATCAGTCCTGCATGGCAGAGGCATGGAAACTATATCCAGGATTGGTGGATAGACTTCCCTTGCATGTTCTGGCAAGGCAGCCTCTGACACTTAGGAAGCATTATCCGCAGGTGGCTCTGCAGTGCCCAGCCCTTCCTGGTTTCTCTGGTCCTCCTCTGACACTGACCTTGGCTCCTCTTCTAGGGATTCTGAGCCAGAATCACTGAGTGGCCTGGATGGGGTCATGATGCAATACTCCCTCTAAGCTGTGGAGTCTTTGTAAGCTACTGGCATTAAAGTTGTGAGTGAGTGATTTGGTTACTGCATAAATTAGTCTGCTCTGGAGCCATCCTTCCTGAACTAGGGCAAATATGTGTGAGCTGGAGGCTGAAAACCTGTGAGCTAGCTCACAGTAACTCAGTTTAGAGGGAACACTGGTTATGACACTGACTGCAGAGGGCTGGAAGTGTCTGAAACCATTGTTCCTAGCCATCACCACCCTCCTGGGGATGTGGCCAATGTATCAGCTCTGAGGTTGGCTGTCCTGCTCCTCACCACCCAGAGCCCCTTAAGAAGATGCCCCTTTGGGTCATGCTTGGAGCCTACCTGCACTATGTGAAGAGAAGAGATTGGATTTATATCCCACCCTTCACTACCCAAAGGAGTCTCAAAGTGGCTTACAAACTCCTTTCCCTTCCCCTCCCCACAACAGACACCCTGTGAGGTAGGTGGGGCTGAGAGAGCTCTGACAGAAACTGCTCTTTTTCAAGAACAACTGTGCCAGAACTATGGCTTGCCCAAGGTCATCCAGCAGGTGCAAGTGGAGGAGTGGGGAATAAATTCAGTTCTCCCAGATTAGAGTCCGCGCACTTAACCACTACACCAAACTGGCTGTATGTGCACTGTGTTCCCCCACCAATACCTAAATGCCATGGGAAGTAGGCAGTTTGGCTTGCCTGGCTGTAGTGCCAAATCGAAAGAACCTATAATACATGCTCAGAGAACCCCAAGCCATATCCTGTTGCTCTCTGCGGAGTAGTGTACTCCATCTAATCTGTAAAGACCATCTCACCTGTGGGAAATTCCTGGGTATTCATTTGCCCCAATCTATGGGCTAAAACAAGACCCAGAGTGCCTTGGAGAGATGCCCTAATTCCAGCTTGAAAGACCCCTCTTTTAGGGATAAATTCTGCATGCTCGATCATCAGTGCTCCATAGGCTAAAATCAAGGCATGGAATGCCTTGGAGAGGTGTGTTCCATTTGGTCTGCAAAGATCACTTCGTATGTGGAAAAATCTCAGGTGTCTGATCACCCCAACACCTTGGGCTAGAACAAGGGCCCAGTGTGACTTTTAGTGGTGTACTCCATCCAGCCTTTTAAAGACCATCTTTCTGTGGGAAATTCCTGGGTGCTCCATCACCCCACCATATAGGATCCACTGCAGCCATCGCTCAAGGTCATCCTGGGCTTCACAACACAGGAAAAAATATACCCAAATCAGGGAACACTGGAACATCTGAATGACCATGGTGTAAGGCAACCTCAGTAACATTTGGTATCAGGTGTTCCCAGCACATGCCCTTTCGGCCCAGCTGCGTAATGTCCAGTGTTTTCCCCAGTCCAGCCTAGGATCCTTGTCCAAACCATACTGTGTGGTACTTTCCCTGTAGCAAGATGCTTATGCCCTCAGACTCACATTGCCTTCCTTGTACAAACTGCATCTAGAGAAACAAATCAGTCAGATGCAGGCTACTGTGTGTGGTTGCCTGTAGGATTTGAAGGCAGGGACTACTCATGCTCCCAGTTTTATATCTAGGGCTCAGCAGCCCTCCAAATGCCAGTGAAGTAGAAGTCTCCATCCTGGAGGAATGTGTCTCTGAGTGAGCTGGTTAAGGGCCAATAGAGGCCAGAGCAGCCCAGGCTAATGTATAAAAGCGAATTATAATAAAGGGATACTGACCTTGATGTATTAGTAAAGGACCATGCCCTTCCAGATGGATGTCAGGAAAATGCCCTGGTTACTCTTACTCTCCCCAACCCAGAGGGTCCGGAAGTACTCTATGCATTATGGTCCGTTCCCAAGTTCCCAGAGGTCATCCAGAAAGGGGGCCAGGGTGAGGTGGGACCAAAGCAGCAAAGAGCAAAACATCCTTTCCTACATGTGAAACAAAGTATCCACAGTGCTATTGTCCAAACTAAGAAAATTAAGTATGAATCACTGCGAATTATGGGTAATATGAGAATTAGCCCATCCACAAAATCTCCCATCAGAACGGACAGCAGCCGGACAGACCTGTTTACCCAGCTGAACTGGTTGTGAAGTCCTTGTTCATGCACTTGGAGAAATCTGCTGCCTATATAATAACTTTATCAGACCTTGTTAAATAGCAGTTTACCATTTTCATAGTTTTTTGTGTAATTCAGGTTAGGGATGAGATAGCTTGAACATTATGTGGGCCTGCATGGTCCTACAGCCTAGGCCTTTTGAATAGCAGGAAACCACACTGCTGTGCCCACTGGAAAACAGTGCTTTCCATATGATAGACCTTTACACTTTTGGGGGTGACAGAAACCCGCAGGCAACAGTGGACCACTGACATAACCAGCAAAGGACTGTGGGATTCTCAGAAAATAATTTCATTGGATTTCATTAAATAATTCAGGTTAGATATGACATTGCATGTATATGATGGCACAGCCCTGAGAAAAAGAAACCTATGTGGTCCTGAAGCCTAAACTGTTAGAAAAGTAGGAAGTCATACTCCTGTGCCCACAAAAAGATCTCTGTAGTCTGGAACCCTAAGCCATTTGCAGAGCTGAAAGCCACACTGCTGTGCCTGTACCTGATGGTGTAGCCCTGAGACAAAGATACCTGGGTGGACCTGAAATCTAACCCATTTGAAAACCCGGAAGCCATGCACCAGTGCCTAAGGGAAATCAGTCCTTTTCAAAGGGTAGATGCTTAGGCTTTTATGGCTTCCTCAAGACCAAAAGTGGACCTCTGAGTTTTCTTTCTTTCTTTCTTTCTTTCTTTCTTTCTTTCTTTCTTTCTTTCTTTCTTTCTTTCTTTCTTTCTTTCTTTCTTTCTTTCTTTCTTTCTTTCTTTCTTTCTTTCTTTCTCTCTCTCTCTCTCTCTCTCTCTCTCTCTCTCTCTCTCTCTCTCTCTCTCTCTCTCTCTCTCTCTCTCTCTCTCTCTCTCTCTCTCTCTCTCTCTCTCTCTCTCTCTCTCTCTCTCTCTCTCTCTCTCTCCCTCTCTCCCTCTCTCCCTCTCTCCCTCTCTCTCTCTCTCTCTCTCTCTCCCTCTCTCCCTCTCTCCCTCTCTCTCTCCCTCCCTTCCTTCCTTCCTTTCCTCACCTGCTGTAGTTACTGGATTTGGAGATGTATGTACATATTAGTGCTCTCTCTCTCTCTCTTTCTCTCTAGCTTATTTTTAGCTTGGCCCCAAAGCATATTTGTGGAAGGGAATGGATGAAAAACAAAGGTCATTTTTTTTCAGATTGGCAGGGATGAACTCAAATGTGTTTATTATATTAGGTGTCTTCTCCCACACATATATATTTCCCCCTTCTTTTCAGGAGATTATCTACGAATCAGTTGCCAAGCCAACAAACTGATCCGCATTGTGAACATTCATTTTGCATATATGTACCATCTGTTTGGATAAAAGTACAGGCCCAAACAATAGACTTAGAAGGGTATACCTCTGTTTAGGATTGCACTCTAAATGTATATGATGTTTTATTCCACTTGGACATTTCTGGGAATGGATGCAAAGATGTTCTGAACACCTCTAATTCCTGCAGTCCATACAGTATCATTGTTAAACATTAATCTCTACAATAGATCATATGGCAAGGTACATATCCCCACAAAATATCTTATTTTTAATGTTAATTGGTATAGGCTGTGCATAAAAGTGCAGAATTGTTAGCTGTCCAATTACCATGCAGTTGAGGAAGGCAAAGGAAGGCAAACAAACAGGAAGATCAAGGTATCTTATTGTTCATAGCAGTGAAAATCAAATCCAAATGCTTTGGCAGGGTTTGTCTATCACCTGTCCTTCTCAGGTCCATTGGTATAAGATGGTTTTCTTGGCTGGCATCCCTGCAGCTCCCTCTCCTGGTCACAAGAATTCCTTCCTACTTGTCTTTTCATTGCCAGCTAGAGGACCTGTTCTTGGCTGAGGATGAAGACAGCATGGTATAGCCCGATGTAGTCAGATCCAGAAGCTAAGCAGGGTCAGGACTTGGATAGGAAACAACCAAGGAAGTCTGTGAAGAGGAAGAGAATGGCAAGCTACATCTGCTTCTCTCTTGTCTTGAAAGCCCTTGCTAGAGTTGCCATCAGTTGGTGGCACATATATACATGCATTCTAGGCTCAAATCCTAACAATAACATAGGAAACTCTTATGTGGGTATAATCTTTTTGATCCCACCAACTTAGCATTTGTTTCTTTGGTGCTCAGTCTCCTAATACTATTATGTTGATATAGTTTGTATGTCTAGTTTAAAGTTGCCATCAATATTTTGAAGTTCAGAGGTCAAACTGTAGACTCCTCATTAGGTATAACCTTATGATGCCCCCGACCACTTCCCTCCCTCAGAGGCAAGGTTTTCCCTGTTTTTCTTTCCCTTTTGTGACTGAGCCACCCTAGTTGTCTGGTTTCTTTTCTCCTGAAGAATTCTGGCTGCCCCACCCTGTCACAGTATAATATTTTGGCTGTTTGCTCAACCCAGGAACCTGAGGGAAGGAATGGGAGCCCCCTTTAACTTATATGACTTAAATGGCACTCGAGAACTTTTTATATTCCAAATTAACAAAATATTTTATTTAACATAGAAGGGAAAGGTCAGGCATAAAAATTCTGAGAACTCTGAGGTAAAATCGGTACATGCAAAGACTTTACTTCTTATTTTTCAGGTTAATGAGAGTTTCTTAAGCTTTTCACAGAGACTTAAATCTTTATGTTGAAATGCTTTTGTTCCAGTGTTTTCCCCAAATACTCCAGTACACTTTCTTTGAGTATACTATAATTCTTTTGGTTTCCAGAAGGATGGTGCATTATTTTCAAGTACTCAAACCCCTCGTCTTGAAACACCAGTACTCATCTTGATTTTATAACTGACCCTTAAGGTCTCTAAAGGCAGTCTCCATCTAACTACCCAAACTTCCTTGCCAACTTTCCCCAGTTCTCCTGTGTTAAACTCCTCTCAGTTAGAGCTGAATTCTGAATGAATTCTCCTTCTCAGCATTCATCTCTAAAGTCCCTCTCTGCTCAGCTGATGCTAATCAGTCAGATTGCTTGGAGTAGCCTGTCATTCAAGGCCCTCTGTTTCTGTGAAGAATTAACCCTTCAGAGTTCTTTTGCTGTTTGTACAGCACTTCTTAGCTTTTAAAAAGTGCAATCCATTACAAACATCTATAACTATTGAGGGATCTGCAAAGATAATGAAAGTAAGGCCATACTGGGAAAACTGACGTTTTGGAGGAAATTCACATCTGATTTCTTAGCAAATATGGGGTAAAAATTTTCATACCAATCAGACAGATAACAATTCCTCTCAAACACCAGTTTCTCAGGAACTTTAGTTTATACATTTGCATTTTTTTACTGAATGGAACTATTTGTATGCATCACAAATGCCCCATGATCCTGGATTTTCTGTGCCATCAATGGAGTATCCAGGATCTGCCTCCAGGGTTTGTGCTATAAATTAAGCCCTGCCAGCTATCTTCTCCTGTATGTAATGTGCAGTAAGGGAATGGTTAATGGATGAAGGTTTCAGTAGGGCCTGAGGTTTCTAGATCATGGTGTGTTGCTTTCATTAGTTTACACCTGGTCCTAAGGCTTTGGGGCAAAGCTAATACAGACCAGTGGTTGGACTGGGGTTTCTAGGTTAACTGGAAGTAAATGGGGGGCTCTCTACTTTTTGTGAAATGCCAGAGTGTCCCTGTGACCTTCTTTACTCACTCAAAGACCCTACCATCCTCCACAAGCTCTGTCACAGAGGTTCAGGGTTCAAGATAGGTCAGGTAGTCACAGTTCACTACCCGTCTTGTCTATTTTAAAATATAGAAAAATATATAGAAAGAACTGAGGCTTTCAGATGCAAGGTACTCTCTCTCTCTTTCACATTTACACTACCAGATAGGGTAGCCTGGTCCCCTTTAACACACATACACAACCTAAGCTCTCAGTACATATACTGAGAACTAACTTTTATTTATAGTTTAAATACAACATTGGAGTGAATCAGATAGATGAATGCAACATTGCTTCACATTTGACCTTTTAAACTATACCTCCATTCAGGCTATTGGTATACAAGTCAACATAATAACATAAGAGAAGCCAATGTGGGATCAGGCCAATGGCCCATCCAGTCCAACACTCTGTCACACAGTGACTAAAAATACCGGGTGCCATCAGTAGGTCCAGCAGTGGGGCCAGGACACTAGAAGCCCTCCCACTGTTGCCTCCCACACATCAAGCACCAAGAATACAGTGCATCATTTGCCCCAGACCAAGAGTTCCTATCTATACCTTGTGGCTAATAGCTGCTGATGGACCTCTGCTCCATATGTTTATCCAATTTCCTCTTGA
This sequence comes from Gekko gecko, assembly GCA_029375565.1. NCBI lineage: Eukaryota > Metazoa > Chordata > Lepidosauria > Squamata > Gekkonidae > Gekko > Gekko gecko. Next base: position 38,303,329 of record JAPDNY010000006.1, read on the forward strand.
AGTTGTCCATGCTTGTAGCTGCCGCCACCTCCTGTGGCAGTGAATCCCATGTGCTAATCACTCTTTGGGTGAAGAAGTACTTCCTTTTAGCCATTCTAACCTGACAGCTCAGCAATTTCATTGAGTGCCCACGAGTTCTTGTATTGTGAGAAAGGGAGAAAAGTACCTCTTTCTCTACCCGCTCTATCCCATGCATAATCTTGTAAACTTCTATCATGTCACCCCTCAGTCATCATTTCTCCAGGCTAAAGAGCCGCAAGTGCTTTAACCTTTCTTCATAGGGAAATTGTTCCAACCCATTTATCATTCTAGTTGCCCTTTTCTGCACTTTTTCCAAAGCTATATCCTTTCTGAGGTGTGGTGACCAGAATTGCACACTGTATTCCAAATGAAGTTGCACCATTGATTTATACAGGGACATTATGATACTGGTTGATTTGTTTTCAGTGCCCTTCCTAATAATGCCCAGCATAATGTTGACTTTTTTTATTGCAGTCGCACACTGTCTTGACATTTTCAGTGAGTTATCTACTACAACTCCAAGATCTCTCTCTTGGTCAGTCTCCGCCAGTTTGGACCCCATCAATATGTATTTATAGTTAGGATTTTTGGCCCCAATGTGCATCACTTTGCACTTGACCACACTGAACTCCATTTGCCACATTGATGCCCACTTGCCCATCCTTGACAGATCCCTTTGGAGTGCCTCACAATCCTCCCTGGTTTTTACCATCCTGAACAATTTTGTGTCATCTGCAAATTTAGACACTTCACTGCTTACTCCCAGCTCCAAATACTTAATAAACAAGTTAAAAAGTATCAGGCCAATTACTGATCCCTGTGGTACCTCACTGCTTACCACCCTCCACTGTGAAAATTGCCGATTTATACTCACTCCCTATTTCCTATTAATTAGCCAGTTTTTGATCCACAAGAGAACTTGTTCTTTTATCCCATGACTATTAAGCTTACTTAAGAGTCTTTGATGAGGAACTTTATCAAAGCTTTCTGGAAGTCAAGGTAAATAATATCTGTTGGGTCCCCCTTGTCCACATGTTTGTTCACTCCCTCAAAGAACACTAACAGGTTAGTGAGACAAGATCTTCCCTTGCAGAACCTATGCTGAGTCTGCCTCAATCTGTTCATCAATGAGCCTACTAATTCTTTCCTTTATAACAGTTTCCACCAATTTACCTGGTATCGATGTCAGACTGACTGGCCTGTAATGTCCCAGATCTCCTCTTTTTAATTTCTCTCAGTCATAAGCAGGCTGCTGTTATGCTACATGCTGGTTCAAGTTTACTGTTTCTTCCATCAGCCAGCACTGAACTAATGACAGTTTAACTGTCAATCTCTTACCTAATCCCTTATGGACCTGCCTGACCATTGCAATCTGAGATTGGCAAGTGGCAACCCAAGAGAGGGCCTTCTCAGTCATGTGCCTAAAGTTCTGGCACTCTCCCCCCAGGGTGATCCATCTGACCCCTTCGGGTGCCATCTTCCAGCAGTGGATGAAGACTTCTTTGTTTGATCCCTCCTTCCTTACCCAAGTTTTTAATCTTCTTTATGAATTTTGACTGTTCTGGATGTATTTTTATTTTTAAAAAATTGTATTGATGTATGTTTGGGAGGGGAGTTGATTTTAATGGTTTCATAATGCAATTTTATCATGCATGTTTTGTAAATGAATAAACAGATACATAAATGGTCCATTAGCTCCCTTTGCTCACTCTTAGGGAGAGGCAGAACCTAACTTATCCATCACAGTCCCCTACATGAGTTCTGGTTTTAGCTTTCAACATGATGCCAGCAGGCATCCCCCCCATTGCCTGGGCAATAAAAGGGATTGCCAGGTGACCTTCCACTATAGCAGGATGCCTGGGATCCCTAGGTTGTGTCCAGACAAAATTAGCAATTTCCATTGATTCTTTCTTCCTACTCCTGTCATGGTCCCCTAGTCCCTAGGAGCAGCATTTTAGACAGATCAATGAGCTATAGAGGGAGGGGGAAGCAGGAAAGTTCCATTCTGCCATTGGAAAATTTAGACTGGATCCCACCACAGTAGTCCCATCCAGAGCTATTTCAGATGATGCCTCTGCAAATTTGTTTGAATACTCTCAAATATTTCATGATTGTGTTACAAGGATTTCAGTAAGGCTATCCTCGGAATGCTGTTTCAGCCTTGTGCCGGCCAGGAGTTATATAAGAGGCCCTCCTTAAATCAAGTGGGTAGAGCTCTCCAGCTCTGCCTACTTGCCTAATGCTCTGGCCAAGCTTTAAACATTACTGGCAGATGAGAGAGCAGGAAGATCTACCAGGGCCATCATCAGTCTGAAGGGAAAGCCATCCTAATGGGGATTTTGGCATCTCTGTAAGTCTAAATCCAACAATCAGACAGTGATCTTTCTGTGACAAATGAGCTCTATAAAGCTCCCCACTGCAGTTTATTATTCTGGCAGTTTTGGTAGTAGACCAGATGAAGAGTTAGGAGCATATATTATTAGAGACAGACTCATGGCTGCATTGGGGGCCATGAAGTCTTCTTGAGCCATGTGTAACAAGGGGGTGTTAGTTTGCATGCTGAAGTGCCCCAGGACACTGATGTATGTGTGCACACTCAGTACCATCATTGGGTGATTCTGCATTGGCTTTTCCTGCCATTGTTTTATGAAACTCATGCTGGAACAGAAGCATTGAATGCTGCTTTCACTTTCTTTGATCATCAGGTTTTATGGCTGATCAGGGTGACTTCCCAGTCAGTATGGCATTGCCCCAGGGTATTTGAATGTGGTTTTGAGCTGCACCTTTCCCTTAGTGTTGAGAAAATGTGGCGTGAACGCCAGATGCAGAATCGCCCATTGACAGCACCTGCCATTAGGCAGTGGAAAAAGTCATTATCACCTGTTCATAGAATAACAAAATACTAAACGATCAGAAGGTTTGTTAAGTAGATTTTTATCCTACCATTCCTCACAGGAATTCAGATAGTATATAAGCTCACTTATTTTATTGTCGCAACACTATCACGCAGTTAGGCTGAAAGACCGTGACACCCAGGGCTATCCATCAGCATCATGACCAAGTGAGGATTTGAACTTGTGTTTCTCTGGTCTTAGACCAGTATTCAGACTTCTAAATTGCACTATCTGCCTGAACTGAGACTCATGGCTTTAGAAAATTTCTTTTTTATTATGTTTACTTTGTACCTTTCCTCTAGGGGCACAGATTAGGGAACCCTGGTAGTCTTCCATCTAAGCACTAACCAGGTTAAATATTGCCTAGCTTCAGCAGGTCTGCTGTATCTTATACCTTCAGACCATACCCAGATAACATAAACCAAAATTTGAAAACAGAGTTTGCTAACTGATCTATTCCTTATTTCTTAACCCCCATTTCTTTTCTAAAGAAAACAAAAGTATGCCTACACTTCACAGAGCCCGACAGACTCTCAGCCAAAACCCAAGGGAAACATGTCTCTCTAGGCTGACAAATAGAATAGTTTGGTTTTTCAAGCCCTTTGATAGTGAAGTTAAATAAACTCACTTTGTAAGTTATTCTGAGTAGCGAAATTGAAAGACATTTATTAATAGGAAAGATGTGGCCACTCTATAATGATAGAATGTATGTGTAGCCCTTGTAAGACAACAAACATTTCTAAGAATTCAAAATAATGTAGACAGGTGTGCAGTCACAAGCAGCCATGCAAATATTGTCAAAATGTTTTCATCTTCCTTTGAAATGTCAACAAATGGTTTGTGTCAGTATATCTGAACATTTGAAGCTGCCTTCTGAATTCTGCTGTGGGTCCATCTTGTGCAGTGCTGTCTTTGCTGTGACGGAAGCTGTCAAGCAGCGTTCTTTCCCCATGTGCCACTTGAGAACCTTTGATTGGAAATGCCAGGGAATCAACCAATGTGATAAGGGTCAAGGCTGAAGTGATAATGAATATAAAATGGCATAGTCACAAACTTAAGTACATGTGAATATGGCCTGAAGTTTTTTAAAAAAGCGTTTTCACACATCCAGCAGTAAAATCTCAATCAGAAAGGGAGCTACTGGAGGGAAGTGTATTCAGGATCCAGAAAATGTATATATTTGTGGACAAGTGTCCTTCACTCCAGATCATGTTATAAGTGGAAGAATACATAGCTGATGTATAGGGATGAATTAGAATCTCTCATCCCTGTTCCCAGATCCACATTTTAATTTCATTTCTCCCTTGTGCCAGTTGAATCTGTGATTCTTTATTTTTGTGCCACTTTCAGTACCATTTTCCCCATGAAATGTACATTTTGCACAAGTAACACTGTGTCAATAAACTATACAATACACACACAATATAAATATATGCAGGGGTCTTTTCGGGGGGAGCGCACCGGAGCGCAGCTCCGGGAGCTCAGGAGCCAAGCCCCGCCCCCAGCCGGCGTCCCGGGGAGTCTTTCAGGCAGCCGCATGTCAATTTCAGCTCCATTATATCCTATGAGCCATTGAAGTCAATGGTGAAAACGTAGGGTATATTCTGGGGGCTGGAGGGAGGGTTTGAGGGAGAGGCTCCAAACTCACAGGGTAGCTGATGGAGCCTCTCTCCAAGATACCCACCAAGTCTCAGGAATATTGGACCAGGGGGTCCAATTCTATGGGCACGCAAACAGGTTGCCCCCATTCCCTCCATTGTTCTCTATGGTGGGAAAAAAGTAACTTTTATTCCCACCATAGAGAACAATGGAGGGAATAGGGGCAACCTGTTTGGGGGCCCACAGAATAGGACCCCCTGGTCTAATGTTCTTGAAACTTGGTGGGTATCTTGGGGAGAGGCTCCATCAGCTACCCTGTGAGTTTGGAGCCTCTTCCTCAAACCCCCTCCCCTCCAGCCCCCAGAATATACCCTACATTTTCACCATTGACTTCAATGGCCCATAGGATATAATGGGGCCGAATTGCCGCAGAATTTCTTTCATTCCCTCCTTTCCTTCTCTCTTTTTCCTCTTTCCCTCCTTCTTCTCTTCGCTTTTTTCTTCTTTCCCTGTTTCCCTCCTTATTCCCTCTCTTTCTTTCCCTCCCCTTTCCTTCTCTTTCTTTCCCTCTTTCCTTCCCTCTTTCCGCCTTCTGTGGCCCAACTCTCACCAGAAGGAGTTTAAACTTCGAACCCCTTCTCTCTTAGCTCCCCCACCCAGACCAGCTGGGGAAGGGAAGGGGAGGCTTTTGAAGATGCCTCCCCCTCTTTTGCTTCCCCTTCTGACATCACTTCCGGGGGCATGGCATATGCTAATAGCTTAATAGCTCATTAGCATATCATATGCTAATGAGCTCCTGCAGCTGTTTTTCTACAAAAAGACCCCTGAATATATGTACACCATGAGAACCAACATGCTACAGTAACTAGTGTATTGGACTAGGGGATCCAAGTTCAAACTTCCATTCTGCAATGAAGCTCACTGTGTTACTTTAGGCGAGTCATTCTCTTTCAGCCTGACTTACCTTATAGGGTTTTTGTGAGGGTAAGGAGACCAGCATACACCAGTTGAGCTCCTTGGGGCAAGGTGTGAGTTTAAAAATGTGGTAAACAAATCAAACAACAAAAATAAATATCATGCGCATTCTATATGGAAACTGAACAAGGTACATAATCAAGCCAAACAAATTTACAAAATCAATAGCAAAGGGCAGAGAATGGAAACCATTGCCAAAAATAGAAACAAGAAGGAATGAACCTAAGAATATTCATCTCAACTGAAAAGGAACAAAGACAGATCATCTTGCAGCCTGTGAAAGTGCATGGTTGTAGGATGAAAAAGTGAATAGTGAAGAAAGGGAGAAAGTATCTGGTTGTTGTGGATAACAAGATACTGAGTAAAGATGCTGGAAACATATATGGAATACTGTAGGAAAGGTGAAGGAAAGAAAGATTGTGCATGTATAACCTTAGATAAGCTCTGATCTTTCATTATTCATCCTTTGCTAGTAAAAATCCCAGCAGAAGAAGTCACAGAGAGAAGGGGAGAATCCAAGCCTTGAGAATGGTAATCATTGGTAAAGATGGCGCACATCTAAATAGAGAGGTCTTTTATTTTAAAAAGGCTAAGAGTAGGATAAGATGATAACAATTCATTGCTAAAATATTAACTGATATTTTGGAAAGCTATAATTTCCTTGCTAAAGCACTTCTTTGTCAGCTGCTAATTGAATACTTACACATTCCTTGCAAATTTAATTTATTGAAGTTAAGGCCATTTACTGCTTTCTGCAATTGAGAATTAATTAGAAAGTGGCAGAACTGTTATCTGGTGTACTGAGTCATCCCGAGCACATGACCATACAATAATGAGTGTTTATATAGTGGGTACAACAGGATTTAAATGTTCAGATGTTCAGATTGGGATGTACTGTATCAGCAGGTGTACCAATGCCATTAAAAAGCATGGATTGGATCCTACTAGTCTATTCCATAGCCACTGGTATATTTCCTCAGTGCAATCAGCATTTCTGCTTATATGAGCCTCCTGCACTAGTGGAAGGGCCTCGTGCATCAACAGATTTCTTTGAATAGAAAGAGATCCCCCCCCCCGCAATATAGGAGGGCACATGTGGTCGTAATTGGGGACTCCCTACTGAGAGGGACAAAGGCTAAAGTGTGCCAACTGGATGTCATCTTGAGAGGCATGTTGTCTACCAAGTGCATGTATCCAGGGTGTGACAGAAAGGCTAGACAGACTCATTGAGCCCACAGATTATTATCCTTTCTTGCTCATCCATGTAGGAACAAATGATACCGCCTGGCACAGCCCAGAATGTATTTAAAAGAGACTATTAGGCTCTGGGTAAAAAGGTGAAGGACCTGGGAGCACAGGTTGTGATTTTGTCAATTCTTCATTTTATAGCCCGTGGTTTAAGAAGAATACTGGAAATAAACAACTGGCTAAGCAGATGGAGACATCAGGAGAGGTTTGGGTTTTTGGAGCGTGACTTACACTTTAGAGTTGAAACTCTTCTTTTGGGAGATGGTGTGCACCTTACAATGGTAGGAGCAATGTGTTTGGCAAGAGCCTTGCAAAACAGATAAGGAGGGCTTTAAGCTAAATCCCATGGGAAAGGGAGACAAAAATCCAAAGCCTAGTATGATGCTTATAACTGAAGATAAGAACACTAAAGATGTGTAAGGCGGGGCACATATGCAGGGAACCATTAATTTGCAGGTAAGAACAGAAATAAAACACTCAAGACACACAAATCATGGATTCCAGTGTCTCTACACTAATGCACAAGAGTATGGGGAATAAGCAGGAGGAACGAAGTCCTAATACAGGAAGGGGACTAATCTAATAGGCGTTACTGAAACTTGGTGAGATGAGACTCACAATTGGAATATCAGGATTAAGGGGTATGGCTGATGAGGTGAAAGTACTGGGCAACCTGGGTAGAAATGACCAGGGCTCTTTTTTGTAGCAGGAACTCCTTTGCATATTAGGTAACACACCCCTAATGTAGCCAATCCTCCAAGAGCTTACAGAGCTCTTCTCACAGGGGCTACTGTAAGCTCTTGGAGGATTGGCTATATTAGGGGTAACTCGTTCCTGCTACAAAAAGGAGTTCCTGCTACAAAAAGAGCCCTGGTACTAGTGACCATGTAATTTTGGAATTTAAGATCTTAGGGAACGGGAAAGTTGTATGTGGTCAGATATAAAAGTTTAGAAAAGCAAATTTTAACAAACTTCAGGTTATGCTGAGTAGAATCCCATGGTCTGAGATACTTAAAGAGAAGGAAGTTCAAGAGGGGTGGGAGTTTCTTAAAGGTGAGATACTGAAGGCTCAATCAAAAACAACTTCAATGAGAAGGGGGAAAGGGAGGAACCTAAAGAAGCCAGGGTGACTCCACAAACAGCTTTCTAAAGACCTGGGAATTAAAAAAAAACCCCTCATTTAGGAAATGGAAGAATGGGCATATAACCAAGGGTGAATATAAACAAATAGCCAATTTTGTAGGGAGAGTGTTAGAAAAGCTAAAGCTCAGTATGAGGTTAGGCTAGTGACAGATGCTAAATGCAATAGCAAAAAAGGGTTCATTGGCTATATTCAGAATGAGAAAAAGAACAAGGAAGCAGTAGGCCCACTCTGAGGACAGGAAAGTGAAATTTTGACAGGTGATGAAGAGAGAGCAGAACTGCCCAGTTCCTACTTTGCCTGAACAGCGCAGTAGTAGGGCTGCCATGTACCCCCTGAGGGCAGGAGCTTTCCCACCCCCAGTGGGCATTACTTGCCAAAACTGTAGCAGCTGGCAATGGGGGGAAATTAATACCTGTCATCAGTGATAGTGTGATGTAACTTCCAGGAAATACCAGAAGTGACATCACAACTCTTCGGAAACAGTCAGAAGCTCTGTGGTTTTATCCTGGAGTTTTTCACAATTCCTAGATAGGAGTTCTGGGTTTCCCCCCAAAATGATATCAATACTCTCTATGAATCAATGAGCATGGTATAGTTTTACCATAGAATTTCTGGCTATTTCTAGAGAGTTGTGATATCACTTCTGGAGTTTTCTGGAAGTGGCATCACACCGTCACTGATTACTTCCCTCATGTTCCCATCCCCCCTGCTCTCCTACTGGTTGCCAATCTGGAACTGGCAAGCCTATTAGCCATATATGGCAACACTGACCCAGTTTTTAGTAAACACCCAAGATTTGCCTCCTGAAGACAGTATAAACAAGTGGTGTCAAGCCATAATAAATGGCTCATAGAGTTATAGGATATATAAGCCATAAGACCAGTTTACCTTTGCCGAGGTGTCAGATCTAATTTCACTGTCTATAAAAATGCACAGCTATGCACCCTAGCTATGCAATGTTCAAGGAATTAAAGTAATCATTTTGGAAATTATGTTTAAAAATGATTACATTTCTAAATGCACTTTCTGTGTGGCTGCGATTTTGTTCTGGCTCAACTAATTATGTTTCCAACCAGGATAAATACAGATCACCACATCCGATTCTTTCTGATTGAACACTAACTGGCCTTATGAAATTTTAATTTCTCCAAGATTACTTGATTGCCTCATCCTCACAAGTTATAATTTGCTTTTGGGAAAGTTCAAACCAAAATAGTTTGCAACTGAGGGACTAGATTTTGTTTTTAACTTCACTCTTTGATCACCAGTCAGATGTTTTAACTACTATTGTTGAATGTTGAATTTGCTGACTTATACCAAGAGTGACAAACTGATGTACTCTAAAGACATTTTAGTTAGTCTGGGAGTTTGAATGAATGAACTATTTTATCCTTGCCCCTGGCAATTGTGAGCAGATTGGAAGGATTAAACGTCCTTTGTATCTGAGGTAGAGCAATTACTTCATTTGCTGAAATATTTATTTATTGAAATATTTATTGAAATATTTCTACCCTGCCTTTTCTACCATATTTGGCAGCTCAAGGCTGCTTACAAAAGCAGGAAAACCAGCACTGAATGGACACATTAAGAACATAAGGACATAAAATGACATTGCAGTCTCAGCCACAAAGAATACCACTACAATTCAGTAGTGGTGGAATGGGCCTGCCCCAGCCTGCAGGATGTGTTCCACTCTGCCCTACAAAGTTTTTCCAACACCTGGAGAGGCTTTTCTTTTTCTCTCAGTCTCGGGTAACCCGCCACCACCATCTGACCTTTGTAAGGACCCACTGGTAGGGTCAGGACTCCCAGCTTCCCTTCCAAGTTCTGAGGCTTACCTCTGTGTCTTCCGCTGCACAGCCCCTGGTCACCACAGAGACCTGGAGGAATAGCCACTTGCCAACTGCCTGCCTTCCCCTGACAGTCCTTTTGAAATAGCATGTCCAAGATGGTGAAGGTCTATGTGGTACAGAGAACCACTACCAGCACCAAAAATTATAAAGTATTTATTAAAAAGAAAATGTTCACAAGCATACTCTTAGCTCAGCACCAGACTGAGCAAGGGATTCAAAAGAAATGGGTAAAATGTGATTTCTGTGTTCCTCTCTCTATACATGCCCTATTAGATGTTAAAATATAGGTCAGGCTCCTTAGCTTAGGAAGTTACAGATCCTTCAACTCCTCAGGCCAGCACACGGTTAAATGGTTGCCTCCCCTAGACCTCAGTTAAGAGTTCAGTTTGCTCTGATGGACTCCACACTAAAAAGAGAGCTTCCTCCTTGCTTCCCTAAATTTTATCACCTCTCCTTTCCCCACCCACTAACCAGGTCAGGTCAGCAAAGCTTTTCCAGAAGTCTCTAGAATTCTTCTTCCTGAAGTCTCTCTAGTATTTAATTCCTCCAAATCTCTGTTTCCTGCTTGGGTGGGGGAAAGAGCTTGACCATCCCATTGTCTACCACTGGTTCCCAAAGTGGCCAGTACTTCCCCCTGAGGGGCACTGGAACAATGCAGGTAGACAGTAGGAGCCTTGGGTGCAAAATTGTCACTGCATATTTTTGTCCACTTTTTTGATGGTAGATTATATGGGGGGTGCTGAGTAATTTTTTTTTCTGAAAAGGGGGCAGTAGGCCAAATAAGTAAGGTAAGTCTGAGGTAAGTCTGGAAACCAGTTGAACTGAGAGAGCAAGAATTTTTTAAAAAAACAAGAGTAAAGGTTTTGCTCAATTCAAACCTCCAAAGAAAAAATGCATTTCTTCACACTATCCAAAGCCTCCTTTAAAAAAAGGTATTGTAGTGCTTCTGGAAATGAGTCAGAGTGGGTATAGTCTTACACTCTCAATTTCCCATGGGGAGACAGTTCCACAGAACATGTACTGTAGCTGAGACAGACCATGCATGACCTGTGGCAGATGTAATAAAATTCCAGGACAGGACATTTAGGAAAATGCTCTGGGAAGAGCTAAGTTAGTGCACAGAATCCTACTGGGAAAAATACACAGTCACCTGTCTGTACAGTATTGACCCATGGCGACCACAACTCCCATATAAAAATTCCTCCTAGACCCCACATGATATGAAGAAGAATCATAGATAAGTACATTCCCTCCAATTGCAACTTATACAATGTTTTAAAGCATAACAAACTGATAGAATCCATATAAAACTATTTCTATGTATGTGAAGGCATTCCTACAGTACGCCAAATAATTGCATAGTAGCAGCTTCTCAGTAAAGCTAAAAGATTACATGAGGCAGTGTGGTACAGCAGTTCTGGTATCAGTCTTAGATTGGGGCAATCCAGGTTCAATACCCCACTCAGCCATGGAGACCTTCTCTCTGTCTAACCTTCATCACAGGGTTGTTTGTAAGGATAAAATGGATATATTTATTTAGTTATTTATTCAATTTGTACCCCACCCTCCCCGTGAGCGGGCAGATAAAGAGATAATCTCCCTAAAGAAAACACATGCCAGTGAAACATTAAGGGTCAAAGTAGACAAGATAATCACACAGGGACCTGCTTTAGATCAGAGTTATGGTGTGTGCAGGGGGGTGTTAATCCTCTGGTTTGCGTGGTTGAAACAAGTTTCAGTAAAACAGTTGAAACTAGGGATGTGCACCTGGAAAAAAAGTATTTGTAATCCAAATTTCAGGAAGGGCATTAATACTGTTTCAGGTTTGGAGTGGTTCCCCCCGCCTCAAATTCTGGAATTATTCAGGTGGCTGACAATGAAAGAATAATTTATATCCACTCAGAAATATGCAGGGGTTAAAGGACATCTACTCTGAAATGAGGAATGAAGAATCGCTAGCATATGATCTCTTTAAAGAAAGGGTGAGCCAAATTTGGATTAAGTGCTGAGCATACCAGAAAATAACATAGGGAATTTAAAAAACGAAGATTGGATGAAAACTACTGCCATTTGGCCTGTCATTTAGACAGATGGTTAAATTGTTGGTTGACTGGCACTGGGGCCAAAACTGGAGATCAGGTAGTAAATTGAATAGTGCTGGGACAGTTATACAGGGTCATATGCAGAGAGTATAAATAGATTGTATGTGATAAAAAAAGCCTGAGAATATAGCAAAAGCTGCTGAAATTATGGATTCCCTGAAGGAGAATTTGAAGGGAACATACCTCAGAGAATCAAAGGAACTAGCTTGGCTCCCGCATCTTTTTTTTTTTTTTTAAAAAACAAACTTAGAAAATCAACCCTGCAAAGTGGACTCCTCAGACTAGGAGAAAACCTGGAAAATGATGGTGTTTTAATTGTAGAGAAACAGGGCATATAAGATAGAAGAAGAGTTGGTTTTATACCCAAGTTTTCCTTACCTTAAGGAGTCTCAAAGTGGCTTACAATTTTGGAATGTGTATTTTAAAGGTTGGGTTTTAACTCTGTACTATTTATGCTTTCTTCTTGTTGTGTCTGTTGTTGGAAGCCACCCTGAGCCTGCTTTGTGGGGAGGGCGGGGTATAAATTTGACTACAAATAAATAAATAAATTGCCTTCCCTTCCTCTCCCCACAACAGTCACCTTGTGATGTAGGTGGGACTAAGAAAGCTCTGAGAGAACTGTGACTGGCCCAGGGTCACCCAGAAGGCTTCTTGTGGTGGACTGGGGAATCAAACACAGTTCTCCAGATTAGAGTCTGCTGCTCTTAACCATTACACCACTCTGGATCTCAAGATATAATTGCCCCAAGCTATTTAAACAAACCAAGAAGCCCAAAACTGTTGTGAACTCTTTTATGGTTAGCAGGTATAGGGATCTCTTGACATCATCAGAGAAGCATAGGGAGGAGAAGACATTGTTGAACCAAAGAACATCATGCAATATGTTGAGGGCCTATGAGGCAACTAAATCTAATTCCAGAAGCAGAAGCAGTTCAAAACACCCAGAGACAGATACAGCAATGCCCCTGAAGTAGAAGGTGCCTGAAGAGATTACAAATGAATGTATGGCATCGGTTGAAGTGAACTATACTATATGGCTGGAGATATTTGGGAGCTCGAGTGGCTGTAATAAAGCTGAAGCTAGTAATGACTAAACAGTACTTACCTGTAAAGGAAATGGCTATAAAATGATTGGTAGGACCTCATTTTAATGTCCTCTTGGCTAACATGCAGCTAACATACAAAGGCTGGTCAGGACAGGAGACTGGGAGCTGGGTGTGTATGGGGAAATCCCAGCCTCATTCTCATTGTTAATGACCTGACAAAACATGTCAACCAGGTCAATGTAGTGACCAGAAGCTGAAATAAAATACTGAATAGTTAGAAACCAGGACTGCAGCCAGAGAAAACTCCTCAGAGGAGGACAGAAATTGTAACACAGAAGCCCAAGAGCCAGCATTGGCTAGAGAATTAGACTGGTGGTGGAGAATACAGTGCTTAGTGTGCTGATTGCAGAACAGCAAGCTGATGAGATTTTAAAAGGCTTTATACAGTTACCTAGAGAAGGCCCACCTGAAATGCCTGTACAATACCCTGTAAGATCCATGTTCCAGGAGGGCAAGGTGCACAGAGGGTATCTGTGAAGAAAGTTTGCGGCTGTTTGGGAGCGATGAGTCCAAATGACTGCCCCACAAAATTACAGATTGCAGTTACTGTCAATGGCACACAAGAGCCCATTTTCAGGACATCTGGGAGTGGCTAGTACTAAGCACAGACTGAACCAACACTTTTATTGACCTGAGACAGGAAGAATTGTGGCAGTCCTCTGCAAAATGTGTCATGTTTGCTAAATTGTGGGCAAACCAAGGGACAGAACCAGAGCAAAAATGCAGCCTCTGCCCATAAAGTGCCTTTTATGACAGTGAGAATTGGCATCATCAGTCCGCTGAATAACTCACAAGAAGAGGACACAGATAAATCTTGAAGCTAGTTTGCTTTGCTACAAGATTTCCAGAAGCAGTGCCTTTGAGCAACATTGAGGCATACAACAGTAGTGGCTGCCCTGCTGTCTGTTTTCTGCAGACTTGGTTTTCCTTTTTGTGTGTGTTAAGTGCCATCAAATGATTTTGTGCGTGTTAAGTGCCATCAAAGTGCCAGTGGGGTGCCACAGGGCTCAGTTCTGGGCAGAGTACTTTCCAATATTTTTTATAAATGATCTGGATGGGGGTGTGGAGGAGCTACTCATTAAATCTGCAGATGACACTAAATTGGGAGGAGCAGTGAACACACCAGAAGATCGAGATAGAATTCAATGAGATTGGAACACACTGGAAAAGTGGGGAGATGTCAACAAGATGCAATTTAACAAGAATAAGTGCCAAGTTCTACATCTGGGTAACAAAAATGAGGAACGTTCATCCTGGATGGGGATATACTTCTGGGTAGCAGTGTGTGTGAACAAGATCTTGGGGTATGGGTGGAACAAATGTTAAATATGAACAGCCAGTGTGATGTGGTGACAAAGAAGACTAATGCAATCTTGTATCAACAGAGGCATAACATCCAAATCGCAAGATGTCATAGTCCCTCTGTACACTGCATTGGTCAGGTCACACCTGGAGTATTGTATGCAGTTCTGGAGGCCTCACTTCAAAAAGGATGTGGACAGAATGGAGCGCATGTAGAGATGAGCAACGAGGATGATTGGGGGCCTGGAGACCAAGCCCTATAAGGAAAGGCTGAGGGACTTGGGAATATTTAGTCTGGAGAAGAGAAGGTTGAAGGGGGAGATGATTGCTCTCTTTAAGTATTTGAAGGGCTCTCTCTTAGAGGAGGGCAGGGAGCTGTTCCTGTTGGCAGCAGAGAATAGGATTCACAATAATGTTTTAAATAAAGACTTAGAAGGTACTGGCTGGATATTAGGAAAAACGTCTTTACAGTAGGAGTTGTGCAACAGTGGAATCAGCTACCTAGGGAGGTGGTGAGCTCCCCCTCACTGGCAGTCTTTAAGCAGCAGCTGGACAAACACTTGTCAGGGATACTGCAGGCTGATCCTGCATTGAGCAAGGGGTTGGACAAGATGGCCTGTATGTCCCAACTCTGTGATTCTATTATTCTAAATTGCTTCCAACTTACAGCAACCATATGAACTAATGTCCTACAAAATGTCCTATCGTTAGCAGCCTTGCTTAGATCTTGCAAACTGAGGGACGTGGCTTCCTTGATTGAGTCAATCCATCTCATGTTGGGTGTTCCTCTTTCCCTGCTGCCTTCAACTTTTCTGAGCATTAAGAACATAAGAGAAGTCAATGTTGGATCAGGCCAATGGCCCATCCAGTCCAACACTCTGTCACACAGTGGCCAAAAATACCAGGTGCCAGCAGGAGGTCCACCACTGGGGCCAGGACACTAGAAGCCCTCCCACTGTTGCCCCCTGCCCCCCAAGAATTCTTGTCTTTTCCAGTGACTCTTATCAGTTTGGTGTAGTGGTTAAGTGCGTGAACTCTCATCTGGGAGAACGGGGTTTGATTCCCAACTCCTCCACTTGCACCTGCTGAATGACCCTGGGCAAGCCATAGTTCTGGCACAGAAAAGAGCAACTCTCTCACCCCACTTACCTCACAGGGTGTTTGTTGTGGGGAGGGGAAGGGAAAGGAGATTGTAAGCTGCTCTGAGACACCTTTGGGTAGTGAAGGGTGGGGTATAAATCCAATCTCCTCCTCCTCCTCCTCCTCCTCCTTCTTCTGACATGACCAAAGTACAATAGCCTCAGTTTAGTCATTTGAACTTCTATGGAGAGTTCAGGTTTGATTTGATCTATAACCCACTGACTTGTGTTTTGGGGGGTCCATGGTGTGTGTAAAACTCTCCCCTAACACGTTTCAAAGGAATCCATTTTCTTCCTATCAGCTTTCTTCATTGTCCAATTTTGACACTCATACATGGTAATTGGGACTGCTATGGCATGAATTAACTTGATCTTGGTCACCAGTGACAGGTTCTTATACTTAAGAATCTTTTCTAGATTTTCTGGTTCCCTCTCCCCAGTCTCAATTTCCTTCTGATTTCTTGGTTGCAGTCTCCCTTTTGGTTGATGATGGAACCAAGGAATAGAAAATCTTTAATAGAACAACTTCAATTTTTTTTCATTGTCAGCCTTGAACACATGAAACTGCCTTAAACTGAATCAGACCCTTGGTCCATCAAAGTCAGTATTGTCTACTCAGGCTAGCAGTGGTCTCAGACAGAGATCTTTCACATCACCTACTGCCAGACCTTTTAACTGGAGATGCCAGGGATTGAACCTGGGACCTTCTGTATGCAAAGCAGATGCTCTACCACTCAACCACAGCCCCTCCCAATATCAGCCTTAAAAGTTGTGTAATTCTCCATTATTTTCATCTTCTTGATGTTCAGCTGTGACCTTGGGACCTCCTTTATGTCCACTCTAATGCAGCGGCTCTGGGCCGTGTGCTGCATAAAACATTTTCACCCACCCTATATTATCTGGAAACAAATGGCTTAACAGAAAGGCTCAGTGGAATGCTGGGGAAGTTGATCAGATCTTTATATTACAACACACTCAAATGACTGGGATAAACACCTGCAGCACTTGCTGTTTGCCTATGGAGAAGTCCCACAGGAGAGCACTAGGTTCAAATCCTGTGATTTTATGGTTAGCAGGTGTGGGGATCTCTTGACATCATCAGAGAAGCATGGGGAGGAGAAGACATTCTTGAACCAAAGAACATCATGCAATATGTTGGGGACCTACAGAACATCCCCTGAGAGATGCTGGCAGCTTCAGGGAAGAATCTTCCTCATGCCCAGCAAAAGCAAAATAACTGGTATGTTGCAAGAGCCTGAGACAGATCTTTGGACTTGGGGATAAGGTATTGGTCTTGCAATTAAAAAAAAGGAAAACAAATTGCAAATCACCTAGGAAGGGTGTTTTGCAATTGTGGCTAAAGGTATTCAATGTAAACTGCCTTGTGAATGTGTTCCCAAGGGTGATAAAAACAAGCTGTACCATGTTAATATGTTGAAACCCTACTTTGAAAGAAGTTAAATGGTATTCCTGGCTTGTAAAGAAGATGAAGCAGGACAAGCTCTGGAGGGATGGGGGGGAAACCTTATCTAGGGATAGAGCTGAAGGTGTAAATATTTCCTCTGCTCTCACTGATGAATGGCTGGCACAGGTGAAGGAAGTCTTGGCTAAATATACTAAGGCGTTTTCCTCTTTCCTTCCAGGTATTAATAGACAAGTTGTTGAAGGGTCTGGGTGAGTTTACTTTAGCTTACTCTGATAACATGAGCATCTTTAGACAGAGTTGGTGGATCACCTAAAACACCTGGCCACTATCCTACACTGGATAAAGGAGGCTGGTCTGACTGAAGGTGAGAAATTGCCAGGTTTCCCTACAATAAAGTATCTTGGACACATTGTGCAAGAAGGACTCAACAGGTAAAGTACCTTGGACACTGTGGGAGGAAGGGTCATCAAGCAGAGGTTCACAAGTTAGAAGCCATCAGAGAATGGCTTATGCACCTGACCAAATGCCAGGTAAGATCCTTTTTGGGTTTATCGACTACTATAAGTGGTTCATCCCTAATTTTAGTAGTGTCGCAGCTGCATTGTCTGGCCTGACTAAAAAGGCTCTACCAGACACTGTGAACTGGATAATGGAATGCCAAATTCATGTTAGAAGCATCTGTGTTTACATGAATGGTTTTGAAATGTCACGTGCCAGCACCACAGTTTCAGATGCTATCAACTCTTTCAGCCTTTGTTCATGTGAATTCTTAACACTATGAAGTTGAATACCATGCATCTCTCTCTCATCCTCCAGCCTCTTCCTCCTTGTATCTGCAACAAAGAAAATACTTGTTTGTACTAACTAATATGTTGTGATCCCCACCTTTTGTTATGTGTGCATCAAGCAGTACAAATCAAGGTAGGGATGCTGAAAATACTGGCTTCAGATGTCTATTTTAATGTCAATGTGTTTTAATAGCTGCTAAGATCTGTGCCAGAGTCTCTAACGTTTTTTCTCACTTAACTGGGTTGTTTTAACAAGCTGTAATTTTTTCAAACTTTTTCTTTATCTCTCAGGTAACACCAGTGTGGGCTCCAAAGTGACCAGAAAGCAAACATCACATTCAGAGAGGAGATAATTTATATAAGGCTTTGAAAGTGTAGAAGTGTCAATAGGGAGAGAATTCTGTATTTCTCTGGAAACACAGAAGGGAAGAAATTAGCAAACACTTGACACTGAGAAAAGTTCAGGAGGGAAATTTCAGTTCAAAATATGCAAAATATTATCCAGTCTCATTTTACTATCCCACTCTGGTTCAGGAAAACTTCCTAATATACTCTGTGTCTATCTTATCTCTATGACTGTTTAGGTTCCTGTATTCTCAAAGGCTCAGGGCAGAGTGAAAAACATTTTTGAGAAACAAAGATACTTTGTTTTCATTTATTTGTTTCTGCTTAAATATTTATCGAACTTTTCTCTCCAGTCAGGATCCAAAGAGTTTTATCACATAGTTCTCCCCCTACTACTCTATCTTCACACCAATAACCCCGTTAGAGTAGGTTGAGTGAGTTTGATAGGCCCAAGGTCATCTGACAAGTTTCTTTCACAGAGTGTGGTGCTGAACTTTGGATGTCCCAGGTCCTAGACCTACACTCAAACTACTATACCATCCAGGGTCCCGCTTTAACCAAATTCACAACAATAAATAAATAAATAAATCCCCAGCTGATCTTAATTTAAAATAGGATTGCTAGTGGATTAACAATATGCCTTTTAAACCAATGAATTAGTTAATGGAATTTAATTAAATTTAAATATAGTACAAAACTGCAGTATATAGGCTTTTTTAGAGACAAAGATGGAAAGGTGAAATCATTTAGGCTGATCTCATAGCTTGGAATCAGGGTAAATTCCATACCAACCATTTAGCCACTCTGTTCATGTATATTTTACTCTGCTGGTCTGTGACCGCAATCAATGATTGAGTGACACATCCACCATTTTAGATGAGTGAGGTTTTTTTGTGACAAGGAGTTCATCTGAGAGTGAAGGAGCTCACATATAGTTTTTAAGTAACCCCACATATTTAGAAAGCCTAGGTTAAAAGATAGCTTTGAAGTACCTGCATCTATCTACATGCATGCTTGCTGGTGTAATGAAATGGTGTGTTTGACTCGGCTGTAGGAAGACCAGGGTTCAAATCCACTCAATTTGCAGGGTAACTTTGGGGTACCTAATCTCTTTCAATGTTACCTGTCTCATAAGGATGCAGTGAGGACAGAACAGAGGAAGAGCGGGGGAAGAGTGAAATAGAAATGTGATAGACACAAATCTACCAATACATTTTGCTAGGTATGCAGACACATCTGGATACATATAATTGCCCCAAAAGAATATTTATAAGGGCCTTTTGCAGACCCATCAGACAGTTGCATCAAAGGAAGAGCAGAGACTGTGGGTGTTCAGATGGCTGAAGCAAAGACCAAGAGGATATTGTCTGAAGGACAGTGTGTTCCTGGGACTGGAGGCAAAGCCTGGATACAATTCCATCTTAGGCGGAAAAGGTTCATATGTTCATAAAACTGTGTAGGTGGCTGGAACTGATGCAAGAGATCTGGCAAAGGCTCAGTAAATAGAAAAAAATCCATTTCCCCCAACAGCGTTGTAAGGAGCTTTAGAAATCTTGATTAAAGAGGACACACTTTAATTACAGCAGGAAACTAGAATCCAATCCTCTAATTTGGTGGTGTTTCTTTTCTTTTCCTTTTTAAACACCCTGGAATGTGATTTTACCTGGGAGCTTTGCAAAGCTGCATTGACTTATTTTGCAGGAGGCTGCTGACTGTCGATTGTGATATAAGTGTCTCCTTCATTTGGATTCTCAGGGACTGCATTTGTCAGCGGTGTTCTTGATGGCTGGGTTGCCCACTCTGGATTGCGATATTCCTGGAGATTTAGGAGTGGAGCCTGGAGAGGGTGGGATTGGGGAAGGGAGGGATCTCAATAGGGTATACTCAGGGCTGGCTTGCTCACCAGGTGAACTAGGCATTCACCTAGAGCACGCTGGCCCTTAGGGGCGCCAAAAGCCCCCCGCCCCGCCAAAAGCCCCGCCAACCCCCCGCCCCTTCCCTGGCTTGCCGGCGCACCCCACAGCTGCGGGGCATGCAGGCAAACCACATTTAGAAGGAAGAGGTGGGGGTTTAACCCTGGCTTGCCGGCGCGCCCCACAGCTGCAAGGCACACAGGCAAGCCATGCTTAGAAGGAAGAGAGGGGGGGTTAAACCCCCGCTCCTTCCCTGGCTTGCTGGCACACGCTGCAGCTGCGGGGAGCACAGGCAAGCTGTGCTTAGAAGGAAGAGATGGGGGTTTAAACCCCCGCCCCTTACCTGGCTTGCCGGCACCACCCCCCATCTCCAGGCCCCACCAGGAGGTTCGCATTGCCAGGGGGGTGCGGGTGCCACAAGCTGGTCTCGCCTAGGGCACCCAGACACTACAGGCTGGCCCTGGGTATACTGCTATGCAGTTGAGCCTCTAAAGGAGAGGTGTTGAACTCATTTGTTATGAAGGCTTACTTTATCAGCTTGGGCCATGTGTCCTATGAACATAATACCAGGTCCTGGGGATATAAGCTGTATAAAAAACAGCAGCTGGTAAGCTCTGAGCTGGTGTATCCTCACTACAAAGCCCATGGGCTGGTAGGAGGGTGCAAAGGAAAACCCATATGGGCAGACTGGAGAGCCAGTGATGCAGCACTGGATAGACGCTCCCACCCTGCTTGACTGCTGCAGATGAGGTTGTTCCGCCATGCTGAAGCCACAATAGGAGTGACTCTGCCCACTCCCCCCAGTTTCCTGTTCCCTCCCTTGCACTAGTTGCTCGCAGGCTGCATAAGGGCCAGTTCTGTCCCCCGGGCCTTATGTTTGACACCCCTGCTCTAAAGCAGCCATTTTCTCTAATCTGGAGATCAGTTGTAATTCAGGGGGCTCTCCAGCCTTCACCTGGTGGTTGGCAATCCCAAGTGACAGAAGAATGCTTCATGCTTGTAGTAATGATTTTGGACAACAGTACAGCAGTTACAGCATAGGAATTCAGTGGAGAGCTGCCTGGAGGCAAGACCAGTTGCTATTTTCATCTTCAAAACTCAGGTGTGAGATTAGCCCAAATACAGGCTGGACCAGTTTGAATTTTGTCCTGGATTTTCCAGATACTTTTGGCCAATATGTGGTTCTTATCGGAACACAGAGGTGGTCAGATTGTGTCTGTTATTCCCACAATCCAATAAAACTCATCTAAAAGATTAGGTTGAAATATCTTTTACCAAGGAGATACAGCAGAAAGTTTGTCTTCTAGTTCCTGCTCACCTGTGTTTTTTCTTCCAGATAGTTCAGGGTCTTTCCCCCCTATTCCAGGTGTTGTTCTTCATGCTATTCCACACTGGTAAAAACTAGAATTGAATTAAAATTGAATGTTCAAATAAAAGTAAGGTTTAGTGCCTGTAGGATGGGTTCACACATTTATTCACTCTGAGGAGTCAAAATGGAGCCTAGTCTTTGAAGGTTTTCCACATTACTTATTTATTTAGATACTTATTCCCTGCTTTCCTCCCCATTGGGGACCTAAAGCTGCTTACAACATCATTCTCTCAACCTCTATTTTATTCTCGCCATAACCCTATGAAGTTGGTTAGGCTGAGAGAAAGCAACTGACCCAAGGTTACCAGGTGAACTTCCATGGTGGAGTGGGGATTTCATCTTGAGATACTCTAACCACTACACTCTGAGGTCCCCATGTGGTTAAGTTTTTGGCTCAGTACATGTAGCTAGGCCTATGATTGCCGGCAGGTTTTGTGGCTTATCGGTAAGTTTATTAAAACACTAAAGGGGGGAGAGATTTCCAGGATTCTTCCTAACATGCTTTCTCACTATACCTCCTTAAGAGGCATTCTAATGTATGCTGTGAAAGTTTTTACCGATATGAGAGATGAGTGTATGAAGTTCAATCAAAACAGATTTATTTATTTATTTTTGTTAAACTTTTTATTGAATCTTTAGAACATACATGAACAATAAATTTCAAAGAATGT
Organism: Gekko gecko; assembly: GCA_029375565.1. Taxonomy (NCBI): domain Eukaryota; kingdom Metazoa; phylum Chordata; class Lepidosauria; order Squamata; family Gekkonidae; genus Gekko; species Gekko gecko. The sequence goes on from JAPDNY010000006.1 coordinate 38,325,224, forward strand.
CATCATAACCAATTGTATACAAAGAACAATAACAGGAACTTTCCCACAAAATAACCAGTAACATATACAATTTGAAGAAAATCCTTACAATGATCATCCATCTGTGATTTAACGATTGTATACCAAGGTATGAAGCAAAATATTACATGTCATAACCAAACTAGAGGAGTGCCATAATACCATAGTATTGTTGATTAAGAAAGTAGCGTTTCAGAACCATGTCATCTGCCATATCCTCTAGGAATGGGAACCATATATCCATTATATTTGAAAAGCCTAAATGCATTTCTAGGTGAGAGACTGAATCTGCAATCTTAGCCATCTGGAATATTTCCTAAATTTTAATATACTAATCCTCAGTAGCTGGGAGATTGGATTGTTTCCATTTGGATGCTAGTAACAATTTAACAGCAATTAGAAGAACTGTGATTAAATCTTGTCTGATTTTGGGGAGCGGGTGAGCTCTAGAGCATTTTGATTTTTTTTTTTTAATTGCCAGTATTCTGTATAGTCCACAGATACAGAAGACATTGCACTGTGATTTCATTTGCTGTAATTCTGGGAAACAGCATTAGTGAGCTACTTAATATACTTGAAGGATTTCTACTCTTTAAAATATGTACAATGTAAAGCAGTTATAATATTCTGTGGCTGGGGTCAGTCAAGGGAGGTGGACACTACCAAATAATGCAGATATCCTTGTACTTGTTTACCTAAAGGAATAAGATAATTTCCAAATGTGCCAAAGGGCTAGTCCACTCAGAGAGATCTGCATGTTGCACTGGATGAAAGTGCATGTCCTTCGGCAAGTTATCAAATATGATTCCAATACAATGTGGAGGGTCACGTGCATTCACAATTACTGCCTTTTGCTACAGTCATTGTTGAGCATGACCACTTCTGGGTTTGGATGCTTAAAGAAATCCCACTGATATTCTTTTGTGCCAGATGCTAGATTGGATGGATATCAGAGTTCACCTGGCAGTGGGTAGCAAACAGTCATCAGCTAGTTTTGTAATGTTCAGTCCAGTGGCTTCATGCTTAGTAGTTGTGTAGATAAGACAAGCATAGCTTGTTGGGTGGCGATGGGAGAATCCTTTCTTCTGCACAACTGTTACTTTAAAGGTATAGGAGGCCTGTCCTCTTGCATAGTAGGAGCAGGCTGATGACCCTCAGGTTTCCATAGCTAAATTATCAGGTTACATGAAAGCACCTAGAGAGGTTTTTATTAGGAAAAGTGGCATTAATGCTGGAGTGGTGGCAAGTAAAGGATATAGGCTTCAGGTGTAAATCACAACTGATTGATGAAAGACATGCTGACAAGAAACAGAATGTCATGTTCAGGAAAATTGGAAACCTCTGAAGAGCATCTCAAAGCTGCCAGGGCCAAATGACCTGTCAAAGACAGCAAGGCTTGCATTAGCATCAGACAGATAAGCTAACAAGAAGAGAGGTGACTCAAGGAAAGCTGCCCAGAGCTAATATGGCAGGCTACAGGTTTGAACGAGCAACCCACAGGCTGTCTAATAATATTTCTGCACTAAGCAAGAAAAACAGCTCATTAATAGGAAGAGAACAGGTAGTTTAAAGCAGATATTGATTAATCCTGAAGTTGGCAAACCCACTACAGAATTTTGGAAATACATATTTGGACACAATCCAAAATGCCATAGATTTTCAATATTCAACCAGAAGCACTGCTAGGCAAAAGCCCCACTTGGTCCCACCCTCTTTTTAGAAACATTTGTCAGGTGCCAGGAAAGGTCTCAGCAGGTGCCACGGTGCCCCTGGGCACCACATTGGGGATCTCTGTTCAATGCTGTTATGACACATCCCTTAATATCAAAATCCAGTTTGTATCACATTATCTGACACCGCTTATGGAATATAGAAGCCAGAGCTTTGGTAAGTTTCTTTTCAAAAAGATCATTCCAGATCTGAGGAGCACATCTCTGCAAATCCCTTCAGTCTTGATACTTGCTCAGTATCCTGGAATATAGATTAGAAGTAATCTTTTTTTTAGGATTGCTGGATTCATACTATTTACGACTTTACAATTGGGGACCCACAAGAAACTTGTGGGAGCAGCTATCCCATCCCCCCTCTGTTCCTCCCCCTCTCCCCCTACTTCTCTCACACTCTTTCTCCTTCCTGCCACCTCTTTTCTTACTCTGTCTCTCTTCCCCCTCCATGTCTCTCACTTCCTTTCTGCCCTCACCCCATCATTCTTTCTGCCCCTGTCACTCTCCCGGCCTCCTACCTACTTCCTCCCCGACCCACCCACAGCAGCAGCAGCAGCAGCAGCTGCTCTCTAGGAATCACGATGGACCACCCAAATACAGAGATAATTTCTTCTTAGGGTTCCTAGCTCCATGTTGGGAAATTCCTGGAGATTTGGGGGTGGAGGTTTGAGCTTGGAAGTGACCTCAGCAGGGTGTAATACCATAAACTCCACCAGCATTCCCTTTAAGCTGAGTTAGTGTGAGCTAGCTCACAGTTTTATAGCCTCTAGCTCACACATTTTGTCTTAGTTCAGTAAGGATGGCTCCAAAGCAAGCTAATTCATGCAGTGGCCAAATCACTTGCTCACAACTTTAATACCAACAGCTCACAAAGTAGAATTTTTTGCTCCCAAGGCTCCACAGTTTAGAGGGAGCATTGAACTCCACCTTTCAAATAAGCCATTTTTTTCTGAGGGAACTGATCTCTGTCGTCTGGAGATCAATTGTAATTCCAAGAGATCTCCAGCCCTCACTTGTAGTTGGCAACATTAGTTCCCCTGGAGGAAGTGACTGCTTTGGAGGGTGAAGTCTATGGCATTATATTTGTCTGAAGTCTCCCCCCCCCGCCTTAATTCCCACCATTCTCAGGCTCCACCTCTCAAATATCCAGGAATTTTGAAACCTGGAGTTGACATCCCTATCTCCTTCCCACCCAACAGCCAACCTATCTTTATCTGCCCCTCTGTCTTCAGCTTTCTGTCTCCTTTCCCCCTGTAGCTTCTCCTGGGGGAAACTGTGGTCTTTCCCCACAGTGAGGACTAAAGCAGTTCACATTTTTCTCTCCTCCTTTTTATCCACACAACAACCTTATGAGGTAGGTTAGGCTGAAAGTATGTGACTGGTTCAAAATCACCCAGTGATTTTCTACAGCAAGATGGGGAATAAAACCTGGACCTTGCAACCCCTTCTCTGGAGTTCTGACCATTATATTACAGTGATTTTCCTAGAGAGGCTGCTGTTGAACAGTAGCAAGCAGTCAAGCCTAGCTGAATCATGCAAGGCAGGTGGTATCAAGTCACCCAGAGGCTGCTGGGCGTAGGTTTGCCAGCCTCCAGGTGGAGCCTGGAGATCTCCCAGAATTACAACTGAACTCCAGATAACAGAGATCTGTCCCCCTGGAGAAAATTGGTGGACTCTGTGGTATTATATCCAGCTGAGGCCTCTCCCCTCCCCAAACTGTGCCCTCCTCAGACTTTACCACAGAATCTCCAGGAATTTCCCAACCTGGAGCGGGCAATCCTAGTTCCAGGCCTGGCTCCAAACCCCTTGCTATTTAGTCATTCATACTGCAGGAGGAATCCTCCCCAATCGCAGATCCAGTTCTGCTTTTTGCTTCCTCCCCAGCTATCATCAGCAAGTCTCTCACTGTTTATGTGGCAGGGCCTGGAGAAGGTCCCTGTGGTGGCCATTTCAAAAGTTATTGGGGCGGTTACTTTTTTGATTTTTCTGCAAACCATGGAGTCAACTAAGTCTGTAGAAAAACCTGTTGGGGGAGAGTGTGCCCCCTATCTGTGGAAACAACTATTCACATGCAGAGGGGAATGTTGAGAAGTAAATATATAGATTAGTCATCAACAGCAAACTAAATGAAGCCAAAAAACTGCCAGTGCAGGCTCTGGATTAGAAGTATAAATTGCTACTGATAGCTCACCTCCATCAGAATACAGATATCAGTCTGGCTGAGATAAATTTCCACACAAGTGGACCTGATTCACTTAATTGTGTCTTAAGCCATTTACTTTCTAGCTGGAGCCATGTCAGGACACAAATGAACTCTGGCACCAAGGAGATAATATTCTTGAATCCTAGCATAAATTCCAAAGTGTTAGAGTGACAGTATCAAACTTTGATGAATAAAATCTCAAAGGGTATGTATGGATTTTGTCTCTTTTGAGATGGAGACCCTTCTTGGCAAGGGCTAGAACTTCTGCCTTGGAAGGAATATATAGAGTGAGCTGACCTCTTTGTGAAAGCTATGAAAGGTGTACATTAAGGGATGGACATGGACTGGGAAAACTTTTCCAGTTTCCTGAACTGGTTAATCGTTCATTCAGTTCATGAGTTTAGGAGGTGGTAGAACAGCCCCCTCATGTGTTAGAGATGTAAAACTCACAGGGAGTCTTCAGCAGGTTCTCCTCCACCTGTGATCCATGTTTGGCAAAGACCAGATTTGGGATGTCTGAGTTATAGCCCCCAAAACAGGTGTCCCCAGGAAAGCTCAGCTCTAGCATCCCCTTATATCAGCTATGCAGCAAACAATTCTTCCTAACTCACTCTCACATGACAATGAGCTCCTCTCTCTTTCTGCTGCAAAGTGAAAGCAGCTGAGTCAGGGGATCATGTATTTATACAATCTGCTCCCATAGGACAGAATGGGAGCTCTGTGGTTGGCTCTCAGAGCTCCAATGCAAGCGATAGACAACTGCTATGGGTGTTTCTAGGGCTCTCCACAAGTCCACCTCCAGCATTGCCTAGGAATTGATTGAATTGCTGCCAGGCTGTCTGAAGAACAAACTGCTCGAACAAACCAAACAAACTTCCACAGGAAAATGGTGGCTCATCTTTGGATTCAGGAATGACATGACTAGATGAACCAGTTTTAAATGAACCATGAACCAGTCTGGTTCGTGCTTGAACCACGATTCATTTCTCGGTTCATGCCCATCCCTAGTGTACATGAAGCAAAGAACAAATTCCTGAAAATTCCCTTCTGGAATTAATCAATAGGTGAGAATAAGATTAGACCTTTTAAAATATGGTACAGAGACAGAGTGCTACTGGTATTTTATTGGTCAAGAGGAGTTTGATTGATGCATTTCATTGTCACGCACCCTGTATATTTGTTGAAACATTTTCCACAGAAAATTTGTTAGTTAGCTCACTTTTGGGAGTAATTTTTCTTTTGGAATCTCACCTCTTACAATGAGAAGAAAAGTAATGAGAAGAAAAAAGAAGAAACTTATTTGTGATTTATGCATTATTTGTATGCTGTAAGAATGCATTCAGGTGCATGGCTCATGAGGGCAACTGCGAGGGGCCAAAATTGGTCGAGGTTGGGGGAGGGGCAATTTCATTAAGATCTTGCTAACATTTCTACAATAATTAAAGTTAAATGTGGCTTTGGTCTCATCCAGCAGCTTCTTATGTTCTCAACACACTGAAGTATGACATGTGTTGCTAATAAATTCTAAACATAATTCTGTATACATGGCTGCAATTAACTGGATTTGGCCTTGATTTTTTAAAATGGTAATCTAACAGCTTCCATGAGCAGTAGCCAAGTGAAAAACAGAATCTATTTCCTTTGCTGTCCAAAAGATGCCATTCAGAAACTGTTTGTTATTTTTAAAAAAGACATTAAAAAGAGAAGAGAGTGCACAATGAAGAATGTGTAGCAGCGAGATAACACATGCCCGAGGGGCCTGACAGAGGCATACAACTGTTAAAAACCATATTTGATCCATTTAAAAAAATATACCAAAATAAGGAAAAGCAACATGAATGAACATTGATCGACACAATGAGCAAACCAAATAAAACTCATTTAGCTGGTCCTTCAGTCTCTAGTTCTCATTCTGTTTTCTGAATTAGATGCCTGCAGCCAATGATTTGTCCAGCTAGGTCTATTCTACATTTGAAATTCAGCTTCCTTTCCAATCTCACAGCCTCTGTGTCCCTTTGTTGCCTGGTTCAGCAGCCTCCAAATCACATTTTTGCCACCTCTTATACAACCTATTCTGGAGATGCTATGTGACATTTTCCCCTCTCTTTGAGCCCCCCCCTTTTCTCAGTTCCCTGACTCCAAAAGTTCAGACCCTTTCTCCATCCATTCTTCCTTTGGGCCCTGCTTCTCAGCTGATTGTCTACTTTGTTCCTTTTCCAGCAGCTCTGCCTTGGGACTCACTTGTTGGGGTCTTAATATTCTTATACTCAGGGATGGAAGCCTTCCTGCCAGACCTGCCATCCTGCCTTTGTCTGCTTCCTGCCAACAACATGGAACCTTTCCAATACCTGGAGGTATACCACCAACCACTTCCCTGACAGAGGGTACAGTCTTTGTCAGTTTTATTTGTCAGAAAAGCCAGTAGAATATTTATTTTGGGGATTTATATGCCACTTCTCCAGAGACCTGCTTGAGGCAGTTTTCAAATAAAAAACATTACCATGAGAGCATAAAGCAATATGAATTAATAATATTAAAAAAGAAGTTATTCAAAACAAGCCATAAGCATAAAAACATCATCAAACAACCACTGAACAGCCTAAAAAATCCCATTAAAGGGACAATATGCCAACAACAGGCTATACAGTGGCTAAAAAGACAAAACCCTTTAGTTAAAAGCCTGGTTAAAAGGAAAGGTTTTGGCCTGGAATGGTAGATGTCTTGAGGGCATTCCAATGGAAAAGTGTTACCTCTGAAAATTCCTTGTCTCTAATTGACATCTCCCTTACTTCTTCAGGCAAAGATAGCAGGGCTTGGGAGGCATACCTTAACCAGTGGGCTGGACAATGTGGTAGAAGACTGAAAAAGTCAAAAAGCAGTGGACAGCAGCTTGAGGATACTTTGCTCTATTTTTCATTTCCCTCTTATTGAAGTAACTATATTAGCTCATCTGTCTCTTTTCCCAGGCTGCCATTTTTATCGTGAACATTGATTCATTCATCCTCCTCCTTGAAACTGTTTAATCAAAATCATGAGCTAACTCAAGCCATCCATTCTGGCCACAAACAATTTCCATATATAAAGAGATATTAAGGAAGGAAGGAAGGAAGGAAGGAAGGAAGGAAGGAAGGAAGGAAGGAAGGAAGGAAGGAAGGAAGGAAGGAAGGAAGGAAGGAAGGAAGGAAGTTCTCCTTTCCTTATTAGACCTAATTCTGTTTCTATCTGTTAAAGGATGACTGACCTGACTTGGCCCCAGATATTCTGGACATGGCTTTGGAGGCTGTGGCTGGTTGGTTGCAGCAGAACTGGCTGAAGTTAAATCCAATGAAGATGGAGGTCCTGTATCTGAGCTATGGAGGACTGGATGTGGAAATACAGCTCCCAGCCCTGGATGGGGTGTTATTGACACTAGCACTGAGAGTGAGGAGCCTTGGGATGATACTCGATGCCTAATTATCTGTGGAAAGACCGGGAACACAGCCAAATCAGTAGATAAACGCTATGTAGCCCTAAACTGCTCTAAAATAGAAACTTTATTAACAATACTATACTATCAAATGTCTTAAAGGCAATAAATTTAACTATCAATGTTACAACATAAACATACAGCAAAAAATCATAAATGAAACTTTTTTTTCTACAGGAGTGAACAGCCTACATCTAAGAACTCTCCAAGGATCATAGCAGAGGTGAGTAAACCTGTTGCCACACCAAGGGGAGAAATGGTCTTTCTCCAATATTCTTTCAGAGTGCAGTCCATTTAATTTGCCAGATACAGACCCAATGAGCACTAAAACTCTTATACCTCATCACCTCACTCATTCCTCGGCACTGAATTTAAATTTACCAGGACCTTAGTGTGTGATGCTAGAATGGGTTAAAAAGTGATGGAATTCAGGCATTATGGTTTTGCATATATATGTTGTTTATATATTGCCCGGGCAGGCAATATATATATTCGATTTACACCCTGCCCTCCCTGCCAGGGCAATATATAAACAACAAAAACAGTAAAAACAATTTAACAATTTAACAATTCAAAATATATAAAAAACTGTTACTTGCTGTGAGCGCCACCAGCTGACACTGGATCTTAGAGCTAACCCCCATTCACCAGCCAACTATGCTGTTACCAGTCAGAGCCATCTCACAGAGGGGCAGTTGGTTTTCCAATAGGAAGTAATGCCATACACCCTTCATATAAAAATCCCTCCAGATAGACAAGGAATGAATGGCAGGAACAGCCTGGGAAAAAAGTATCTCAAAGTTCATCAACGGAGGCTGACTTGAGAATACTTATCCTAAAGTAATGTATATTTTACAACATGGGGGGTCTCAGAAAAACAGCATCACACCTCATGGTAACTTCTTTTATCCCCATCTTGCTTCCTTCATTTGCCCACTTAGCATACTTACAACACCTGGAAGCTCCTCTTCATCCTGCATATCAAGGGGCATCCACAGATATTATCAGCAAAGGGAAAGCAATCAAGCTCTGCCAGATCCTTTGATCCCCCTCTGGGAGAGCTATTAACCATTTGTGCAGGTCTCTGGGAACCTTCCTGTAAACATATCAACACCAGTGTTCCTTTGATGTAACCACATCAGCATTCCCTCAGGTATCATTTTTGGGTATAAATACCAATTGCAGTGTGCGTGCATGCACATGCCAACCTCACGCCAACCACTGGTCACTTTCTACAGCAGATCTGAAACTCCAATACTGGTAAATATCACCCATTAGAAATACCTTCTCTATTCCTGTTCATCCCTTTTATCTCCCTCTTAGTAGTGTGTGTGATTTTTGTATGTATGTTTGGCATTTTATTAGTTTCAATAAAATTCTTACCAGTTGAACACCAGCCTGGTTTATTTAAGCTTTCTCTTGGGGAAGGATGTTGGTATACAAAGGTGCTGATCCTAAGTTACTCCCTTTTGCTTTACAAAATTCCCCTAATCAATTAAATATTAGACCATTCCGGGTAACAGTGTTCCATCTAAGCTGAGTTAGTGTGAGCAGTTTTTTAGCCTCCGGCTCACACATTTTCGTCTTAGCTCAGGAAGGATGGATCCAGAGCAAACTAATTTATGCAGTAGCCAAATTGTTCAATCATAACTTTAATGCCAGTAGCTCTCAAAGTAGAATTTTTGCTCACAGGACTCTACAGCTTAGAGGGAGCATTGGTAACAATGCATTTCTTATATTGATCTGGCTTGCTAGCATCATACACTTGGACAATTTCAAAAGTACTCTTATTTATGCTATTCTGAAGAGAATAAACTAGCCATCAAATGTCAGTAGACTCCAAAACCAAGCCTTTCTCTTGAGGATTTAAGCTGACTCTCCCAGCACAACCACTTGGTTCTCAAGGAACAGTGTGCTATCGCGTGAAAAGAATGCAAGGAACTGCACACAGAGATTATGATGAGGTAATGGTAGCTTAAAATATTAAATTAAATTAAAATATTGAACATAACTTTCTTAGGGTAGACTGACGTTTCTGTTCTTAGGGTGGATTGACAGTTTGTTTTCAATAGTTCAGCAGTTTGTTTCCCCATTATAAGGATGTGGGAGACCCAGGTTCTAATCCCCACTCTGCCATCCAAGCCTGCTGAGTGACCTTGGCTAGTTGAAATACTAGTTTAACCTATCTCACGGGGTTTTATTGGGAGGGTAAAATGGAGGAAGGGAGAACAATGTTGTAAACTACTTTGGAACCCCATTGGGGAGAAAAAGTGGGGTATAAATATCTAAATAAATAATAACTAAAGGTATCATTGCCCTGTTCCACATTTCCAGATTCCGATGGACATCTCCTGCAGTGATCCATATGCAGCCCATCACCTATGACCTCCTTGCCTGAACAAGAATTTTGAGCAGCTTGGAAATGGAGCAGAAATCCTCACAATGATATAATGTCTATAGAAAGCTTTCACAATACCCCACAGATTTCCACTGTAGTGTAAATTCCCTTCTGATTGTTCAAGTAGTCTTTTGTTTCACTGCTCTCCTTTGTTGATGGAACTGCAAGAAATAATATATCAATGTGCTGAAATGTAAGAAGTTCACATTGCAGATATTTTCCAGAGTGAGGAAATTGCACAGAGCACACCCTAAGTTTTGAAGCAGTCAGATGTATTTTGGTTGTATGAAATAATGGTGACTTTGTTCTTGTAGAACCTATCTGGAGGAAGTTCCACTAAAATGTAAATGTTTTGAATAGCCAATTGCAAGAAGGGGAACAGTAGAAATGCATGGTTAAATGCCCTTTAGAGATAGAAGCTAGATTTTGTCCAATGTCAAATCTATCTAATTTTCTGATACCATTCTGACTGGACTTGGCTAGGTTGCTTCTGCTTATGTTAACTGTATTTATGGATCAAAAGAATATGGTTTCTATGGCAACTTCTACAGGTTTTGAGCAAATATCAGCTTTGAAGGTGCTCTTTCTTTTCACTTCTTTTGTTCTCTTCTTCCTCTCTCTCTGTTTCTTTTTTCATTCGGGCTTGTATCTTGTGGTTATTCAATTAACCCCATGAGAGGTTTAGATTTTATTTATAAATAGTAGGATTAAAAGCAAAGTTTAGAGGTCTAGTGGGGCATTTATGCTGTCCTATAAGAGAAATTAAGCTTGAAAATTCTCCAGCGACCGCTGCACATCCATGCTGCTTGAGCATAACAATGACTTTCTGCTATATAGACTTGCAGGTATAACCACAGTAGCTGTTGTTACTATGTAGTCATATTCATCCTCATGTACTTCAGTTATGTTGTATGAAAGATTCAGCAGGTCAGAGTGAAAAGCAAATTGCGTGGAGTTGAATAACAGCTTATTCTTGGTTTCTGTGTTCTGGAATGAGAGGTTCTCAGGGTAAAGTCAGGGACAAACTATACATAATATTGGAGTCCCAGTAACTCTCTACACATGACCCCTCTGTGCACTCAGTGAAAGTGTGGACATGGTGGGTGAGCATGAATATAATGGCCCTACCTACAATCACCAGTTCCTGAGCATGGTGCCTAAACATGGAATATATATATATATATATATATATATATATATATATATATACATACACAGATCTCATCCCCGTGAGTAGGGATGTTGATGTACAAAGTTCGTGATCACAGGGATGGTACCAAAGTGTGTACACTTCTTCCATGTGTAGGCACCATGCTCATGAGCTGGGAATCGCATGGAGGTAGGGGGTGGGACCAACACACTTGTTCAAGCTCTCCCACCCTACATATTGAATGAATGCAGGGAGGAGTTGTGTGTAGAAGGCTAATTTGTAATATCTGTTCCTAAAAGCAGTATGGATTGTTACTATGGTGCTGGGGAAGGTAAGTTGACTATCCCCTTATGCCAGTGGTCTTGACACATAATTTAGACTTTAGTTGGCCTGTCATTCTGTCTGTCCATCCATCCATGCATCCATCCCTCTATCCATGCACTTCCCCTTTTTAAAAGTCTCTTGCAGACTGTAGTAATGAAATGGGATGAAGGAGACCTAAGTTCAAATCCCTGCTCAGCTATAAAACTCACTGGGTAATAGTCACAATCTCTCAACCTTCCCAGGGCTTTTGAGAGTATAAAATGCAGGAGGGGAGAAGCATATATGCCACTCAGAGCTCCTTGGAGGGAAAGCGAGATAAAAATATGAGCTGAGCAGAGCTCAGGCTCTAGGGAGTCTTGCTCAGTAGTATACAGTAAAACTGATAATGTGCTTGTTTCTGATTTGCAGAAGTACATCATACAACTCAAACCTTCCTCATGAGTAATTCCAGAATCTGGTTATCAAATGGCTTCATTTAGGACAATTCAAATTCAATTCTAGATGGCTTGCACTTCTAGAGAGTTTGAATCTAATATTAATGTCACATTTGAACGGCACGCTACTCTGCATCGGCCTTTCGGTTCTTGGAGATGTTCATATCACTTCTAACTCATTTATATTTGCAGAATATTCTCTAAGAGGTTTTCTCTAGCCTTATTGTAACTCATTTTGATTCCCACACAAGTCTTTGGATGTTTTGCAGGAACAGGAATCTCCGAGTTCACCGTGAAATTTCACTTTAGGCGAAATTCACATGCATCTCTTGACTCATAATGTCATCTCATTCTTTGAATGTGACCCCTATTGGCACACATGTTTTGGGACTCAACTTTTAAGAATGTACAAGCCAGCCTTTTTTTAAAAAAAAGATGCACTGCATCAGCCTAAGGCATTTAGTCTAATTTGTTCTCCAGCAAACATTGGGTTGTGGTATGAATATTTAGTTTTTTGGCATTGGATATGTTAGCTGTCAGGTGTATATTTAAATCTAGTTCTCCAGATTATGAGAGAGAAAAAAGATTTTGAACACTGACTGGAACATGGCGTTGCATATAAGCCTTTGTGTATATCAGTTCTGGTATCTCCTGAACTGATGTTGGGAAATAGAACTATCAGTTTTATTTCCATGAAGGGCCAATCCCATTTCTGTTAGCCTGATCAATAAGATGAAGTTTCAAAATGTGTTCTTATTTTTTCTTATTAATTAAAAAGGCTTCTCCCCAATGGTTTAAACTGGTAAAACATAGTATTCTAATCCTTACGACTGTTTTGAAAGATGGGCCAGCATTATTCAGGCTGAAAGGATGTGGGTGGCCTAGAGCCACCTATGAGTTCATAACAGAGGTGACATGTGAGCTTAAGAGACTTATTCTCTTAGCTGCTATGGTCACTACACCAATTTGCAGGCATGTCAGATACTAACCCCTGCTATCAGCTGTCATTTACAATCAAATAAAAATATTATTATACCAACTGTCAATTGATTATACTTGATTACAAACATAACAATATGTAAAACAAATATCATCAGATGTCAAACACCTCTACTGAGTATTTACCATCACAAAGGAAATTTTTTAGAAACTTTGTTGTTGTTCAGTCACACAGTCGAGTCCGACTCTTTGCGACCCCATGGACCAGATCACGCCAGGCCCTCCTGTCTTCCGCTGTCCGCTGAAGTTTGCTCAATTTCATGTTCGTTGCATCGATGACACTGTCTAACCATCTCATCCTTTGCCGTCCCCTTCTTCTTTGACATTCAATCTTTCCCAGCATCAGGGTCTTCTCCAGTGAATGCTCCCTTCTCATTTGGTGGCCAAAGTATTTGAGCTTCAGCTTCAGGATCTGGCCTTCCAGGGAACAGTCAGGGTTGATTTCTTTTAGGATTGACTGATTTGATCTCCTTGCAGTCCAAGGGACTCTCAAGAGTCTTCTCCAGCACCATAGTTCAAAAGAATCTATTCTTCGGCGCTCGGCCTTCCTTATAGTCCAACTCTCGCAGCCATACATTACTACGGGGAATACCATTGCTTTGACCATGCGGACTTTTGTTGGCAGGGTGATGTCTCTGCTTTTTATCATGCTGTTTAGGTTTGCCATCGCTTTCCTCCCAAGGAGCAGGCGTCTTTTAATTTCATGGCTGCAGTCACCATCTGCAGTGATCTGGGATCCTAGGAACGTGAAGTCTGTCACTCCTTCTACGACTTCCCCTTCTATTTGCCAAGGAGTGATGGGGCCAGATGCCATGATCTTAGTTTTTTTGATGTTGAGCTTCAAGCCCACTTTTGCGCTCTCCTCTTTCACCCTGAGCAAGAGGCTCTTTAGGTCCTCTTCACTTTCTGCCATCAGAGTGGTATCGTCTGCATATCTGAGGTTATTGATCTTTTCCCCAGCAATCTTAACTCCCGCTTGTGATTCATCCAGGCCAGCATTTCGCATGATGTACTCTGGTGCTAATTGTTTCAATTCTAGCACCCATAGGAACTGTTCTGTAGTATATCTTCCTTTTTGATGTCAGGAGATTCAGTTCTATAGGATTCATGCTTTTATAACAGTTTCAGGGTAACCCTATGCAGAGTTACTCTGGTCTAAATCCATGAAGTCAGTGGACAGACTTGAGTAACTGCATAGGATTGAGTTGTTTCTGCAGGCCATGAATGAAGCATACATTTCAATAACCTTTGAGGCTCTGGCTGACCTAGCCATGGGTGCTATAGCAGCCACCAAAATAATATCTAAAATGAAGTTCAAAGGAAACATGAAGATTTCTCCTCAAGCACAATGACAAATTTCAAGGGAAGCCAACGGAGTTTTAAACACGTTATTGAAATTTCTTGATGGGGATTTCACATAGCCTTAAATTGTCTAAAGAAGTTACCTGTAGTAAATTGAAGGAGAATTTGCAGGTTCCTTCTTAGGCAAGATATCTGAGCAATTCTGAGGGAAGCCAAAATGGTTTCAGCAGTCCCAGTGAAGTTTTGGGAGGGGGAGGTTGAATAACACATCAAAACCTTATTTTGTCCAATGCATAGTTAAACTTGGCTGAGCACTAGCTACAGTAATAATTTCTCTAGCAATATTGGTACCCGTATTTGCCTACGTTGGAAATGTTTTTGGCTGGCATGTGAATGATACTGAAATCAGACTCAGCTTGACAGAATTAATCAGGTTCAGGTTCCTTTCCCCCATGCCATTTCCCTCATTTCCGAAGCTGTGTTTTTACACATGTATCAGAATTGCAGTGGGAAATGTCACACCACTTTGATGCAATTGCCAACATTTTGAAAGGAATGTAGACAGCAGTGTGCCTCACACCAGTATTGAGAGGAAGATAAACAAGGCATTTACTCTCCTCTTCATCATATGTCTTGGTTACATAACATTTTCATAATACATGAATTGAAAAGGCAGTTGGCAGCCAAAGAGCAAGAGAGAAGGCCAGCTCTGAGAGGAACTAAAACCACATGCTCCTTGGATTGGGGAAGGAAGGAAAATGATTCTTCCTCTCTTTCCTGGGTGCCATATGCTATATGTTACTCTCAAGCAATCTTTGGTCAAGAACAAGCTATCCTATAACATTTATTTTATTTTTAAAGTTTGCTTGTGCCATAATACAACATATATGTCGAGACTTTCAATTTTTTTTTCTTTGTAAAGGACAACCCTCAAACATTCCTGTTTGCATTACGCATATGAAACTGGACCATGGGTTCTGCAATTGACCCCCATTTTGTACAACAAGAGCAAATTTGTGGAGAATATTTTCACCACTTGCCCCTTGCTGCAGCAGTCTTCCTGCAGTTTCGGGGAGGGGGGACCTGCTGTTGAAGTTTGAGGGGCTTTAAACAACAACAGGCCATACAATGTGGGGAGATGCAGCAAAATGGGGGAATCAGCCAAAATTACATACACCCCTCGCACACTCCCTTGAATGATATTCTTTGTTCGTGGAGTTTGCTATGCTCATGCAAAAATGAGAGGGTACTTTGGGCTTATGGAACATTGATCTGTTCCACAATGCCTTTTCAGGAACTTGTGTTAATAGTAAAACTTGCTTCCATGAACTTGCTCTATTCTCAAAAGCTTGGTTTCAGCCTCCTGTTTTTAAAGATCCCAACTTTTGTAGGGATGAAGACTGCTCTTCTCTTTCCCATATTTATATACTTATTTCAGGGATTTTCCTGTCTCAGGAAAGACTGAGGTAAAATAACAAAACCCTAACTATGGGCTTTTCTGCACCTGTCTGTTTTCCTGCTGTTCTCCTGAAGCTGTTAATCACCCCTACATTGCATCACACTTTCACTTTCTGTGTATGTCGGGTCTTTTTGGAATTTCTGCATACTTTTATGGCTGTTTAGTGGTGACTTTAGAGTCAGTACAGTGTCACCCCGGGGTATCCAAGAGTGCTTTTGCAGCTGACTTAAAGACTGATCTGCTTCCAAGTTGGAGGTAATGCTAAGTAGACATCTGACCTCGGACTGTGCAACACTGCCCATGTCTCTGGCTGTTTCCAACCCTTTTTTCCACCTCTCCTTTCTTTTGTCACATCTCCCCCAGGTTTGATTTCTCCCACTATACTCCCTCTTGGCTGGGGGAAGAGGCAGAAACAAAAGGCTGGGCTTCACCACCCTTTTGCACATTGGACCCTAGAGTAGGCTTGTCAAGTGGGACTTTGTAAGGAAAAACAACCATGATATGACAGTCTCCAGTGCCATTTCAAGAGATCTAAAGAGAGGGCTCCTGTTTCCTCCTGACAAATTCCTGAGCTGGGCAAAAGCCAAATCAGATTCTTTCAAAGGGTGGGACATTCAGATTTATAAAGCTGTAAATATTATGCTACTGGGGGGCCAGCTCAGTACCTGAAGGGAATTAAGAATTTTGGCAGCAAAAATCTGCCTCAGAGTGGGGAGAGTAACAGAGGGTCCATCATAACACACTATATAAATATTCTAATTTCACGAATTTAGTATATGAAATGTGTAGTGATTTGTATTTTTAAAGGCAGACCACTGGTACAGTATGCCTTCAGAAGAGCACACACAGAGAAAACTTAAGCACAACATAATCACCGTTGTTATTTGCAGTTCAATCTCTCTCTCTTTTAACCAGACAAAGAGCTTTGTGCTGGGAGACATCATACCTCGTGCATCCCAGCAGTGTGGAGACCTTAAAGGTCACAGGGCAAGTTAGCCTGCTGGGTCTTCACAGCTACAAGTTGAACCAATATTCTCAGGCCTTGAATGAATGCACAGCCCCTTGCTGTGTCTCCATGGTACTTGAAAGGAAGAGTAATCTTGTATTGCTTGTCTTTGAGGACTGCACACTTGATGTATTTGGGCTTTTCAATAAAAAAGTCTCAAGGGGGTCCAGGCAAATGTCTCCTTCATATGGGTTTCATTGACCTCATTGACTAAGGAAGCAATGCTACTATAGCCTTCAACTTATGCCATTTTTACCCCAAGCTGTGTACCAATCAGGATGCAGCAAAGAACATACCCACAGACATTGATAGCTTGTAAAAGTTGGACTGATATCTATATACCACTATCAATATTTTGCAATTAATAAGTTTAGGGGGTGTCTTGCCATCCGTATTTGAAGGAATTTATCAAGACTAGAATTGTTCTCAACACTATTTTTCACACAGAAAAGGTAAAATTTATTTAGGATTCAATTTTTTTGAAATGTACTACGTCATTATACAACAAGAGTATCTTGCTACAGGCCTGCTTAAGGCAGCCTATAGCATTAATGATAATCACAATAACTATCCAGTCAGTTCAAAATTATTTATGCAATATATTCTGTAGTAAATTACTACAGTAAGCGATAATTTCATTTTAACACATGCAGGTTCCAGTACAGGGTCATAATACCTTGCATATACAATGAGACCCCTAGGTGAAGCACTTTATCTAACTAATATATAGATGTGCCATTAGCAATAAAGGGGGAAGCAATACACTGCTAAAAGTTTCCTCACATATTTAACCTTACAGTGGAAATACAGAGATTGGTAAATTTTCAGTTACATTAGGGGTCAAGAAGTCCAAGCCTTTAAAAAAATACAGGATTGGCTATTTTACTGATTTAAACCAAAAAAATTATAAACAATTGAATGTCTGTTGACTGTAGTTCCTCTATCCTTCATTTAAAACAATTCAGAAGAAACTAGAAAATCATTAGAATCATCAGCATAGCAAATGATCACAAGTCAATTTAGAATGAAAAAGGTGCTATGCAATCTACATATTTGTTCAGAGAGTTCTGAAAGAACAGGGAAACCAAAATTCCCCTTATCAAAGACACCTAAGAAAACTTGGCAAATGTGGGATAACAGACTACTGAAACAGCAAGGTAGCAAAGTTTGCAGATGGTAACAAATTTCTTAGTGGACAGAAACTCTGAAGCTGACTACAAAGTGCCTTCCTTCAAACCAAAAATTTCTAAACTTCTGATCATTCTGAGCGATAAACCTAACAAAAATAATCAGCCAGCACATCGGGTCAGGGGGAAAGCATCTTAAACCCCAAATCCTGACAGCAATACTTGTATCTTTTTTTTCTGTTGAAGTTCATCTGTAAATTAATTTTAATCTTTCAACTTAAAAATCTACTTGAACTATCAACATTCATGTTGAACCAGCAAATGTTAGAAATTCTTTCATATCCCTGATATCACAACATAGTCATGGGATTCTCAGCTTTACAACAGGAGTCTATACATTCTGATTTATAAATTACTTGCTACTTCTCCTTTTTGTTTAATACACTCAGTATCTACTGCAGGAGATACTTAGTAGTATTCATAGATTTTCGTCATCAGATTTCCTTTCCTATGTAGATGAGTACCTTTCTAGAAGAAAATTTCCCTGCAGAAAAAGTTTGCATTTGCTGAGGTAGTTATTATATATTAAACATTTTAAAATGGGCAGTGGAATTTTATTCAGTCACTGATATAAACCTTCCTACAAGTCAACACATTTTTTTAAAAAAGATCTGCTCATCCTTTTAGCAAAAGTGCTTCTCAGTAAGAAAATTAGCAGATTTCTTTGATTCTGCAAAATGTTGGTTCTTTGCAGATTCTTTTACTTTCAAAGGATTTTGTTTTGTCCAATTTTGAGTTCTTTAGCAAAAGTCTGAATATATGCTAGCTTTATCCTGGGTTTTTTTTCCCCACTGCCAGATATACATGTCTTTATAAAAATCTATTTAAATGCATTCCTTTATGCAAAGTGCAAAAAAACAAAAAAAAAACCCAAAACCACAACCTGAAACTTTCCATCTCAGAATGCTGAATGGGCTCATATTATGCTCTATTGCTATGGTATACATCAACAGAGCAACCCAGAAGAAAAAAAGGTTACAGTGCAGTCCTAAACACAGTTATACTATTCTAGATCTATTGAAGTCAATGAAGTTATAAGGGTCTAACTTTGCTCAGGATGGCATTATTATTCTCTCCTTTGGAAATTTACAGAATCCTTCCTTTATCCTAGCTATCAGTGGATATCATTGCAAACTATCTCCCCTTCCCAACAAGAATTAATGAATGTTCACATGCCATTATTCTCTCTTTTTAAAGAGGCCACTCCACCAATCATTTTCCCATTAACAATTTTTTAAACTAGTTTTTCCACATAGGATAGTAAATATAACAACAAACTCCGTGAAACCCTACCATCCACCCCTACACTCTTTCCAAACATAGCCCATCAACAAGAGAAGAAACTAAAAGCTACACAAACACAGCCAGCAAAGAGTAGAACTTTTAAAGGGGTGGTTGAGGTGAGAGGAAGTAGCATGCATCTAGCTAAGCAAGAAATGGTGAGACTTCACTGGTCAAAGAGATACATTTTTTTTTTCCAGATAGAAGTGAAGGTCTCAGGAGCTTCTTGTCTTTTGTATGCTATTGTCTCCCTTATACAGAAATAAGAACATAAGAAGAGCCCTGCTGGATTAGACCAATAATCCCTCTAGTCCAGCATCCTGTCTCACACAATAGCCAACAGGGCTCTTTTTGTAGCAGGAACTCCTTTGAATATTGGGCAACACACCCCTAATGTAGCCAATCTTCCAAGAGTTTACAATAGCCCCTGTAAGAAGAGCTCTGTAAACTCTTGGAGGATTGGCTACATTAGGGGTGTGTCGCCTAATATGCAAAGGAGTTCCTGCTACAAAAAGAGCCCGGGTAGCCAAACAGTTTCTCTGGATGACCAACAACAGGACATAGAGACCAAGGCCTTCCCTAATGTTGCCTTCTGGCTCTGGGATTTAGAGACTTAGGCCAAGTTCAGACTCGCAGTTTGGGCCGATATAGGCACATTTCACAAATGGATTAAAGGGGCTGGTTCACACAGGCACCGCTGTCAGGCATTCCCCAGCCGTACTCAATGCTTCCCTCCCGAGTCTTGTAATGCTTCCCTCCCAAGTTTAAAAAGTACTAGGTGAAAGTGGTAGTAAACCCTGGAGAGCACATTGATCCCACTTCCCGGATATGTACATGCTAAAAGCCACATGAACAAGCCACATTGATAATTGCTCTGCGCCTATGCACCCATGCGCCTAGGCGCATGTTGCCGGAGTGAGAAAAAGCCACTTACTGCTGTGCCTCCACCAGGGGTGGGCCAACAGTGTGAATGCTCCCTTGCACCTCCTCCCCAGTATGCTCCTACATCAGTCGGTGCAGTGTGACTGGGATTACCCGGAACACATTGTTCTGGGGGTTTTTTTTGCCATGACTCCCTTGTTTTTCATACTGCCAGTCTGACCTCAGCCTTAGTCACAATGGCTAGTAGCCATAAATAGACTTATCCTCCATCTATCTAAATCCCATTTAAAGCTGTTTATTCCTGTGGCCATCACTACATCCTCTGGCAGTGAATTCCACATTTTAATCACTCTCCATGTAAAGTAGTATTTCCTTTTTTTGTCCTGAACCTACTGCCCATCAGTTTCATTAGACGCCCTTGAGTTCTAGTATTTTAGAAGAGGGAGAAAAATTTCTGTTTGTCAATTCTCTCCATCCCATGAATAATTTTATAAACCTCTATCATGCCTCCCCGTCATCTCTTTTCAAAACTAAAAAGTCCCAGACTCTTCAGCTTTTCCTCATGGGGAAGGTGGTCCAACCCACTAATCATCTTGGTTGTCCTCCTCTGTAGTTTTCCCAGCTCTCTAATGTCTAGGGATGTGCAAAAAATTTCTTTGTATTTTTCAGGTTCAGGCATAATGAACCAGAAAAATATTGGTATTTTCTGATATTCCCAAATAATACCAATATGGTATTCAGATTTGGGATTTTTCAGAAATCCTGAATTTTTAAAACTCCATTATACCATTTGAGGACCATTATAGTAAATGGTCCCCATATGGTATAATGAAGAATCTGTCTGGCTTCCATTATGTTTTCTCAGTCTAAAATACTTCACAGAATTGTTGTGAGTATAACCTGATGTAAGCCTTATAAAAGGCATGCAACATAGTAAATTCTATGGTATGGTAAATAATGGCTGAGTACAGACTGGCAGTTTGCCCCGGTAGCCAGTCGTAGCAAAAAAAACCCCGGATTAAACTATACCGGGTTTTCCCGTCCACACAGCGGGGGCCGCTGCTGGAAGATATGGGACGGAGGCGTGCAGGAGCGTTCAGACTGCCGCGCCGGAGGCGTGCTATATTCGTCGTTTCCCCATTCATTTGGCTGTGGGTGTATGGATGTATGTGCGCATTGGGCAGTGGAGCGGAGCGCAGCCAATCACACTGCTGCTGCCTCGTGCCCAACGCGGGTTGCTCCCGGCTTTTTGGCTGCATGTTCAGACTCCCCGGAAGTGGAGAAACGCGTGACACATGCAGACTTTCGGATTTGCTATGGCTTTTATCAGGTGTTTTTTTAATCCGGAAGTGAAGCGCAACAGCACCAGTTGGCTATGGGTGGGGGACGCCAGGCAGATGTGCCTGTGTGAATGTCCCATTTACTTCAGGATTGAATCGTCGTTGGCCGGGGTCCCTTCCCGGGGCAAATTGCCAGTCTGAACTCAGCCAATATTTGGTAAATAAATATGGTAAATAATATTTAGCAACTCTCAACAATGAACAAGAAGTACTGGGTTTAATTAAATTACCCACCCTCATATTTACAGCAAGATTATTTTTTTACTGGGATTCTCACCATGCTGGAACCTCCCTCAGGAACCATGAAACCATGGCCAGGATGATTAGAACTTCTTTCTGATTTCTCCTCCTCTTTACTTTTACTGAAATCTTTTTAAAAAACAGTTGTTCATATTGTCAAAGTATCAGTGCTGCTGTGAGATTCATATTGAGATTACAGGCAATGATACTATTGATGAGTGGGAATGGGGAAAAGACTGGTAGTTCCATTTTTGTGCTCTGATTTTTGACCACTAATGATCATCTGCTACATTAATACCAGAGTGATCATCATGAGTCATTGAAGACATCTGGCATTTTATTGCAGTTTTTGTTCGGTTACAGCTACAGCCAGTGGACCCCCCAGAGTGTTTCTTCATAACTGTCTAATGTATTTTTGACCCATAATAAAATATCTGGATGAAAAAAGGCTATTGTCAGATTTTTATTGCTAAACATCCAAAGATCGCCTTTCACCTTGTGGATTACAGGTCCTAGAGGAAATAATTTATTAATTAATTTTCTAACATTCAGATAATAGGGGGAAATTGTAATCAGATAACAATACTAGCTATCTTGATTTCATTTTGCACATACTGAAAATCCAGTTCCATCATCTGAAACAGTTCTTTATATAATCACTAATAGTCTCCTCACTACCAAAACTAAAAATTTATTATCTGTCTTCCTTGATCTTCATCTGTGTTTTCTGAAGCTGGTCACCCTCTCCTCTTTCACTTTGTTCACATTTTGTTTCTCAATTAAGTTGGTGTTTCCACAGGGCAAAGCTCTTCCTCTGCCTTTTCCCTCTCTGTCTCCCATTATTCTTTCTCTGCACAATGTCTTTCAGAAACGTTATCAGTTCCCATGGTTTTCACTTCCACTTTATGCTGATGATAGCCAGCTTGATCTTTTTATCCCAGGCATTTTCCATTATCCAGTCTCTGACTTCCTGTATAAAATTTCCATTTGAATGTTCCTCCACCACCTCAAAGTTCTAATACATTGTCAGAGATGGAGTTTCATTAAACAGGTGACAGCAACTGAAAAGTTTCTGCTATGTATCTGATAATATGGGTTCCCATTGATGGCAGTGTACCACCAGCTAAGATCATATCATAGTCAGGTTCATGTGGATGGAGGTGGTCATTCATCTACTTTCTACCCAAGTTGTTTAGGGATTTGAAGGTGAAAACTGGAGTCAGAAATCCACTAAGAGCCAATACCGCTGATAAAGAACTAGTTGTAGTTATTCATAGCAGTACCTGTTAAGATCCACACAGTCTTCATGAGTTGACTCTATGTAAAGCATGACATAGTAGTTTAATCTAGATGTTACCAGATCATGTGTGACAACAGCCATGTTTGCTTGTTACAGGAATGGTTGCAGTTAGTGAACCATCCTAAACTAAGAAAGGCACCACACTCCTGATCTCCTATGTAACTGGATTAGCTGGGCACAGTGATGGATCCAGAAGTACTCCCAGACTCCAAGTTTGCTGTTCAAGGTGAGGATAATCCCATTTAAAACTACTGTAAAATTACTTAGTCAGCATTATTCCTAATCTTTAGCACTTCAGAATTATGTTTCAGCTTGCTCACAGATTCCATGTTCAGATTTTCCCTTGCCTCCCTAGGGAAAGAAGTACGGTGTACTGATGACATTTCATTCAAAATCTTCTCTCCAAATGATCTCTCTCAGTGTTTTTATTTTAAACATCAGGAGACAAGCTAGAATGCTACAGTATCCTGGAAGTCAATGGCCATGGGAAAGAGCAGCCATGTCACAGCACCATTTTCTGGCACCTCTCCTCCAGAAACTGTTCAAACCACCATGGCACAGACCTATCCTGACCATAACTGGAAAAGGAACCATGAGGAATGCATTCACCTAGTTCACCAGTCTGGAATATCCAAGAGGATTGTGTCTCATACACAGCTTGGGGATGGCTTCTACAGCACGTAGGTCAGCTGGCGTAGTGAAACAGATGTGAGGAAGGAAGTATCTGGTTTAAATTTCAAGGCCATATTCCATGTTGTGCAGGAGAAGAACTAGGGGTGAATCTCCTGACATCTCAGATTGATGCAGCTATCTGAAAGCAGGTGGACTTGGAATCTGATTGACCAATGGCTTTGGAGGGAAAGGGGTTTAACATTGTCCCCTATGCAGTTTCCTGAACTAAGTTGCCTTCCCAACTGAAGCTGATATTAGTCTCAGCTAACTAGCAGGAGCTTTAAGAGGGCAGTTTAATTGGGAAGGTGACACATGGCAAAGGGTTAAACATTCTCTTGGGCTATGCCACTGATCTGATCAGATTTGAAACCCTCCTTTCCCCTGTGGCTACATTAAAGTAATAAACAAACAAAAGTCAGAAAATCCAATTATGAATCTCCTGAATAATGTGCAGTTTGTCTCCCACAGATGCAAATATATATATATATATATTCAGGAGTACTACAAAAGTCACTTGGCAACCCACTGTCTCACAGCATTAGTTTTTAGTGGAGATATCCAAGCGTGCTTTAGACTTCTTCCTTCCATCAGAAAATCAGTTGCAATCATTGATCTGTACTTGCATTAAGGTTGTTTTAATTCCTTCTTTTCCCTCAGATTTCCTTTCCTCCTCTGCTCTTGAAATAGTGGCTGTCCTTAACAGGTCAAAGCTGAGAAACTTTCTGCTCATCATTCTTAGGTACTTCGCTTGACTGATAGATATTGGAATCAAAGTGTAGTCTCTTAGCTGTAACTTGGTAGGATTCCTCCTTGGCTGATGGAACTCAGCAGCAGGGGGTCTTACTAAAAAAAATATAATTTCAATTCTCCATTGTAATTTAAGACAGGGAAGGTGTATCTGTTATAATAATTTTTAGAAACGTTGCATTGTGAAGAATCATTGGGTTCCGTTTCTGTTTTCATTAACAGCAGATTAGATATCAGCCCATTGTTTTCCATGAGTGGGAAGTGGCAGATTTACCTGAGCAGATTCCACCCCCCAACAAATGGCATCAAAATGCCAAGTAACATTTCCCACCCTGTGTTGTAAAGAATCTCTATGTTCCAAGTGACTTGGATAAAGGGGTCTGATTTTACAGACCCTTGAATAAGATGCCCCCAGCCATCCTCTCTGCATAGAGGAAAATGGTGTGAAAAGTCTGCTGCCTCTGTGGAGTAGCTTTTTTCAAAAAGACAAACCCCAAACTTAGTAATTGTGAGTACAAGTAGTCCTTCCAGAGCATCTGTCTAGTGAGGTACCCACCTGTCTCATAAATCTTGAAAAAACCATCTTGAAAAAACCATCACTGGACCCAGCCGAATTGGCCAACTATCGGCCGGTCTCCAATTTGCCCTATTTGGGCAAACTAATAGAGAAGGCGGTGGTGATTCAGTTGCAGAACTTTCTGGATGACACTTCCACGCTTGATCCCTACCAGTCCGGCTTCTGTCCAGATCACGGGATGGAGACAGCACTGGTCGCCCTTACAGATGACCTCCAAAGGCATCTGGATCGGGGTGGGACAGCAGTGCTGCTGTTGTTAGACCTGTCGGCGGCATTCGACATGGTCGACCATCAGCTGCTTGCCCACCACCTCGCCGATGTGGGGATTCAGGGGCTTGCCTTACAATGGCTCATCTCCTTCCTCCAAGGTCGGGGACAAAGGGTGGCTCTTGGGGAACAGCTGTCCCGCAGGCACCCACTAATCTGTGGGATGCCTCAAGGGGCGGTACTCTCCCTGATGCTGTTCAACATTTATATGCGCCCCCTTGCCCAGATTGCCTGGAGGTATGGGCTGGGTTGTCACCAATATGCGGATGACACCCAGCTCTATCTGTTGCTGGACGGCCAGTCGGGCTCTAACCCGGGAAATCTGGATCGGGCGCTTTAGGAGATGGCAGGATGGCTGAGACTGAGCCGATTGAAACTGACTCCGATGAAGATGGAGGTCCTATGCCTGAATCAGAGTGGCTCGGGGTTAGGGATCCCTTTACCGGCCTTCGATGGGGCGCCGCTGGTGCCAGCGATGAAGGTCCAGAGTCTGGGAGTGCTCCTGGATGCCTCCTTGACAATGGAGGCCCAGGTAGCAGCTATTGCCAAGGCAGCCTTTTACCACCTTCGGCTGGTCAGGCAGTTGGTTCCCTTCCTCTAATGCAAAGATCTGGCAACAGTGATCCACGCTATGGTCACCTTGTGGTTGGACTACTGTAATGCTCTCTACATGGGGCTGCCCTTGGGGCAACTCCGAAAGCTGCAGCTGGTGCAAAATGCAGCGGCCAGGCTGTTGATGGGCCTCCCTATGTGGGAGCACATCCAGCCTGTCCTTAAGTCACTGCACTGGCTGTCAATAGCATTCCGGATCTGCTTCAAGGGTCTGGTTTTGACCTTTAAAGCCCTATATGGTCAGGGATCTGTCTACCTGAGGGACTGCCTTACCCCGTATGTCCCCCAGAGAGCACTATGATCAGGGACATAACATCACCTGAGCCTTCCTGGCCCCAAAGAGGCCAGGTTGACAACAACTAGACTCCAGAGCATTTTCTGTGGCCGCTCCAATGTACTGGAATGAGCTCCCCAGTGAGATCCAGGCCCTGCGAGATCTTCACAACAAACAAGACCACGGGTGTATAGTTAGCCAATAAAACAATCAATCACCATGTGTAATTAAACAATTATTGTTTGTTCTTTTATATATGCCATGTGTGAAATTCAGTTATCAGCATGATTGCAAAAATAATTCTACAAAGTAAGGTATACAACTTAGCAGTACATTCAAAATAAAACAGCTCCTAATTACAAAAGCAATCCAGACAAACAACGGAGTTCTAGTACAATATCCGTTTACGTGTCATTCATCAGGTTTGTCCTTCTGTTGTTTTTTCACAGGCATGAAGTGCTGTAAGCCATATTTCAAAATGCTAATTCTTATACACTTTTTGTTGTGCGCTATTGCGCTTAGTTTCTGGTGACTGGGGAGCTCCTCTAGCAGGCTTTAATGTGACAAGGTCTACAGGATATTGTAATTGGCTGCAAGATCTTCAGCAATTTTGCAGGGCCATGAAGATGGAGCTTTTCCGCAGGGCGTTCCAGTGAGATCCATGCCATGCCAGCTGAGCCATGTCACCCCATTACGGGACTATGTTCTACTGTATAGGAATATTGGTAATTATTGCATATGTTTTATTGTATAGGAATGTTGTTATTTATTGTATTTTAGTCAGTGGTTTTAAATGAGATTCTTATAGTTGTAATGTATATGGGCATTATGATGTTGTAAGCTGCCCTGAGCCACCTAGGCAGGGGGGCGGGATAGAAATGAAACAAACAAACAAACAAATAAATAAATCTTGTTGTGGAGAAATAGCAGTATGTGGCCATGAGAGGAGCCTTGCAAGTTCCAAGCTGCCCTGGTGTTAGCCTCCTGAGCCTGCCTTGGTGTGGAGGGTGGGGTACAAATCCAAGCAAATAAATAAATAAAAGAAGAGGCTGCTAGAGACCCAGCTGGGAGAGCAAACAGCTGGGCCAATGCTGGCGCACCCACACTGTTGGATGAGTGGGGCCTACATCTGGAGCAGATGACTTCAAATAGAAACAACTTACTGCTGGAAGGAAGGACGGATAGCGAGGAAAGAGCACGCAGCAAAAGAGCAGGAGCATGGGACTATAAACTGGAAGAAGATGCCAGAGGCTGATACATAGGCATCAGCTTTGCGGGGGCTGGGGAGCTAGCACCTTCCCAAACTTTCTGAGCCCAGGGGCAACCAGCACCAGACAGAGCCTTAAAATCCCCCCAGTTTCCCCACCCTATTTTGAAAGTTGAGGGTTTTCCGCCTCCACTTTCAGAGACTAACTTTGGCTGGATTGGGACTGGGATGGAAGTCAGAGCAGCAGGGGTTTGCTTCCTGGAAGCTAAGCCCCACCCCCAGCTCCCAGCAGCCCTCAATTTGGCCTGGAGAGGAGCTGGAGGGCTGCATGTGGAGAATGGCTTAGCTGCTTTCCTGCGTGCACACACCCAGCGAAAAGTAGGAAGCATGCTTGCCCAGGAAAGGTTATGTTGTATAGTGGGTTAGACGCATAAAGAAACCACAGACAGCGATGTAGTGATCAGCATGGTTCGCTATTATACAACACGAGACACTGATAACTGGCCCGGAGGCCAACTATATACATTGGGGAGGGGCCGCCCCCTGGTACCATTGGCGGGTTTGAATTCCCGCCGCCGTTCCCATTGGTCCCCCTACGCGGGAGCCAGGAACCTCAGTCCCATTGTTCTCAGGTACTCAAGCTCTGGCTCTTCGTTGATGGCACGATGTTGTCTGCATACACAACACCCCTCCCCCCATAGTCCCGATCCTGTCTAGGTGACATAGTCCTTCAGGTATGCGGGGGCTCTGCGTTCCCTGGTGGACCGTCGTGGTGTAGGCGTCGGGGTTTCTCCGCAGCCAAGTCTTGGTGGTGTGGCGGGGCCTGCCCCCTCACCTCCTTCCGCTGGGGAAGGGTGCGCCGTCTGGCCCTCGGCTGATGAGGCCTCGGGCATACTGAGCTGCCCATCGCTGGGGTCCGCCTCTCTGCGGTCTCGTTCCGCCTTGGGCTCTCCCTCAGCTT
Source organism: Gekko gecko (assembly GCA_029375565.1). Taxonomy (NCBI): domain Eukaryota; kingdom Metazoa; phylum Chordata; class Lepidosauria; order Squamata; family Gekkonidae; genus Gekko; species Gekko gecko. The sequence goes on from JAPDNY010000006.1 coordinate 38,353,254, forward strand.
CTCGTGGGGCCTGCTCCACCTCCCCTTGGTTACCCCGGTCTCCTACCGTTGGAAGTAGGCGCCGCCTCAGCTGGTCCACGTGGCGCCGCAGGACCTGCCCGTCATTTGTCGACACCTCATAGGAGACAGGGCCGGTGGGGCGGATTACCTTTCCTGCTATCCACTCCGGGCCTCGGCCGTAGTTCCTTGCGAACACCGGGTCCTCTGGGAAGAAGCCCCGTGGTGCCTCCCGGTCCTCGACCCAGTTCCGTCCTGTTGGAGCCCTGTCGGGGTGCAGGCGGTCCAGGAGGATGGCGGGTCGCCGGCCCATGAGAAGCTCCGCGGGGCAGTGGCCACTGACCGGGTTGGGTGTTGTCCGGTTCGCCAGCAAGAACCGGGCTATGCGTGACTCCCAGTCCCCCTCGGTCAGGCGGCTTAAAGCTTCCTTAGCCGTGCAGACCATGCGTTCCGCTTGGCCGTTCGTGGCAGGGTGGAAGGGCGCTGACCTGATATGCCGGATCAAGTTGTCCCGCAGGAACCGCTGGAATTCCTCGGATGTGAACGCCGGGCCGTTGTCGGAGACGATGGTGTCCGGCAAGCCATGCGTGGCAAATATCTTCCGGAGGGCTCGGATGGTGGTGCTTGCGGAGGTGGAGGAGACTGGACTCACCTCCAGCCACTTGGAGTACACGTCCACGGTGACCAGGAATGTTAACCCGTGGAAGGGCCCAGCGAAGTCGATGTGGAGCCGGGACCACGGGGTCCTTGTTGATTCCCATGCCTGGGTGGGTGCACATGGTGGGCTTGGCCGGACTTCTTGACAGATCTGGCAACGCTTCACCCAGGCCTCTATTTCCCCATCGATGCCTGGCCACCAGACGTAGCTCCGGGCGAGGGCTTTCATCCACACGATGCCGGGGTGTGCCTCGTGCAGAGCCTGCAGGACCTGTTGCTGGAGTGCGCTGGGGACTACGACCCGGTCCCCCCACAGCAGGCAGCCCTTGTGTGCCGATAGTTCCTCGCGCCGCGTTGTAAATGCGCTGAACTCAGGGCCCGCCGAGGCCGTAGGCCACCCCCTCACCACCCAGCCGAGAACCCGGGATATGATGGGGTCACGGGCTGAGCGGCGGGCGATGTCCGTGGCCTGGAGAGGGGCATCTGGAAGACCCTCCAACTGGAGGACATGATGAGCTGGGGCTGGGTCCACCCCTTCGTCTGGCAGGGGGAGGCGGCTCAGCGCGTCTGCATGTCCCATTGCCTTGCCTGGCCGGTGCTGGAGCGTGTAGTTGTAGCCCGCCAAGAAGATGGACCACCGCAAGACCCGAGGGGAGAGTACCTGTGGCGTCCGGCGGTCCGCCGCAAAGAGGCCCAGCAGCGGCCGGTGGTCTGTGACGACTGTGAAGGGACGGCCATAGACGAAGTCGTGGAACTTCTTCACCCCGGCCACGACTGCCAGTCCCTCGCGGTCTATCTGGGCGTAGTTCCGCTCGGCCGCAGACAGGGTCCGCGAGTAGTACGCGACCGGGACCTCCCGGCCGTCCGGGAGACGGTGCGCCAGCACGGCTCCCACCCCATATGGAGACGCATCGCAAGCCAAGACCACGGGCAGGGTCTCGTCGAAATGTGCCAGGACCGCGTTCGAGATGAGCAGGGCCTTGACGGCCCGGAACGCCGCAGCCTGATGCGGGCCCCAGACCCAGGGTGCCTTTTTGTCGAGCAACCTGTGGAGGGGCTCGGCTACCGCCGCCTTGTGGGGGAGAAAGGCGTGGTAAAAGTTCAAGAGTCCGAGAAAAGCCTGGAGCTCGGCTTTGGAGGTCGGGGGCGGCGCTTCCACGATGGCCTTCACCTTGTCCCGGGCCGGGTGGAGTCCCTCTGCGTTCACCGTGAAGCCCAAGAAGTCGACGGATGATACCCCGAGCTGGCACTTCTCGCGCTTGACCTTGAGGCCGGCGTCCCGGAAACGGCTGAGGACCATGCGGAGGCGGGAGGCGAACTCATCCGGCGTGGCGGCGGCGATCATCACATCATCGAAGAATGGTGTGATGCCGGGGATCCCTTTGAGCACAGAGTCCATCAGTTGCTGGAAAATTCCGGGTGCCACGCTCACCCCGAATTGCAGGCGATTGACCCTGAAGGCCCCCCGGTGCGTTACAATTGTTTGGGCCTCTGCTGTCGGCCCATCGACAGGCAGCTGCTGGTACGCTTGGGCCAGATCTAGTTTGCTGAAGATCTTGGCCCCTGCCAAGGTGGCCAGAACATGGCTCACCACCGGGACCGGGTAGGCATGGTCCTGCAATGCCCGATTTATCATGCATTTATAATCCGCGCAGATGCGGACATCCCCGTTAGGTTTAATGGGGGTCACGATCGGGGTTTCCCACACTGCGTGAGAGACCGGCTCCAAAACCCCTTGCGCCACCAGTCGGTCCAGTTCCGCGTCTATTTTGGGTTTTAAGGCAAACGGAACGGACCTGGCACGCATGCGGATAGGGGCCACTGTGGGGTTGAGTTGTAGCGAAACCGGGGGCCCCGTATATCGGCCCAGGGACCCGTCGAAAATGGATGGGAACTCGCGGCACACTTCCTGGAAGTCGCGGGTTGCGCAATGCTGGACCCCCTCGATCGCGATTCCTAGGGGTCCAAACCAGGCCCTCCCCAGGAGGCTAACTAGGTCGCCCTCGACTACGAGCAAGTCCAAGTGACCCTTGAAACCCCAGTACTGCACCCTGAAACTCCCGACCCCTTTCACTGGCACTCGGTTTCTCTGAAAGTCCATGAGCGTCACGGGTGATGGCCGCAAGCGGGGGCCCCCTTTGGGCAAATCTGTCTTAATGTGGCCTCCGAAATGATGGAACAGGCGGAGCCCGAATCGAGTTCCATTTGTAAGGGGGCCCCCTCTACTTTGATCCGGACGTATATTTTTGGGGTAGAGGCCTGACTGGGGAGTTTCAGTACCTGTGTTCGGGCGGCCGGGGCGTTGGTCAGTTGGTATAGGTCTGCCTCCGGGGCCGCGCAGTCCTCGAAGTGCGCCTCAGACCTGCGGCGGGGCGGTTTTTGTGTTGCGCGTGATGGCTTGGACCGGCAAACCCTTGCGATGTGGCCCGTGCGGCCGCAGTCCCGACATGTGGTGTCCCAGAACCGGCACGATCTCCTCTCATGCTGCCCTCCGCAGCTGGCACACTCCTGCGCTGCCGAGCCGGGTTGCTTGCGTGCGGAGCTAGCGGACGGTGCTGGCGGGCGATGCTGGGCTAGTGTGCGGTGTACCTCGGGGTCGTCGATGTCGCTGTTCCCGGGGAGGCCACACGATGCGTCGCGGTGGTGGTGGTCGGGTGTGACCTCTCCCATGCAGTGGCGGTGGCTAACGCTGAGGTGATGGTCACCTTCTCGCCCTCCATTATTCTGCGCCGGAGTTTCTCCTCCCTGAGGCCTGCGACGAAACGGTCGCGGAGAGCCATCTCCATGTGCTCTCCAAAGGCACAGTCGGCCGCCAGGCGGCGGAGCTCTCTGAGGAACTCCGCGGCGGTTTCTTTGCCCTGCTGGTTCCTATGCTGGAAAACCACGTGGCAGGTCATCTCCGACGGCTTTGGGGAGTAGTAGTTCTGCACGGCCTTCACAATCTCGTCGACCGTGCACTCCTCCACCTTCTTGGGAGAGAGAAGGTATTGGGCCAGATCCACGATCACGGGGCCGCAAGAGCAGAGCAGCAGTCCTCTCTTTCGGTCTTCGTCCGTGATCTGGTAGAACACGAAGGCTTGCCGCAAACCCGTGACCCAGGCTCCCCATCGTTGGGGCTGGGAAGCGTCGAACGGCGGTAGCAGCCCGGATCCTGGAGCGATGGCCATTGTGCTAGTCGGCGGCAGCGACACGGCTCTGGATTCACCCTCGGAGGCGCTCATGGAGGATGCCCGTGGAGCGGTGGAGCGAGTCTTCGGTAGCGTTGTCCGACAGCCCGGCTGGAGCGCTCAACAGGATCCCACCTTCGTCGCCATTGTTGTATAGTGGGTTAGACGCATAAAGAAACCACAGACAGCGATGTAGTGATCAGCATGGTTCGCTATTATACAACATGAGACACTGATAACTGGCCCGGAGGCCAACTATATACATTGGGGAGGGGCCGCCCCTGGTACCATTGGCGGGTTTGAATTCCCGCCGCCGTTCCCATTGGTCCCCCTACGCGGGAGCCAGGAACCTCAGTCCCATTGTTCTCAGGTACTCAAGCTCTGGCTCTTCGTTGATGGCACGATGTTGTCTGCATACACAACAGGTTATACCCAAGAAAACTGTGTCTTTGTGGTGTGGGTCTTTAAAGTGCTGCTGGTTGGGTCCCTTCTCCTCCAAGGCCCAAATCTTCATATGCTGGGGCCAGCAGGAGTGCCTCCAAGGCTGTGCTGACTCTCCGCTGGCCTTGTCCTCTGCAGGCCCCCCACCACTGGGAGGGACAGGCAGGTGGGCGGGAAGGATGCAGCCTCACAGGCCCCACAACTCTGCAATGGCCAGCCAGGAAGGAGCCCAGGCTCTCCCTTACCGCTGACTCCACATGGCACATTCATTCAGCCCACCTTGCCTCTCTGCCTCCCTTGCCCAGCTACCAGTAAAGTCACTCTGGACTGGGAGGGGAACTTGGTCCGGCCAACTTGCCCCGCCAAAGGGAGAGCCAAAGCTCAGGGGCTGCATCCCTCCCACTGGCCTCATTGGCATCCCCTCCACTTCCTGCACCCGGCTCTGTGCCTGGCCTATCCTCTACAAATCGCAGGAAAACAGCCTTGTGATCTCGGATCCCAGTGGGAGATCTCCTCACGAGGGAGGCTGATTGCAAGCCACCTTGAACCAAATGGAAAGGTGGGGTAGGAGCTCAGATGGGAGGGAAAGGACCAGGCCCAGCAGGACTGTGGTGTCGGGGGCAGAGTCGGGGGGAGACCTGGGGCAGCAGGAGGGGAAGGGCAGTGGGTTGTGTTACTATGGTCCTGTGGGGTAAGGAAAGGAGAGCTGCCCAGCCATAAATCCATGTGGGTGGAGAGAGAGAGAAACCATGCATACCTTGGGCTACAAATATTCCCCTGGGGTACAAGGCATGCATTTTGCACGCACTCATACTTTGGAGGCTTTTTTTCCTTTTTTTTTTTAAGAGAAACAATAAGTAAATGTACTGCGAAGAAACTGGTGCACTGCATTTGGTGGCTGGAACAAGTGCGTGCGTTGCTTGTGTATCTGAGAGAGAGAGTGAAGGGGAGGACGGTAGATGGGCTTAGAGAAGAGGCACTAGTGAGTGCAGTAGGGACTGAGGTATTTGTGCATTGGGGAGAAAGGCATTGTGTACTTCCATACAGGTGCGTTTAGGAGTGGGAATATAACTGGCTCAAGCCAGGCTGCAATGATGGGGGATGGAAGGGCGTCGTGCAGGACGTACTGGGATCTTTGCCTTCAGGCATTTTGCCAAGGTTACATTGCTGTTTCATTTGGTTTCTCTTTTGAAAGACAACCTGAGGCTCCTGGTGTCCTATGCAAGACCTCTGCCCCTCTCCCATGCCTCCCTGCCACTAGCAGCCTATCAACGTCTCCCACCGCTTCCCCTGACATCCCGATTTTGCAAAGCTGTGTCTCTCCCCCTCTTCCCACCCATTCATCTCATTATGAGCTTTAAATAATTAATTATTGTTATTGCTATCCTGGTCAAGTGGTTTTCTACCTGGAATTGTTGCTATTTTGTTTATTCCCTCCTGGAGTGGAGTGGGATGATCAACTCTCAGGGCCCCAGCTGCACTTTCCTGCTCTTGTCCAGCCACTCATGGCAATATTTTCCTGTTGCGGCATTCTGAGCCTCCTTCTCGCATCCTGCATGGTATTTTTGGCACCTCTGTTGCACACACAAGTATTAGGTCTTAATGGATTGTGTGAATCTCCAGTCAGTAGCAAGGCCAAAGCCCAGTTGTTTCAACCCCCCCACTCCCTTGTAGTTGCTGTTTTCTCCCCCCCCCCCAAGTGTGGAAGAGAACCGAAGGATATAATGAGGTAGCGAAGGGCGCGAGACAGTCTATTGCACCAGCAGGTGGAATGACAAGATTGCCCATTGGAAACAATGGGAGATGCTTGAAGGCCCATTGGAGATAATGGGAGCCAGGAATGTCAATTGACTTGCATAGGCTCTGCTGAAATGCATTGCAGCCCAAAAAAAGTTGCAAAGAAAATGCAGAATGGTTATTCCAATAAGGTTTTTGGGCCCAGATAGGCTACTCTAGGACTGGAATGACAGCCCCAGAGTGGAAAAACAATTCCTAGCAATAGAATTTGTGCTCTGGGACTGGAATGGCAGATCACAGAGGCTGGAAAAACAGCCCCTGGGAGTAGCAGAAGAGTTTTGGGACTGCAGTGGCAGCCCCTGTTTGTTGCAGTAGCATTCTGGGACTATCAGGGGACATCATTCCACTCCCAGGGGACATCATTCCACTCTGGGGGCTGTCATTCCAGTCGCAGAGCACTGAACCTATTCCCTGGGGCTGTCATTGCATTCCACAAATTTAGAAGCTGCAGGGATTACATGATTAACATGGCTACCCCCTGCTATTTTATTATTTGTGATTTCTCCTCCTTCAGAATCCTGATATTTTCCTTTGAATTGTTTTCAGTCCACCATTCCATTCAATTTGCCATAGATAGATTTGTAATCAGAAAGTGGAATGTCCCTTCTAATGCTGAAGATTCCTCTTGTACACCTACAACATCCTGCAGTATAGACCTGAATGAGAGGCCTGGAGGAACCTCCATCACAACTTCCTTGACAAGCAACTTAGCCAAGGAGGAGGCAGACTCTTCAGAAAAGATCACTCCTAATGTGAAGTGAAAGCCAAGACGACAATTCCAAGATAGTTGGAAAAGAACCTATGAATGGTTTTCTTATGATGTGGCTACGGAAAAAGCATATTGTGACAAGAGCAAATGACATGAATGTTCCTCTTCCAAATGCATCAAGAGACAAGGATGCACATGAAGCTTTTGTTCAAAATGGCTTTTCAAGCTGGAAGAAGGCACTGCTTAGATTTCGCAGCCATCAGAATTCTAACTTGCACAGTGCAGCTGTCCAAGCAATAGCCTCTGTTAAAACAGGAGTAAATGTATATAGCAAGCTTTCAGAAGGCCATCAGAAGCAAAGGCAAGATGCTAGAAAGGCACTGCTGACAATTTTGTAATCACTAAGGTACCTTGCCTGTCAGGGCACTGCAATACATGGCCATGATGAGGAAGAGTCAAACCTGAAACAGCTCTTGCTGCTATGTGCTGAAGATGTTCCACAGCTGAGATAATGGTTGAATCGCACAGGCTACAAATGGATCTCACCTAACATTGCGAATGAAATGATAGAGATCATGGCTGATAATGTTCTATGTACACTAGTGAGAGAGATTAAAGCAGCTGTTTATTACAGTGTAATTGTTGATGAGACTACAGTTATCACCACACAAGAACAGGTTTCATTTTGCTTCCGCATTGCTACAGAGGATATGTTTGTGGAGGAATTATTTTTTTGGATTTTACAAAACTGAATCCACCCCTGCTAAAACTCTCTTTTCTGTTTTGAAAGATGTTCTCTGTTGCTTTGATCTGCCTCTCGATAGATGTCATGGCCAATGCTATGATGGAGCATCAAATGTTGCTGGACATCTTAGTGGAGTACAGGCTCTGGTAAAGGCTGAGGAGCCAAGAGCACTATATGTTCATCATTTTGCACATGTTGTGAACTTGGTGGTACAAGATGTCTCAGAAAATGTTATTATGTGTAGAAATTTTCTGAGTGAGTTATCTGACATGATCACCTTTGTGAAAACTTCACCAAAATGTCTTGCTTTGTTTGAACACTTTCAGCAGGCAGAGAGCATAAATTTGAGACAATTTTGTCCCACTAGGTGGACTGTCAGAGCAGCCTCCTTACAGTCAGTGGCTTCAAATTATAGGGAGTTGATTCAGTTCTTAGACAATGTGTCTTCTGAGGAGAGAGGAGATCCTGGGGCAGAAACAGATGGATATGCACAAAGCTTGTTGAGATTTGCTTCTTACTTCATGCTACAGTTATTGCTGCATGTTTGGTCGTTTGGACAGATTAAACACAGCTCTTCAAAAAAGGAATCTACAGTTCCATCAGGCAGAAATTCTTCTTGCTTCTTCAAAGGAGAGTACAAAGCAACTGAGGAACAACTTTGAACAGTTCTGGTTACAGACAGTCATAACTGCAAAAGACTTAGATTTAAAAAGTCGTACTGTTTCTAGGTGCAGAAAGCCTGTGCAGTGTGTTGATGCTGGGTGTGATCCTCACCATTTTCAGTCTCCTGAGGATTTTTACAGAAAAATCTTTTTTTAAATCATTGACAATATCAATAGCAGTTTACACAATCGCTTTTCCACAGATGTGCCCCAACACATGAGCAAAATTGAAAAAATTGCCATAGGAAACAATGATAGTACATACATACTAAACTTTTACAAAACTGACTTTGATGCTGACTGACTACAGCTTCATTGGGATATGTTTTTGGATATTGCAAGGCAGCAGAACATTAAACTTTTAGGTCTTTGTGATGTAATTGATTTTTTCAATGGAGAACAAGGAAAAAGTCTGCATCAGCTACTACCAGAATTAGCCAAACTTCTCAGAATAGGCCTTACCATACCTGTTTCCTCCTGTGGCTCAGAAAGGTCGTTCTCAGGCCTTCATAGAATAAAGACCTTTCTATAGTCAAGCGTGAGACAGGCAAGGCTCAATCACGTGGCTCTTCTTCACAGACATAAAGAAATCTCTCAGGAGATTGATCTTAATGCTATAGCTAACGGATTCATTCAAAGAACATCAATGAGAAGAAATACATTCAGTGTCATTTAGGAACTGAGCTTTCTGAATTGTTGCATCAACAAGTGAGTTGTACTTAGATGAGGCAATCTGTATTTTATTGTAATTTTAAAATTAATTAATTAATTAAAAGTTAAAGTTGTATTTCAGCTGTCTGAAGATCATTTGTTGAAGCCAAATGTGTTTTGCAAGTTGAAGCTGAAGAGCAGAAATTCACCATGCACAGGAATGCAGTCATTTCCTATAAATTTAATTATGTGATTTTTATTAATAATTTATTTTGAGTGTCTGCATTTTAAGGTGAAGTTTCTAAGCAGTGTGCTAAGAAGACACCTGTTCCTGGGATTAGCCCAATCCAGGGGCATTGCTAGGGGGGTTCCCAGCCCCCCCCTAAATTTCTGGGGAGCCCGTCCCTAAATCCCGCATGGTTCCATCTCCATAGATAGTGACTATGGCCTGTGATGTCACTAGCTCCTCCCTATGATGTCATTGGGTCCCAGTTCTTTTAATGACAGCAATGCCTCTGGCCCAACCCCAGCCCCTCCTCCCCCACGGGTAAATTGGAAAGTCTACTTCCATTGGCTGATAGAGGCCCTTTCTGTACTCTCCTTTTAATCCATGTTCACCACAGTGTCCTCCAAGCAATTCTGCACTAAAATCGAATTCAATCTTCTTTATAATCCAGTTCCCCCCACATTCTGCATTAAAATCAAGTCAACCTTCTTTTTATTCTGTCCCCCCCATTCTGCATTACATGACCTCCCTTCAGTGGTCAGCCTGATTTCAGCCTGCTGTAGCCCCCAGGTTATTTGGATGCTGTTTTGCCTTGGACTTAAATTGCCTTGACTCGAACACTGAAAAAATCTGGACTGGCAGGCAAATGCAGAAAGGAAAGGAAGAAGAAGCCTGGGAGGGGCCGTTTATTTGCAACAGACCCATTAGTCAGAAGGAAGAAGATTCGGCCCCTGAAGTAATTCCAGAGTTCGAAGCAAAGCAGTGAGCCAGTGGTTGAAAAGAGTCCAGCTCTGTTTAGACAGTGGAGAGACACTGAGGGTCTGGAGGAGGCTAGAGAGATGGAGTTGAGAGGAAGTTGGTGTGTGGAGCAGAGGGAAAGGGAAGCTCAGAAGATGCTCAGATTGTAAATCAACCTGCCTAATTAAGAGTCGATAAGGAGCCTTCAAAGGAAGAAGGATAGTCTGTAGGTGAGCAGTAAGAAACCACTCTGTTGAGCTGTAGCCACTTGAAAGCAGGTCTGAGGAACTCTGGAAATTGTTGCTGACCACAAAATAGAGTTCAGTTTACCAAATGGTGTCAAATGGCCATGCTCACACATCTTGCATTTTCCCCCATGATGAAGGCTTCTGCCATTGCTCTGTTATTATAGTGGGATTTTTGCTGACCTTGTAGTCTTTCTGTATTACTCCAAATCCACAGTATTACAAAAACCGCTTCAATGTTCACTACTTGCAGATCCATTTTGAAATTTTGCTGTCATCATGAGCAGGGTAATGGCCACCATATCATTTATATTCAGGTAAACAGTGGTCCCTGGGGAGAATCCGAAGCCAGAATTGGAGCAGCCATAGTTCTGTGTGCAGCCTTCACACTAAATTCAGGTATGTGTACAAACCACGTCTCACATCTCTGGATTAAAGCAAGAGTAACTTTACTGCGTGTCGCTAGCAGCTTCTGTGGGATAAGTCAAGGAATTGCACACACCCAGGGCAAAATAACAAAACACAGATTCAAGCATAAAGAAAGAAAATAGAAAGTAGTATTCTATTTTGTGTGCTGTCTTGAATTGCACTATTAATGTAATAAGTTAGGGGGGAAATCACAGAACATTCATTGATATTTATCTAGTGATACTACAAAATAAATTCCTTCCTTTTGTGCATGGGCACTCGTGTGGATTGTCTGTACGAAAGTGGTGATTCAGTAGGTCATGATCCACAGCCTAACTTCTCTGAGGTGCTTCCTTTCTGTTAAGTGTGGTGATTTGGAAAAAAAATCATATTTAAATCACTCTTCTATTTATTAGACCCTAAAGTTGTGGCATGCTTGACAGTGTTTCGTATGATGTGTGGCCATTTTTTTGTGCTATAACTTAACAAAATAAAGCTATTTTTAGACCTGTTTTTCCTATTGATTTTAGCGATGGCTGCTCAATCAGATCCAATTTCCTGTTCAAATTCCTTCAAGCACTCATAAATCAAAATGATCAGAAAACAGCAAAGGTTTTCCCACTGTTTGCAGCACAAATGTGAACATAAACAGCAGGAGGCTGGGAAATTGCTACATACAAATCGCTCCTGCTCTTGTAAAGAGCTGCTTGGAAACTAAATCACTGTCTGATGAGAACATCTCAGTAACCAGATCTGCTAATAACAAGTAGCTGAGTCCCAGACTGCCTAAGGGAAATCACCCCCTCCCCTGTTAACATCATGCCAAGGGGGGATTAATCACATATTTTGTTATCTTCATACTTGCTGAGTTTATTTCTTCAAACACTAAAGAAGACAAAGAAAAGAAGATCTAATTATGGCTAAGTGAATGTAAAGACACTGAGGGGGTCAAATACATAGCTATTTGGGGATTATTAGGCCACATTCCCACCTGATAAAACAGTTCACTGACAAATCCTTTCCTAAAAGCCTTCCAGAAAGGGAGTTGGGTCCAGCCAGCCTTTTTTGCTCAGTTTTACCTGTTTTCCCTCCATAATACAGTCTTTGTCCCACATGACTTTTTTCATGCAAGTCCAATAATCTTCAGCAAAGCCTTTTTTAGTGGTCAAAAAGGTCCATCCTCCTTTTTTCATTAGCAGCAAAGCTGGCTGGATCTAACCCAGCATCTTTTAGATACCATGCTGGGATTTTCAATGGACAAATTAAACTATGCTTAATAATTAGTTGTTGAGTCTTTATAACAGAAGTGATAGGATCGTTCAATCACTCCCAAATGCAGAGATAAGTAAGAATCACCTGCATTCCAGAATTCCTCTCATCTGTGTTTGTTCCCACATTTTACTTTATCTAGTTTCCTAAGTAGAACTGATGTGTTAGAAATCCACATTTTCCTGTGTTTTTTAATTAATAGTTTTGTACAATGTGTTGTGCATACATGGTTTGCCATACCTTTCACTACATTGATGCACATATGTCTAAAAATGCAAAAAAGCAGTCTCAATGTAATTGCAGTAGTCAAAATTCCTTTTTATGGGGCATAATGTTTTACCAGTAGACAGCAACACATATGTACATCAGTAAATACTAACAATACTGCACAAAAGAATCATAACTCAGTCAGATACTCAAGTTCATCAAGATGTAATAGATTATGAGTCTCCATTGGTAAAGCACAGCTGGAAGAAAATGGAAATGAACTGAAGAAACTGAAAGCTGTGGTCAGCTACAAACATGCCAGTTCTGGAATTCATGTTTGTGGTTCTTCTAATGATACTGGAACTGAGGAGCAGAAACTCATTGGAGAGAGCCAATGAGGTATAGTAGTTAAAGTGTCAGTCTTTGAACAATGAAATGTGAGTTCGAATCTATACTCTGCCACAAAACTCACTGTTGCAGGATTTATGCATACAGTGCTACTGAAACAAGATAATCACAATATTCAGGAAGTGAATTATTACAACAGTGCTATATCTAACAAAGTATGGATCCATACCAAATGACCACTGGCCAGCAGGCCTGTAGCTAGGATTTTTTTTATTTGGGAGGCCTTTAAATAAGTCAGGGGGCACCCTGCACCCCCCCCCCAAGTGAGTGCCACAAGTAAAATGAAAAAACGGAAGTTGGGGGGGCCTTGGCAGTAAGTTGGGGGGCAGGCCCCAGAATGCCCCACTGTAGCTACAGGCCTGCTGGCCAGATACTCTCTTAGCCTAACAAACTTATCTGGGTTGTTATGAGGCTAAAATGGGGAAAGAGCTGTGTGCCACCCAGAGGACCTCGGAGGAAGGCTAGGAAAAATGTCCTAGATAGATAGATATAACAAACTTCAACAATAAAGGACTGGAACTTAGGGTGGAGGGTGCTACTGGAGACTGTATGGACATTTCCACATTTCTATCTGTCTGTTTATATTCTGCTCATTCTCCAAGGAGCTTCATGAATCGTGAACTCCGGGCTTGTATCATTCCTATCACAAAGCACGCATAAAACAGCAATGAAGTAGAAAAACAGGGATGGGTGTTTCTCTGATTGAAGGGTGCAGCCAATTTCAGCCCAGAAAAAATGAGTTCCTCATCTGCCAAAATCTGGGAAATGCTGCCTGAAAAACTCATGGACTTAAGATCAGAAAAGTCTATTGGGTTTCCACAGAGTTCTTATTGGCTATTACCCCCCTCTTGTGGCACCAAGAGGGCGTTTGGAACTACATGTAGGCAACATTCAAATCAGGATTCAATCTCATGTTGCAGTTTAATGAGACATAATTTATGTATGGGTCCCCCTTTCCCTCTGATGACTTTTTAAAAGAAACATTTTCATTAAATGCAAATGAATCATTGTAGTTGTCATCATCTGTGCCTGTGTAAGTCCTGGGAGGCCTTCTGTTGCTTCTTCTACTTCGGTTCCTTTCAAATCAAGTATAATAATCTTACTAAATATGCCCTTAAAACATATTAGTTAAATATGCATATGATCAGTTTCACATTCAATTAAACATTTTAGTAGTCCCAGGGCTTCAAAATAACTCAGCTTTACCTTACAAAACACTGTTAAAAAACATGCTAGAAACAATTGTCATCCATATGCCTGTTTGCCATAATATTACAATATGCGATGATGCCGTTTCATGAGGTAGATTCCCATGAGGTAGTAAAAGGTCTCTCATCTAATTTTATTTGTCCAGTGGCTCAGGGAAACATTTACATCATTCAGTCATTGAAATGTTGTTGGCCTCAATATAAATTTGAATGGTGCTGGGTAGAACGATACTTATTTTTAAAATGGATTTGGTTAGGTACATCAATGGCTACTACCCATAGCAACTGAAAGGAGTGTCCATCTATAGAGGCAGTAAACCTCTGAATAAAAGTGCTGGGAGGCAGCAGCAGAGGAGGGCCTTGGCCTCTGTGCCCTGTTGCTGGCCCTCCACAGTAACTGGCTGACTGCTGCATAAAACAGTATGCTGGACTAATTGGGGAAGGGGCTATGGCTCAGTGGCATGCAGAAGCTCCCAGGTTCAACCGCTGGCATCTCCAGTTGAAAGGACCAGGAGGTAGGTAATGTGAAAGACCTCTGCCTGAGACCCTGGAGAGCTGCTGCCAGTCTGAGTTGACAATACTGACCTTGATGGACCAACGGTCTGATTCGGCATAAGGCAGCTTCATGTGTGTTCATGTGTATTCATGTGTGGTCATTGCCCTGATCTGGCAGGCTGTTCTTATTTCCTTTTTTCTTAAAATTTGGACTCTTCCCTAAATTAGATTAGATTATATATTTCTTAAAAATATTTTATTATGGAATGGATTGTTGTGGAGAGAGTTGCCACCAGGACTGGGCTTTGCCTCTGAGGTACAATAAGGCCAACCAGAAGTAAAAGTGGTCAGGCTGGAAGTGATGACATGCTATTGCCAAAGGAGTAGCTTCCTCCCACCCTTACCTGGGACACAGAAAGGATACAGAAATGGGATTAAGTGGACATAGAGGGGAGGACATTAGAAGAAGCCATGAGGCTGTGAGTGCAGATCTCAGTGGGCTTTCCAAACAGGAATCCCACCTGGTCAGCTGAGCACCCAAGGCATGCAGATCAGTCACTGGCCAGATTGAGGACAGTTAGGTTAATGGCAGCTGGCCTGTTTTCAGTGGGATGGGACTACATTGTTTTTGCGGGGCTTTTTGGTAATTTTGCAATGGAATTTTTCTGTTTACCAGGGTGCCCCCCCAGCTTTGTAGAAACATCTCTCCTCTGTGTACATGGTCCAGCTGTCTACATCTGGAAATATACTGATAATTAATTATAAGGAGCATAGCATAAATACCATACAAATTGTGTATAATATCTATCCAGCATGTCTATATAATCAATTGAATTAATCCAAACAAATTTTCCCCTGGTGAAGGTCATGACACTCACATGGACAATGAAGGGCATGAAATTCACACAGACAAAAGCCATGTAAGATGGAGGCTGTTATAAATAGCAGAATTGGTTGAGTTTGACCAAAGCACCTGGCTGGATCCAACCCACTGTGTACAAACAAATCTACAAAATCAGCAGCAAAAAGAGGAGGACTTAGCTAATTGAGAAAATATAAACAAATATAAAAAGAAATGAAAAAGAGAACATATGTTCATTTACAGTTCCTTGGTAATTCTAAAAATAATTTTTTCATCTAGAAAGCTCTCTGTGTTAAAAACACACACGAAAACAGTGAAAGACTTATGGTAAATTAATGTATAGAAGTGTCCATCTTGATTATAATCAAGCGGCCCCTGTATAGAACCATCTAATTTCCTACTGTTTTTCCTACTTATATAACTAGAGGAGCACCAGGGAAAGTTTTTTGTCATTATGATTGTTCATTGCCTGTTTCTTCTAATAGCCTATTTATATATAGTTTAACAATTCTTCTACCAACTTCTCCAACAGTGTGTGCATTAGCAAATGTGCCAACTGAAAATTTAATTTCCTTTCCTGCTAATAGAAAAAGGAGAATCAAGAAAGCAATGACCTTTACTCCTGAAGCTGCCCATTGTATGCCGTCTGGTAAACTTCCTGTTTGTTGTTTTTGCAGATGGTAAATAAAGAGTAATTAAGAAACTTCTTTTCTATGATTCAGCCTTAATCTATGGCCGGACCCCATTACATAAGGAGGAAGATGACTTGATGACCTGAATGTTATCTGAGGCCAAAAAAGATATTGTAATAAGAATTATTACTTACAACCTATAAGGTGCTTGTGTCTAGAGTTAACTTTCAAGTGACATAGGTGATGTTTATTCTATTTGTATGAAATATTTCATATTTTGCTTCTAAAAAAGGTGACTTTTCTCTCAGCCAAGAGTCTTGTCAACCTCCTTGTCGCAGTGTTCAAATAACCCATCATCAAATGACTTAGCAGACATTCCAAGGCTGTGATTTTGTGTTATGACCCCAGGTTTACTAGAACTCAGAAAAGAAATATATCTTATCTTTAAAGATTGATGAGGATCATGCGGTGAGGCTATCACAGTGCACTGTACCTGTGGAGGATATTTTTTAAAAGCTGAACTGTGGGTGTCTGGTAGTTTCAATTAGGAGTGTTAAAAATGCTTGTGTAATTTTTGACAGAAGAAATGTGTTCTGTGCTGCACAGAACACAACACAACACCACACACCAACTAGGTTATTTACCTTGAAGTATGCCATTTACTTCAGAGAAATGTCCTGGATTTGTTAATAAGAACTCATTAATCCTGATGGCTAGTAGGCAGGACTCCTGTTCCCTTAGCAACTGCAGGATACATGGAAACGTATTTGTATCTTGCCTTTCTTCTACCTTGGAACATGAAGGGGGTGTGCATGACTTTCCCTGGAGGTCTCCAATCCATGCACTGAACAGATTTATACCTGCATAGCATCAATAAGGTTGCCAAATTATGTGATTTCACATAAACCCAAGATGGTGAAGTGGTTGGAGAGACCCATGTTCAAATCCCCCCTCTGCCATGGAAGCTCACTTGGTGAGCTTGTACCAGTCACTCTGTCAGCCTGTTGGGTCCCCAACACCACCAGACATGGATCTGCCATCAACCTCCTCTCATGGCACTCCCCACATTTTCTATGAGAAACGAGTCATCAAACCCAAAAAAACATATTCTCCTCCAAAGTAGATCTAGTCAACCCCCTAAGCCCTTCCCTCTCATGGAGTTTGGTTATGGCCTTTCACTGTTAGCATGGGGGATTTCTATCTGTCAGTTTGGGTATCCCCTGTTTTGAGTAGGGGATGTAGTACTGTTTAGTTAATCTAGACTTCATCTGAGGAACCTTCCCAGATCCCTATTCTTGAGACTGGAACTGCCTTTTCCCTGGCCAACACCTCAGTGCTCCCCCACTGACCCCTCCACTACTGCATTCCTCCCTCCAACAAAATATACATACACACAAAAGCCCCAGAGGTTTTAGTGATGTCACTGAGACCTCTTGAGCACAATGTCATTTCACACAAAATGTGGGTGAGAAGCAGCCTCTTTTGTACTGCAGCTGTACCATTCAAAAAGCCATTTTTGAACCAGTGAGCACTCCTGTCATCTCCCACAGAGTACTCGCCAGGGGAGAAGTGATGTCCCACACTGTTTTGAAACACAGAGAGGTGCTGTTTCTCACTACACAGGAAGCCACTTAACATGAAATGAGAGGATGCCAAAGTTGGGGCAGGGGGGCTCTGACCTTCTCAGTGAACTGTAGTGTTGTGTAATGAAGGCTTGTTATGCTTGGTGGTTTGTTTGGAGAATCTGGTTCACCACCAGTGGCAGCTGTTCAATGAAAACTGTGCTGATTACTGCCTGTGTGCCTTGGATGTCTCTGCCGAGGGTCTCTGCTACCAGACAGGACTGCCCAGTTCCCTTGGCACACAAGCCCAGGCTTGCCCAGCTGAAGGTTAACTGCAGCAACCACACCGACACAGTCCTATGGTCAACCATATACAGTTTATTTACAGTTATGTATAGCTCACCAGCAAAGTGCTTTGGCAATACATGCATAAAGACAGAAGGGAAAAATGAGACAGAATACAATCACTTATATACAAGAAACAGCCAATCAGCTTGCTGCTGAGTCACTGTGAGCAAGGCTCTGCCAGCTCCTGCCTAAACCGGTCAGAACTGGCCTCTGGCTGTCACTTTGCTATCAGTTAGATCAGCACGATCACTGGCTCTGAAGTCTTCCAGGCCAACAGTCTCTCACATTCCTAATGTTGATCACAGGACCAGGCAGGAAAGGATACTTAATTTTCTGGGAAGCCGTGTCCACACTTGCCCTGAGCAGCTCCACACTGGCCTGGAGCTGCTCAAGGGTGGCCTGCATGTGGTCCTGCCACTGGTCACAAGTCAGGGGGGAATTTTGGCTCCAGCAGCCTGGCCCCTGCCGCTTGGTTTGCCTAGTCCTGCAAGAGAATGGGTAGCCGTTAGGATGTGCAATGATATTCCTTGGCAAGACAAGTAATGGCCATTGCATTTACCACTTGGGGACTCAGAGGTGGCTTCTGGTGCTGCTTCCTGCCCCCCTGACTGGGAGGAGGCCATCTCTGTGTCCACTGACCCTAAAATGAGTGGTTGAAAATGAAAGGTTAATAGGGGCAGGCAAACGTTCACATTTCCCATGTGATGTGCCATCAATGACAGCACACCAGAGGTTGACCCTTTCTGCATTTCCATGGATCCCTATCTGCCCAGGGATGCTCAACCACAGTTAGTCTCTCAGGTTTAAATCCCAATATGATTACCATACCACTGCTCCTTCTGCATGGACAGATGATTTCCCAATAATACATCTAAATTTACCTTGATGGCTCTCCTGAGGGGATCCCGTGACCTGAACAGCCACACTCACACATAGTCCCAGTCCTGTTGAAAATGACACAGGAAACATGATTAATGTATGTTTTCCTGTGTTCTCTCAGCCAGGGGCCTACTAGAATCTGCATCAGAGTGAGATCTCATTGACTGCTACAATAGTAGCAAGGTGCTGAGATATGTTTTCCTTCCCTTTCATCTTGTAAACATTTTTAAAGAGATTTGGTTCCTTTTACCAGGAGAGAAAAAAGGGAGTGATGTAATAGCCAATCCTCCCTACTGCGCAGTGGGACCTATATTTGCTTACCAGATGCATGCCTCCTTTCTGGAGAGGACCATGGGGAGTCATGCAGTGCTGCCTGCCTGCAGCTCCTTTTGAGTTGGTATGATTCTATGGGAAGGGGATTTTTTTTTTTTTTTTTAGTGCATGCGAGTGACAAATAATGGTGCACTGCAGTATACTGGGGGGGGGGGTAGGGCACTTACTTGCTGGTCTCCTCTTCTCCCAGCTTGGTTTGCCTGCCTGGTCCCACAGCCTTCTGAGCAGGTTAAACCAGGGGGGCCTACCGCCGATGGGGGGTATCCCCCTCCAGTTCTCCAGAACCTCATAAAATACCGCTTTCTCATGTTTGAACTTCGTGCTGCACTGAGAGGCACTTCTAGGGTGGCCAGCCTCTGTAAGTGTGGTGGCCAACTCCTTGAACAGACTGAGGGTCTCCAGGTGTGTGTTTGTCATCACCTACTCCCCATAATTGTTCTCATAAAGATACTTGTGCATTAGCTCAAGTTCGTCCTCCTGCCAAAATAAGCCTCTCCTAGGAGACACGTCCATTGTGACTGGAATTTTTGGCAAAAGTGCTTGTGCACATGTGCGCTTGGATTGAAGAAATGAGTGGGCGGCCAATGAAACATGTGCTTGTTTTGAATGAACGCAAGGGATTGGGTTTGGGTTTTTTTTTTTGAAGTTTTTTGGAAGTGACTGTGGATCTAATTGTCTAATTTATAAGGTAAACAGTCCACCCTTAGCCAATGATCAGTTTTAATCTTGTTTTCTATGGGAACTGTGACCTCCTCTTCCCCCCTCCTAAAGGGAGATCATTTCAGGGGCTGTTTTTGCCTAAATCCCAAGTACAAGTTTGTTTTCCTCCTAACGGCATACTGGTTTAATGGTGCAAGGGAGGGTGGAATGAGGGGACACCCAAAGGACGCCTGGGTTTTTTAGATAAATGATAGGTAGCCCTGATTTGTAGCCAGCAGTCATTTTAATATTAAACTGGCAATTTCTTCCCCATTGAAGTAAGACTCTGGGTACAAATCTGGCACCGTATCCCCCCCCCCAATAGTGTATCTCTTCTTCAAACAATCTTAGGAAAGTCAAGGAGGAGGCAGTGGCAGCTGGTGGGAGATTGCTATTATTTTAACACCCTTAATATATAACATTTGTGGAAATGTCTAAAAATGAGTGCTACATAATTCCTGGAGATTTAGAGGTGGAGCCTCTATTTTGTGGTAGGGAGGTACCTCGCCATGGTATAATGCCATAGAGTCCACTCTCCAAAGCAGCCATTTTCTCCAGGTGAATTGATCTCTGTCACCTGGAGATCAGTAGTGATACCAGGAGAACTCCAGCCAACACCTGGAGGTTGGCAACCCAATCCCTGCCCCCATTTCACTTGGTGTTGTGGTTAAGAGTGGTGGACTCTAATATGGGAGAACTGGGTTTGATTCCCTTACTCCTCCACGGGCAGCTGCTGGTGTGACCTTGGGTCAGTCACAAGTTCTTTCAGAGCTGTTCTTGAAACAGCAGTTCTCAAAAAAGCTCTCAGCCCCACCTACCTCATAGGCAATGCTCCCTCTAAGCTGTGGAGTCTTGTGAGCAAAAAAATCTCTTTTGTGAGCTACCGACATTACAGTTCTGAGTGAGGGATTTGTGAACACTGAGGGAACACTGGTCACAAACCACTCTTCTTGGGTGGGGAGTCCAGGAAAATGCAGCTCATCATTTCTTTTGATTAAAGTTTTACTGAACAACAACTAAAGCAAACAAAACATTTTTCACAAACAACAACATCAACAACAATTCATAACATATTTACATAAATCAGTTTTTATAAATCCAGGGACATGGAGTGCAGGGGAAAGTCAGAGGTGTCACCTCAGTGCCTGCACCACCTCTGCAACCACAGGGTGATTGCAACATGAACTGCCTTCCCCTCCTCATGCTGCCCCTCATTCCCTCCTGGCTGGGGTTGCTGTGAGAGAGGAGTGCTGTGTTGCTCTGTGGCCTCCACTGTGACCGGGTGGCCACGCTCCTTACAAATGTTGTGCAGCACAGCACATGCGCACAGTACTGCATTGATATTTTGTTCCGTTAGTTGCAGTGTGACCCCCCAGACACCTCCAGCGAGCCTTTAGGTGTCCAAAGGCCCACTCCACCATGCACCTGGCCCTGCTGTGTGCCCTGTTAAATGCCGCCTGCTGCAGTGTTAGCACTCCTGTGTAGGGCGTAATGAGCCAGCAGTGCATGGGGTATGTGGCATCAGCGATAATTAGAGGAGGGATCTGTACCCGCTCAGTAGTCAGTGTGGGGTCTCCTGGCACGAATATGCCTTGGTCCATGGCATCTATAAGTCTTGACCACCTCAGTAGATGAGCGTCCTGGCTTCTACCAGCTTCAGTAACTGTGATGTCAATGAAGCGGCCAAGGTGGTCCACAGTCCCCTTCAGAAGGACTGAATAGTAGTTTTTTCTGTTATAGTATTCTTTGGCTTGCCCTGGTGGTGCCCGGATTGGGATGTGGTAGCCATCCAGGGCTCCCACACACTGAAGAAATCCGAGCTCCTCAAAGCCAAGCATGATCTAGCAAAAGTAAAGGATAACATCAGTTTTCAGGCCCAGAGTACTTTGCTCTACCTAGATTTATGAGTAACAGTCATACATATTGTCTACAGTACTTTACAGTTACAGCATAAATACTGGTGTGTAGGAATGCATGTTCTAAACTCCCAAGACATGACCCTGGCGGGACATTTATCATTTGTAGTTTCAGGCCCAATACATTCTTTTTAACATAGACAACAATGACCACAGTCTCATTTGGAATTTCCTGATGGCAGTTACAAAGTGAAATGCTTGCTAGCAAGTTGACTACATTGTGCCACAGTTGTAACTTATGGCATTGTTTGATACACATACGAAACCACCAGTTCTCCCTTTAAGCTATGGAGTTTTATGAGTAAAAATTCTACTTTGTGACCTATTGGCATTAAAGTTGCAAGTGAGTGATTTGGCTACTGCATCAATTAGTTTGCTCTGGAGCCATCCTACCTGAGCTAAGTCAAAAATGTGTGAGCTGGAGGCTAAAAGAATGGTGAGCTTACTCACACTACCTCAGCTTAGAGGGAACACTGACCACAACCATGCCTGCATCACTGACACCCCCTGAGATTCTGTTATAAATTTTGACAATTATCACTTTCAGCTCTCTTTTGTAGTAATTGCCATCTGGACATTACCACAGTAGTGGTCATCCATAGATGTCACTGACTGGTCACCATCACATTTCCTATGCCTGAAAGGACATATGTTAGAAAACACCTCATTTCTGTCATGCATTTGCTTTACATGGGAGATGCTCACCCATCCAGGTGATTGCAGACATACAGTTTGGCTCAACAGATGTGCCTTGTTTGCAAGGCAGACCTCTACCACTATGCCAGCCACAGTGGATCTTGCTACACCAAACAGGGCGCCAACCACACGATAGCAGGTGGTGTTGGCCAGCCAAGATATGGCAATGGCCACATGATCCTCTACCAGTACGGGGTCCCTTGTGGTGGTCCCCTCACGCTGGAGATGTGGCCTTAGAGTTTCCACCAGCCACATGAACGTGGCCCTGGTCATCCTAAAGTGCTCTAACCACTCTTCACCCTCCCAGATGACCCAAGCATAGACATTCTAGATTTCTGCTGGCCGAGGATAGACCCACCACCTACATTGGGCCCCCTGCTCAGCAAGTGCTTGGAGAAGTGCCATGTCGAGGGACTCTGTCAGCACAAAGTCCCTCAGTCTGGCTTCCTGCGCATGAGGTGACATCTGACATAGATCAGCCTCCTCACTCTGATGGCTGTCAACCTGTGGTGCAGGTGACAGGCCACTGTGAGGAGAATCTGAGAAGTCAGAAGCACCACCAGACACTGCTCCTGAGGATTCATATTGCTCCCTCAAAGCGAGTGTCAGATATGAGCAGGAAAAAAAGGTTTTATAGAGGAGTGGACAGCTCATGCGGATTGATACAGTTATGTGAGTGAAATCATGGTGCTCTGTGGAAGTACCAAACAAAAGCTGTGATTCACCCTAGTGGTTCTGCACATGCACAATGATAAAGTTTTTTCCATTCTACGGATGAGCACCTATGTGCATGCGCAAACTGAGAAAAAAATTACAAACCCACCAACATGTGTTCCTGCATGTCAGTAGTGTAGACACCAGGGAGCAATGTGACTGTGCGTTGAGACGGGATAAAGGAGGTCTGTGTGATTGCGATTATCCAGATCAAAGATAATCATGTCAGAATGCAACCAGTTTAAACCGCTCTCAGCACACCATCTGAATGCACCCTATGGTTTGTGATGGAGAAAATGGAACCCCCCTCCCCCCAGCCAAGAGTATTTTGTTCTTCTATGAAAACATACCATGCCAGTTAAAGGAACCTTACAGGGGCTGTCAGAATTGCTCCCATGGCAATCAGAAATGAACCAGATGGCACCAGAAATGATGACAGAGGGTGATGAACTAAGTGCAGGGCTGGATGCAAACATAAAGCCAACATCAGGGAGAGCTGGGGCAGTCAGGCCTTGATAGGAGGGCTGAAAAGAGCCCCTAACTGTATGGCCAGAGAACAGAGCCAATTGGCCTCTCATTTGCTCCAGAGAGGTGGCAAAGGAGAACTCTATGGAATGGTGGGGTACAGGAAGGCTCTGGTCCCTAGAGGACAGTGGTCATCTCTGGGGGGAGAGATATGAGGGAACATCCTCTCCTACAAGGAACTTAATACTTCTTTCTAACCAGTGATGTTATTGTACAGGGTTTGAACTCCCTCACCCCCAGTCTAGGGGATAAGAGAAGCACAATTCCTGATACTCTGCCAGCATGTACAGGATCTTACTCCTCTCTTACACCCCTCCAGGAATGAGAGATACCAAAATCCCACATGCTTAGACAAACCCAAGAGTATGTCTACACACACTCCTGGCTATTCAATAGTCTGCCACCAAGATCTCTTATATCAGAGCACTCACCAAGGTTCAGAAGCAGAGATCTACACTCCTACCTGGTCTAGAGGACTTAGGAAGTTTACCAGCTAGAGCTGCAAATATTTAATTAATACACAGTGGTAGCCTTCTAGGCGAACAGCTTAGGCACCGAGATCTAGGCTTAGAATCCAGTTGCAATACAGGACTCAAACTCAGATAATATTAATTGATACTATCTTTATTTAGTACAAAGCAGGCATATAATCAGACTTGCAAAGGTAGGAAAATAAAGAATATCTATTGCTAGTTCGGCTCTAACTATACAGAGAAGTATTCATAGTTACCAGTCCTTCATTTGTGGAACCAGGGAATCTTTAGGATGAAACACGTTTGCTGTGGGCAATTAAGTCCAGCTTCACTGCCCACTACTAAAATTCCATGTTGCAGGTTTGTAATCCAAAATGGACTAACTCTCAGAAAGGGGCCCTCTTTCCAAAAGAACTCTGACCCTTGTCCCATAAGGCGATCACAACCCCCTCCCTCTCTTGTCATAATTGAATATGGCCATTTACCCAATCATGAGAGGATGGAGAGGTGTGGCTACTATCTAGGTGCAGACATTGCTGACATGACTAAAAGCACGAGTTTTGATGTGTAAATGCATGGGACATCTGTGTCCTCAGCTTGGGAAGACACCCCAATGTCTACTACTTCCCAGCAAAGGTGCCAAAGTGGCTTTGTATATGGATATTAAGCTTGGCATCTGGCATGCCATCTGTTCAGGTGACAGAAGTCACAGGGATATGTTATCAGCTAGACCATTTGGGCCTAGCAGGATTGAATCAGGAAAGTCTTTTCCTATACAGTTATAACCATGCCCCAGGGGAGAAATGGGACTTGGTTGCCTAATCAGTCATTGATCTTGGGCCAGAGCTGTGTTATCTGAGGTCCTGAGGGGACAAGCTGTCATAAAAGAAAGCTACCTTGGTGATGCTTCTTGACTTGATCAAAACCAAATAAGTAAATAATAACACTGATCATGCAACAGTCAAGCAAAAATGAATTATGATGCACATCCCAATTGACCATGATCCATGTATCTATGACTGCAACAGAAAGGAGTAAGAAGAATAAAGTGAGCAGGAGCAAAGGGCTCATACACAAAACACCATGACATCATAGGCCTAGGTCTTTCCAGAACAATTTGGCTTTACATGTGAGATGGACTAATTTTTAGTGGTACACAGGTTGACACAGTTCTTTTCAGCCAACTTGGGACCAGGCTGTGAACATGAGTGATGTTTCTTCACATCCCATTTTTTTTTCTTTTATACTGATCATCTTTTCATTCTGGCTTCATTCACAAGTTAGGTACTCACAGGATGAGGAATGCCAAACGATGCCTATTACTCGTCTGGGAGTAATTTATTTGTAGCTGGTGTCCCTCTGAATGTTGCTTCCTGTCATTCTTTTCAACTCAGGTAACTCATATTTCATAGACATTGGCACAAAAAGGGGGACATAATATTTTTGCACTGTAGCTGTCTCTTAATGAGCACTTTAATTAAAAGTCTGGCCTTGATAAGTAGATACTTGAAAAGTGAGTCAAGTGAGGTAGTTATTAACATGAAAAACTTCTCCTCCTTAAAATCATCAGTGATATATTTGTGATATGTTTTTTCAGTCTGCTAAAATATTGTAGAAGAATTACAAAATTTAGATGTTTGTGTATGTGAAAGACAGAAAATTAGAGTGTGAGGGGAAGGGAAGCTCATCTATCAGTGTCATATTTTCTGGACTGCTGAGGGAAATGATTTAAGAAATATGACAGCTTATAATAGGACAAATTATATATTTTTAACCAAATTGTGAGCAAATTGAGCATAGAAAAGTACGTAATGACATTTCACACTGAGTATGTGTTTCAATCATTATAGAGGATCTTTCTGGAATATCAAGTGGTAGCCAAGTTTCTATGAGGCTTAGAAAGCACCCAAACAGAAGAGCAATAATATAATAGGTCATAATGCATTGATATGAATAGAATTACAAAAGAAAACCCATGATTTTAATTCCCCTCTTTTCTCCCTGTCCTCAGCTACAGGTTAAAAGCATCACCACCACCCCCCAAGATGGTAACATTAAGCTAAAGATCAAAAATAAAACATAAAAGATACTATTGTTTACAATGTTCTGAGAATGGCATTTGGTTTAACCTTAGCAATGTCAAATAAGTTGATAGCTCATTTAGCCATTGCCATTTAGAATTTGTAACACAATCTGTAAACAGCACTTTTCTGTCTATCTAGGTTCTCTGTATTGTAAAATCCCACATCACAGAAACCTCTGTGGAATAGGATATTAACTCTTTTATTTCTCTTTGCCCTTGGTTTTATGTTTCATCTGATGAATATACATGGAAAAAAAGAAAGTTGCAATGGAACCAAAATGCATGGAAATACGAGAAGCCGTGTAGGTCTGTGCTATTTCAATGCAAGTGTACAGAATAGAAGAATTGCGACTATTCACAAGAATAATGATCCTTACAAATAATAGTAATTGCAGACAACAAAGTTTTAACTGCTTTGCTAAATTCACACTTGTAGTGGGTCAGAAATACACAATCCTGATTAAAAATAAAATAATGTTTGCTGATAAATTTTGGGTTGTCTGATTCCATTAGCTAGCCATGTTTGTCTGTTGCAACTTAAAAACTAATGGCTTTATTATGCCATGAATATATATGGGCTACAGCCCCTCCATCAGATTTATAGTATCGTATCTTAGTGGCCCTTTCCACACTAGACCTTTAATCCTGGTTCAGTGCTGTCTCCTACTAGCTATTCTGCACTACACTCGAGTTCACCCCACTTTTTATCCTCTATTTTTTTTTGTCAATTCTGCATTACCTTATGGTCACCCTGAGTTCGGACCACAGCAAAAAACCAGGGTGAGGTCCAAGAGTGGAAAGGGCCAATGGTTGTTATAACCAACACAGCTACCCACCTGAATCTGTTATAAACTAGATATAGCTTATCACCTATGTTTAACATGTATAATTTGTATTTTTATTCATGTAAAAGTCTGGGATTATCTCACATCTGTGTTTGAATTGGCTTAAATGGGCTGTCTGTTCTCATGTACTCTAGCTATGTGAGATCAGTCATGCTTGTGAAAACCAACAGACATGGTCTGTCACCATATGTACGCAACTGATGAGTTTTACATAACTTTCAGAAGGTTAAAGGCAGGTACATGATTGAATCTCAGCAGTTCCATATTGCAACTTTGGAAGAACAATGGGAAACGGTCTGTTCCTTTCCATCACTTCAACTTTCAATTGTGCAACTTTCCCCCAAGTAACAGCTACCATTGTGTTGCAAGTGCTGTCCAGCATCAGCTATTATCAATAAGTTTCAGGGCCAGTTTACACTTTATAATTGCCACTTGTTTGATAGTAAAGTGGTTGGGGTCCTGCCCTGTGACTTGTGTAACAACCAGGTATGAGTTGTGGGTTCTCCTCAATTTTCACATGGACTGTGCTTTATTCAGATCATGCCTGAAGTACATATGGAGAAGGGGTTTCAGCCTCCTCTCTACACCATTTTCATTACTTGAAAAGGCCCTGGGGGGTGCATTCTGGACTTCCAGGGAACTTAATATTCTCTAACAGACCAAATAGTGTTTTTGGAGACCATTTCAGATTGGGAAAACAGCACAAGGGGGATGGAATGCCTTTCTTATGTGTGCTGCAGTCATGATCCAAACTGGGCACTGTGTGTGCAGGAACTGAGAAGAAACTTCAACTCACATTTGATATTACACAGGAGACAGGGTAAGTCTCCCAGACCCAACCTGTGTATTTCATACTGTGTAAATTAACCCCTAAACTACTTAAAGCACCCTACAGTGTGGCAGCTTTTCCTTACAACATCTTTAATGTGCAGTGTAGTTCAATGTATCGGTTGCATCTATTTCATTGGAGGTGCCTTCTGGTTGCCAACCTCTAGGGGGAGTCTGGAGATATCCCAGAATTACAACGGATCCCCAGTCTACAGAGATCAGCTATCCCTGGCTGCTTTAGAGGGTGGACAGTATGACAATATTCCCTGTTAAGGCCCCTCGCCGCTCCAAACCACACCCTTTCCAGGTTCCTCCCCCAAATCTCTAGGGATTTCTCACTCTGGTGTTGTCAGCCCTAGGCTG
Organism: Gekko gecko; assembly: GCA_029375565.1. Classification (NCBI taxonomy): domain Eukaryota; kingdom Metazoa; phylum Chordata; class Lepidosauria; order Squamata; family Gekkonidae; genus Gekko; species Gekko gecko. Next base: position 38,381,042 of record JAPDNY010000006.1, read on the forward strand.
CCACAGTCCCTCTGTAGGATCCTGTTGGTATTGGCTGGCAGTGATGTGAAAACTAAATCTGTGACAGAGGTATTCTGCATGGCCAACTGGATAACATATTGTAGCCTCTGTCTTGCTCATATGTTGGCTACTTGATTATTGTAAAGTAAGAACTATCTCTCAGTATAGCTAATATAAGAAATTTCATAAGAATAAACCACAAAGCCACATAAAACAGAAGCTTATTTCCAGAGATGTCCCATGCATGCATATGTTTATTTATTTAAATTCTTTTCCCCTGCCATAACTACCCTCAAGGTAACCTGCAAATCAATAAAGCACAGCCACAAAAAGAAAAACTACAATTCATCAGTCTTTAAAAAAACACACACACAGAGAAAAATAAAATCCAATTACAACAAAATCTGTACAGGAAACTTGTAATCAGATGAGTTCTACATAATTTTCTGAAGGCTAAACAGAAAGCAGTTACATGGAGGAACCGTGGCAAAAGTCCTGCACCTTTTCACAGCTGACTGAAAACTCTTAAGCACGGGGTACTCCCCCAGTAGACCCTTCCTCCAGTCTTAACAAGCAGTCGGGGTTCTACAGGAAAAGACAACAGGTGAGACACCTAAGCTCAGACCAAGAAGGGCTTTAAAGGTCACAGCCAATACCTTCCAGCTAATATATGACCTGCTCGTGAACTTCCTGGTAAACAGCAACAGGGGACTAGATGGTCAGCTTCAACACAGCTTTTCTTAGGGATGAATACAGCATAGGTTTTAATTTACAGGGAGTACAGTGGGATAGGAGTTTTCACTCCCCCCATTAAAGTTCTTCAGCCTTTCACTCATTTAAAGTTATGGTCCTGGCTTTCATTTTTATGCCACAAACTCATTTCATGCTGCTGCCATGACTCTTGATTTCTGATTATTTCAGAAGTCATGAAGCCTCCTGCAACCTCCATATCATCAGTGCTTAATTGGCACTTTATTGTTGTTTATTTCTGTCACGAATCTAGAACGCTGCTTAAACAAACACTCTTTCACCTACAACACTGCTTGCATCAAGATGTATCTATTTGTTAGCAGGCAGCAATCACAGATGCAATAATTCTGAGCCCCCCCCTCCCGCCGAAACAACAGTGACCTTTGAAATGAACTTTGTTACTGCTGAACACTGTTTTGAGGAACTCTAGATTGACTATTTTGCAGACTAGGTAGCTTTATTGAAGAAACTATCACATATGGGCCTCACTTGCACAGTAAAGATATCCACAATAGTTTGTTGTGCTAGACCTATTTATTTACTGGAGTTTCTGTTTTTATTTAAATGTCCTCCTGTGGTGAAGTGGCCTAGTCTAAGGATGCCGGTGTAATATCCCATTGAGAGGTCAACCTTTTGACTCAGGCATCCCTGTTTTGAATTTCTTTCTCCCTTGCATGAAGCAAACCCATGCATTTTTAATTCTGGTACTATTTTCTATTTCCCCACACCAATTTTTCCTGTTAAAATGAACACTTCTTCAAGATTATTTTGCCTCATTTGGAACAAAAGTGGCACATATAAATTAATATAAAAAGATGTCCAGAAGGGAATGTTTGTACAAGGGCAGACTTGGAAGTCAAAATGGCTGAGGCATAAACTAAACTGTGCTAGAAGCCAGCCCTGCAGGGATCACACAAACCATGCATGTAGGCTCACCGGGTGCCTCCCTCTAGGAGTAGGAGGAGGCAAGTGGTAAACTCCCACTCATCACTGTTGCCACTGAAGGGTCTCAGTCAAGTGGTCCCTGTGGCTCCAGCAGTTGGAGGCAGAATGGGGGGGGGATTGCTCCCTTTCTACCAACTGAATTCGACATTTGGATCCAACCTATTCGATTTGATAAGCCCAAGACTAATACACTGCTGAGAATGAGGAATTCAAGCCATTAATGCCAGTGATGGTTTGCTTCAGCCCACCTTGGAGACCAGGAGGGCATGAGGCTTAATTAGGTAGCCACATTTGAAGCAGCCAATAAAGAGGTGTGATTTTGCCACTTATATTGTGGCCACGTCTGTTCTGTGCAGGTTTTTCTGTTGGCTTCTGAGGAGAAAGTTGGTACCTTCGTTGCTGCTGAACAGTTGGAGCTGACGTGGTGAGATTGGAAATGACTTTTTAATATGATTTGTGGAGTGGAGTTTGGGGTGTTTACACGTGTTGAGGATGTGCTTGTGTGGATCCTGGGGTTGGGGTTCTTGTTTTAATTTGGGCCAATTCTTTTTTTTTTAACTTAAATAATGTGGTTTTGTCTGTGAGTGAATGCCATTGAGTGTAGGTGGGGTTGTTTGAAAGCAGGTACCTCCTTACTCGCCTTTCACCTTTGTTTCAGCTCATTTTATTCTGCCCAGTGGCCTCTCCTTTGCTTTTATTTGGCATTTTCAGTGGCATGTGCTAGACAGGGCTCAGGAACATGACTCTGGGTCACTATTTCATGCCTTGCCATCTGAAGCTATTTTGAGTGCTACTGTCTTGAATGCAATAGCCATTTTGAGTGTTGTTCTGTTGAATGCAACAGTCATTTTGAGTGGTGCTTGGTTGAGCATTGTGGCCATTTTGAGTGCTACTCTGTTCAGCATGGTGGCCATTTTGAGTTGTGTTCAACATTTTGGGGGCTTTAGGAATTTAATTACTCCCCTTTTCTCCCCCTTCTTTATTGCTCAGTTTAAAAAGAATGTAAAAACAATAAAATAGATAACAAAATAAAAGAAAGTATGTGGGAAAATATAATAAATGGGGAGTGCATCTTTGGGGGGTTTTGCCTTGCACTTTTGCCCATTAATTTTATTAGAACAGGCAGTAATTGATACAACATTCTTCTGCCTGAACTGTGTTTTTTTTAAAAAATATACAATGAAAAGATGAACATTTTTGCAATCTTTGGGGGAGGCTGTTGCTTCTAATGGTAGCTGTGCTCCAGGTGTTCAGTTCTATTGCTAACTGAGTCTTTTCCAGGTTCATGGCTCCAAAGAAGGTCCAACAGAAAAAGGGGGTCTGGCCAAGTGGCCACCTCCCAGGCAACCTGGCTATCCAGCTGTCTTCTGAAGAGGAGGAGCAGTCCATCACTGACTTGATTATTCAAATTGAGATTTTGGAATGGGCCATCAGTTGACTTTGGGTTTCCACTGACCATACAGCAGGTGTGGCTCTGAAACCTCTAAAATATTTCAGGCATGAGGCTAAACTTCCTTCTCAATTAATCACCAGGGTAACTGCATTGGAGTCAGGTCTGATGGCTGCAATGATTTGTGCTGCAGAGGCAGAAGCATTGGAGTTATCCAAGCGTGTGGCTGGGCAGTCTCAGCTGGCAACTGCAGTATCCAGAAGCAACACTGCAGCACCAGCTGGGAGGCTGGGTTTTGGTGCATCTGCATCTGGCCACACTGAGGCAAAGCAGCCATCCAGTGAGTGTGCTACATCTACACACACACAAGACACTGACTACATTGATAGTGGTGCCAGCCTTCATGGTAATGAATAGGTGGCTGGTAAGGATGGGCATGCACCAGGAAAATGCAGTTTGTTCTGGTTCATGATTTGTGGTATGCCCAGCTCACAAACTACAAAACATCGCAAACTTTTAGGGGCTAAAAGAACTGGTTTAGTTTGTGAGGTTCATGATGGCTTAGAATGGCCCCTCAGTGTACTAGAGATAACAAACTTGCAGGTGATCTTCAGCTGACTCTTGTAAACCTGCCCTTCATGTTTGGTGAGGATTCGATCTACAGGGTCCAAGTTACAGCCCCCTAAACAAGCTGCCCCATCCTCCATTATTTTGGAAGGAAGGAAGGAAGGAAGGAAGGAAGGAAGGAAGGAAGGAAGGAAGGAAGGAAGGAAGCAAGGAAGGAAGGAAGGAAGGAAGGAAGGAAGGACAAACCCAACAGGACTAAGGTCAAGTCAGAGAATCTCTACAATAGAAACTGCAGGCGGGGGAAGGGGGTTCAAGCCCAGCAGAATCAGTGCAGTCAGTGCAGTCATAGAGTGAGTTGGATTCAGTATCAGCCAGCTCTTTTTCAGCCATCCCACCATGGCCTCCAGCCCCTCAGCCAGATTTTGTGGAGTGGCATCTGGGTGGCCACCCATCAACAAATACAGCTGGGTGTTATCAGCGTACTGGTAAAACTTCAGCCTGAAATTCCACACCAGCTTGGCGAGGGGGCACATATAGATATTAAACAATATAGGAGAAAGGATTGCTCTCTGAGGCAACCCACATATTAAGAGGTAACTAGTTGACACTCTCTCTCCTAGCACTACCCTCTTTCCCCTACCTTGGAGAAATGAGTTAAGCCACTTCAGGACTACCCTATGGATTCCTATGTTGGTGAGGCGGTGGATCGGAAGATCATGATCAACTATGTCGAATGCTGCTGTGAGATCAAGCAGTAACAGCAGTGCCAACCTGCCTTGATCTAACAGTCTGCAGAGATTGTCCATGAGAGCAACTAGTGCCGTCTCTGCCACATGGCCAGAGCAGAAACCGGACTGGAATGGGTCCAGTTCTGATGTGTTATCCACAAAACTCTGAAGCTTCTCAGCTACTGCTGCCTCAATTACCTTACCCAGAAACAACAAATTCCAGACTGGGCAGTAATGGGAAGGATCTGTAGGATCCAAGGAAGGCTTTTTCAAGAGGAGTACCATCACTGCCTCCGGGTAGACCCCCAAATCCAGGGACTGATTGATAATGTCTACCAAGGGGCCCCGTATTCCCTCACCACTGACTTCATTGAAATGACAATGAAATGGGAAAAAAATCCACATGTCTGCCTTGTGATATGGAATACTTGTTAGGGTTTTTTTTGGGGGGGGGGGGCATCCAGTCAGAGTCAACAGAAACCTTGGATATCCAAAGAAGTACTCCAGCCTTTAAAATGTTTGCAGCCTATTTAGAGGTTACTTCCTCAGAAAATTATAAAAGAGCCAGGAGAGAGGAAATCTCAAACGGCTGCTTTATGGCCCTTCAGAGTTTGCTTCATTGTTAATGATTTCTGTGGGCTAGAGGCAGTGGAGATTCATAGCACTTATTAGATTTTATCAGCAAGATGAAAGATGCTTCCATAGTGCTCTAGAGAGATCAGGCCTGTAAAATAAAATTTAAAAAAAAAAAGAAATCTGCAAATTTGAGTATACTAGAAATGGTAACTTTTTTCAAAAGAGAGAAAAGAAAACAACAAGAATAAAGCTCCTAAGTATTTTCAACACACGTGTGCCCTGAAGATCTCACACACACAAAAAGGGACCACATGATCCAATTATTGGGCAAGGGGAAAATATGCTCTAGGAGTATGTATACATCTTTTAGCTAAATGGTTTTCTTGGTGCTTTATGGGAAACTGTTTTTCATTTGTGATACTTCTAAATCTGTAACAATGAAAAAGGAAGTATTTGTTTTGTGCTTCAGGAAATTCTTCAATAGCATTCATACCACAGTGCCTGAGCATGATGTTGAACAATGATGGTGAAACTGGAGGATAAGCAAGAAGGCATGAACATACAAAGCTGCAATTTACTGAATCAGAACTTTGATCCATCACAGTCATTATCATCTACTCAGCTTGGCAGTGGCTCTCCCAGATCTCGGATCTTTCTATCACCCAATCCTTTTTTTTACTGGAGATGCCAGGGATTGAACCTGGGACCTTTTGCATGTGGTTATTCTACCATTGAGACACAGTCCCCCCCCCCCCCAAGGAGGAGGAAGGAATAACATTTTGCAGTCTTAAAGAGATAGGGTCGCATGTTTGCTCCAGGGCTCAATCCAAAACTTGTGCATTTCTTATACAATGTTGTCACATAGTTTAAGAGGTTAACAACTTGAGGTCCCCAAGATCCAAGGTCTAGATTTCCAGTTACCAACCTAGAGGTAATCACATAGGGAATCTGTGGCAATAGACATTTCTGGTAGGCTGCTTTAGAGAGCAATGGCAGAGATGCTGGCCCTTCACTTCTTTCTCAAAGTGGCATACCAAACGAGTAGCAGAACAGGGAGAATGAATTTACAGTTTAAGGGGTGACAGCAAGGATTTCTCTGTAGCAGCAGAAATTTATTGCAAATAGCCAAAGGCTTCTGTAGTCCTAGGTAAAACTGAGCATGCATAAAATGCAGAGGTTGATAGGGAATAAAATAATAACAATAAGAACACGTTAGATAAAACAGATTAAGAAAAATAGATATAAAATTTCCTAGCCAAAACAGAAACCACTACTACAAAAACACAGTCACAGCTCTATCTTGAATTTTCGTACTAGCCAAAGCATACAATGAGACCACTGAATATGCTACAAAAAGGACCACTCTCACAGTTGTGTTCATTTCTTCAAGGTAGGGTAGCTGAGCTGTTAGCTGGAGAAAATATCCTGTCCCTTTAATACAAATAACATGGAAATGAGTAGGTGAAGCTTTCATGGCATGGAGGTAAATAACATCCCATGAAGACTATATCAGTGGGACAGAACATTTTTGTCTCCAGGTTGTTGGCAATTCTGCCTCAAGATGGCTAACTTTTGGTGTAGTCTGTAGGAACCTGAATAGGAAGTGATTTGGGATTCCAGACTTTGACTGAGAATCTTCTGGCCCTAAAATGAGATCAGTCCTGATGAATTCACAATGTGCTTCCAAATGTCATACCTTTCTTGAAGCATGGAAGGGAGAATGAGTGTGTGTGACATCAGGCCATCTAATTGGCTGGCAGCATAAAGTATCTGGATTGGATAGGCCTAGTTTAATATTAGAAGCTTGGCCTTCTGTTCTTGTTGGGTCAATGATGCTATACTTCTCGTGTGCTCTGCTTTAGTGTCTAGTCTTTTCGAGCCCCAGCTTCAGCAACTGAATGCAAGGAACTGGATATTACAATTTTCAGATTTAGATTTGTGTGCTTTCACAGGCAGCCAATGTTCCCTCTAAGCTGTGGAATCTTGTGAGCAAAAATTCTACTTTGTGAGCTACCAGCATTAAAGTTGTGAGCAAGCAATTTGGCTACTGCATAAATTAGTTTGCTCTGGAGCCATCCTTCCTGAGCTAAGACAAAAATGTGTGAGCCAGAGGCTAAAAAACTGTGAGCTAGCTCACACTAACTCAGTTTAGAGGGAACACTGCAGGCAGCTAGCGGTCATTCTGATAATAAGAACATAAGAGAAGCCAATGTTGAATCAGGCCAATGGCCCATCTAGTCCAACACTCTGTCACACAGCGGCCAAAATATACCAGGTGCCATCAGGAGGTCCAGCAGTGGGGCCAGGACACTAGAAGCCCTCCCACTGCTGCCCCCTCCAGCACCAAGAATAGAGTGCATCACCTGCCCCAGACTAAGAGTTCCCATCGATACCCTGTGGCTAATAGCCACTGATGAACTTCTGCTCCATATGTTTATCTAATTCCCTCTTGAAACTGTCCATGCCTCTAGCTGCCACCACCTCCTGTGGCAGTGAATTCCATATGTTAATCACTCTTTGGGTGAAGAAGTATTTCCTTTTATCTGTTCTAACCCAACTGCTCAGCAACTTCATGGAGTGCCCACGAGTTCTTGTATTGTGAGAAAGGGAGAAAAGTACTTCTTTCTCAACCTGCTCAATCCCATTCATAATCTTATAAACCTCAATCATGTCACCCCTCAGCCGTCGTTTCTCCAAGCTAAAGAGCCCCAAGCATTTTAACCTTTCTTCATTTCTTCATAATGAGAGGATAAATTGTGGTCCTCTGTCAGGAACAGGCAATCATCCGAGACTGCAGTACTCCTTGATCCTGATTCTTGATAGGGCAATGTTCCTTAAATTGTTTCCTTTATATGTTTTAGGGAGATCAAACAGGCACTCTGCAAGCTCCAGTTCTGCTCCAGAATAACTTCCTGATAGTGTGACAAACTAATCTAGCCCACAGTCTTAGCTTCCAGATCTTTTTCACATTGAGGTTCAACTTCTCACTAAAGGCCAATGGCTACTGTCTTGCCTGTCTTCTACCCCTACCCCGGGCTTCACTCTTTTTGTCCACCATTGTCCAAATAATTGCCCACTGTAAATTCTTAACACAACTATATTGACAAAATGTTCACCTTTATTTTTCTTGGTACCAGAATGATAAATGTCAGCTTTGTCATGTAGTTTCCATATATTTCTCAGCTCCTTAGCAACATTTCAAGGGAAAGCAAAATATTATGAGCTTTGGTTCAGCTGCTGCTTTTAATAATCAGATTGCTTCTGGAGAAAGAGCAGAATGATATATATTATCCCTATTTCAAATTTAGTTACACAGGAAGCAAAAGATTATTTCTTTCCCAGAAATATAATATCATTTCTATATCAAAATGAGGACATTAAAGGATTTGGGAAACATTTTTCTGCCATCTTTTAATTTATAATTTCTATTTATATTTTTAAACATTGTTTTAGTAATTTTAAACTATTTTCTGAGCTGCAGTTGTGTATATTCAGTTGTGTACATTGCTGTGTGTACTGAATGACTGGTCTGTACCTACTCCAAATATGTTTATGCCCTCTCAATGTGGTACTAAGTATATCTGGGCTGTGGATCTTCTTTGGATAAAGAAGGGAGAATAATAGACCACATGAATAGGCCTTATACTGAATCAGCTTCTTTGTCCATCAAGGTCAGTAGTGTCTTCTCAGACTGGCAGTGCCTCTCCAGGACCGCCAGCAGAGGTCTTTCATACCACCTATCATCATTTTAACTGGAGATGCCAGGCACTGAAACTGGGACTTTCTGCATGACAAGCAGTTGCTCTACCACTGAGCCACAATCCATCCATGTAAAAATAGATCAGATAAAAAGCCTCCAACATAAGGTAATTTCAATGGATCTGAAGTATTGGTCTGAAGTAGAACAGCTAGATTCAAATCCAGTAGCATCAGACACTGCGGTCACACACTAAACAATCCACTTTCAACCCACTTTTGAATTGGATTTTGCCAGTTCACACAGTAAAAATCCAGTTGGAAAGTGCATTGGAAGTAGATCGAAAGTGCATTATTTAGTGTGTGTGACCGCAGCCTAATTAGAGATCAACCCGATTTTCAGGGTATAAGCTTTGAAGACTCCTTGAATGAAGGGAGCTTTGTCTCTCAAACACTCATACTCTGAAAATCAGGTTGGTCTCTAAGATGCTACTGGACTTGAATCTAGCTATTTATCATAAGGTAAATATCTGAAAAGCTGGCACTGCTCAGAAGGTCATATGAACTAAGGCCAAATTCACACAATCTGTTCTGTATTTTGGGAAACAAACAGTCACTCAAATGCAGCCTTCATATGTATGGTTCTTCATGTGAAGCCCCCATGTTAGACATTGCTTTGTGAACATGGTGGGAGGAAAGATTTATTTAATTCTGTGGGTTTTTACATTTATTTAATAGTGGCTGATTTCCCACTACAGCTGCCTCAGTGTTGTGCCACCGTTTGCCCTGACACTATTGGTCAATTTCACACCCGAAGCCACGGGGCTGCATTTTGACCCACGGCTTCACCCGATTTCCTCCACAGTTTCGTAATCCTGTTTTTTGAGGATTACAAAACTGCGGAGGAAATCAGGCGAAGCCATGGGTCAAATGCAGCCCCGCGGCTTCGGGTGTGAAATTGACCAATAGTGTTGGGGCAAACAGCGACGCAACACTGAGGCAGCTGTAGTGGGAAATCAGCCTCTGTGTTTTTAGCTGTTTTAACATATTGTGTGTAAGCCACCCTGAGCCTGCCTCGGCAGGGAGGGTGGGATATAAATCAAATAAACAAACAAACATCCCCACCCTCCACAACTTCAGAAATATCCACAGCCTTAGTAAATTATGAATCAAGGATTACTTATCCTATGAGTTAAAACTGGAGTTCTCTTTCAGGAACAGGGGCTTAACTGTTGTTTCTCTAAAACTGTACCTTTATTACTATATGTTCACTGATTCCATGTAACAATCCTCACTCAGTCATGGTAAATGCTACATTAACAAATACAGTATGAAACGAAAATGCTGTTGAGCCTCTGGTTAAAGGCATTAGGTTGGCATTTTGATTGCTTACATGATACCCCAGCTTGGTCTTTTAGGTAGCAGGCAAGCACACATACCAAGAAAAGAACTGAGTATCTATGCCTGAGACTACCATATATCTCTCATGTTAATTTCCCACAAATTATTCTTGCATTGTTCTTTCTGTATGTTGCACAGGAATGCCATTTGCAGTACCATGGCCATTTTCATCAGGAATGAGTAAATGGAGCTTCTAGAAAGCAAGTGTACCAACAAATACAGTAGTGGTTCTATTAGGAAACTGTTGAGGAACAGTGTCAGAGGTTAACAGCTTTTTATGTACCTATTTGGTGCTTGCTAGGACTTTTAAAAAATAGATTATGATAGTGAGTTCCAGATAAAATGTATTTTATAGATTTTTTAAAAAGGTATATAGTATATTTTATTTAAAAATTGGATTGTTAATGTTCTGAAGTCCACATATAGAGATACTCAAACCATAGTTGCAAGAATGTTTTTTTCTTTCATATCTTTCACTGCTTAAATAACAATTCAACTCAGTAATGTTGAGACCTTCACAAATGAAATGTTTAAAATTTGAATTTACCCTGCTTACAGAGTTCATTCTCTCTTGAGACAAAGGACTCCTTGTTGACAAATTACTGATTTTTTTGCAACAAGCTATTTTTTAGTTTGTTTATCTTCACAGTTGGTGACATACATTCAACATCACAATGGCAGGGCTTGTATGAGGTTTATTTCCATTTTCAGTGAGTTATTTTGCCTTGCTGTGGACTTTTCCAGCCTTCCATATTCTTAGAATGATAATCAACTGTTCATGCTAACCTAAGCAAGTTTAGAGTGCTGCAGGACAAATTCTTATTTTATATTTTTTTAAAAAAATATTGTTTCTATAAGAATAGTCAGGTTTCATGCTTTATAGGATTAGGTGATTTTTCTTCACATATAGAAAATGGTGAAGAGTACATTCAGTCTAGTTTATGTAATGATGTCCTGTGTAGGGTCATTACCAGATGAATAGTATTATGACTAATAAAATCCTATGTTCCAGAGAACAGGATAGAATTTTAGGCTCTGTTGGCTAGACAGAAATAATGTTATCCTTTGTATTTTCTATAAAGCTACAGGGCCTCTTTATTCTCAGCTAAATAAACACTCAAATGTAACACTATAACATTTTCACTACACTGAGTTTTATCTGTTCCATTCTGCAATCATTTGAGATTTTTATGTTTGGTATTTACATTGAAAATGTCATTACTGTGCTTTCATTTCAAATGAAAGATAAACAGCTTGTCCCACCTTCCCCTTTTTTGAAAGGTGACACATTATGATGGGGCAAAAATATTTTTCCTTTCATTTTATATACATTGGAGGGTTAAACAAGCAATCCAGCAGTCTGAAGTGGTACAGTCCATTTGGTATTCATTGAGCTTGCAGATGGAATGTGATCATCTATAGAAACAAAATGTGTCCATGTAGTGCAGTGGTCAGAATGCTGGACTAAAGTGGGCAGAGCTTCGGCGTTTCAGAAATGGTCACGGCTTCTTGCATCAGCAAGAGACGTGTGCCATGAATCAGAGACAGGAGAAGGCACGATGGTGCGTGCCTTCCATGGCACCCTTGTTGATGGGTGCCAAGCCAGGGAGCTTTTAGGAGAGCCCTTTCCCTGGCTTGTAGCTGGCGTAGGAGGGCTTCTCTCTGCCCCGATGGTCTGTTTCTGATTCCCAGCAATGGCATAGAAACAACCACTCCAACAAGCGATCTGGAAGTTCAGCGGATTTATCTCTACTCTGCGAGATCTGTTGGATCTACATCAAGCAAGATCCCAGGGAGACCTGTTGGATCGACTGACTAATGAGTGAGTAATGTTGAAGCGAGACATCGATCAGCGTGCTGCAAAGTCCCCATGGTAGAAGAGGGAGGGGGAGGGAATGCCCTACCCCCCAAAAAAAGCAGTTTAATGAAGTGTTAAGGGGGAGACTAAGCAGATCAACGAATGGATTACAACAGGGGAATTTCCAAGGGATTTTAAGCACTTAAACAGACCTGTGAGACTTCATAGCGGTTAAAATAAATATCCTTCCAACATGGAGATTGTGGCGTAGGAAGAAAATGAAACCATGCCTTCTTCAGGAAGAGCTTGAACAAAGAAGTGTATCATATGACCTAGCTGGCCTGGGTCAGGTGGTTTAGATAGCCTTAGAGACTCTTCCTGCTTTATCGGAGTGAACTTTTTTCACCTTCTCCTGGCCCTCAGAAGGCATTGGATTTAAAGAGACAGTGTTACTACCAGAAAAGCCTTTACTTATGGAATGTGTCTAAACAAGATGGGTTATAATTGGACAGGCAGGTTGGTTAAAAAGCAAATTATCTTTAAGCAAAGAATTGGACTTTGACTAATCCAAAACATAACCGCCCTGCAAAAATGAAGCAATGGACTCTTTAGACTACAGACAAGCATGTAACAGCTATACCAAGGACGTAAAAAATGCTGAGAGCCAGAAGATTAGAGGAAAGACACTATAAGAAACAAAGTGGACTGTCTTTAATTGTAGAAGAAGTGGAATTTGAACTTTGAGAGTTTGGAGGGGGGGGATAAACGTGTTATGTGAAGCCATAGTCAGCAGGTGTCTGTTGATGGGAAATAAGGATGGAAATTTTCATTGTTGTACCAGCTAAGCAGATCTTGATGATTAGAGAATATTGACTAATATTGAATACTCCTCATGTCAAAAAAATTTCTAAGAGAAAATAGCTTTGGTTAAAAACATTGTATAACTTCCAGACCTTGGGTTCTTAGTCAGATATTCTTTGCTTTATCCTATAGTTTGTAGTGTCCCCTTCCTATTTTTCTGTTGTAGTTTATAGAAAATAAATTTTAAAAATCCCCTACGGAGGGGCCAAAAAAGAAAAGAAAAAAAGAATGCTGGACTAAGGTCTGGAATACCCAGGTCTGAATCCTCATGATACTAGGGAATTCATTGAGTGATTTTGATGTAGTCACTCTCTCTTACCTTAACTTACCCCAAATGGTTCTTACGAAGATAAAATAGAAAGGGAATGAAAGCTGCTTAGAGTCCCCATTAGGGAGAAAAACAAGGTATAAATATCTAGATTAAATTTATTTTAAGTAAAAATTTCAGATGAATCCAATCCTGACCATCTCTGATTTTGCCTTACAAGATATTTACAAGATATTTAAATATTTATCTTCCCTTACAAGATACAAGATATATAAGACCTTTAAGGCCTTGAGCAGTCTGGGACCTGTGTATCTTCAGGACTGCCAGTTTGGTGTAGTGGTTAAGTGCACGGACTTTAATCTGGGAGAACAGGGTTTGATTCCCCACTCCTCCACTTGCACCTGCTGGATGACCTTGGGCAAGCCATCGTTCTGGCACAGCTGTTCTTGAAAAAGAGCAGTTTCTGTCAGAGCTCTCTTAGCCCCACCTACCTCATAAGGTGTCTGTTGTGGGGAGGGGAAGAGAAAGGAGTTTGTAAACCACTCTGAGACACTTTTGGGTAGTGAATGGCGGTGTATAAATCCAATCTCTTCTCTTCTTCTTCTTCTCTGGTATGTCCCCAGGAAACCATTACACTCTGTGGAAAACAACCTACTGGAGATCCCTGGCCCCAAAGATATCTGGCTGTCCTCAACTTTTTCAGCCCTGGCTCTTACCTGGTGGAACTCTCTGCCAAATACTACCAGGGCCCCATGGGACTTAGTGCAATTCTACAGGGCCTGTAAGGCAGAGATGTTCTGCCAGGCCTTTGGTTGAGGATAGCAATGGTTCTATCATAGCTGGCACCCTTCTCCTTTCCTCCATCTTTTCACTTTGACCCCCTCCTCTCCCTACCTGTGAAATGGCAACATAGTCTGGAGTGGGTCAAGAAGAAATCTTGATGCCATCTGAGATTCTATAATTTATATAGATTTTATTGATTTTAACTGCTGTACATCGCCCACAACCTTGTGCTCACATGGATTGGGTGATCAGTAAATCCAATTAATTAATTAATTAATTAATTAATTTAGAGACGAGTTGTGCTACCAGGGATTTGGGTGTGCCAAAGAATGCTTTCACAATATAACATTATTCCTATTCAGATCTGGTTCTGCTTCAATTGTTTTGTAAGTACAGTGGGATCATTTGCTTTCAGACAGCATTTGAAGCATTCAAAGTGCACATGGAACATTTTGTATATTTCAGATGGACCTTCATTTTTCCACAGCACCCTCCTATTTTTTTTTAATATGTTGTGCTATATCAAAATAGCATTTTTCAATGATTAGCTGATCAGTCAATTTCTTTGCCCCAACACCCCACAAATTAAGGGACAAGACACCAAGCGTGGGTTTAACTCATTTACTTATTCAGCTGTATTCAGCTTACATAAATGGCTCATCTACATTACTGCTTATTTTGATAAGCTGATGATTTTATTTATTTATATATTTATTACATTTATATCCTGCCCTCCCTGCTGTGGCAGGTTCAGGATGGCTTACATAAAACTGTAAAATACATAAAACAACACATAAAACCTCATGATTTTTCATACAATTATAACTGATGTATGACTGACTCAGAGGGTGGGCTGTGCTAGGCAACCACATGAACTACCTTCTGGACAGATCCTTCCAGGCTCCAAACTTGGTTGGCATTTACAGCTCCCCTTGCTTATCAGCCCCTGCACATTCCTATGTGCAGAGAGGTGCCTGGCTTCATCCATTTCCCACTTAGCACCAAGGGCACTTCTTCCAGACACATGACTTGTGCTTCATTTAAAGTAAGTTGGGAGCCAGGGCAAAATAACCCAGAACATAGTTTGCTGTGAATCTCACTTCTCTCATTATATCTTGCAAAACTGCAATATAGAGTTACAGCAATAAACAGAATAATCTTACAAATAAAAAGTAGGCAAACTGAGCAAAAAAAGCAAAAAATTATCTGTCTGTTGTGATTCAAAGATATAAGGTGCTTTGAAGCGCATCAGGGAATTCTTGAGACCCTGACAGCCATGTATTTTCCCAGGAAAGAGCCATAAAGTGCACAAAGAGGTGTGTGAGAGAGCAGGAGATGGGTTTCAGCAGGGAGATGACCATTTGCCTATCTGCCAGGGAAACAGGATCGATAACTGTTGTAAAACATAATCTTGATCTGGAGGGGATTGAGATGTGAGCTCCAAAATGACTGGAGGGAGATTGAGGTTCGTCTTCCCAGATGGAGCAATTCCCCTAAATCTGGATAGGGGGAATTTCCAGCCAACATAGGGGAGGAAGGATTAAAAGGCTGCATCATCCATTAGTTCTTTGTTCAAATGCTTTGTGAGAATTCTGGGATCCAGACTCCTCTGCAGGAAGCAGGAGGGGTCTGGATGTGCATTTTGTTTCACTGACAGCCAGGTGGGGTTGCCAGAGCTAACTGTTTTGGATTGGTAAATTAGCTTAGATTTATGTTTTATGTTCTTTTCATTAGATCTGTAACCACTAGGCTTGATAGCTATTTTTTGCCTGTGCTCTAACCTAATCTGTGGCAATAAACTTCCTTTTTTTAAGAAAGCAGACCATGATTCAAACTCCTTCTCGCATCACCTTAGATCACTCACTCATGCTCAGACATGCATGCACATTTGCAGACAGGATGGGCTGAAATAATTTGAAATTTTGCCCTTTATCCTTGCTAAGAGACAATCTTTACTGGTGTTCCCCAAGACACTGGTATTGTAGGAGGTTGGATTTTAACTTGAGATGGTGACACAATGAAAAGGAAACATGCTTTACCTGCACAGAAGCACACAACATGCATATAAGAACACATAGACCAAGGGTGTATTTATGACACTGCTTTCAGAAGTTCAACAGACATTTCAAAAAATAACCTGACACAATTCAAAAGCACACCAGCCATAAAACTAGGAAGATCAAAGGGTTTTAAAAACCTAGCTCAATTAACACTTGCTATTTAAGGTGTCTGAAATGGGGAAAAAAATGTTCAGCTTCAGAAGCCAAAAGAGTTTAAAGAGGCAGTCTGAAAGTTTTCCAAGTGTTGAAATTACCAGTGCTGGACCCCCTCTCTGGTCAGAGTGACCCAGGCCCATGATTCTCTGTTCATCATTCTTGGAAGTCTCATTAATGGAACAGCATGAACCTGTCTAACTAAGTTCGGATTTTCTGTTCAGAGCCATGTCAAAAGCAAGTCTGTACTTCCATTCAGCCTCTCAACATCTTGTAATCCATAAAGTCTCAGAGCGGGTTGCTGGGCCTGTCTCAAGGATCAAATGACACATTGCCTGGCTAGGAAATAATCCTACAAGTCAGTAGTGCAAGCTGTCAACAGCCAGTATTGAACAGGATGCTATAATTTTAATGATCAACTTTAGGGTAAAGGGAAAGTGCTCAAATCAAGTCCCTTCATTACACTCTTATATTGTACTGGCTCATATCGATTATCCAGTCAGATACTGCTAGACTCCCTAAAGCCCCCCCCCAAAAAAAAGAATCCCGAACAAACAAATTTCTACTTGCAATCAGTTTTCACTGGGAGATGAATCAGTTTCCTTAAAAATACTTCCCCCTCTGGCACCATGGCATCCAGGTAATGATGCCAGGCAAGGAATGTTTTAGTGTAGTTGCTATGGCAAAGCTAGCGAGAATGATGTAATATGAAATTTGTGCTCCATGTTCCAACCTTCCATGAAGGGTCTCTCAGCTTCCTATGCATCAAGGGAATAAAAGTCTCAGAATACACAGACATATATTACATTATTTAGATGCAGGGGGAAGTCAGGGGGGGGGAAGTGTTTGTATAATGCCATAATACATTCCCATTGACATTCAGTTCAGATTCACAGACTTCCTGAGAACTAATTTCTAGGAAAAAATTACTCATCTCACTTGCCAGTTGGGTATTCTCTAGCAATGCTTAACATTATATAAACTGAATAGGAAAGATAACATTGTTACCTAGAAAATTTGTTTAAACAGAGTGGGCTACAGAGAGTCAGAGAGATAAATAGGTCAGGACCCTGAACATTCTTCTTTTCTATTGCTCTGATACTATCTCTTTGATGTGTAGATTGCTGCTCTCAGGGAGTCTTCCTTCTGTCCAGCTGATACCTTCTCTCCACACACTTCTCCATCTTGACACTATGAGGGCAGGACATGCCCAGGGCCGGCTCGAGGTTTTTTTGTGCCCTAGGCAGGGCTACCTTCTGGCACCCCCCCCTGCTGCCGGGGCTCCCCAGGGCTCTCCTCCTCCTCCCCCTCTCGCCCACCCCCGGGGTGCTCCGGCAAGCCAGGGAAGGGGCAGGGGTTTAAACCCCTGTCCCTTCCGTCTGAGTGCCGGCTTGCCAGTGTGTCCCGCAGCTGCGAGGCATGCCAGCAAGCCACGGGAAGTGGTGGGGGTTAAAACCTCCATCCCTTCCGTCAGAGTGCCAGCTTGCTGGCACATCCTGCAGCTGTGGGGTGCACCAGCAAGCCAAGAGAAGGGGTGGGGGTTTCAACCCCTGTGCCTTCTGTCAGAGCACCGGCAAGCCAGGGGAAGGGGTGGGGGTTTAAACCCCCATCCCTTCTGTCGGAGTGCCGGCAAGCCAGGGGAAGGGCGGGATTTAAGCCCCCGCCCCTTCCATCTGAGTGCCGGCTTGCCAGCGTGCCCTGCAGCTGCAGGGGCACTGGCAAGCCAGGGGCTTTTGACGGGGGGTGGGGCCTTTTGGTACCCCTAAGGGCCGGCATGCTCTAGGCAAAGACCTAGTTCGCCTAGTGAGCAAGCCGGCCCCGGACATGCCTCCTGTATCTCCATCCATCCTAGCTAGTAAGACTAGATTAGAATCCTGTCTTTATGCTGTCCAGAACAGAGTTCCTTACAATAAAGAACTCATACTAGTTTTGCCAAGATAGAAATATTTATATGCCACTTCTTGAAAGTTCAAGGCATCATAACAACATAGTTAAAAGAAATTTAAAAAGCTAAAACATCTGGCAACTAAATAAATCACAGGCTCCATTTATAGATGCACTTTTGAACAGATTAGCTAGCCAGACCAAGAAGACTGGACTGGAAGTATATACAAAGTAAAGATAGTAAATGGGGAAATGGTGGCATCTAACAGAAGTATGTCTTTCATCAGAATCATGGATTGTTGCCACCCTATGGATACCTATCAATTCAGTTTGGAACCTAGCTTTTAAAAATTTTTAAAACAGCTCCTGATTCTGCTCTGCTCCAGTGACCTTGGATATCGGACCTGCTTGCTCCTGTATATGCCCCTTGTCTGCTAGACCTCACTTTCTGGACCATGCTCTGAACTGGACTCTGCTCTCTGGTAACTGACCTTCTGGACTGAATCTTGACTGTGACTTTGGACTCTGACTTGGCTTGCACCTAGACTCTGACACTCATGGAACCAGTTTTGCTGTTTGAAAAGCTGATTGGCAAAGTGGTTAAGAGCATCTTCTATCAGCTGCATCATCTGTAACTGTATCCTTTCATTGACTCAGACAATTTAGCATTATGATCCATGCTTTTGTAAGCTCAAGGTTGGTGTACTGTAACATATTCTACATTGGCCTGCCCTTGAAGACACCACAATGGGTTTCCTGTGTATATCTGTCCTTTCATAATTGAAAGATACCTCTCTGAGTAGTTCCAGTAAAATATGGTGGAGAGGAGTATTCTGAGACCAGAATGGTCCTTTATGCACAGATGGAGTCCTTGAACTGGCAAAAGCTTGCACTTGCAGAAGGAAAGGACATCTCTGAGATCCAACTTAATGTGATGGAGGTCACCACAGGTAACAAAAATACAACCACCATCAAGAAGGAGTGAATGTGGCTATAGAGCATGTAGAATTGCATTGTGCACTACAAGCTCCCTACATGCTTGCCTGTCAGTGATGGGTAATCTGCCAGTACTGCAATAATTCTTTTTATTTTATTACTTGTGGCACACTCCTGCATCTTGAAATATAATGTAGGAAGTGACTTTCTGATGGTTTCTTCTGAATACTGCCATATTTTTGACAACACATCATGCTGACCTTCCTTAAAAAAGAGCAATATACTGCATGCAAGGAACAATGGCATTTCATTACTGAAGTATGATGAGAAGTGGTTTAATAAAATCTGGTCTCTTCTTAGAACATATAAGCTACTGAGTAAAATTTGATTACAGCTTCTCCCCCATTGTGCACTTTCATAAGGTTCTGTGGACTCTGTTTCCAAGAAACAGGAGAAGCCTGTGTGCTGTTAGATATTCCATATGCACATAATTTCATGCAGAGGATGGTGTGATTGGAGGTATTTAAAGCATACGTAAGATCCTCGAAATACAATCCTACACAAATGCCACATTAATATACAGATCTGGTTGGCACATTTGAATAATCTTATGAAGGTACAACAGCTTGTGAGAAATTCAAGCTGGTAAATATGTATTAAGCTGCAAATCATAATAAGATGGCAAATGTGTTTATACTCTGCCTTTCCACTAATTTTGGATAACAGGGGTAAGATGTATTATACAGATGCAGGAAGCTACAAAATCACCTTCATTCTAAATGGTGTACTTACTGACAATTTCTTGTTGGAAAGGAAAACAATTTGGGAGTTGAGCACAGTTTTTGAGAGTCAAAAGAAATGTGTGTGTGCAACCTTGCCTCTCTGAAACCATTCCTTTGTCTCTTGCTGTTGATTTTAGCCAAAATAGTTTTGTATATTTTTTTTAAAAAAAGAGGTGAAAGTGAGTTCAGTGTACACACTTCATGTAGCTCCCCCTTCCATTGTTAACTCTCTCAGGCTTTGGTTTTAACTAAGTTTAAACCTGAAGCTCTATGGTGAACTTTTCCAAATAAGGAAAGGAAGTCTTGGGGTATAGAAGAGGTGTGATAGAGGAGGTCTTGGCTACCTCAGCAAAATGTGGGATGACTGGTCTCAGGTGATGTGATGGAAGACCTCTTTAGCTGAAGATTCTAATATGTGCTGGGAGTTCTTTAGTAGAAGGAACATTCATGCAATAACACATTTTATTGGTTAACTAGTGAGCCATTCTGACAAATGTTCTAAAAATTTCAGGGCCAGGTGAGTCTGGATCCCTTGGAGTATGATATTGTTTCCAACGATTTACAATGAGATCAAAATGTACTTCCAATCCTACCACCCCTCAGCCTTTGCATTCAAAATGTCCCAAAACATTATTTTCTGGGCACCAAGTGAAGGGAAGAGACAAGCTGGTCACAGAGTTAAGAAGGAGAGGGGGAAAGCCTGATGACAACGCAGTGTAAATATAGTGCCTACACTTGTACAAACTGTACAGGATCTGTACCATGATCAGCAACACTACACTTTGAACATTCCAAATCATGGGGGTGGACTTGACATTTTTGCAAACTTACACAGTTTGTGCATGTATAAGGCCAATGGCCATCTAAGGTGAATATTATCCCTGGGAGGTGGGGCTAGCATGCTGAATCCTAGGTGGGTGGATCTCCTTTTCTATGTCCAGTTCCGAAAGGACACATCTCATAGCATATTTCTAGTATATGTAGTTGATGGAAACAAAAGGCTATAATGTATTTCAGCCTCACTTAAACACTTGGGAGAAAAGAAGGCAAGGATTAAAAATAATACAGTTTATGAAGGGCCTAAAATCTTGGTGTTACATAAAAGTGTAGGCTCTGCCTAATTTCTTTACAACCAAATAAATACAACTCTTTATTTATATATTGTCAAAGAAAATAAATAAATAACACGTAATGGAAAAGAAAGAATGAGAAACATGATAAAAATAAGACTTAACCCATACCTTTGGTATTAAAAAATTCTGACTCCATTTATTTCAATGGGAAAGATTTACAGTAGAGTCTTAAGCAGTTATACCTCTCTAAGTTCATTGACTTCATACAGAGGAAGAATATAAATGAAACAGGCAAACTCTTCCTGTTTAACTTTCATAGAGAAGCAACAAAGGGGGAGGCTTTGGCCTACATGGCTTTCTAGTAGGCCTTCCAGAATCATAGAGTTGCCAGGCAATACCTGGCAACGAGTGGGAGGGTTATGGGGGGATTATGCAGGGAGAAAAAATAAAAAGTAGAATAAGGACTAATCTACTTACAGGAATTGTTTTACCACAGAGTTCCTGGTGATTCCTAGGGCTACCTGTATGAGAAAAATGGTAGCTCTAGGAACCACCAGAAACTCTATGGTAAGAACTTAGTATAAGTAGATGAGAACTTTTTAAATTACTGTTATTTTTCTCCTGCTGGTGGTGGGCAATGGAACCTGGGGATGGAGGATTCTCCCACCCCCACTGGGGGCTTAGCAACCCTACTGACTTAGAGTTATCAGGTTGGTCACTGTGTGAAACAAGATGCTTGACTGAATGAACCATTAGTTTAGTCTAGCTCGGCTGCTAATATGTTCCTAATAGTACAAATCTGAAAAATTCCCCAGGTTTTCAGGAAAAAAAAATCTGAAATGTAAAAAAATACACTGAGGGTTAAAGAAAAACCCTAGAATAATAAAAAGAGCTCTTGAGCTTTAAGAAAGAGAAGCCCTAGGTAATGTTTCTAGGCAACCATAGCATTAGAGGCTTGGCTTCTCTGTGTAATAAGCAGGGGACCTTTCCAGGGCTGCTTTGTTCTTTAAAGGGAGGACTCGTCAGAGTCAGGCCTGCTGGCAGCAACCACTGGATAACTTGATACCACCCAACTGGCATAACTCCACTAGGCCTGGCTGGTTGCTACTGTTCAGCAGCAGCCACTCTATGAAACCCAGTGTGGTATAGCAGTTAGAGCTTCAGAGTAGAGTCTGAGAAATCCAAGTTCAAATCACCAGTCTGCCATGGAAGCACACTGAGTGATGTTGGGCCAGTGATATACTTTTAGCCTAACCTACCTTACAGGGTTGTTGTGAAGATAAAAAGAGGAAAGGAGAATGATGTAAGTTGCTATGGTTCACACCGTGGAGAAAGGTAGGGTATAAATGAAGTAAAAAATAATGAATATAGCTTAAAATGGGAGGCAGATAAAAGGTAGGTTTGTGAATGGCTGAGAATGAGAGACTAAGGCAGGGAAAGGGGAGAAGATATGGGGGTTGCCAGGAGAAGGGAATGTGGGGAGGGGGATACAGAGGAAAGTGATGTGCCCCCTCATACCCTTGAATGTTCCCTATGGTTCCCAAGCCGGGGCAAGTGATACTCTGTATTCTTGGTGCTTGGGGGGGGGCAACAGTGGGAGGGCTTCTAGTGTCCTGGCCCAACTGTTGGACCTCCTGATGGCACCTGGTATTTTTGGCCAGTGTGTGACAGAGTGTTGGACTAGATGGGCCATTGGCCTGATCCAACATCAGCTTCTCTTATGCTCTTATGCACCATGCAAGTGAGCTTGGTCCAATAGCCAGCCCCATAGTTTTCATAGGCAGAGGCTGCTGGGGGGGTGGGAACAAAGACATAGAGGCAGATAAAGGTAGGTTGGCTGTTGGGCGGAAAGAAGAGAAGGAACAGGAAAAGAAGAGAGGCTATGGGACTTTCAGGGAAGGGAAAGAGGAAATAGTGGGGGAATGGGAAAAGAAATTCCCCCTGCAAGTTTTTTCAGGTTCCCACTTGTAAATACTATTGTGCATAGTAATAAAACTGTATAAAGATAATAAAACAGTACAAACTTGTCTTCCCTCCCCCAAAAAGAAAGCCTCAGTAGTTTCCTGAACACCACTGAAAATTCTGTCAGAAATGTTCCCAGGTGAATCTTCTTCCCACTGTTATAGACTTAAGTCCAGGAATTAAGTTGTAAGAGAGAAAGCCTAGAAGGCTAGGGACCTAAAACTCTTTGATGCCTCATAAGCCAGACAGCCTCTTGGGCATATGAAGTTTCTTGATGAAGTAGCTGAAATTGTTATCATCAAGCCCGATGGGGAATTTTTCCATTTGGTCTAATTCTCTGTGGTTTTGTGCTTCATGTTGCATCAAATCAGAGGAAACTGATTGCCCTGTGAGTAGTTCCTTTGACGATGCAGGGGGAAGGGAGAAGTGTGGACATTTAGGTCTCTCAAAACCTTCAGCAAAACTGTAAAATATTAATCATAGCAAACTGGAACTGTTTGCATTTCTGTATGTCAAAATTTGCCTTTGGGGGTTTTATGTGGCCGGCATAAACCATGCATTGGTCTAAAATGGGTTCCTGCAATGTTAAGAAATTCATATCAATAAGTCTAAATGGAAAACAAATTCCAAAGGCCTCCTGCCCACCCACAATAATCTTATCATTTTTATTACATCTCTATTAGATCTCTAGTTTTCAGACTTGCCATTCTAATCAGATGTTGGGCATTGGTAGGGGAGGTACAAGTAGAGAAGTATAGGATAAAGTTAGAGAAAAAGCTAAGAGATAAAAACAAAACAGGCAAATGGCTATTTCAGATATTGATATATCTTTACATGATGCAGTGCTAATTGATGAGCTGATTTGTAGCCAAATGCATGCATAGATTCCTCTAAAACACTTTGGCCTAGTTCAGAAATTCTGTGTGCTTTAGGCACAATCATTGACAGGAGGCAGGTTAGCAGCTCAAATGCTCTGCAGGGCTGCATGGAGGTACTGATGGGATGAACTGCTAAATCTGTATTTGGATTATATTCACAGTTATAATACTTAACCATATTGACAGGAGAGGCCAAGAGCCTAAACTTATTTTTTGTATTTAAACTTTTTTTTTAATTCATACCTCACTTTTCTCTCTGATCAGGGACACAAAGCAGCTTTTCACATTGTTGGCCTTTCCTTCACTTAATCCCCACAACTGTTGGAATATGCAAGGTATATTGTGCGTAGATAAAGAAAATGACAAGAACATCCTGCAGGGGGCAGCAGAGGGGACAACGATCTAGCATAGTGAGATTAGGAACTTCCTACTGTTTTCCAGTAGTCTCCTTCCCGTCTCTTGATTGGCTTAGTTGGGGTTTTTTTCTTGCTCCTGCTGAGATTTGTTGGTTACTGATTCTCTTCTAGCCAGTTAGACAAACTTCTCTTTCTCTCTTCTCTTACTTACAAAATTTGTTCTCTTCTTAATAAATTGACTTTATTCTTTAAACAGTTTGTCCTCCACTTTACTGCCAACAACAACAACAACAACCTTGAGAGGATAGGTTAGGCTGAGAGACTATGATAGGCCCAAATTCACCTAGCAGGCTTCCATGGTTGAGCAAGGGATTAGAACCTGGTCATCCTAGTTTGGCTTTCTAACCACTACACCACACTGGTTACATATAAGATGTAGGGACTCAGATGCTACATATAAGGTGGAGGGACTCAGATGTTGCCTAGCAAAGTGGCCACAAACTAACTAGGTGTCTTCACTGTTCTTAGCTTCCTAATCTGCCATTTAATTAGGTTGGCAGTGGAGATCCATGTGACTTGAGCTGCAAGCATTCTTGAGGTCATGAATGAGATGTGGCACCACTAGATCATTGTGAAAAATTGTATGGATTGCCACAGCTGAAGAATTAAAAGACTAAGACTAGAACTAGATCTATTTTAAGGTATTTTGTTGGCCTAAGCAGGTGAGATTGGCAAGGTTCAGGGAGGAGATGGGTAGCCATAACTTTGTGGCTGGTGACTAGGATGAACATGAACCCACCTGAGTTTGTCTTACTCCCTGGCACTGTAAGATAGCAACCTGTATCCTCCTTGACCTACAAGAACCAATGCTGGAATTTGGAATGACAGCAAACTCTAGTCATGCTGTCAAAATCACTGGAACACATCCTGGACTGTGGTAGTGCAGTGGTGGAGCTTGGTTGGGAATGATGACAGGTGCAAGCCACATCTGTCATCTCCTCTCATGCTACCCTCCTGATATTGTGGCACCCCAGCAGCTAAGTAAGTCACTTGTATGGTGACCCAGGCCTGCCAAGGACAATGAGGATAAGGAGAAAATTAGTACTAGGAAGCAGGGCATCTAAACAATCTGAATATGGTCTCACTACAATTGCTGGAAACCTTCATATCCAGGAGCTGTTTTTCAACATGAAAATTAACATAAGCTAAATTACCCCCAATCAAAATAGATAAGGAATTTTTATTGACTCATTTCAGGACTGATTATATAATATGCAAATATCCATTTGATATTTCTAATGTTAACTAGAAGGTGGAATGTAAAAAAGAAAAGAAAAAAAGAATAGAAAACATAACGGATGAATTCCAGTAGAAATGTGACTCCAACCAATTAATACAAGCATTCAAGATATCCCCAAACAAAATACTTGTACAAACTGCAATTTGTCTAATGAGAACTAAGAATACAATTCTTAAAAGGATAAAATAACATGTAATATGGAGTTTTGGAGGGAAAACTCAACCAAATAAAACTTTTTTTCTTTCAGGGGGAAAAACACATTTGGCTATTGATATTACCTGTGGTTTTATATTTCATTTAAAATTTGCAATGGCAATATTTTGTCTAGAAAATCTATTTCAATTTCCTTTCTCCCTTATATAAAACATATCTGTGAGTCTTCATGTTATTTTGTTTCCTTATTTTCCCCATTAAAATAAACACATATCCCAATGTTATCCTGGTGTATAAGGGGCATAAACTCATCTATGATGTCCTAAAATGCTATAAAAATGGCATAACCTCCCCTGAACGAATCAAAAACATCTACAACAAAAAAATTTCAAATTATCCATAGATCTATACCCTAGGAAGGACATGTAAAGCCAGAAAAAGGAGCAAACCCCCTTTTCACTGGCAAAAGCAAATGCGAAAGAAACTGGACACACCTCCCCCCTCATAGTGCCCACTTGCAGAGCTGAGGAAATGAGTAATTTTTAAGTTAGGTTCTCCCATTGTATGTCTGACGTTGCAAACCCATGATCCAGCACTTTTTGGGCTGTATCCTATAATTACTCCCTTACTGGCAGTGTTTTCATGGAACAGATCTGAAATGGAAGTACTGATGTTATGTATTGGACTGAAACATTACAGGACTGTTCTACCAGAGATGGGCTGAGCTTGAAGCCCAAGAACAATAGTCCACCAGGACTCTGGAAGTAACCAGTCAAGAAGTAATGTTATGTAAATAGCCTATCATTGGGAGTGGAATGTGTTTGGGTGTGGCAATTGTATGCTATTTAAACAGGGCTACGGCCCTGGAGTTTAGTCTTGCTCTTGCTGAAATCACTAATAAGTAGAGCTGATCACTAAACTTGGAGTCTGCTCATCTATGGAACCCACTATTTAACAGTGGCAATGAGGATGGAATCCTGTTGAGCCAGCCCAGCACCCATCTGCCCCGCACCATGCATCAGCTCTAGTGTCACACACATTGCATCACAACCAGGACCATGGCTGCTGCTCCAGGACATCTGCCGGAATTTGACCCCACTCACCCAGAGCTTTGGGAAACCTGGGTGGAGCAGCTCAAGTACTTCGTACTGTTCCAGGACATCGAGGGTGAAGAGAAGAAGAAGGCTCTCCTGCTCACTTCCTGTGGGATCGCAACCCTGAGGCTAGTCCAGGGCCTCTTCACACCCACAATGCTCAAGGCAGCCACTTATGACGCCTTCATCGTGGTGCTCACTGGCCATTTCGTGCCTCAGCCTATGAAGATGGCATGCCGTGTGGACTTCTACATGTGCCAGCAAAAGTCCAATGAGATGGTTGCCAACTTTATGGTGGATCTTTGCTGACTGGCCCTCACATGCAAGTTCCTGAATTTCGACAATGCCCTCCTTGACTGGTTTGTGATGGGCATCCAGGAGGAGAAACTATGCCGAAAGCTCATCGGCCATGAGGATCTCACACTAGCAAAGGCACTACACAAGGCCACCATCTTTGAGAAATCCCAGCTCGACCGCCGGATCATTGTCACACACCAAGCCTCTGTCCCCTCAGTTTCTGAGGCATCAGATGAAGAAGAGACCTATCAGATTCACTGCCCAGCTCACCGCAACTCATGACCTTCTGCTGCCACTGCTCATGCAGTAGAGACTATCGCATTGATGCCCTGTGCCAGCTGCAGAGAGGCCCACGAGCATCGCTCCTGCCATTTCTGAGATGCTACCTGCAGGGTCTGCAGCAAGACAGGCCACATCGCCTGTGCCTGCCACTCCAAGGAGATGCACTGCCATGTACCAGGAATCAGCAGATCTGCACACTACTGCCATCCACCAACATCAGGTATTGAATTTGCCCCAGGACACCCCTGATAAAATTAAAGTGATTATGCTTATAGAAGGGGTACGTTGCAAGATGGAACTGGACACAGGGTCCTCCATCCCCATCATTTCAGAAGAGACTCTCCAGAGTCTCTGTCCACAGGGGGGTCCCTGCCTTCAACCCACTAGTTTCACTCTCTGGGACTTCCAAAAGAATGAGGTGGCCATTAAGGGGTGGGGCAAATTCCATGTGAAATACAGACTGTTTGAGGGAATTTTGGACTTCTTGGTGATTGAACCACCAGCTCACCAGCTTGCTTGGACTGTCTTGGTTTGCACCCTTGGGATTCAGAGTAATGGGGGTGCACCACATGCAGCCCTCAGACTTCAGTAATGTGTGTGATGAGTTTCCTGCCATCTTTTATGGGACTCTCAGCCAATACACAGGGTCCCCTGTATTGCTTCAACTTAGCCCCGAGGTGCGGCCCATCCGCCTCAAGGCCCGGAGAGTTCCATTCATGCTCAAGCCCAAAATTGAGGCAGAGCTGGAGTTTTAGCGCTTGTTTCCTATGCCACCTGGGAGATCCCCATCATAAACCCAATTAAGCCAAATGGGGTGCCCACATCTGTGCGGACTACAAATGTACTATCAACAAGGCACTGAGGGACCACACTTACCCAGTGCCTGTGCTCAGCCATGTCCTAGCGACATTGGCGGGGGCTAAGGTCTTCAGTAAATTGGACTTGGCCCAAGCATACCAGCAAGTCCCAGTGGACCAACCAACTACCAAGGCACAGACCATTGTCACATACCAGGGTATGTTCAGAATCATGTGGTTGCAGTTTGGGGTGAGCGTGGCTCTAGGGATCTTCCAGAACTTGATGGACTCTCTTTTGAAAGGCATCCCTGGGGTCCAACCATTCTTTGATGATGGACTTTGCCACCCACCTACATGCCATACTGCAGCGATTCAACTCCACCAGGCTGAAGGTGAAGCAAGAGAAATGCCTCCTGAGAGTCCCCTGTGCAGAATTCCTGGGGTTCTCTGTGGACACTGAAGGCATCCATCCGACCCCCAACAAGGTTCGCACCATCACGAACGCACCTGCTCCCACTTCCAAGGCTGAGCTGCAGGCTTTCTTGGGGCTTCTGAACTTTTACTACTCCTTTCTGCCCCATAAAGCACACTCACGGAGCCACTCCACCGCCTGCTTGACAAGAAGGCCCAGTGGGTATGGGGCTGGTGACAGGCAACTGCTTTCCAGGACGTAAAGGAGCTACTCACCTCGAACGACATCCTCACCCATTTTGACAAGACGCTGCCATGCAATGCTTCTCCTTATGGCATTGGTACAGTCCTAGGCCATAGGCTTCCAGATTTGAGAGAGGTGCCAGTGGCCTGCTACTCGAGGACTCTGTCATCAGCCTAGTGGAACTACTCCCAGATCAACAAAGAGGCCCTTGTGATTGTGGTGCCACCCAAAATATGGACCAGCGCAGGACCCAGGGCGACAGCATCTGTGGTGTCTGGCAGTCAGAGGTGAGGAGACCGAGCAGGGGCTTGTGGTCAGTTATGATGGTGAAGTTCCATGATTACCTATATGGCCGCCCCTTCACCACCACAACTGACCACAAGCCCCTGCTTGGTCTCCTCACCTCTGACTGCCAGACTGCAGACCGTTCCTTTCAACCCAGCCACCAACAGACAAGTAACGGATGGTGCAGACTACCAAGGACACACTAAGGTGGCTCACCCACAGGGACTGGGACTGCCGGCTTGCTGTCTTCTTGTTTGGGTCATTGAGTGACCCTGAATGTGTCCACCAGCCACAGCCACACAGAACACTTAATGGGCCACTGCCTCACGACGTGGCTGGGCTGTTTGCACCTGGACCGAGCCCCTGAGTTGTGCCAAACTATGGTGAGCCAGGAGCCCCCCCGCGGGTTCCCTCTGGGTCATCCTGTCTTTGCATGAAACTATTCCAGCAGCCCCACCTGGATCCCAGCAAGGGTTACCCAAGTCACCGGACCCTATCGTATGAGGTATCAGTGGATGGGGGCCAGCTTCTACGCAGGTGCATAGACCAGCTGTGCTGCTGCCTGCTGCCCGAGGAGCCTGAGTGATCCTCTGCTGAGGAGGAGGATTGCGCCCTGGAACCATAACCACTGCTGCCACTGACTGAAAGCAACTCCCACACACAACAGCATGCAGCTGGATTGCTAAGAAGAGGAAAGCCCTGCACAGGCCGCTACAGACCTTCTGGACTCTGTTCCCACCTTGCAGGACTCCAGAGCGGTCCCTACCTCACCAAGCCCGGCTCCAATGTCGTCTCCAACTCCACAAGAGCCCCAGCATTCTCAGAGGGAATGATGCAAGCCAGCATACCTGGAAGACTACGTCAGTTAAGGTTCTTTGGAACTTAGGGGGGAGGGGTGTTATGTATTGGACTTAAAGATTACAGGACTGTTCTACCAGAGACAGGCTGAGCTTGGAGCCCAAGAACAATAGCCCACCAGGACTTGGAACTAACCAAGAAGTAATGTTATGTAAATAGCCAATTGTTGGGAGTGGGTTGTGTTTGGGTGTGGCAATTGCATGCTATTTATACAGGGCTGCAGCCCTGGAGTTCAGTCTTGCTCTTGCTGAAATCATTAATAAAGTAGAGCTGATCACTAGACTTGGGGTCTGCTCATCCATGGAACCCACAATTTAACAACTGAAAAGACTGAAAGTGGTGTATATATGAGCAAACTGAAAAGAGCTTTATTGTTATAAATATTCCTATAATATTGTAATGGAATGGTTATGGGACAGTTCCCTCTGAATCAGGGAAAGAGATGGTTTTAGTAATGGTTTGCTATGGGGAACTGACTCTTTTGTGATTACCGCTTCCCAGTGCGTTTCTTTTGTAAAAGAAAATGCCTGTAGTCACATATAAGGTTGCACTCATTTCCATCAGTTCTCCCCTCCGTCTGCAGATCCTTACTAGGCTGTTTCTAAGGGTCCACTCTCTCTTTCTCTGCCTGAGTGGGACAGGTTGGTACAAGAGGATCAGGGCTTGGGAGAGCCTTGGGAAAAAGGCACTGGCACTCAGTACTGGTGAGTACCATCACAAAAAGCCCTGCCCCATCCTATTGTTTTAGATCTCCACCCTCCTTAGAATGCAAACATACTATGGGTTGGATTCAGCCATCTTTTGTCCAATTCCCCTCCTTTTGTCCATGCAAGCTGTTTGTCGCCAAATAGTCATTTTGGTGGTCAAAGGGGATCCCTGCCTTTCAATTGCTGCTTTTTATTGCTGCCAATCAAAACTGACAAAAGAAAATAGCGACAACAACAAATACTTTTAGGTTGGAATGAGAGCCAATTGTATGTAGAGAAGCAACGGGCTAAAAGATAATAAGAAGGAAAACTCACTTTCATACAAAACTGAGGACTTTCAGACTGGTGAGACTACACAGTGCCATCTTATGTGTAATGCCATACTGAATGCATTCATCCATAAAAACACCACATATCAGTAGCATATAGAATTAAATCTTAGAGTATAATAACGTATAATTGCACATGCACTGAAATAGGACTCAGATTCTGTTCTTATTATTCTAAGAAGATTTGTATTGGTCATAAGTATGAGAATCTTTCTTTGTGTTTCACCCTAAATGTTATCCTTCAGCACTTTGACAAGAGAAGCAGTGGCTGTCAAGGAGGTGAGCAACCCACTGAATCATCAACATAACTCAGAGGCTCCTTGGGGAGCTTTACAACCACCGTCTGACCTCATCCAGTCCTACTTAGCATGAGAGATGTGATTGAATCAGCATTGTATGACTGCTGTTCCGCACACTGGACCATCCTCCAGCCGCCTAAATTATGCATTATTTTCGTGCAACCTGGAAACCCAGAGGAGAGCCATTTTTTTCGAAAGTAATTGCCACAAGCTGCTTTAGGTCCATGAATATTAATTTTTCACTCATTTCCCTCCCAATTTTCCTCAAAGCTTCAGCACAGGATCTTCGGCTTGACCCAAAGAGTTCTCAAATGGCTCAAACACTTTCCATCAGATATTTCAGATGAATCACCGCTCTCCCTGCAAAAGCAGGATTAATAGTCCTTTAGCATGTTAATGTGTGTGTTTGTAGCACTGTTAGTCTGGGATCATCTACTACAATAATTTATAAGTTTATAATATTTCATAAAGCTGAAGAAGAGTTTAGGGAGTAGAAGATGCTGAAACTAGTAATTATAGCCACAAACAACACCCACCAAGGGAAGACCATCCACAATTCACATCTATATGTATTCAGAACTATATATTGCATTAATTGAAATACAAGGAAGGGTTAGTGGCAGGGCTGTTTTTGTAGCAGGAACTCCTTTGTATATTAGGCGACACACCCCTAATGTAGCCAATCCTCCAAGAGTTTACAGAGCTTCTTACGGGGGCTACTGTAAGCTCTTGGAGGATTGGCTACATTAGGGGTGTGTCGCCTGGTATGAAAAGATGTTCCTGCTACAAAAAGAGCCCTGGTTAGTGGACATAACCCAACAGAGTGTATAGACACATATCCAACAGATTGCTCATAACAATTAAGCATATTTTACAAAAAGAACATGTTCAAATCCAACAGTAGGCTCCTCTGTAATTCCATACATAGGTAGTGTCCATAGACCTCCAAAATGCAGCAGAAGATGCCCACTGTGGAAAAAATAACAACAATTAATGCAATAGTTAGTTTTGAATACATATAGGCTGAGTTCAGAGTGGCAGTTTGAAGCGGGAGTGAGTTGTGGCAAAAAAGCCTGGTCACACTGCGCCGACTGATGCGGGAGCATACCGGGGAGGAGGCGTGAGGGAGCATTCACACTGTTGGCCTGAAGGCGTGGCTGTCAAGCACAGCTTTCTGTTTCACTAATCTGGAGATATGTGCTTATGCGCATGAGCACATGAGCACACAATCAAAATAGCGGATTTTAGCATTCATACTGTGTTGGTGCAGGATAGATGCGGGATAGACAAGCTTTCCAGGGTTTGATACCACTTTTAACAGGTATCTTTTTAACTCGGAAACAAAGCGTTACAAGATGGGTTGAGTATGGCTGGGGAACACTGGACAGATGTGCCTGTGTGAACGCCCCCTTTAATCCACTTGTGAAATGTTGCTGAAATACGCCTGTCTCGGGGCAAACTGCCAGTTTGAACTCGGCCATAGTTGTGAATTGTGGATGGTCTTCCCTTGGTGGGTGTTGTTTGTGGCAATACTTGTATGCTAAGGGTTCCCTATTGTCTTTGGCAAAACTATGACAGGATTTCAAGCATCATAGGCTTAAAAAATCCTTAATCAAGAAATCCAAACTGCTCTCCCTCTAGACAGACAGACAGATGGACAGACAAAAAGATTATTTTTTCTTACAGACCTCAATGGAGCCAACACTTACATTAAGAATGAGACCCTTCCTTCTATGGTATGTATTCCTGAATTTTTGAAGAAAATCTGGCATCAACCAAAGACCAGGCCTTTTCCATAGTGGATCTGGTTCTGTGGAATTGGCCCCCTGAAGAGGTTAGCCCCCTGCCTTGGGGATTCTCAGGAGGTACAGCAAGACCTTCCTGTTTGCAGAGGCTTTCTTGGGAGTCTGAATTGGCCATCATCTTTTAAAGGGGGGAGAGATTTGATGTCTGTTGTTTAATTTTGGTTTTAAACTGAATATGTCTTTAACTATCATTATAAGTCACCTTGAACCATGTGAAAAAGCAGGATCGAAAAGTTTTAATAAATTAATTAAAAAGAAAAAGTTTTTAGGAACAGCTCTTTCAAACTGCAATTAGAGTGCAACTCTCTGGGAAGCCAAACTAGAAATTTGAGGTAGGACTACTGCTTTAGCAAACAACAGGGATAAGAACCTTACAAATTTAGAAGAGGTATTCCAGGCACATCTGCACAGATTCCTACTCTGGTCTATTCAATAGGGCTTCCTCCTAGGAAAGTACTTTGAGGTTTGCACTGTAACTAATCCAAATCTGAACTGGAGCCCCCTGCATTCATTAATATAACTGTTGCTTAAAAACACTGATAGTAGGTAATCTTCAGAAAACTTCAAAAGTGACCTGTTGTGATGCCCACTATCTGCTTTTCCCATTGCATAAGGTGAGGGTCAGCAAGGAGAAAAAGTGACTTTTCATATACTCCAGCTAACAGAAGTTTTTTTTTCCCCCCAACCAGTAGACTCAGCAGATGACCCTGCCCAAAAGTCTGTCCCCTTAGACACTGCTTTTCATAGTATTTCCATTTTCCACCAATCATTCCACTAACAGCCTTCTTGTTTCTAGAGTAAGCATGGACCCTGTTTACTTGTCAGTTTGTTTTCTGTGCTTGTAATATGTCTGACTTCTAGAAGCAACTATTTTGTTTGTAATTTCTGAAGGTAGGTGCTGCAGATTGAATGGGGAGGGATAGAGGCAAAGTCTACGATATCCACCCAGTTTGATAAATACACATGCCAGGGAGAGGCCAACATATTACTTGCTCTTCTAGCAGGCCTCTGCCAAGCCATAGCTCACTGGTAAAGCATCAGCTTCCCATGCACAAGGTCATGGGTTCCATTTCCAACAACTATAGTTAAAAGGAGTAGGTCTTGGGTCAAGTGAAAGGTCTGAGACTCTGAAGAGCTACTGACAGTTAGAGTAGAATCAATATTGACCTTGATAGAGAAATTATTCAGTTCAGCATAAGGCTGATCAAGACACTGAGGCAGGCTGCTTCAGAGTAGACTGGGATAAATAGAGACAAATCCACCACCAATTTACAATCTCCCTCATTTCCTTTTCCTACAACAGACACCCTGTGAGGTAGGTGGGGCTGAGGGAGCTCTGAGAGAACTGCTCTTGAAAGAACAGCTCTGAGAGAAATGTGGCTGACCCAAGGTCACCCAGCTGGCTGCATGTGGAGGAACAGGGAATCAAACCTGGTTCTCCAGATTATTGTCCACATCTCTTAACCACTTCACCAAACTGGCTCCAATGTAGAACTATATGAAGAGCAAACATCTAAGATTTTTTTACAGACTGATTAGTAACAATTATTTTTTTCTCTAATTTCATCTAAAAGTAGATCAGCCATTATCTCAATAAGAATTGCCTGCACCCAGCTGTAATAGGGATATAAGCAGACAGTTTTCTATCCATGTGCAAAGAAAGCAGAAGGGAGAGGTTTACCTTTAATCAAAACTGGCTAGTTAAATCTGGTACAAGTGTGGGATCATGCCATCATTTCCACTAGCTGCTCAGAAACGGTGTGCCTACACAGTCCTGTAGCCATGCCCCAGTAGCTCCATCACTGCCTCCCATCACCTTCTGGTTAGGGTACCATATTCCAATGACCCTTCAATGCCACACAGTGGTGGAGGCTGGGACATTCCTTGAATATCACTACTTTACCCTTGTCAAAGAAGCCTGATATGAAAAGATGACGTCCAGGATGCTAGAGAGGGAGGGAAATTGTAACCAGAACATTGTGGAGAAGTCTCTTCTCACTCACATTCACCAGTCACTCCTTTTTCATTCTGCATCCTGGAATAAATTAGTGCTCTGAAAGATGGAAGGGGACTATGCCTAGTAACATCAGAATGTGTGGAGGACTGGGACACTGCCTCTTCCCACCCTTTTAGTCATACCACCTACCAATCAATGGAACCTTTCTCTACACTTTGCTAGTCATTTATATATATACTAGGAATAAATACAATGGTCTCTAGAAAGAGGCTGTGGGCGGGTGCCCCAGCCTTAGGCACTCAGCAGTGATTTGCTGTAGCAACCTCAGTAGGGTATAATGACACAGAGTCCACCATTTTCTCCATCTGAAGAACAGTTTTAATTCTGAGTGATCTCCAGCCCTCACCTGGAGATTGGCAACATTTGTTCCTCAGGAGGAAAAGTACTGTCTTTCTCTGCAGTGGGGACCAAAGCAGCTCACATCATTCTCCTCTCCCCCTTTTGATCTACACAACAACCCTATGAGGTAGGTTAGGCTGAAAGTCTGTAAGTGGTCTGAAATCACCCACTCAGCCTCCACAGCAAGAACCTATGTCTCCCATGGAGAAAATAACTGCCTTGGGGAGCAGACTTTATGGCAGTCCTCTCTCCTTACCAAACTCTGGCTTCTGTAGATTCTACTACAAAAGTCGGGAGCGGTGGTGCAGGCAGTAAGAACGCCTGCTGTAACATCAATGAACAGCCACTATGGCAGTTTGAGACCTACCGTGGCCGGGGTGAGCTCCCGGCCCTAGTCCCAGCTCCCGCCCACCCAGCGGTTCGAAAGCATAGCAAGTAGATAAATGGGTACCTGCCCATAGGTGGCGGGGGGCACCCTCTCTCCTTGGGGTGTACAGTGGCGGCATCGGCAGCAGTGGTGATGGTAGCGACAGAGTGACAGCAACGAAGAGGAATGATTGGCAAGTGTCCCGGGAGCGCGATGCTGAGCGGCTGAACCCGGCAGAGGCGAAGTCATGGAGGTGCGAGCGGCATGTCGGCTCAGCACGGCGGGGCTGAAAAGGACATTGGCCAGAGCTGCAGCTGACACGAGGCTGGGCACCGGGATGAGCCTTCCGGGAAGAAGCTGCTGGACTGGAAAAAGATCTGCCCCAGGGCATTGAAGGTGGAATACTGACACCCGAGGCCCGCTGGAAGGAGATGAAGCCCTGCTGCCTGGGTGCTGGTAGGCCGGCACTCCCCTCTATAATTGTGGCCCTATATAGGAAACTGAATTGTGTAAACCACTCAGAGACCCCTCGGCATTAGAGCAGTATATAAATCGAAGGTATAAATAAAAAATATAAATAAATAAATAAAAATGTCCAGAAATTTCCCAACCTGGAGCTGACAACCCTAGTCAGGACTGGCCCATGAGTTCCCCACAAAGGCCAAAGTAGACCTGGAAAGGACCTCCTGCCTTTACCTTTTTACTGACAGAACCAAGCTTGGTTGCCTAGCAACAGCCACTTAGGAGAAAATGAGCCACACAGCAGTTTTGACAGTTTATTTAGACACGGAATGGCAGTGGGTGGCAGAGAGAAGCAGACTCAGCACCCAGCCAATGGCACTTGAGTAGTCTTGAGTGGCAGTTTATGGACCAATGGCTGATGGAGTGCACAGCACAGCCAATGGGACAGCCAGAATCGCCAATACACACACATATATATGACTAGGAGTAAGGCCTGTTGTGGAAAGAAATACAATGAGCTCTAGAAGGAAGCTCCAGGTGAGTGTCCTGGCTGTGGCTGGTGGGGTGGCAGAGCGAAGGAGAAAATAGAGGGAGGCAAGCCATGTTTGTTTCCTTCTGCTTAGATATAAGACAGGGCTGTCTCAAGTCATTTTGCTGCCCCAAGTGAGTAGTATGGGAGGACAGCCTCATGGTAACAGGTATGGTTTCTTCCACCCCTGACTTATGTTGATGTGGGATTATGCAGTAGTAGCTAAGGTAGAAAAGCACCTCCTCCTATGCTATGTCTTCTGGGTTCCAAGGGTCTTGAAAGCTGTTCCATAGCCATTTACAGGGTTGCCAACTCTGGGTTGGGAAATACCTGTAGATTTGAAGAGTAGAGCCTGGGGAGGGCAGGGTTTGGGGTGCGGAGTGACCTCAGCAGGGTATAATGCCATAGAGTCCATTGCCCAAAGCAGCCATTCTCTCCAGGAGAACTGATCTTGGAGATCTTCAGGTGCTGCCTGGAGGCTGGCAAATACTAAGGGGAGGGCCAGTCCTATAGATTTGAGGGGTAGAGCCTGGGGAGGGCAGGATTTGGAATGTAGAGAGACTTCAGCAGGCCATAGAGTCCACTGCCCCATAAAGCCATAGAATCCACTGCCCCAAGCAGCTATTGTAATAGCTGGGAAATTTTCTGTAGGAGAAATGATGTGCTGTGGCTACAGAACACAGTGATTTCTGGGAGATCTCCAGGCCCCACAGGGAGATTGGCAACTCCAGTGACCATTTAAGGGAAGATTGGGATATGTATTTTGACAACTCCAGTGACCATTTAAGGAGAAATTGGGATATGTATTTTACCTCAGGACACATTCTATGACTCCCAACAGTAACAGCAAACTGTTTAGAACGTTAGAGGCAAAGGCCAATCAGGTCGCATATGCAAATGACCTCTGTGTTCTGACTGGCTATTGGGGGGAGAGAGACAGCAAACTGTTTAGAATATTGGAGGAAGACTCAGGCAATGCAGCCAGTGGATAGGGACAGCTTCTAAATGACAGGTCATGGAGACAAAGGCTGTGGGAGCGTGTGGAACTTTCAGAAAAGAGTCATACAAAAACAGGATTATATATAAGGAGAGATAATGCAGAGAGTGGGATAGTGATAACACAAACAGGACTGAGGCTAGAATTCCAACATTTGTAGGTAAAACTTTTACAGATCTCCAAAAGTAAACCCAGGGTTCAAGCTCAAGGGCTTGTAAACCTCACTTTCAGTGCAAGGTGAGGATGACAGATTTCTGAATTTTTCTCTGTTTTTTTTATGCATTCAAACCAGAGATCATTTCCCCTCCCCTCTCCTTCCTCTCCCCATCCTCTCTGTTGTTCTTGGTGCTGCTTCTACAGAGGGGGGTGAGGCAGTGGATTGGTTAGCTGAGCAGGAAGTCTGCCTGTCTCCTTCTCTTCTGCCTTCTACTCAGAGGCTCTCGCTCTCTTTCTGCAAGTGTTTTCATTTATTTACTTTTATTTGCATTCATGTTTACAGTGCAAAGTTTGAGCCCAGTGGCACCTTTAAGACCAACAAAGTTTAATTCTGGGTATAAGCTTTCATGTGCATCTGATGTATCTTATGTATGCACATGAAACCCAGAATTGAACTTGGTTGGTCTTAAAGGTGCCACTGGACTCAAACTTTGTTCTATTGCTTCAGATCAACATGGCTACCCACCTGAATCTATATTCA
This sequence comes from Gekko gecko, assembly GCA_029375565.1. Lineage (NCBI taxonomy): Eukaryota > Metazoa > Chordata > Lepidosauria > Squamata > Gekkonidae > Gekko > Gekko gecko. The sequence continues at coordinate 38,419,158 of JAPDNY010000006.1, forward strand.
TGTTTACAGTTATAAATAAATCAGAAGCAGCAATATTACACACAGAGAGTAGGATACAATCACCAGTTTAAGAACCCATTTCAATCTTCAACAACACAAAATTCCAAATTCTTGTTGTTGTTGTTGTTGTTGTTCAGTCGCACAGTCGAGTCCGACTCTTCGCGACCCCATGGACCAGATTACGCCAGGCCCTCCTGTCTTCCGCTGTCCGCTGAAGTCTGCTCAATTTCATGTTTGTTGCATCGATGACACTGTCTAACCATCTCATCCTTTGCCGTCCCCTTCTTCTTTGACCTTCAATCTTTCCCAGCATCAGGGTCTTCTCCAGTGAATGCTCCCTTCTCATTTGGTGGCCAAAGTATTTGAGCTTCAGCTTCAGGATCTGGCCTTCAAGGGAACAGTCAGGGTTGATTTCTTTTAGGATTGACTGATTTGATCTCCTTGCAGTCCAAGGGACTCTCAAGAGTCTTCTCCAGCACCATAGTTCAAAAGAATCTATTCTTCGGCGCTCAGCCTTCCTTATAGTCCAACTCTCGCAGCCATACATTACTACGGGGAATACCATTGCTTTGACCATGCGGACTTTTGTTGGCAAGGTGATGTCTCTGCTTTTTATCATGCTGTTTAGGTTTGCCATCGCTTTCCTCCCAAGGAGCAGGCGTCTTTTAATTTCATGGCTGCAGTCACCATCTGCAGTGATCTGGGATCCTAGGAACGTGAAGTCTGTCACTACTTCTACGACTTCCCCTTCTATTTGCCAAGGAGTGATGGGGCCAGATGCCATGATCTTAGTTTTTTTGATGTTGAGCTTCAAGCCCACTTTTGCACTTTCCTCTTTCACCCTGAGCAAGAGGCTCTTTAGGTCCTCTTCACTTTCTGCCATCAGAGTGGTATCGTCTGCATATCTGAGGTTATTGATCTTTTCCCCAGCAATCTTAACTCTAGCTTGTGATTCATCCAGGCCAGCATTTCGCATGATGTACTCTGCATATAAATTAAATAAGCAAGGTGACAATATACATCCTTGTCGTACTCCTTTTCCTATGCTAAACCAATCAGTTGTTCCATATCCGGTTCTAACTGTTGCTTCTTGACCCTTATACAGGTTTCTCAGGAGACAGGTGAGGTGGTCTGGTACTCCCATCTCTTTAAGAACCTGCCATAATTTATTGTGATCCACACAATCAAAGGCTTTAGCATAGTCAATGAAGCAGAAGTAGATGTTTTTCTGGTACTCTCTTGCTTTCTCCATAATCCAGCGAATGTTGGCAATTTGATCTCTAGTTCCTCTACCTCTTCGAAACCCAGCTTGTACTTCTGGCAGTTCTCTATCCACGTACTGTTGGAGCCTAGCTTGTAGGATTTTGAGCATGACCTTGCTAGCGTGTGAAATGAGTGCAATTGTGTGATAGTTTGAACATTCTTTGACGTTGCCCTTCTTTGGGATTGGAATGTAAACTGACCTTTTCCAATCCTGTGGCCACTGTTGTGTTTTCCAAATTTGTTGGCAAATTGAGTGCAGCACTTTAACAGCATCTTCTTTTAAGACTTTGAATAACTCAGCTGGGATACCATCACCTCCACTAGCTTTGTTGTTAGTAATGCTTTCTAAGGCCCATTTAACTTCGCTTTCCAGGATGTCTGGCTCGAGGTCAGTGATTATACCATCGTGGTTGTCAAGGACATCGAGGTCCTTCTTGTATAGTTCTTCTGTGTATTCTTGCCATCTTTTCCTAATCTCTTCTGCTTCTGTTAGGTCCCTACCGTTTTTGTCCTTTATCATGGCCAGCTTTGCATGGAACGTTCCCTTGATTTCTCCAATTTTCTTGAAGAGATCTCTAGTCCTTCCCAATCTATTGTTTTCCACTATTACTCTGCAAATTCTTGTAACCCTCACTATATTTTCACATTTCTGCAATAATGTTAATTTTAGTAGTTTATACATTTCCTTTCTTTTATTGGGTCAGTCTGTTTTCTGCAGTCTTAACTTTGTTTTCCAAACTTTTGCAAAAAACAGTCTCATGGCAGTCAATAAATATAAGGCAATGATTTGATATTGTTTTGGATAGACACTGTATAATTAAGCAAAACAAGTTCTATCATTTTCCTCAAATTTAAATCGAAGGAGAAAGGCAATAAATTTTCCACCACCTCTGAGAACATCTCTGCTGTATCATAGTGCCACCACTTATGCAAAAAGTTAGTATGTCTGACCACAAAATTAACAGCAGGCACTATTATTTCTAAAAATTCCTGCAATCCTGACAAGTGAAAGATGCCACTGATACAGCATCTTACAAATATTCTTTCGAAATAGAGTAGAAACCTCAAAAATAAATGCCACCAAGCTCTCAAGTCTATATTATAGCCTAAAGATTTCCTCCAACATATCTAGGAATAGAATCACTATTATTTTCTACTTTACAAGTATAATAGGATGACATTGTGCCTTGATTTTGTAACAAATAAGATTTGCATGTATTTATCTCAGCTTGCAATTCTTCATTACGTAGTTTTTTGATTGATTAGGAACTCTCACCTCTGCAAATTTTATCAACCAGGCATCCCGCTGTGCCAGGAGGCCCTAGAGCCAATTGTCTTCATTGCTCACCTCCGTTTTGACCAATCATGGTCACTGCTGGCCTCTACACCAGTACGATCCTTCTGAGTACAACCCAGCAGTGACAAGGCTAGCTTTTACAGTCTCCAGAAACTGGAAGTGACATAGTGATATCAGCGATGTCACTGACATCACCACCCCAATGTCCTCACTCCCTAACCCCCATGTGGGTTGCCAGCTTCAATTTGGCAACCTTAACCAGCCCAGACTGGTTTTTTAACATTAGTTTTATTAAGGGGTGGCAAATATCTTTTCCAGAATCTAATTTTTAAGTTATACCCATTGATTCCTCTTACTCTCTTTTAAAAGAGGGAATTCTCTTCCATTTGTTTTTGAATTCTCTTTGCAGAGAGATCAATGCACCCTTTTGTAACTTCAGAACTAGTAACTGTTTTAAGTTGCACACTACAGATGGTGCTTTAGCTGGAGGACAGGAAGGTGGGAAGACTTTGGCTGTGGTCACATGGGCAATTTGATCCAGTGTGGCCACAGTTCTAAGAAATCCAGGGGTTTTTTTGGGGGGGGGTAACAGGACAGTTTGATCAGACTGACCCCCTTAACCTGCCTCATTGTGCGTTCATTTCTTGTTTGATTGTTCAGATGCAGCAGTCAGGAAGCTGGACAGTTCAGCAGCTTTTTAAAAAAATGATTACTCCACTGAGCATGTGCAAAGGCACTTATGGGAAACAGCACTTCAAACTCCTGGCAGAATGGTGGCAGCTGGTGGCCAATGAGATTGCTGGAGGAGGCTGCTGGGAAATGGAGTCCAATGTGACAACAGTGTTTTTGAATATATGCTTGTGAGAAATTCCATGTTTCAAATGCTTAAAAGTGGGGAGGGGAGAGAATACAGAAGCTTCATCTTGTGTCCTTTGTCTGCTGGTGTTTTTATTTAAATGCTTGGAGAGAAACTGGAGTCACCAGCTTTGTTCTTAGATTCCCTTACCCTCTTTCCCTCCCTCTCTGAAACAAACTCATAGTCAGTTAATCCCTTCCCTACTCTGTGTGCTGCAAAGCTGTAGGCAAGAAAGTGCTGAAACACAGGAGCAGTGATCCAGGCATGTGCACATCGCTAACTGTGTTTTTTTTTAAAAAAGCCAGCAAAAGTGCAAAGAAAATGTTCAGGTGTCCTAAACAGCTTCAAATTGCTAGGAGGCAGTCCAGACAAGCACTTGATTTTCCTGGTGGTGAGAAATCCACAACAGAAGAGGGTTGATTGTGGGAGGGGGAGGGGATGAGTGGGAGATGGAAGACAGATGTGGCCCATCTGATCATCCCTTTTACATCTGTAAGAGAATTGGGGTGAAACCTGCTCAAAATGCCCTTGTGATCACAGCCCTAGCCTGCCTCTGAGCATGGATATTCTGAAATTTTGCAGAACCCCCTTTCTTGTCCCTCATCTCATCAAATTTCACTTTGATAAGACCACAGATTTAGTAGAAACTGACTAGAATAGATTAGAAACTGCCTAAAAATTCCAAAGGAAGGAAAATAAATTGTTGGATTTCAGGGAGAAACTATGTAAGAGAATTTATCTTAACACTACTCAATTTATTCTATATAACATGGATGGAAGGCAAACTATATAGAAATGTTAGATCAGCATTTTCCAAGAGGCAAATGTGATGAAGGAAAGACCAAGTTGTTATCAGCTTCCCACATTCCACAAAAAGTAAAAAGCCCAGTAGCACCTTTAAGCATCTTTAAGATGCATCTGACGAAGAGAGCTGTGTTTCTCAAAGCTTATGCTACAATAAAGTTTGTTAGTCTTAAAGGTGCTACTGGGCTTTTTACTATTTTGCAGCAACAGACTAACATGGCTAACATTCCACAAATGACTTTGAAAACAGATATAAATGTGAAGTTGGATTCCTCTTCCTAGATGCGGAAAAAGCTTTTGACAACTTAAATTGGGAATTTATGCTGCAAGTTATTGAAAAAATGGATATTGGACAGTCCTTTTTAAATATGATTGTGGCAATATATTCAGAACAAAAAGCGGCTTTGAATATAAACAAAGAAAAGACGGACTTCTTCCAAGTCCAAAAGGGAACACGTCAAGGCTGCCCGTTATCCCCGTTGTTGTTTATTTGGATATTGGAAATATTATTGACAGCGATAAGAAAAGATAACAGTATTGAAGGACTTACAGTGAAAGGTTTTGTCTATAAATATAGGGCATTTGCAGATGATGTAATGTTTATGATTCAAGACCCAATCGAGAAAATACCACTACTGATGGAAAAAATTGAAGAATTTGGTTCAGTTGCGGGATTCTATGTTAATAAAAGTAAAACCAAAGTGATGTGCAAAAATATGACGAAACAAAGACAAATAGAACTTCAAGAGAAAATTCAATGTGAAGTAGTTACAAAGACTAAATATCTTGGAATTGAATTAACCATGAAAAATATTGACTTGTTTAAAAACAATTATGAAAAGGTGTGGCACAAAATTCAGCAAGATATGAAGAAATGGGACACTTTGAATTTATCATTGATGGGAAGAATCGCGACTGTAAAAATGAATATTTTATCGCGTTTGATGTATTTATTTCAGACTATTCCAGTACTAAAACAAAGGAAAATATTGGATTCGTGGCAGAAAGAATTATCTAAATTCGTATGGGCAGGAAGAAAGCCAAGGATTAAAATGAAAATTTTATGTGATGCAAAGGAAAGAGGAGGTCTACAACTACCAAATCTAAGACTGTATTATGATGCCGTCTGTTTAACTTGGTTGGAACAGTGGATTAATTTGGAGAATAAGAAGCTATTGGCCCTGGAAGGGCATGATAATAAACTCGGATGGCATGCATATTTATGGTATGGAAAAGTAAAAATGGACAAATTTTTTAAACACCACTTTGTAAGACAATCACTGTTCGAGACATGGATGAGATATAGAAAATTCTTCTCAGAAGAAAGACCACTTTGGATTGTACCAGCTGAAGTGATCAATCCATATTCAAGAAATCAAGGACTAGACTGGCTACCCTATAAAAATCTTCTAAAATCTGAAGGGAAAAATTTTGTGTTAAAAGATAGATTTGATGTTGAATTTGAATATGATTGGTTGAAGTATAGACAGATTTATGATTTATTTAAGACCGATAAAAGAGAACATGGTTTTAGAGAAAAGAATATCGAAATTGAAATTGTATGGCTTGAGAAAGATAAAAAAATGATTTCTAAACTGTATAAGGTGCTATTGAAATGGTATACTGAGGATGAAGTTGTAAAAGAGCAAATGATAAAATGGGCTGTAAATGTTAATAATGAGATATTAATGACATCTTGGGAATATTTGTGGAAAAAGTCGATGAAAATTTCAACTTGTGTAAATGTTAAAGAGAATTGCTATAAAATGATGTACAGATGGTATATGACGCCTAAAAAAATTGCTATCATAAATGAAAGTATGTCTAACAAATGCTGGAAATGTAAGAAACATGAAGGGTCTTTTTACCATATGTGGTGGACATGTGATAAAGCAGCAAAGTATTGGACAGAGATCCACAATGAGATACAAAAAATTTTGAATTGTACTTTTAAGAAAGACCCACAGATGTTATTGTTAGGTCTTAAAATGGAAGAAATAAATGTAGCCAAGAGAACATTACTATGGTACTTGACTACAGCTGCAAGATTGACTTTTGCTCAATGTTGGAAACAAGATAAAGTACCTGAAACATGGGAATGGATTAAAAAGACGTTGTTTTTGGCAGAAATGGACAAATTAACGAGAAAGTTAAACAACGAAGAAGATGAAACGTTCTTTGAAGACTGGAAAGACTTTCAAAAATACTTGTTGAAAAATTGGGACATTAAACGTGGTTTGATTTGTTTTGATAGTTATTAAGAGGAAAATGAAATAGAATTAGATTTTTGAATTGTTACCGTTAGTAAGAGAAAATAGGTTTAGAAGTAACTGTAACAGAACAAGAGGGATATTAATGGGGTTGGAGCAGTGCGGGAAGTCTTGTTTGGGGGGGTAGAAGGGAAATTAGAAAAATGGATATATATGTTGGTTGAAAATGTATGAGTATGTGATATATCCAATAATAAATTGTATTTACCAAAAAAAAAATAAATGTATGGGCTAACAGGCATGATGCATTTCAAATGCTGGGTTTCTTTCTTTTTCTTTTTCTTTTTCATTTCTGCCAGGTGGCAAGCAGTTTTCCATATTGTGGCTGGCTCCATGTGAATAATTCTTGTGCAGATGAAGCAAAACTATGTTGGCCAGGGGACCTCATCAGTATTTAGCTGATGTTATGGTCAACAGTAAATTTGAATAAACAGCCACTCCTCTAGACAGCTATGAATGGTTTAATGACACATCCAGATCATTGTCTGGAGTGCAACATTTCTGGGACTGTGGTTTATCTCTCCCAGTCACTGAAGGCTTCCCTATAACAACAGTGAATTATAGCGAAGGTTTCATGGGCTGTTTGTCTGTTTGGGCTGGGTTTCATTGACAGGAAGTGTTACTCTTCACACACTTGTGGCCCTGCTTTAGACTTACTCATGAACAACATTCATATAGTTCGAAAAGAATAAAGATCTAGCATTAACTTGGCAAGGAAGTATTTTCTTCATTCTCAATCAGCCTCATTTGCCCTCACTATTTTTTGTTTGTTTGTTTTTCTTTTTGCCTTCAAGTCACACCTGACTTTTGGTGACTCAGTAGGGTTTTCAAGGCATCACAACCCTGGAATTCCTTGGTCAGTCAGTCAGTTTTAGTTTATTGGGTGTCGTCATTGGACTTTACAATATAAAATATCTGCAAGCAATCAAAATTTAAAATTCTAAAATCATGACTATGTATCACATTATGTACTATAGGTATTATTCAGTAACTTTCTTGGTGGTAATGTGTCAGTCCCGGGATGCACCCTCAGCTGGCCCAAGGGGCTGGAGCAGATCCAAGGTCAGACAGCCCTGGTAGGTAGGTGAAGCCTCAGACCACTGGATAAGGGGAGCAGGTTACTTCGCCCCCTCTCCTCCATTTTGGAGCGTATGAGCAGAACAAGCTTCAAGCCATGCCCTTCCTCCTCGAAACCGATATCATAGCAATCAGGTGTATCCTCCTAGGCTATCACCTTTCACCTGTTTAAATCCCTCTCCCCCTGCCCGTCCCACCCCCGGGGCCTCAGAGCAGATGAGCCATAGGGAGGGGGCCTGGCTTGTATTTGTTAACCCTTCCCCACCCTTCTTCCTCTCTATTGGACCACCTTCGTTGCAGGGGCAGCTTCCCTCGCCCCCATGAAAGAGATTTTAAATTATTTCTAGTCTAGTGAGTATTTGTTCTTGCCAGCCCCATACTTCGATACAGTATAGTAAATGGGAGATGACTTTACTAAAAAAAGTTTTAAAGCCAGATCGATAAGAGAACCACCTCTTGTGTAATAAAATTTCATTATTGCTCCAATAGTCTTGAGAGCTGAGGTTTTCATTACAGCTATATGGGCATTCCAGTTCAAGTATTCGCTTTAAGTTATACCCAGGTATTTACAGGTTTTACTTTGCTTGATTGGGGTGCTTTGTATACTCAAGAGACTTTTATGAAAGACCATCACTTTGGTTTTCATGTAATTTATTTTTAGCTTCTCTTCAGTACACTTAGGAAATACAAATATGGAATTCCTTGGTGGTCTCCCATCCAAATGCTAACCAGGGCCAATGCTGCATAGATTCCAAGATCTGATGAGATCAGGGTAGCCTGAGATATCCAGGTCAGGGCTCACTGATATTGGCATGTAGCAAAATCTGAGTATAGCATTTTCTGAATCCTGATTGATTGGGATCAAGCAACCAGCATGGTGTAATGGTTAGGCTAGGGTTTGGGTGTCCTAGTTTCCCCAGGGTGCCATGCAGATCTTTTTTTCTGGAAAAAGAGGTGCCAGAACTCTTAAGAGGGTAATGAGGTTTTTAATCTATGCACTGAACACTCATGCACTTTTAGACATTTTTTTAAAGAATTTTGTCAAAGAGGTTCTGTTCCCCCCGAAAAAAATGCCCTGGTGCCGTGCACGCTCACTGGGCAACCTTTGGCAAGTGACTCTTTCTTAGCCTAACATACCTCACAGGGTTGTTATTGTTAGCAATCAATGGAGGGGGACAATGATATTGCAAACTGCTTTGGTTCCACATTGGGGAGAAAAGTGGAGTTCAAATAAACACATCTGTGAAGAATCCCTAACAAAGAGGGGAAAGTGGTGCAGACACAGATACACAGTACTTGCATCTTCAGGTATGAACATGGATGATATTCTCATAGAAGCATGGGGAGAGAGTAAAAAATCATTTAGGGGCCCTAAAACATTTGCTTCAGACCCCAAATGGGTGAACATTTGACATGGTCTTATGTTTTGGCATAGCTCCTTTGGAACAAGCTTGCCGTATAACTTGCAGGCATGGCCTGGTTTCCCCCCCCTCCTGGTTTTAAAGAATGACAGCGAAAGCACCTTTATCTGACATTTAGGATGATTAAATTTTGAAAAATCACTTGGCATATTCAGTATGACTCCACAGGGTGCTCTTGCTTTATAAGGCAATGGATCATGTTAGCTTAACTTATATTTAAGATTTGCGGGCCTGATATTATTGTGTTAGGCAGTACTGCTGGAATGGAAACATAAAATTTCGCTGCTATGAGATCAAGTCAGTGCCTGCCCCGTGCTATAAATTAGGCCCATAAAATTTTAAAAAGCAATATTTGTTCGAGTCCAACTAGTATTATGACCCAGCAAACTATGCCTAAATATATAAAATAAAACTTTGACTGGGTCAAACCCTATGATACTTTTATAGGCTCACTGGGTGAATAGCCCTCAGTCATCACAAGATGGCAAGGATAATGGACAAATATAATGAAGAATCAATTTTTAAAAAAATGTATACTGACTTTTGTTTCACATTTGGGCTATAAGGGTATAGGACAGTAAATGTCCAAACATTCTTACTCTATTACCATAAATAATGATGTTCAATCCACATATTAATAGCAACAGAGAAAGGCAAAATATTTGTTAACAGGGCACTCAGAAAACATTCCAGAATCTGTTCTGTGGATAAACATTGAGTGTAGGAACAGAGTACTGGGCTTGGCTTAGTGAGACCTGAGGTCAAGTACCCTCTCTGACATGAAGCTTTCTAGTGACCTTGGGCCAGTCTGCTGCTGTTGGAAGAGGGGAAGGATATATACACATTTACAAATGAACTCAGAAGCTTGAATAAAGTGCTGTCTTATAGTAAAGTGTATTTAGTCACACAGTTCTTCAGTTTGTGAACTTTGTGAAGCAAGGGAAACCACCCTTTTTGATGCATACTTTCAACATTAAGTTTCAGTGAAATGCTTTTGTGTAGCAGTCATGGAAAGTCCACGAAACTAATGCAGTTTTACTCACCTGGAGGACAAGCTGTCTCTTTCCCTCTTGCCTAAACGTACTCTGTACACTTGCTACTGCCTTGATGACTATGTGTATTCATCCTAGTGAAAAGAACTGAACAGTGTGTTCCACTTACTCTTATGGTTGAAGTTTAGAAAACCATATCCTTAAGGAAATTAAAATGACCCTCATCCTCTCTTCAATCCAATTCATGGCTGCATTATTCTTTGGAGTAAGCTTGCTATTACATGGTGAGCTCTCTCCCACAGATTCTGGTTGACAGGAGTTTCCTTCTTTATCTTGTTTTATGTCAGGTGCTTTTGCTGCATATATGTACTCTATTATCTGTGGCACCAGAAATGACAAGATAAATGCTTGCCACCCAAATACAAAATACCAGGGGAACAATTTTGCATCCATACGAAGAGCAAACAACAGAAGCTATATATGGCTTCTTCATATTTTTGATCTCTGCAGTATGTCAGATCCTTGCATATTAAAGTGCTTTATTACAGAGGCTATTCAGCATGTCAGTGCAATTCACAGCTGAACTGCCCATTGTTCCATATCATCTCTGCCTCTGTGTGTGTGCATGCAGTAAGGTTGCCAATCTCCATGTGGGAGCTGGAGATCGCCTAGAATTACAATTGATCTCCAGACTACATAAATAACTTTTTATGTACTATTTCGTTATTTCAACTATATATTCCACTCCTCCAGGAGAAAACGGCTGCTTTGGAAGATGGGGCTGCAGGCCATTATACCCTACTGAGGTCCCTCCCCTCCCTAAACTCCGCTCTCCCAGGCTCCACTCTCAGATCTCCAGGAATTTCGAAACCTGGAGTTGGCAACCGTAGCATGCAGTACAACAAGCTGGTCTGCGCAATCTCTAGGGGTGTGTGCTCAGTATATACTAAGCCAAATAAATACCTAAAAAATACTCAGCGGGGGAACTGAAGGCATTTAAACTGTAAACCAACTGTCCCCTTGCACTCTGGAAACCCTGGCTCTTTTGCTCAGCGACAGGGATGCTAAGTTTACTCTAGTAACTGCAAAATGTGTCTCAGTCCCTTTAGCCCTTGCATCAAAAGAAGAAGCAAGTATATTCTGCTGCTCAAGGTCTGTGAATCAACAAGCTTCTAAGGGGATAAAAGGAAAGGAAAGGATATGATCTCCTTGTATTGCTGTCTGCTCGTTTGCTTTGCCTTATTGCTCGTGTGATTCAGAACAAGAAACTTATATCAAGGCCATTGGACCATTTGCTCAGGCCTCTCTAATGCTATAATGGACTGGCATCAGTTCTCTGAGGTCTCCAGCAAAGGTCCTGCTGGATATCCTTCAACAAAGCATGCTGAGGAATGAATCAGGGATCTTCCGTATGCAAAGCAGGTGAGCACATACCACTGAGCTACAGCTCCATTCCTTTGCATGTAAGACACATATTGATGTTTCACAACTTGACAGCATAGTGGATTGAGAAACCAGAATGTATTTGATGAGGATTTAGCTCCTGTGCTAATCTGTAGCACCTGATAAAGGCAGCAACTGTAGGGAGAGTTGTTGTTGTTGTTCAGTTGCACAGTCTGGTCCGACTCTTCGTGACTCCATGGACCACATCACGCCAGGCCCTCCTGTCCTCCGTCGTCCCCTTCTTCTTTTACCTTCAATCTTTCCCAGCATCAGGGTCTTCTCCAGTGAGTACTCCCTTCTCACTTGGTGGCAAAGTATTTGAGCTTCAGCTTCAGTATCTGGCCTTCCAGGGAATGGTCAGGGTTGATTTCTTTTAGGATTGACTGATTTGACCTCCTTGCAGTCCAAGGGACTCTCAAGAGTCTTCTCCAGCACCATAATTCAACAGCAGTAGGGAGAGTAACCCGGTCAAAACGGAAGCCTTTTATTATATTTATTTTAAAAGCTCTCCTTTTTTCTAAATATTCAGGTGGCACACAACTTGAAGAATGAAACTAGCTGTGCAATATATAAAATCCGAATGTTATTAGCCACAGGATAACATAGTACTAAATAACATGTCTTGGATGCCTGTCCTACAAAATGTCTGCAAAGGAAGGATTTTACATACCTCCTTCAGTAGAGTGAGAACCACAACAGATAAGATCCTAGATGATGTCATATGGGCCAGATGTGTAGAAGTCATCATCAGCAAAGTCTGATGGGAGGATCTGAGCTAGCATGTGGTAGGTTTATTATATAGACAGTCTTCAAGGTGTGTTGAAAGAGCTGCATAGGCAAGAAGAAAATGATCCTTGATCTGGGCCCAAAAAAACAAATTGGAAGCTAACAAAGTTGTTTCAGAATTGGTTTAATATGCAATCAGTGCCCCTAACTCCAGCCAACAGACACACGGTGACATCTAGACCATTTAGACCTTCCCAGTTATTGTCAAGGGCAGCTCCGCAAAGAGTACATAACCATAATCCTGCCTGGAAGTTTCAAGGCATGAATGAGGATGCCCATGTCTAGAAAGGAGGGTGGACAACAAGCAATTTTAGGGATGCGTGGACTTTACTTTGGGGTTCACCTATCCTCAATAAATAAATTATTAGTTCTTTCAGGATCTGGGTTCAAAAAATGCCACATTTTTCCTGTCTAAACTATTTAAGTAAACAAGAATGGACATTTCACAACATTTTCATAACTCAAATTCACCTTTTAAAACTTTTAATTCCTGTTTTATGCCTAATAGTTTTAACTTTTAATATCTCCAACTGCTTGTAATGTATCCAGGTGTATAGTTTTGCAGCAGCAAAGTCTGCCAATTATGGCATTTTATTTAGAGAATAGCGAATCCCAAACTGACTGCAGAGTACTTTTCTTTCAACCCAATATTTCCAAACTGTTTAATTGCTACTTCTTTAAGAACCATTTAGTAAACACTGGCCAATTGTTCTGTATCATCAGCATCACAAGATAATGATCAGTCAGTAGAGGGCAAATAGAAAAACAGAACCACCCTACTTAATCTCCAAAGGCGGAACAATAGGCATCAATACTGACAGCTATTTTTCAGTTGAAGTTTGTTTATGTCAAATATGTTCAGCAGCTGCAATTTCTTCTCTGAGCTTAAAAAGCAGTCACAATTTCACTGCTGGCTTGAAAGAAACCCTTCAAACAATCAAGGTTTGATGTGAACCTGTGGATGTACAAAATTCTTTCACATCTTTAAGCAATACATAAGTGAAAAGTTGTTACAATGTCAAACTGCTTCTGCAGCAATAAAGCTGGGTTCAGGAAATAGGGATTCTTTAATGGTTGGTCCAAGTGATGTCTAAAAGAGACACGTCACCACTTTCCAAAACATCACCATTGCCAGCAAGAATAATTTCTATTTTTTTCTGGATGAATTTCACCTAGGGATGCAGGAACATCCACCAGTTCAGTTCCCATCCTGTTGGCCAGATGCAAAAACAAACTGGTATTTTTGATGAACCGTTCAACCCATTCATGGCTGTACAGTAGATAGATGAAGATAGGTAGCCATGTTAGTCTGTCTATAGCAGTCAAAAAGAGTCCAGTAGCACCTTAGAGACTAAAAAAATTGTGGTAGCGTATAAACTATCGTGAGTCACTGCTCACTTCTTCAGATACAGTTAGACTGTGAGTCCATCTGTTCTATATATTGGAAGGCTGAGTGATTTTAGATGCCAAATGACATAAATAGGCAAATGACAATAGCAAGTGTGATTGGATGAGGTGTGATATGCAGAGACATAGTAGGCATGGAGAAATCAGCATTGGTAATGAGACAGGAAACTTAGGTCTCGATTCAATCCAGGTGGATGCATTGTCTTGAGCTTCATTATCAATTGCAATTCAGCAGTCTCTCTATGGCTGTACAGTAGGTTGCTTCACTATATTGCTTCCTAACAGAGTGATACAGTGCATCAGACTTTTCATGTTTGCACGTTCTCACATAGCCCTATTGAGTTCTACTTTCCCTTTCTTGTTGTGCCACTGCTCCATTCAGCAGATTTTTTTTAATAACAGAATAGCAGAAATTTCTATCTATCACTGAGGTAAACTTGATCACCTACTAGTTCAGATCTTATCTTGCTTGGCTGTTGCAGTAAGGGAGCCAGTACTTCAATAAAGATGTTAAGATAAAATCAAATGAATTTGAATGTGTCTGTTTGCATGATTATACTACTTTAATTCAGCTGTCTATCCTAAATAGCTTCTTTGGTTGATAAAAGACACTTCATTGCAAGAAAAAAAATTCCATTTGAGAATGTTTAGTTGCAACTTGCTACATAAATACCTCTGTTTACTTTCTTTGTCTGCCCATAATCCTATTTAATCTCAAAATCAGTTCTTATGATCACTTCATGAATAGAAACAGAAAGGAATGCAGACAAAGGGGCGAACCCACTGTTGAAATTGACCAGACTTTTTCTGAAACTGACAAGCAGCTGCAAAGCCCTGTTTTCTGTATTGCCAAGCACTAGGGGATTCTCTGCTGTGTTATCAGTGACTGTGAAAAACGGTAAAGAGTCACACAAACTCATAATATGGGAAAACTTGTTGAGTGTACAGAATACATGGTAGAACCCACTGACACTGGTGTTTCAAGCTGTGATCATTGGCAACACGTGTGTGTGCACATGCACCTGTGCAAAGTCAACCACAACTCCACCATGCTTTGCACAGGGCTTCAATTTATATGGGGGAGGAGTTGTTGGCAGAAACTCTGGGGAGCTTTTTTAAAACTGAAATTAGATTCCTTTTTTTATTTTAACATTCTGGCATACATTTGCAATGGCAGTGGTACAGACTGGCTCACAAACCATTGTATCAGATTTATTTTCAAGCTGGTCGACGATGCTCCTTTCAGACCCATAGCCATGCGCAGGACAGGCTTGAGTATAATCCCTGAGAAGCTGTTGAGTTGACTTGTCCTGGTTCTCCTGGTTGAGGTGCTCCTTAGCCCCCACCATGTCGCTGGCCAAAGCAGGGGTGGCCAAAGCAGAAGAAAACCCCATCTCCTGGGGAGAGTCTCTGGGATCTGCCACAATGAGCACCTCAGTGCTCCCAGGTGGCAGAAGCTTGGCTTGGATCACCAGTACCAGGAAACAGCACCTCCCAACTTGCAGGGTCTCCTGATACAAGGCAATGGAGTCGCCCTCCATCTCTTCCTTCTGCAGCCTGCCCATGCCAGGCAGTGGCACCATGGCCTGGAATTTGTAGTCCCAGCACCTCTGGCCATCTATGCAGATTTCCCACAACTTGCTTTTCAGCTCCCAGTTGAGCTCATCATGATCCATGGGTCTGCAAGTGTGCGGGAGAGGGCAGCCCAACCAGGAGTCATTTTTTTCCCCTCACAACGATCTGAGATACCAAAGTCTGATATTGCTAGATTCACGTCACTTGTAAAAAGTAATAAAATTCAAAACAACGAGGCACACCTATGAACAGCAGAAGATACAGAGTAGATGGAATGACCTAGATGTGGGCATGGGAGTGGCCTATGCACATCCCTAGTTCTTGGCTGTGGACTGTCTCATCTCCCATTCCCTTATCTGTGTAGCTGCTTCACATGGGAAGGAAACTTAAGCAGGTGTACTTGGAAGTAAATTACATTGACTTCAGTGAGACTTACTCCTAGGTAAGTGTGCATAGGATAGCAGACGAAATTCCTGAACTTTTAACTTCTGAAATAAAATAGGTTTTTTTACAGACTTCCCCTTGCTTTCTTGCCATTTTCTATTTTTTTACATTTCCTCTTGATAGAGACTGAAGTCTTTGAAGCACATTGCTGTTTCGTGCATAATCACTAGTAGAGATGGGGAGGCAGTAACTGTCCTTAGAAAGCAGCGTCTATTTCTGAATGCAACTGAAACAGCAGGCTTACTATTGGTTTGTGCTTCTCTCTATATATGCAGGTAGCTAATAGAAGCAGTGTTACAGAATAAATGGATTTCCGCATACTTACATGCCATAACAAAGCACAGTTAGTACAAACCACATTTAACAAGCCAGGTGGAAATCATGGATTAGAATCCAAGTTTAGCACCCAATAACAAACCACAGTTTGAGGCAACCTTCATTATAACAAACCAGAGTTTAATCAAAACATGATTTATAAACTGTGGTTCATCATAATATCTGAATTCAGGCACTGCTTTTCCATCTACCTAGTCAGAGATTTTCCTAAACAGCTGCACATATTCCCATAATTTTCACAACAATTCTATAAACTAGGATAGTGCCATACCCAAATGGAGGGTAAAGCTGAGAGACAGTAGTTTACTTAAACTACCAAGTGAGGTAATGGTTGATATGAGAGTAGAACGGGGCATTTCCCAGGTCATAATCCTATTACATGATGCTACCTCACCAATTAAGATCTTCATTTTGAGCCATGCTGTCTGTCTCTCCCCCCCCCCCCCATGAGCAACTAACAAGAGCACTTTCTAAGTGGTGTTATCATGTCTTTGCAGCTATCCTCCCACTTGAGGCCTGCCTGGTGCCTAGCCAGTTGGCATTAGACAGCATGCTAAAACAATCCTGTTTACTTAGTTTTTCATTGAAATGTTATTCCATTTCTTAGTTTGTTATTTTTATGAACTTAGCCTGTATTCCCCACCTGTCTGATATTGTTATGACCATATTTTATATGCCTAGGATTGTTCCATGCAGTCCAGGTTTTATTTGCTGTTGGCTTTATGATGCAGACTGGGATGGTTTTTATTACTGGGGGATTAGTTCTATTGATTTTTTTGTCTTGAATTTTATTTTTCATTTTTTTTTCTTTTTAGCCATCTCAAGCAAGTCTCTGGGGATGCAGCATATAAATGTGCTAAATAAATAAATGCATAAACCCACTTTTATACCACATATATTCTAAAATGACTTCTGCAGGTGAAAATTGTTTGTCATTGATTCTCTTACTTTTCAGGAGCCTTTTCTTCAATCAGTCATGCTATCTGGTCTGTTGTTTTTACAATGTAAAATTCTGGGGAAAGTAAACTGTTTTGTGTATTAGTGAACAGAGATTCA